>JAQPPZ010017086.1:6857780-8229337 GCA_028583015.1 Wollemia nobilis
GTACAACACACAAGTCCTGCACTTGGCTGTACTCGCTCCCCACCCCCACCTTCAAATCCACCCCACTCTCATTTGAGGGTGGGGGTCGGAGTGGGGAGTAAGTACGGCACACAAGTCTTGCACTTGGGCTGTACTCGCGCCCCACCCCCCACCCTCAAATGAGGGTGGGGGGTGGGGAGCAAGTACGACCAAGTGCGGCACTTGTGTGTTGTACTTACTTTCCACCCCCACCCTCAAATATAATCACTCTAGGGGTGGGGAGGCGAGTACGACCAAGTGCGGCACTTGTGTGTTGTACTTACTTCCCACCCCCACCCTCAAATATACTCACTCCCCACCCCCACCCTCAAAGGGTGGGGGTGGGGAGTAAGTACAATACACAAGTGCTGCCAATGAGGGTGGGGGTGGGGAGCGAGTACAGCCAAGTGTAGCACTTGTGTGTTGTACTTACTTCCCACCCCCACCCTCAAATATACTCACTCTAGGGGTGGGGAGCGAGTACAGCCAAGTGCAGCACTTGTGTGTTGTACTTACTACCCACCCCCACCCTCAAATATACTCACTCCCCACCCCCACCCTCAAATGAGGGTGGGGGTGGGAAGTAAGTACATCACACAAGTGTCGCACTTCACGTCGCGGGTGGGGAGTAAGTACAACACACAAGTGTCGCACTTCACGTCGCACTTGTGTGCTATACTTACTTCCCACCCCACCCTCACTTGTGTGTTGTACTTACTCTCCACCTCCACCCTCAAATGAGGGTGGGGGTGGGGAGTAAGTACAACACACAAGTGAGGGTGGGGTGGGGAGTAAGTATAGAAGTGTCGCACTTCACTTGTGTGTTGTACTTACTTCCCACCCCCACGCACTTGTGTGCTGTACTTACTCCCTACCCCCACCCTCATTGTGTGATGTGCTAATGAGGGTGGGGGTGGGGAGTAAGTGAGGGTGGGGGTGGGGAGTAAGTACAACACAAAAGTGTAGCACTTATGTGTTGTACTTACTCCCCACCCCCACCCTCACTTACTCCCCCACCCCCACCCTCATTAGTACAACACACAATGAGGGTGGGGGTAAGGAGTAAGTACAACACACAAGTGTCGCACTTCACTTGTGTGTTGTACTTACTCCCCACCCTCAAATATACTCACTCTAGGGGTGGGGAGCAAGTACATCCAAGTGCAGCACTTATGTGTTGTACTTACTTCCCACCCCCACCCTCAAATATACTCACTCCCCCACCCCCACCCTAAAATGAGGGTGGGGGTGGGGAGTAAGTACAACACACAAGTGCCGCACTTCACGTCGCACTTGTGTGCTATACTTACTCCCCACCCCCACCCTCACTTGTGTGTTGTACTTACTCTACACCTCCACCCTCAAATGAGGGTGAGGGTGGGGGGTGGGGAGTAAGTACAACACACAAGTGTCGCACTTCATTTGTGTGTTGTGCTTACTCCCCACCCCCACCTGCACTTGTGTGTTGTACTTACTCCCCAACCCCACCCTCATTTGAGTGTGGTGGTGGGGAGTAAGTACAACACACAAGTGCGGGTGGGGGTGGGGAGTAAGTACAACACACAAGTGAAGTGCTTGTGCGTTGCACTTACTCCCCAACCCCACCCTCATTTGAGGGTGGGGGTGGGGAGTAAGGGGAGTAAGTACAACACACAAGTGGTGCACTTGTGTGTTGTACTTAATCCCCACCCCCACCCTCGAGGTGGGGAGTAAGGGGAGTAAGTACAACACACAAGTGGTGCACTTGTGTGTTGTACTTACTCCCCACCCCCAACCTCATTTGAGGGTGGGGGAGGGTGGGGTTGGGGAGTAAGGGGAGTAAGTACAACACACAAGTGGTGCACTTGTGTGTTGTACTTAATCCCCACCCCCACCCTCAATTGAGGGTGGGGAGTAAGGGGAATAAGTACAACACACAAGTGGTGCACTTGTGTGTTGTACTTACTCCCCACCCCCACCCTCATTTGAGGGTGGGGGTGGGGATTAAGTACAACACACAAGTGCACCACTTGTGTGTTGTACTTACTCAAATGAGGGTGGGGGTGGGGAGTAAGTACAACACACAAGCCCATCCCCACCCAAGTGCACCACGAGGGTAGGGGTGGGGAGTAAGTACAACACACAAGTGTAGCACTTGTGTGTTGTACTTACTCCCCACCCCCACCCTCAAATGCACTTGTGTGTTGTACTTACTCCCCACCCCCACCCAAGTGCACCACGAGGGTGGGGGTGGGGAGTAAGTACAACACACAAGCAATCACTTGTGTGTTGTACTTACTCCCCACCCCCACCCTCATTTCCCTCATTTGAGGGTGGGGGTGGGGAGTAAGTACAACACACAAGTGGTGCACTTGTGTGTTGTACTTACTCCCCACCCCCACCTTACTCCCCACACCCACCCTCATTTGAGAGTGGGGGTGGGGAGTAAGTACAACACACAAGTGCACCGTACAACACACAAGTGGTGCACTTGTGTGTTGTACTTACTCCCCACCCCCACCCTAAAGTAAGTACAACACACAAGTGCACCAGTACAACACACAAGTGGTGCACTTGTGTGTTGTACTTACTCCCCACCCCCACCCTAATTTGAGGGTGGGGGTGGGGAGTAAGTACAACACACAAGTGCACCAGTACAACACACAAGTGGTGCACTTGTGTGTTGTACTTACTCTTGTGTGTTGTACTTACTCCCCCACCCTAACATTTGAGGGTGGGGGTGGGGAGTAAGTACAACACAAGTGCACTTGTGTGTTGTACTTACTCCCCACCCCCACCCTCAAATGAGGGTGGGGGTGGGGAGTAAGTACAACACACAAGTGCACCACTTGTGTGTTGTACTGGTGCACTTGTGTGTTGTACTTACTCCCCTTACTCCCCACCCCCACCCTCAAATGAGGGTGGGGGTGGGGAGTAAGTACAACACACAAGTGCACCACTTGTGTGTTGTACTGGTGCACTTGTGTGTTGTACTTACTCCCCACCCCCACCCTCAAATGAGGGTGGGGGTGGGGAGTAAGTACAACACACAAGTGGTGCACTTGTGTGTTGTACTTACTCCCCACCCCCACCCTCAAATGAGGGTGGGGAGTAAGGGGAGTAAGTACAACACACAAGTGGTGCACTGTGTGTTGTACTTACTCCCCACCCCCAACCTCATTTGAGGGTGGGGGAGGGTGGGGGTGGGGAGTAAGGGGAGTAAGTACAACACACAAGTGGTGCACTTGTGTGTTGTACTTACTCCCCACCCCCACCCTCAAATGAGGGTGGGGAGTAAGGGTGAGAATAAGTACAACACACAAGTGGTGCACTTGTGTGTTGTACTTACTCCCCACCCCCACCCTCATTTGAGGGTGGGGGTGGGGGAGAGTACAACACACAAGTGCACTTGTGTGTTGTACTTACTCCCCCCCCCCCCCTCATTTGAGGGGGGGTGGGGAGTAAGTACAACACACAAGTGCACCACTTGTGTGTTGTACTTACTCCCCACCCCGGAGTAAGTACAACACACATGTGCACTTGTGTGTTGTACTTACTCCCCACCCCCACCCTCAAATGAGGGTGGGGGTGGGGAGTAAGTACAACACACAAGTGCACATGTGTGTTGTACCTTACCCCTCCCCCCATTGGGGGGTGGGGAGTAAGTACAACACACAAGTGGTGCACTTGTGTGTTGTGCTTACTCCCCACCCCGGAGTAAGTACAACACACATGTGCAGCACTTGTGTGTTGTACTTACTCCCCACCCCCACCCTCATTTGAGGGTGGGGGTGGGGAGTAAGTACAACAAATGAATGTGTGTTGTACTTACCCTCAGGGTGGGGAGTAAGTACAACACACAAGTGCACCACTTGTGTGTTGTACTTACTCCCCACCCCCACCCTCATATGAGGGTGGGGGTGGGGAGTAAGTACAACATATATGTTGTACTTACTCCCCACCCCCACCCTCATATGAGGGTGGGGGTGGGGAGTAAGTACAACACATGTGTTGTACTTACTCCCCACCCCCACCCTCATATGAGGGTGGGGGTGGGGAGTAAGTACAACACAGTGTGTTGTACTTACTCCCCACCCCCACCCTCATATGAGGGTGGGGGTGGGGAGTAAGTACAACACAATGTATGTGTGTTGTACTTACTCCCCACCCCCACCCTCAAATGAGGGTGGGGGTGGGGAGTAAGTACAGCACATTGTGTTGTACTTACTCCCCACCCCCACCCTCAATTGAGGGTGGGGGTGGGGAGTAAGTACAACACACAAATTGTGATGTACTTACTCCCCACCCCCACCCTCATATGAGGGTGGGGGTGGGGAGTAAGTACAACACACTTGTGTTGTACTTACTCCCCACCCCCACCCTCATATGAGGGTGGGGGTGGGGGAGTACAACACTGTGTTGTACTTACTCCCCACCCCCTCTCCCCACCCCTCATTTGAGGGTGGGGGTGGGGAGTAAGTACAACACATTGTGTTGTACTTACTCCCCACCCCCACCCTCAAATGAGGGTGGGGGTGGGGAGTAAGTACAACACTTGTGTGTTGTACTTACTCCCCACCCCCACCCTCATTTGAGGGTGGGGGTGGGGAGTAAGTACAACACACCTTGTGTTGTACTTACTCCCCACCCCCACCCTCAAATGGGGGTGGGGAGTAAGTACAACACTTGTGTTGTACTTACTCCCCACCCCCACCCTCAAATGAGGGTGGGGGTGGGGAGTAAGTACAACACTGTGTTGTACTACTCCCACCCCCACCCTCAAATGAGGGTGGGGGTGGGGAGTAAGTACAACACATTGTTGTACTTACTCCCCACCCCCACCCTCAAATGAGGGTGGGGGTGGGGAGTAAGTACAACACACAAGTGGTGCACTTGTGTGTTGTACTTACTCCCCACCCCCACCCTCAAATGAGGGTGGGGGTGGGGAGTAAGTACAACACAATGTGTTGTAATGGTTGTACTTACTCCCCACCCCCACCCTCAAATGAGGGTGGGGGTGGGGAGTAAGTACAACACAATGGGGGTGAGCTGTACTTACTCCCCACCCCCACCCTCAAATGAGGGTGGGGGTGGGGAGTAAGTACAACACACAAGTGGTGCACTTGTGTGTTGTACTTACTCCCCACCCCCACCCTCATTTGAGGGTGGGGGTGGGGAGTAAGTACAACACATGTGTTGTACTTACTCCCCACCCCCACCCTCATTACTTGTGTGTTGTACTTACTCCCCACCCCCACCCTCATTTGAGGGTGGGGTGTTGTGTGTTGTACTTACTCCCCACCCCCACCCTCATAATTGTGTGTTGTACTTACTCCCCACCCCCACCCTCATATGAGGGTGGGGGTGGGGAGTAAGTACAACACACTGTGTGTTGTACTTACTCCCCACCCCCACCCTCAAATGAGGGTGGGGGTGGGGAGTAAGTACAACACACAAGCACTTGTGTGTTGTACTTACTCCCCACCCCCACCCTCAAATAGTGAGGGTGGGGGTGGGGAGTAAGTACAACACTGTGTTGTACTTACTCCCCACCCCCACCCTCACCACTTGTGTGTTGTACTTACTCCCCACCCCCACCCTCATTTGAGGGTGGGGGTGGGGAGTAAGTACAACACACAAGTGCCCCGTGAACATGGGGTGGGGGTGGGGAGTAAGTACAACACACCCTCAAATGAGGGTGGGGGTGGGGAGTAAGTACAACACACTCTTGTGTGTTGTACTTACTCCCCACCCCCACCCTCAAATGAGGGTGGGGGTGGGGAGTAAGTACAACATTTGTTGTACTTACTCCCCACCCCCACCCTCAAATGAGGGTGGGGGTGGGGAGTAAGTACAACATGTGTTGTACTTACTCCCCACCCCCACCCTCAAATGAGGGTGGGGGTGGGGAGTAAGTACAACACAATTGTTGTACTTACTCCCCATCCCCACCCTCATATGAGGGGTGGGGGTGGGGAGTAAGTACAACACCAGTGCCACTTTGTTGTACTTACTCCCCACCCCCACCCTCAAATGAGGGTGGGGGTGGGGAGTAAGTACAACACATTGTGTTGTACTTACTCCCCACCCCCACCCTCAATTGAGGGTGGGGGTGGGGAGTAAGTACAACACCTTGTGTTGTACTTACTCCCCACCCCCACCCTCAAATGAGGGTGGGGGTGGGGAGTAAGTACAACAATGTGTTGTACTTACCCCCACCCTCATCACTTTTGTTGTACTTCCCCACCCCCACCCTCATATGAGGGTGGGGGTGGGGAGTAAGTACAACACATCATTGTGTTGTACTTACTCCCCACCCCCACCCTCAAATGAGGGTGGGGGTGGGGAGTAAGTACAACACACTTGTTGTACTTACTCCCCACCCCCACCCTCAAATGAGGGTGGGGGTGGGGAGTAAGTACAACACACATTGTGTTGTACTTACTCCCCACCCCCACCCTCATTTGAGGGTGGGGGTGGGGAGTAAGTACAACACATTTGTTGTACTTACTCCCCACCCCCACCCTCATATGAGGGTGGGGGTGGGGAGTAAGTACACACAAGTGAGGGTGGGGGTGGGGAGTAAGTACAACAGCATTGTGTGTTGTACTTACTCCCCACCCCCACCCTCAAATGAGGGTGGGGGTGGGGAGTAAGTACAACACATTGTTGTACTTACTCCCCACCCCCACCCTCATATGAGGGTGGGGGTGGGGAGTAAGTACAACACACAGGCACTTGTGTTGTACTTACTCCCCACCCCCACCCTCAAATGAGGGTGGGGGTGGGGAGTAAGTACAACACACATTGTGTTGTACTTACTCCCCACCCCCACCCTCAAATGAGGGTGGGGGTGGGGAGTAAAGTACAACACACAAGTGCACATTTGTGTTGTACTTACTCCCCACCCCCACCCTCAAATGAGGGTGGGGGTGGGGAGTAAGTACAACACATTGTGTTTACTTGCCCCCACCCCCACCCTCAAATGAGGGTGGGGGTGGGGAGTAAGTACAACACATGTATGAGTGTGGGACTAACTCCCCCCCCCCCTCATTTGAGGGTGGGGGTGGTGAGTAACACCCCCACCCTCAAGTGAGGGTGGGGGTGGGGAGTAAGTACAACACACAAGTTTGTGTTGTACTTACTCCCCACCCCCACCCTCAAATGAGGGTGGGGGTGGGGAGTAAGTACAACACATCACTTGTGTTGTACTTACTCCCCACCCCCACCCTCAAATGAGGGTGGGGGTGGGGAGTAAGTGCAACACTATGTTGTACTTACTCCCCACCCCACCCTCAATTGAGGGTGGGGTGCGAAGTAAGTACAACACTTGTGTTGTACTTACTCCCCACCCCCACCCTCAAATGAGGGTGGGGGTGGGGAGTAAGTACAACATAATTACTTATGCTGTACTTACTCCCCACCCCCACCCTCATATGAGGGTGGGGGTGGGGAGTAAGTACAACACACTTATATGAGGGTGGGAGTACTTTACTCCCCACCCCCACCCTCAATTGAGGGTGGGGGTGGGGAGTAAGTACAACATTGTTGTACTCCCCACCCCGAGGGTGGGGGTGGGGAGTAAGTACAACACATTTGAGGGTGGGGGTGGGGAGTAAGTACAACACATTGTTGTACTTACTCCCCACCCCCACCCTCAATTGAGGGTGGGGGTGGGGAGTAAGTACAACATAGTGTTGTACTTACTCCCCACCCCCACCCTCAAATGAGGGTGGGGGTGGGGAGTAAGTACAACCAGTACTTGCTCCCACCCCCACCCTCAAATGAGGGTGGGGGTGGGGAGTAAGTACAACACACTGTGTTGTACTTACTCCCCACCCCCACCCTCATATGAGGGTGGGGGTGGGGAGTAAGTACAACACCATTGTGTTGTACTTACTCCCCACCCCCACCCTCATAGTGGGGGTGGGGAGTAAGTACAACACACATGCACTTTGTGTTGTACTTACTCCCCACCCCCACCCTCAAATGAGGGTGGGGGTGGGGAGTAAGTACAACACATCAATGTGTTGTACTTACTCCCCACCCCCACCCTCATTGAGGGTGGGGGTGGGGAGTAAGTACAACACACTTTTGTGTGTTGTACTTACTCCCCACCCCCACCCTCAAATGAGGGTGGGGGTGGGGAGTAAGTACAACACACATGTGTTGTACTTACTCCCCACCCCCACCCTCATTAATGAGGGTGGGGGTGGGGAGTAAGTACAACACACACAATGGGGTTGGGATGTACTTACTCCCCACCCCCACCCTCAAATGAGGGTGGGGGTGGGGAGTAAGTACAACACACAAGTACTTGCTCCCACCCCCACCCTCAAATGAGGGTGGGGGTGGGGAGTAAGTACAACACAATATGTTGTACTTACTCCCCACCCCCACCCTCATATGAGGGTGGGGGTGGAAGTACAGCATAAGTAATTATGCTGTACTTACTCCCCACCCCCACCCTCAAATGAGGGTGGGGGTGGGGAGTAAGTACAACACACAATACACTTGTGTGTTGTACTTACTCCCCACCCCCACCCTCAAATTTGAGGGTGGGGGTGGGGAGTAAGTACAACACACTTGTGTTGTACTTACTCCCCACCCCCACCCTCAAATGAGGGTGGGGGTGGGAGTACACAATGTGTTGTACTTGCTCCCACCCCCACCCTCATTGAGGGTGGGGGTGGGGAGTAAGTACAACACTTGTTGTACTACTCCCCACCCCCACCCTCAAATGAGGGTGGGGGTGGGGAGTAAGTACAACAATGTGTTGTATATCTCCCACCCCCACCCTCAAATGAGGGTGGGGGTGGGGAGTAAGTACAACACCATTTTGTACTTACTCCCCACCCCCACCCTCATATGAGGGTGGGGGTGGGGAGTAAGTACAACATTGTTGTACTTACTCCCCACCCCCACCCTCAAATGAGGGTGGGGGTGGGGAGTAAGTACAACATTGTGTTGTACTTACTCCCCACCCCCACCCTCATTTGAGGGTGGGGGTGGGGAGTAAGTACAACACATTGTTGTACTTACTCCCCACCCCCACCCTCAAATGAGGGTGGGGGTGGGGAGTAAGTACAACACATTTGTGTTGTACTTACTCCCCACCCCCACCCTCATATGAGGGTGGGGGTGGGGAGTAAGTACAAAATTGTTGTACTTACTCCCACCCCCACCCTCATATGAGGGTGGGGGTGGGGAGTAAGTACAATGTACTTACTCCCCACCCCCACCCTCAAATGAGGGTGGGGGTGGGAGCAAGTTGTACTTGCTCCCACCCCCACCCTCAAATGAGGGTGGGGGTGGGAGCAAGTACAACACATTGTTGTACTTACTCCCCACCCCCACCCTCATATGAGGGTGGGGGTGGGGAGAAGTAACACGTGTCTCCACCCCCACCCTCAAATGAGGGTGGGGGTGGGGAGTAAGTACAACATTGTTGTACTTACTCCCCACCCCCACCCTCAAATGAGGGTGGGGGTGGGGAGTAAGTACAACACCACTTGTGTTGTACTTACTCCCCACCCCCACCCTCAATGAGGGTGGGGGTGGGGAGTAAGTACAACACATTTGTGTTGTACTTACTCCCCACCCCCACCCTCAAATGAGGGTGGGGGTGGGGAGTAAGTACAACACTGCACTTGTGTTGTACTTACTCCCCACCCCCACCCTCATATGAGGGTGGGGGTGGGAATAAGTACAACATGTGAGGGTGGGGGTGGGGAGTAAGTACAACACTCCCCACCCCCACCCTCAAATGAGGGTGGGGGTGGGGAGTAAGTACAACACATTGTTGTACTTACTCCCCACCCCCACCCTCAAATGAGGGTGGGGGTGGGGAGTAAGTACAACATTACTCCCCACCCCCACCCTCAATTGAGGGTGGGGGTGGGGAGTAAGTACAACACTCATGTGTTGTACTTACTCCCCACCCCCACCCTCAAATGAGGGTGGGGGTGGGGAGTAAGTACAACACACAATTGTTGTTGTACTTACTCCCCACCCCCACCCTCATATGAGGGTGGGGGTGGGGAGTAAGTACAACACAGTGTTGTACTTACTCCCCCCCCCACCCTCAAATGAGGGTGGGGGTGGGGAGTAAGTACATCATTGTGTTGTACTTACTCCCCACCCCCACCCTCATTTGAGGGTGGGGAGTAATACAAACTTGTGTGCTGTTGTACTTACTCCCCACCCCCACCCTCAAATGAGGGTGGGGGTGGGGAGTAAGTACAACAATGTGTTGTACTTACTCCCCACCCCCACCCTCAAATGAGGGTGGGGGTGGGGAGTAAGTACAACACATTGTTGTACTTACTCCCCACCCCCACCCTCAAATGAGGGTGGGGGTGGGGAGTAAGTACAACACATTGTGTTGTACTTACTCCCCACCCCCACCCTCATATGAGGGTGGGGGTGGGGAGTAAGTACAACACACTTGTTGTACTTACTCCCCACCCCCACCCTCAAATGAGGGTGGGGGTGGGGAGTAAGTACAACAATGTGTTGTACTTACTCCCCACCCCCACCCTCATTTGAGGGTGGGGGTGGGGAGTAAGTACAACAATGTGTTGTACTTACTCCCCACCCCCACCCTCAAATGAGGGTGGGGGTGGGGAGTAAGTACAACACCATGTGTTGTACTTACTCCCCACCCCCACCCTCATATGAGGGTGGGGGTGGGGAGTAAGTACAACACATTGTGTTGTACTTACTCCCCACCCCCACCCTCATTTGAGGGTGGGGGTGGGGAGTAAGTACAACACAATCTTGTGTTGTACTTACTCCCCACCCCCACCCTCAAATGAGGGTGGGGGTGGGGAGTAAGTACAACACACATGTGTTGTACTTACTCCCCACCCCCACCCTCAAATGAGGGTGGGGGTGGGGAGTAAGTACAACAAATGTGTTGTACTTACTCCCCACCCCCACCCTCAAATTGTTGTACTTACTCCCCACCCCCACCCTCAAATGAGGGTGGGGGTGGGGAGTAAGTACAACACAATGTTGTACTTGCTCCCACCCCCACCCTCAAATGAGGGTGGGGGTGGGGAGTAAGTACAACACACAAGTGCACCACTTGTGTGTTGTACTTACTCCCCACCCCCACCCTCAAATGAGGGTGGGGGTGGGGAGTAAGTACAACACTGTGTTGTACTTACTCCCCACCCCCACCCTCATATGAGGGTGGGGGTGGGGAGTAAGTACAACACTGTGTTGTACTTACTCCCCACCCCCACCCTCATTTGAGGGTGGGGGTGGGGAGTAAGTACAACACTGTGTTGTACTTACTCCCCACCCCCACCCTCATATGAGGGTGGGGGTGGGGAGTAAGTACAACAATGTGTTGTACTTACTCCCCACCCCCACCCTCAAATGAGGGTGGGGGTGGGGAGTAAGTACAACACATTGTTGTACTTACTCCCCACCCCCACCCTCATTTGAGGGTGGGGGTGGGGAGTAAGTACAACACATTATGTGTTGTACTTACTCCCCACCCCCACCCTCAAATGAGGGTGGGGGTGGGGAGTAAGTACAACACATTGTGTTGTACTTACTCCCCACCCCCACCCTCAAATGAGGGTGGGGGTGGGGAGTAAGTACAACACATTGTTGTACTTACTCCCCACCCCCACCCTCATTTGAGGGTGGGGGTGGGGAGTAAGTACAACACATTGTTGTACTTACTCCCCACCCCCACCCTCAAATGAGGGTGGGGGTGGGGACCAATGAGGGTGGGGGTGGGGAGTAAGTACAACACATCTTGTGTGTTGTACTTACTCCCCACCCCCACCCTCAAATGAGGGTGGGGGTGGGGAGTAAGTACACCCACAAGTGTGTTGTACTTACTCCCCACCCCCACCCTCATATGAGGGTGGGGGTGGGGAGTAAGTACAACACATTGTTGTACTTACTCCCCACCCCCACCCTCAAATGAGGGTGGGGGTGGGGAGTAAGTACAACACACAAGTGCACCACTTGTGTGTTGTACTTACTCCCCACCCCCACCCTCAAATGAGGGTGGGGGTGGGGAGTAAGTACAACACACTTGTTGTACTACTCCCCACCCCCACCCTCAATTGAGGGTGGGGGTGGGGAGTAAGTACAACACATGTGTTGTACTTACTCCCCACCCCCACCCTCAAATGAGGGTGGGGGTGGGGAGTAAGTACAACACTTGTTGTACTTACTCCCCACCCCCACCCTCAAATGAGGGTGGGGGTGGGGAGAAGTACAACATTGTTGTACTTACTCCCCACCCCCACCCTCAAATGAGGGTGGGGGTGGGGAGTAAGTACAACACATTGTTGTACTTACTCCCCACCCCCACCCTCAAATGAGGGTGGGGGTGGGGAGTAAGTACAACATTGTTGTACTTACTCCCCACCCCCACCCTCATTGAGGGTGGGGGTGGGGAGTAAGTACAACACACAATTGAGTACATACCCCACCCTCAATGAGGGTGGGGGTGGGAGTAAGTACAACAATGTGTTGTACTTACTCCCCACCCCCACCCTCAAATGAGGGTGGGGGTGGGGAGTAAGTACAACACATCACTTGTGTGTTGTACTTCATACTCCCCACCCCCACCCTCAAATGAGGGTGGGGGTGGGGAGTAAGTACAACAAATGTGTTGTACTTACTCCCCACCCCCACCCTCATTTGAGGGTGGGGGTGGGGAGTAAGTACAACACACAAGTGCACCACTTGTGTGTTGTACTTACTCCCCACCCCCACCCTCAAATGAGGGTGGGGGTGGGGAGTAAGTACAACACATCTGTGTTGTACTTACTCCCCACTCCCACCCTCAAATGAGGGTGGGGGTGGGGAGTAAGTACAACACAATTTTTGTACTTACTCCCCACCCCCACCCTCATATGAGGGTGGGGGTGGGGAGTAAGTACAACACAATGCTGTACTTACTCCCCACCCCCACCCTCAAATGAGGGTGGGGGTGGGGAGTAAGTACAACACATTTGTGTTGTACTTACTCCCCACCCCCACCCTCAAATGAGGGTGGGGGTGGGGAGTAAGTACAACACACAAGTGCACCACTTGTGTGTTGTACTTACTCCCCACCCCCACCCTCAAATGAGGGTGGGGGTGGGGAGTAAGTACAACATTCATTTTGTTGTACTTACTCCCCACCCCCACCCTCAAATGAGGGTGGGGGTGGGGAGTAAGTACACATATGTGTTGTACTTACTCCCCACCCCCACCCTCAAATGAGGGTGGGGGTGGGGAGTAAGTACAACAATGTGTTGTACTTACTCCCCACCCCCACCCTCATTTGAGGGTGGGGGTGGGGAGTAAGTACAACACATTGTTGTACTTACTCCCCACCCCCACCCTCAAATGAGGGTGGGGGTGGGGAGTAAGTACAACCACCATTTGTGTTGTACTTACTCCCCACCCCCACCCTCATATGAGGGTGGGGGTGGGGAGTAAGTACAACACATTTGTTGTACTTACTCCCCACCCCCACCCTCATTTGAGGGTGGGGGTGGGGAGTAAGTACAACACTTTGTTGTACTTACTCCCCACCCCCACCCTCATATGAGGGTGGGGGTGGGGAGTAAGTACAACAATTGTGTTGTACTTACTCCCCACCCCCACCCTCAATGAGGGTGGGGGTGGGGAGTAAGTACAACAAAATCCACTTGGTGTTGTACTTACTCCCCACCCCCACCCTCAATTGAGGGGTGGGGGTGGGGAGCAAGTACAACACATCTGTGTTGTACTTACTCCCCACTCCCACCCTCAAATGAGGGTGGGGGTGGGGAGTAAGTACAACACACTTGTGTTGTACTTACTCCCCACCCCCACCCTCATATGAGGGTGGGGGTGGGGAGTAAGTACAACAATGTGTTGTACTTACTCCCCACCCCCACCCTCATTAGAGGGTGGGGGTGGGGAGTAAGTACAACACACTGTTGTACTTACTCCCCACCCCCACCCTCATATGAGGGTGGGGGTGGGGAGTAAGTACAACACACTGTTGTACTTACTCCCCACCCCCACCCTCATGAGGGTGGGGGTGGGGAGTAAGTACAACACTTGTTGTACTTACTCCCCACCCCCACCCTCAAATGAGGGTGGGGGTGGGGAGTAAGTACAACACACATTGTTGTACTTACTCCCACCCCCACCCTCATATGAGGGTGGGGGTGGGGAGTAAGTACAACACATTGTTGTACTTACTCCCCACCCCCACCCTCATTGAGGGTGGGGGTGGGGAGTAAGTACAACACATTGTGTTGTACTTACTCCCCACCCCCACCCTCATTTGAGGGTGTGTTGTACTTACTCCCCACCCCCACCCTCATATGAGGGTGGGGGTGGGGAGTAAGTACAACAATGTGTTGTACTTACTCCCCACCCCCACCCTCAATTGAGGGTGGGGGTGGGGAGTAAGTACAACACAGTGACTTGTGTGTTGTACTTACTCCCCACCCCCACCCTCAAATGAGGGTGGGGGTGGGGAGTAAGTACAACACATGCACTTGTGTGTTGTACTTCATACTCCCCACCCCCACCCTCAAATGAGGGTGGGGGTGGGGAGTAAGTACAACAATGTGTTGTACTTACTCCCCACCCCCACCCTCAAATGAGGGTGGGGGTGGGGAGTAAGTACAACACTGTGTTGTTGTACTTACTCCCCACCCCCACCCTCATATGAGGGTGGGGGTGGGGAGTAAGTACAACACACAAGTCATTTGTGTTGTACTTACTCCCCACCCCCACCCTCATATGAGGGTGGGGGTGGGGAGTAAGTACAACACATATTGTTGTACTTACTCCCCACCCCCACCCTCATTTGAGGGTGGGGGTGGGGAGTAAGTAAATGAGGGTGTGTTGTACTTACCATACCCCCACCCCCACCCTCAAATGAGGGTGGGGGTGGGGAGTAAGTACAACACACAAGTGCACCACTTGTGTGTTGTACTTACTCCCCACCCCCACCCTCAAATGAGGGTGGGGGTGGGGAGTAAGTACAACACACAAGTGCACCACTTGTGTGTTGTACTTACTCCCCACCCCCACCCTCATTTGAGGGTGGGGGTGGGGAGTAAGTACAACACATGACACCACTTGTGTGTTGTACTTACTCCCCACCCCCACCCTCAAATGAGGGTGGGGGTGGGGAGTAAGTACAACACACAGTGTGTTGTACTTACTCCCCACCCCCACCCTCATATGAGGGTGGGGGTGGGGAGTAAGTACAACAATGTGTTGTACTTACTCCCCACCCCCACCCTCAAATGAGGGTGGGGGTGGGGAGTAAGTACAACAATGTGTTGTACTTACTCCCCACCCCCACCCTCATTTGAGGGTGGGGGTGGGGAGTAAGTACAACACATGTGTTGTACTTACTCCCCACCCCCACCCTCAATATGAGGGTGGGGGTGGGAGTAAGTACAACATTGTTGTACTTACTCCCCACCCCCACCCTCATTTGAGGGTGGGGGTGGGGAGTAAGTACAACACATTGTTGTACTTACTCCCCACCCCCACCCTCAAATGAGGGTGGGGGTGGGGAGTAAGTACAACACAGTACTTGTGTTGTACTTACTCCCCACCCCCACCCTCATTTGAGGGTGGGGGTGGGGAGTAAGTACAACATGTGTTGTACTTACTCCCCACCCCCACCCTCATATGAGGGTGGGGGTGGGGAGTAAGTACAACACAAATTTGTTGTACTTACTCCCCACCCCCACCCTCAAATGAGGGTGGGGGTGGGGAGTAAGTACAACACTATGTGTTGTACTTACTCCCCACCCCCACCCTCATTTGAGGGGTGGGGGTGGGGAGTAAGTACAACACGCACTTTGTTGTACTTACTCCCCACCCCCACCCTCATATGAGGGGTGGGGGTGGGGAGTAAGTACAACAAATTGTGTTGTACTTACTCCCCACCCCCACCCTCATATGAGGGTGGGGGTGGGGAGTAAGTACAACACACAAGTGCCACTTGTGTGTTGTACTTACTCCCCACCCCCACCCTCATTTGAGGGTGGGGGTGGGGAGTAAGTACAAAACACTTTGTTGTACTTACTCCCCACCCCCACCCTCAAATGAGGGTGGGGGTGGGGAGTAAGTACAACACATTGTTGTACTTACTCCCCACCCCCACCCTCAAATGAGGGTGGGGGTGGGGAGTAAGTACAACACATTGTTGTACTTACTCCCCACCCCCACCCTCAAATGAGGGTGGGGGTGGGGAGTAAGTACAACATGTGTTGTACTTACTCCCCACCCCCACCCTCAAATGAGGGTGGGGGTGGGGAGTAAGTACAACACGGCACTGTGTTGTACTTACTCCCCACCCCCACCCTCAAATGAGGGTGGGGGTGGGGAGTAAGTACAACACGTTGTTGTACTTACTCCCCACCCCCACCCTCAAATGAGGGTGGGGGTGGGGAGTAAGTACAACATAGTTACTCCCCACCCCCACCCTCATTTGAGGGTGGGGGGTGGGGAGTAAGTACAACACATGTGTTGTACTTACTCCCCACCCCCACCCTCAAATGAGGGTGGGGGTGGGGAGTAAGTACAACACATTGTGTTGTACTTACTCCCCACCCCCACCCTCAAATGAGGGTGGGGGTGGGGAGTAAGTACACATATGTGTTGTACTTACTCCCCACCCCCACCCTCAAATGAGGGTGGGGGTGGGGAGTAAGTACAACACACAGACACTTGTGTGTTGTACTTACTCCCCACCCCCACCCTCAAATGAGGGTGGGGGTGGGGAGTAAGTACAACACATTTGTGTTGTACTTACTCCCCACCCCCACCCTCATTTGAGGGTGGGGGTGGGGAGTAAGTACAACACACATGTGTTGTACTTACTCCCCACCCCCACCCTCAAATGAGGGTGGGGGTGGGGAGTAAGTACAACACACTTTTGTGTGTTGTACTTACTCCCCACCCCCACCCTCATATGAGGGTGGGGGTGGGGAGTAAGTACAACACAATTGTGTTGTACTTACTCCCCACCCCCACCCTCATTTGAGGGTGGGGGTGGGGAGTAAGTACAACACACTGTGTTGTACTTACTCCCCACCCCCACCCTCAAATGAGGGTGGGGGTGGGGAGTAAGTACAACACAAGTGCACTTGTGTTGTACTTACTCCCCACCCCCACCCTCATTTGAGGGTGGGGGTGGGGAGTAAGTACAACACAGTCATTGTGTGTTGTACTTACTCCCCACCCCCACCCTCAAATGAGGGTGGGGGTGGGGAGTAAGTACAACACAGTGTGTTGTACTTACTCCCCCCCCCACCCTCATTTGAGGGTGGGGGTGGGGAGTAAGTACAACACACTATGTGTTGTACTTACTCCCCACCCCCACCCTCATTTGAGGGTGGGGGTGGGAGTAACACTTGGCCCACCCCCACCCTCAAATGAGGGTGGGGGTGGGGAGTAAGTACAACACAATGTGTTGTACTTACTCCCCACCCCCACCCTCATTTGAGGGTGGGGGTGGGGAGTAAGTACAACACACTCACACTTTGTGTTGTACTTACTCCCCACCCCCACCCTCAAATGAGGGTGGGGGTGGGGAGTAAGTACAACACCTTGTGTGTTGTACTTACTCCCCACCCCCACCCTCAAATGAGGGTGGGGGTGGGGAGTAAGTACAACACACAAGTGCACCACTTGTGTGTTGTACTTACTCCCCACCCCCACCCTCATTTGAGGGTGGGGGTGGGGAGTAAGTACAACACAATTGTGTTGTACTTACTCCCCACCCCCACCCTCAAATGAGGGTGGGGGTGGGGAGTAAGTACAACACACAAGTGCACCACTTGTGTGTTGTACTTACTCCCCACCCCCACCCTCAAATGAGGGTGGGGGGGGGGAGTAAGTACAACACATCTTGTGTTGTACTTACTCCCCACCCCCACCCTCAAATGAGGGTGGGGGTGGGGAGTAAGTACAACACTACTTACTCCCCACCCCCACCCTCAAATGAGGGTGGGGGTGAGGGTGGGGAGTAAGTACAACACAGCACTTGTGTTGTACTTACTCCCCACCCCCACCCTCAAATGAGGGTGGGGGTGGGGAGTAAGTACAACACATATGTGTTGTACTTACTCCCCACCCCCACCCTCAAATGAGGGTGGGGGTGGGGAGTAAGTACACACAATTGTGTTGTACTTACTCCCACCCCCACCCTCATGAGGGTGGGGGTGGGGAGTAAGTACAACACACATTGTGTGTTGTACTTACTCCCCACCCCCACCCTCATTTGAGGGTGGGGGTGGGGAGTAAGTACAACACATCCTGTGTTGTACTTACTCCCCACCCCCACCCTCAAATGAGGGTGGGGGTGGGGAGTAAGTACAACACAACATTGTGTTGTACTTACTCCCCACCCCCACCCTCAAATGAGGGTGGGGGTGGGGAGTAAGTACAACACACAGTGCCCACTTGTGTGTTGTACTTACTCCCCACCCCCACCCTCAAATGAGGGTGGAGGGTGGGGGTGGGAGCAAGTACAACACAAATGCCTGTGTGTTGTACTTACTCCCCACCCCCACCCTCATTTGAGGGTGGGGGTGGGGAGTAAGTACAACACACAAGTGCACCACTTGTGTGTTGTACTTACTCCCCACCCCCACCCTCAAATGAGGGTGGGGGTGGGGAGTAAGTACAACACACTCCCACTTTGTGTTGTACTTACTCCCCACCCCCACCCTCAAATGAGGGTGGGGTGGGGAGTAAGTACAACAATGTGTTGTACTTACTCCCCACCCCCACCCTCAAATGAGGGTGGGGGTGGGGAGTAAGTACAACACACCCTCATTGTGTTGTACTTACTCCCCACCCCCACCCTCAAATGAGGGTGCTGTGTGTTGTACTTACTCCCCACCCCCACCCTCAAATGAGGGTGGGGGTGGGGAGTAAGTACAACACAGTGTTGCACTTACTGTTGTACTTACTCCCCACCCCCACCCTCAAATGAGGGTGGGGGTGGGGAGTAAGTACAACACACAAGTGCACCACTTGTGTGTTGTACTTACTCCCCACCCCCACCCTCAAATGAGGGTGGGGGTGGGGAGTAAGTACAACACGTTGTTGTACTTACTCCCCACCCCCACCCTCAAATGAGGGTGGGGGTGGGGAGTAAGTACAACAACTGTGATGTACTTACTCCCCACCCCCACCCTCAAATGAGGGTGGGGGTGGGGAGTAAGTACAACACACAAGTGCACCACTTGTGTGTTGTACTTACTCCCCACCCCCACCCTCAAATGAGGGTGGGGGTGGGGAGTAAGTACAACACACAAGTGCACCACTTGTGTGTTGTACTTACTCCCCACCCCCACCCTCAAATGAGGGTGGGGGTGGGGAGTAAGTACAACACAGTCATTGTGTGTTGTACTTACTCCCCACCCCCACCCTCATATGAGGGTGGGGGTGGGGAGCAAGTACAACACAATTCACTTTGTGTTGTACTTACTCCCCACCCCCACCCTCAAATGAGGGTGGGGGTGGGGAGTAAGTACAACACAATCCACTTGTGTGTTGTACTTACTCCCCACCCCCACCCTCATATGAGGGGTGGGGGTGGGGAGTAAGTACAACACAAAGTCACTTGTGTGTTGTACTTACTCCCCACCCCCACCCTCAAATGAGGGTGGGGGTGGGGAGTAAGTACAACACACAAGTGCACCACTTGTGTGTTGTACTTACTCCCCACCCCCACCCTCAAATGAGGGTGGGGGTGGGGAGTAAGTACAACACACAAGTGCACCACTTGTGTGTTGTACTTACTCCCCACCCCCACCCTCAAATGAGGGTGGGGGTGGGGAGTAAGTACAACACACAAGTGTATCTCACCCCCACCCTCATTTGAGGGTGGGGGTGGGGAGTAAGTACAACACACATGTTGTTGTACTTACTCCCCACTTGTGTTGTACTTACTCCCCACCCCCACCCTCAAATGAGGGTGGGGGTGGGGAGTAAGTACAACACACAAGTGCACCACTTGTGTGTTGTACTTACTCCCCACCCCCACCCTCAAATGAGGGTGGGGGTGGGGAGTAAGTACAACACTCACTGTGTTGTACTTACTCCCCACCCCCACCCTCAAATGAGGGTGGGGGTGGGGAGTAAGTACAACACACATGTGCACTTGTGTGTTGTACTTACTCCCCACCCCCACCCTCAATATGAGGGTGGGGGTGGGGAGTAAGTACAACACAATTCCTCAAATGAGGGTGGGGGTGGGGAGTAAGTACAACACAAGTGCACTTTGTGTTGTACTTACTCCCCCCCCACCCTCAAATGAGGGTGGGGTAGGGAGTAAGTACAACACATCACTTGTTCACCACTTTTGTACTTACTCCCCACCCCCACCCTCATTTGAGGGTGGGGGTGGGGAGTAAGTACAACACACAAGTGCACCCTCATTTGAGGGTGGGGGTGGGGAGTAAGTACAACACACCCTCATATGAGGGTGGGGGTGGGGAGTAAGTACACTCACCCTCATATGAGGGTGGGGGTGGGGAGTAAGTACAACACACAAGTGGTGCACTTGTGTGTTGTACTCCCCACCCCCACCCTCAAATGAGGGGTGGGGAGTAAGTACAACACACATCCTTGTGTGTTGTACTTACTCCCCACCCCCACCCTCAAATGAGGGTGGGGGTGGGGAGTAAGTACAACACACAAGTGCACTTGTGTGTTGTACTCCCCACCCCCACCCTCAAATGAGGGTGGGGGTGGGGAGTAAGTACACACACAAGTGACTTGTGTGTTGTACTTACTCCCCACCCCCACCCTCAATATGAGGGTGGGGGTGGGGAGTAAGTACAACACACTTGTGTGTTGTACTTACTCCGCACACAAGTGGTGCACTTGTGTGTTGTACTTACTCCCCACCCCCACCCTCAAATGAGGGTGGGGGTGGGGAGTAAGTACAACACACAAGTGCACCACTTGTGTGTTGTACTTACTCCCCACCCCCACCCTCAAATGAGGGTGGGGGTGGGGAGTAAGTACAACACACAAGTGGTGCACTTTGTGTTGTACTTACTCCCCACCCCCACCCTCATATGAGGGTGGGGGTGGGGAGTAAGTACAACACACAGTGACTTGTGTGTTGTACTCCCCCCCCACTTGCTCCCACCCCCACCCTCATTTGAGGGTGGGGGTGGGGAGTAAGTACAACACAGTACTTGTGTGTTGTACTTACTCCCCACCCCCACCCTCAAATGAGGGTGGGGGTGGGGAGTAAGTACAGAACACAAGTGCACTTGTGTGTTGTACTTACTCCCCACCCCCACCCTCATTTGAGGGTGGGGGTGGGGAGTAAGTACAACACACAAGTGGTGCACTTGTGTGTTGTACTTACTCCCCACCCCCACCCTCATTTGAGGGTGGGGGTGGGGAGTAAGTACAACACACCCCCCACCCTCAAATGAGGGTGGGGGTGGGGAGTAAGTACAACACAAGTGTGCACTTGTGTTGTACTTACTCCCCACCCCCACCCTCAAATGAGGGTGGGGGTGGGGAGTAAGTACAACACTGTGTTGTACTTACTCCCCACCCCCACCCTCATTTGAGGGTGGGGGTGGGGAGTAAGTACAACACACCCTCATTTGAGGGTGGGGGTGGGGAGTAAGTACAACACAAAGGTGCACTTGTGTGTTGTACTTACTCCCCACCCCCACCCTCATGAGGGTGGGGGTGGGGAGTAAGTACAACACACAAGTGCAACCACTTGTGTGTTGTACTTACTCCCCACCCCCACCCTCATTTGAGGGTGGGGGTGGGGAGTAAGTACAACACACAAGTGGTGCACTTGTGTGTTGTACTTACTCCCCACCCCCACCCTCATTTGAGGGTGGGGGTGGGGAGTAAGTACAACACACAAGTGCACCACTTGTGTGTTGTACTTACTCCCCACCCCCACCCTCAAATGAGGGTGGGGGTGGGGAGTAAGTACACACACAAGTGTACTTGTGTGTTGTACTTACTCCCCACCCCCACCCTCAAATGAGGGTGGGGGTGGGGAGTAAGTACAACACACAAGTGCACCACTTGTGTGTTGTACTTACTCCCCACCCCCACCCTCAAATGAGAACTTGCTTGTTGTACTTACTCCCCACCCCCACCCTCATTTGAGGGTGGGGGTGGGGAGTAAGTACAACACACAAGTGCAACACTTGGAGGGTGGGTGTGGGGAGTAAGTACAACACACAAGTGCACATGGTGTGTATGTACTCCCCACCCCCACCCTCAAATGGATGGGGGTGGGGAGTAAGTACAACACACAAGTGCAGCACTTGTGTGTTGTACTTACTCCCCACCCCCACCCTCAATTGAGTGTTGTGGGTGGGGAGTAAGTACACCCTCATTGGAGGGTGGGGGTGGGGAGTAAGTACAACACACAAGTGCTACATGTGTGGAGTTGTACTTACTCCCCACCCCCACCCTCATTTGAGGGTGGGGGTGGGGAGTAAGTACAACACACAAGTGCAATGAGGGTGGGGAGTAAGTACAACACACAAGTGCTGCACTTGTGTGGTGTTGTACTTACCCCCCACCCTCAAGTGAGGGTGGGGGTGGGGAGTAAGTACAACACACAAGTGCAGCACTTGTGTGTTGTACTTACTCCCACCCCCACCCTCAAAAATTGAGGGGGTGGGGAGTAAGTACAACACACAAGTGCATGAGGGTGGGGAGTAAGTACAACACACAAGTGCTGCACTTGTGTGTTGTACTTACTCCCCACCCCCACCCTCAGTGTGAGGGTGGGGGTGGGTACTACACACAAGTTGCACTTGTGTGTTGTACTTACTCCCCACCCCCACCCTCAAATGAGGGGTGGGGGTGGGAGTAAGTACAACACACAAGTGCTGCACTTGTGTGTTGTACTTACTCCCCACCCCCACCCTCAAATGAGGGTGAGAGGGTGGGGGTGGGGAGTAAGTACAACACACAAGTGCCCCACTTGGTGTGGAGTAATGAGGGTGGGGGTGGGGAGTAAGTACAACACACACCCTCACACTCAGAGTGTTGTACTTACTCCCCACCCCCACCCTCATGTGCTGTACTTACTCCCCACCCCCACTAGTGTTGTACTTACTCCCCACCCCCACCCTCAAATGAGGGTGGGGGTGGGGAGTAAGTACAACACACAAGTCCCACTTGTGTGTTGTACTTACTCCCCACCCCCACCCTCATTGAGGGTGGGGGTGGGGAGTTACTACAACACACACCCTCACAGTGTTGTACTTACTCCCCACCCCCACCCTTAAAATGGGGTGAGGGTGGGGGACAACACATATGTGTTGTACTTACTCCCCACCCCCACCCTCAAGTGTTGTACTTACTCCCCACCCCCACCCTCATGTGAGGGTGGGGGTGGGGAGTAAGTACAACACACAAGTGTTGCACTTGTGTGTTGTACTTACTCCCCACCCCCACCCTCAAATGAGTGTTGTACTTACTCCCCACCCCCACCCTCAAGTGTTGCACTTACCCCCACCCCCACTTGTGTTGTACTTACTCCCCACCCCCACCCTCAAATGAGGGTGGGGGTGGGGAGTAAGTACAACACACAAGTGGTGGGGGTGGGGAGTAAGTACAACACACAAGTGCTGCACTTGTGTGTTGTACTTACTCCCCACCCCCACCCTTAGTGTGGGGGTGGGAAGTAAGTACACACAATGTGCCTCACTTGAGGGTGGGGGTGGGGAGTGAGTACAACACACAAGTGTAGCACTTGTGTGTTGTACTTACTCCCCACCCCCACCCTCAAATGAGGGTGGGGGTGGGGAGTAAGTACAACACACAAGTGCACCACTTGTGTGTTGTACTTACTCCCCACCCCCACCCTCATTTGAGGGTGGGGGTGGGGAGTAAGTACAACACACAAGTGGTGCACTTGTGTGTTGTACTTACTCCCCACCCCCACCCTCATTTGAGGGTGGGGGTGGGGAGTAAGTACAACACACAAGTGCACCACTTGTGTGTTGTACTTACTCCCCACCCCCACCCTCAAATGAGGGTGGGGGTGGGGAGTAAGTACAACACACAAGTGCACCACTTGTGTGTTGTACTTACTCCCCACCCCCACCCTCATTTGAGGGTGGGGGTGGGGAGTAAGTACAACACACAAGTGCACCACTTGTGTGTTGTACTTACTCCCCACCCCCACCCTCAAATGAGGGTGGGGGTGGGGAGTAAGTACAACACACAAGTGCACCACTTGTGTGTTGTACTTACTCCCCACCCCCACCCTCAAATGAGGGTGGGGGTGGGGAGTAAGTACAACACACAAGTGGTGCACTTGTGTGTTGTACTTACTCCCCACCCCCACCCTCATATGAGGGTGGGGGTGGGGAGTAAGTACAACACACAAGTGACCACTTGTGTGTTGTACTTACTCCCCACCCCCACCCTCAAATGAGGGTGGGGGTGGGGAGTAAGTACTTACACAAGTGGTGCACTTGTGTGTTGTACTTACTCCCCACCCCCACCCTCATTTGAGGGTGGGGGTGGGGAGTAAGTACAACACACAAGTGGTGCACTTGTGTGTTGTACTTACTCCCCACCCCCACCCTCATTTGAGGGTGGGGGTGGGGAGTAAGTACAACACACAAGTGCACCACTTGTGTGTTGTACTTACTCCCCCCACCCTCAAATGAGGGTGGGGGTGGGGAGTAAGTACGTGGGGGTGGGGAGTAAGTACAACACACAAGTGGTGCACTTGTGTGTTGTACTTACTCCCCACCCCCACCCTCATTTGAGGGTGGGGGTGGGGAGTAAGTACAACACACAAGTGCACCACTTGTGTGTTGTACTTACTCCCCACCCCCACCCTCAAATGAGGGTGGGGGTGGGGAGTAATTTGAGGGTGGGGGGTGGGGAGTAAGTACAACACACAAGTGGTGCACTTGTGTGTTGTACTTACTCCCCACCCCCACCCTCAAATGAGGGTGGGGGTGGGGAGTAAGTACAACACACAAGTGGTGCACTTGTGTGTTGTACTTACTCCCCACCCCCACCCTCAAATGAGGGTGGGGGTGGGGAGTAAGTACAACACACAAGTGGTGCACTTGTGTGTTGTACTTACTCCCCACCCCCACCCTCAAATGAGGGTGGGGGTGGGGAGTAAGTACAACACACAAGTGCACCACTTGTGTGTTGTACTTACTCCCCACCCCCACCCTCATTTGAGGGTGGGGGTGGGGAGTAAGTACAACACACAAGTGCACCACTTGTGTGTTGTACTTACTCCCCACCCCCACCCTCAAATGAGGGTGGGGGTGGGGAGTAAGTACAACACACAAGTGCACCACTTGTGTGTTGTACTTACTCCCCACCCCCACCCTCATTTGAGGGTGGGGGTGGGGAGTAAGTACAACACACAAGTGGTGCACTTGTGTGTTGTACTTACTCCCCACCCCCACCCTCAAATGAGGGTGGGGGTGGGGAGTAAGTACAACACACAAGTGCACCACTTGTGTGTTGTACTTACTCCCCACCCCCACCCTCAAATGAGGGTGGGGGGTGGGGAGTAAGTACAACACACAAGTGGTGCACTTGTGTGTTGTACTTACTCCCCACCCCCACCCTCATTTGAGGGTGGGGGTGGGGAGTAAGTACAACACACAAGTGGTGCACTTGTGTGTTGTACTTACTCCCCACCCCCACCCTCAAATGAGGGTGGGGGTGGGGAGTAAGTACAACACACAAGTGCACCACTTGTGTGTTGTACTTACTCCCCACCCCCACCCTCAAATGAGGGTGGGGGTGGGGAGTAAGTACAACACACAAGTGCACCACTTGTGTGTTGTACTTACTCCCCACCCCCACCCTCAAATGAGGGTGGGGGTGGGGAGTAAGTACAACACACAAGTGGTGCACTTGTGTGTTGTACTTACTCCCCACCCCCACCCTCATATGAGGGTGGGGGTGGGGAGTAAGTACAACACACAAGTGGTTGCACTTGTGTGTTGTACTTACTCCCCACCCCCACCCTCAAATGAGGGTGGGGGTGGGGAGTAAGTACAACACACAAGTGTTGCACTTGTGTGTTGTACTTACTCCCCACCCCCACCCTCAAATGAGGGTGGGGGTGGGGAGTAAGTACAACACACAGTGCCACTTGTGCCCCCACCCTCATTTGAGGGTGGGTGGGCAGTAAGTACAACACATAAGTGCAACCACTTGTGTGTTGTACTTACTCCCCACCCCAATGAGGGTGGGGGTGGGGAGTAAGTACAACACCCCACCCTCATTTGAGGGTGGGGGTGGGGAGTAAGTACAACACACAAGTGCACCACTTGTGTGTTGTACTTACTCCCCACCCCCACCCTCAAATGAGGGTGGGGGTGTGGTGTACATCCCACCCCCACCCTCACCACTTGTGTGTTGTACTTACTCCCCACCCCCACCCTCAAATGAGGGTGGGGGTGGGGAGTAAGTACAACACACAAGTGCACCACTTGTGTGTTGTACTTACTCCCCACCCCCACCCTCATTTGAGGGTGGGGGTGGGGAGTAAGTACAACACACAAGTGGTGCACTTGTGTGTTGTACTTACTCCCCACCCCCACCCTCATATGAGGGTGGGGGTGGGGAGTAAGTACAACACACAAGTGCCACTTGTGTGTTGTACTTACTCCCCACCCCCACCCTCATATGAGGGTGGGGGTGGGGAGTAAGTACAACACACAAGTGGCACTTGTGTGTTGTACTTACTCCCCACCCCCACCCTCATATGAGGGTGGGGGTGGGGAGTAAGTACAACACACAAGTGCCACTTGTGTGTTGTACTTACTCCCCACCCCCACCCTCATTTGAGGGTGGGGGTGGGGAGTAAGTACAACACACAAGTGGTGCACTTGTGTGTTGTACTTACTCCCCACCCCCACCCTCAAATGAGGGTGGGGGTGGGGAGTAAGTACAACACACAAGTGCACCACTTGTGTGTTGTACTTACTCCCCACCCCCACCCTCAAATGAGGGTGGGGGTGGGGAGTAAGTACAACACACAAGTGCACCACTTGTGTGTTGTACTTACTCCCCACCCCCACCCTCAAATGAGGGTGGGGGGTGGGGGAGTAAGTACAACACACAAGTGACACACTTGTGTGTTGTACTTACTCCCCACCCCCCACCCTCAAATGAGGGTGGGGGTGGGGGAGTAAGTACAACACACAAGTGCACCACTTGTGTGTTGTACTTACTCCCCACCCCCACCCTCAAATGAGGGTGGGGGTGGGGAGTAAGTACAACACACAAGTGCACCACTTGTGTGTTGTACTTACTCCCCACCCCCACCCTCATATGAGGGTGGGGGTGGGGAGTAAGTACAACACACAAGTGTGCACTTGTGTGTTGTACTTACTCCCCACCCCCACCCTCAAATGAGGGTGGGGGTGGGGGAGTAAGTACAACACACAAGTGCACCACTTGTGTGTTGTACTTACTCCCCCCCCCACCCTCAATTGAGGGTGGGGGTGGGGGAGTAAGTACAACACACAAGTGGTGCACTTGTGTGTTGTACTCCCCACCCCAACCCTCATTTGAGGGTGGGGGTGGGGAGTAAGTACAACACACAAGTGGTGCACTTGTGTGTTGTACTTACTCCCCACCACTTGTGTGTTGTACTTACTCCCCACCCCCACCCTCATTTGAGGGTGGGGGTGGGGAGTAAGTACAACACACAAGTGCACCCTCATTTGAGGGTGGGGGTGGGGAGTAAGTACAACACACAAGTGCCCCACCCTCATTTGAGGGTGGGGGTGGGGAGTAAGTACAACACACAAGTGCACCCTCATTTGAGGGTGGGGGTGGGGAGTAAGTACAACACACAAGTGGGTGGGGGTGGGGAGTAAGTACAACATGGGGAGTAAGTACAACACACAAGTGGTGCACTTGTGTGTTGTACTTACTCCCCACCCCCACCCTCATTTGAGGGTGGGGGTGGGGAGTAAGTACAACACACAAGTGCACCACTTGTGTGTTGTAAATGAGGGTGGGGGTGGGGAGTAAGTACAACACACAAGTGCACCACTTGTGTGTTGTACTTACTCCCCACCCCCACCCTCAAATGGTGGGGAGTAAGTACAACACACAAGTGGTGGGTGGGGGTGGGGAGTAAGTACAACACACAAGTGCACCACTTGTGTGTTGTACTTACTCGGGAGTAAGTACAACACACAAGTGGTGCACTTGTGTGTTGTACTTACTCCCCACCCCCACCCTCATTTGAGGGTGGGGGTGGGGAGTAAGTACAACACACAAGTGCACCACTTGTGTGTTGTACTTACTCCCCACCCCCACCCTCAAATGAGGGTGGGGGTGGGGAGTAAGTACAACACACAAGTGGTGCACTTGTGTGTTGTACTTACTCCCCACCCCCACCCTCATTTGAGGGTGGGGGTGGGGAGTAAGTACAACACACAAGTGCACCACTTGTGTGTTGTACTTACTCCCCACCCCCACCCTCAAATGAGGGTGGGGGTGGGGAGTAAGTACAACACACAAGTGGTGCACTTGTGTGTTGTACTTACTCCCCACCCCCACCCTCATTAGGTGAAATGAGGGTGGGGGTGGGGAGTAAGTACAACACACAAGTGTCACTTGTGTGTTGTACTTACTCCCCACCCCCACCCTCATTTGAGGGTGGGGGTGGGGGAGTAAGTACAACACACAAGTGCACCACTTGTGTGTTGTACTTATCCCCACCCCCACCCTCAATTGAGGGTGGGGGTGGGGAGTAAGTACAACACACAAGTGGTGCACTTGTGTGTTGTACTTACTCCCCACCCCCACCCTCAAATGAGGGTGGGGGTGGGGAGTAAGTACAACACACAAGTGCACCACTTGTGTGTTGTACTTACTCCCCACCCCCACCCTCATTTGAGGGTGGGGGTGGGGAGTAAGTACAACACACAAGTGTCACGTGTGTTTACTCCCCCCCCCCCTCAAATGAGGGTGGGGGTGGGGAGTAAGTACAACACACAATGTGCACTTGTGTGTTGTACTTACTCCCCACCCCCACCCTCATTTGAGGGTGGGGGTGGGGAGTAAGTACAACACACAAGTGCACCACTTGTGTGTTGTACTTACTCCCCACCCCCACCCTCATTTGAGGGTGGGGGTGGGGAGTAAGTACAACACACAAGTATTTGAGGGTGGGGGTGGGGAGTAAGTACAACACACAAGTGGTGCACTTGTGTGTTGTACTTACTCCCCACCCCCACCCTCATTTGAGGGTGGGGGTGGGGAGTAAGTACAACACACAAGTGGTGCACCACTTGTGTGTTGTACTTACTCCCCACCCCCACCCTCACACCCCTCCCCACCTCCCACCCCCACCCTCATTTGAGGGTGGGGGTGGGGAGTAAGTACAACACATAAGTGGTGCACTTGTGTGTTGTACTTACTCCCCACCCCCACCCTCATTTTAGGGTGGGGGTGGGGAGTAAGTACACAAGTGCACCACTTGTGTGTTGTACTTACTCCCCATCCCCACCCTAAAATGAGGGTGGGGGTGGGGAGTAAGTACAACACACAAGTGGTGCACTTGTGTGTTGTACTTACTCCCCACCCCCACCCTCAAATGAGGGTGGGGGTGGGGAGTAAGTACAACACACAAGTGCACCACTTGTGTGTTGTACTTACTCCCCACCCCCACCCTCAAATGCAGCACTTGTGTGTTGTACTTACTCCCCACCCCCACCCTCAAATGCAGCACTTGGAGGGTGGGGGTGGGGAGTAAGTACAACACACAAGTGCAGCACTTGGAGGGTGGGTGTGGGGAGTAAGTACAACACACAAGTGCAATGGGGAGTAAGTACAACACACAAGTGCAGCACTTGGAGGGTGGGGGTGGGGAGTAAGTACAACACACAAGTGCAGCACTTGTGTGTTGTAC
This sequence comes from Wollemia nobilis, assembly GCA_028583015.1. Classification (NCBI taxonomy): domain Eukaryota; kingdom Viridiplantae; phylum Streptophyta; class Pinopsida; order Araucariales; family Araucariaceae; genus Wollemia; species Wollemia nobilis. The sequence goes on from JAQPPZ010017086.1 coordinate 6,887,698, forward strand.
TTACTCCCCACCCTCATTGCTGCACTTGTGTGTTGTACTTACTCCCCACCCCCGGGTGGGGAGTAAGTACAACACACAAGTGCAGCACTTGGAGGGTGGGTGTGGGGAGTAAGTACAACACACAAGTGCTACGAAGGTGGGGAGTAAGTACAACACACAAGTGCCCCACCCTCATTTGAGGGTGGGGGTGGGGAGTAAGTACAACACACAAGTGCAGCAATGAGGGTGGGGAGTAAGTACAACACACAAGTGCTGCACTTGTGGGGGTGGGGAGTAAGTACAACACACAAGTGCAGCAATGAGGGTGGGGAGTAAGTACAACACACAAGTGCTGCACTTGTGTGTTGTACTTACTCCCCACTCGGGGGTGGGGAGTAAGTACAACACACAAGTGCAGCGATGAGGGTGGGGAGTAAGTACAACACACAAGTGCTGCACTTGTGTGTTGTACTTACTCCCCACCCCCACCCTCCGAGTGCTACACTTGTGTGTTGTACTTACTCCCCATTGCACTTGTGTGTTGTACTTACTCCCCACACCCACCCTCATGCAGCACTTGTGTGTTGTACTTACTCCCCACCCTCACTGCACTTGTGTGTTGTACTTACTCCCCCACCCCCACCCTCAAATGAGGGTGAAATGAGGGTGGGGGTGGGGAGTAAGAACAACACACAAGTGCCTCATTTGGTGGGGAGTAATGAGGGTGGGGGTGGGGGAGTAAGTGCGGCACTTACTCCCCACCCCCACCCTCACAAGTGCCGCACTTACTCCCCACCCCCACCCTCATTGCGGCACTTACTCCCCACCCCCACCCTCACAAGTGCCGCACTTACTCCCCCACCCCCACCCTCATTTGAGGGTGGGGGTGGGGAGTAAGTGCGGCACTTGTGAGGGGGGGGTGGGGAGTAAGTGAAGACACAAGTTTCGCACTTGTGTGTCTGCACTTACTCCCCACCCCCCACCCTCACAAGTGCTGCACTTACTCCCGACCCCCACCCTCACAAGTGCCGCACTTACTCCCCCACCCCCCACCCTTATTTTAAGTGCGGCACTTGTGAGGGTGGGGGCGACACTTGTGTGCTGCACTTACTCCCCACCCCCACCCTCACAAGTGCTGCACTTACTCCCCACCCCCACCCTCATTTTAAGTGCGGCACTTGTGAGGGTGGGGGTGGGGAGTAAGTGCAGCACACAAGTGTCGCACTTGTGTGCTGCACTTACTCCCCACCCCCACCCTCACAAGTGTCGCACTTACTCCCCACCCCCACCCACACAAGTGTCGCACTTACTCCCCACCCCCACCCTCACAAGTGTCGCACTTACTCCCCACCCCCACCCTCAAATGAGGGTGGGGGGTGGGGAGTAAGTACAACACACAAGTGTTGTTGGGGGTGGGGAGTAAGTACAACACACAAGTACAACACTTGTGTGTTGTACTTACTCCCCACTCCCACCAAGTTGGGGTGGGGAGTAAGTACAACACACAAGTGTTGTACTTGTGTGCTGTACTTACTCCCCAACCCCACTTGGTGGGAGTGGGGAGTAAGTACAACACACAAGTGTTGTACTTGTGTGCTGTACTTACTCCCCACCTGCACTTGTGTGGGGGTGGGAAGTAAGTACAGCACACAAGTGCCACACTTGTGTGGGGGTGGGGAGTAAGTACAGCACACAAGTGCCGCACTTGTGTGTTGTACTTACTCCCCACCCCCACCCTCACCAATTTGAGGGTGAGGGTGGGGGTGGGGAGTAAGTACAACACACAAGTGTGGCACTTGTGTGCTGTACTTACTCCCCACCCCCACCCTCAAATCCAAGTAATTGTATATCTTTGAGTTTTTTTAATATTAATTTTATTTTTTTATAGAAAGCTAAATTATAAATTATTTTTGATAAAAATTTATTAAAAATATTAAGTAAAAATATATCAACTATTTTTTAAAGAATAATTTAATAATTTTAACTATAAAAAAATAACTAGAATATATCATAATAAAATATATAAATATAGTCATGACAGTGACGTTACAATGGCAAAAGTCATTAGGCTCTCTTAATGAAGATCCAAGTTCAATTCACAAGAAGGGATTTGAGTTTTCATCTCTCTCTCTCTCTCTCACACACACACACACACATATATATATATATATATATATATATATATATATTCAAATATATACAATTACATTGATGAAAACTCAAATATATAATACTATATCTTTGAGTTTTCATCCAGGTAATTGTATATCTTTGAGTTTTCATCTAGGTAATTGTATATTTTTGACTATATCTTTGAGTTTTCATCCAGGTAATTGTATATCTTTGAGTTTTCGTCTACGTAATAGTATATCTTTGAGTTTTCATTTAGGTAATTGTATATTTTTGAGTTTTCATCATAGAAATTGAAATCCAAGTTCAAACCGCGATAAAGTAAGACCCTTTCAAAACCCGTGCTTTACTCTAATTTTTTCTTTTTTAATTAGAACCACAACTTTTAATTAGAACCACAAAAGGAATAGGCTAGTTGGTAATTCCTTAAATGGTCCAGTCCCATTGACTTTGTCTTTACCCGTAGGGCTAAGGTTTATAAATATTCCCTCACAGCAAAATAAAAAATAAAAATAAACTATTTATACCATGAAAAAGTAAATAATTAACTAGAAATAAAATCATATCAATAAATTTGAAAAGAAGTATCATTTAATTTAAATGTATACAAAAAGCATATTACTCAAGTTATTTTACTATAATATAACTCATTTAATTTGGGTTAAATAAAATGCAAATAAAAATGGATTCTAAGTAATAGGACTTGCATGACTTAGGTTTGGCTTTTTCATATTCAGCACTATTTAAAAAATTGTAGAAAATTTTTATTTTTGTGTATTTATAGACATAATGAAGGAGAGACGAGAATTTAAGGATGAATCTTTCAGCAGTGATGTCTTAAAATCTATCTTCTCTATTGTTGTAGCCAAGAAGCCAATGGATAAAGGTATTCAATCCAAAGTTAATAATTGTCTTTCCCAGGTTGCTCATCATCCCAAATTTGTTATTGAAAAAAATCTAGTGGTTGAAAAATATTTTGTATAGGTGTAACCACGGTCTAATATGTAAGTTTATTGGCATGAGACCATCTCTAGGGTTTAAGACGTCATGGATTTGAAATAACTAGGAGCTTTTAAGGGATATTTCAATATTCTTCATTAGTAATGGATATAACAAAGCTTTTGAATCAGGGAAGAGAAACTATAGAGCTACAAGTCTTTTTATGTAGCTCTAGAAGATAAGATTTGATTCATATATGGAACCCACTATAATGGTTGTTTGGGCTCGATTATATGCTCTACTGATGGAATATTGGTGCAAACCAATTTTTAAGAGATTGGGTAATTTATTGGGATGCTATCTGGAAGTAGCCAAAGATACGATGATGGGATCTTTAGCCATTTATGCTTGGATTTGTGTTGATATGGATCTTAATCACCTGCTTCCAGCTAAAATAGAAATATATATGGGGGATTTAACCTAGGTCCAACAAATAGACTATGAAGCAATTATTTTTGTGTAGTATTTATCATAAGCATGGTAATTTTACTCGGTTGTGCCCTAAGACTATCCAAAAGGATCTCATCCCATTGAAGGCTAATGGTAATGACAACAAGATACCTAAGAAGAAGGTAAAAGCTCAACCCATAACCTCGAGCCTAAATACACAAAAAGAGGGTTTTTAAGCACCTAAGATAAAGAAAAAGGAAAATAAAAGGCAGTATGATCAAACTAGACAGAAGAGAGAAACCTAAACAGGTATGAAATTCTTAATACCCTAATGGATATGGAGAATAATATAACTATAATGGGAGACCACAAGGGAAAAATATGCCCTCTAAAAATGTAGAAATAGTCTAGTAGAGTATAACTCAACATGTATTGGAGATCAATATCCAATCCATCCCAAATCATATTTGCATAATATCTTTAGAGAACCTCAACCTTGCTATGATCTTGGTTGACAAGGACATCTCAATGAAAGATAAATATAAACATAGAAGGAAGTCTACTCTTATAATTCAACAAGCAAAGAAACAATTAAGAAACTTTCAAGCCAAAAGTGTGGGATAAAACTCAAATTGGAAGCAATTGGCAATGGAGGGTGACTAGCTAGTAAACTAGGAAAGAGTAAAACATATTGATACTTATTAGGTGCTAGATTCTCAATAATTGTACAATCATGGAATAAAAGACTTAAACAACAGATCTCATCAAATTGGTGTTCATAGTTTAATTGAAAGTCATCATTCATATTTTATTCTTCTTCAAGAGATCAAATCTTCAATTTAGGTGATGGATAGAATAGCCAAGAAAATATGGAGATAGGCAGAGCATATGGTTGTAGCATCCCAAGGTGCTTTAGGGGGTATAGTGACTTTGTGGAATCTTCTAAACTAGATAGCAATTGATCATGTTGTAGGAAGGGGGGTTCTCATATTTCTCTTTAAGAGTAACAATTTAGGAGAACTTTTGTTGATTTTAAATTTCTACAGTTCAAAAAAAAATTGAGCAACACCTCCAATGGGCAGTTCTACAAGCAAATAGGATAGAAAAGAAAGATGTGAATTGGATAGTGGCTAGCAATTTCAATGCTAAGCTTTCAGCTAGGGATCAAGAAGGGGGTATCCCATATTTAGATCAAGTACATAGATTTATGATCTCTAAAGTAATCAAGCTTAGTTTAATTGATGTCCAGTGTGTGGGGCTTTCTCATACTTGAACAAACAAACAAGCGAGGTTGGCAAATAGGAAGGTAAATTTGGATAGATTCTTGGTGTTCGAAGAGGCTTTTCTATGATGGTCACTCAGGCTAGAAATTCTCAATCATACAAAATCAAACCACTTTCCAATTATCTTTGAATGGGATATGGGTCATAAATCTTTCTCTAGACCATTTTAGTTTAAGAATATTTTGCTAGAAAAAGAGGATATTAGGGATAAAATCCCAATTTTATGAGAGGAGGAGCACCCTACCCATGGGATAGCATTATTTAAAGTCTTTAAACAACTCTAGCATGTCAAATATCAACTTAAAATCTATAAATGAAATAATAAATTAGACTTTTAGCTTTAGAGAGTTTCACTGGTTGCAATAAAAGAGGAGCTAGCTACACTCTTTCAGATTGAAGCAAACATAGAAGTATTTAAATAGGAAGATGAGCTGGTCAAAAAATAGTTATAGAGTATAGACAAACTAGATATCTATTGGAAATAAAGAGCCAAAACTTTTTGGTTATTGGGAGGGACCAAAATACTAAGTTCTTCCATCACTTGACCTCAAGAATACACTCCAACACACTGTCCATACTAAAATATCTTGATGGTAATGTGATGGACACTATCCCAGGTATGCAGCAAGCTACAAATTTTTACTTTGCAAATATTTTCTCTGCTTTTACCCATATTAATATTGCAACACAACAAGAGATACTTAATTGTGTCCCACAGATTATAACAACTAAACAAAACTATACCCTCTTCAGGACTTTGGATCTAGAGGAGGTCTAACACATAGTTTTTAACATAACAACCAAAATATTCCCAAGCCCTGATGGGTTCTCGATTGAATTTTTCTAGGATTTTTGGGACAACATATGGGAGGATGTACCCAGGGCAGTGGAAGAATCTTGTGTAAATAAAATCATGTTACGGACTATGAATCACACTTTCCTTTGACTTCTAAAGTGGGAGAGGCTTCCAACCTTCGAGAATTTTTCCTAATTGTACTTTGCAATGTAGTCTACAAGATTATTACCAAACTGATGGTTGAAAGACTCAAGAAGGTACTAGATAGTGTTATCTCTTTATAGCAAGGAGGATTTGTAGAGGGCTGATAAATTCTAGATGGAGTAATCTTGGGACAAGAAGCAGTTCACACATTGCATCAAAAATATCAAAGAGGTATGTTTATCAAATTAAACATGCCTAAGGCCTATGATAGAGTCCCTTGGAAGTTTCTAGATAAATTTCTAAAGAACTTTGGTTTCTCTTAGGGCTAAAGAAAATGGATCATTAATTGTTTCTCTTTGACCTCGTTCTCAATCCTCATCAATGGTATCCCCTCGGTTCTCTTTTAGACCTCTAGGGGAATTTGATAAGGAGATCTTATATCCCTGTACCTATTTATTATTCTTGGTGAAGGTTTGGGTAAATTTATTTGAAGGAATAGGTAACAAGGAGTTATCTTAGGAGTGCAAGTGGGAGCAATGAATTTGACCTGTGTACAATTTATGGATGACATAGGGTTGCTTGGGGTGGCCAATGTGAAATAGGTAAGAATGCTAAAATTTGTCTTAATACCTATTTAGAAGCCACAAGCTAGGAAGATAATGCAATCAAGTCCAACGTAGTGTTCTTTAATATAGAAAGATGGATCCAATATCAGATTCTAGACATCTTAGGTTTCTCTCAAGGCTCCCTCTCATTGGACTACCTAGGGATTCCACTCATTATAAGAAGATGAAGTGGTTGAATGGAAAATACTTGTGGATAGAATTTGTGGGAAGGTAAATCATTGGATGCATCATTGGATTTCTTTTGGAGGAAGAGTGAATCTTCTTCAATCAGTGATTCAAGCAATGTCATTTTACAAGTTTTTTATCCTTGCAACTTTGATTGGAATCCGAAGGAAACTAGACTTACTCATGCAAAAATTTCTTTGGGATGGTCCAAGGATGGATAAGCAATGTACTTTAGTAATTTGGGACAAAATCTGCCAGCCTAAAGCAATCGAATGATTTCAAAAATCAACATTGAATAACCAAGCTTTAGCAGACAAGCTTTATTGGAGATGGATCTCTAATCAGGAAGCATTGTTTAGAAAAGTGATTACTTGTAAGTATTTAAGTAACATTCTCCATGAGGAATTAGGTTGCATCCTTATGAGTGGCCAAGATTTTGTTGTTTGGAAAGTGCTAAAATCAATATTGAAAGTGGTAAAACCAAGACTATTTTGGAAAGTGGGCAGAGAGGATAAAGCGAATTTTTGGATCAATTCTTAGGACCAATACCCCTCCTTAATTTTATAACTTCTGGAGCTATATCCTCTTCAACATAGCCTAGAGGCTAGAGGTTGGATAAATATAGCATGTTATCTATATACAAGGTAGATTGGAACTTTCTCTCTTATGCAACTAAAACAATGGGAAGAGTGGTAAGTCTCGATCTTCAAATTGTGTTATCACTTTTAGAGAGGATACTAAAGCAATGCCACCTTATAATACAAGAGGAAGAGGATAAGATATCTTGGGATCATGGTATTTTAATCATCTATACAGTCCAAGATGGTTATAATGAATTACTCCCTCCCCCTTCGCTGCAGTTCAATATTCCATGGGATAGAGTATTTTTGGCAAAGGGTTGGCCAAAAATTAATTTCTTTGCCTGTCATTTTATGCATTGGAGCTTCCTCACCTATGATAGCTTACAAAAGAGGTATTTTCATGGTCCCTCTAAATGTATCATGTGCAATACCTAGGAGGATACAATAGATAATTTGCCCTTCCAATGTGACTTTACCCTAAAGTTATGGAGTCGATGGGTTGATCTCTTCAAGGCCTATCTCAACAAGCAGTTAGCACACACTAATATACGAGAGGTCTAGAAACAAAGAAGGTTCAAAAATAAATTAGTTCAGCTGGGTTGGTCTCTTGGTCCAAGCTTTATCTAGTGGTACATATGTTTGGAAAGAAATACCAAAATTTTTAAAGAGGAATACACTCCGATAGAGCTAGTTTAGAAAAAATATTAAATAAAGTTATAAAAATAGTAAAATCTCATGTGGAGGAGCAAAAAAAACTACAGGAAGAGAATTCTACCATGAGGTAGACTTATGAGGATTGGCAACCCCCACCCCTAGGCTAGAAAAAATGAACACAAATTAAGCAACCAAGAATAACCCAGGGGCAGCAAGTATTGGTTTCCTTAGAAAATACTACAAGGAGAAGGATATTCATTGGAAATTGGAAAGTCTAGGAGTAGAAACAATTAATGAAGCAGAGGCTTTAGCAATTAGAAAAGGCTCTCTCAATTCTTGGGATAATGGAGTTCAAAAGATCATAGTGGAGTCTAACTCTCAAATTTTGGTGGGGTTGCTAGATAAGATTAGGAATTCCAAACCGAGTGAGTGGCAGACCAAGAAGATAGTGAGTCATATTAAATCCATTTGGTAATAGTTTGAGGATGTCATTCCAGTTTATTTAGGTATAGGAAAGAATGCAGTGGTTATATTTTTGGTTAAAAAGATAAGTGAGCATCTTGTAGGATATTGGTTGAAATCAGATTAAAATAGGAATACTATAAATTGGCTAGAGGTGAAAAAACAAGTTTTACTATGAGTCAATAGTGATTTAGGCAATGAAGTGTGTGGGACGAGGGTATATGTTTACGATGATTAGCCTTTGGGTTGGCATCCGGTTGCTACTTGTAGCATTCTTAGTCCCAATTTGGGATAGCCCCCAAAGTCATGGTAAGAGAGAAGTAAATTTGGGTTCTCTGGAATAGTATTAATGAAAATTGTAATCATGATAGGATTTTCTACTCTTTGGATTGCACTAAGAAATTTGTGGTTCAAGAAGATGTTAAAGTTAGTTTTATTAGAATCTTGAGACTGTCTAAAAGTGGTAGGCTAATTATTATAACTTTGAAACTATATTCTGAATACAATTTTTATCTTTTCCAAAAAAAAAATAATAGGACTTGTTTTACATGATGTTACATATACATATTTTTTATTTTTTATTTTTAATAAAAAAAAATTTTAGATAAACAATTAATATTACAAATTTATTATTTATAAATTAATTATTCATTAAAGTAGCAATATTTTTATTAAATTATAACCAATAAATCCATTCTCATTATTTCTTAGTTGTAACATCTCTTAAGCTTTAACTTAATTCATTGTAAATTTGATAATTTAATTAACTCAACACTTCTTTTATATTTATGTATTTTAGAAAATTTTGATTATTTATAAACAAATTTAATGTACCAATTGAAAAATAATATTTGACTTTCAAAAATCCATTGGTGTTCATTGTTCATTTAAGGGTGTGCTTATACACCTATTTTTTTGTTGATTGTAAAATTTTTAAAAAAGTATGCAATACCATTATATCATTTTTTGAAATACTATAATAACACAATTGTGATATATTATAAAAGGGGCTCATTTCAATCTAATCAAGAAAGTACTTCATATAAAATATCTACATTTTAAATTTAGAATAGGTAAATATTATGAAAAATTTATTTAAATAGACATAATATAAGGCAAGTCATGTGATTTTAACTTTATATAATTAACAAAATATTTGTCAAAGGTATTATACAACAATGGAGAGAAATTATATGAGCAATGATATGATAATGTTATTGAAGTGTGATATGAGTGGGTCTATATTCAAATCCATATAACCAATTAAAAGGATAATAAAAAATTTAACTTTTGGATAAGATTATATATTAGTATGTATTTTAAGGCACAATGGACCAATGCTTATGATACAACCCCATGAATGTAATTGAAAGTAAAATCTTGGTGTTGAGATGAATCCTCTTACAAAAGGTGGTTGTATATGACTTAACAAAAAATGATGTGTAAGTTTTATCAGGGGCAAATTCTTTTTCAACCCTTCACTTTTTATGGGTGTTACTAAAAACTCCCTTTAAAATAAAAAGAAAATGATCCCTTCCATTTTAATCATTAATTTACAATGATAATTTAAATAAATAGTTATAATATTTTAATGAATATGTTAAATAAAAATTTTAAATTTGTTTCGCTTATGGGAAGGAGTGCATTGCAACAAAGAGGAATGTTGAAATTATCCAAATTGTATGTGTAAGGATTTTCTATATAACGATCTTGATATGAGATCAAAGAAGAAGAAGAGGATAGAAGCAAAATTCCAAGGGATTATCCCAAGCTTATCAGCTGCTTAGTTTTTCCTCCAACAAGATTCAAACGATTTACCTTTAAAAATATTCAACAATCTGCCCTCAAGAACGCAAGTGAGCAATGGCTAATGCTCACAGATATTAGAGAAAATGAATAAATAAGATATGACCCTTTGAATTCAATCATCCAAAACAAAGATAGTGAGGATTTTTTAAATCACAAAGAATAAAATTACAGATATATTTTTTAGTCAAGGTAAGCAAATTAGACGCAGTTTTATTTTTTTTGAAGAAAATATTCAAAATTATTTATTGATAGCAAGGAATAGAGGATATTTTTAAAAAAATAGAAAACCCTAGTATTTTTCCAAAACCCCAGCTACTTTTGGGATCATGGAGTTACCAGTTTTCACTGAAAAGGATGGTATTAATGCTCGAGAATGATGGATGAAGTTTTATTATGATTATTATAGTAATAGGGGTTTTGAAAGGCTTCCCAAACCTTTTACACTTTCTTTCATAGATTAAACATTAAAGCTCTAGAACTAAAATAAGAAAAGAGGAGACAAAACACCCAACTGAGGAGCCACACAAAAAGACTCCATCAACCAAGACTACCTAAAACATATTACTAAAGACCCAACACAAAATACCACTATAGAGCAAGATCCAAACACTAAGAGACCAGACACAAACTAGGTAAAGATAAAACTAGTCAAGTTCATGGCCACCAACTCCATTTTCTCATGCAAAAATAAATCCATTGTCTTTACTTCGTTTCCTTTTATGAATACAACTTTGTTCTTAGAAGGGGCATTGAGACGTCTTACATTCCATGAGGTAACTTTCATTTTTTGGATTTGGATTGTTGTTTCTTTTTGCCATCCAGGTCTAAAGTTATTTGGGTGTCATTTGCAATCTCCACCTCTATTTCTCTCTATCTAATCTCCTGATTTTTTGATCTCCTAGATCTAGATACAGGTCTAACATCTATTGACCATTTTTTATTCCTAGTTATTCTACTAGGTGTTGCACTTGCTTTGTCTTTCCTATCATGACCTTAGAATGATATCTCAAAATCATTGCCCAATGTAGAAGCATAGTTATTTTTTGTAACACAAAGGTTCTTATTAGGGTTAGATGAATCAAAACGTAAAATTTCCATATATGTATCAATAGGAACAAGTAACAGATCCTCCAAAAAAGCAAAGGAGATGGAATGAATAATTTAATTCATAGAGACAAAGGAGAGTGGAACATTATATCTAGACATTTCCTTCCAATATTTCTCTCTCCTCCATAAATGATATTTTTAAGTCTAAAATTGGGGATTTCTTATCTTCTTTTTGACTTATTATCTTCTCTTTGTAGGCATCCAGATCTCCCTATTGATATTTCTTTAGATCTGATGACTCCCTCTATTACCAAATTTTATGTGGGTTTCTTTACTTCTAGTTATTAGGACAAAAAGTTAAAATGTGCCCTAATTTCTTACACAAATCACAACAGGAAGGTTGGTTCTCATATTCGATAACCTACAACTGGCTTCCTATATTAGAGAGGAGTTCCATTGAGTATGGTAAATCTACTTCTAATTCTTCATTCACACACATTATCACATAGATCAGTCTTGACTTGGTCATGGTTGCAGAATCGATGGCTACCAAATCCTCTATCTCCTTTGCTATCCCCATGAGGATCTTCTCATGCCATAACTGGAAAAGCAAACCTGGCAGTCTAATCTAGATGGGCCTTTTATGAATACTTTGAGTATTTGTATTAGAATCTAACCCCCACTTTCATAGAAACAACCTTCGTTGACTAAAAACCAAGGATCTCCCCAAACAATATGATCAACATCTTCATCGTAGTTAATTTTAACCATAAAATGGTCTTTTGGTAACATTGCAATCTCTATGTGCCCCATAGGGTGCCATTTCATGAATTTCCATGTGCAGATAGAGTCTAAGTTTGGATGAGCCCCTACAAATTTCCAACTAGATTCATCATATCTTCGACCATTGTCAAATTGGTTAGGGAAAAAGGAATATGAAGTTTAACATGTTTAGGACAATGATCAAAATGATTCACCACATACTTAAAATTTCTCTTAACCACATTTAACCATGGTCTATCTCCCAAGTCAAATGACTTCTACAAGATTCTTGGGGCTTTTTGTGGGCCTATCGAAAGACCTGCCCCTCGATCAAATCCTAGGGCTTGCAAATCCTTTTTGTGTCGCTTGCCTCCTTACTACTTCTCGTCATTCCTAGGGCCTACTATGGACCTATCGAAAGACCCACCCTTGGATAAAACCTTAGGGCCTACATACCTTGGTTTGTGTCGTTCGTCTCCTTATCATTTCGTTCCATTTCGAAGGTCTATTGTGTCACCCCTGTATTAAACCCTAGGGCTTTCAAACCCTAGTTTGTGTCACATGTCTCCTTATCGCTTCTCACCATTCCTAAAGCCTATTTTGGGCCTATCAAAAGCATCATCCCCAAAATAAACCCTAGGATCTACAAACCCTAGTTCATGTTGCCCGCTTCCTTACTGCTTCTCACCATTCTTGGGGTAATATTCAATAAATTGCGGTGATGATTGTCAAAATGTTGGTCAAGATACTTCTCTAAAATAAATATTTTTTGGTAAAAGCCACACTACCATTTATTAACTTATATATTATCCTTGTGGAGCTCTTGATCTCTAAATATATCCTTCGTGTCGCCCGCCTCCTTATCGTTGCTTGCCATTCTTAAGGTCTATTGTGGGCCTATCGAAAGACCTGCCAAAGCATTACATTATTTCCACATAATGGTGGATGAAATTTAGATATTTATATTCTAGTGATCTTTTTTGGGAATGCCAACTTATAAAATTTTAAGAGAGGAAGGTTATGATTGGTGGTCAAGTTTTGTTAGGAATCATAGTTTCACGTGGGATGAAATTGAGCATGCATTATTGAGTTTTTGGAACTCATAAAAATATAGCTAGTTTTAAGGTCACCATCAAAGGATATGAAGAAGAAACACAAAGGCTTTCAAGGGAATTGAAAGAAATGAATAAATATGATATAATAAAAAAAATGCATATGACAATGTGCAAGTTCATGGTCACATTTAGAAGGAAAAGCTTAAGAAGCAAGGATGCAAGGATAAGCAAGAAGCAGTTATGGTAGGGGAACAAGTTATAGAACCAATAGAAGACTCAAAAGTTGAATTTATAGTAGCAACAACAATAGAGTCTATATAAGAAGCAGTAGAAAATTCCAAGGAAGCCTTGTTAGAAGTGCATAGGAATGCACCAAAAGAAAGGTATAAGAGAGAAGATTATGAAGAAAATGTTATAATAAAAAAAAAAAATTACTAAAGAATCAAAGGAAACAAAATGTCAGATTAAGGTTGCAACATATTAGCACCCACACCACCCTAAGCGACAACAATCTTTGAGGCATATCTTAAGGCATCAATATTATAGATCTACATGGAGTCAAAAAGGTATCAATTATGGTAGTGTTTGGCAAAAAAAGCATAATATTTTTGGATTTCAAAGGGATGCATCAACATCAAGGAACAACAGAACCAATCATTCAAAATATTAGAGCACAACAATAGAAGCATCAAACCAATAAAGCAGTTATGGATATTCAAGTGGCATAATGGCAGCTTGGCATAATCAAAGACCACCACTAATCAATATTTCACTTGGATGGATAGATGAACAAAATTGAAAAATTTTAAGAAAATGATCCTAAATATTTGTATTTATAAAAAAATTAAAGACCCAAAAAATTAATATAAAAAATTTAGTCTTTTTATGAAAAATTGTAGGTATCTAGTTATAGCATCTCAATTGAGATGAGAGTTAAATGTGTTTGTAAACACTCAAGGCTTTAAAGGAGAGAGTTGTAATTTATGAAGGGTGAGGGACCAGAGTACAACCCCTTTTCTCAAGCAAAAAAATGTGTTAAATAAATATATATATATACATAGATACTAGATTTCATCTAAATTTTTAGTAACTCAACTTTCCTATAATTGTTAAATTCTAGAGCAAAGAAGATAAGATAAAGAATTTCACAATTCAACTTTCATGAGAATGTTTAATTTTAGAATGAAAATGACAACACATAGTAAGAAGCAAGGATTATAGTGGTATAGGCAACCCTTTGATTTTAATTCAAATAGAAAAGTAAAGTTCTCCTTATATTTTAGATGAAAACTTTAAGAAAAATGGTGTCCAAAGTTAAGATACTTAAGTTTTGGTAATATTTGGAATAAATTATTCATAAATCTATTAATGCAAACTTATCTTAGATTTTTATTATTATATCAGAGTTATACATTAAAAAATTAGGTTTTCAATTAAGTAGAATAACATAATAATCAAAATTTGAAAATATATGTGATGGTACATTTTGAATAAATTACTTTCAAACCCATTAAATTTCATGAATTTTTTTAATTCAAAAATGTTTATCTAAATTAAAAAAAATGTTGGTCACTAATTTGTTTATAAACATGTTGAAAATGCAAAATTCTTTAAAAAATACATTCTTAATGAAGATATTCCAATATTGGTACCATTGAAAAAAGTAGAACATAAAAGATAGAAACTCATTAAAACTTTGCCTTAAAGAATGAGTTTTTAATAAATTAAAAATAACAAATTATTCTAGAATTAGAGAATGAAAAAGCTATTTAGGAAGAAAATAGTACTTTCAATTTAATCAAGCTTATATGTTTTACCTTTTAGTTTTTCTTTATTTTAGTTATTTTGAATAATTATAACTTTTAAATAGTTGGATATAAAATTTTAGTTTTTTATATGTTAGCTGCAAAATTAAAAATTTTATTTAGAGAGTAATAAAACAAAATTTAATGATGCATTTTTTTAATTTTTTTGGACTGATTTGATATAGTCTCATTAACTTTAATCAATAGATAGGACAAATTTTTACTTTAATTAAATCATTTGATTTTTGTAAACATTTTATAGATTCAAATTTTATCCTAAATTAGTTTTTGGAAATGTCACAAGAATGATAACCTTGAAAATTAAAATGTAAGATATAACAAGCTATTTTATTCTTTTCTTATAACCTTAAGGATTAATGTTTAATTACTTTTCCAAACTTTAAAAAGACCTATTAATTAGGTTAGCAATAATCTATTTTGAAAATAAATGTTTGATATAAAAAGAAGTTAAATATTTAAAAAAATTTATAGTTTTGGATAGGATTTTAACAAAATGATTATATTTCATCAATAGGTACGCTTTGGATAAATTTCCAATTACAAAATTCCTGTTTGACAAACAAAAAAAACTACAAAGTTTAGGAAATAGTTGATATGTTAGTTGACAAATATTGTACTTAGATAACTTTCTTTTCATATTTGTTTCATAATACAAAAAAACATGGTGTGTGTGCACATGCGTACATGTGTACGTGTGCATGCATCCATGTGTGTGTATGTCACATTTAATATTTTAGATATGTCAATTTACTTTTTGGTGCTTATAATATTACCCTAGTGTCCAAGTGATGGATATGACTAAGAGTTTCATCAACAAAGAGCTCAATATCAAAGCATTATTGAATCATAAAGGGAAGATGAGAGAAGAAAAAATAAGAAAATGTGTAATAAAAAATGGAGGTATAGACGTAATGCATAAAAAATAATTTAAAGATAATTCAAAAACACTTACAAGAGAGATAAATTGTGAACCATGTGACAAAGAGCCCAAGTTAAAGACTGATATAAAAATAATAAAATAATTTTAAAGTTTTTCGAGATGCAAAAGTGTTTGAAGGTGAAAAATAACATGTGAAATAATTAAATATAAAGATCCAAATACAAGTTCATGTTGTAATGATATAACACCAAAAAGAAGAACAAAAAAATGAAGGCATGTAAGAGTCAAGTTAACCAATATAAAGAGGAAGAAGCACATGGAAGACTACATTAGGAAGTTAGGAATTGATGCACATGGATTATATAAATGGTAGAAAGAGATGTACAACAAATGTGTTCTCACAAGAGAGAATAAGCATCAAATTTATTTGACATGTTTAATAATTGAGAATAATATGAGTGAAGCATTGTTGACTAAGATTACACAAAAAATAAAATTATTTGATATCATTTTATTACTTTAACAATAAAACAAGTGAAGGGTGACTAAACAAAAACCAAATCAATGTATCTTAGAATTAAAAAAATATGTACCAAAATGGACAAAAAATTAGTGTATCTTAGAATCAAAATAACAAAAATAATATGGTTGAATTAGAAGAACACTATGGATGAACATCATGTGGTAATTTATAATGGCAATCATGAGAAGTTCTAAGAACTTGTATCAATTTTTTTAGATACACATCACAACATTGTTGCTTGTTAATTATTGACCACTAAAATAGATGCAATGTTGAAAGGCTTTGTAAATAAGAGTCTTGCCAATCATGTACATACTTTTGCCACCAATAAGAATGTTAAAAATATAATAGAAGAAATTTTTTTAAATTAAAAAATCCATTGAATGAAGCGCCACCACAATAAGAAAGATAAAAAGCCATCAAGGGGTTGATGAGGATTGATTACAACTAATTGTTGATTATAAAAGGGACTAAGGTTATGCTTACAAGCAATCTATATACAAAGGCAAGAATTAGAAATGACTCTAAGATATGTTTAGAATTTTAGTTAAAAACTGACCATAACACCTTTTATTTATCATATATATGGTGGAATTTAATATTTATTTTGGAAAAGCATTTGCATAAAGAGATCCAAAAAGCATTCTTATAATCCATATAGTGTTGAAAGTGTAATATGATTCATGGCCAAGGCTAACATTGTATGATGTAATCTTGGATAGGCCCAAGGGCAATCATTGTACACGTATTTAGTTTATTGTAATATTTTATTATGTAAGTCCTATAGGCCATGGTTAACCTTGTCATGGTTAAACCCATCTTATAATTTGTAATTAACCTTAAATCCTTCTTGTTCTATCGGTTTAGGTTAAAATTATTGTTGTAATTTATGGATTAGGTATTGGTATAAGTACTCTCCAACCACTTCATCCATTGTATCTAAGTATTGTGAGTTATATCCATGGATAGTATAGTGATTATTTTATGGTGTCTATAGGCATCTTATAATTTATGCATCTCTTATTTGTCTTATTTGTCTTTTTTAAGCTTTTGATATAATATTCAAGTATATGGATTACTTATGTTCATTTCTAAAAAATATTGTTAATTCCAACATGGTATCAAAGTGAGTATGAATCTACGTCACTTAATCATGCAGAAGGTCAACTTAGATCTTTATATCCTTCTTCCAAGATTTAGGATTAATTATTTCTTGAAGTTTCATAAGTGTATTTAGTCGAAGAAAAAAAAGGGAGATCTTATTCCATGACATACTATCCATTTTTTCAAGAATCATAAAAACAATTGCCTACTTTATTTTTATTGAGGCAATCACGATCTTTTACTTACATTTCTAATTCAATTTTGGTATGATAAGGAGGTATTACTTCTTTGTTGGTTTCATGCCAAAATTTTCAAATTTGGATTGTGCATCATTTGCACACGCCCATTTTCATGTGAGCATCTTTGTTATGCATCCATAAAGCCTTCGTCAGCACATAGTCTCTCTATTAAGGCAAATATAGGAAAGTGGAGAAAAGACATGATTATGCTCTATTGCCTAGGCAAGGCAATGTTAAGGTGTGTCGAAAGAAGGTTCATGATTTTGAGTCTCATTCACTACCCTTTTGCTATAGAATGGAATGGAGAAATAGAAAAGGTATGTTGATGTAGAGGGGATATGTTACTGCTTTTGGAAGGCATACCCAATGGAATTCCATGGAGGAATGGGTACTTTTAGTTGCATGAAGAGTGTTGGCCTATTGGAAAGTTTACCTCTACTAAGCCATTGGCTAATCAGAGGACTTTTATTCAAATCTAGATAAGGCATGATTTTTGTACTTCTTTCATCTCCTTTTTGATGACTTAGAGCCTTCATTTCTAATCCAATATCTTATTGGTCATATGTAATGTGGGAGCACTGGTTATGAAAAGGATTTTAATATGCAGGTAACTAGGGTTTGATTTCCACCTTCAAATTGTTTAGAGAATATTAAGTGGACAATCCCTCTAGATGATATGGTGGTTGACATGGCATCTAGGGTACTACATAATTAAAAATAATCTATACATAGACCTAATAAACCAATCATAGAATAGCACTTATTAGAGTTGCAATAGCTCATATATGCTAAAATGGTAAAATATTAATGGAGAAAACTAGTGAATCCTAGGATGCCAAGTGGAATCATATGATTGGCTTCTGATTCTCTAAGGTTTCAGTATTCAATTTTTGCGTTTTTGAACATTCAAAGATCATAAATTTTACATACAAAAGCTTTTGAGCCTTTTTTTAATTACATGATTTTTCAAGATCTATGCGCTAGCAATATCAGTTCAAGGACCTGTTATAGTGTTAGGGTTCATATTATGTAATATGGATTATCAATCCCTAGTTACTCATCTCAATGGATACAATTACAATATTTGGTCAACACAAATGATTGGCCTATGTTGCAATAAATACTTGTAGTGCATCTTTTATAAAGATAAAGTAATAGCCCTTGATGGTAAAAATATCCGGCAAAGTAAAGAATAAGCTCTTAGCCTATTTTCATTATTGATTTAACCAAAAATATTTTTCCACATCAAAGAGGAGAGTGAACCTATGAAGTTATGGTCAAGATTGCATGATTTATTTGAAAAATTTAATACAAGTGAAGTAAGTCACTCATAATTAGAGTTCTCTTAAATTGGTTGAGTTTGATGACATTGAGGAGCACGAATTAAGGTATTTAGAGCAAATATTGCATCTTATCGAGGCAAAAAAGATAGTGTAAAATATGTGAACATTGTCCTTGCTAATATCTCTTCTTTTCAAATGTTAAATTTTATGGTTCATACAATTTCTATGTTCTTGTAATCTCAAAAAACTCTTACTCTTGATCAAATTTTCTCTCTTCTAGTTCATTTTAGGTGGCAATGAGATATTGTGGTGATACTTCACAAATAGAGGCTCATTCAAAGGAAGTCAAATCTAAGGAGGCTAATATCCCAAGGACCAAGATAATTTTTCAAAGAATTTAAAGAGCATTTATGGATACTACAAGACGGAAAGACATCTAATAAAGAAGTTCTTGATAAAATTGTAAAACATTGAAGCTAGACTTCTAAAGATCAATGGATGACTTCTAAATGATGAGGGAGATTTAGAAGGATCTACCACAATTGTAAATATCCACTAGAGCATCCATTCAAAGAAGAAGATATTATAATTACTAATATATTATCTCCTTGGCCCCTTAGTTTAGATTATAAGGGAGTGTTGAAAGTGTAATTTGATTTATAGCCAAAGTTGACATTATGTAATGTAGTCTTGGACAAAATTTGAAAATAAATGTTTAACTTTAAAAAAATGATTGATGTTCATTGCCTTAATTACATCATTTATGCAATACCATTATGTCATTTATTGGAATACTATAATAACACAATTATCATGTATTATAAAAGGGGCTCATTTTAATTTAATTATGAAAGTACTCCAAATAAAAGATCTATATTTTAAATTTAGAATAGTTAAATACTATATCAAATTCATTTATATAGATAAATTATAGGGGAAGTCATGTAATTGTTTTTTTATTGATAAATGGGTTTTGAAAGGATCCCAAAACCTTTTACAAGCCAAAAAGGGAAGATCCCAAAAGTAGGACCTTAGCCCAAAACATTACCATCCAAAAGGGAGGATCCCAAAGGGAAGACCTCACAGTAATGAAACTACAGACCAATACATTCCAAAAAGGAGGATCCCAAAGGGAAGACCTCATGATAATGAAACAAAAAAATATGATCAAGGAAATACATCGGCTAATAAAATAGGCCTAGATTACATAAGCCCAAGGTCAGTAGAGTGAAGAAACCAAACATGAAATAACCATAGAGCAAACCAAGTAATCAGAAAGAGGGATATGGTCCTAGTTAGCACCATCTACCTTCAAGACCTCCTCATCCAAAATGACCATATTTTTATTTTTGATCTAATTGATGAGCTTTCTAGCCCGAAGGAGCATAGAAGTTTCCAGGGACACAATGTCATCTAGGTCAACCACATGATCAACATCCTCGAAGGACTAGGTTGAGAACACACCAAGGGAAGGAACCAAAGTGGTCTTTTTCATCTTGTGATCCGAAGAAGAAAATAAGAAGTTCCCTTTGCAAGAATTGATACAATACCTTTGCCTTTCTTCGTAGAGGACTTCACATGCAATGAGTGATAGTTGGGAGTAGGCACAAGATCGAAAGATCCCAATAACTTTTGATTACCCATATTATTAGAAGTATGACCTCTATGTCAATAATATAGTCACTAGGTATATCCACTTGAGCAACCAAAGGTGAGCCCAAGATGGGAATAGGAAGCAGATTCTCCTCAATACCCCCAGTAGGAGCAACTCTCTAAATTTGGTTTTGGCTGATGTAATTAAAAATAATTAGATGTAGACCCTGATGCTTTGGGTGGGTTGATTTTCCTTTCCTTACACCATCGATTGAGATCTCCATTGAGCAGAATAAATATTTAAGGATATTAATTACTTTGATGTCCCTTAGGAAATTAAGAAATGCCATATGAAAGCTCCATAGAGGGAAGGATGACTCATCAATTGTGAGGTATTATATTATAGGGACAAGCACTCTATTCCATAGGGATGGGAGATCCTCCTGAACAAAGATGTTCTTATTCGTTAGAAATTTACCTTTATCTTCGATGTGCATCAACTCGACCACCATAGAATGCTTATCGCATCGAATGATTTCACCATCATTAACCATACCTATAATTTCAGCGAGGAGATCAATAGTGATAGTGAAAGTGAGACCCCAGAGGGTGATGGTGCCACTATCCCATGATTGAACATATTCTTTTGACAAATATGAGTCATATCCCTAGAATTTCTTTAGAAATAAAAGAAGTTCATGTGACCCAAGGATGTCCTCCACCACTGGATCAAGTTGGAGAAATTCAAGCTCCATGAGCACCATCCTTAACCATCTTCTATAAACAAACATCAAGGCAAAACCTCCCCAGGAACAAGACCATGACCTCCCACTCAAAATATTTAGTAGAAACATGAACTACAACAATAGATTTTGTGATTGCCTACAATTTAAAATTGAGTTGATCCCTTAGCCGAAGAGGGACATGTTGTCACTATTGGAAAACACAACCAATTTGGGTTATTAATGAAAAACTTCAATTCAAGAAAACTTCACCTCATGAGCCTTGCCATGATCAAGAATGATTTCACCAAAAAAGTGATAGAAAATGAGGCAAACCGATGTGGATTAAGAGCCACCACTGAGAAACATTGGGACTCAAATGTTGGCTTGAATTAAAAGTATTAGATTGTCGCTCATGATTTTGAAAGATGGACCAATGAAAATGGGCCTTGGGATGAGGAACACTCCAAAGTAAACCAATATTCTAGTCAAAATTTAATGAGGGACATACCCAACCAACCGAAATCAAATGAGAACTAGTGTTATAGAAGATAACGAGGCTAGACTTCCATGAGTGGCACGAAAAATTAGAGAAAGCCCATGGTAAATGGTAGCAGAGAAATAGATTGAGAAAACCAATGCAAGACAATGGATAAAATTCAAACATATTAATTGGATGACTCATTGGGAATACACATGCCCAACAAGCATTGGGGGAACACCCCTATCTAAGATTTTGAAAACAAATACTGATATTTAAGGAACCACTACTACTAACAACATGGGTTCCACTTAAGGCTAAAGGGACACATATGCTACAAATATAAGATGACAATCCTATACCCCAATGCATACTCATAGGATGAGACAAATAAGGAAGGGTCATACCATAAATCAAAGCACCCTTATAGGATGAAGTGAGACCCCGAGGGAAAATACAAGGCTTGGAAAAATTAGACATAAGATGAAAGGTCATTGGAGGCACATGTATCCAACAAGCATTGGGAGTCATGTAATTTTAACTCTATATAGCTAGCAAAATACTTTTCAATGGTATTATACAACAATGGAAAGAAATCATATGAGCATGACATGATTCCCTACAATATAATAGATACACTTTTGATACTGCAATCCGTAATAATGTTATCATAATGTGTGAATATTGGGTCTATAATTAAAACTATAATGAAAATGATATTTACAATAATATATTTTTCCCAAATGGATAAAATTATATGTTGGTATATATTTTAAGACATCATGGACCAATGGTTATGATACAACCCTACAAGTGTAATTGAAGTTTAAATATTGACATTGAGATGAACCCTCTTACAAAAGATGGTTGTATATAACTTATCAAAAAAGTATGTGCAAATTTTATCAATGTCAAAATCTTTTTCAACCCTTCACTTTTAATACATGTTATTAAAAACTACCTTTCAAATAAAAATAAGAGCCCTTCAATTTTGATCATTAATTTACAATGGTAATTTAAATAAATAGTTATAATATTTTAGTGAATATGTTAAATAAACACACACACACACACACACACACACACACACACACACACACACACACACACTAAATATATATATATATATATATATATATATATATATATATTCATCCACATTTTTTGTAGCTCAACTTTCCTATAATTGTTAAAGCCTAGAGCAAAGAAGATAAGATAAAGAATTTTACAATTCAATTTTCATGAGATTGTTGAAGCTTAGAATGAAAATGACAACAAATAGTACGAAGCAAGGATTATAATTGTATAAGCAACCCTTTGAATTTAATTCAAATAGAAAAGCAAAGTTCTTCATATATATTAGATGAAAACTTTAAAAATGGTGGCCAAAATTAAGATACTTAAGTTATGGTGTGAATATTATCCTTGCTAATATCTCTCATTTTCAAATGTTGAATCTCATGGTTCATATGATTCATATGTTCTTGGAATCTCAAAAAAAATCTTACTCTTAATCAAATTTTCTTTCTTCTCATTCATTTTAAGGTGGCAATGAGGAATCATTGTGATACTTCTCAAATATAGACTTATTAAGGGAATTTAAAACTAAGCTAACACCTAGGGACCCAAGGGCCAAGATAATTTTTCAAATAATTTGAAGATCAATTGTGGATACTACAAGAGGGAAAGACA
Source organism: Wollemia nobilis (assembly GCA_028583015.1). Lineage (NCBI taxonomy): Eukaryota > Viridiplantae > Streptophyta > Pinopsida > Araucariales > Araucariaceae > Wollemia > Wollemia nobilis. The sequence goes on from JAQPPZ010017086.1 coordinate 6,910,923, forward strand.
TCCAATGAATAATTGTTTGCTAAAATTCCAAAAAAAAATGAAGCTAAAATTGAAAAGATCAATGGATGACTTCTAGATGATGAGGGGGATTTAGAATGATCTACCTCAATTGCAAAGGTCCACTAGAGCATCCATTATGGGGGAAATTGTTGAAAGTGTAATTTGATTCATCTCCAAAGTTGATATTATGTAATGTAATCTTAGATAGATATTGAAAAATAAATGTTTGACTTTGATAAACCCATTGGTGTTTATTATCCATTGTGTCTTAATTACATAATTTATGCAATACCATTATGCCATATGTTGCAATACTATAATAACATAAACATCATGTATTATGAAAGGGGGTCATTTCAATCTAATCATGAAAGCACTTCAAATAAAAGATCTATATTTTAAATTTAGAACAAGTAAATACTATACCAATTCATTTAAATAGACATAATATAAATGGAGACATGTAATTTTAACTTCATATAACTAATAAAATATTTAGAGGTATTATACAACAATGGAAAGAAAACATATGAGCATGATATGATTCCCTACAGTATAATATATAATCTTCAGATATTGCAATCCATGATAATGTAATCATAGTGTGAAATGAGTGGGTCTATATTCAAATCCATGTAATTAATTAAAAGGATAATGAAAAATATCATTTATAATCATATATTTTTACTAAATGGATAATATTATATATTGGTATGTATTTTAAGACACCATGGACCAATGGTTATGATACAACCCTATGAGTGTAATTGAAGTTTAAATCTTGACATTGAGATGAACCCTATTACAAAAGATGGTTGTATACGACTATTATGTGTAAACTTTATTGATGGCAAAATATTTTTCAACCCTTCACTTTTTATATGTGTTATTAAAAAAGTACCTTTCAAATAATAAAAAGAGGAGCCCTTCAATTTGGATCATTAATTTATAATGGTAAATTAAATAACTAGTTCTAATCATTTTTTTAACTTTTTGAAATGTAGAGTTCAGTTGCAGCTACGGTCTTCATAAAAGGGGTGTAAACCCTAGATGCAGTCAAGCGAAGGAAAAAAGTGATAAATTTGGTTACAATAATCATTAAAGGGATGAAAACCCTAGGTGTAGTCAAGCGTTTAAGGAAGAGGGTTATTCTCAAACCATATCTTCAATCTGTGAGAAAACCTCTTCGATCAGAAGAAATATCTTCTACATATCTTTGGGTTTTCAGGTAGATGAACCTCTACCCTCTATCAGGATTTTAGAGGATGAATTTGGTTTAGATCTGATTGATCATAAACCTCGAACAATTATCTGCAAACTAAATGGTAAAATACCAGTCCTAGAGGAGCTCAAAGGATACATTAAATATTGGTGGATCAGTACAGAATAATTCCAAGTAACTCTCCTACTCAAAAAATATATTTTTCCTTTTCTAATTTAGCAGATAGATATAGGGTAATGGATTATATATATAATTGATTTTTTGGACAAAGTACTGTTTTAATAAGATCTTGGACTCCTAGTTTCAACCCCAAGAAGTTAATGGCTTCCCAATCTAGGTGAATCTTTATGCTCTCCTTGTGGATTTTTGGAGAGAGAAGATATTCACCAAAATAGGTAATACCATTGGTGCATTCCAGTATATGGATGCCCAAATAGAGGAAAATTTGTCTAGTAAAATTAATATGAGTAAAGCAAGATTGGTTGTTTGGATGGATGTTTCAGTTCCTAGGCCTCAATCCATTACTATCTCCTCAAGCAAAGGGGAATGGATCTAAAATATTTAATATGAAAACTTATCCCTAATATTTTATGGTTGTTAGAAATATGGCCACCTGAAGAAGAGATACCCGACCATTTGATCATGCTGTAATTCCTCCTTGGTGGAGGAGAAGGTCCTACATGCAAAATATTTAAAACCTTCAAATGTCCTAGTTCAAAATAAATAAGCTCATCTTCCAGATGCACCAATTATCTAGCAAGAATCATACGAGCAAATGAAGACTCAATGCCAAAAGGAGAATTTGAATCAGATCATTGATAAAAGCCAAATTGTTACTAAATACCAACCATACGGTTCCATGGAAAAGATTACCACTTCAGATGGTATTCTTGAAGCTAATTATGAAAAAATAGGTAACTATTGTGAACCTCTCTTCTCATTCCATAAATCATTCAATAACTTGCAAAATATACAACATGCATCCACAAATAAATTAATTGCACAATAAATTGCTCACGATAAAATAAAGATTTATTATACCCTTGAGGTACGGGAACACCATACAATACTCCTTTTGGAAGGAAGCCACTCCATAAGATCTCTAGCTCCACGAGCCAAGACTTCTCCAAGAATACATTGTAGACAAATTCTACAATGGGGATACATCTCTCTTTATACAAGAGTGTGATGGTTCACCTTCCATGAGTTACAAGATCACCCATGTGGTGGTTCACCTTCCATGAGTTACAAAGTGCATAATGATATGACAATATTTCTTGTGGTTACATATGATAATATTCCCCATTAGTTACATATATGATTCTATGACATACCTATTTCTAATTTGACATGTGGCCTTCCTTAATAATTAATTTATGGCTCATACCACTATACAATACAATATTAAATTATTAATTATTAAGTACCTATCTTGGTACCTAACGAGATGGCTTGAGTATGAGATGATTTCTAGTTCCAAGATCCAAATGAGGATCTCATGGGTACCTAATGGTTGTAGGGAATTCATGTGATTCATTGTAGCTATAATAGCTTGTGGATGGAAAATTTATACAACTAGACTAGGATTTGTTCCAATCATACCATGTATATGCAAATTTACATGTTGCCTATCAAGCTATGTATGGAGGTATCGCATATGTGATTGATTCAATCAAAGGATATAGCTTTGATCTTCTCAGGAAACTTGTTCTGTTTGATGGAACTATCCTTAGGTGTGATAATTATGCTCTCTCTACTCATAATTGCATCTTTGATGGCCCACTCCAAGATGGCCCTACCCTCTTAAATTTGTGGAACCTCAATAAGTTCATAGTGATCAAAGTATCCATGGATCCTCAGTGTCCATGTGTGGAGAATGTGGGCACCCTCAATGAAGATGAGACCTTCCAAGATATTTTTTGATAGTGAGAAATTCAACATTATAGATCAAACCTAGTGAGGCATTACTAGTGGTGACATAGATGTATCAGGTTGGTTGTACTAGATGCAAGTCCCATATCTATAAGAAATGATAGATTTTCACCTTTCATTATTATGAGGATCATCGATATTACTGACAATAATGGAAAATCTAGTGATAATAAACTTGAAAGGACAATTTCCCTACCTAAAACCCTAAAGGAAAACCTTTACACCCTACCTGGCGGTACAAACTTGACAAAGGAAGATGTAGATGAAGGCAATAAGAATAATGCTTTGAATTTTGAATGCAATATTTCTTTGGAGATGGTTAATGATTATGTGGTGACTTCCTATGACCATATGTTTTTTTGGGCTTGCCTTTAATAGTGACTATGATATTTAAAATAGTATTTTGAGTTTAACCATGAGCATGATATGCTTTCCCCTTTGTCATTGAAATGCAGTGAAGCAAAGAACAAAGACATGCCTACGAAGAGAAATGTTATGAAGGGTTTTCCTAGTGTTGATGTGGCAACTTGCCACATGGATGCCAAATGTTCCATCTATATCAATAATTTCCATGTTAAAGAAGTGGCCCATACCACTAAAAGAAAGTGTTTAAGATTATTGTTAACAATTAAGAGCATAATGGCCTCTATGGAAAGCATCAAGCAACTTCCCAATGTTTGGGAATCAACATTAAAAAGGCTTAAGATCATCAAGGACCAAGTTCTTCCCACCTTGAGGTTTAGTTACGATGCTTTACTTGATCATCTAGAGTTGTGTATCCTATTTTTTAATACTTATCTCCAAAGTACTAGAATGGGTTATGAATAATTAGTCTAGGTCTAGATTGCTAAGGGATTTAATTATCATCAAGAAGGACTAGAGGACAAAAATAAGAAATGGATATCAAATTAAATATTATTTTTTTTGTGGTAGTCTCAAGAAAGAAAGGTTAAATGAACCTATGACCCCTAAATTTGATCAAGATAATACTGGTCGCATTGATAACACACAAAGATAATAGTTGCAAATGAAGACAATGATGAAGAATGCAGTCTTGCAACACATGATAAAGACCCTCTCCATGAGGATAGGGAGGAGGAATATATTGATCCTTGTAAATAGATGTGTGTGTTCCTATTTACAATAGGATGTTAGTTTGGTCATAATTCCCACTAAAATTATGTTTGATGTATTAAGTGGAGTGCATGATCAATGGTACCTGACACTCCTAAAACTTTGTGTAAGAGTTAACATTGAGGGAGGAGGAAATATTAATCTTTTCCAATGCTCAATATACCTAGGATTTTGTATATGATATTCGATAAGCACTAGGTGATAGAAGATCAACAATATCAAGTTGGCAGGAGTAGTAAGGACCATTCAATTACCCTATTAATAAAATAGACAAGTGAAGGCCCATGCCACACTTATCTATGAGTGGTTATGTGTGTCCCCAATCATAATAATTTGATATAATAAATTAATACCCCTTCCACACTCAATGTGAATGCTTGTGGTTTTTCTCATTCATAAGATAATGTAAATTACTGACCTAGTTTGATTGATTATTTGTGATTGGTTTTGTATGGCCCTAGTCACAATTATTGTGAAAAGTAGTGTGTATCCCTATTTGTAACTTTGATATTGGATAGTGTGTGTATCCCTATCTAGTTGTACTAAATAATCATGGATAGTTGAGTTTGACCTTATTCGTGGTTAAATGTTTAATGAGTCCATTCCCACTAAAGAAGCATAGTGAGGCCATTCCCACTATTGCTTATTGTGAATAGTTGAGTGTGTCCCTATTCATACTCTAAGTGTACTTGATGAACTATCAAGTGTATTCTAGTTCATCGTATGTTTATTGTTAGTATCTCTACCCGTGGTTTGGATCATGATGTAATATGGGGGTAATGTTGGAATTTATTACATATGATCAAAAGTAGTTGAGTGGTTAGAACCACTCACATAGGAACCATGTGAGAATTGTTAGTTGGTTGTGATTTCCACCAACTATGAAAATCATGTTGTTAGTATGGTTGCTCTATATAGAGCAACGTAATTTGTATTTAAACATGCATTTGATAAATGGCAATCATCAAAGAATTTTCATCATAAAAAATGCTTCTTATAGGTCCTCCATAAAGATATTCCTTGTCAAGCTTTCATTTTGTTCATATGTGATAATTAATGGGATATTTTACAAAAACTCACCTTGAGCCTCCTTATCTTACCCAATATCTAAAAAAATATATTTAAAACAATTTATTGTATCCGTGATATTTTTTCTTCCTAAACATTTCTTTCATCCAAATTTTAAATATTTTTTATTCTGAAGAACACAAGCTTATACTGAGAGGGATGGTGAACAGTATAAGATAAAACTTTTACTTTTCAATCCAAATGATAACAACAATAATATCAAGGCAATAAATAATGCACAAATCATCACACACATGAGAGACATGGATTTAACGTGGTTCACCCAATGTGGGCTACGTCCATGGAGAAAATATTTTTTATAAATTTTCTCAACAAATCTCTTGGAAACCAAATCCCTATTACAATGTTTATGGACCTCTATCCAAAGGAGACACCAATCTCCTATGCTCAAGTTCGTGGATCTCTATCCACACGAGAAATTTATCCCCACTGCTCTGGTTTGTGGACCTCTATCCATAGGAGAACTCTATCCCATTTTCTCTGGTTGGCTCCAAATCTTGCTCTCAACTCTGCTCAAATTTTATCAAATCTGGTCACAACTTTGATAAAATTTGCTCAATTGTCTGTACTAATTTATATCACACCTGCTCACAATTCTATCTCAAACCTACTCATAAATCCTAATTAGAACTTCTCACAAGCCTTCTTAAAAAGGCCTACTCAAAACAGCTCACAATCCTACTCTGATCTGCTCACTATCTCTGCTCAACTTTTCTCTAACACATGCTCAAAACTGCTCATAACACATACTCAAAACTTCTCATAACACATGCTCAATATTGCTCATAACACATGCTCAAAACTGCTCATAACACATGCTCAAAACTGCTCATAACATATGCTCAACATTGCTCATAACACTTGCTTTGATAAAAGTACTTAAGACATATTGATTTCTTGTTCAAGAACACATAGAAAATTATATGCAATATAATTTCACAATATGTTCTTTCCAATATCACTCAAGCCCAATGCACAAATTGCTTCACAAAACTACCCTATAACCTTTGCAAATTTATCTTAATATCAATCAAAGCTAGTGCATAAATTTACTTCACAAAACTGGTTTCTTAACACTTGCTCATCCACATTCAATGTCACTCAAACCAATGCTCAAAAGCTTCACAAATTCATTCAAACAATGAAGCACAATTTGTTCACAAACCCTAGCACATGTGTTTCCAATCTCATTCAATAATGAAGCACAATTTTTTCACAAACCCTAACACAAATATTTCTAACAATGCATATATATAATCCTTATTTCTCCACCTTATGATTCAAAAATATTTGCTCAACCAAACACCTTAAAGAAGAAATAATATCACCATACCTCTTAACTTAATTTGATGAAGATGTGCCCTCAAAAACCTGTCTCAAAAGAATTCCCTTTTCAAAGTGCCACTTCAAAACTGGTTAGTAGATTTCTCTTTCAAACCATCAACATTAAATTTCTTCTCAAAAATATGTGCACAATGAAATATGAAAATGATGCTCATTGACTCTCCTTTTGTTCTCAAAATATAAGGCATTAACAATTATCAAAACCCCTCAAACTTTCTTTTCACCATACAAAAACTTACAACCAAAAATCAAACCACAATAACACCTTATAACTCCTACTTGTAAAAGGCACAAATAATTTTCAATATCAATAATGTACCTTATAATCATCCAAAACCCTAAGTGCAAAATACAATTTTAATTTCACTTTCATACACCTTATACCTCCTATTCTCACATGCAAAAATATCTCCTTTGTATTTCCTCTTTATACTATTTGTAAAATAAAAACTTTATAAAACACACCCTTATGACTTATATTTTTCAAACTAAAAGATTTTAAAACATACCCTTATAACTCCTAGTTTGCAAGATAACAAATATTTTAACACATCCTTATGACTCCCTATATGCAAAAAGGAACAAACCTTTAACACAACCTTATGACTCCCTAATCAACAAATATCATAGAAAATTTAATTAAAAATTGTATGCCCTTACCAATGCAGTCGTCACGAATCGGACCTGCCACCTATTACTTACCCGTGTCCTAGTGCAAGCTAAGCTATCGCATGAGCTAGCCATCCACACAAAAATTTAAGCTTGCAAAATACTCCTTATTGCTTCGGTGAACTTCTTCCTCGATCAAAATGCTAACAAAATTGGAGACGTCACTAATCGACCCACTAACCTCTTATATGCCAGCACCTTAGCTTCAGCTAGGCTACCGCCTGAGCTAGCCGCCTGCTTAGAACAACGAAGGCACGTCCTTTGATTTATTTCCTTTCTTCTACCCCAAAATGAATGTGTGTGCTATCTTGCTCCTCTGCTCCCTTTACGAAATGTGAATGGATCAATTGTGCTCAACATTCAACCTTTCCTTAATGAGGTATTTTACCCTTCATTAAATATGCACTTCGATTATATATTTCAAACGTCGATGGTGTAAAATTTGATTTTTCAATGGCGCCTTTTAAACCTTAACCTTAGTTATATTATAATATTTTTAAAATTTTATAATAATAACTTTTAAACTTTTGCCTCTAATTCTAAAATTTAAATCTTTTAAGACCTTGTCCTTTTCTTGCAAATATAACCATGGAGAATGACCTTGTCCTTTTCTTGCAAATATAACCATGGAGAATGACCTTGTCCTTTTCTTGCAAATATAACCATGGAGAATGCTTTTGCCTTGACAACTTTTGTACCTTTGACACTACCTCATGTATCCTTTGAAGATATTTGTTAGAATTTCCCAAAATAGATATGCAAAGCATTACAAGAGTTTGAAGAAACAAAATAGAACTGATTGATTTATTCCAAGGATCAACTTTGTATAAATAGCAAAGTTGATCATTGAGAGCCGTTGGATTACAACAACTCATCAAACCTGATGAAGACACCACTGAGAGTTCTCCTGACACATGGAGGAGTGGAAACTCAAGTGTGTCTATCCTAGTAGAACTTAAGAGAATATTCACTTATTCTAACACCCCCCTTAAGTGATACTAGGGGAGGTTTGTACAAATGAGTCCCAGCAACAAGGCCTGATGAGGTACTCATGTACAATGACTTCATTTTGAAGAGATGGTAAAAACCCAATGGGAAAAACCATCAATCAAAAAGGAAGTAAGAGGCTTGTCTTCGGATGGTGAAGATTGTCCTCTTATTACAATAAGAATGATGAGTCCTAGCAACATGGCCTGATTAGGTACTCATATACAATATATAGATGGTGAAAAAACCCCTTGGGAAAAACCAACTATCACAAGAGAGGCTTGTCTTCGTATGGTGAAGATTGTCCTCTTATACAAAAGAAAATATGAGTCCCGACAACTTGGCTTGATTAGGTACTCATTTACAATATATAGATGGTGAAAAAACCCTTTCCGGGAAAAACCATTTGTCACACACAAAAAAATATCCAAGATAGAGGCATGTCTTCGGATGGTGAAGATTGTCCTCATAAAATACATGTTGTTGGAGAGATGATGAAAAAAACCACAAGGGAAAAAACCATTCTCCAACCAATATAATGAGAGGTGGAAGACCTCTATGTCAATGCAGTTGTATTACTCCAAGTTTATCTCACAATTGAAGGTAACGTGGAGAAGGAAATGACTTGGTGAAGATATCTGCAATTTGATTCTCAGTTGGAATATAGTCCAAGTGTATATCCCCATTCTGAATATGTTGTCTTATGAAGTGCATGTGTATCTCAATGTGCTTGGTGCGCTGATGCTCAACTGGATTGCGTGCAATATGAATTGTGCTCTGATTGTCACACCAAAGAGTTATAGGCTTTTCATGGGAGAAACCAAATTCTCTCAGAATTTGACGAAGCCAAAGAGCTTCTTGACTAGCTAAAACTACTGCCCTATATTCTGCCTCTGTAGAAGACAAGGCTATTGCTTGTTTTATCTTGCATAACCAGGCTATTGGTGAAGAACCAAGGCAAAATACATAGCCTGAGGTTGAACATCTATCTTCTATTGAACCTGCCCAATCTGAATCCATGTAGCCAATGATATCCATGGATTTTCCCTTATATAAGAGCCCAAAGTGCGTAGTGCCTTGCAAGTAATGGAGGATTCTTTTTGTTGCTTGCCAATGACTGAAGTGAGGTTGATGAGAGAATCTGGATATTAGGCCAACAGCATATGAGATATCTGGGTGAGTATGAGTAAGGTATAACAGACTTCCTACAAGCTGATGGTATAGAGTTGCATCACATAGAGGGGATGAGCAGGAAGTACTAAGATTAATGCCAGATTGAAAAGGGGTAGGAGAAGGTTTACAATCTATCATTTTAAACCTTTGAAGAAGATCTAGTGTGTACTTTTGTTGACACAAGGAAATTCTTGCATCTGTTTGACTTATTTGAATCCCAAGGAAGTAATGAGCTAAACCTAGATCAACCATTTCAAACTTTTCAGAGAGGGAGTCTTTTATAGTCTGAATGTGAGTGAAGTTACTACCAATGAGAAGAAGATCATCAACATATAGAACAAGAATGGTGATTTTGCCTTCATCTCTCCAAATGTAGACTGTGTTATCAGACTCACAATGAGAAAAACCTGCGAAAAGAAGGAAGGAGTCCATATTTTCATACCAAGCTCTAGGGGCTTGTTTGAGGCCATAGAGACTTTTTTAGCCTACAAACAAGAGAGGAGTCTTGAGTGAAACCAGAAGGTTGTTCCATGAATATTTCTTCTTTTAAGTCCCCATGTAAGAAAGCACTTTTTACATCCATTTGATAGACATGCCACTTTTGGGAAGCAACCAGAGCAAGAACCAGTCTAACAGAATCCATTTTAGCAACTGGAGCAAAGGTTTCTGCATAGTCAATACCTTCAATTTGAGAAAAACCTTTTGCTACTAGGTGAGCTTTGTGTTTGTCTATTTCTCCATTAGGCCCATATTTTGTTTTGTAGATCCATTTACAATGAACTAACTTCCTTCCTTTGGGCAAGGGAACTAAATCCCAAGTTTTATTTTTTATTAAGGAAGAAAATTTGTTTTCCATGGCATCATCCCATTCTTTGATACCTGTTGCTTCTTTGAAGGATTGAGGATCAGAGGAAATAGACTGACAGACAAGACCAGTGCCTATGGGGTTGGATGATCTGGTAGATGGAAGATTTTGGATGTAAGGAGTAGCTTCTTTAACAATGGTGCGGGCCCATTTTGGCATAGTGGAAGGAGTAGAAGGAGTTGAAAGACATTGAGTTGGAGTTACAGGTTCCTCATCTTGATTATCAATTTCCAAGTTAACCTCAAGAGTTGGCTCTTCATAATATTGAGGTTCTACTATAGGAGAAGGCTCAATGGAGGAAGAGGGGGATTGAGGATCTCTTTGAGGGAATGTTTCATCAAATTGGACATTCCTATGAAAAAAGACCTCATGAGTTGAGGGATCAAGGAGCCTGTATGCTTTCATTTCCTCACAATAACCAACAAAGATGAGCTTTTTGCTTTTCTTATCTAGAGCCTTCCTTTTCTTCTTTGGGATGTGATCCCAAGTAGTACACCCAAAAATATTGAAGAAGGAAACATCTGGTTTTGAGCCAGACCATGCTTCTTCAGGAGTTAAATGGTCAAGAGCTTTATGAGGTGTGCGATTTTGAATATAATTGGCACAGTTAATAGCTTCAGCCCAAAAAATTTTGGAAGATCTCTTGAATGGAGCATGCAATTATCCATCTCTTTTAATGTCCTATTTTTCCTCTCTGCAATACCATTTTGCTGAGGATTATGGGAGACAGAATGTTGATGAATGATGCCATGACTTGATAGAAATATGGAGAACTCATTACTGCAGTATTCCCCCCCATTATCAGTGCAAATTTGCTTGATTTTGCAAGAGGCCTGATTTTCAACTAAGGCTTTGAAGACTTTAAAGTGGGATAGAACATCACTTTTATATTTTAGGAAGTAGACCCAAGTTCTTCTAGAAAATTCATCAATAAAGGTTAGAGCATATTTTGCTCCTTTGAAAGAAGGTTCTAGAAAATTCATCAAGTCGCTATGGATTAGTTCTAGAGGGGATGAGGCTTTTAGAGAACTACTTGAGTGGAAAGGATCTTGATGTTGCTTTCCAAGAGCACATCCAGGACAAAATCCATCAATAGAAGAGACTTGGGGTAAACCTGTTACCATATCATGGGTGCTCAATTCCTTTAGGTAGTTGTAACTAAGATGACCAAACCTTTCATGCCAAATTTTGCTTTCAAGATCTCCATGAGCCACAAAATAGGAGGCCCCTTCTAGATTTTTGAATCCTTTGAAGTGAAATAGGTGAGTGTTGTGATCAATATCTCCTTTAGCTATGAGATAATGGGGATCTTGAAAGTCTCTTATCTCAACTCCTGTTGGAGAGAAGAGAACTATTTTCCCCTTTCCAGAAGTACAAATTTGATAGATGGAGAGGAGATTTGTGGTAATGTTTGGAACATAGAGAACATTATTTATAGAGCCACCATCAATGATTATGTCCCCCTTTCCTTTGACTGGGATAAAGGAAGAGTCACCCACTTCTATGCTACATGTAGAACTAGAGGAGATAGAAGAGAATGACTCATCTGAAGCAGTCATGTGATGAGTAGCTCCAGAATCTAGAACCCAATAATTAGAGGAAGAATTGGAGGTTTTCCCTTGAACATTTAGGGCTTTCCCTATTTGCTTTTTATTGTCTATATTTTGATCCTTCATAGCTGCCTCTAGTTGTTGAAGTCTTTTCCAGCATTTGTTTGTAGAATGACCTTTCTTTTTGCAGTGAGTACAAGTTATGGGATTCCTTTCCTTCTTTTTGAATTTTTCTTTAGAAGAGGTGGAGGCTACTAAGGCTTTTGAGGAAGAGGAAGAGGAAGAGGACTCATATCTTGCAATTTTAGTTTCTTCCCTAGTTAGTCTATCACAAAATTCTTCTAAAGAGGGCATTTTAAAGGTTGCACCAAGAGCATCTTTTGTAGATAGAAAAGTAGTTGCAAATATTTGAAATGCACCATTTAGTTTAGAAAGAATTAGATAAATGCACTCTTCTTCAGTCTTAGTCTTCCCACTGCCTTTGTATTGAGAGAGGACTTCTTTGAATTTGGTGAGGAAGTCAACAATACTGCTAAAGTCTTCAGGAGATAAAGTTGTTAGTTCTGCTTCTAGTTGCATTGATCTAATTTGATCTACTTTTCCAAACAAAGTTTTTAGTTTCTCCCAACTTTCATGAGGATTTTTACAATCTGTAATGTGAAACCACAAACTTTCATGAACATTAGAGCTAATAATACCCATAGTTTCATGCATTTTCCCTTTGTGAACAAATATTTCATATTCTTTATCAAACTCAGGTTGCTTTTCTTCTAATAGGTGAGTGAGCCCTTTTTGAGAAATGAGATTTAAAATTTTGGGTTTCCATGTATGGTAGTTATGAGGAGTGAGAAGATCAATTGTATTCATTGAATTCATTTTGAAGTTAACCCAAAGTTCCCCCTTTAACTTTTAAAAATGGAATGCAATGGACAATATGTTCTTAAGCCCCAAGGAAATACCAAATTCTCAAAAATTACCCACCCTTATGAGAGGGAAACTATAAGTAATTTGAGGAAACGTGATATTCAATGAGGGAAGAGAACAAAAAATGCCAAAGTTTTTATGGAATACCAAATAACTCAAAAATACCCACCCTAACGAGAGGGAAACTATAAGTATTATGAGGATATTTGATGTTAAGTTTGATTAAAGGATTACAGATATGCCAGACCTATATATCTTGTCTTGTCAAATACCCGCCCTTATGAGAGGGAAACTATAAGTATTGATAAGATTTGATACTTGGAACTTAGGCTTATATCATCCAGGCCAATATTGTTTATCTTAATAACTCGCCCTTACTTGAGGGAAACTATAAGTTATGTAGGATGTCCAATAATGGTTATGGAGATATTATATTATTTTGATGAAAGATAAATTAAGGACAAAGAAATTTAGAGGTATTAAGTTTTAGATATCTTTTTTGAATATGTTAATTCATATATTTTATGCCAAAAAAAATTATGAATAACAATTATATATGCTCAAAAGGATAAAATAGATTAATGTATTTGCTAAAAAATAAAGGCAAATAAACAAATTTGTGATAATGTAGAGATATTGAATGGAATTATCACGATTGAACTTGTACTTAAACAAAACAAATTTCAATAATATAAAGTCAACTAAACAAATTTGTGATCACTATTGAATTTGTATTTAAATAAAACAAATTTCAATTATATTGCTGATTGAAAAGAAACATTAAATAGATTAATCTATTTCTTTTAATTTTTTAAGCAAATAGATAAAGAAAGGTAGTAGAAATACCACTTTTGAAAAAATTAAAACTCTATCTTTAGTAAATTTTTTAATTAAAATTTTCCTTAATGATATATACTTTAAAACCTTTCTTTATGTTGAGCAAAATAAATATAACCAAATGTAAAGAGAAATATAGGAGGCTAAAATATGACGCAAAGAGAAACCCCCCCTGAGATTTTGATAGGTGCAAAAATGGCACCTTATCAACCCCCCTAAATTTATATTAAAAAATTACAAGTTTCAATTTTCGAGCCAAAGGGAAGGCCAAAAATAAAAGATAATAGAACGCCTTTGGATGGCTACAGAAGAGCAGATTTACTAAAGTAAATACAAATTTTAATAGCCAAAAAAAAAAGGAGAGAATGGGATCACCCTGGTTGCATCGATAAGTAACCTCTGGCGCCACAGCTGAGACGAAACCTTGTGTCTTAATGCTTAAAACTTGGTTGCCACAACAGAGACGAAACCTTGTTCATTCAATGATTTAATATTTGGCATCACGGCAGAGATTATATCCTTTGACTAGCACCTCATCTGTACTAAAATATTAGATCTAAAAATAATATTTTTTATCAATACTAGTGAAATCGAATGCGCTAGAGGTCTAGGAAGACACTGGAGGAGGCATAGATGACGTCGTCGATAGACCAGCGTTTTTGAAGAGGGATCGCATTTGAAGAGGGACCTGGACCCAACGGTCGGCATTTTTATGGTGCGAAGTGACTTCCACTGGGTGTTGTTGCACTTGAACCTACTATCGAAGGCAATCTGCCCTCTCCAGTAGGGATGAAGGTGGTTCACCTCAGACAGTGCCACAGACCTTACAACAACGCTGAGATGAGGCACAAAGGAACTTCTAACTTAATGAAGACACCTTGAGAACAGAAAAATCCTATAGAACAAAAACCTTGCAAAACATATAGCAATGGGCCTATAAAGAGATATGAAACTTTATCAATGATTCTCACAACAAAAAGGATTTATGTTTTCATCCTAATGTAAGTTGTTTATAAAGTAATAAAATCTCGATGGACTTTCGGAGCATCGAAGGACATAACGAGAAGAAGATCGAGTTATATTCACCAAATATCTTTAAAAAATTTAACATATGGAGATGTTGTTAGGCTAAGTCTCAAGCGCGCAAAAGATTAATGGTGGTAAACAAGGCCACGTGGTTTTAGAGGATATAGAACTTTGGTTTATTTAATAAACCAATAGTATTTTACCTGACATGAAGAGGGAAATCCAATATTAAATTTTTGATGAAGACTTAACGATTTTGCAAAATAAAATCTTAGAATATTTCCCACTATTGAAATGAAGGCTACGTTTTCTCCACGATAGTTGTAGCGAAGGCTATGGAAGCCGAATCGGCTACAATATTTTGGAGAAAAAAAACTGTAGGCGATGTTAATGGGAAAAATAATGGACTCTTAAAAGATTGCTAGATTTATATGAATCTCCTTTGAAATTATGCAGGGATGGCAATGGATCCGGATGAACTACGCTAAAAGAAGGAGAATTAAATATAAATAAATGTATTAGAGGAGGGCATTAAAAAAACATATTTTATTTTTTAAGAAGCAAATTTTGAGAAACAAAAATTCTCATTAGATATTCAAGTTGCATATAAAGAGTAGTGAATATCATAAAAGGAATTTGAAAAAAATTGCTTAAATGGTAAAACATAAGTTAGAAAAACTGAAAAAAGAATTACCATAAGCAAATATCTCAAAAAATTGCATCTAAGATGAATCTATAAAACCTTTTCTTTTAAAAAAACAAAGAAAAGGAGATTAAGAACCAGTTTGAAAACTTCCTTCAAGAGAGAATGCTAGCAGAATCTATCCTACTCTGGTACCATGTTAGAATTTCCCAAAATAGATATGCAAAGCATTACAAGAGTTTGAAGAAACAAAATAGAACTGATTGATTTATTCCAAGGATCAACTTTGTATAAATAGCAAAGTTGATCATTGAGAGTTGTTGGATTACAACAACTCATCAAACCTGATGAAGACACCACTGAGAGTTCTCCTGACACATGGAGGAGTGGAAACTCAAGTGTGTCTATCCTAGTAGAACTTAAGAGAATATTCACTTATTCTAACAATATTTACCTTACACTTTCAACCTTGAAGATAATTCTCAACCTTTTCACCTTTGACATCAATGACAACCAATATACTTAATATTTCCAACAATCTCCCCCTTTTTCATTGATGCAACCCTTCTTAAAATATTTCCTTTTATTGCTTTTTATATCTTGTCACATAATCATCATAGTTCAAAATTGATTTTAGTTTTTGCTTAGAGTTAGATTTTTTGGGATTTTCCATGGACCCCAACCCCGATCGCCCATTGATTTGTATTGATGCTATAGGAGAGAAGGTAATTGTCAATGGTAACCATGGAGTTTCCAAAGAGAAGGCTTCAAATGGAGGACCATAAGATACAAAATAGGAGCGTGTGTGTTCTATGGGAGTAACGAAGAATGGAAAACCAGTGATTAAGAATCCTTCGATTACTCTAACTTTCATAGGGGTAGTTAAAGGCACCAACAATAAAGCTACTAATACTAAAGTACAAGCCCATAAGATTATGCAAGAAACTAAAAAAAAAAAAAGAGAAGGAACTAGAACAAGCAAGGTGAAATGGATGTTTACCCCAAACAAACTCTACCCCTATTTTGGATATAGTTGAGGAACTAATTGTTGATGACATTGTCTATAGATCCAACCATGCACTTATTTGCAAATTCGTAGGTCTAAAACCCTCAAACAAGTTCCTTTATAATTGGGCCAGAAAACATTGGGATCCTCAAGGGGAATTTGAAATAATTCTCCTACCCAATGGTTATTTTATGGTGAAATTCATTATATCTATAGATAGAGACAAATATTTTGAGGGGGGCCTTATAATAGCAGTCCAACAAGTCTTTTCATGCAAAATTGGAGGTTGGCTTTCAACCCACACATTGAGCCATTTGCAGCACCCATTTGGCTCAAAATGTTTTCTCTACCTCTAGAATTTTGGAGAGATGACATCCTGAAGATGATAGATGATATTCTAGGAACCTACATAGGATGGTCTAGATATATAATAGAAGGGAGCTCAATATCGTACACTAGAATTTGTGTTGATATGAATCTAGGCAAATCGCTTTTGGCTAAAATTGAGCTAAGGGTGGGGAGGATTTCCTAGAGGTAATAGGTGGACTACAAATCAATCCCCTTAAGATGTAGAGCATGTTTTAAATATGGTCACCTAGTGAGACAATACCCAAATGTAACAATGAGTATCAAGGACCAAAGTCAACCAAATCCAGGAACTACAACCCAATCAACACAAAAGAAAAATTAGGAAGGATTCCAAACCATCTCGATGAGAAATGCAAAATCTAGCACCTAAGATAAAGGAATAAGCCAACTGAAAACAAGTAATCCAAACAACTGTTCAAATGGGAGAGCCCCATTAAATAATTATGAGTTCCTTAGGCTTGATGACCCAATGGACAAAGAAGACTTGATAGTTTCCCTCGCCTTCCAATCCAGAATCGATAGTATTAGATTTGAGCCATCCTTCTTCAAACCCTTCCTCCCCTCTAAAATCAAAGGATTCTAATCCAACATATTTAGTTGACCCTAGCCAATCCCTTTGTCCCCCTCCTAATAACCCACTTCAACCAATTTATTCCCATATTGATCAAGAAAACCCTCTCATCCCATATCTACCCCATGATTAGTCTAAGGTCATCATGGTACACAACTAGAACCATCACCAGCCAAAGGATGTGATTATGGGACTTATTGAGAAAAATAGAGAAAAACCAACTCTCAGGATTAGTTAAATTGAGAAGAGACAAAATAATGCAACTTTGTAGGGAGTAGGAAGAAAATCCAACAAATAAAAGATTCAACAAGGAGAATAATTAAGAGAAACGAGATTTTGATCAAGTCAATAACGACTTTCTACAATATCAATTTCCAATTATAGTACACACATGGAATGTGAGGGGATTCAATTACCACCCTAGACAATTGGTCATCAAAATAATACTATAAGAAACTAAACCAGATGTTATATTACTATAGGAAATCAAAACCTCTCTTGAATCAATAAGAACCATATCAAGTTGAAACTAGAAATATTATAACTACACATCTCAAGCTTCCCAAGGCTTTTCAAGAGGCTCTCTAATCTTGTGGTACAAACATACTTTCCAGGAAATCAGCTCGATAATTACCAAAGGAGTTCTTATGATAAGACTTAAGAATAGTAATACAAGAGAAATATGGATGATTTTAACATATAAGGGATGAAGGATGTCAAAGATCAAAAAATATAATGGAAAGCAGTTCAGGCTATTAGAAAAGCCTATCCAGAGGACCTTTGGATAGTGGATGGAGATATGAATGCTAAAATATTTATGAATGATCAGGAAGAGGGAAGAGCACAATTGAATGACAATGACAAACTCCTCATCACCCAAGGAGATCAACTAGAGCTTATTGACATTCCTCCTCTAGGTTGTACCAATACTTGGACAAACAAAAGGAAAGAGAGGAAGACAATAAAATCCAAGATAGATATATTCCTAGTAGGAGAGGAAGCATTCCACTAATGGGAGTGTCAATCAAATATTTGTAACCACTTGGACTCTGATCACTTCTTGGTTAGTCTATCCATAGACAAAAGAAAACATAACCCTAAAAGGCCTTTCAAATTTGAGAATTTTTGGTTTCAAAGTGAAGACCTTCTAGATATGATTCATCAATAGTTGCAGCAAGGGAAACCACCCAATGGGATGGCCCAATTCCAACTCCACTTACAACTAAATACTATAAGATAAAATTTAAAAGATTGGAACTAGTTCCAAAGCACTAAATTTCAAAAGCAACGGGCAAAGGACATAGTAGAAATGCAAGAGGTGGCCATATAAATTAAGGAAGGGGTGGTATCCAAAGAGATTCTTTCTTAGGATGAAGCCCTTCTGAAGAAAGAGGAGAAAATAAACCAAAATGAAGAAGCTTATTGGAAACAAAAGGAAAGGATAACATGGTTGCAACAAGGAGATCGAAAATACCAAATTATTCCACTGCTCTACAACTGCATGTAATCTTCATAACTAGATGGATGCTCTTCTTGATGACCAAGGTTCTAGATAAGACACTACCCTAGGCATGTAGAAAATAGCTAAAAATTTATGTAGTACTTTGTTTATTGCGGATCCAAATTTATCTCCAACCCACCAACAAAAGATCTTGGACAGTATCTTAGTTTTTGTCTCCTAACACCAAAATGAGGAACTTCTCAAGGAAATCACTGTAGAGGATTTCAAATCAACTATCTTTAGTAAGCAAACTGGCAAATCACCTTAGATCAGATGGTCCTATCAAATTCTTCAAAGCTTCATGGGATATAATGATAGAAGATGTTACAAAAGCATTAGAAGAGATCAAATACAATGGTCATATCCTCACAACCCTCAATCACATCCACCTAGCTTTGATTTCAAAAGGCGGAGACATGGAAGACATTGTAAACTTCTACCCCATTGCTCTTTGTGATGTGATCTACAAAATCCTCACCAAGCTAATGGTAAAAAAACTTAAAAGAATCCTGCCAGTGTTCATATCTCTTGAACAAGGTGGATTTTTTCAAGGAAGACAAATTCTAGATGGTATCATCGTGGCTTAAGAATATTTCCACACCCTCATTAAGAAAGAGAATAAAGGAATATTCCTAAAACTTGATCTCTCCAAATCTTATGACTAGGTCAATTAAGACTTCATGCTAAAATCCTCGAGAAATTTAATTTCAAAAGAGAATTAATTTTGTAGGTGTTGGAATGTGTTTCATCAGCTTCCTTATCAGTCCTCATCAATGGACTTCCATCCCAACCCCTCCAAGCCTCTAGGAGGATCATACAAGGAGACATTATGTCACCATACTTGTTCATTCTTTATGCAAAAGGCTTAGGAAGATATATCAGAAAAAAAGAAGGCAAGGAACATCATTATAAGAATAAGTATCAACCATGGTTTGGATCTTACTCACTTGCAATTTTTGAATGATACCAAAATTTTGGGGGAGGCTACAATTCGGGAAGCAGTTAGCATAATAAACCTCCTCGATTGCTATATAAAAACCATTGGATAACTCATAAATAACCATAAATCCAAAATTGTTTTCTTTAATGTTACAAAGAGAGTATGGGAAAGGATTACCCAAATCCTCATATTGTAGTGTAACAACCCAAAAAAAATTTAAGAGCACTTACAAAACATTGGTTCTCAAGGGAGACACCCTTACTACAATTATTTTAGCATGTAATGCGTCATCATATTTTAATTCCAAGTCACTGCAAACAACACTCAATGGACAAGAGAGGTCAACTCTCGTAGCTTCGAGGGTTCACCTTACTAAACCTACATGTTTAGAAGGATGTCATAAGTGGTCCCCCCACCTTTTCTATACCCTTCTCAATATAGGACCATGTGACCATGATGTAGGGATTATCCTTTAATACCTATAACACTTAAAGGGGGATGGCAATTCCTAAAACTGAATCTAGCTCCTCCTAGATAGGTTATTCAACGTAGATCCTTGGTGCTTAGTTACCATACCTTCGTAGGCTAAGGTTATTTCCACTTCGATGACAACTAACATGATCTTTGGATCCTACATGATCAAGGAGTCACCACTATTTTCTTGTGAATATGTTTCCACACACACTCAATCCTACTTGATCAAGGTGTGACTACTCACAAGTACCCTGGTTATTGTATACACACAAATCCTTCTAGGTTCATGAGATCCTAGCTATTGCATTCTCACAAATCCTTCTAGGACTCTTGACTACCTAGCTATTGCATTCACACAACTCCTTCCAAGATTGGATTTTATGGTTTACAAGAGAAAATTCTACCCCACCCCAGGGATAGATAACAACAACATCAAATTACCATAAAGCTAAACCAAAGCATTAAGCACATTGTAATAATCATCTCAAATGAAAAGCACTAAAAAAGAAGATTCCTCTTAACCATAAACCAAACTATGCTCTTATCAAAACTTGGATCTCAAAAGCTTTCCATAAACATTTATGCATTAGCAAGATAACCAATATCTCTAATATAAGCATGCATTTCAAATAGCTAATGGAACATATTAATAACCATCTCCAAAGATTACTCAGGAGTGCAACTCCAAGTTAACATTAAATAACATCTTTCAATTGTACCACATTTAAAAGTTTAACTTAACCAATACAAGACCTCAAAACCCACACTTAGAGCAACAATATTCAACAATATTAAATCATCTTTTCATTACATAAAGAAGTATCATAAACCATCCTTGAATACAAGAGTCACGATTACAATTATTTCAAGTAAAACAAGCCTTTTCTTATTTACAACAATATCATTTTGAAGAGCTTATGATCATCTTCCAAGATCTTCTACAAAATAAGTCTGCAAGCTTCTTTGATGGAAAACCACCCACCAATATGAAGTTTACTTAGGGATCAAAACAACTCTAAATGCAATGCAACTTAGCTCATGCCTTACTCTATTATGCAAACAACCATGCACATAAAGCAAGCTATAAGAGGATAGTCCTCCCTCTCTTTATAAAGAAACAAGCATTCTTTTAACCCATCAAAAGTTAAATCAATTCCATAGCAATCCAGGAGAAGCCCATACTTCTCTTTATAATGATCCCTTAATCCACATAGATCTTAGAAATCATTATAAATAAATCATCATAAATATTTTCTTTTTTTCAAACAAAAACACAACATTCACAACAATCCAAGAGAAGCTCATACTTATCTTTATAATGATCCCTTAATCCACATAGATCTCAGGAATCATTATAAATATTTTTTTCAAACAAAATGCAACATTCACAACAATCCAAGAGAAGCCCATACTTCTCTTTATAATGATCCTTTAATCCACATAGATCTCAGGAATCATTATAAATATTTTCTTTCAACCGAAACATAAATATTCTAAAGCACAAGTACCTTGTTAAAATCCTAATAAACAAGTATACTTTTAATATTAACTCAAATCCAAGTGCTTTAATAAAACATAAACCTCAAAGCATCTCTAATATTAAATCAAATCCAATGCTTCATTAAAACATAATAATCAAAGCACTATTAATATTAATTCGAGTCTAATGCTTTATTACAACATAATAATCAAAGCATAATTAATATTAATCTAAGTCTAATGCTTTATTACAACATAAAAATCAAAGCATAATTAATATTAATTAAACACCAAAGTACATTATCAAAACATTTATAAAGCACATTAATATTCTTTATAAATGAGTGCTAAGGAAAATCAAAACCCAAATAAACCTCAACTGAGCATTACTACCAATGCTGACAATCAAACAATCTCTTAAAACTAGAGCCAAGCAAGCAAGGAGAAAATGTAGGAACACTCTAGGCTATGGCTCTCACAACCCTAAAATTGGTGCTCATGAAAACAAGGCAAACAAAACTCAACCATCACACAGGATTAAAGCGGATCACCATTGACGTCGGGTTGACATAGGTCTCCCAAATAACCAGCCAATCAAAGAGAACAAACAAAAGATATAGCCAAATAAAAGGCAAGTACGAGTGTAGAAAGTACTACCAACATGCAGTAAGGAAGACCTACAATGCCACAAACTTGTAATGAAAATGGAAGGAAACTAGGCCAAGCGTGACCAAGGTGGCAACAAAGATCCACATTGATAGGTACCACAATAAGGAGAGCAACAAGGGTGGTTCAATCAACAAAGACACCAACCAACATGCATGAGAGAGAAAACATGACCTACATGTAGGCCTAGAACATACAAAAATGATATAAATAACAAATCCATAAGAGATTAAAAACAAGAATGAATTCCATCCAACATAATAAACCATAACAATATATGGTTAACTTACACTTCTAGGGTTCTCTTGATGAACGTCCTTCTCCTCTATAACGCCTCCTCTCTCATCACCTCCAAGCTTACTTTTCTCTTGCCAATCCAAAACTTCAATTTCAAATAGCTTATAAATAAGGGAGAAGCACCCACAACGTGCATGGGGCACCCCTTGTAACCTCCAAGAAGAAATTGTCTTAAAGATCTTCTCCACCCTTGCCACCATTAGGGTGGTGCACTCCTTAATGAGCCACAAACATCCTTATTAAACCTTTTACCTCTTGATTTAATATAAAGTCAAGATAATTGGATTAATTTCTCCTTGAAGCCTTAATACTAATAGGCTATTTAATATTTTTCTTATCTAAAGTATTAAATCCATCAATCGAGCAATTTAATTAAACCAAACTATTGGATTACCAAACAAATCTTAACAAAGCTCAAGTAAAACATAGACAAACATAAGTATGCACTCATCAATGCTTCCCACCATTATTTTATCCTCAAATGGATGATCTCCTTTAAGATAGATTAATGCTATCGTTGATCCATTTTTAAGGAGGCTCATTGCAAGCAACTTCCTGATCCAATAGTGTGAATCATGAGAACGAACAAAATGCAATGCATCTACATGAAGAGTAATTTTTCTTATTACTCTACATTGTCGATGAGCAAGCCATAATCATCATTTTCCTAGGTATCCCTCATGGTAGGTGGTTTACCCATAGCCCCACCAAGGAGAAGGTACCTGATCTTGCATCCACAGATACATCAATAGTACCATGTTCCATGCTTAAATAAAGCAATCATTTATTATTAGATCATCCTGAAAGAAACTATGCCATTATATAAACACATTAATACATAGTTCATTATCCATAAAAGTTCTACCAAGGAGGGTGTTACATCTAGGAAGCTTCTCCTCCTCTGGAATACCTAGAAATATCCCTCTTAGGAAAAATTTTAAAAGCTAATGATTGGAGAATAATAAAAGATAAAATCTTCTCTAAACTGAGTTACATTATTAAAATATTTCTTCAAGCAATGCCCGTGTACAAATTCTTAGTCTTAGAAATCCTAAAAGGTGTGTTGAAGAACCTCAACAAAATAATGCAAAGATTCTTATGGTTTGGTGTCCAAGGAAGTCAAAAAATGAGTTTGATCAGTTGGAAAAAAATTTGCCACCCAAAAGAGGATGGAGGTCTTGGAATTTGAGTGATAACAAAAAATAACCAAGCTCTAACTGGTAAATTCTATTGGAGATGGTTATCCTACCTAGACCAACTATAGTCCAAGGCTCTCCTAATAAAATACTACTCAGATCACATAGGAGCTAAACTTTCTCAACTCTTAGTAATAGGGGAAGGTTCATAAATTTGGAAAACATTGAAGAAAGAAGCTCCTGTCATTAAGAAGAGTTTATTCTAGAGAATTAGAGATGGAAGCAAAGCCAAATTTTGGGATGACTCTTATGAACACTACCCCCCATGGATTTCCAATATCACCATCTAATTGTCTTGAAAATGGCATTCTACGAACATGGTTGGGTCAATGTGGATCACTACCTCAAACCTTTGAACAACCAATCCTTGGTACACTACCTATGATACCCTCTGGAGGAATGGTCATATGAAGGATGAAAGATGGAGAATGTAGAACTGAAGAAAATCCTAACCAGAAGAACTTGGGTGAAGAAAGTAGAACAAGATAAAATAGCCTAGGGTTTTGGCACCCTTGGTATTTACTCAGTCCAAGAGGGTTATAGATCCATCTCTTATGTCCTTCAATCCCACAATCCTTTCCCTTGGTCAAATTTGTGTTAACCCAATGGATGAACAAAGATCAATTGTTTCTCTTGGCAGGTGGCTCACAATAATATCTTGACTCAATATAACCTATGTAAGAGAGGCTTTAGAGGTCCAAACCGATACATAATATGTAACAATGAAGAGGAAACTATCCCCCACCTACTCTTTAAATGTCCATATGCCTAAATGATCTGGCACCAATGGTTTGAAACTTTAAACCAGTAGGGGACCTAATTTCCAACCATGAAAACCTTTTGGAATTACTAGAAAGCCAACAAATTCACATCCACAAAAATCAAATGTGCCTAGGATATAGGTATTAGTTTTATATGGTTGCAATTATGGTTGGAGAGAAATGGAAGAAATTTTAGGGAAGACTATAAACCAATGAAGAGAACATGGAACACCTTAACAAGGAAGCTAATAGAAACCCTAGAGGCAAAAAAAATAGAAGAATCTTAGATACCTGAAGAGAAGGAAGTAATATGAAACACTCTAAGAAGAGGAGCAACACAATTGAATCAAATCTAAGGTCAAAAAGATACCATAGATAACTAGGCATCGAATGGAGATGATCAAACATGTTAGTACCTTCTATAGATAAAAAGGAGATAACGACAAGATGGAAAGAGAAAGCCAAAAGGAATCCTCTCCTAGCTATAAGGCTCTTTGGTATTAGTGTGTATGCAAAAATAAAGCTTATTTGTATTTTGGGCCTGGCTAAAAAAGGGATAATTCTTTCCCTTTTAATGTATTATGAGTTCCATTAATAGAATTTTAACCTTTTCACTAAAAATAAACAATTTCAAATGGTATTTTTTAATATTATTCTTAGCCTTATGATGATTATAATACAAAATGATATTATTTTACCTCCCAGGCTATTATAATATCATTATATAGTCATGATGTGTAGTTATATTTAATCTTAGTCAATAACAATTTCAAATGGTATTTTTTTTTTTGATGAAAAAACATTATATTAAAATGGCTTAATCATACAAAAAAAGGTGGGTGGAATTAGCACACCCCGAGCACACAACCAACACACTAACTATGTGCTAAACAACTAGCAGAGCTACCAAAATAACTTACAAAAGTTCACAAGAAAACCAAATAGAGAACTGCATAAAAAAATAACTAATAAACTATGCATCATTGTTGTGTAGGGGCTGGAGGAACAAGATTCACTGCACAAGGAGCATTACCCCAATGATCAATAAGGTCCCGTAAGTGATGAAGCTCTATATTCACTTTTTTTGCTTGCACTAAAATCTATAGCCAACAATCATAGAAAACTTGATACTTATCAGCAAGAGAAAAAGTAGAAGGCTCCTATTGGCTAAAAATCACTCTGTTGCAAGTTTTCCATAAATGAAAAAGAATCCCCACTCTAAATATATGCCACACAGGAACCACCTTCTCAGAAAACTCAAGTGGATCCCCTAACAAAATATTCATCCAAGAACAGGGACCTATCATATAGGTCTGAAAAAAGATAAAATCCACTTCCAAGCCTCTTGAGCTCTCACACAAGACCAAAACAAATGATGCACATCCTCCTCTGCTCCACAAGATCTATAGGAAATATCATTCCCACCCAAATATCTAATTCGTTGACCAATAGGAAGCCCTTGAAACAATAAACTCCAAGCAAAAAAGGCTTGCTTAGGTTCAAGATATTTTGCCCAGAGTGTATTAACTCTAAGACTCCATCTGGACTGAAGAGATACTACATCCCACCTAGAATTAAGCTTCTCATCCATAGGCACAACATGGGAAAGCCAAGAGTATCCCAAATGAGGTTTATACTTGGTGAGATAAATATCTTTGGGCCAAGACCAATCAGTCCACCAAGGTTTCTGATAATATCGAAAAACTTTACCCCAAACAGATAAAGGAGTGGAATCAATAACAACCTCATAAGTAGTCTTATTAGCAGAAGATAAACCAAAAAAATTTCTAAAAATTTCCCAAGGTATCCAAGACCTTGAATGACAATCCATAAAATCAGATAACCGAGCAATACCTCGTTTATAAAATTTATGAGCATGTATCCAGTGGACTTGAGCAAGGGGAGTCCCCTACAAAGTGATGGCTGAAGAGCACCAGACATTAAGCAAAGGTATTGAAGCCCCCATATTCCCCTTGTGACCTTTCCAAGCAATCCAAGGTTTAATGGCCTCCCAGGCCTTCCAAATGCTTTGCATAATAAAGGACCCAAAAATATTTATTGGAACAGGGGTTGTAAGAATGGTTTGAAAATCAAACCCTTTCCATACCTTCTTACCAAAAGGAATCCCCGTGGAGAGGCAGTGATGAATTAAAAGTTTACAGGTTTCCTCCCCCTGTAAAGCTCTCACAATCCATTTAGCACAGAGGGAAAAGCCTTGTCGTTGACAGTCAAACAATCCTATTCCTCCAAATTTTCTAGGAAGACAGCAAATATCCCAAGCCACCCTATGAAATCCCTTCTTACCAATAGCATTGGACCATAGAAAATCTCGAAGAAACTTCTCCAATTTGGCATAACAAGTCTTGGAAGGGACCTAGCAAGAAGAGTAATACACATGAGTAGAGGCCAATACCTTGGAACAAATTTGAAACTTGCCAGCTAAGGATAATTTTTTGGTACACCATTACAGAAGCTTCTTCTCAACCTTTTGAACAACATAATCCCACAAACGGGTAGGAGAACCCAAAAAAGTAAAAGGAATACCCAAAAATTTAAAAGGTTCCCCAATTTGAATCCACTTCCAAGGCTTATCAGCTAACCAGGTAGGCATATCTTTTCCAGACTGTCTATAGCAAGAAGTTGTTCTCCATTGAATATTAGAGCCAGAAGCTAAGTAGAATGTATGAAGATAATCTAAAGCATGAGTAATAGATATCTCATCTTCTGCAATAGTCAAGAAAGAATCATCTGCAAAATGACCATTAATCAACTGCTTGGGGGAGGAAGGGAGATAAATTCCCTTGATCAATAATTGAGCAGATATATGAGCTAGAAGATAACCAAAGGCCTCAGCAGCAAGTATAAACAAAGAAGGTGCCCATGGACAACCTTGTCTAATAGAATGAGCTAATTGAATATTCTAAGATTGTCTCTTGTTCAGAGTTAACATAGCAGAGGCATCTTTGAATAACATAAGTACAGTCCTGATAAAATAAGGGCCAAACCCCAAAGCCTTTAGCATAGAAGTAATAAAGAACCATTCTATTCTATCATAAGCCTTCTCAAAATCAATCTTAAGGAAAAGAACATCTTGACCAGAGGATCTAGCCCATTCCATCCCTTCCCAAACAACAATAACATTATCCATAATATATTTATTTTGAACAAAACCAGTCTGCTCAGGCCTGATTATCTTAGGAAGAATAGGTCTAATTTTAAGAGCTAAAGCCTTGGAAATTATCTTATAACTGACATTAAGCAAGGTGATTGGCCACCAATTAGAAATAAGTTTAGGGTCTCCCCAATTTGGAATGAACTTAACATTACCTTTGTTGATGAGATTCCCCAATGACCCAATAAGCATAGCCTCTTTATACACTTGCAGCAAATCAAAACCCACCAAGTCCCATCATTCT
Organism: Wollemia nobilis; assembly: GCA_028583015.1. Taxonomy (NCBI): domain Eukaryota; kingdom Viridiplantae; phylum Streptophyta; class Pinopsida; order Araucariales; family Araucariaceae; genus Wollemia; species Wollemia nobilis. The sequence goes on from JAQPPZ010017086.1 coordinate 6,938,994, forward strand.
TTATAAAATTCACAAGGGAAACCATCTAATCCAGGTGCTTTGTCATTTGCCATCTGAGACAGAGCCTATTTGAGATCCTCCAGGGTTAAAGGTGCATCACAAAAATCTCGTTGAGTTTGAGTAAGCTTAGTAGGTATGACTTGACAACAAGATTCTAGAGCTTGCACTCTATCATGGGTAAGGCCCTGAGAAGCAAAAACTCTTTGATAATGATTAACAAAAACTCTAGAAATATCATCAAGCGATGTGAACCTTTGACCATCAAATTGTAGAGCAGTGAATTGGGTAGTATGAGCAGGTGGACGAAGGCGCTTGAAAAATTCTTTAGAGACTTTGTCACCCACCTTTAACCAATGCATCTTGGCCTTTAATTGTGCTCCTTTGGATTCATACATATCAACGTTTTTAAGCTTATGTCGAAGGGCAGCCATGAAAGCTTGAATATCAGAACAAAAAGGATTAGCCTCAAGTTGCACAAAAATTTTTACTAATTTCGACTTCAAAACCAAATTAGCTTTCTTCCTCCTCTTGGCTACTTCCACTCCCAAAGTGTGAAGCAAAGAGGTGGTTCTAAAAATAGCAGCATTCCATCAAGAAACCCAACCAAAGTCACCAGAGGGTCTTAGAAGCAAATTCTAAATTCTACAAATATGAGCCTTCATAGTCGGGTGATGAAGGAAGGAAAGATTAAGATAAAACTAGGTCTGAAATTGTCATGGCTGATGAAGAATGGCTTCCACAGAAAAAAGAATAGGAGCATGATCAGAAAAAATAGTACCTGGGATAACCAAAATAGGAGGTTGAGAAGGTGAAACCCTAGCAATTTTAAAAGTCTCATTGGAAGAGATCATGGCTCGATCAAGGCATTTTAACACCCTAGCTTCGCCTGCTTGAAAATTTGACCATGTAAACCATTGAGCTTCATAAAAGTTAGCAGGAGAAAAACAGATATTACGATCACTAAGACTCAACTTATTTTATTTTTTTTACTTACCATAGGTAATCTTATAGTTATAGTTTAGCTTTCAATTTTTATTATACTTTGCTTCAAAAAACAAACAATGAATATATATTTTAAATTTATTTTATTTTTATAAGTATCGATTAAAATTATAATTATATTTATTTTACGTTGAAAAAAATTAATAATAAAAAATAAAAATATTTTTTATTTATTAAATAACATGAGTTCAATTAAATAAAAATTCTTTAACTTTTAAGAAGACTAGATTCACAACCTAGTAAAACACGATACATGCATATTTTCTAAGATGTAGTACCACAATGTGATCATGATGTAATATGGGTAGGACCCATTTCAATCCCATATAATCAACTTTAAAAAATATATACTTTTTAATTGCTTACATATTGATAAAAGGGGGTTTTGAAAGGGTCCCCAAACCTTTTACAAAGTAAGAAATAAAGGAAGGTATTACAACATGGAAAGACCTCAACCACCCAAACTAGCTAGGAGATCATAAAAAAAAATAAGGGTAGGGAGAAGAGATTGCCCAAGAAACAAACAAAAATGAAGATGATAGGCACAAGGATCATCTGAAACATCAAAGGATAAAGGATTAACCTAAAGCACAAAAAAAATGAGGAACATCCCAAAACAACAACTAATCAGAAGCTGGTGGATGATCCTGGTCCTCACTTTTCTTCATCGGGGCTTCCATAGCCAGGGTCACCACCTTTTGGGTTTTGAGCTTGTTGATGACCTTACAAACTCGAAGAAGCATGGAGGTCACCTAGGACATAATGTCATCCAAATCGATCAGTGGATCAACATCCTCTACGCACTAGGCTAAGACCACGCCAAGGGAGAGGCCATCCTTGATATGCATGGCTTTGCTGGAAGTGATAGGAGTCTTTTGCTTATTGAGAATTGGAGAAGAGGGATCAAGGAAAACCTTCTCTAGGTTAATCACAACGACGAATTTACTTTTCTCTCTGGAAGATTTAGACATGGACGAGCATTGATAAGGAGAGGAAGAATATTCAGAAGATCCAAAATTAAGTTTCTTCTTGCCACCTTTGCTAGAAGCAGTGATTTCCACTTCCTCTTCATAATCACTCAGCACCTCCTTCGGAGTGGCTTGAGGAGATCCTTGGCTAAGGGTAGAAGCAGAGGATCAATTTTGGGGCTTCCCATTATGGATAGGGTAGACCTCTGAACTTGATTCTGAATAGCATAGTTGTAAATTATCAATTGCAGTCCTTGGTGCTTCAGGTAAGAAGATTTGCCTTTCCTCACATCATCAATAGAAATCTCCATGGAGCAGAACAGGTACTATGGTATGTTTATGACTTTGATGTCCCTCAAATGATTGAGGAAATCCATATGAAAGCTGCAAAGGGGCGAAGATGACTTGTCAATTGTAAAATACTACATAATAGGGATAAGAGCCCTATTCTAGGGGGACGAGAGGTCCTTCCTAATAATAACATTGTCCTTCTTAGCTAGAAATTTTCCCTTGTCTCTAAAGTGCACCAAATCTGCATCCATAGAATGCTTGTCCCAATGGATAAAGTCATAATTATTAATTAGACCTATAATTTCAGCAAGCATATTAATGGTAATGTTGAATTTGAATCCATAGAGGGTCACAATGCCATTGTCCTAGGACTTAATAAGCTCCATGGAAAGCTCGAGATCCCCTTAAATTTTCATATAAAATGGATAAAATCATGGGAACTCAGAATTTCTTCAATCGTGGGATCAATCTAGAGGGCAATAGGCTCCAGTAAAGCCATCTCTGAAAGCCACCAAATAACAAACGCACTCACAACTACTTACCGAGCCTTAATCCAAAAATGATCCTTCTAAAGCATAGGCAAAGACACAAGCAAATGAGAGGGGATTTGTGTATCCTTGGAATTTAAAGATGATTTATATAGCCATGGATTGACATACCGATGCTTCTAGAGGAATCACTAGATCTAGATCGTTGGTGGCACGCCTCAGCCCAGGAACACCTTGTCACTCATGCCAATCCAAGATCGAGGATGGGTTTACCAATGGAAAAAGTACATAGAGGATGATGAGGCATAATACTTATGTCCTTGGGACTCCAAGATCCATCGCTTAAATTCTTGAAACTCAAAGGTGGGTCAAGATTGGTATAATTAACCTTTCATTCATGATTTTGGAAAGTGATCTATTGAAATGATGCATTGGAGTGTTGAAAATAGTCTTGAGCACAAAGATTTTGTCTTGTGACTAATTTATGACTCGTTGAAGAATGCAAGGCAATGGAAAGTCATCGTCTGTAAATGGATACCTCAAAAAACTTAGATCTAGAGGATCGTGGTTTGAAGAATGACTATGTGGCTGAAAAGTCCATTTAGGTATAGGAATATCCACATAGGATGGAAAATGGAGGTTCAATCATAAAGCACGACAAAATTGTGAGGGATGTGGACTGCCACAAATCCGACCATCCTAGGAATAATAGAAAAACCCATTGGATGCACACGTGTCCAACAAGCTCTTGGGAAAGTTGTCAACCCAATTGTTTAAGGATTCCACCATTACTCCAATATTTGTCATGATGTTCGTAGCTCTATTAACTTCACAAAGGATGTGTTGGATAATGATATTATCAAATTTATTGAATATGAGCTTCAACTCCTCTATCAAATTGAGAACACACCAAGCAGGAGCCTGAGATCCCTCAAAATAATTAATGGTGTTAAGAGAATCTCCTTCGACAATGAGATTTTGAATCCTAAGACTATGCACTACTGAAAGACCTTGATAAAGAGCTCTAGCCTCAACTACATTGTTCGATTGGATGCCAATATTCTCAACATAAGAAAGGATAATCCTAGATTGTTCATATTTAATTATGCCTCCATATCCAACCTTACTAGGGTTCCCTTTGGTTGCCCCATCGAAATTAAGTTTAATCCACCCTAAAGGAGGTGGAGACCAAGCAACTAAGGATATGTCCACCCTAGGAGAATATTGAATGAATGATTCAACATAAATATTTAGATAGGTGGTAAGCCTTGCTTTGGGCTCAAGTGAAGAGGAATCGAAAGAAGGAATGATGTTGGCACTCAATAGTAGTTGAAAGGACCTTGGAAAGCACTGAACCAAAATCTCTAGATGAGCCACATAATGCTCTGTTGTTTCTTTCAAGCCAAACATGCTAAAGGAAGTGGGGTAGCATGGACCATAGGGTCTTGAGGTAAGGAAAATTAAAAGGGTTTGGCTAATGAACATAGATATATTGCACATAATTGGGAGAAACCCAAATGATGCTAAACATTGAAAATAGAGAAAGCAACACTTGGAAAGAGAAAAGGCACTATGTGGCTCATCTAACTCCCAAGCTGACCGATAGAGATAACACTGATTTGGGATGATCATACCTCAGGAATAATGTTGTTGATAGTAATAACTCTATTTTAAAAAACTAGCCAAAAGAAATAAGTGATCTTGGGGATGAGATTGCTCAATCAAACACGGTTCAGCGAAAACCAACACTTATTAGACTCATCCTAAAGGAAATAAGCAAATTTGACTAAAAAGAGATAGAATAACTGCATTTCCAAAGGGGAGAATCTTGAGAAGGGCAACTTGGGATGATACAAGTTCTGATCAGGTTGGAAAGAGCATTGATTAATGCATGTTGTTCTAGGTTAGTAAAATGGAAGGCTCACAAGAAATGAAGTGGTAAACCAGATTACCAAACAGGTGGTCTGTAAGCAGTTTTAGAGTGCATAAGTTAGCATCATTGATCAATGGTTCATCTGATAGCCATGAATCTTATTAAAATCAAAAGCGGGATCCATCTCCAAGATTCCATCTAAGGTCCTTTTTGAGGATGCGCCTAGTTTTGGTAACTGAGTTCCAAAAAGCTAATCCCTTAGGGAGGATGTTGTCATCTAAGAAGGAGCTTCTTTGGAGATACTTGTTCTTGATAATGTCAACCCAGGTGACCTTGGAATTAGTGATGATCTTCCAACCTTGCTTACTTATCATTGCCATGTTCATCTTGCTGATTCTCCTGAAGCCTAAGCCACCTTGAGCTTTCCTGGTGTAAACTTTATCCCAAGCCAATAAGGGGAAACTGAATTTATTCTCGAATCCAAACCAGAGGAAACACTTATGAATTTGTTCTATCTTATGAGACACTGGCATGGGAGCCTTGAAGACAATCAAAAATAAAATCGGGATACTCTAGATACATGCCTGTACAAGAGTAGCTTTGTCATCTTGACTAAGAAGCGCTCCCTTCCATCAAACAATGTTCTTTGTAATTCTCTAGATGACATTGTTCCACATGCTTTCGGTCAACCTACCATGGGAAAGAGGTAGATCGAGGTAAGTGGAAGGGAGGTTGGCAATGGAACATCCCAAATTTTTGGTAATTTTTAGTTATTTTTCCTTGGGGGTGTTAATGAAGTATAGGTTGCTCTTGATGAAGTTGACTTTCTGGCCTGCAACTTCTTCATAAAAATTCAGGATATTCTTGATGGTTTTGGCCTTTGGAACATACGAACATGTAGCGAGGATGGTATCATCCATGAATTGCTGGTGTGATATTGGATTAAGGCTAGAAGAAGCTTTGATGCCCGATATGGCCCCAGAGGAATAGGCTACCTTGAGATATCTGCCCAAATATTTTATCAAAATGATAAAGAGAAAGGGTGACAATGGGTCACCTTGCCTTAGCCCTTTAAAACTTTTGAAGTACCCTACCATTGATCCATTGATGAGAACAAAAAACCAAGTGGACAAAAGGTAAACTTTAATGAGGTTAATCCAATCATTATAAAAACCAAACCTGGAAAGCACAACAAAGAGAAATTCCCATGAGACTCTATCAAAGGCTTTATTCATATCAAGCTTGAGAAAGAATCCTAGGTTTTCCACTTTTGGATATCGAATGGATGAGCTCATGAATGGTAATAATGCCATCAATGATAAGTCTTCCCTGGATAGAACTCCCTTGGTAGGGGTCGATGATAATAGGAAGGATGCCTCTCAATATTTTGGCCATGGTTTTCATTAGGATTTTATAAATGACGTTGCATAAGTTGATAAGGTGGTAGTCAGATAGAGAGGAGTAATCATGGGATTTGGAGATTAGAGCTAAGAATGTTGAATTGATATCCCTCGATAAATGCTTAGTTATTTTGACTTCTTGAATGGTTACAGTGATGTCATTACCAATAATATCCTAAAATATTTGAAAATTTTGGGTGAAAATTCATCCGAACCTAGGGCCTTATTCACAAACATAGAAAAGAGAGCATATTTGATTTCATATTGTGAAAATTGATGAAGCAACATGTTAAATTCATGATGAACAAGCTAGGGAATATGCTAGAGAAGAGATATTGAAACTGACTCATGACATGGTTGGGAAAGTCCAAGGATGTCCTAGAAATAGTCAACAACTTTAGACCTAATGTCAAGAACATTAGTGGTGAGAGTCCCATTCCTTTTACAAATCTCTCTGATTATATTGACGCTTTTATGCCTGAAAGTAGTAGCATGGAAATACTTAGTATTGGCACCCCCCTCCTTGAGCCACAGGGCTCTGGATTTCTGTCTCCAAAATGTTTCCTCTTTGGCTAAAATATTATGTAAATCAAACAACAAACACTTCTCTCTAAATTTGAGATCAGCCTCATAACTTTGAAATTGAAGTTGCTCTTCAACACTGTTGAGTTGGTTGATAATGAGTTTTTTTATTCAAAAATGTTTCTAAAGACCTCCTTATTCTAGAATTTGAGACTCCCCTTAATGAACCAAAGCTTCTTGGCTAAATGAGAGATCCTGGGACCATTGAAGTCTTGATTCCATCACTCAAAAAATTTGGATTTGAGATTCGGGTGTTGGATCCACATGGACTCAAACCTGAAGGGTGGTTTGAAGAAAGAGGTAGGTCTAAGTCCTTCAAACACCAGAGGATTATGATCTAAACCAATTTTAGGAAGGAAGTAAAGAGAGGTATCCCTGAGGAAAGGAATGGATTCTCCAGAGATGAAGAATTTGTCAAGTCTAAGTTGGATGAGGTGATCTCCTTCTCTTCGATTGCTCCGCATGAACTTAGTACCTTTCAACTCAATATCCATGATTTCATTAGCATCAATGAAGTTTGCAAACTCCTCATAACATTGAGGGGTGATTGGAGTCCCTCCAAGTTTATCCATGGGATAGAGGGGGTTGTTAAAATATCTAGCTAGCATCCAATTTTCACAAGGAAAGGAATTTCTCATTTGGGTTGTTAAAATCTCTAGCTAGCATCCCAGAGGTCTACCCTCTTAGTAGGAATGTTAGGGGCATAAATTTTGGATATAACCTAGGTAACTTTAGAATCTTTATATCGAAATAGGATATTAATGACTCTATACGAGTAGGAAAACACTCGACCATCCATCTTGGAGGGATCCCAAAGATAGAGGAGTTCGCCAAACGTTCCTCAAATTGGACTTAAAAAAATTGATAAGGATTCCATATGGATTTAATAATATTCTCAGTATTTGAAAGGTCAATCTTAGTTTCTTGAAGAATAATGATACTTCACTTAAGGTATTTTCTCATGTATGAAACAATGCGTTGTTTCGTTGATCCATTGAGACCTCTCACATTCCATGAGAGAATCTTCATTTATTAAGTTTGAATGATGATTTTTCCCTCCTCTGGCTTGAGGGTTGGGGGTTTGGGTCTTTTCCATTGATCCTTGGAAAATTCCTTTATCTACAACTCCAATAAGAATATAGGAGAGTAGTTTGAGTGCCATTAGCAATTTGATCCTTGATTTATTTTATTCTTTGATCTTGGATGGAAGGCTTATCCTTCTTTTTGTTTGTGCCAATGTTAGCCTAAATATTCCTTTGGCTTTTAGTGTTGGACATGGGGGAACTAGAGGACTTTCCTAACTTAATGGAGGCTAAATATTTGTATGGGGACATGAAATGACTAAGCCAAAAACAAGAGGGGCTTGGTTTGGAAGGAGAGGTGGGAAAAACTTCATCGATTAGCAAACTCTTAATAGGGGTATCCTACGAAATATCACCTACCATTCGACTCCTACTGAGCTAGTTAACAACCAGACTCAAATTAGGACTAGATAGGGAGACATCTTCAACCACACATTGGTTCAAGAGGGAAGTACCAAGGGGTTAATCTATTCAATAATAGGATTTAGGGGTAAGATATTTTGAGAAGCAATTAAGGTAGGTGCTTATAGAGTAACAGATTGAGAACAATTATATTCAGACAACACATTAAAGGGATTAGGATTAGCAAAAAGTGAATGTACCTGCTTCTAAATAGGAGCATGAGGTTTGGAAGGAGTTGATTGCTTACCTTTTGAGTCTTCCATCTGATCTTTGCTACTCCAGTCGCCTTGGCTTCTAGGAATATCCATAGGCTTAGAAGACTGGCCAATATTCGTTGGACCCTTAACATGAGAGCGATCTTTTTGGGATCTTTTTTAATTAAGGGGTATTGTACCCTGATATGACCTTACTTCTTACACTCAATGCAAAAAGCTAGCTTGTTTTCATATTCGATGGCTTGACATCTTTAGTAAGAGCTAAAAGTAAGGTCAGTGAAGGAGGAAAGTTTAGGATCAAGATTAGCCATCACATAGAATCGATCATAGATCATCTTGGACTGGGCTTTGGAAGTTGGGTCAAAGATGATAAGATCATCGATAGAGAGGGTTATGTTCCTTAGGATTCCTTCCTCCCATAACTTGATAGGGAGTCCTAGGATATTGACCTAGATAGGGACCAAATAAATACTCTAAGTCTCAGGATCAAAGTTAGCAGCCCAACGTCTAATGAAAAGAGAGTGATGACCAAAAAACTAAGGACCTTGAATAACATAGGCTTATACTGAGAGGGGGAAGAGAACCGTATAAGACCAACTTTTACTTTTCTTTCTCAAACAATATTATCCAATATTATCAATGGAAATATCAATGGCAGTAATAAAAGCAATGCACAAATCATCACACACAAGAGAGACACAAATTTAACGTGGTTAACCCAATGTGGGCTACTCCACGAAGAAAATATTTATTCTAAAATTTTCTCAATAAATCTCTTGGGAATCAATTACCTATTACATTATTTATGCACCACTGTCCAAAGGAGACACCAATCCCCTATGCTCTGATTTGTGGATCTCTCTCCATAAGATAACTCTTTCCCTTTTTCTTTGGTTTGTGAATCTCTCTCCATAGGAGAACTCTATCCCCTTGCTCTGGTTTGTGTAACTTGATCTAGGAGAACTCTATCTCCTCAATTGGTTCATGGATCTTCTCCATAGAAGAAACCTATATTTCCACTTGGTTCACGAATCTCACTCCACAAGAGAACTCTATCCCCTTTGCTCTTGTTGGGGATCTTCTAAAAGAATTATGCCCCCACTACTCTGGATTGTGTATCTCTCTCCAGAGGATATCTTTGTCCCCACTGCACTGGCTAATGGATATCTATCCACTAGAGACTAATGTCCTCTTTGCTCTATCACCTCCAAAGCCTGCTCTCAACTCTATCTTAAATCTGCACCAAACTCTATCCCAATTCTAGCACAAATCTACTCTAACTTTGCTCATAAATCTACATAAAACTTTGTCTCAAATCTATCCCAATACTTAACACAAAGCTTGAACAAAATAGCCTTCAAGTCTTCTCAAATATTTTCTTAAATCTATCCTTAAGCCTTTCTCAATGACTTGCTCAAATTTGTCCTCAAGCCTTCTCTAGGACTTGCTCAAATCTGCGCTCAAGCCTTCTCAAAGACTTGCTCAAATCTGCCTTCAAGACTTCTCAAAGACTTGCTCAAATCTGCCTTCAAGCCTTCTCAAATACTTGCTCAAATCTGCCTTCAAGCCTTCTCAAAGACTTGCTCAAATATACCTTAATGTTTCTCACTTAACCTGCTCAAATATTTCCAAAATTTGCACACAAACTAATCTTATATCCTTTTCATAAAAGCTTTCTTCAAACAAATATATTCTACTCATAATTCATTTAACCTCTGGAACATATAGAGAATGATATGCTCTATCAAAACTCAATATGTTTCACACTCACAAATCTTGTACTCAATTAACCACTCTCTATATTTTATGAAATTCCTTTCAAATCAAATCGAAACAATGTATAACAAAATTGGTTTATTCTTCTTGCAAATTTTCTCTCAAAGATCAATCACATCAATGCACAATTTCCCTTATAAAATTGATCTCAAACACCTTCACAATTGCTATCAATATCTCTCAAATCAATGTTTAAAATATTTCACAAATATGCACTAACTTGTCTTCAACCCTAGCACAAGTAGTTCACAATCTCTAGCTCAAATGTCTCAAACCCTTTCAACAATTAGAAGCACAAATTGTTCTCAAATTCTATCCCAAATATTTCCAAAACATTCAACAATGAAGCATAAAAACCTCACTCAAATATTTCCAACAATGCTTATCAAACAATCCTTTTCACTCCACCTTATGTTCCAAAACATTCATTCCAAAAAATACTTTAAATAAAGGATGATGTGCCCATACCTCTTAATTGCTCTTGTGGAGATATGTCTTCAAAAATATGTCTCACAAACAATTGATCTTTCTAGTGCTACCTCAAGAGTTAGATATAAAAATACTCTCTCAATACATCCATATGAATTTTCTTCTCAAAAGATATTTCACCATACAAAAATTACAATAAAATATCAAACCACTTTTACACCTTATTACTCCTATTCTTTCATGCAAAATAATGCTCAACAAAACAACCAAAAATTACACACATGAATTTCACATATACACCTTATACCTCCTTCTTATGAAACCAAAAATAATGTACTTTAAATTTCAATTAGACCAAAGAAATTATCACTTCATCTCATGCATCAACCAAGCATTAGCAATCTAAAATTTCACCTTTCATCCCTTTTTAAAATAAAAATCAAATCACTTTACTAACCTTATAGCTCCCTAACCATTTCATATTACAATGATAAAATATACTAACCCTTATAACTCCTTAACCAAGCACAACATGCATACCTTTATCAAAAACTTAATTCTACCTTCAAGTGTTGTCGTCGTTGCTCGAACCTGCTGCCAAGAATCTCCGTAGGCTTAGAATAGTGGTCAAAATTACCTGGATTCTTAGCATGAGAGCAATATTTTTTTAGATATTTTCTAAGGGGCATTACACCCTAATATGACCTTGCTTCTGACACTCAATGCAAAAAGTTGTCTTGTTTTCATATTCGATGGCTTGACATCTTTGGTAAGAGATAAAAGTAAGGTTAGTGAAGGTGGAAAGTTTAGGATCAAGATTGGCCATCACATAGAACTGAGCATAGGTCATCTTGGACTCGGCTTTGGAATTTGGGTCAAATACGACAAGATCATCGATAGAGAGGGTTATGTTCCTTAGGATTCCTTCCTCCCAAAATTTGACAGGGAGCCCCAGGAGCCTAACCCAAATAGGGGCCAAATTAATATTCTAAGTCTCAGGATCAAAGTTAGCATCCCAGCATCTAATGAAAAGAGAGTGATGACCAAAAAACTAAGGACCTTCGATAAGAATCTAGCTGGTATCATTGGAGTTGTTTAGTCTAATGAGAAATAATCCTTACGGTAAAGCAACTAGGTCCATATGACCTGATAGTCTCCATTTGTTAAAGGCCCACCTGTGAATGGATTCAATATCTGGATGGGACTCGATGAATATACCGATAAGAGATAAATATTTTCTACTCATAATAGAAGCCATAATATCTTCAAGGATGCTTAGATCTCTATGGTTCAGGAACAAAGTTCCAATACTGATAGGAGTGGGAGTCTGGAAAGGTCCCACTCCTTTTTTAACATTTTTCACAAAGGAAAATTTCAATGCCACAAAAGGAGGGTCTTTTGGAAGATCCATACCAAAATTTGTGACCTCCAAGCCACCATCCTCTTCCTTTTGATTCCCATCCACCTCCCAAGGATTTCAGACCCTCCAAGCCTAGACCCATGACCTGTTGGGTCTCCACCATCTTTCCCACCTTCCTAGAATTTAAAATTTGAAGGAAGCCTACTCTCTTGGGGTGATCCACTACGATGCACCATTCTAAGTCGTTCGAAGAGAGTTTGCTCACAATGATTATCATATTCATTCACTCAAAATCTTATTATTGTTATTTTAAACACCCACATCATAGTTTAAACTTGGGTCTCTTTGATGAGAATCCAAAGACATACAAATTCAAAGTCATGGCAAGAACATTTATTTTTAAAAATGGATAATATCATGCAAATAGTCTTTAATTGATTTGCAATCTTGTCAATAAATATGTTTTATATCCTAATGGGGGTTCTATACATATAAACTTTGGTGGGTTATTTTTTATGTAATGAACATTTTCTACATATTATGCAATGACCATGGCATAAATATGCATCTTTGATTCTTAGGAATAAGATGATACACAGCACCATTCTTACACAAATTTAACAATGCTCAAATATTTTAATAATATGTTATTTAGGAGGAATTGGTAATGATGGTGGGTTAGGTGGTATGGCTAGTTAAGGTGGACGTCTAGGTGATGTTAAGGGAGTTATAGTTGGTAGGGAAGTTAGTGATGGTGTAAGAAATAACATTGGTATAAGAGGTGGAGTGATGGGTGAAGCAAGTGGTGGTATAGGTGGTGGATTGGATGGCAAAAATGGTGGTGGTGGTGTTTTAAGTAGAGGCAATAACCTTGGTGGTGGTAAAGAAGGCAAAGTGAATGGAATAATTGGTAGAGGTGTTGACAAAGGTCTTGGTGGAAGAGATAATTTGGCATTTATGGATGTGTCAACCTCAATGGTGGTGGAGCTAGCATAGGAATCATATTGACCAAGGGCTTGGAGATGATGTTGTTCTTTGGTAGTATAGAAAGCACTTCATTGTATTGGCATATTAGGCGATCCATAGTGGGATAGAGTGGTTGCATCTCCTCCTCCTAATAACCTGGACACTTCATAAATCCTTGTAGACTTATTTTCCTTGTGGTTTTACTCTTGATTTCCCAAAATCAATTCTTAAACAAAAGCCTTATTTTTTTAATAAGTTATATGTGGCTTCTACTGGGGACCACTCTCATTAAAATGCTAAAATTTTACATTTGTTGTTAGATCAATTAAACCATATTTGACATGTTTTTTTATCACAAATATTTTTCATTTCTTTTTATCAAATATATTCTTCAACTTTCTCAAAGTGCTATGTTTCCACAATCAAATCCTTAACATCATTTTATTAAGAGAAAATATCACTTGGCTAGCTACCTTCGAAAATTTGAATTTCACCAAAATGAAGATCAACATTGTGATTGGCTAAATTATCTACTATCCAATTTTCTTCTCTATAAAAATGCTCATATTTCTAAGAGATGGCCTCCAACAATAGATGATGGTATGCATGCTTTTGGCACTCAAGAAAAATAAATCTTGATCAAGCTTATCAAGGCTCAGTGGATACAATTTGCTCATGGTAAGGCCTTATATGGTCGATGTTGTTTCCATCTGTAAGCATTACCTAACTATAGTCCTTGGAAGTCTTCTAGAGAAGAAAAATCTTTCTTTGAGACAATGGATGATTGGCTACTTAGAGACTATACTATTCTTGCGGGTTCTTCTGATTTATTGTTTTTTTCTTATGCATTATTTTCCTTGGGTGGATGGTTCATTAGTACAACCTTCCCTAGCAAATCCATAAGTATACCATGTAGTATGTATTTTCCATATTACATCCACACAATAATTTATGCACTTCCCCTCTTCATTGTTGGCTACTAAACCCCACCCTATAAAAAGGTTGGTTGAGAGGTTGTTTTAGACTAATTATTCACCAACACTAGAAAACGCCCATCCATATTCACAAGCTACATTTATTAGAAAACTCTTCCCATAACTCTGAATTCTAAGATGATGCCCATAGCAATATTACTTTTCCCCCCAACGCATCAATTTCCTCCTCTCCCCCGCCCTTTATAGCTTTAAATTTCATTTAAATATATGAGGGATTGAAGAGATCTAAAATTGATGTTGTTGAAAGAAAATTTCAATTATGTATATTTCAAGCTTGATTGTGGTTTCTTGATTAGAGAATAGAGAGGGACTTTCAATGACAGATAATATTTTTTTCATTTTAAAAGAGGAATCATTTTTATGACCTTAGATATTTTAGCTTAGGGAATAGACCTTTGATCCCAACATTGGAAATAATGTTACTTTTTATCCAATCCCCACATTAATTTTTGTTTATAGCATTAATGATAATTTGTGAAACCCCCTTACTTGAAATATATTTCCATCCCTTTTCTGTTGCATTTTTAATCCCACTAAGAAGTGCCCTAGCATTTGCATGATTGTTAGTTGAAGTTCCATATGATTCTAAATAAGTGACAAGAATTTACCTTCATTATTTCAAAAAACACCACCTCCACAAGCTTTTCCCATATTTTTTGTAAAAGCACCATCAAACTTAATTTTGATAAACCCAATTTCTAGACATTTCCATTTTACCCTAGATCGAAATAGATTTTTTGTTTTAATGTCATTATCATATATGACTCTTCCATGTATGTTCAAATCCTGTAACCAAGTTGTTACCACCTCTTTTTTTGTACTTGAGACTTTCCATGATAAGCACCATATGTGTAAACATTCTGCAAGAGAGGTAATAATACGGTTCCAAACTAAGGCATGATTTTATGATTTATTTATTTTTTAAATTTTATTATTCCTTTCAAATCGTAAATTCCAACAAATAATGGCAAGGCCAATACTCCATAAAATATATAATGCTCAAGATTTGAAATAATTAATCTAACATTTAATCAACTCTTTCAATATTGATGAAGTTGCCCAATATATTTTCATATTTTTAAAAAAGTAACTCCAAATATTATGAGCAAAGGGACAATAAAGAAGTAAATGGTTAGATGTTTCTAAATCCTTCTCACACAAGGCACATCTCAAAGGTTTGTGATATCATGTTCTTTGTAGACTCTCTCCAACAAGAGTTTTACTTTTAACTACTAACCAAAGGAATGTTGAGGCCTTATGGACAACCTCTAGTGACCAAACATTTTTCTAATGAAAATATTTGGGAGTTAAAAAATTTGATTGTTATAAATCCTCATATCCCAACTTGAACAAGCATCCACTATATTTTGAAATATTCTAAACCAATTCATCATTTCATTTAAAAAATAGCAAATGAAACTCTTGAAGCGTCTTTTGAAGTTCATATGCAATTTGTTTGAGTTCCTCTCCTTCAACTAGGTTACTAATAGAAATCCATGATCTAGATTTGTGGTTTATAGTAATATAGTCTTTTACATTTGGACCTTTACAAGATAGGTATGACTAAGCGAATGGTTATCATTTTGAGTCAAAGATAAGAGGATAAAGCTTCAACTAAGCATCAAACCAAAAATTTGCATAATTCCCCTTATTGAATGACCATCTAATATGCTTCTTTATCAATTGCAAACTATATAATATGAAGTTCCATGTTGACAATCCTTTGGGTAGGGTTATTTTTTAAAATAATTTCATTACATCAAGAGAACCTATATATTTTAAAAGCAATATTTTTTTCCAATTCTTTCCTTGATCTCTGAATAATCTTCAACCAATCTTTGCTCCTAATTCCAAACTCATAAGTTTACAATTTTGCAAGTCTGATCCTCAAATATTCTTTCCTTTGTAAACCCTATCCCACTTACAAAGAGGAAGCCTAAATTTTCTCTCACGTCCTTTATAAAGAAAGTCTCTTTGAATTTTATTAATTTTTGATGCCATAAGTAGTGGAAATATTGAAAGTTACATCATATAAATAGGGATGGATTGCAATGTAGTATATATGAGTTGTAGCCTTCCTACCATGGTTAAAAACTTACCTTTCCAACCTACCAAACAAGCTTTCATTCTATACAAACAAGAGATCCAAAGCTCCTTTTTATTTCCTTTATGAGACAAAGGAATACCCAAGTAGGTTGATAGAATTTTTTTAATTTTAAACCCTAAAATATTCATAATAATTTGTTGTAAATCTAGGGTTGTGCTAAGGAAAAAATCATGGATTTTGTAGTACTAACCAACTATCCAATAGTCTTCGCATAACATGATAATATTGATTTAAAATTCATCGCCTCACTGACTAAGGGATGGCCCAAAAGTAAAGTATCATCAACAAGTTAGAGATGAGATTCAAAGGAATCGTATTTTGCAATTTGAATACCTTTGATTTTTTCTTCCATTTTTGCCTTTGAGAAAACTCTCCCTAATGCCTTCACAAGAATAATGAATAGATAAGGATATAGTGGATCACCTTGATGGATTCCACAATTGAAGTAACCAATAGGAGAACCATTCATAAAAATAGAATGTCTTGTAATGCTCTAACACCATTTAATCCATTTACACCAATTGTAATCAAAACCAAACCTTTTGAGAATATCACGTAGAAAATTTCAAGAAACCCTATCATATGCTTTGTTCATATCTAATTTCATAAGAATACCGTATTTTTCATGGACTAAAGAGAATGTAAGGCCTCCTGTGCAATGATTAAACTATCAATAAATTATTTACCATGAACAAAACCATCTTATTCCTTTGAGATAACATAATCTAGAATGCCTTTCATCCTGTTTGGCATAATTTTTGAAATGATCTTATAAATCATATTACAAAAGGCTTATTGGATGAAAACTATCAAAATATTTTATCTCACTTTTCTTGGGAACCAACATACTAAAAGTGGCATTGATATCATTTATTATATCCTTCCTTTTTTGGGTATCTTCAACAACAACTAAAATATCACTCTTCCATAAATTCCAAAAATATTTGAAAGAAAATTGTAGGAAATCCATCGGAGCCAGGAGCCTTGTTAGGATGGAAAGCGAAAATATGTGAAATCATGCACCAACACTAGAAAAGTAAATTATAATAATTATGTTAGGATACATTCCTAACATCTCTTCCCCCTTCAAGTGGATTTGTCCTCAAAGCTTGAGGTGAGAAAACTACTATTAGAGTTGATGGAGCAGCTCCTAAGTGGCATCTTCTGGTTGCACTCCATGTCACTATACTAGAACATCGGTGAAAGTGTGGTTGCAAAGAATGTGTGTATGCTAATATAGAATACTCATAGGTTCTATGATGGTTGAGCCTTCCTTGTCCAACTAGGATAATGTGGATTAGACTTATATATGGTTACCAAGGACCTTATTCAAAGATAAGGCATAGAAAACTAGATGTATAATGGAAGAAGGTGATAATTTAGCTTGTAGGCCATAGGGCCAACCTGCTAGAGCACTTTGTATGGTCCATAGAATTTTGGTGCTATCTTCTAACTACCACAAAGTTTTAGTGATGACTGCTTATAAGGCTATAGGTATAGGAAAACCATGTCTCTGATGTTAAAACTACACTTGAAATACTATTAATCTACTTGTTGCATATTATTCTATGCCATATATAAATTATATTTAAGATGTTGGAGTAGTTGTGCACACTCTATGAGGGTGGAATCCACTACTTGAACCTTGAAACTACTCAAAATGTATGAAAAAGTGATGGAGGGTCTCCATAATGTGCTTCGGATTGTATCATCTTGATGGAGTGATAGAAAGTATTAGACCAAGACTTAGCCAAAGTAAGCCATTTTATCTAATGATTCAATTGCTTAAATGCAAAGCAATGGATATATGTTTTGGATCACTTATTGACATGTTTAGTTTTCCCATCATTTTGGGGATGGTATGCCAAGCTCATCTTGAGTTATGTGTCATGCAACTTGAATAATTCTTTCCAAAAATGACTAGTGAATGTGGGGTCATGATCAGACATGATGGATTGGTGCATGCCATGAAGTAAAAAATAAAACCAAAGAATATTTGGGAAACAATTGATGCCTTGTAAGGGGGGGCTAGAAGACAAAAATGAGCATACTTAGAGAGATGATCCACCACCATGAGAATTATTGTTTTACCTCTAGAATTTGGGATCCCTTCAATAAAATCCTTAAAAAATATCCATCAAAATGATCTCCAAAATTAGAAAAGGCTAGAGTGTGCTTGGGGTGTGAATATTTTTGCCCTTAACGTGTTGACAAGTGTCACATTTTGTAATAAAGGTCTTGATATCGTTTTTCATCCTTATCTAAAAAATTGTGCATTTAGCCTATTCATATATTTTTAAGAAGCCTAAATATCACAGTCAAAGAGGCATGCATTTCTTGTAGCATTTTAGGGATAAAAAGATGACCTCAATATCATAGATATTGTTCATCCCATATATATCTTGGTCAAGACTCAAGATCAATTTAAAGTTGTTAAATTAATGATTACAAGGTGGAATCTTGGGTTAATTCTCCTTGAAGTCGATGGGTCTATTAAGGAAGTGAAGTAGATATGGCACATAGCATACCTTAATCCTCGTATTTGTGGGATAGTGCATCAACAACTATATTTTCCTTGCCCTTCTTATAAATGATTTCATAGTCATACACCAATAGTTCGATAACCCATTTTTTTATTTAGGTATAGATACATGCTACTCAAGAAAGTACTTAAGGCCGTGGTGCTTTATCTTGATGCAAAAATACCGCTTAGATACATGCTACTCAAGAAAGTACTTAAAGGAATGTAAGATCACCATCATCTCCTTCTCATAAGTTGATTTTCCCAAGTTTTTTCCTAATAGTGCCTTACTAGTGAAGGTCAATGGCTACCCTTCTTGCATAAGCGCTACACCAATTCTACTTTCAAAGGCATAGCTTTCAACCACAAGTGGTTTGGAGAAATTAGGCATAGCCAACATGGGATTAGAGAACATATTTGAGTAATATAAATGCATGTTCGATGACCATAGAAACGAGTTCCATAACATAACTATCAAAGGAAATGCAATCTTCCCATAATAAGAGTCAACTTGTTTATAATAACTAGTGAGGCCTAAGAAACCTTGAATACTTTTAAGAGTGTGTGATTTGGGTTATTCTTGTATGGTGGTAATATTTTTAGGATCCACCTTGACCTCTTCCTCTAGAACTATATAGCCTAGGTATTCTACTTGCATCCTAAAAGAATATTTAGATCATTTGGCACGTAGTTGATTATTAGTTAGGAGTTGTAGTGTTTGGTCTAAATGTTGGAGATGTTCCACCTGTGTATGACTATAAACCAAATTATTGTAAAAAAAGACCAAAATAAATTTACACAAAAATGATCAAAATTTTGTATTTACGAGACTCTAAAAGGTGGACGACACGTTGGTAAGACCGAATGACATGACGAGGAATTCATAATGGACTTCATGAGTGTAGAATTTTATCTTTAGAATATCATTTTCTTGCAATCTAATATGATGATAACCTAAAAAAAGATCCAACTTTGAGAAGAAACAAGCACCATGGAGTTCATCTAGTAACTCATCAATGATGAGTATAGAAAATTTGTCCTTTATGGTGATTTTATTGAGTTATTAGAAATATACACATAACTACCAAGACTCATATTTCTTATTAACCAAAAGTCCTAGGGAAGAATATGGATTGTCACACAAGGCACATGTGAAAGGTCCATGATATCATGTTCTTTGTAGACTCTATCCAATAAGAATCGTACTTTGAACTACTAACCAAAGGATTGTTGAGACCTTATGGACAACCTCTAGTGACCTAATATTTTTCAATGAAAATATTTGGAAGTAGAAAAATTTGATTGCTCTAAATCCTCGTATCGCAACTTGACCAAACATCCACTATATTTTGATATATTCTAAACCAATTCATCATTTCATTTAAAAATCAACAAATGAAACTTTTGAAGCATCTTTTGAAGTTCATATGCAATTTGTTTAAGTTCCTCTTCTTCAACCAAACTAATAGAAATCCATGATCTAGAGTTGTTGCTTATAGTAATATAGTTTTTGAAATTTGGACCTTTACGAGCTAGGTATGCCTAAGTGAATGGTTATCATTTTGAGTCAGACATAAGAGGATTCAAGGATGCCAAGTATGCCACTTGCATTATCGGTGATGTGACTCGGGTTCAATCCCCATGGTGGATGTGTATAAGAATTATTACTCAAAACAATAATAAAAAAGAAAAATACTTCAACTAAGCATCAAACCAAAAATTTGCATAATTTTCCTCATTGACTTACCATCTAATAAGCTTCTTTATCAATTGCAAACTATGTAATATGAAGTTCCATGTTGACAATCCTTTGGGTAGGTTTATTTTTAAAAATAATTTCATTAAATCAAAAGAACCTATATATGTTTTAAGTAATATTTTTTTTCAATTCTTTTCTTGATCTCTGAATAATCTCCAACCAATATTTGCTCCTAATTCCAAACTTATAAGTTTGCAATTTTGCAAGCATGCTCCTCAAATATCCTTTCCTTTGTAAACCCTATCCCACTTACAAAGAGGAAGCCTAACTTGTCTCTAACATCCTTTCCAAAGAAATTATCTTTGAATTTTATCAAATTTTGATGCCATACGTAGTGGAAATATTGAAAGCTACATCATATAAATAGGGATGTATTGCAATGTAGTATATATGAGTTGTAGCCTTCCTTACCTTTCCAACCTACCAAAAAAGATTTAATTCTATATAAACAAGAGATCTGAAGCTCCTGGGAGGAGGAATTTAGGGGAGAGGGGAGGGACCTACTCCCTCTCCCTGCTCCCCCTTCCCTGGTTCTTGCCCAGTCCCTGATTCATCCTAGGTTATCCCACTCTGGGAATGGTTTGTAGCAGATGATCTCCTTGGGAGGAGATCCTTGCCCACTTTTTGCTTCTTTTCCAGTAGTTTTTGGGGTTTCCTTGTTTGAGTCCCAGGCTTGGTGCTTCCCAGGGATCCTTTGGGGTTTCCTGTATGTTCCTGGGATCTTGTACCTGATCTCCCTCAGGCTTTCCCCTAGGGTTTTTTCATAGGTTGTTGCTGGGATCCGATTCCCAGGGCTTTCTCGGTCTGTGGTGGTTGTAGGTTGGGTTCTCGTTTTCTTCCTGGTGCATCCCGTGAGGTTCTTTCTTCATCAAGGTTGGTCTGGGGGGGCAGTTTCCTCTTTGCTCATGTTTCCTCTCTAGGATGTCGTTGGTTGCTAGTGGTCTCATCCCTTTGGGTGGGACAATGTTTGATTTCCTGTTCAAAGGCTTATTCTTGCTGGATCTGCTTCTTGGTGGATGCTTTGACCATTTGCATGGCCTTAGGGGGGCCTCTTCCTATGCTTGAGTTGTTCCTAGCCCTAGTCCCAATTCCCTAAAGTTGTTCATGTGCAAGGATGGGGATTCTTGGTCCTTTTTGTTGGGGTGCTTTGGGTTTTCTGCTGCATATCTCGATCTTGGGGGGACTTGTGATCAATGCATGCAGACCCCTAGATCCCCCAATTTAGGTTTTCATGGATCCCATCTTTGTGTCTACTATTGCTTTATGCCTGGGCTTCGTAGGTTTTCATTTCAGTTTCCTATTTGGGGGCTTCTGCTTTCTGGTCTTGCTTCTTGGTGGACTCTCAGAGCTTGTTCTTGGCCTTGGGGGGCCTCTTCTTGTTCCTGAGTTGTTCCCAGTCCCAGTTCCACTTCCCTGGAACTGTTCGTGAGCAAGGATGGTGGGTTCCTGGTCCTTTGTGGCTTTTGAGATCCTTTCTTTATACCTATGTTTGTTTTCCTTGGATCCTTCCGGCTTCCTCGTACTCCTGTTGGCGGGATTCCAGTGTTGTAGTTTCCCAAATCTAGTTTTCCTGTTGGGCGAGATTTTCCAAACCTGTTGGTTTTCCCGTTGGGTGGGATTTTTCAAACCTAGTTTTCTGTTGGTTTTCCTACTAGGCAGGACTCTCCATACCTAGTGTTTTTCCTATGGGACAAGGTTTCTCAATTTTCTCTTTCTGCTAGATTTCTCGTTGGGCGATATTTTCCAAATCTACTGGTTTTCCCGTTGGGTGGGATTTCCAATCTGGTGGTTTTTGGTTGCTTCTCATTGGGCGGGATTTTCAAATTCATCATCCTGCATGTTTTCCCGTTAGGCAAGATTTTTCAAAACTGGTGGTTTCTCGTTGGGCGGGATTTTTCAAAATTGGTGGTTTCCCGCTAGGCGGGATTTTTCAAAATTGTCTATTCCCGTTGGGTGGGTTTTTCCAAACTGTCTATTTTTCGTTGGGCGAGATTCTTCAAATTGATTGTTCTTGACCTTTGGTTTGGTCGGTTGACCTGTTGTAAAAAGGTTTTGGGGTCCTTTCAAAACCCGCTTTTAATATAATTTTAACCTACAAAAAAAAAAAAAGATTTGAAGCTCCTTTTTATTTCCTTTATGAGACAAAGGAATACCCAAGTAGGTTGATAGAATTTTTTCAATTTTAAACCCTAAAATATTCACAATAATTTTTTGTAAATCTAGGGTTGTGCTAAGGAAAAAATCATGGATTTTGTAGTATTAACCAACTATCCAATAGCCTTTGCATAGCATGATAGTATTTATTTAAAATTTGTCACCTCATTGACTAAGGGATGGCCCAAAATAAAAGTATCATCAACAAGTTAGAGATGATATTCAAAGGGACCATCTTTTGCAACTTGAACATCTTTGATTTTTCCTTCTATTTTTGCCTTTGAGAAAACTCTCCCTAATGCCTTCACAAGAATAATGAATAGATAAGGAGATAGTGAATCACCTTGATGGACTCCACAAGATGAATTGAAGTAACCAATGGGAGAACCATTCATCAAAATAGAATTTCTTGTAGTTCTCTAACACCATTTAATCCATTTACACTAATTGTAATCAAAATCAAACCTTTTGAGAATATCACGTAGAAAATTCCAAGAAAACCTATCATATGCTTTGTTCATATCTAAATTCATAAGCATACCTAATTTTTCATGGAATAAAGAGAATGTAAGACCTCCTGTGCAATGATTAAACCATCAAGAAATTATTTACCATGAAAAAAACCATTTCAAGAAACCCTATCATATGCTTTGTTCATATATAAATTCATAAGCATACCTCATTTTTCATGGACTAAAGAGAATGTAAGACCTCCTAAGCAATGATTAAACCATCAAGAAATTATTTACCATGAAAAAAACCATATTGTTCCTTTGAGATAACACAATCTAGAATGTCTTTCATCCTGTTTGCCATAATTTTTGAAATGATCTTATAAATCATACTACAAAAGACTTATTGAATGAAAACTGCTAAAATATTTTATCTCACCTTTCTTGGGAATCAACATATTAAAAGTGGCATTGATATCACTTATTATATCCTTATTTTTTTGGGTCTCTTCAACAACAACTAAAATATCACTCTTCGAAAGAAAATTGTAGGAAATTCATTGGAGTCAGGTGCCTTGTTAGGATGGAAAGAGAAAAGTGTTTCATGTAGCTCCTCCATAGATATCTTCTTCATCAAGATTTCATTTTTTCCATAAGTGATAATTGATAGAATATTTTTCAAAAGCTTATCTTGTTCCTCCTTATTTTGCCCAACATCTGATAAAATATTTTTTGAAATAATTAATTACTCCTTTTGCCCAACATCTGACAAAATATTTTTTGAAATAATTAATTACTCCTTATATCTTCTTCGCCCTCAATATTTCTTCCATCTAGAGTTTTTTTTACATGGTGGAATTAGTAGCTGCCATGATGATCTGGGCAGGTTGTTCAATTTTTATGGCCGCCACAGTATTCTACACTATCTGTCTTGGAAGTCACCAAATAGTACTTCGCACAGTCTACCCCTATAACTACCATGCCACAATAATTTTTAACCTTTTAGGTCAGTGAAAGCACTAGGAAAGGGATAAGCATTCAGTATGATGAGGCCCAAGATTTAAACCTTGGACCTCCACCCCCCTTACGGGGTTTGGTCAAACCAATTGGTCTACACCTCGGACCTTTCTTCCATCTAGAGTTTAAATATTTTTAATGTGATAAAAAAATGTTTTTGCTATAACATGAAACAAATTTGTATTTCTATCTCCTTCTTTGAGACATTTTTCCTAGATTTCTAGAACCAATATGACTTCCTTTTTAATGCATTATGATAATTAGAAAGTGATTGTTTTTATTTAGCATAAGAATCTTGATCATTTCTATTAGTTTCTACTATATCTTGTAAATTTTTGATCTTGGATTCAATTTCTTGTTTTCTTTAAAAATTTTACCAAAATATTTGACATTCCAAATATGTTAGGAACCTTCATATAAAAATAAGTGTAACCACAATAACAATGCAAGAATTAATAGAAATGCTTATAAACTAAATTACCAGGAAAATAAAAATAATAAAAATGATCAAGAAAATAATTGAATGGGAATACAACAATCTTATATTAATCAAGAGGAACAATATTGTAGGCCTCTTTGAGGGAGCAACCTCCTTGGAAGCAAAGCTCTGATATAATATGATAAATATATGAGATACATTCTATTACAAACCCATGTCCTTATATAGGCTCTTATTTATCCTTACACTAATGCTCAAGGGTAAGATCACATGAAAGAAGGGAATCGAGCTACTAATTCCTACTTATAATAAAAGTAAAGGTTATATCATAATGGTTCCATACATACTAGGCACCCAAGGTGAAAATATACACCAACACTAGACAAGTACATAATAATAATTATGTTAGGATAGGTTCCTAACATGTCTTCCCCCTTCAAATGGATTTGTCCTCAAAGCTTGAGGTGAGGAAACTACTGTTATAGTTGATGGAGCAGCTTCCAAGAGAAATCTTCTATTTGCACTCCATATCACTATACTAAAACATCAGCGAGAGTGTGTTTGCAAAGCATGTGTGTATGCTAATCTAGAATACTCATAGGTTCTATGATGGTTGAGCCTTCCTTGTCCAACTAGGATAATGTGGATTAGACCTATATATGGTTACCAAGGAACTTATTCAAAGACGAGGTATAGAAAACTAGATGTATCATGGAAGAAGGTGACAATTTAGCTTGTAGGTCATAGGGCCAACCTACTAGAGCACTTTGTATGATCCATAGAATTTTGGTGCTATCTTCTGACTACCACAAAGTTTTAGTGATGACTGCTTATAAGGCTATAGGCATAGGAAAACCATGTCTCCGATGTTAAAACTACACTTGAAATACTATTAATCTACTTGTTGCATACTATTCTATGACATGGATAAATTATCTTTAAGATGTTAAAGTAGTTGTGCACACTCTATGAGGGTGGAATCCACGACCTAAACCTTGGAACTACTCAAAATGTATGACAAAAGTGATGGTGGAGGGTCTCCATAATGTGCTTTAGATGGTGTCATCTTCATGGAGTTATAGAAAAGTATTAGACCAAGACTTAACCAAAGGAAGCCATTTGATCTAATGAGTCAATTGCTTAGATGCAAAGCAATGAAGATAATTTTTCGAGCACTTATTGACAAGTTTAGTTTTTCCATCAGTTTGGGAATGGTATGCCAAACTCATCTTGAGTTATGTGTCATGCAATTTGAATAATTATGCCAAAAATGACTAGTGAATGCGGGGTCATTGTTGAATATGATTGATTTGGGTATGCCATGAAGTAAAAAATAAAACCAAGGTGGAGGGGAAAAACTGCCCTATCGCGTACAATTCCCAATAAAAGGCTAGATCCATAAGGAGGGAGCTTTTTGTGGGGTGGACCGTGGGGGTATGTTGTGCTCTACACTTAGTGCTAGGGGGATGGGTTCACCAGGAACGGTTTTAGGACTCGCTCCAAGTCCTCAGGATATTCAAGAATGTTTGATGTATTCAATTTTAAGAAAAACACCTAAGTTTAGCCTTTCTAGTTCTAAACTAAAAAAGATAAATGACAATGTAAAAATAGAGTATAACAGCTAAAAATAGAATGCAAGCATATAAGATCTAGCCTAATATGATTCTCTATTTTGAATGCTTACTAAACTAGGGTTTATTCCATAAAATATTTATACAGAATGAATGCACAAAAATTATCCCTAGATGTAAACTAAATGCTTTTCACTTTCAGATGCCTAAGAATTAAATTCAAATCAGATTAGAAAACCAGCAAGATAAATCAAAACACTTAGATTTAACCAGTGGTTGACCCTAGCTTTTGATGCTTCTTGTCCAATAATATCAAAATACCTAATCCTGCAAGATAATCTAAGAAACACTAAAAATGATGATCAACGTTAGGGGGCTTGCTTAGGCCATTGTATAACAGTCCTTGGAGGCGCAACAATCAAGCCCCTTAGGTCCCTTAGATGACCTTTCAATACAAAATCAAAAATTGACCTTTGGAGAATTAATCATAAAAAAAAAATGCAAAAATAGTAAAAATGGAAATAAAATATGCCAATATGCTCAGTATGCAATAATGAAGCTAACCAAAATGTTAGAAAATAGAACTTGCCCCCAGATTAATCTCAGGCAAAATCGTGCCTCGCAAAAAGCAAGTGTGATAACGCTTCGGCAAAGTCGCGCTCCGTTAGAACAAGGCGTGATTTCACTTATGTGAGCTAAAACCCTAAATTAGGGTTAGCAAAGTCGTGTCTCAATAGAACTGGGCACGATTTCGCATCAAACACATGAAAAATAAAAGCGCATGCACATAACGTAAATTAAATGTGAAATCACAAATAGCGAAACCTAAATAGAGAACGCAGAAGTAACAAAAGAAGGTTACGTATTCGAACTAGCATTCTTTCCCTCTAAGCCACAACGTGCATCCACCAAGTTAAGCAGCAATCTAATCCACGCAACAGGAAATCAAACTCTAAAATTTGCACTTCGGGTTAGCTTGCTGAAGACACAAAAGCAGGGCAAAATAAAAGCAGTAAGCGAGTGTTAGAAGACAAAGATGCATGAGCATTAGTAAGTTTATGATCGTGATATGAAAATAGTGAGATTGCTCTTCCTTTTATAGACGATCAGGGCAGACACAAATAAATTGACAACCAATGCAAAAACACACTAGAGGGTTAAAACCTAGGTCTAAGCGAGCCAAAATAAAATAAAATAAAATAAAATTAAAATGATGAAATCGCGCCCCATCCTAACAGGGTGTGATATTGCTTGCGCGAAGTCGTGCCTCATGAAAACAGGGCACAATTTTTCTAAAATACAAAAGAAAATAAAAAGGAGGGGTAAAGAGGTCTTCCCTTGCCCTTGGCAAGGGTTGGGGACCTCTTAGGGGTTGCAAGGAAGATTACCCACTGAAAGTGGGTCAATTTTTGTGTCTACATTTTGCCCCCTCTTTGATGCATTTATGGCCTATTAAATACGTCAAATAAAGGATGTAGGCACACACATTGGGAAACACAAACAAGCATAAATAGGATGGTTGGTTTAGAAGAAAGGGGTGGAGCAAAAATGATGTCATTCTAGACACTTTAAATTTTACATGCAAATCGAGGCATTAGGGACATTAATGCCTCTATAGGTTGGGGTGCCCCCTCAAGTTTTTATGAAAATGTGACGTTTCATAAAAACTCAAAAGAATTGACGCAAAAGAAGAAGAGAGAAAGTGACAACTGAGTGAAGCAAAGGGGTAAGAAGAAAAAAATAGGGTTTAAAAGGTAAAAGGGGTAAAAACCCTAATTCATTTTCATTGTGAAGAGGAGAGAAAACAAAGCTCTAGGAGAGAAAAGACGATAGTGCTTCCAGTTCATCGAGCAACGGTCGTGAGGGGCGAGGCTAGGGCACGAGAGTAGGTCAGGATCGCCTTTCTTCTCCTCATGCATAATTTAGTCTCATTTTTTACAATTTTATGAGGGTTTTGAGGGATTTTTGAGGAATTTCATCTCGAAAGCCGACGGGTTTTGCACCCTGACCCGGGCATGACTTTGTGACCTGACCGCGATTTCACTTCGAGCAAAGCGCAACAAAATCACGCCCGAAAGAAATCGGGCATGATTTCATGAAGTCACACCCTAAAAATGGTGGGCACGATTTCACAAAAGCGAAATCACACGCCCTAAAAATGGGACGCGATTTCACAAAAGCTGAGAAAAAAGGAAAGAAAATAAGAGAAAAAGAAAGAAAGAAAGAAAAGAGAAGATAAGAAGAAAAACAAGTAGACCTGAAGTACAAATTTCAAATTGTAATAACCCTATGCTTAGATTTAATGATGTTGGATGTAAGTTTAGTTTTATTTATGAAACTGATTAAATTTTGTTTTGTGAATGCAACTAACTATTCTCAAGAGTCGAGAGTGGCGAGCAAGGGCTCTAGTACAGCTGGATGCTCTGGGGCAAGCAAAGAGAAATAGGTTATATATGGTGGGGCTAGACCATGTGGCGAGGATGCCATGGATAGAGATGGATAGGGTGATGCTAATCGCCCTAGCAGAGAGGTGGTATTCAAAGACTTCCACTTTTCGATTACCAATAGGGGAGACGACCATCACACTAGAGGATGTGTGGCAAATTTTGAGGATCCCCATCAGGGGGAGAGAGGTCTATGGAGCACGAGGGCAGGCAACCACTCTTTAGTGGTTCTCAATAGGTTTTATCCATAAGGTGTGAGGGAGCACTATAGTAGTAGATGACCTAGTCAATCGTTATGGAGCAGACCCTCTGATTACTGTACTCTCAGGAGTTGTGGTTGGGCTCTTGACATGCCACACTATCATATGACACTTGCCATGGACACTAGAAAGAGTAGTAGTAAACATGCAAGATCAGGAGGTTCAATTTACATGGGGCCCTTATGTGTTGGTCCGCTTATACAAGACATACAACATCGTGTATAAGTGATATATAGGATTGGTGTATATGATATTGCTTTAGGTGTGGTGTTGGGAGCACATTGCGGTACAAAGATGAAGGCACTACTAGGCCCACTGCCCAGCTCGGAGTGCCTAGAAGCATATAGGTGGTCGAGGTCCTTGGAGAGGAGCATGAGGGCCTATGTAGGGAACTTGCCATTAGCGAGGTGGGTGATCGATGAGCTTTTATAGGTGAATATCATATGGAGGCCATGGTGGCTTCACCTTGGGTGGACGGAGGACAAGACGGAGCTAGAAAAGATACGAAGGATTAGGTGGCTAAGATTAGAGAAGGGAGATCCAGAGATCTTTAGATTTGACTGAATCCTTCGATAGCACAAAATCTCATAGGGAGTCCCGAACCTAGGGGACTACTGGTACCGAAGGGTGACCTGAGATCCAGTAGGGGCGGGAGGTGAGCCAAACCTCACCAAGTTGGTCGAGGTAGATGACATAGGAGTGGTTATCGGTTATAGGTAGTGGTATAGAAGAGTTGTGCCCCAAAGGATATCCTTTCTACTATTGATATAGAGGCGTCAGGTGATGGACCTGGGAATGCAGCGAGCATTCCAAAAGGTAGCTCGTAGGGCCACACAGAGGGCACAACAAGCTCTTGCTATTTTGAGACAGAGACTGACACAGGTTTAGATTCGGGTGGTAGAGGAGACCATCCCAATAATAAATACTAGCAAGGGAGAGGCAAGAGATTCCCCCACATAAGCAGAGGGGCCACATGTTAGAGATCTTAGGGAGGCATCCACAACAATAGTGATGGGAGGCCAGAGTAAGGGGATAGAGAAGTTGTCGGTACAACTAGCTTCTCTTCAAATATAGATGGCCCAACTATAGGTTGAGAGGGACACAACATAGGTGGAGGCTACCCAGCTTCAGGGGGAGGTGGCCCAACTGGATGGAGAGTGCCAGTGGACCAGGGCTAAGGGTATGGGTGTCATTGGGAGCAGCCAGGTAGGGGACGCGGTGCAGCTCCTTCAGGCAGAGCTACGATGTACAAGTGATAGATTGGAGATAACCATTTGGAGGGACACATTTTTTGAGATAGCTTACTACGTAGCTATCCATCTAGAGCGAAATATGGAGCCTCCTCTATTTCTTCAGTCAATGAGCAATTCACAATCTCGCTCAAGGATGCTAACAACATCTCAGCGTCAGTGTCACAATCGAGGTTGCCTCCACCTCAAGGAGGACCAGAGGGAGATGGCTTTCAAAGTTAGGAGAGGATAGGCTGGGGATCGGTATGATGTACCCATTTTTATTGTGGTGTGCATCCCTAGGTTGAGTGTACCGAGTCTGGATTGTGGTACACCAATCTCACATGATGTACTCTTTTTTCATTAGTAATACATAGTTGTGGATTTTATTGTGATTTTATGTATTCTACGTGTAATGATTTAATGTATTTTTTTATATGTTTTATTTTTATTTTAAGTGTTTTTATGTATGCAAACTATCCTAATGTAAACTATATGAAGATGAATGAATGCAAAAGGGAAGAACAAGAAGGAGGAAGAAGAAACGTAATCATACAAGAAACAATAAGAGAAAGAAAGAAGAGAAGAAAGAGAAGAATATGAAGAAGATGAAGAGAAAATAGGGGGTCCAAAGGTCAATCATTAGAAAATGAGAAGAACGAATGATCCATAGTATAAGACTAGCATAGGTTGCAAGGAACCAGTGTAGCCAGACACTATAGATCGTATTAATCAAATAGCTAGACCCGCTACAGGTATAGCACTTGCAATAATGTGAAAAAGTGTCTAGATTTTTTGACCCGCTATGGGTGGTTGCTCCCTTATTGATTGTTGTGAGGCAATTACCCACTAGGATGTATGTCGAGGTCTACTAAAAATGACCAAGAAGCTTATCCTGTAATGGGGTGTTGAGCCTACTGAGTCAAAAGAGAGTATGACCTAATAGAAGATCGTGAATAGTGTAATACCCATTAGGATGTATAAGTATCCCATGTGGGGTGTAATATGTATAAAAATAGTATGCAAGTGCTATCCCAAATTGGGACTTTGAAAAAGACTTTGTGAAATAAGAGTATCCATCGTAATGAAAAAATCAAGAAAAGGAGAAGAAGTGATCATAATAAGAAAAGAAGAAAGAATCCCTAGGGGGGATCTTGCTAGGCATCAAAGTCCTAGTGAGAAGTGTAATGCATGTGAGCTATGTCCTAACTAGGTATCATCACATGCCATTATCGCAAGATCCCAAAAAATCTATATGAACAGGCAGTCATGAACAATCAATCATACACTTATGACAAGCAAACATGCAAGGTGTTTGGTTAGATGTCAAACAATCATGCAAGGATGACAAGCAATAATGCAATATGAGCAAGTAGGTGAATGCAATGGAAAATGAAAATGCAACTATATGAAAACATTTTTTATTTTTATTTATTTATGGAGAGTTAAAATCAATGCAAAGTCTAAATGCACCATACATCTTATCAAAATAAATAAGTGTGCCATGAGGTGTTGGATCGAATACATCCTCAAAATAACAGAGAAGCTCTTTTAAGGCTCTTCGTTCAACATTCATGGCACGATAAGCATTTCCTAATAACACCATTCTTTTTAACATAAAAGACATCATACAAAGATTCATATTTTCTTGTACAGAAGCAATGTTATTTTTAGAATGGACATAATCAACCATATTACAAGACATTATCTTTGGAGAAAAATAAAAATTGACACTTTTATTGTCATCTATTGACAACTTTTGATATTCCATATATTTTGCATAGGTCATAAGATGATCATCATCCTCAAAGGCAGAGGTTGATTCTTATTAGGTATAAAACCTATACCACATCTCCTATCCCCTTACACACTCGCCCACGCGACGGTTTGAACCTTGGACCTCCCAAAGAAAAGCCAAAGCCCAAACCATTGCATTGTGCCCCCTAGGACTATATATATATATAGCTTGGCAAGGTTTGAACCTAGGGTGCGTGACAAAATTTAAATCTTAATCTCCTCCTTAGAAACTAAGAAATTTAACCAATTAAGCTAAAAATATTTGATAAAATCAAACATATCTAAACATTTCTCACATATACATATAGATATGTATATGTATATATAACTCACTCCAACATTCTACTATATCTAGTTAATCATACTTTTACAATATTTATATAATATTATTTTTTTAGCAACTTGTTTTTGGTTGGAGAACAAGGGGTTGCACTCAGATTCCCCGCCCTTGACAAATCACAACTCTCTCCTTTAAATCCCTTTAGAGCTTGAGAGTTTACAAATATACTCAATTTTTATTTTTTCAATAAGTTTACATAAGTTTTTATGAGGGGTCCTTCATAGATTTGAACCTTGGACCTCTCAAAGAGAGGCCAAAGCCCTTACCAATTAGTAAGCTTACAATTATACTCAATTCTTATTTTAATTGAGTTGTTATAACAAGATACCTACATCATTTTACATAAAATGTTTGAATTCTTAATTCTTAATTTTCATTTTGAGGATCTTCATTTTTTTTGTGTGAATACAAATATTCTAAAATTCAACATCTTTTTTAACATATTCTTGCAATAACCTTCACAATGCCAAAAATCTACTTCTCTTATCTATGCATTGCATCTTAGTAAAATAATATTTCCATCCACGTTCGTGTGGTCTGCTGACAAGAATGCCACTTGTATTATCCGTGATGAGACTCGGTTATCTATGCATTGCATCTTAGTAAAATGATCCATACACATGCATGCTTGAATTCTTAATTATTAATTTTTATTTTTAGGATCTTCTTCATTTTTTGTGTGAATACAAATATTCCAAAATTCAACATATTTTTTACCATATTCTATAATATACACCCCCACTTGCTAATTCTGAGTTATTTTGGTTTGTGTTTGTTTGTTTTTGCAATGAAATGATTGGTTTTGTTTGTTTAGTTTGAGGCATTGACTTGAATTTCATTCATAATGCAATAAGGAAAAAAACATTTGAACAAATGATAAATTTGCAGTAAGGAGATGGAGATTTATTTATTTAATTTTCTGACTTGAAAGTACAAGTCTATATTTGCACAACAAACTAGAAAATTACACAGCTGAAACGTTCATTTGCTCGTAACTCAATCATCGAAACTTTGATTCCTTCCCCGTAAAGTGCAGTTGTCTCTCCCAATGAAGCCACCCAAAATGTAACCTTCAAAAATATAAATCCAAGCCCAATTAATTGTTGCATGCACCCCGAGGTCGCTGCAGGTAAGATGTACGGCTGCTAAAGGGTTCGATCTTGCCTTATAAATTGCCCAAAATGATTTGATGGGATATTTCCCTGTTGTGAGCAAATGACTTGATTTCCTAAACACCCATATGTTGTACAACCTACTCCAGTATTGCATCTATCACTCCAAAATCAATCAAAATGGCACTAACCCAGATGAAGTATAGCCAAAACAATATAACCCAGATGGTCAATTCATCAACCTAGATGAATTCAAAATTTGACAAACCCTTATCTGCCTCTGTTAAGCTCAGATAATCTCTCTATGATGAGAAATTCAATCCCTAATCAGCTAGAGATGGTCTCACACATATGAAACTGATAATCCTACTGATAAATCTACTCCCAAAAAACCCTGTGATCTTCTAGTGAAAACCCCTAGAAAACCTCTCCAAAAAACATAAATTCTTCCATGCCCAAATGAGCCTCAAAAAACCAATTTAAAGAGAACATCAAATTAGGGTTTGGATGCCCATTTTAGGTTTTCACAAGTCATTATTTTATAATTTTTAATTGATGTATCTTAATGTCATTAAAGTGGTCACCCAAGTCCTAGAAAAATAACTTTATGATTTTAAGTTATAACACTTTATAACTTAAAGTTATAACTTAACATTAAAACATGTCCCCTTTCACTTTGCCTAGCAACCCTTTTCCAAGGTCAACACTTGCAAATGATAGAATTATACCCTCTAAATGTTGGGATTCTTGCCAAGCTGAGTCCCTAACCAAACTCTTTAGCCTAGGGGACCCCTGTGACTAGGCTAACAGGTCTCTACTCCGTCTATTGTAGAGAAGAGGACATTACAGTCTCCCCTCCTCGAAATTGCTTGTCCTCAAGCAATTGGAATCCTGGAGTCTGCAATATAGCATCGCCCTCCCAAGTGGCATCTTCCTTAGGTAAGTTCCTCTATTTGATAAAATACTCTTTTATAGTCCTTCGCCTAAGGGTACGCTCTCTCTGCCCAATTACTGTTGAGCAAGGTGCAGCAACAGTATTGTCATTATTGTCAACACAGTCAGATAGATTTGTTGATGCAGTGGACAGGAAGTTCAAAAGCTATTCAGATGCAGAAGATAGGAGTTCAAAGGTTATTCAGAGTATGTACAGTGATTTTCCAAGAAGACCAAAGTGGACCATTTGCAAAAGATCAAAGAAAAAGACAAGAAAAGTGTCGTGATATCGCGACAAATACAGCAGACAAGGAAAACTGTCATGATTTCACATGTTGGAAGAGAGAGAAAAAGCAGGAAAAACTATCACGATTTTGTGACATGTTGGAAGAGAGAGAACAAGCAGGAAAAACTATCGCGATTTCGCGACATGTTGGAAGAGAAAGAGAAAGCAAGAAAAACTGTCACGATTTCGCGACATGTTGGAAGAGAAAAAGGCAAGTGGAAAAACTGTCGCGATTTCGCGACATGTTGGAAGAAAAAGAGAAAGCAGGAAGAAGTGTCGTGATTTCGCGACAAGTTCGAAGAAAGAGAACAAGTAAGAAAAGTGTTGCGATTTCGCGACATGTCGCATTTTTGCGACTAAAATAGGAGAGAGAAAGTAAGTTGGAAAAGTGTCACGATTTCGTGACATGTCGCATTTTTTAGACTAAAATAGGAGAAAGTAAGTTAGAAAAGTGTCGCGATTTCGTGACATGTCACATTTTCACGACTAAAATAGGAGAGAGAAAGTAAGTTTGAAAAGTGTCGCGATATTGCGACATGTCGCATTTTCACGACAAAAGAAAGAGAGGAAGCGTACGAAGCAGAACCATCGCGATTTCGCAACAAAAGTAGAAAGCAAGACTTCGAAAGCAGAAGTGTCATGATTTCGTGACAAAGCAAAGAAGTAAAGTACAAAAGCAGAAGTGTTGCAATTTCGTGACAAAAGCAGAGAAGAAGACTTCGAAGGCAGAAGTGTCACGATTTCGTGACAAAAGCAAAAAGGCTAAGTACGAAAGTAGAAGTGTCGCGATTTCACGACAAAAGTAGAGAAGAAGACTTCGAAGGCAGAAGTGTCGCGATTTCGTGACAAAAGCAAAGAAGTAAAGTACGGAAGCAAAAGTGTCACGATTTCGCGACAAAAGCAAAGTCGAAGTCCATGGAAGCAGAAGTGTCGTGATATAAGACGAAGTCTATGGAGGCAAAAATATCGCGATATCACGACAAAAGAATAGAGAAAGCGTATGGAGGCGAAAGTGTCGCGATATCGCGACATGTTGTATTTTTGCGGGCCAAAGCTAAGAGAAAGAGCAAGGAGAGAAAGTGTCGCGATATCGCGACATGTTGTATTTTTGCGGGCCAAAGCTAAGAGAAAGAGCAAGGAGAAAAAGTGTCACGATATCGCGACATGTAGCTTTTTCGCGATCCGATGCAAAGAGAAAGAGAGAGAAAGAAAAAGTGTCACGATATTGTGACATGTTGTATTTTTGGGGGCCAAAGCAAGGAGAAAGAGAGAGAAAGCAAAAGTGTCGTGATATCGTGACATGTTGTATTTTTGCGGTTGAGTTGAAGCCAACGAAGTCCAATGATAGCCAACTAAAATTAGGGTTTACAGTTGTCATGAAAGTCGACTAAGATTAGGGTTTACAGCCGACTAAGATTAGGGTTTTCATCACAAAAAATCTGTTATAAAAGGAGGGTTGTTTGGAGATTTGAGGATAATGTTGAAGTGTGCGAAGTTCGGTCGTAGTGCGTAGAGAGCAAGTCGTATCGAAAGATGCTAAGTGCAAAATTTGCAAAGAGAGCAGAGTGCACAAAAGGGAGAAGACGATCATGAAGTTCGACTATAACGAAGTAGAGTGTGCGAAGTGATGGTGCAGAGAGAGTAGAGTGCGTAGAGAACGCAAAGGTGAAGAAGACCAGTCAGGGTCTTGCAAAAGCAAAGGTATCTTACTGTTAAACCTATAGATTCAAATTGAAGTCCAGGTTGGTGCTTGGCATTAGGGGTTAGTGCTCCTTCCAGTTGGTGCTGGTAAATCAGGGGTTGGTGCTCCTTCCAGTTGGTGTTGGTAAATTAGGGGTTGTTGCTCCTTTCTATTGGTACAAATAAATTAGGGGTTGGTGGTCCTTCCAGTGTGTTCTGGTAAATTGATTGTAAAGTTGGTGCTTTGCAAAGGCTGGATTTGGATGGTAGTCCAAGTAGTCAATTTTTGAGGAGTAGCCACATCGGTGAACCTCGTTAAACTTATGTTGTGTGATGCTCTTTTTTTATACTTGTTGTATCTAGTAATAAGTGTTAATTGTTGCAGTATTAAGAACTGTAAAGTTAAGTTTAAAGAGCTACACTGATTCACCCCCCATCTCAGTGTCATTGTGAGACTAACAATTACTGCCTCTAGAATTAATACCAACTTGCCCTCTTCATACAGAGGTGGTAAATCTACCGAGGGTGTGACATTGTGTCCCAATGTCTTCTTGATGCATGATACGTGGAACACATTATGCACTCTACTGCTCTTAGGTAGCTCTGGCTCATAAGCTACCTCACCCACACACCGTGAGACTCTAAATGGGCCATAAAATTGAGGCTTAAGCTTCTCAGCTCCACTCCTCTTTAGCGATGACTGCCTGAATGGCTGTAGTCTTAGATAAACCATGTCACCTATCTCAAATGAGCATTCAATCCTCTTCTGATCAACATATTTCTTTTGCTGCTCTTGTGCCTGTCTGATGTTCTCTTGTAGTGAATGCATGATATCTTGTGTCTCATGCAGAAAATCCTTGGCCCTGGGAACCCGACTGTCACCTAAAACCAAATCCATAAAGTTGGGTGCTTCATACCCGCACAATGCCATAAACGATGACATCTTAATCGACATGTGATAGGATGGATTGTAACAATATTCTCCTAAATGCAACCATATAACCCATGCCTTCTGCTATCCTGACACGTAATTCCTTAGATATCCCTCAATCCACTTGTTGACAATCTTTGTCTGTCCGTCAGTTTAAGGATGATAACTCATGTACGGTGTCAGCTCTGTCCCACACAATCTGAATAGCTCCTGCCAAAAGAGACTCATGAATTTACTGTCTCGATCATTGACAATGGTCTTAGGCAAGTCATGTAGTCTGAATACCTCCTTGAAAAATAGCTCAGCCACCTGCACTGTTGTGAACCCTGTGGTGATGGCAAAGAAATGGGCATACTTCGTGAGTTTGTCTACCACCACATATAAATAATCCTTCCCCTGCATCTTGGGAAGTCCTGTAACAAAGTCCATGGATATGCTCTCCCACTTCTGTGATGGAATGGGGAGTGGCTAAAGTAAAACCGTAGGGAATGTATGCTCGTATTTGTTCTGTTGGCACACAGAACACTCTCGGATGTACTGTAAGATATCATCCTTAAGACCTCTTCAAGCAAACCTCTTCCTAATCTGCCTGTAGGTCTTATAGTAGCCAGGTTGTTCTGCCATAGGTGTATCATGTAGAAGTCGTCTGAATATCTATCTATTGAACTTGGAATATGATGTGATCCAAATTATGTCCCGATAGTAAATCACCTCATCCCTGACAACATACCTATCATTGTCCTGTGTACCCTCCAAGATCCGACGAGCAAAATCATCTTTGGCATAATATGCTATAATATTGGGCCTCCAATCCTCAATAATCTTTGCCAATAAACACAAGTGGGGGCGTCTAGACAGTGCATCTGCCACCACATTCTTCTTCCCTTTGATAAATTCAATGTCAAAGTCATAGGCATATATCTTACTGATCCACTTCATCTACCTGTCATTGAGATCATTCTGACTCAAAAAGTATCTAAGGCTATTATGGTCAGTTCTGACAATAAATATCCGACCCACCAAATACTACCTGTACTTAGCCAGCACATGCATGATGGCTAGCATCTCCCGATCATACACTGAATAGCTAGTCTCTCCTCCCCTCAGTTTCTGGCTCTCAAAGGCTATTGGATGTTTGTTCTGCATCAACACTACTCCAATACCTTCACCTGACGCATCACATTCCACCTCAAATGGTTTGGTAAAGTATGGAATGGCCAATACTGGATAGTTGCTCATGACTTCTTTGAATCTATCAAATGCTTGTTGTGCCTTGTATGACCACTGGAACGCTCCCTTTTTAGTAAGGTCTATCAAAGGTGCTACCAACTGTGAAAATTCTTTAACAAATTTGTGGTAAAAACCACACAATCCAAAAAAACCCTTGAGATGTGTAAGGGTGGTCGGAGGCGGCCAATCCAATATAGCCTATATCTTCTCAAGGTCCATCCTGACTCCCTGAGCATTGATGATATGACTTAAGTATAACAACTCGCTCATCTCAAACTCACGCTTAGTCTCTTTAGCAAAAAGAGACTCTGCCTATAGAATACTCAACACCTCATCCAGATGCCTCAGGTGCTCCTCCCATATGCGGCTATATATGAGAATGTCGTCAAAGAACAACACAAATCTCCTCAACTGCCTATGAAAAATCCTGTTCATGCAGGACTGAAATGTGGCAGGTGCGTTGGTTAGCCTGAATGGCATAACCAAGAACTCGCAATGCCCATAGTGGCACCGAAAATTAGTCTTCTCCACATATGTCTCCCTCATCCAGATCTGATGATAGCCTGATATCAGATCAATCTTGGTGAAATAAACTGCACCATGAAACTCATCTATGCGTGGTATCGGGTATCGATTTTTTATTATCTTTTTGTTCAATGCTTGATAATCAATGCACATACGCATAGTGTCATCTTTTTTCTTTACTAAAACCACAAACGAAGCAAATGGGCTCTTGATTGGTCTGATGTGTCCCATGTCAATCAACTCATGGATGGTCTTCTCTATCTCATCCTTATATCTCTTCAGGTACCGATATGGAGTAATGATAATAAGGCTAGTACGTGTTGACAATTTTGTCACATCACATAATGGGGTAGAAAAATTGAATTTCTTGTAAAGTATTTCTTTTAATTTCATGAATTTGTTCCCTTGTTTTTTTTAGAAGCAACATTTCAAGTGTAGCAGTAATTTTGGCTTTCCCTGCCACCCCCTTGTACATAAAATGAAGAAGAAAGAGCTTCGCTGCCAAACGAGCTAAAGAAGATAGCTTCGCGAAAGAAATCACTAAGGATGAAAACTACTTCGAGCTCGAAGTTCCTCAAACAAGTACTTCAGGCGAAAATCTCGTGAAGCGGTGTCAAAAAGAGCTTCACACCCAAAGAACAGCTTTGTCAAAGGAAGATCGCGGTTCGAATTGGCTAAGGCAATAAAAGCTACTTCGGCCAGAAAACTTGCGAGGCGAAAGTCGAAGGAGCACAACATTGAAAAATACTTTGCCAAGAAATCATCGAAGTACCTACTTCGGGCCTTCCCTCCAGCGAACCATTTCTACTTCGGGCCCGAAGCATTTCTAGCAGGTGCTTCAGGTGAAATTTTTGCGAAGTGGTGTCATCGAAACAAAATGCAAAGGAAGAAAAATGAGAACTACTTCGGGCCCGAAGTACTTCAAAAGGCTACTTCGGGCAAGGAACTTGCGAAGCGGGATTTGAAGGAGCGCAATGTTGAAAATGCTTCGCCGAAAAGCCGTCGAAGCACCCACTTCGGGCCTCCCCATCAGCGAACCATTTCTACTTCGTCGAAAGTAGTTGCGAAGCATTTGCTTCAACCATCTTTCGTACGAAGTACTTTCACCCAAAGTAGAAGCAGTCAAAGCAATTTTGAAGGCAAGAATGCGCTTCGACCGAAATACCCCCGAATCGCAGTTTTGAAGAAGGTTCACGAAGAAGCATTTTTCAAGTTCACCAGTGAAGTATCTACTTCATGCAAAGGGCCTCACCGAAGCAGTTTTGACACATCTCTCTAGCGAAGCAACGAGAAGTGAAAATCCCATCTTGCGAAGGAGATCTGCTTTGGCCCTCATCACCCTCGAAGCTGTTTTGCGAAGCTCCATTTTGTGAAGTACAAATCAAGGAGGATCTACTTCGGCACGAGTCCATTGCAAAGCGAAGTTGAAGGACTAGCGAAGCACTTCAAAAGGCACGTGCTCCAAGTCGGGTATTTTCTCGAGGCGATCAAGTGCCTCATAAATGCATTTTTTCGTGCCCGATAAGCCCGCTGTTCATTTTTAGCAATTGGGAATGAAGTATCGGTCCATGATGAATAGCCCGACGATCATGGCGGCCACTCGAGCACCGCACTCGAAGACCAAGGACATCCAGGTGACTCATTAATGCGTCTTTCCCTAGTTGACCCGGTCGCAACTACTAGTTTTGGTAATGGAATTGAGATCTCAGTCATGAGAGCTACAAGAGCCGACTTCTCAGCTTTCGAGGATGTACTCCTCTATTTTGTGTAATTATGGCTTAAAGGGTCGGGTCCTCTATAAAAACCCAGACATTGTAATGTAAAAGAGGAGGGAACTTTATGCTAGAAAGTTGTTGTAACTTGTATTCCTACGATTAATACTAAAGAGCTTTGGACTCTATTTCTCTCTCGTATGCTGCCTTCTGTGTTTATTTCTTTCATTTTTCTTCATTGGTATACTGTAATTCTGAATCCTGGATTTAGGTATGTGATTGGGGACTGAACCCTAAAATTTTCTCGAAGGATACATAGGGGAGGAAAACGCCATAAAGGCTTTCTTTTATGCTGCCTGTGGATAGTGTTTTTGTTATATTCACTTTCCTTAATCGTCGTTACTCTGAACTCTAAATTTCGATGAAAGGGGAAGGGGAATCCTGGAACTCGTCTAGAGGATACATAGGAGGGCTAATATCGTGTTCATTTCATGTATTCTTGGTTTTCTTTGCTTTTGTTTTAAGTTATTGGTTAGTAATCGTGCTTCTGGTTCTTCCCACCATTAAGCTACTAAACCTTCTTCCTTTACTCTTTTATTTCTTTCTTGCACCCTTACTTTGTTTATCTCTTTCCTAAACCCTTATCTTAAACATCAAAGTAGTGTAGTATAGGAGCCGACCTTTCTCCGGATATTGGCACGAGGGGCATCTCTTCCCTTCGGCCTTTCAATGTTGGTCCAGGTCTAGGGCGCATACACTTACCCAAATCCTTTCCTGGGCAGATTTGATGATCAACAGTACCTTCCTCCAACTCGATGATATGCTCAACCCCTCTGTATGGTGGTACCCCTAGTGGTATGTTACTGAAAACTTTGCTATGTTTGGTAAGTAAAGCTTGGATGTTTGGATGATAAGTTCATTTATTCTATTTTGTAGATGTAAGTAGGATAACACAGTGGGCTACCTACTCAATCTGATTATGTCTCATAAGCTTCTCCATCCATTTGAAGAAAACAACATGAGTTCCTCCTAATGTCATCCCTCTCAACACTATTTGTCGACCTTCAGATCTAAACTTCAATTCCATATTATGGAAGTTGAAGACGACATCTCCCAACATACGCAACCACTGAATACCAAGTACCACGTCTAGATTCTTTGTGCTGACCACAAAGAAATCATCACATACCTCATAATTCCCCAATGCAATCTTCAACTGTGGCACCTTCCTGGTGCAAGTAATGGAGAATCCATATACGATCATGACTTTGAATGTATCTACTTCTACTGTCTCCAATCCCCTTCGTGCAACCAACCCCTCATCGATAAAATTATGTGTGGCTCCAGTATCAATCAAAGTCACCACATGTTACCCCTTAAGTACACCCCGTACCCGCAAATATTGGGCTCCTTAGATGCTATGGAGGTGAGCTAGAGTATTACTCTCCTTTCTTTCTTGATCCTGGGTGGTTTTT
The DNA here is from genome assembly GCA_028583015.1 of Wollemia nobilis. Taxonomy (NCBI): domain Eukaryota; kingdom Viridiplantae; phylum Streptophyta; class Pinopsida; order Araucariales; family Araucariaceae; genus Wollemia; species Wollemia nobilis. The sequence goes on from JAQPPZ010017086.1 coordinate 6,980,797, forward strand.
TGTTCTTATGGAGGTTGTTCACCATCGTTGTCCTCACTTTCTGATCATTGGTCAAAATTTCTAAAATTATTATCATCATCTGAATGATACTCTATTAGCTGCAACTTCCCTTTAAATTCACATTTATGCCCCGAGGACCAAGTCTTTTGGCATGTAAAACATAACCCCTTCTTTCGGAGTTCATGAAGGGTATTAGGATCTAGTTTTTTAAATGTTCCCTTTTGTTGGTAAATTTCCTTCTTGAATGGTTTTTGGTCCCTATCTTTCTTGAAATCTTTGACTTCTTGCCTTTGAACTGGATTTTAGTCCTAGATGTTGTGACCTCCATGTCTCGAGCTTGTTTGATAGCATCATGTAGTGTGCCTAGGTTAAAGGCTTTGACCCAACCCCGTAATGACTCCATCAATCCATCCATGAAGAGGACTACTAACCGTCTCTCTAACATATCTACAACCATGATGGATAGTCTCTAGAATTCTGCTATGTAGGAGTCAACTGAACCCCACTGCCTCAAATGAGTTAACTCCTTGAACTCCAACTCTTATTCCTTTTTATCAAACCTATGCTGGAGTCTCTCTATGAACTCAACATAAGTATTCACTCGATCATGTCCCAGAGTGTGCATACCGTGATGCCACCAATCATGAGCAACGCCCTCCAAATGCAATGTACAAAATCTTATGGCGTCATCTTCAATCATCTGGTTCAATTGTAAATATGTGTCCATCTTCTAGACCTAAGCCTTGGCTGTCATTTTTCCAGATGCATCAAAGAAAGGAATATGAAAATTTCCAATCTTTTTATGAATCTCTTGGCATCCATGTGGCGTATGCTACACAAGTTCTCCTTGACCTTGCTGTCCCTTTTGTCCATGATGAATATGCCTTCCCCTATTCCTAGGAGTTTGTCTATTTCTCGTATATACAAAGTTTTGAAATGACATAAGGGTATTAAATTCTGGGCCAAGCTCATCCCATTCCTGTCTATATTGTCTATACTGGTCTACCACTGTAGGCTCTAGCTTTTCCTCAATTGGTTGAAGAACAATTGGTTCTAGACGTGGTAGAAATATTGGCATGAATGGCCTCGAGCTACTAACTCTCTCTGTCCTGGTAGGTGTACCTGCCCTGTTGGCCACTGAATCCTCATTACTTGCTCCTTGTCTTATGTTAGTTGGTTCATTTTATGGGTTCTATGTATTGTTCACCAGTATGTTAATCCCATGTACCTGTTGTGTCATTAACCCAACCAACTGATCCAAACTATGCCACATTTGATGCTGTGTTGTGTAATATCATCAGCCGTTTTCCTATCTATTTCATCTTTATTGGTTTTGTCCCGCATGGCAACTAATGAAGATGAGTCTGCAGATATATCCACAATCTCAGTAATCCTTTATCTTGGAGGTGGTTTAGGCCACTGCTTATATCTAAACTGCCAATTCAATTTGTCTTGCTCTGCTTTTTTCTTTTCTCTTTCGTAGGCACGTTTGTCTCTTTCACTCATGTAATGATGACTCATAGGCTAACAGGAAAAGTGGCTCTGATACCACTATAATATAGACCCCCACTTATTGGCTCTGAGTTATTTTGGTTTGTGTTTGTTTGTTTTTGCAATGAAATGATTGGTTTTGCTTGTTTAGTTTGAGACATTGACTTGAATTTCATTCATAATGCAATAAGAAAACAAACATTTGAACAAATGATAAATTTGCAGTAAGGAGATAGAAATTTATTTATTTAATTTTTTGACCTGAAAGTACAGGTCTATATTTGCACAACAAACTGGAAAATTACACAGCTGAAACGTTCATTTGCTCGTAACTCGATCATCGAAACTTTGATTCCTTCCTTGTAAAGTGCAGTTGTCTCTCCCAATGAAGCCACCCAAAATGTAACCTTCAAAAATGTAAATCCAAACCCAATTAATCGCTGCATGCACCCCGAGGTCACTGCAGGCAAGATGTACGGCTACTGAAGGGTTTGACCTTGCTTTGTAAATTGCCCAAAATGATTTGATGGGATATTTCCCTGTTGTGAGCAAATGACTTGATTCCCTAAGCGCCCATATGTTGTATGACCTGCTCTAGTATTGCATCTATCACTCCAAAATCAATCAAAATGACACTGACCCAGATGAAGTATAGCCAAAACAATATAACCCATAAGGTCAGTTCATCAACCCAGATGAATTCAAAATTTAGTAAACCCTTGTCTGCCTATGTTAAGCTCAGATAATCTCTCTGTGATGAGAAATTTAATCCCTGATCAGCTAGAGATGGTCTCACATCTGAAATTGATAATTCTGCTAAGAAATCCATTCCCAACAAGCCCTATGATATTCTGGTGAAAATCCCTGAAAAACTTCTCCAAAAAACATAAATTCTTTAATGCCCAAATGAACATCAAAAATCCAATTTAAAGAGAACATCAAATTAAGATTTGGGCGCCCATTTTAAGTTTCCACAAGTCATTATTTTATAATTTTTAATTGATGTCTTTTAATGTCATTAAAATGGTCACCCAAGTCCTAAACAAACAACTTTGTGATTTTAAGTTATAACACTTTATAACTTAAAGTTATAACTTAACATTAAAACATGTCCCCTCTCATTTTACCTAGCAACCCTTTTCCAAGGTCAACACTTGCAAATGGTAGAATTATACCCTCTGAATGCTGGGATTCTCGCCAAGATGAGTCCCTAACCAAACTGTTTAGCCTAGGGGACCCCTGTGACTAGGCTAACAGGTCTCTGCTCCGTCTACTGTAGAAAAAGGGACATTACATATTCTTAGTAAAATAATATTTTTATTCGCGTGCGTGTGGTCTACCGACAAGAACACCACTTGTATTATATGTGTTGAGACTGGTTATCTATGCATTGCATCTTAGTAAAATAATATTTTCATTTGCGTGCGTGTAGTATAGTGGTATACCAACAAGAACACCACTTGTATTATATGTGATAAGACCCGGATTCCAACCCCATAGTGAATGTGCATAAGAAGTATGGTTTTATATCACAATGCACTTTATCAAATCTAAATTACTATTTTTTTTTATAATATATAATTACAACCACAAAAATTATAATAAATAATTTATATATTTATTTATCCCTTCCCAAATTTCACAAAATATATTTTAGTTAGACAAATTAATAATAAAAGTATACATGCTTCCAAAATATATTTTAGTTAGACAAATTAATAATAAAAGTATACATGCTTCCAAAATATATTTTAGTTAGACAAATTAATAATAAAAGTATACATGCTTCCCTTGAATTCATTTTTTTTTAAGGAATTTATTTATTTATTTTTCTTTTGCCTTCTTCGGAGACACTTGTAAAATTGGATAGATGTTGTTCAATTTGCAGAGCAAGGAGGGTTTGCGACGGAGTATTGTATTAAACATCTATTTCATCGGGTAAGCATATTTTTTTGTCCTCTTTCGATTTATAAAACAATTTAAGTAGGTAGGAGAAATACATTCGTTATAGGGGTTTGCGGCAGAAGGTTTTATTATCAGCAAGGGTTTGCAGCAGAGGGTTTGCAGAGCAAGAGGGTTTTATTACACATTTATTTCAACGGATCAATAGTACAGAGGGTTCGGCTATAAAGGGTTTGAAAATGGAAGAAGGGAAGCAACAATTGCAAGAACCAATATATGTCAATGAGAAACAGTATTGGAGGATATTAAGGCGTCGACAAGCACGAGCAAGGGCAACAACAATGAAAAGGGCATATCAAAAAATAACAATAAAAAATATTCTACCACATAAACAGGTGGAGAATAAGGAACAATCAAAGGCAAATCACCAAAATGAGTTTTCAGATGAGGAAGAAACTTACAGTCCGACAACTACACCACTCATGTGGGCACCAAGACTTTGTGTGCAAGAGCTAATGAAGATGAAAGAGAAACTTGAAAGCATGGAAAGGAGGGAGAAATTAAGAGAAACTAAATCAGATGAGGTTATAAACACCATTCGAAGGCTGGAAAAAGAAAACAACCAGCTCAAGGAGCAAGTGTCAAAGCTACAAAACCTAGCAAACATGGGTCAACGTGAATGGCATGTCCTCAAACAAGCCATCCATCCCCCAATCAATGATGCAATAGAGGTGGAAAAAACAAATGCAAATCAAATAAAAGAGGTAAAGAAAACACTCCAAAACATTAAAACAAGAGAAAATGAGCTACGAAATGATTAGCAAAGACAAAGACATGGTCTCAAGTAGTAAAAGAACCAGTCAATCAACAAAAAGAGTTGATAGAGAAGCAAGTAAAAATTCAAATAACAGAAGAGAAAGAAAGACATGAGAAGTTAACAAATATAATCATCAAAGGGTTGAAAGATTATGGGGACGGGGAAGACACAAATCGTTTAACCGGGGACTTCTTGTCAGATCGGTTACAATGGAAGGGTCAGATAAAAAAAGTAAGCAATTGGCAGGCTAAGAGAAGGAGGCAGAGATAGACATATTCGGGTCACATTGATGAGCTACGAGGATAAAATAAGGTTACTTAGAAACAGAGGCATGCTGAGAGGGTCACAATTTTATTTAGATGATGACCTAACATTTTTACGAAGCAAGAAGAAAGAAATAAGGAATGGGAAAAGGTGAGGGTAGCAAGGAATGAAGGGAAACAGGCATATTTAAGAAATGGAAAGGCATACATCACATCTAAAAATAAATAGGGAGTATGGCCCACTCGGGAACATCTTACAATGGTAAGTTGGAGCTGTAGAGGTTTCCCTTGGAGAAGAGGACCGGGTTAGGGCCCATTGCTAGAGACAAAGATATAATCATATTGACAGAAACACATGAACACGATGGATGTAGGACTCCGAAATTTGTGGGATACAAAAAAATAGCAATATGGAATAAAGCGGCAGAAAATGGCAAAGGGCATGGGGGTATTATGGTTTTAATAAAAGAGGAATGGGATAGGGTCATTAAAATTGAAAAACAAGATGAAAACAAACAGTACATTTGGATAAAGATCCTAGAAAATAAGTTAGTTATTAGCATAGCAACATGTTATTTTGCTCCCAAGAATTCTAAATTCTATAAGAAACATGACCTTAATAGAGAAGACCCATACTCCTCCCTAAAAAGAGACATTTCAATATACAGTAAGTTGGGAGATATTATATTAATTGGAGATTTCAATGCAAGGACAACAAATAAGCAAGCTAACATTCTAGAAGGTAACGAATATATTGAGATTAATCCTCTTTGGATGCCAGAAGAGGAAAATCAATAGTGGACCAGGACTTCAGAAGATGAGCATGGGGCTATCACGCAATATGGAGAAGAGTTGTTAGGTCTTTGCAACATATACAATTTGATTATTTGCAATGGGATGAACAAATGGAAAAATTCAGGAAAGTATACATGCAAAACATATAAGGGACAAAGTGTAATAGACTATGTAATATGCTCACAGAATTACATACCAAAAATAGAGGAGCTAGAAGTGGAAGATTCTCCGATGGAACTTAAGTCAGATCACAACCCAATTGTTATGAAACTTCGAATGCATGGAGACAAACCAAGGGAAAAAAAACTTGCAAGGCAATCAAAATAAATATCCTCACAAGGAAACATTCTCTTAACAGATGAAAATCGACAAAATTTTAGAGCAGTATTAAATAATAAGTTACGGGAAAGGGAAGAACTACATCACAGTAGTAGAGATTACAGTAAGAGTGAATGGTTAATGCAAGTTATTCAAGAAGCTCTAAAAAAATGCAAGAGAGCTAAACCTAAAAAGAAAGAAAGGAATAGCTTCCCAACCAACCCATGGTTCGATGAAGATTGCAAAAAAATGCGAAGATTACTAAAGGAACCAACGGGTAAAACAAGAGCAAACAAAAAAACATATGAGTAACTGGTAAGGGCAAAAAAAGAAGAATACACTAAAACAAGGAGGGAAGAATTGATTTATTTAGGGAAGCATGAACCAAAGAAATTTTGGAAGGAACTAAGCGTGAAAAGATGCAAACTGAAAATAACATAACAGTTAATCAGTGGTTGGAGTATTCAAAACAACTGTATCAGCGTAGTAACCAGCAGGAGACACCACCTACTATCATTGTCAAGAAAGAACTTTTCACAATTGAAGACATTATTCAAGGGATAAAAAAGTTAGCAACTGGAAAAGCCCGTGACATAAACAATCTTCAAGCAGAGCATATAAAATGGGGGGTAGATATCTTGGCACCGCAAATCAAAGAAAATTTCAATGAGGTCATACAAAATGGCTTCCCTACTGAGTGGACAACTAGCTTGACCATTCATTTGTTTAAAAGTGGAGATGTAAATAATCCCTCAAACTATTGAACTATCATGATCAACCCTCTCTTTGCAAATTTGTTTGGGAGTATGATAGAGCGGAGGATCAGCATATGGGCAGAAGAAAAGGGAAAGAGAGCAAAGGAGCAAGCAGGTTTTAGGCCCAAACACCCAACTATTGATCACTGTATCACACTCAGACACATAATGGAAAAAATATGGGAGAAAAAAGAGGAGGCTTTTTGCTGTTTTGTAGACTTCAAAAAGGCATTTGGCACAGTGCCTAGGAAAAAATTATGGAGCAGAATGGAAGAACTAGAGGTTCCAATTCACTACGAGAGCAGCGATTCACTGACTATATGAGCATGTAAAAGCTAGAATCAAAACACGGGAAGAGTTATCCGAATGTTTTGGTAGTGACATAGGTGTCAAACAAGGTTGCCCTCTATCTCCAGCCTTATTTGGGCTGTACATTGACAAGTTAGAAGAATGGATAAACAAATTTGGGGGAGAGGGTGTGCATTTAGCCAAATATGTGGTAAAACTCCTCATGTATGCGAGATGATGTAATTCTTGTGGCCAAAACGACCAAAGATCTAGAAGATCACCTTCAAGCTCTATAACTCTTTTGTAAAGAAGTTGGGATGCGGGTGAACACGAGCAAAACAAAAATTATGATTTTTTCAGCAAAAAGAAGAAGCAACAACTCAAATTTCGGTTTGCGGGAGAACCGCTTGATGTAGTAGTAGAATACAAATACTTGGGCATAGACTTTCATGACAAACTTAATTGGAATACATGTAGGATGAAAAGAACTCAAAGTTGTTGGAGAGCACTATATGCACTTCAAAACAGGTGTAGGAATGCCGAGTTGTGGGACTGGAAGACCACCAAGGTCTTATTTGGCCTACTTGTTACACCGGTTCTGTTGTATGGTTGCGAGGTGTGGGCTAGTGGCACAACAAATGCAAAATGGAGACAAATAGAAAGGATTCAAAAATATCTAATCACAAACTTTCTCAAAATTAAGGCCACAACTCCTTATGAAATTATTCTAGTTGAATCTGGAATGTTCCCTTTAGAAGCAATTGCTATGACCAAGCTGTTATGTTACTTGAAACAAACAGAAAACATGACATATGATAGATGGCCTAGAGCAGTTAGAGACGAAGAGTTACATAGGCGAAAGAATACGTGGATGAAACAAAATCAGAAATGGATGAAACGTTGGGAAATCAACATAAATGAATGCCCAAATGTCAACAAAGACATTAAAAATTATGTGAATAAAAAGTTCATAAGTGGAATGTGGAAAAATGCAAGCAAGAAAAGACAATATTATATTGCAAATTTTAACCCAACGTATGACCACAAGGAAAAAGCGTATATAGGCGCTGAAATCAAGTGGAAGGAAAAAATACTCATTGCTCAGATAAGGACTAGCTCTCATAGGCTTAGATGTGAAACGGGGAGATGGACAACGCCCAAAGAACAATGGGAAGAAAGGATATGTACTCTATGCGGCACGGGGGTAGTAGAGACAGGAGGAACACTTCATCTATAAATGCCCGAGTTTTTCGGATATCCAGTGACAAATACAAAGAAACACTTGGGAACGAGTTTATTACGGATTTATTTGAAGACAAGAAAATAAAAAAAGTTGGAGAATTGCTAACACAAATCACCTTCTCAAAGATATTAAAGATCATATGATATGATTTGAGTAATTGTACTTCCATATTTGAGGTCCCATAGACCATATTTGGGTCTCGCGGACGTAATTAAAATCTTTCATTCATTCAATTCCACGACAATCCCACAACAGATGTGTATAAGAAGTATTACTCATCAAAAAAAATTGGATGGATATTATAGAGAAGATTAGCATGGCCCTTATGCAAAGAGGATGCGTTTAATGTAAGATTTGAGCAATCTTCTAAGGAGGTTTTGGTTCCAATTTCGACCTTATCAAATGCACTTACATACCAGTTGATAATACTGGTGCAGTCAAAACATATCCGACTCTAGTGTGATTTTGACTGTGTAGAACTCCCTAATTATGGTTTTTTTTAGATATAATCATAATTTCTCGTACCAAAATAATTCCAAAAAAAAAATTGAAAATTGGTTCACTTTATTTAAAAAAAAAATAGTCCCGCCATAGTATCCAAAATATTGGCATATTGCTGTTGCCGTCCCACACATCCTTTATAAGTATTTTTTTGGATGAAATTTTTATTTGTTTCTCATATCTCACATCGTTTATAAGTATTTCTTTTGACGAAATTTTTATTTGTTTCTCATATCTCACATCATTTATAAGTTTTTTTATTTGTTTCTCATATCTCACATCATTTATAAGTTTTTCTTTTGACGAAATTTTTATTTGTTTCTCATATCTCACATCATTTATAAGTTTTTCTTTTGACGAAATTTTTATTTGTTTCTCATATCTCACATCATTTATAAGTATTTCTTTTTGTTTCTCATATATCATCATATATCATCCGCAACTTTCTAGCAGGGACGAAGAACGACAAACAAAAAGTCTTTAGGCAGAAGCGGGAAAATAACAATAATACGATTCCAAAATTACATGTCTGATTCATTGATACAAGAGACTGGCGAAAACAATACCCAGTCCATGGAGGATCAGGCAAATGGAAGGCCGACAAACAACAATTCAGAACCTTCTGATTTACAAAATTATGAAGTAGGGCAGAGGGTGCAGAGCGTGGAGAAAGGGCCCAAAAAGATCGGAACTATCAAATATTTGGGTTCTGTGCAAGGTTACCAGGGCATTTGGGCTGGCGTAGACTGGGATGATGGGGAGGGACGACACAATGGTACTGTCAACGGTATTCGTTATTTTGATGCCGCGGGAGAGAAGTCTGCTTCGTTCGTTCGGCTGCATTCTTTGAGTAGGGGCATCACTTTTCTGGAGGCTCTGCTTCGCCGCTACATCGGAGGAAATGCTACTTCTCAGGAAGAGCAAGGTACGTGTGCTCGCATATCTGGTAAAATATGATGAATTAGCGAAAATTTTAAAATGATCGTGACAAATTATGATAAATCGGGACATGTTTTATAAAATCATGATAGATTGTTAAAATTTAGGACAAAGTTTCAAAATTATGGTATATCAGGGTAAACTTTTACAATTTCATATGTTATGATAAATTAGGACAAACTCTATAAAATTGTTGACCGTTACACAATTATGGTAGATTGTGGTAAATTAGGATACATTTAGAAAAATTATAAGAAACTGGGGCGAAATTTTGAAAACTATGATATGTTATGGTGAATTAGACCAAATGTTAGAAAATTACGACAGATTATGATAAATTTGTACAAGTTTTGCTCAGGTCTTGCTTGGAAACATGTAATTTACTTCCCCAGAGGGCTGTATTTCGATTGTCAATTATTTACAGTAAAATTTCTAGTTAAAATAGTCTTGAGAGCATAAGAGTGAGACTTTTGGACTTAGCAAGAAAATTTGTCCAAAGTAGGCAAAAGACCAGAAAACGGCAAATTAGGTCTTAGGCTAGCAAATGAGAACTTCTTTCCTTTATTTTTATGAGATAGAGGCTTGTGCTCAGACCTGGACAGTCTCATTAAAACTGTGGAAACTTGGTTAGTCCAGGCTTGTGGTCAAACTCAGAGAGTCTTAAGGGTGTTTAGGGTGTTTAGAGAGACTAATCGTCTCTTAGATAAGATAAGATAATTCTGTTAATGTGTATATTAATGTGCATGGATGACCAAAGAAGTAGGCCAACGGGACTCATTGAAAAGAAATGTGGAATGCATTCTAGTAACTAAAAAATACTATGAAATTAAGCTAAATTACGGTAAAGAAACTACTAGGGTGAACCGCATTAAAGTAGGATAACTGTATGACATTAAATTACAGCATTGAGGGTTAGACTCAAAATGGGTAACTGTTAACATGCTAAAAGTAATGATGAAGAGAGAGCTAGCAATAGGTAACAGAGAGATAAGAACAAGCTCTAATGGATCCAAGTTTTAACATTACTCTGTGGTGGGATGTAAAGTAGAAGCAGAGTTGTCATCATTGCCAACCTTCCCAAAAAAGACCAACACAGGACCTAATGATGCTTCCAAGAGAATAGACAGAACTAAGGGGGCCTGGTTGTATAATCTTGGAAGGACATGGAGCTCGACCTTTTAACACTCTTGTAGCATCCGTGGCCATGTAACCAATAGAAAGAAGATAGAAAACTGGCAACCTATGTTTGTCTGCAACTCTTGTGTAGGTGAGGGTTGGCCACAACTCGGTGCCAGAAAATTGCAGTCCTCTCTTGCCGCATGGAAGAAGAAGAAAGCACGGAAGTCCTAGTGGCCACCAATATGGAAGGGTGCATAGATCTATCACTAACATTTTGGAGAGCTGGACTTTTAAATGAAAACTTGTTACTCTTGGCAGCAGAGACAGGGTGAAAGAATGAGGTGATCAGTCGTGGTAGTCTATCTCCGTTGTAATAATTGGTGTGAAAGAGTGATAGCTTCTTGAAGCTACAGAGCCAAGCATCTTTAACCAGGATACCTGTTAAAAGTGGCAAGAATCTTGAGGCTGTGTGTCCAATGTCATAGGGTATAATCCAGACGAGTAATAATGCCATCCTCAACCCTCATGAAGTGTTTAGCGTAAAAGTCTGACTTGGGGCTAAGAGGCTGAGATGGAGTGACCCAAGTGATCTGAATATATTGTCGATAAACATCATCTTTGATTGATTGATCGAGCGCATTCTTATCAGGAAGAAGATGTAGGGGAGCATTTTAAAAATATGTGAATGGAGGTAATTGATCTACGCAAATGCCAACCTAGAGAGACTTGTAGAAACTTGGAGATTCAGATATCAGTGGCTCATGCCCTCAATGACAATGTGGTCATTATATGTGTTTGTACAACAAATGAAGTTCAAAAAGAGATTTTGAATAGCAAAAACGAGACCGATATTACAACTGTTAGCGCTTATCCAGTGGGTTAAGGACAATAGAAGAGAGAATTTCAATTCCTTGATATGTTTTGCTTTAGTAAATAAGTTTATAAATGGTGCAACTGGCTCTATTGAAGAGGTTGAGATGTAATTGTGTGAGTAGAACCTAGGTGTAACTTGGCATTTAATGAAGTAATGAATGGGAAATTATAGATAAGATTTGTCTTTTAAAACCTGTATGGGAGTATGCAAAATTTCTTGGTGGTTTAAACTTTACTGTATTGTGAATAATCTATTTGGCAGTTAGAGAAAATTCTTGCACTCATAAGAAAGTCAATGAATTGGCATTGGCAGTGATAATTTATTTTACCTTAGTAGGATTTCCAAAGAGAATCCTGTACAAAAATGGATCAGATAAAATTATGCTATTTTGTTTGTTGTACAAAATGACACTTAATATTTTAGAAATGGTATGAAGCATAGCGTTCAGACTCTCCCCGAGTCTGCTAAAACTCTTATTTCTGTGAGTCAAGTGCCCTGGGTGAGTCGTTTTGACCCTGGGAGAGTCTCTTTCTAGTGTATGTTATATTTTTTCCTATTTGTCAGGTCTTTCTAAATTTTCCCATAAATTGAGCCAAGCCTGAGTCTGGGTCAAAAAAATTCAGGCTTGTCAAGTTCGAGATGAGTCCGAGTCTCGACACTATGTTCTGAATATCTGTTTCATCAGTTAGACAAATTTTGATCATAAGATTATAATGGGAGCTGATAATTGCGCCAATGAAAGACATATGTGATATCTTGAATATACTAACATTATGTTCAAAGAGATAATTGTTAATCCTGTAATTAGAACTGCAAAAGCTGATGCTTGATATCTTGAATATGTATCACTATGTAAAAAAATACAAGTTTGTGGTCCAATGATTCATTTTAAGCTTATCCTGGCAGCTGATAATTGCAACACTTGAAATGGAGGTGTGACATTGTGAATGCATAGACATTAAGCTTGAAGAGATAATTGTCAATGTGGTAATTACAACTCCAAAAACTGGTGCAAACATCTTGAATCTGTATCACCATTTAAGAAAAATGAGATTGTGGCCTGGTGATTTATACTTTTGTCAATGAGTGGGCAGTCTTACTGTATAATTTCTTTGGCAATCTCTAATGTGCACAAATGGTTAATGAAATATGCCAAATTCTTTTTGTAAGGCCAGATGCTATTTTTGCTATTGATAACTAAGAGATATCTTTATTCATTCTGCCTATTATCTGCAAAACCAGACATTAAGGCTAAGTTACCGGTTTGTTTCGGGTTCGGGTTCGGGTTCGAAGAACCTGGTTCGCCGATACAACAATTTTTTTTTTTTTGTCTTGGGTTCGTTTTGGGTTCGGCCGTACAAAAATTAATAAAAATCATATATTAATTTACTAAATCAACATTTGCTAAGCATTTCACATTGGTACAAACACTATCACAAATGGGCTGCCAACATTTCTAATGAACCACATCAACACTATCACATATTGAAATATCAAATATTTTAATATTCCTCTTCAATGTCTTCATCGGAAGCATCAACATCAACATGTGGTTCATTAGAACCACAAGCAGTAGCAGTAACACTAGCACTAGCACTAGCACTAGCACTCCCACTCCCACTCCCACTAGCACTAGCACCAGCACCAGCACCAACACCACTCGGTTGGCTTGGCGAAGCCAAAGCCTCTATGTCAAGTAATAAACGATGGGAGTGGGAAGCATCTAAATCAACATCTTCTGCCCTAACATCCCAATGCTTTGTTGGCCCTTCCTTGTAGTCTGATTGCATGTGCGATAAAAGGCGCAAGTTGGAATGCACGTAGACCAACTCCTCAACCTTCTTTGCTGCCAGCTTGTTGCGCTTCTGCGAGTGGATAAAGGAGTATGTACTCCAATTCCGCTCGGATGAAGACGAACTCGCAACCTATTAAGAAAATCACAAGTGAAATTTTTTCAAAACCAATGCAAAATAAAAAATTGAAATTATACCTATAAAAATAGAGTTCAAAATTTAGAAAATATAAATTTTAATTTTAAAATTTAAAATCAGACCTGTGATAATATTTTGATTGCAAGAGATTGCAAGGTTGGGGTTGTTTGCCCATGCAAATACCACCACATATGGGCATCCTTCTTGTATTTGTCACGACAAGCGCTAAGGCTATGTCTTGTAGAGGAAATGAAGTCTGCGAACTCAGCTGAAACTATGTCCTCAATCTCAGGATCGGGAAAGAGCCTTCTGAATGCTGCCTTGTACCCTTCACTAACTTCAATATCTTTATATGGTGCCACTCTACCGAGCAAAGAAAGGATTTCACTGCTATAAAATCTGGGACTCAATGCGAAGGCAAGGAGATGCAATGGAGTCATCATTTTGTTCCACCGCTCAATTAGAAATGACTGCACTTGTTTGAAAAATGTCTCATGGGGATCTTGCTCTTTTGCATTGATGATGGCTTTGATCTTCTCAATCATTGAGTCGATCCCATCATATACCTCTCCTAAACATGGTTGATCCATGTCTACGAATCGGATCATGCTTATGATAGGCTCAATGAAACTGAGCAAGTAATCAACACGACCCCACCAATCATCATTGAGGATCAACATCTTTATTTTTTGTGCCCTCTCAGTGCTTGACTGCCGCCATATACTCCAAAGGTTACTAATAACCATATTTTGCAATGCCTCTCGCACTTGCACAAGTCGCCTCAAGACGATTGTGTGCGAGGCAAATCGAGTCTCAACAACCTAGTAAAATAAAAAAAATTAAACAACAAAACAAAAATGTTTTCAAAATTTAAAACAAACTAAACATAATCATACAAAATTCTTACCTTTAACACCTCCAAGTTTGAGAATTGCCTGAAGATAGCTTGCGACATGTGATGGTTTGTCACAAACATTTGAATGTCTTCGGCCTCGGCATAAATTTCTTTTATCCATTCAATTTGATTCCCCAACTTTTGCAGCATTAAGTTGAGTGAATGGACAACACAAGGTGTCCAAAATATATGCCCGTACCTCGCCTCCACCAACATCCCCGCTGCTTTACAGTTTTTGGCATTGTCCGTTATGACTTGGACAACGTTTTGAGAGCCCACCGATTCGATTGCTTCAATCAAAATGTTAGCAATGAATTGGGCATCTTTCACTTGCCCTTCACAATCAACTGCTCTCAAAAACATTGCCCCCTTGGGGCTTATTGCAATGACATTTATCAAAGGACGATTTTTTGTATCTTTCCATCCATCAGAAACGATGGACAACCCCGTTTCAACCCATGAATCTCTGACGGGCTGCAATGAATCTTCTACAATTTTTTTTCTTTTGTTAACAAAGTGGTGCGCACCTTCTCATAACCTGGGCCTTGGTACCCTTTTGGAGCCTCATTAATGGCTTTCACCATATCTTGCCAATATGGTGATCTAACCACATTGAAAGACAAGTCGTTGGCATACACACAACGCGCAATCATCTGATCTGCAATGTCCCTAGACTCATTTTGGAATGCCTTCTCCAACGGTCCTTTTGTTCTTTTCCGTGAAAGAGAAGAATCCTCTTCATGTGTGGAAGGTGTGGCTGAAAATGGATGGGGTGCAACCACAACTGGGCTGCCAGCATGAGGTGGGGCAGTAGGTGGCTTCTTCGATCGAGATCCTTTCTTTGCCAAAGGATGACCTGATTGTAAGGCAGCTAAAGCATCTGCGTCTTCTTGTTCTTTTATATATTGCATGATCACAGATGTTGGCACTGGTGCATCTTTTGACCCTGGGCAAGCTCTGATGCCTTGGCCAGGTATGGCACACAAATGAGCTTTCACTCGGCTGTATGAGCTGCTATATCGAACATTGCAGGTATTACAAACCCATACGTAGCCCCCACCCCCTGAAATCTGCTCTAACATAGTGACATATTTCCACAGTGGGGCTTTTGGATCAATTCTAAATCGGGACTTGCCTACAGAGCTTGCACTTGTTGCCATTCTAATTTATAATCTGCAAGTGAAAGTCTAAAAATCTGTCCTTTGCAAGCTTCTCAGTCACCTCTGGCACTTGTATTAGCTTAGGAATGCAATAAC
Source organism: Wollemia nobilis (assembly GCA_028583015.1). Classification (NCBI taxonomy): domain Eukaryota; kingdom Viridiplantae; phylum Streptophyta; class Pinopsida; order Araucariales; family Araucariaceae; genus Wollemia; species Wollemia nobilis. The sequence goes on from JAQPPZ010017086.1 coordinate 6,996,184, forward strand.
AATGAGTTTACACCTTTACTTGATGAACTTTGAACCTGAAATAAGCAGTGGCAGCTAAAAAATTAAAAATGGCAGCAAGCTGTGAGAGGAAAAAAAACTTTCAAATGCTTGGACCGGAAAAGATTGTGTATCAGTATATCTATTGAATTTTACTATTTTAGTGTTAAAGGCAATATGATAAGAAAACAGATAAACGAATCTTTGAAATTCATTACTTTTTAATTTTTAAAGTCTGTTTTGGTGTCTTTAAACCTAAGACAGGTGTCTTTCATGCTCAGGTGTCTTTTTATATCTCAAAAACAGATAAACTATTCGTTAATTTAAGTTTCAGGCATAGTGGTTTATGAAATTCATTAACTATTTACGTGGCAGTTTGACCAGAAGTTCAGGCAGTTTTGACTGGTTTGAATGGAAAAATAAAGCTAAGGGTCTGAAAGAGGACTTGTTAGGACAACTTCCAAGGTCAATATACTGGGCTTCTTTATAATTGTTTGTATTTATAGCTAATGCAATCTTATTTTTAGACGTTATATTTATAGCTGGTGCGAAAGAAAATGCCAGTGAATTTCTATGTTTTTTTAATTTCTTAAAAAGACACATGGCCGCTTTTTAAGCATGTTTGGCGATTTTCTATGTTTTTTTAATAAAATAAAAGACACATGGCAGCTTTTTAAGCATGCATGCTCACATACAACAAATAAGAAAACCTAATCTACAAAAAAGTCAGAATTTAGGCATAACACTAAGACGTCAAGCCACGTCTGACCTTACATTTTATTGGTTCAAGTCGACAATCTCAATAGGCATAGTGCCGCATGGCAAAACAAAGGCATATGATTGGCCTATAACACGACTGAAATCGGCCTCGCACTAAATATATACACACATATTGTCTATATATCTTTTCTAAATTCAAACAAGACTTAAAAGGATGGTTGAGTTGAGGAATATAAGATAAAAGAATCGACACCCATTCTTCATTCTGAATTTTTTTTTCGTGGCTGTAAAGGCGATTAACGATATAGCAATGTTCAACTACAGCCGAGTGACAAATACAGTAAGTAATAATAGTAGCTTTCAGTAACAACCAACGAACAACCAAACATTGCAGTATTTTTGTTTACTTCCTTCTGGGGTCCTTTTGTTCAGCGATTAATGAACATTGCAGTATTTTCGTTTACGTGACAAATACAATAAGTAATTTACCTGAAAAGAAATTATTTCATCGAGTCATCTAGTGGAGGAGGTTTCAACTTTCGTCCAGCTTTTAGTGCATCTACCTTCTACGAATTTTTGAAGGGCGTGCAACGAGAATCAGTCGCAACAACGCGTTTTTACTCATCTACAACGAACCTGGAAACTAAGCGGTAATTATTTTTACCCGAGGGATTAGGTGTCCGACAAGCGGGAATTATTTTTACCCGAGGGATTAGTGTCCGGTAAGCGGGGCATCACCACATTTGTGCGGAATGACCTGGCAAAACTGGCATATCTGTTAAAAAAAAAAAAAAAAAAAACGTTTTTTCTAGGAAATAACACCCCTTCTTTGTTCAGGTTCACCTTGGGTTCTGCCTGGGGGGTCTGGATACGTTTGGGTTCGTCCAAGGACAAACCCGGACGTATCCGGATCCCCCAGGCAGAACCCTGGACAGACCCATAGGCATACTGGACCCGATTTTGGACCGGGTACAACCCGTACCAGGATCCGGGGGTCCTAGGGAGCAGAACTGGTAACATAGCATTAAGGTCAATTCTAAGCATTTGAATGTTTACAATCATCATGAACCTTTCTTGCAACTACAAAAAAGATGCTCTATTTTTAATAAATATTATAGATAATGTTTATTTGTAGAGGAATCATTTGCCATCAATTGGGTTTCCTTCATAGTGTTCACATTGAATTTGTCAAGATTTTATTCAATTTGAGAAATGGAAGCTTGGTTTCCTTGTGGCAAATAAGTTATAGATGATGTTGGTTTCCTTGTGGCAAATAAGTTATAGATGATGAATTCTAGTCTCCCTATGCCACCTACCTTTGACATTCCTGTTTTTTTGTCTGAAGTTGGACTCAAATGTTTGCACTTCATATCTTGATTAATAAAATAAAATAACATGGGATGATTTAACTGTATTAACATTCTTATTATGTTGTGCTTGTAAAGTTTGTATGCAGTATGCCGATAGGTAAAGGGCATTGCTACATTAGATGAAAAGGAAATTAGAGAAACTTGCATGCCTGATTTAAGCTCATAAAATGCATACATGGTTTTGAAATAGAAACAGTGACATTTCTCAATAGAAGTTTGAACATCATAAACAAAATAAAAGAGACAGAGGGGAACCCCTAGACATAAAAAAGGGGTTGCTTGTGGAACAAGCTATCTACCTACCTCTGACATGTGTAGATACATTGAACTTTTTTAAGAAGGGAAACGATCTCATGTAAAATAACTAAATGGCAACCAATAGAGGAATATGAGCTTTAATATAAAATAGCTCAGAATATCACATTTCAAAAATATGCTGGAACACAACATGCCTACTGCCTTGTGAGGCTTTGTTCCCAAAGCTAGATGACCCAAACAGAAGCGTACATGCAAAAGTTTTGGTCATGAAGGAAAAGGTCAAACGCCTGTGAATGCTGGAATACTTCATAAAATTATGTAGCATAATAGCTCGAACAAATGAAATTACATTCCCTGAGCTGAAAAAAGCATAAAACTGCTGAATTTTTGACTTAGAACCTTCCATTTGGGCACTTGAATAATTCATGCCATCAAAATGAGATAAATCGAAGTCGGAGATTTTTCTTGTAGAAAACAAAATGCTGAATGGTGCTGAACTTGTACAATTTGGGACACAAATGCAACCACCACCTAAAACTGGCTCTGATGCACGAAACCTGTTTGTCAATTCAGGCTTTTTCTGTTTAACTCTTATTTATTTCTTTACAAGTTTTTGCAAGAAGATGCTTTATGATACTTAGTATTTGAAAACCCAAAAAATAGGCCAAAGATTAGCTATTTCATGCACTTTGTCCTCTATTCCTCCTTTTTGCGTATGATGATCCTTCCAAAAACAACCATGGATTTTGATGACAAAACCCTTAATGGTTATATCAGCAATAATAATTTTTTCAAAAAGATGAGAATTATTCAGACTTTTTCCTTTTAACTCTTATTTATTTCTTCTAAAGTTTTTGCAAGAAGATGCCTTATGATACTTAGTATTTGGATACCTAAAAAATAGGCAAAATCTTAGCTATTTCATGCACTTTGTCCTCTATTCCTCCTTTTTGCGTATGATGATCCTTCCAGAAACAACCATGGATTTTGATGACAAAACCTTTAATGGTTATATCAGCAATAATGACATATTTTTTCAAAAAATTGAGGATTACTCAGACCTTTTCCTTCTAACTCTTATTTATTTCTTTTAAAGTTTTTGCAAGAAGACGCCTTATGATATTTAGTATTTGGATACCCAAAAAATAGGCCAAAGATTAGCTATTTCATGCACTTTGTCCTCTATTCCTCCTTTTTGCGTACGATGATCCTTCCAAAAACAACTGTGGATTTTGATGACAAAACCTATAATGGTTATATCAGCAATAATGACATATTTTTTCAAAAAGATGAGGATTTTTAATCCAAGGGTTTGAAGTTCATTTCCCTCATTGTGCTTGATCTCTTCCTTGCTTTCAATTGTTTTCTTTATTGTCTTCTCTTCTCCCTTTGTTTCCACATCTTGTTGTTTCACTTCCACATTGTCATTTTTTACTTTTAAGTCTAGCTCATCCTCTTTTCTGTTAAAAGTGTGGTAAGCCATTTTCTAGAGCTGCTGTTGCTTCCTTTGCCTCATCGTCATGGGGATCTTCATCTTGTATAATATGTATTCTAAACATGTCAGGGATGTGTAGCTAGCTTGTGGAGCAAATTACCCTTGGATGGGGGTTTCCCTTCACGTCTTGTATCTCATGTGTTATTTTTAGACTTCTATTGAGAATTGCCACTATTTCTACTTTCAAATGTGTATGCATTTGCTAAGTTGAATTTAAAGGTTCAACGATTAGCTTGGGTGTGCACATGTCCTATCTTTCTTTCCATCAAGTGTAGTATTGGCCTTTCCTTATAGCACAATACTGGTAGTATTGGAGCAATAACTTGGGCAAGTGTGAGGGGATTTGTAGTCCAAAAAATAAAATGCCAAGTTCTTTTTAAAAAATGCCTCCTCTTGCAAAAGTATAAGCAATGAATTGAAGTTGTTCTTGTACAAGCAGCAAGTACCTTTCAAGAGAGGTCAATGAAGAAAATTACAATATTATAAAGGGAGGTACAACCTCACAAATATGGGATTTTGGAACTATCAACAACCATCTTGACTTTTGTAAAAAGAGAAAAATAACTTGTATCTTTCAATTCGAGCAAACCAATGAAGCATCACATTTTTTGCAATTTCAAGCTATGTTCCACGGTGTTTTTGGGACAAGGGGACAGCAGGATGTGTCTTCTAGATGACAAGGGTTTGGCTCCAAAATCCGAGATAGTGGTAGGATTGCTGGGGGATGACTAACATATATATATATATTTTAAAAGAAAATATTTTTTAAAGCCACAAATTGGATTTTTAAAGCAGAAATTATAAATATGTAACATAACATAATATAAAAGCATAGGAATCTAGGAATTAGAAATAATGTAAAAGCATAGAGAATGAACATCAAATATCCATCAAACATCCATCATTCATGTAACAATAAAATTTGAAAACCATAGGCTCAATTCAACCATAGTTCAAGTTCCAACTACATAAGCAAAATGAAAGTGAAGCCAAGTTTTCAGTGTTTTTGTAAGGGCATATGAAATTGAGCTCATGTGGTATTACTTGAATTAAAAACTTAATGAACTTATTGATTGATTGAAAGACTTGATGAACTATTGCCTTTGATTATGGAAATACAAAGGGCTGTGTGCACTCTATTATTGGTATTTGGAGTAATGTTATGTTCGACTTTATGTGGATTCAATATGGAAGCATGTTAAGTTGCCTATAAAAATTGCTTCTAGCAACTATAGGTCTCCTACATCTATGAAGCAATAGAGATGAAGCATATTAAGTAACATATGAGATTGTAACCAAAGGGCATGCCTGAAACTGATTGCTTTACTTGCAAAACAACAAAGGGAAGATTTGTCATGAGTCATATTTACAACTGTTACAGGCTTGACAATCATGTTACAGGCATTATAGGCGTGTTTTGTGATATTGCAGGCATTCTAAATGTGTTTGTGCTTCCTTGGAAGGCCTGTTACATGCGTTTTATTCCTTTTACCATACCTATATATGCATCTATATCTAAGTCTTGTAGATGAATTATACTTGTTTGGTAGACTCATTACATGCATTTGATTCTTCTGCAAGACCTGTATGTACATTTATGGCTCCTTTTAAGGGACTGGGTGGCACCTGGGGCCCATCTATTGACATTTTTAGTGTTGTTCTTTTGTTAAGTCTGTTTTTTTACTTTTATTTTTATTTAAAAAAAAGCTTTTTATTTGCTCCAATGGCTGGACATCGACTGGGATGCCCAACAACCCCAGGGATGACAGGGGAAGTGCCAAGCGTCCCATCTCCGTCTCGGGTGCATCCACGTGTCCTGGAGATGCATAGGGATCTTTGAGATGGTATCCTAGGGATGCTTGTTGCGGGCACAGTGTGGCAGGCCCCAAAATGTTTTGAGGATGACCGTCCCCAAGTCCCAAAAGATGGGGACGTCTCGGGGATGTTTCAGCCTTTGGCCCCATGTCCCCAAAACATGGGGGATGGTGAAATGGGACCTCGGGGGTGTGGACGCATCTCCATGTAACGTAGAAAATTTCAAGGAAATTGTTAGGTCCACCTGCCTACATTGTTTAATATTCAAATTAGTGGAGAAGGAGATTCTTTGAATGTGAATTATTTTAAAATCCTCATTTTGGAGGGGTTAAGGAGCAAAAATATGAGAAGAGTTGAAGCAGTTACAATGAAAGTTCATTTTGTAAGGGAAAAGGTAAGAGCCCAACTAGAATGGATAGTCACCTAGAGGGATTTTATTGAGACAAGGAGTATCAAAAACAGATGCTTTACGAATGATAGAATAATCTTACCATCTATATGTAGTGCAGAGTGGAGGGAACCAAGAAAACGATGACGGGGAAGCAAAAGATTACTTCAATTAATTCTCTATGAACAATGAATAGATGAGTTGATAATTGATGTATCCTAAGGCCAACTCAAACTAAGTTTGAGACAGCCTAAGGTTACCAAAATATGTAGAAAAATATAAAAGAGCTAGCATTTGGGCATGGTCAACGGTTTCGAATGTTATATTGTGCAGAAAATTAATGCAAAACATAGAACAATACAATAGAAAATCCCTGGCTGTCTGTTTGCAGAACTACCCTATTATAATATGTCTATTTCTTTTGGTGTAGAAAATAAAGAGGAAAAGGTAGAGATTGCAGCCTTCCAATTCTTTGTTTCCAATTTCCACCCAATGATATGCAATAGTTGTTCAAAAATATAAGAGTTCTAGGTGCAAGATAATTGATCACTGTTACATGCCCGACACTTGTAATTCATAGGGGCATATGTTATTGTATGTAAAGTGGACCATGTATCAAGTTAGAAGTGGGCCACGTGTTAAGTTAGGAGAGTGTGTGTCATAGAATCATGTATATAACCGCTTTGTCATAGAATCTCTTTGTTGTCATAGAATCTCTTTGTTGTCATAGAATTATGAATGTAACCGCTTGGTATCATGAATGTAACTGTCATAAATTAGGTAGTTAGGAATATTGTCATAGAATACTGTCATAGCAGGTTGTCATAGAATATTGTCATAAAATGTCAGGAAATATGCTTGTAAATATTATAAAATGGGAAGGATGTAACCCTCACGGGCTAGTGAAGAATTTGCATATTTTGTAAGGAGGTTGCCCCCTCGAAGAGGCCTGTGATAGTAATATTATCTGCCCTGAATTCCTGCAATTACTGTTATTTATGTTTCCATGTTTCCTTTAATGAATGCTTATGTTATTGGATATACGATTTTAGTGTTGCTTTTATCAATACTCTGTGCAATCATAGTTAGGATTATCTTTGGCATTAAATTTCTTTTCTCAGTACAGCTTCATACTAAGAAAATTGAGGTAAAATATTTGCATGAGAAGAAGAGGTCCATTGCAATCACATTCTATAAACAATTTTGCTTACCCAATGAGCAAAGAAATGAGAGATAGGAGGGCTGCTAGACTTTAGTCGATACAACCTAGTAGACCTTTCTCAACCAAAATGAAATGAACCCTCAAAGCTTTAAACACATTGAACTTGCCAAAGTGGGAGAAATGACCCCATAGAAAATAATTAAATACTAAATAATATAGAAATATGAGTTGTAATTCAAAATAAGTCTAAACATTACATTACAAAAATATGTTGTGGCTTGGAAGTTGGAAAAGAACATTCTCATAACATGTACTATTTTCTTTTGTAGAAAAAAGATTTATATAGGTCTGTGTGGTAAAAATCATCTTCATCATTGAGATGTGTAGTGAGGGGAGGAGATGCATCTTCATGCGTTTAGGCCAAAACTATATTGCCTCAGCTGATCCTTAACTATTGTTGCTACACTAGAGTCTAAGATGGCCATATATCAAGATCAATTACAACAAAAGAGAACAAGATAACAAACCCAGTGAGAGTGTCAAAAACTGGAAAGCTATGATCTCAAAATAAGATTGACAATATGACTAGTGAGATGCAAACTGAATGTAAAATAAATGAGAAGATAGTGAGCAAGTTGCCTTAGTTGTTTGTGTGCTTCTGTAGTATACTCTATTTTGTCCAGGCCTTCGAAGACTATCATATATTTTTTCCATCCCCATAAGAGCTACAGAAACACACAAACAACTAAGGCTGGTGGGTCCTAACCAGATCTTAAACCAGTTAAGGAGTTCAATGAGCTAGATTCATCCAAGAGTCTGGTTTATGTTTTCTGCTAACTCAGTATTAGAAGTCTCATCTATTTTGGCTCCTTTATTCTCTAAACTCTTCTAAGATGCTTAGATGGGGAACTTTGGCTGGTGGGTCCTAACCAGATCTTAAACCAGTTGTTGTCTAGTTCTTTTTGAGTGAAATCTGTCTGCTTGGAGGGCTCCATCATGCTGCTTCTTATGTGCAAGTCCTTCGCTTGTGGCTCATAAATTATCCTTAGTTTTACTTGTAAGGAGTAAAGGAGGTTTTTCGTCAAGGCTGAAGATCAAGAAGGAATAGCTCTATTGTAGGAATTTATGTAAAAAATATGACAATAAACAAAGAACAACCAAGAACTGTGCATTTTTGATGATTTATGTGTTCCTAATTTAAAAATTTTAGACATTTGATGTGCCAATTGGTAAAACTTTGGGAAAAAATTGCCAAATTTTTTATATAAAATGTACACAAACTCATTAAATTTGCCAATATTTATCCTTGAATATTAGCATGCAACATATATATTTTGTATTCTTCAAAATCAAAAGAGTTTTCTACCATTCTGTGCTTGTAGAAGTCCTTTATCTCTTAAATTTTTTCTTGAAGAAGACCTAGGGCAATTGATGGATTCCAGGAAGACACAATATTAATATTAATCAGAAATGCCTGTGCAACTAGGGGTTTGGAAACATAAAATAGTAGCAACACAATAACTACTTAAGGTAATAAATACAAAAGCATAAACTATTGCAAGATTGAATATAACTCACAGGCAACAGAGCAATCCATGATTTCCTCAAATCATTTATGCTCTCTTCCTTAGATGTATTACAATAAGCATAAGCAATGATAAAGAGCAATAGTACACTGCAGAAGAAAAGCTAAATCACTTTGTCTTTGATGAAGCTATTACTTTGATCTACTGTAGAAGTCTTGCAGAACTCAGCTACATATAAAGCCTCCACCTTCGCCGTCTAGATTGAGAGCTGTATGAAGATGAAGAGGGCAAACTGGTGGATCTGATCAATGTACTAATGCTTATGTGACTCTAAGGGCAAGTGAAATGCAAAGAAGTGTCAAGCAAACCTATAGATGTACAGTTAGAATGAAGCATTATGAGAGCAACTATGAAAATTGGGATGCAAGTGTGCATGTTAGTGTTCGGAAATGTAATCTTTTTATCATCATTTTAAATTTGGGCTTCCTTCCTTTCAAGGGCTGAAAATTACTGCAAATTACAATGACTTAGTCATCCTAAGAGGTAAAAGGAAAAGCGGATGAAGGTGAAATGGGTATGTGTTGGAATATTAGTAATCTAACCTTATTGGCCAAGATTGACAATGGTGATGTAAGCCTATGGGGACTCTTGATGTTGTTAGCTTTCTTAGCAGGTTAACTCACAGAAAGCTCTGTCCAGGATCTAAAATAAATACTACTAACAATGAAACTCAATAATGAAATTACAACAATATGTTACAGACAATATCTCACAGAATATAACTCAGATGCACACAATATACAAAGATTACATTAATGATACAGATTGATTACATTGGGTGGAGCTTTGCCTCCAATATATCCTTTTACATGACTTTTCAGTTCTCAAACTATTGCTCTCTGTTAGGAGGTGAAGTCACTATGCAATGTTCTTGCTAGCAAAAACTGCTGCTAGACGTCTAGGCAGCAGACGTCTAGGCTGCTAGATGTCTAGGCAGCAGACGTCTAGGCTGCTAGATGTCTAAGCAGCAGTGCCTGACGTCTAGGCAGCAGTACTAGATGTCTAGGCAGCGCTGCTTGACGTCTAGGCTGCAGTACGAGACTAGACGTCAAGGCAGTACGAGACGTCAGCAGGTCGGCTGCAGTACGAGACGTCAGCAGCAGACGTCTAGGTAGACGTCAGTACGCGGAAGACGAACAATCTTGGGAGCGGAAGACGAACAGTCTTTGGGAGCTGAAACGAACAGTTTTTGGAGGCTTCCGTTGGAAGATGAAACAGACAGTTTTGGAGTCTTCCTTCTGCTCTATAAAAGGGATGTGATCCCTTGCATAAGGTTTAGCGAGTGCGTATGAGTTGTTGAAAACGTTGAAAGACGTGAATGTAAACTTTGCTGAAAATAATAAAAGGAGAAGGTGCCATTGCCCCGTGGTTTTTCTTACACATTGCAGGTTTCCACGTAAATCTCTGTGTCACTTGTGTTACTGTTTCCGTGTTCTATATTTTTGTTATTGTGCTTCCTCTTGCAGGTGTAAAATCTTGAAGTTTTTCCTAACATCTGGTATTAGAGCTAAGGTTTTGTGTGAGTGGGAGCTGCAACAATGACAAAAGGTGTAACCAAGTTCAAGATTGAGAAATTTGATGGCAGGAACTTCGCTCTATGGAAGATGAAGGTGGAGGATTTGCTGGTTCAGAATGACCAAGCGCAAGCCTTGAAAGGGGTCGCGAATAAACCGAGCAACATGAAAGATGAGGAGTGGACAACGCTTGACAGGAAGGCGGTTTCTACAATCCGTCTCTGCCTAGCGGACTTCGTCTTGTTCAATGTAGTTGAAGAGAAGACCGCGGAAACCCTTTGGCAAAAGCTTGAAAAGTTGTATGAAACAAAATCAGCAACAAATAAGGTTTTTTTGAAAAAACAGCTTTATAGCTTGAGGATGAAGGAAAGTTCATCCGTTGTAGATCATTTGAACGAGTTTAATACTTTCATCAGTAAACTGGTTTCAGTTAATGTGAAGATGGAGGATGAAGATGGGGCTATCACCCTACTTTTTTCCCTCCCGGACACTTGGGATCATATGGTGATGACCATCAGTAATTCATCATCAAGAACTCTCAAATTTGATGATGTGGTAGCCGCTTTGTTGGCATAAGAGTTGAGGCGAAAAACGTCTTTGGAACCCTCAACCAATGAAGCCCTATCTGTGAGAGGTTGATCGTTCAAAGGAAGTAAACAAGGTAGAAAATAGTCCAGATCTAAGTCAAAAGGACGCAAGCAGAAAGGGAAGTGCTGGCATTGTGGGAAGCCAGGACACTCCAAGAAGGATTGTTGGCAATTGAAGAATGGTGAAAAGCAAAATCAGCCATCAGCTGAAGCCAGTGCAGCAGATTCAGGAGATATAGCAACATGTGAAGCCTTCTGTATCAGTAACAACAAATCAATTTTATATACCCGGGTTTTGGACTCAGGTGCGTCCTTCCACATGTCTCCCCATAGAGACTGGTTTGACAAATATCAGCCATACCGTGGTGGAAAGGTCTATTTGGGTGATGATCACCCTTTAGAAATTGTGGGAAGAGGGGATATAAGGATCAGGTTGGACGATGGTAGAGAAAGGATGCTATGTGATGTGCGACATGTGCCCGATTTGAGGAAGAATTTGCTCTCAATCAAAATGATGGATAAGCTAGGGTATTCTGTCACCTTCAGTAACAACTACTGCAAGATTACCAGAGGAGCTCTTGTAGTAGCAAAGGGAGAATCTTATGGGACCTTATACCATTTATGCGGTGATACGGTGACAAACCATGCAGCAGCAGCAACAACTTCGCTTTAGGATGCAGTAATGCTATGGAATCAACGCCTAGGACATTTGAGTGAAAAAGGCTTGAAAATTCTGCATGACAGAGGTATGCTTTCTGGGGTTAAGTCTTGCAATTCAGACTTATGTGAGCACTGTATTTTTGGTAAATAGAAGAGGGTTCGGTTTACTGCAAGTCCTGGTAAGAGTTGATTTTTTGCAACTTATACATTCTGATATATTTGGACCTGTCTCCACTCAGTCCTTGAATGACACCATCTATTTTCTAACTTTTATAGATGATTATTCTAGGAGAGTGTGGGTTTACTTTCTGAAGAAGAAGTCGGAAGCTTTGCAAAAATTTAAGGAGTTAAAAGCACGGGTAGAAAAGAGTTTGGGCAAGTCAATTTTGTGTCTCAGGTCAGATAATGGGGGTGAATATTGCTCCAAGGAATTTGATAAATTTTGTATGCAAGAAGGTATTAAGCACCAGAAGACTGTACCATACACTCCACAACAAAATGGTGTGGCTGAGCGGATGAATCGCACAATCATGGAACGTGCAAGAAGCATGCTTAGCGCAACCATGTTGGAGAAAAAGTTATGGGCGGAGGCTGTTAATACAATTGTTTATCTTATTAACAGGTCACCTACAACTGCGTTGGAGGGTCAGATTCCAGAGGAGGTTTGGTGTTGTAATCCAGTTGATTACTCTCATTTGCGTACCTTTGGCTATGACGCTTTTTCCCATGTACCCAAAGAAAAAAGGTCCAGGATTGACCCGAAGTCAAGCAAATGTGTTTTTCTCGGCTATGGAGATATGGTGAAGGGGTATAGACTGTGGGATCCTACTGCCCGCAAGGTAATCATTAGCCGGGATGTAATTGTTGATGAAAAATCCATGCAAAGAAAGGAGGTACAACAAAATCCTAATGTTGTGCTTGTTGAAGTAGAATTGAGTGAAGATGACTATGAAGATGAACATGCTGAAGTTTTTGATCAACATGCAGAACAAGTAGAACAAGAAGTAGAGCAGCCACAACGGTCACAAGACCAAGAGCTAGAAATATCATTGGGTTAGAAGATCTACACGTCCACAAAAGTGTTCGGAAAGGTATTCTCATGTGTATCAGTCCTCTTTTGCTTTGTTAACTGATGATGGTGAACCTAGTTCATTTCAGGAAGCTAGAGAGTCTGAAAATGCATAAAAGTGGAGGAAATCCATGGAGGAGGAAATCGAGGCACTTCGCAAGAATAAAACTTGGGAACTTGTGGATCTCCCACCTGGAAGAAAGACTGTTGGAAACAAGTGGGTGTACAAAGTGAAGAAGAACAGCGATGGGCTGTTGGAACGCTATAAAGCTCGCTTGGTGGCAAAGGGCTATGTGCAGAAATCAGGTGTTGACTTTAATGAAATTTTCTCTCCAGTTGTGAAGATGACTACTATTAGAGTTCTACTTGCACTTGTAGCTGCACAAGATTTGGAACTGGAGCAGCTTGATGTAAATACTGCTTTCTTGCATGGTGATCTCGAGGAAGAGATATATATGGATCAGCCTGAGGGCTATGAAGAAAGAGGCAAAGAGCATTTGGTTTGCAGATTGAAGAAATCATTGTACGGGTTGAAACAAGCGCCAAGGATGTGGTACAAGAAATTTGACACCTTCATGAAGAGCCAAGGTTTTAGCAGGAGTGAAGCTGACCATTGTGGATACTATAAGAGGTTTGACGATGGCAGTTTTATTATTTTGCTGTTGTATGTTAATGATATGCTGGTTGCAGGCCCCAACATGAAGAAAATCATTGATCCTAAGGCTCAGTTGGCTAGGACATTTGAAATGAAGGATTTAGGAGCAGCAAACCAAATTTTAGGGATGAAGATACATAGGGACAGAAAAGGAAGAAAGATTTGGTTAAGTCAAAAGTCATAGGTGGAAAAGATTCTGCAGCGCTTCAATATGCAGAATGCTAAACCAGTTAGTACCCCACTTCTTCCACACTTAAAGTTGTCTTCCAACCAGTGTTGTAGAACGGAAGCAGAGAAGACAAGCATGTCTCATGTACCGTATTCATCAGCAGTAGGAAGCCTTATGTATGCCATGGTGAGCACCAGACCGGATATTGCCCAAGTAGTGGGAGTAGTCAGCCGGTACATGGCAAATCCTGGTAAGGAGCATTGGAATGCGGTGAAGTGGATATTCAAATATTTAAGAGCCACTTCAGATGTTGCCATTTACTTTGGATTGGTAGATTTACAAGTTACAGGTTTTGTGGATTCTGATTATGGTGGAGATAGAGATGGGAGAAAATCCACTACAGGATATGCCTTCACTCTTGCTGGTGGAGCAGTGAGTTGGGCTTCTAAGTTGCAGTCTGTTGTGGCTTTATCAACCACTGAAGCAGAATACATTGCAGCAACTCATGCCAACAAAGAGGCAATTTGGCTAGAGCGATTGTTGGGTGACTTCAAGGTAATGCAAGAGAAAATTACGCTGCATTGTGATAGCTAGAGTGCTATTCAGTTAGTGAAGAATCCAACATTCCATGATCGCACGAAACACATTGATGTCAAGTACCACTTTATCAGAAATGTGGTGGAAGAAGGTGGGATCCTGTTGCAGAAAATCGACACTGAAGTGAATCCTGCGAGATATGCTTACAAAGCCGGTCAAGGTAGAGAAGTTTGAATGGTGCAAAACTTCTCTGGGCTTGCTGAAAAAGTAACAAGGGCAGCATTGGGCAATTGGCACTGGATGAAAATCTTTGGCAGAAGAGTTCCTGAATACTGACTTCAAGTGGGAGAATGTTAGGAGGTGAAGTCACTATGCAATGTTCTTACTAGCAGAAACTGCTGTTGGATAGGCAATAGACGTCTAGGCAGCAGTGCCTGACGTCTAGGCAGCAGTGCCTGACGTCTAGGCAGCAGACGTTTAGGCTGCTAGACGTCTAGGCAGCAGTACTAGACGTCTAGGCTGCAGACATCTAGGCTGCTAGACGTTTAGGCAGCGCTGTAGACGTCTAGGCAGCGCTGCTTGACGTCTAGGCTGCAGTATGAGACTAGACGTTAAGGCAGTACAAGACGTCAGCAGGTCGGCTGGAGTACGAGATGTCAGCAGCAAACGTCTAGCTAGACGTCAGTACGCGGAAGACGAACAGGCTTTGGGAGCGGAAGACGAACAGGCTTTGGGAGCTGAAACAGACAATTTTTGGAGGCTTCCGTTGGAAGATGAAACAAACAGTTTTGGAGTCTTCCTTCTGCTCTATAAAAGGGATGTGATCCCTTGCATAAGGTTTAGCGAGTGCGTATGAGTTGTTGAAAACGTCAAAGGACGTGGATGTAAATTTTGCTAAAAATAATAAAAGAGAAGTTGCCATTGCCCCGTGGTTTTTCCTGCACATTGCAGGTTTCCACGTAAATCTCTGTGTCACTTGTGTTACTGTTTCCGTGTTCTATATTTTTGTTATTGTGCTTCCTCTTGCAAGTGATAAATCTTGAAGTAATTCCTAACACTCTCCTCTTTCATCCAGGAGATGCAACCTTTCATATGCCTCTAATAAAAACAAAGCTCTCAACTTGCCACATATCATATGACTCTTCATACTCTCTTGATACTTTGTACTCTTTTTCATATTACCACATACATTATATAAAATATAAATCATCTACCAAACTAATATTGCAAGGGGGCCAAATAATGTAATATCTCCAACAGATGTAAGCCTAAGGGCATATGTGATTTGCAAACCTACAGGCATAATTTGATGTATTCAACCCTATCGGTATTAGTTAAACCATTAGTATGGTTAACCTTGTAATTTTTAATTTAACTTCAAGCCATTATGTTATGTTGATTTGGGTTAATATCGCATGCAATTATTATTGGGGATTAGGTATCTTCTATAAATAACCCCGGACCATTGATCCATTGCATCAGACTGAGTGATATCATGTGGTGCCTACTGCCACCCACCTCTCCTATTTTGTTTATGTATATTATTCTTTCGGTGTATTGGTCTTAGTTTCGTTTTTATACTCTTTTGCATATGATATTTCACTTTTATACTGTTTTGCATATGTTCTGTGGTGAATATGCTTCTGTTTGTTTTTGGAAAGTACAATGAAATCTAACAGCAGGGTCCTTGGGTAATGGATAACGTGTAGGAGCAAATGGATCATGGAATGTTTTTATCATTGTGTTCAAATTTGGGCCTCCTTCCTTTCAAGGGCTTGATATTTCCCTAAATTATGATGACAATCATCCTAAAAGGTGTAGAAAAAGATAGAAAGGCGAAATAGGCACTCTCCTTGGGTGATGGATAACATGTAGAAGAAAATTGATCATTATGAGGACTACAAACATGAAGAATATGTGATGGAAAATGGCACCAATGTGACCCATGGGAAGGGTAACAAATGGGGAAGGTATATTTCTCTAGTGATCAAGATCCAACTCTCCTTTTGATCCATTGTTGTGCCTTGTGAGGAGGACAAGACACCATACTGCTGCTTGACAAGTGTTAGTTCATATTCTAACATGTATATACTACTTTGCTTAACTCTAGCAAAGGGTCGACCACTATCACATATTCATGCATCCGTTCAGTTGTTGATGAGATTATGATTGTCATCCATTTCAGTACATATAGATTTCATTCCATATTTTCTTTCATTTCTCATGATGCCAACATTAATTCTGAATATGGTGCTAGTTCTTTATATGATATGACTCATTCATCAAGTCCAATTTCAGATCTTTGAGCAGATAGTGATTCACTTTTCTTTGGGTTCTTGATTTGACAAATTGGTTCTTTCAAGTTCCTTCTTAGCTCTTCTTGTATCTACGTGAGTGTTCACATAAATTCTTATTTGTTATTAATTTGGTCTGTTCAGTGTTCCTTCTTTTACTTGGAATCTTTTGCTGATTTTCTCTCTTGTTAATATTGTCATATTTTCTCTGGCTGATCTTTGAAGAACATTTGCTATCCAAAGCATGCATTGATTTCAGCTCATGAATTCTCCTATGTAGTCCCAATTAAAGATACCAATCTAGTGCTAGTCTTTGTCAACAAACACTTGGCAGCTGATTGCAGGTTTAACAGGTTCCTTGAGATTTCCTACAGCTTAGTTCATCTGCTGGTGTTCTTGTGGAATGTCTGGTTTATTTTCCTTTTCTGCACCTATGCATCTCTCATTTGAGTTGATCTTCTCAATTGCCACAATTTTTACTGTTGTTACCTTTCTTGTCATGTGTTGTGTATAGTAACTTCTTGTATTACTCTGTATGTGCACATATTGATTATTTGATACATTGTCACTTCTCTGCATGGTTTGATTCTGGTGAAATTTTCTATAGGTCCTTTTAAGACTCCATTGCCAAGTGAACTTTTGGTTAATTAGTATGCTTGTGTTTCATGGACTCATCTCTTCGCTCATCCAAATACAGGATTCAATTTCCTGTACATCATTGTAGATTCAAGCTTCCATTTGCGACAATGTGGGTTAAATACTAACATTTGCTTGTATTTTGTGCTTGAAACTCTTGGCACACACTCACACTTATTTAGTTCAATTCATTTGCTCATTAATTACACCCTTATGTTACTGCTTACAGAAATCTCAAACTATTCAGCCCTCTTAACTCTATGTCCATTTACTTTTTTTGTTTCATGGCCTAAAGTGAATTTCTTTTGCAGATTTGCAAGCTTGCACTCCTTGCACCCATCTTATCATGTTCTTGAGTGGTTATCCTCACAAGTTTAATTTCCAATTCAAGACTTTCCGCAACATCTGAGAAGAGCATTTCATATGGCATGACATATTTTTCTTTTATTTGTGCAGGACATAATCCTTTTGGTGCTGTGCTTGGCATAATTGAAAGACTTGTCTTTGAATCAATTGTTTTCTTCTGTGTATGTCTCAGGCCCTTACTAAGTACTCATATCCCCATTGGCAAATCTCAATAATGTAATAAATCTATACCCTTTGGCCTTGATAATAATGTTTCTGGGTCTTTAGGAGACAAAAAAAAAACCAAAACTTGGTAGATTACAGCTAGCTTGTACAGAGAGAAGATGTTACAAATGTGGAATTGCTCTTTAAAAAGTACTGCGAGAAACTCAAACACTTGTAAATTGACGAATTTGTAATCAGTTATAAACTTATAATCATTGATGAATGGTAAAATGGGTATTGCTTTCAATTCTGTATTTTGTTATCATGATGTGGTTTAGTGTAATTAGTTCTGGTTGGTGTGTAGGAGTCCATGAGATTAATAGTTCTACTTATTAGGGAATGTGGTACAGGGATGGGTACCATCTATATATCCATGTACTGTTGTACTTTGATTTGAAAATGGCTTGTCAAATCATGGGGTACAGGTCATGTCTCCTGGTACTCGTGAATCCAAGTGTGCATTCTCAGTGGTCTTCCACCCAAAAAGTTTCCTGCATAATGTTCTATTGATCAAAATATTTATTGTTAGGTACAAGAAGAAAGGTATGCACTTTTTCTAATTTGAAAAATTGGATAGTTAACAATGTCAATTGACGAAGAACTTGTCATTGTGTAAATTTGTAGAGTTCTTTATCGTTGTGATTTGGATGCTGTTTCACAGTTGCACTTGTTCTCATTATTTGCATTATAAACTGACAAGTTCTCATGTTGAGGATTTTCTTTAGTTATTCGCTTCTTTTCTATTTAAGGAAAAAGCTGAAACATAAATATTTTGGGTTTCAGTATAAGAAATAATATTTTCATTTCTTAAGAAATTATGTCTATCTGAGAGTTGATACAGATGCATACAGCTCTGGTTTCAAGCCTCATTCTCCAGCTTTAGTCTTTATCTGCTCTTTTTTTGGCTTGAGAGTTTATTTGCAGGCAGGACTATCTCTACTTGTACTTCAATAATGTGGTTAGGGTTTATTCCTTTGGGTTTACCTCCTTTAGTCATGTCTAAATTGTTTAGTATTTTAGTTCATTACTGTTTAAGCTTCTTGGGATTCTTTTACCTGATAATGAAAGCTATTTCTGAGATTCAAACTTTGGTTATATCTGCTAAAATATTTATGAAGAAAGGGATGACACAAAACATGCTCTTTCATTTTTTATAGGCATTTACAGACTTCTGAGCTTTATTTATAAAATAGACAAGTTTTAGGCATAGTCGAATATTAATTGCATGAATCCATTTGAGTAAAATTTGACTGTGGAAACAAGGTAAGGGCTTTTTATAATAATTTGTTTACATGTTTTAATTTTTTTATGTTGCAGATGAAATGTATGTTCTGTCATCAAGTCAAAAACGTGTGGCAATTGAGCTTGTTGGATTGAATAAAGTTCAAGAGAAGCAGACGCATCTAGACAATTTGTTCCATGCATCTCTTGAGTATGCAGGCGTCAGTTCACCTGGATCTGTACAGGAGATTTCTGGTCTTCTACCAAGTAATAATTTAAAATCCTATTTTGTAATTACCTAAATACAAGTTCTTCGTTGTCTCCTAATAATTATAAATTTATAATAGTATCTTACACACATTTAGAAGCCAAAATGTGATGGAGTGGGTTTCTAATTTTGTGTATCTGGTTTATGACTCCTTGTCTTGGTCATTTATTAAGTTTTTTCATCTTCCCTTCTAGATAGGCAGTGCCTATGCTGCATCTTTTTTCATAGTCCTAATTCCACAATACACATAATTGTATAGATTGGGCAAAAATACATTGTATTTTATATGCTTTGAAAGACTTGCTTTTTATTTAATAGGTAAAGAAAACTCTTTTATATCCCAACCGTTAAAAGTATAATAAAGTGGAAAACTTCAAACCGGTTTGGTCTGGATCTGCATAATGGTCCTCAAGGCGAATAGGAGTCTTTGGGCTTCTGCATTCTTGCACTAAATTGAAGCACTGCATAGTTGGGAGGTCACCAACTCAATGTTTAAAATCCAGCCTTTGTTGTTCCAAAATTTCTTTTGTAACTCTGACCTTCTTTCTCAGTTGAAGGACTTGTTGCTTAGCTGCCTGGTATTGATTGGGCTTGAAGTAACACAATTCAGGCCTGCAATTTGGGCACTGGTGTTCACCAACATGCTTTGCTGTTCTTCTTACAGGCTTGTCCTTGAGATCATCCTCTCTATCATTTCTGGTATTTTTTTGATCATGAATTTTGTAGTAAGGAAAACCAGTTCTATACTCTTTCCCACTGCGCAGCAAGTGATGAAGCTTCTAGAGGTCACCAGAGAAAATGGGAAGGAAGTACCTGTAATATGGGAACAAGAGTTCTATACTCTTTCCCACTGCACAACAACTGATTAGCAAGTGTCCCTTCTGTGACCAACCAATCACAAAGGAGACAGAGGACCATCTCTGTTTGAATGAGTGAAGTCAGCAACCATAACAGAGGCTAAAATACCTCTCCACATTGTGAAGAGACAAAGTTGATAGGTAAGGCCCAAAATATAGCTATGAATCCAGGAATTCCTGTGGCCCTTAACAGTTTAACTATGAACAGTTTTGTTTATGACAAAGAGAATGTAATTCCAATTATTTTGCATGATCCCAGTTTATCTAAATCAACAAGGGCAATCCCCCCATTGATGGGTATCTTTTTGCTGTCCTGACCTTACAACATAAGTTACATTCAAACTCATGATGCTTATTATCTGTGTCCAGGTAATCATATTCTGGCAATAATTAGAGTTTTAACTTTGATATGAAGCATATTGATCAACCTATGCAAACTCAAAACTTCTAACGTTTTCTTTCATTTGCACGTAACTGATGCCAATATTTTATTTTCATAATTTCATTTCCACCAAATACTTCTCTCAATGTTAAAGGAGAAGATGAGACAGGCCAAAGCTCAAGCCATGCAAACAACTCATCATTGAAGATTATAACAGGCTGAATAAGAGTCTTTCTAGGATTTTACATTATCGTTTACAATTTCCCTTCAAATTTTGATTTTTTTTATTGTTTTGACTTCTCAGGGATTTCATTCTGAGTTGCATGGGTTTCCTTTTACAAGTGGCTACTTGCAAAATGCTAATATTGTTTAAGCTGAATAGTAAGTTCCTATAATCTATTTGTTGCTTCCAGATGTAATGAAGAAGATGAAGATGAATGAAAGCATGAAACTATGTTTCAAAATCAAGTTCTATGCAATTCTCTGCATACTATGCAATTTGCATGTCCTTAGTTACATGAGATTCTGAGAAATCTGTAACATTTTCTTTGAGTGTTACTTGTATTTTGCAGAACAGATGCTTCCTAAAATTCCAATGGTTTAATTTCAGGAGCCTTACTGAAAGCTAGGGTAGATAAAAGTTCTTCTTCAATTGGTCTAGACTTCAAATCCTACTGTCCAAAACTCCTGAAGTAAACAACTTTGTCTTATAGAGTAGGGACTTCCCTTCAAAGCTAGGGTCGATAAAAGTGATTCTTTATGTTTCAATTTTCTTTATTGGAATTAAAACCACAACATAGCCTCTGTGAAGAATCATTGTTTCTATTTCACTTTGAAGATAGCAGTTCTTGGGTATCCAGTAAACAGTATTCTGATAAAATCGCAAGAGGCCTATAGTTGCATGGTTTTGCAAACCAGAAATGGAATGTAACGCGTGACGAAGGTCCAATGTTACTAGTCATCAAGGGCTCACTTATATGCTTAAAAATGTCATTCTTTTATAATGAGAGCCCTAGCTTTTCTGCATATTTGCATTTCTTCAAAAAGAATGGAGGTCTTGAGAGGTAAGTCTGTACCCTCTTCTTTTTGCCATTTTACTTCAGGCCTGTCAGGCTTCCTTGCATTTATAACCTGAGAAAGGAGAGATTTCTTTAAAAAGCAATGCCTTCACCACTAGAAGAAATCATTACATATTATAAAAGGTCATAATGTGCTCTGTAGAGGATAACACTATATTTGTGTAAAGATTGATGTGTACTTTTTGGCAGCCCTTAAAAGAGTGCAGCAATACATAGTTTCACTTCATGATTCTATTCTTATTGTTTGCCTTAGTTGCTGTGATTTCTTTGTTAAACAAATGTTCTTTTAAATTTTATCTCTATTTTCTATCTTAGTTTTTAATTGTGGCTTTCTCAAAATGGAAACCCCAGTTTGTAACTGATGAGTATTGGTGCCGCGTGACAGAACTTGAAGAGCTGGATCTTAGAGGAAACTTGCTTCCTGACTTGCAAGTAAGTACAATAACCGTATACATGCTATTTGGACAATTTTTGGTGGTCAATAAGCAAAATGGTAAAAATATTTGATTCTCATCTTTCATTTGATCCTTCTTGTCATGCATCCTATGCATTTTTATGTCACATTTATCATTATTATATATGAAGTTATGTTGTGTATATTTTAAGTTGCTCCTTATTTTTCCCCCTTTGCTTGTTTTTTAAAATAATGAAATGTCAAAGACAACATCTGAACTTTGTGGTTTTTTCCAAATTGCATTTTTAATATTTATATCCAAATATATGGTATTTACCTATTCATGGGCATATATGTGTTCTTTGCAGTAAGAATATATATGCATATAGAGAAACATTCTAAAAATATTGGATAGAATTTACAAAGCTCCATTGCTTAATGGATATGACTCTATGCTTTCAAGCTATTATATACAACTTGTAATAGATGACCTTAAATAACTTTCAGAGGTTATGAGTACTAAGAGATGAGATGTCCGAAGTGACTTTTCACAAACTTTAATAATATACTAACAAGGGCTGTGTAGCTAGTCCCTGCTGTTGTAGTTTTGTTAGTCATATGGCATTGAGATGGGTTCCACCTATATTACATCATGACCACATTATTACAGTGTGAAGGTTTATATAGATTTTCTTCAATTGTGTATACAAGGATGAAACTGGCCCCACTGTATTACATCATGACTACATAATCATGGTATTTCAACAAAACATGTTATCGGGGTTCAAAGTTCAAACCACCCCTGAAATGCAGATTCCTTGAGAGGTGTCTGCAGGAAGACTAGATGATGGCCCCTTCCCTACTCCCTCTTACCCTTTGGGCATGCCATAATGGTATACACGGACTTTAGGTGGATAGCACAAGCAAATGCAGGTCTCATCAAGAGACACCTTACATTCACTTCCTATGTATTCAAGATGGGGGTTTCAGCTTTGCATTTTCTTTATCACTATGGAACTGCTGCAACAGTAATGATCTAATCTCTTAATTCCAGTCAATTCGTTAGAAGATTCATTGCCTTAATTTTTTCTATGCATGTCACATCAATGGGATCATCACTAGAGGATGCATCCATTGAATGCATAGGGGTATTCATTAACTCAAAAGGAGAAATTGTCACATTGAAGAAGCCAGGAATGTTTGGATAATCTTGGATGCAGTCTCGAAGCATGTCTGTTTTAAGATAATGAGACCTTCATCACCTGTTGTAATGGCAATTGCCAATTTACTATATGATTAGCTTCCCTTCTCTGTTGGTGCTGTAAAGCCCATTTACTGCTGAGCGGAAGAATTCCCCAATAATTTTTAAATTGAAGCTTCTTGTTTATGATAACTTTACATGATCAAGTACAATCAAAAATCTAGCTCCACATCACAGGCTTCATCATGTACATGTGAACCGGGGAAATGCTATTCTTTTGTTTGTTCCAATGTAACTGCTGTTCTTCCATTGATTGACAATCAAACATCTATTGTCCTCCTCGCTTACCTGCCCAAAATAGCCATGCGGGCTATTATCTTTATAGTTCAAGCCTACATGGACCAGTTGTCTTTGGAGAAGCTCTGTCCATATCAATACCCACTGCCTTTCTCTCCCTAGACCCCTAAGCCTAAGCACTGGTTTTACCATCCTTCGGCATCCTTCAACTTTGCAACATTTATCACATGGGAGAGCAGTAACATCTCTTCTTTCCTCAAGTGATAATGTGATAGCAAGCTAAAACTAGACCCTCTCTAGCACAAGACTGACCATTTTAACTAAAGGCCACATTCAGTTTTTCCATCCTAAGGGTGACGTGAAACCCTTAGGACAACTTATGTGTGATACTAATCAAAATGGCTCTCAAGCTCCAACTTAAATTTTTTGAATCCCACCCTCTCCTTCAAATTGCCTTAGTTTGATGAGTGTCGTGAAACCATTGCTCCTTAACCACATTCCTGGAAACCTTCAATGCATTCAAATTCAAAATGTAGGGGGATTGGAGACTCACCTTTGACATTAACACTTAGCCTCATGTGCCCCAAGCCAATGAGAACAATGATTAGACACTTAATTTTTTTTCTTTCTAAAAGTGAGAAATTGTCAACCCCCGCACATCTTTTGCTCAAGCAAACCTGAGCACAATCAATATTCCTTTTACTGAGTTTCTTCATATATAATGTGAAGCATGGGAGTGCTCAGCTCCTAATTAACCAACATCTCATAGTCCTGTTGGCATTCCTGCAACATTGGCTTCCTCTGTATATATTTTGCTATTCAGTAATCTCTTCTTCCTTGGGGCTCTGTTCTTTTTTCAGAATGAATTCTTTGTTTCTTGCCTTTTGCTGTCAGAATTTGTGGGCTACGCCCAAAGGAGTGTGCAGTTTTTCCTATTCCCTCATCATGCAGGGTCTTTGTCTTTTTGAGGACGAGGGTAGTTTCGCGCCAAGTCTCCAAGCGCAAGTTGGTTTCGGAGCAGAGGTAGAGCGCGGACCCGTTTTGGGCCAGAGAGCAACGCAATCCAGCTTTGGAGAAAGAAAACGTAAGTGATGCCCAGGCCGTTTCGCCCCTGTGTGAGAGCGCAAGGCAGTTTCAGGCCTTGACGGGGCAAAACTCAACTCCAAACATAAAAATGCTAAGTGGGCCCAGGTGTTTTCGCCCTGTATGGAGAGCGCAAAGCCTTTTTGGGGGCCAACTTGGGCGAAAACCCCTTTGTTTTGTCCTAGGAATCAGCGCAAATATGTAGCGAAGCTGAGTGAGGCCCATATTCTTTTCTCCTCTCTTGGAGAGCACAATGCAATTTCGGGATTAACTTGAATGAAAAGGCCTTTGACTTTTCCACGGGGCGCAGCGCATTTCAATTTCAGTTGCAAGTGGGGCCCAATTCTGTTTCGCCCCAAATCGCTAGGGCAAATCAATTTCGGAGTCTTCCAAGGCGAAAGCGCCTTTGACTTTTCCAAGGCGCAGCAACAGTTTTGAGGAAAAAATGCTAAGTATGGCCCCAAGGCGTTTCGCTCCAATATTCAAGCGCAAATCAAATTCGGAGTAAGGAGGAGCGCAAGCGTCTTTGAATTTTCCACTCTGATGCCCCTCCCAATGCAACAAGGCGTTTCGTTCTAGTTTCCTAGCGCAAATCAAATTCGGGCTTGCCAAGGGCATAAGCGCCTTTGACTTTTCTCACCCCAATGCCACTCTCGAGGCTTCAAGGTGTTTCGCTCCAAATTTCCACCGCAAGGCAGTTTCGGGCCAAGTAGGAGCGCAAGCGCATTTGAATTTTCCATGCCGGCGCTGCTCCCAAGATAGCAAACTCGTTTCGCTGCAGTTTTCGAGCGCAAGCCCATTTCGGGCCAGAAAACAACGAAACGTAGGTGGGGCCAGCTCCGCAAAGCCCCTGTTTCAGTCTAGCTCCCCCTGCCTCAGCAAAAATTTCTCAGAAACGCTTCTCAGCAGCGAAACAAAGTGCGCCCTCACCGGTTTAATTGCAGTCGGTTTGAGAAGCTTCCGGATTTGATTTTCCCGGATCTAAAATCCAATCTTTCGTTGAGGTGGTTCTAGCAAGTTGGAAGGCGGCGCAACAGGCGAATCATATCGCCACATTGAAGCCATGTAGCCACTTCTCCACAAGTCATCCAATTCGGGCCATGCCTCATTACTGTTTAATGAGTGCTCAAATCCAATCTTTGTTGCCACCGCGATGTTTTGTGGGTTTGTATTTATGTTTCAGAGGCAGAATCCTCTATAAAAGCCAACAATTCTAATGTAATATGATGGACGTTTTGCTAGAGACTTGTTGTACATGAATTCTGCTATGAATGCAAAGAAACCTTGGCTCTAATTTTGGACTTCTTTTTGTGTATGTCTTCTATCTGCTATTTCTATCAAATTCTCTTCTTTGTCTGTGGGCTATAATTCTATGTCTGGATTTAGCTTCCAATAGAGGGTGGATGCTGGAATAAATCTGGAGATTGCACATATAAGTTGTCTGGTTTTAATTTCTGTTACTTTCTTTGCGTGAAGTTCTATTGATTCAGAGTGCAATTAAGTTATCGTGTTGTTTGTTCATCACCCCTGTTCATCTGGCCTGAGGCCATATTTCCCATTCCTTTCAGTTATTTATAATTTCTTTTTTGTTCCTTAATCTCAATTCCCAAGTTAGAATAGTAAGGGAACCAGCCCATCTCTGGAGATTGGCACGGGAGGCATTTCTTCCTTTCGGCCTTTCAATGTTGGTCGGGTCTAGGGCGCATGGATGAAACATTCCATACCTAAGGTGGATTTTTGACCAACAGTTTCTGGCACGCTCGGTGGGACCCAAACGTTCCACGTCAAAGCAGTATTAAGAGTTGATGTTCATCTTGTTGCTGTTAAAAAAGAACATCTAGCGACTCAGCTGAACTCAGAAGCCTCCGAATCTTGAAAACCGGTTATAAAGCCTCACCTTCATGTACACGAGATCGAAGGCTAAAAATCCAGAGGAAGCAGTTGAGTTCTTCGAGCTCAACATCGACGCTTTGGGAGAGCATCCTAGAGTAGTCCCCTCGACTATCCCGTCGGTTCAAGCACCCTCGCAAGTAGCTGCTATAGTTTCGCAGACTCCAAGTCCTGCCAGCACTGCGACTAGCTTGCCACTCCAACCAAACGTTCCGATCCAGATGGCACAGCCTCCGCCCAGACAGTTTCCCGCATGGAACCATTCGGGACCTCTAGCTTTGCAGGCTCAGAACCAAGTGCTGCCCGTAGCATTAAAGGCTCTGCCCACATTTGACGGTACAAGAAAGACCGCCTATGAGCATGTACAAGATGTCGCTACACTGGGAACTATACACCACATCACGGAAGAAGATATTATGGTGAGACTGCTGGTTCTCTCACTCAGAGGGAAGCTCCTCTACTGGTACAAATCGCTGCTGCCCGGAACCATCACCACATGGGACCAGTTAGCGGAACAACTTATAAAGGATTTCAACGAATAGGCAGATCGTTTCTCCTTGTTGCACTAGTTCACCACAATCCAAAGACACCCCCAGGATGAGGTAGCGGATTTTAACGTCAGGTTCGCTCAAACTTGGCAGAGAGTCACTGTCGGTCTTCGGTCTACTCTGGAGCAAACAACGTTCTATTACTTGAGAGCGTTCCATTTCGACATAAGCATGAGCATTAGGCATGTTAATGTCAATACTTTTCCGGCCTTGTATGAGCAGGCGCAGAAAGCCGAGGCTGACTTAGTCGCTATTGGTAAGCTGCCTCCGAAGATGACCATGCCGATTTATCCAAACTTTTATCCTAGCGCATCCTCTCAGTCGCTACCTACACCCCTGATGTACCCCAATCAATCGTGGAATCCCAATCCTCAGAATCAGGCGGTATCCAACCCACAGTATCAAGCACCCGCTGTCCCTCAGATCCCAGCACCTATCCAATATCTTGCACTACTTGCACCATTGGTGCCATTGCCATTACTCGCGCCTCAGGTAGCTGCAAATCCGGACCATGCCAAAGAGTTGCAAGATCTATGAACATCAGTGAAGACGATGGCGAATGAGAATACTGTCTTAAGGAGGAGGCAAAATGATCAAAGCTTCCAGCCAAGGAGATTCGCTCCTCCTCCTCCGATTACTAGGGAGCAAGCTGCTTCCACCAGCAGGGCTCCTGAGAGAAATGCGACAATGTTGGAAAATGAAAAAGCTGGTCCATCCGACGGAGTTTATTGGTGCTCCACCTGCAACGACCCGCACGACGAAGAGACTTGCATGGTTCACTTGAACTATGTACAGACCCTTGCAGACAACGCTCCTGGTGGGCAGGTAAATATGATAAGGGAAACAGATCGCAATTTTATGATTCCCACTGTCAAGCAGCTCTCCATCCTCATGAGAACTGGTAAGAAGCCCATCGAAGTTGATCCGGTTCAAATGGAACCGTTGAAGGTGCCTGCCAGCTCCAAGCCGTCAAGCGAGAAGGCGTTGTCGCCAAAAAAAGAGCCTGTCGGGGTGTCATAGCTGGGAGATTCCCTCCTATTAAAAGACTTCCTGCCTCCAAGAGCAAAAGGGAGGATCCCTCAACAGCAGGCTTCGCCCTCTCAACCGCAAATAGAGGTGAGGGATTAGGTGAGAGAAAAGCTCAGATATCCCTTGCTGACCAAGCGTCAGAGGGTAGAAGCAACACAACGGTATTGGACCAGATACAAGACTGCTAAGGAGGGAGGCGAGTCTGGTACAGGAGCGTACAACATCGTTGAAGAGCTGAAGAAGACTCTAGCTAAGGTAAACCTCTTTGATGCCCTTCAACTGCCCGATCAAGTCGATCTACTGCAAGAATTATTGAAGTCTGCCAAAGGCAAGGGAAAGCCGACTTAGACTGTCTTGACGTAGACGCTGACTACCTCGGCCATCGGGAAGAACATATCGCCACCGTTCTATTTGTCCCTCAGGATGGAAGGATGGCTCATGCATAACTGCATGATTGATTTTGGCGCTGCCACTACTATGATGCCCATGGTTGTTTGCGAGAT
Source organism: Wollemia nobilis (assembly GCA_028583015.1). Classification (NCBI taxonomy): domain Eukaryota; kingdom Viridiplantae; phylum Streptophyta; class Pinopsida; order Araucariales; family Araucariaceae; genus Wollemia; species Wollemia nobilis. The sequence goes on from JAQPPZ010017086.1 coordinate 7,024,418, forward strand.
TATGGGCATGGAGTACACGAGAAGTAGTCCTGGTGTGCTTCAACTGGACGGAACTCCGGTTAAGACAGTGGGGGTAATCAAAGATATCCCGATCGTGTTGCACAAGATGCCGTAGATTACCGTAATTCAAGAAGTTGTGGTGGTAGATGTTGGTTACGAATCTGCCATGAGGAAAGGATTTTTGGTTAATGCGCCCAGATTCGCCCACCAGCATGAAAGGCCGGAAGGAAGAGATGCCTTCCGAGCCAATCTCCGGAGAAGGCCGGCTCCTTTTGGGGGGGTTGATTTAAGCTAAAGGGAACAGGAAAGAAATAAATGAACGGAAAGAGATAAATGTACAGAAAGAGATTACAAATATGTCCAAAGGTTGGTGGGGGGGAACTAACAGTACGGGAACACACCAATCACCGCTACTTACTGCATACAAACACAGAGCATGACAAGGAGCGCAAAACCTAGGCGTACTTCCGATACACCAGCGGCGTATGCACGGCTTCAATAGCTCCCTAGCAAACATTCCCTACAAGGAACTAACGGCGAGGGATCGTATCAATCACCGGATACGTACAGCGACGGGGGTAGAAAGTAAACCTAGAGATGTCGAGCCGGTATATGTGTTAGGCGAGAGAGTTTAACCGCACGGCTTCAATGGCTCCCTAGCAAACATTCCCTACAAGGAACTAACGAGCGAGGGATCGCATCAATCACCAGATACGGGCCAGCAACGTCACACATAACTGATGGAACTGCTACCACATTTATTATATGAATGCTTTAAATTAATGAAGTACAGAAGGTGCTTTAAACAAGCAATGCTAGAGGAACCTGATCGCCAAATGCCGAAGTGAATCAACGAGCCGCGACACAGGTGGGCCTAAGGCATATAATGAAAGACAGCATAAAAGAATAAAGACGGTAGAAACAGAACCGGGCATACTGATTGTATTCATAAGCGGAAGCACGGTTACGATAAGCACAGTAGTTCCCTAACAAACATTCCCCTTCCACCCTTTACAATGAATTTAAGATGGGCTTTTATAGCCCGAGTCCCACCCGTTACATTAATGGGCACGAGTCCCGATCAAACATAAGGCGACGAAGCGGCGAAAGAGCCGCAAATGCTGACCTTTTGTCGGGTCGGGCTGTACCCGCGACATGGTCTTCCTGGAAGGCGGACGGCTACGTGGCGGAGTCTTGGGTAAATCTTCAAGTCGGCGAGGCTCGCTGGTAGGCTGGAGCGGGTGAAACCTCGGATCAGCTTTGAATGAGGATATTAACGCGAGCGGTGCGGGCAGCCCATGCTTATCCCTTTTTGGTCGGCGAGTCTTGGTTCAAATCCCGAAGGCTGGACACTTGTCCGATGATGGGTTATCTTTGTGTGACACATGCACGCCTTAGAGGGCGATCTATCCATCTTCGCTTGGGATCGGGGCTCCTTGGGATGCGTGCAGAAATCAGTGCAGTTGGGGAAGGCCTTCAAGCCTTGGTCAAATTCCGGGTTTGTTCCCCTACCGCACACCTGTCAAGGGCGCATTCCGACTCTGTTGAGAAGTCGAACTGCGCACAGGCGAACACCGGTGTCTGCCGCCATATGGACCTGCTCCGGCATTTTATCTTTCTTCTGCATTGAACTGCCGGTGCAAGGTGCGCCCGGAAAGTGGGGCGGACCGCACAAGGGGCGAAGTACGCACTTCGCACCAAAGCGGGCGAAGTGCGCACTTCGCACCAAAGCCGGGCGAAGTGCGAACTTCGCACCCGGACTTAGCCAATTTCGAGATAGAACCTGTTGGAAAGCTGGAAAATCAAGCTGGGGACTCCAAGGAAAAAAGGGGGAGAGAAAGAGAATGGGAAAGAAAAGGAAAGGGGAGAGAAGGAAGAAAAACGGAAGGAGGAAAAGAAGAGCAGCACTGTTACAAGAACAATATTGAAGACATTGCACCCCGTGCAAAATGTGACAACATTTCTGGCGGCTCGCGGGGTGTCGAGCTCGCCTCGGCGCAAAGAATCCATGCCTTCATCCTTTGGGTGCAGAGGAACTTACCTCCCCTGCCTTTTGCTGCTCTAAGCTGTTCTCCTTGCGGCAACTGTTCTTCAGATTCATCTTTGTCAGTTGCCTCATCAGTATCTCCTTCCGAAAGGTCTCCATTTCACTGCACGCCTCGCACATGCGAGTGTACGCCTCTTGGGCTGAGCGCCGGGCTTCCGCTTCGAATGGCTTGCGGTCGGCTATGTCTTCTAATGCTCCGTGAAACGCAGCGACCGCGTGCAGGTCGATGGTGAGGTATCTTTTCTCTAACTCCTGAAAATAGGAGCGGATCCTGGAATATCTGGACACCATCTGAGTGACCTGACTGTCTTGAATTGGCTCAGTCCAGCTATCAATTTCAGCTGTATCTGCTTCAAAGGACTGCCAATTCTTCTTTACCCGATCTAGGGTGAGGAGCTCGCCATTCTCAACAAAACCTGGACACCCAAGTTCTGAAAGAGCGTGAAAGGGGGCCAGACAGATATCTCTTTCATGTCCGAATGCGTCAAGCATTCGTTTGGCCACTCTCACCTCTTCAACTTTTTTGAAATATTTGTGCAAGGTCACCCTTGCACCTGCCCATTCTGCAGCGAATGAGGACACGGGGGAAAAAAGGACGCCGTCGCGCTCGCGCTCTCGAAGATTTATCGCCAGGTCCAGCCATTGCTTTGCCTGGCGCTCGGCCTCCTCTACCACGAGGCTTTCCCTGGCGGAAACTTCTTGAATCCTGGATGCGAAGTCCAGGACCGCCATCGCCTTAAAGGTATGGGGCTTGCATTCCCTCAGCAAACCAGCCCTCATTTCCTTAACTTTTGTCTTTGAAAAGACAGCCGCTTGAGATGTTTTCTCTGCAAGCTGCGACTGCGCCTGCTTCAAAGACTCCTGGAGCTGAGAAATCTGCTCCGAGGCTGCTTTCTTTTCGGTTGCGGCCTGTTGCTGAGAAGCGGCCAGCTGGGCTTTGAATTCATCTGTTTCTCGCCGCGCCGCTTCCAGCTGCTCAGTGGACCTAGATAGGTCCTCTTCAAGTTGCCTTACTTTGTCCTGCAACGCGAAAAGTTCTTCCTGCTCCTCCAGACTCTTGACAAAGAGATTGTCAGCTTTGCGCATGATCGTCTGAATCTCATACTGTTTATCAATGTCGTCAAAGCTTTTCTCCTTTGTCTGGAGCACGTAGTCCGCCTTAGTCATTTCTCGGAGAGGCTTCTTCACTATTGGGATTATTTTCTCCGTTGTAATCACTCTCCTTCCGAAATCATACTTTGCGCGTTTTGCCGGGGCGGCTATCTCTTCGTGTCTCCTCCGCTTCAGGTCTTGGCGGAAAGAGACGAGAATACTCTACGGCTCTCGTTGCCAGGGGCAAGTCATCTGAGTTCTGAAGGTCGTCCATAAAATCTGGTTCCCCCAGCCTAGGGATCTGCTGAGACGTCTCTCCTGCGGGAATGGGATCAGGAGGAACCGGACAGACCTTGGAAGAATCGGTCGCTTGTGGGGGCGACCGGGAAATGGAAATGGGAGCGGCTGACACTGTGAGGGTTTGAAGCGGCTGAGGCGGAGGATGTGATGGTGAACGGACAGCCTCAGCACTGACCTCGGGCGAAGGGTTTGGAGTTGTGCTCAGAGAAAGAGAGACGTTAGGGTTACGAGCAAGGCGATCGAAAGAATGGGGACCGCTAGAAGGACGCGGAGACGGGGGGGAGGATGTGGTCATGGCTCGCCCGGATTGAGCGGGGGATCGAGTGGAAGTAGAGCTGGGTGAGACTAGAGAGACAGGGACAGCAAACGTACCTGCGGGCTCCGCCTGAGCCGATGCCGGGTGAATGTCTTCGCTTCTTGTCTCGGCGGCTGGCTTGGGACTGCCCAAAGGAATTGCCTCTGCGGCGGCAGGACGCGGCTGCGGCTCTGCGACTGGCTGCTGCACTATCAGGCTAGGTCGCTTGATTTTCTCAACTCTCCTCCGCTTCTTCTCTTCTGGAACAACTGTCGGATCAGGGGAAGGAGACGAAGCAGGTGCAGCGGGCACTGATGCTCCCACGGTAAACTTGTACCGGGGTTTGACTTGCAGAAGGTCTGCCGCGACCGGTCTGCTTTCTGGCGGCGCTGGCGCTTTTCTTGCCTGAGGAAGTGCCTCGGGCGCTGCCTTGACTAACTTTTTCGCCTTTTCAGGCGCCGCCTTAGGAGCCACGAACTGCATTGGATCGGCCTGGGTACTTGTTGGGCCGGCGCTGGCAGTTGCCGAAGTGTACAACTGTTTGGGAGGAGACCCACTTTTATAATCCTCAAAGGGGCCTCGGGGAACGTAACCTTGATATGCGAACGGCCGCCGGTTGTCATGATGCTTGGTCATAGAGAACCGAGAAGTCGTCATCTACGGCCAGGTTTCTCCTTGTGGATTTATCGTGCTGCGTGCGGCATCTCATTTTCCAGCATTCAGTAATCTTTTCTTTAGACCAGTTAAGGCCTGCAATCTTGGACAGAAATTTTTTGAACCCTGGAGATGAGAAGTGATGGTCCGGGTTTCGCTTGGGGTCATATGTCACCTCCTCGCAGTAGAAATCCTGCCAGGGAGGAGAAGCTTCCATTAATTCAATCTCCCAGTCAAGGTCCACATGGACCACGTCGCATCTATCTTCGGTTATATCCCGGGGGCACAAATGTGCAAACTTTCCCCTTATCCCATGAGGGTCATACTTCCAGCGCTGCGGCACAAAACCGAGGCCAATCCGGGACAGCGCTTGCTCTAGGTAGACATGTTGTCCTACCTCAGTAATCTCAACGTTGGCCCAGGAAAGAGGGTATTGGAAAATCTGTCCTCTTTTCTTCCCTAGGCCAAACTCTTCTTCCACATAGTCCATCTGTCGGGCAACCTCCATCCCGAACAGATGCTCTGAGCACCAATAGGGCAGCAAATAGGGTTTGCCCTTGAACCCGTAGATTCTGATCACAATCCCCTGCGTCAGTCTAAAAACGTCCCCGAGCTTCTGATTTATCAAAGCACTCGTCATTTCTCTCGGGGGACGGGGGATTTCACTTTCGGTGAAGACTGACATGACGAATCCCAGAAAGTTGAAGTTGAACTTGTAGTAGGACCCTTTCCGGTATAAGTCATCCATCCAGTTATAGACGGGCTGGGGCTCTCCCTTCTCGTTAACCTTCTTCAGGTTCAGGATCGGCATTTGGGGGTGCAGATGGTACAAACAAAGCCGAGCCGAACGGAACTGAAACGAAAATCGGTTGACTGCCTCTTCTGAATCTTCAACAGGCTGGAATGAATGGCGTAAGCCAGCCAGTCTGCCCAGTCGAAAGAGATGGGGCGCTTTCCGCTCCGCTGCGCCGCTGGTTCGTAAGATTCTCCACACAGGAGGCATTCCACGGCGCCAGGTGAGTACGGGTGCACCAACTCATCGGAGTCGCGGCCGAGGATCCATGCCAAGATGGTATATAGATACTTGCTCTGAAATTTCGCCAAAGGCATGGGGCCAGTCGGCCATTGTCCGGCTGGAAGCGGGGCGTTGAGCTCTGAATTGAGGAAATCCCTCATTCGCTTGGTGTGCGTGAAACGTCCCGCTTGTTCGCCCAGACTGATTTTTCTGAGGATGGTGCCGGAGTCATACTCCAGCCCTGGGGCGAAAGTTGGCTGCACAGTCTCCCTGCGCAGTGCGAACAAGGGTTTGCCAACGGAACTGCAGATTTGCCGGGAAGCTGGTTTATAATGTCTAACAATTAAGTCTATCAACTCCGGGCATTGGTGGACAGGAGGGCACATGAATACGAAGAGATTTGATTTGTACGCCGCTCCAAAATGATGGGAGGGCGAAACTTTGTCGACCCGACTCTCCACATTCGCTCGCAGCTGAGTTAGGCTCATGGAAAACAAGCCGTCCACATATCCTGCCAGGTAATTCACCGGAGGTGGTGGGGATTGCCCACGCTGTACCTTCTTCGTCCGGGCCTTTGACTTTTTCTCTGGCGGAGGATCGCCTTTGAAAACTCCTGGCCGCGGCAAATCCCCTGGTTCGCTGCTTTCGCTGGACTGCGCTGACACGGGCCTTTTTCCCTTGTCCATCTCTCCGAGTCAGCAATAATGACAGGTTCAGGCTGTCTGCAACAAATTTCGCTATCAGAGGAATAATTAGCACTGTCCGAGGAATAATCTTTGCAATACGGAATGTTGGCATGATTCGACCCCCTTTTCTAGATAAAAACAGCGCCATTAATGCAACGCAGGAGGGGTAGGTCGGCTGAGTTAAAACCCTTGGTGGCTGCGCAGGAGAACGTTTGAGAAAAGAAGCGCCCCGGCAGACGTGCCTTGCTTCTTTAGTTGCATTTTTCCTTGAAAAACGCGCAATCATTAATTCAGCGTTGGGGACTGCACCATGGCTGACGTTGCCGCCACCACTTGGGCACACTGCTCAAGACAAAACCTTTGGCGCGGAAACCCAGATTAAAACAAGTGCAAGCGCGCCTTGGGCCCAGCTGGGAGTTTTTGAATTTTTCATTATTATTTTTTTGAAACGCGTCCCAATACTGGCCCGGAAAACTAGGTGCAGCCGGGCTTCGCCCGAAGTTGGGCGCGGCCCGACCTCGCCGGCGAGTCGGACTTCGCCAATTTCGGCGAAGTCGAACTTCGCGCGACGCGCGTTGGAACCGTTCCATTTCGCTTTTTGCTGCGCCCAAGGTTTGGGCGCGGTCTGGGTCTTTGCCGCCTTGGGGCCTTCGAACACACTTAACACACCCTGCGACCTTTGGACTTTGAACAAACTGCGCAGTGCGACGCTGGGGCGGGTTCGGACTTCGGCCGAAGCTTGGGGCGAAGTACGAACTTCGCGCGAAGTTCGCACTTCGCACAAGCGTTGAGCGCAACGCGCACTTCGCACGGGCGCTGGCCGAAGTCGGACTTCGCTGCGAAGTTCGCACTTCGCGCAAAAGTTGCGCGCAGTGCGTACTTCGCACGGAAGGTATGCGCAGTGCGCACTTCGGTCTGCTTCAGTGTTTTCTCGAACAAACTTCGCAATTCGGCTGTGCCGAAGTCGAGCTTCGCTGCGAAGTCGGGCTTCGGCCAACACTTAGTCGATTTTTTGCTCTTTTTTCTCCTTTCTTTCTCTGCATAGCCGAACTTCGCCCCTCCTGCGGGGCAACGACAGACTTCGCTGCGAAGTCTGTCTTTCTCTCCCATGCCGCATTTAAGCTCAAAGAAGGAAAAAATAAACTGAAAGCTAAAACTGGAAACTATACATGCGGGGAAAAATAAAAAACACAAGGAAAATTTTTTACAAGGAAGGGCCACTCGGGCGCCTTCAACAGCGATAAAGCTTCAAGTGGAACCCGTTGACGGGGATGGGGAGGAGCTGACCCTCCATATCCGAAAGTATGTAGGCATTGAACTGATTCACCGGGCAATCTGATAAGGGCCCTCCCAGAGAGCGTCAAATTTTCCGTGATTACCCGGTTTTGCCTTGTATGAGTCCCACTTCAGCACCAGGTCCCCGACTTCGAAAACTCGGGCAGTGGTGCCTTTTGGCATACCTCGGCATTGATCACTTTAGTGCTGCATACAGCGATCCGGCGAGTGGGCCAATAGTATGCACTCCTCTCTTCTTTTTCAAGGCCGTTGGCCTTGAAGAATGGTGACCCCCGGGCATCCCGGAATGAAAGTCCCCGAGGATCCTAGGCTGGTCGATTTCATGACGCACCGCAACGGGGATGCCGTCAATGTTTTTGAAGTAATGGCGCGAGGTGTACCTTAGTGCACCTAGCCGAAATCTCCTTCGTTGTGAGGCGTTCAGGTGATCGGGACATCTTCCGGTGCAGAAGTATCTCACCAGTTCATCTGTCCAATCACTCCCCTCCGATAAGGAGTTGGCTAGGTAGACGCGTGTCGCTGTGTCCTCCCACTTGCAGGCGGAGATGCCGGCTACGGCGCTCGGGCCAATTCCGACACAAGGCTCGGCCTCCGATAAGCTTGGTGGGCCGTACTTCGATGTCAAACTCCTGGATCTTGGCAATCCATCCCGCTCTCTTGTGACCCGGTTCTCCTTGCAAGATGAAGCTGCGAACATCGGGGTGAATCACAAAGACAGGTGGTCTTACTACGGGAGACAAAGTGCTGAACTTTCGAAGGGACTTCATGACCGCATGGACTCGCCGCTCTATAAAATTGTACTTCTCTTCGTGCGGCAAAATCACTTGGCTTAGGAACGCAATTTGGCGCTCCTCACCGTCGTCTCCCTTCGAGTCGGGACTACGAGCGTAACTTTCGGGTTCTCCCACGCATACGGGATGAAGTCCTTGGAGTAGTCCGGGTTTGTCAACACCGGAGCTTGCGCAATTCGAGCCTTGATTTCCTCGAAGGCTTGCTCTCTCTCATCAATCCATTCGTAAGGTGTATCTTTCTTCAACAGTTCGGCCATAGGCTTGATCACCTGTGCGAAGTCCGGGATGAACTTCCGCACGAAGTTAATCTGACCGAAGAAGGACTGCAGCCCTTTTTTATCAGTGGGGGCTGGCAAGCGAACGAGGGCTTTTGCTCTGTCAGGGTCAATGGCGAGGCCTTCCTCGGAGATGACATGTCCCAACGACTTACCTTCCTTTACCGCGAAGACAGACTTCTTCAGGTTTATAGAGATGCCGAATTCTCGACAACTTTCAAATATTTGCCGCAGGTGCAAAACATGATCTTCTCGTCGGTGAGAGAAAACAATCATGTCATCAAGGTAGATGACAATAATCTTGTTGAGCGGCTCTCGGAAGGCCGGGTCCATGGCCCTTTGGAACGTGGCACCGGCATTGGATAAGCCAAACGGCATGCGGCGATAGGCGAACGTCCCCCACTTCGTGGTAAACGCCGTCTTATGCTGGTCTTCGTCTTTGACCCAAATCTGGTTGTAGCCGGAAAATCCATCTAAAAGTGAAAATCTCTGGGCTCCAGCAACGATATGCAGAATCTGGTCGATTTGGGGAAGCGGATAGTGGTCCCGGAGGGAAGCCTGATTTAGGTTTCTGAAGTCGACACAGAGACGTATGTCGCCATTCTTTTTCCTCACGGGCACCAAATTCGCGACCCAGGATGAATGTTTGATGGGGTAGATGATCTTGGCCTCCAGCATCTTCAAGAGCTCGGTCTTCATCATGGCCTCAATCTTTGGATTTACGGCCCTTTGCTTTTGTCGGAACGGCTTGGCGCCATCCTCTAGCTCGATGGTATCTTGGATGACAGATCTGTCATACCCCCTCAAATCCTCGTAGCACCGGGCCACGATGTCGGGGAACTCCTGGCACGGTGATCTAATCTGCACCGGCTCCTCCGACGTGCAGTCTGTTCCGACCTTGATGGTTTTACCAGGTTCGAGCTCCAGGTCGGCATACTGCCTCGGGTCTACTTTGATCCTGTGGGATATTGCTCTGTCATTTCGATCAAAGAGACTCTCTAATGTAATCAGTCCTTTTGGGACGTGATTATTCCGTAACTGTATCAACCCCTCATATTGCTCGTCATCAGGGTCTCTACCTTCGATTACACACACTTCGTTAACCAGGAATGTGACGATCTCGTCACAGCTGAATACCCGCAGAAGGTATCCCTATCGAGCACGAAGGCACTGTAAATGGTGCGGACCGGCTTCGGTTTACGGACGACGTCTTCAGCCGGAACGTGCACGGCTCCAACGAGACGCGGAATATCGGCGTGCTTGTTTCTCTCACGCGATATTGCCTTAACGTTCAATGAGTCAAACGATTCCATCAGGTCCCAGACCCGATTGCGGTACGCTCTAAGATAGTGATGCTTAGACGCGCATTTATTCGTAACTTGATGACACACTAACTCCGAATCTCCGAAAATTTGGAGATGCTTGATTCCGAGCCTTTCCGCCTTTCGCAAACCCAAGCACAGGGCTTCGTATTCCGCCGAATTGTTAGTACAGCTCCAGGCCGGCCTGTAGGCATAGTCCCTCTGGACTCCGGTTGGGGAAACCAGGACCCCTGCACCGGCGCCATTCTTGCAACGCGCGCCATCAAAGAAAAGCTTCCACAGCTCTTCGGGTGCGGGTCCTACTTCCTTCGCAACGGACACGTCAAGCTCCTCGGGTCGCTTAATGGAGTAACGACCACTGCTCTGTCCCGATTATGGCATTGAAGTCTTGCAACGAGAACTCGTCTTCAAGGCTGTAGCACTTCGAGAGCTTGCTCGGTCGGTTCTCTTGTCACCGGTTCTTCTTCGACAAGCTGGACCATGCGGTCCATCTCTCCTCCGGGTATCTTGTCTACTAGAAAAGGGGAAGGCTTCTCATTGAAAATTTTCGGTCTCCTTCCTTTGAAGGGCACTTCCATGTGCGAGTAGTCTAGAGACGGCTACCCGCCCAACTTCGCGAGTGAACTCCCGAGAGAGACACATGCCGAAGTAAGGCTCCGGGTCAACAATCACGACCTCTTGGATGACCACAATGTCGAGAGCTTTGTGCAGCCGGATAGGGATGTCCTTTATGACACCAAGTGTCTTGACAGGGGTGCCGTCTAATTGCGAGCACACCTTGGCTGCTCCGTGTGTATTCCATCCCGATCTCATCGCAGACGGCCTTCGGCATCACGGTCGAGGAAGCACCAGAATCCACCATGCAGTTGTGAACTATGTGCCCTTGCATCCGCAAAGACAGATAAAAGGGTGGCGGTCTGTTCTTCCCAGTGGCGGAGACTATCAAAGGTTGAACCAGGACAGCAGGCTGCATCTGCTTGCCGTTCTTCATGTTCTTCAGTGATTCTTGCAGCAGATCTACCTGGCCTGGAAGCAGAAGAGCATCGTACATGCTGATTCTGGCAGGAGTCTTCTTTAACTCGTCTACAATGCTGTAGCCCGAGGTACTAGCTCCTTCCGCTGGTTTAGCCGGTTCATACTTGGTCCGGTACTGTTGGGTGGCCTCAACTCGCTGTCTCTTGGTCAGAGACGGGTACTTCGACTTCTCCTGGGCTTGTTCTTTGGTTTCAGCTGGGGGCTGAAGTACAGGAAGCTTAGCGGGAGTTGGGGCCTTTCTTGGAGGCTTAGGCTGGAACAGCAGCGGCCTTTGCTGGAGAAGGTTTAGCGGGAGCTTTATCTTTGGACGCCTTCTCCTGGGCTGTGTAAGGCCACAGCCGCTTGTACGGTGGGCTGCGGTTTTTCTCTTCTCGCGTATACCTGCAAAGGTTTAGCCGCGTCCGCAGCTTTCTTTTCTTCCTTGGCGGGCGTCACTGGATTCTCTTCTGGCAGGGCAAAATTGGCCTCGCCGTCCAAGATCATGTACGACTCATCATCTTCTATAGTGCTTGCCGGCCAAGGTCCGGATGTAGTGCTTGGTGCAAAGTGCGGTCTTCCTCCGAATGCGGGTCATTGCACGTAGTGCACCGGTTGACACTGGTCGGGAGGACCGGGTGGGTCATCTATAGCAAGCATTTCTCGGAGGCGGACGCCTCTGTGGTTGGTTCTCTGGGGCTTTATCTTTTGTCGGCGCCGGTGGCGCATACGGCCTTCTAGGAGCAAAGTCCATTTGGGCCTGCTTCTTTTTCATAGCGGTCATGTCATTGGACATGGCATGATATCCGGAGGCCAAAGCCCGCACTTCTTGTAGAATCGTGTTCTGGATGCTGCTGTCGGGAGGCGGCAAGCGTGCCGGTGGAGGCAAAGCGGCCAATGGAGGAGGGTTAGAATAAGACGCATACTGCGGGGGAGCAGGAAGCGCTGGAAAATGCGGAGCGGGAGGAGGCGGATGAGGGTAATGCAACTGAGGCGGGCCGTATTGAGTTACGACCGGCGCCGGATTCCACTGCGGTTGGGGTTGCTGCCCTGAAGTAGACGACACACCACCAGAAGCAGAAGGATACTGCGATCTGGGAAAGTCGGGATGAATCGGCTCCTGCACTCTGGACGGAAGCCTGCCGATGGAGATAATGTCAGCTTCAGCTTGCTGGGCAGCTTCGTATAGTGCAGGGAATTCGTCAATTCGGGCGATCTTCAGCAACAGGCATATGTCTGAGTTGAAAGACCTCAGATAGTAGTGAGCAGCCATGCCGGCTGAAGGCCGAAGTTCGCGAGGTACCCGTTTCCAGGATCTCGCAAACCTAATGTTAAAATCAGACACCTCCTCTTGAGGATGCCTCTGGATTGCTTGGAACTGATGCGGTAGAGAGGTATGATCAGCAGACTCGTTGCATCCTTTTACGAGCCTCCTGGCAAGCTGGGGCCACCCGGTGATGGATCCCTCTGGCAGCGATCTCCACCAGTAGAGAAGCTTTCCCCTCAGGGAAAGGGCCAGCGGACGGGTCTTCACACTTTCATCGGTGATGGTATGCAGTGCGGCCAGGGCAAGGATGTCCTGGATGTGCTCGTACGCCGTCTTACCGTAGCCGTCGTATGTGGGAATAGACTTTAAAGCAGCAGGGGGCACAACTTGCTGACCGATCAGGGCCAAAGGCCCTGTAGAGTCCACCGCCGGGAAGAGATCATCGTCATTCGGGTTGTTGGTCAGCCATTTCTTCTTCTTCTCCGCCGTCGGTTGTGTACTCGGTGTCGGTACTTTCCGAGGATGCAGGATTTTCCTCTTCCTCGGCCTCTTCCACTTCGTATTCGGCTCTTTCGACCTCGGCTTCGGCCTCTTCTTGGATCTCGGCCTCGGCTTCGTCGAATCGAGCTCGCGGATCAGCCGGCCTGGGTATCTCGCCTCGAGCGTGGATGTCTAGTTCGTAGAACTCAGGCGGGCTTCTCGGATTTCTTGTTCGCCACCTTCTCGTGTGCATGAAGGTGACGGGACCGGTCTTCTAGACTCGAGAGGATTTGTTCGTGCGAGTCGCCGGTGTTCGGATTTGGAACAGCAATGAAGCGAACACCGGTGCTTCGATTCCGTCGGGGGTGAGAAACTTCCTTGTCTCACCAAGAGCTCGAGAAGCTGTCGGCGCCGGGTGGAGGCGATCGGAAAATCTCTCGTCGGATGTGGGACCCGTGTTCCGCCGAGCGGGTCGGAAGAAGCTGTTGCGCTAGGTGGAAGCGGACGGGTACTCTTTCTTCAAAACATGGGACAAGTGTCCCACCGGTCGTGCCGAGAACGCGTTGGTTACGAATCTGCCATGAGGAAAGGATTTTTGGTTAATGCGCCCAGATTCGCCCACCAGCATGAAAGGCCGGAAGGAAGAGATGCCTTCCGAGCCAATCTCCGGAGAAGGCCGGCTCCTTTTGGGGGGGTGGCTGATTTAAGCTAAAGGGAACAGGAAAGAAATAAATGAACGGAAAGAGATAAATGTACAGAAAGAGATTACAAATATGTCCAAAGGTTGGTGGGGGGGAACTAACAGTACGGGAACACACCAATCACCGCTACTTACTGCATACAAACACAGAGCATGACAAGGAAGCGCAAAACCTAGGCGTACTTCCGATACACCAGCGGCGTATGCACAACTTCAATAGCTCCCTAGCAAACATTCCCTACAAGGAACTAACGGCGAGGGATCGTATCAATCACCGGATACGTACAGCGACGGGGGTAGAAAGTAAACCTAGAGATGTCGAGCCGGTATATGTGTTAGGCGAGAGAGTTTAACCGCACGACTTCAATGGCTCCCTAGCAAACATTCCCTACAAGGAACTAACGGCGGGGGATCGCATCAATCACCAGATACGGGCCAACAACGTCACACATAACTGATGGAACTGCTACCAAATTTATTACATGAATGCTTTAAATTAATGAAGTACAGAAGGTGCTTTAAACAAGCAATGCTAGAGGAACCTGATCGCCAAATGCCGAAGTGAATCAACGAGCCGCGACACAGGTGGGCCTAAGGCATATAATGAAAGACAGCATAAAAGAATAAAGACGGTAGAAACGAGAACCAGGCATACAGATTGTATTCATAAGCAGAAGCACGGTTACAATAAGCACAGTAGTTCCCTAACAAACATTCCCCTTCCACCCTTTACAATGAATTTAAGATGGGCTTTTATAGCCCGAGTCCCACTTGTTACATTAATGGGCACGAGTCCCGATCAAACATAAGGCGACGAAGCGGCGAAAGAACTGCAAATGCTGACCTTTTGTCGGACTGGGCTATACCCGCAGCATGGTCTTCCTGGAAGCTGGACAGCTACGTGGCGGAGTCCTGGGTAAATCTACAAGTCGGCAGGCTCGCTGGTAGCTGGAGCAGGTGAAACCTCAGATCAGCTTTGAATGAGGATATTAACGCAGGCGGTGCGGGCAGCCCATGCTTATCCCTTTTTGGTCGGCGAGTCTTGGTTCAAATCCCGAAGCTGGACACTTGTCCGATGATGGGTTATCTTTGTGTGACACATGCACGCCTTAGAGGGCAGTCTATCCATCTTCGCTTGGGATCGGGGCTCCTTGGGATGCGTGCAGAAATCAGTGCAGTTGGGGAAGGCCTTCAAGCCTTGGTCAAATTCCGGGTTTGTTCCCCTACCGCACACCTGTCAAGGGCGCATTCCGACTCTGTTGAGAAGTCGAACTGCGCACAGGCGAACACTGGTGTCTGCCGCCATATGGACCTGCTCCGGCATTTTATCTTTCTTCTGCATTGACCTGCCAGTCTGCCAGTGCAAGGTGCGCCCAGAAAGTGGGGCGAAGTCGGACTTCGCACCAAAACTGGGCGAAGTACGCACTTCGCACCAAAACTGGGCGAAGTGCGCACTTCGCACCAAAACTGGGCGAAGTGCGAACTTCGCACCAAGACTTAGCCAATTTCAGATAGACCTGCTGGAAAGCTGGAAAATCAACTGGGGGACTCCAAGGAAAAAAGGGGGGAGAGAAAGAGAATGGGAAAGAAAAGGAAAGGGGAGAGAAGGAAGAAAAACGGAAGGAGGAAAAGAAGAGCAGCACTGTTACAAGAACAATATTGAAGACATTGCACCCCGTGCAAAATGTGACAACAGTAGATTTGGAGCCCTATTTTGGCATGTGCTTATCAAGGGAATTTGCCGCCAAACTTGGAGGCTTCCTGTCTCTAGATTATTCGCACTTGGAAATCCCCTTCAGAGGAAGGAGGATTAAAATTTTTAATGAAAAGCCCTCCACCTTTCACATTGAAAGGATCCAGGATGCGGAAAAACAATTGGACTCAGTCAATATGATTGAGGAGGTAAAGGAAGAAGGAGGAATAGAGCTGATGGAAGAAGCTCTGGACGAGCTCCGCATAGAGGATGAATTCTCCATGTGCGACTTTAATGCTATGATCGAATCCGAGATAGGGTGTTACTCGATCACCAAGCCCGAAAAGGCTAAGGTACCGAGTGATGAAGACCCCATCGCCAATCAACTGTGGAAGCTCTTCTTCGACGGCGTCCGATGTAAAAATGGCATCGGGGAAAGAGTTGTCCTTGTCTCTCCTTCGGGAAACCAGAAAACTTACTCTTACAGACTCGCATGGAGTTGTACAAATAACGTTGTCGAGTATGAAGCCCTATGTTTGGGGTTACGAAAGGCAGAAAAACTTGGAATAAAGCAATTGCAGATCTTCGGAGACTCGGAGTTGATCTGCAACCAAGTAACCAATAAGTGTATTGCGAAGCAACACTATCTGAAAGCATACTTACCATACCTGCTCGAGTCTTTCTCGGCCTTGAATATCCGATCTATTTCGCGAGAGCGGAATAAGCATGCTAACGTCTTAGCGTCTATTGGAGCCAGATACTCCCCTGCCGAGAACATAATGCAAAAGCTGAAGGCAGTGAGGGTCATCTGTCGGCCTTTGGTACCGAACAAAAATATTCATTGGCAGGTGTTTGACAACGACGAGCAGATCGTCAATTTTTTGATCGACGAAGCCAGCAATATTGAAGATAGGACTCTCAACGAAGAAGAGTATGAGGGGTTGATTCAGCTGAAGAACAACCACGTCCCGAAGGGCTTAATCACCCTTGAAAGTTTGTTTGATCAGGACGACAGGTCCCTCGCTCACAAGATCAAGGTGGATGTGAGAGAGTACGAGGAGCTGGAGTTAGAATCCGGGAAAGCCATCAAGGTGGAAATTGAGCAAATCAGGACCCTGTGCAAAGAATACTCGGATATTGTCGCCTGTTGCTATCGGGATCTGAAAGGGTACGATAAGAGTATCTTCCAACACACGATTGAGCTGCAGGAAGGGGTCAAACCTTTCAAGCAGAAGCAAAGGCAGTTAACCCCAAAATAGAAGTGTTGATGAAGGCCGAGCTCCTAAATATGCTGGAGGCGAAGATTATCTATCCTATCAAGCACTCTTCTTGGGTGGCAAACCTGGTCCCAGTTCAAAAAAAGAATGGGGACATCCGCCTATGCGTTGACTTCCGGAACCTCAACCAAGCGTCTTTGAAGGACCACTACCCGCTGCCCCAAATCGATCAAATCCTCACGTAGTGGCGGGAGCACAAAGGTTTTCTCTGCTGGACGAATTCTTCGGGTACAACTAAATCTAGGTAAAAGATGAAGATCAGTTCAAGACCGCCTTCACCACCAAGTGGGGCACTTTTGCCTACCAGCGCATGCCATTCGACCTCTCAATTGCCGGGGCAACTTTCTAGAGAGCGATGGATTTAGCCTTTGGTGAGTTACTCTATTGCATCATTGTGATTTATCTAGATGACATGACTGTTTTCTCCCACAAGAGGGAGCAACATGTTCTACATTTGCATCAGGTGTTTGAGAAGTGCCGGGAGTTCGGAATCTCCATAAACCTGAAAAAATCCATTTTCGCGGTAAAAGAAGGCAAGCTTCTGGGTCATGTGATATCGGAGAAGGGATTAGTTGTTGATCCTACCAGGGCAGAAGCCCTCCTCAAGCTACCTTTGCTAGCAAACAATAAGGGCCTCCAATCCTTCTTCGAGCAGATTAATTTTGTTCAAAAATTCATCTCTGATTTCGCCCAGGTAGTAAATCCGATGACCGAACTCTTCAAGAAGGATGCTGAGTTTCAATGGACCGAGGAGAGGAAGTGGGCATTCAAAGAGATCAAAGAAAGAATTGCTCAAGCTCCTGTTCTGGTGAACCCCGACTACTCCAAGGATTTTATCCTTTACGCCGTCGGTGAACCGGAGAGCTACGTAGCTGTCCTTACTCAGAAGAACGAGGACGGGTACGAGCGGCCAATAGCATTCTTGAGCCAAGTCATCCACTCGCATGAGGAAAAGTACAACTTCATTGAGAGGCAAGTGCATGCGGTGATGCGGTCACTGAAGAAGTTTTGCCATTTTGTCTCCCAGAGCAAGACGATAGTATACGTGGTGCACCCTGCCGTCAGAAACTTCATCATTCAAGGCGAGCTTGGCAATAAGAGGGCAGGATGGGTCTCCAAGATCCAGGAGTTCGACATAGAAGTCCTGTCCACTAAACTGGTCCGTGGACGAGCCTTATGCCAAGAACTCGCTAGGAGCGCCGCATCCGAGATGACAGCTTGCCAATGGGATGACCTAGCACAGGAGAGCAACCTTGCAAATCGGTCTGTACTCGGCAGAGATTGGACAAAAGACCTGGTGGAATACTTCAGTACTGGAAGGTGCCCTTAGGACCTCAATGCTTTGCAGAGGAGAAGGTTCAGGCTGCAAGCCTGCAGATATGTGTTGTTACCGAGTGGTTTGTTTCATAAAAATATAGAGGGTGTCCTGATATGTATCAGGTGGACAAAAAAACAGAGGGTCCTGGAAGAGTTTTATTCTGGAATGTGAGGAGGACATTTCACCGGAAGGCCTATGGCCTTAAAAATAATAAAAGCAGGCTATTATTGGCCTACCATTTTTGTTGATACCTTCGAGGTTAGTCAGAAGTGCGATAAATACCAGAGGTACGTTCGCCGGAGCAAGAATGCTTCTCTGCCCTTGCACCCAATTCAAGTCGAATCTCCATTTCAGCAGTGGGGCTTAGACTTCATTGGGGTGATAGATCCCAATTCCTCCGCGGAGCACAAGTACATCCCGACGGCTACAAATTATTTTACCCGGTGAGCAAGAAGTAGTGCCAACCAAGCAGGCTAACCAGGATGTAGTCATCGCCTTTTTGGAAGGATTGATAACCCGCTTTGGGATACCGGATGCAATAGTAACTGACAATGGCACCCATTTCATCGGTGCCAAAATCTGCGCATTCGCAAGTATGGTATTTACCTAAAGACTTCGTCTAATTATTACCCACAGGGCAATGGTTTGGCGGAGTCCACAAATAAGAACTTACTCAAGATCTTGAAGAGAACATTGGAAGGCAACAAGCGGAGCTGGCATTTGCTTCTGGACTTTGATTTATGGGCCGATCGCATTTCCATTAAGAAATCAATCAAGACGTCCCCATATTCCCTGGTATACGGGAAGGAAGCAGTGCTCCCCACGCATATTGAGTTGCCCGTGTTGTAGTCTCTCTGATCGTTGGATGGTGAGGATGAAGAGTTTGACCCTATAAGTTTCAGGATAGCCCAACTGTTGCAGTTGCAAGAAGAAAGAGAAAAGGCCTGCGAGGCTTTCATGAAGCACGCCGAGACCACAAAAATTTGTTCGGTAAGAGGACCTCCGACCGGACCTTCCAAGTTGACGACTTGGTGCTGAAATGGAACGAGAAAAAATCCAAGCTCGGAAATCATGATAAATTTGATGCATTCTGGGAGGGTCCATTTCGAATTTCTGGGGTCAATCAGGTGAACTCTTTCACTCTTTAAGATTTGAACGGGTTTATTCTTTTGATATCAGTCAACGACCTTCATCTGAAGGCGTACTACCGGTAAAGGGTAGTTAAAATTTTTTATCAGCTGTGTACATATTTTTTATTGTTTGCCTGTAGATATTTGTTTTTCTCGGAATATAAGTCTCTTCGCTCCCTTTCGCGTTATCAGTTGTGCAGTTTTGGGGCAGATTCCTCGCTATGGCAAGGGTCGAGGTGGTAGAGAAATGGTGCTGAAGAGCCTAAAGTTGTTTTGTTTTAGTTTAGTTTGTGCGTTTTTCAGTGAGCCAGAGAAAAAAAGGAAATAATAGTCTTCAGTTGACCAAATCCAGCTAAGGTATTTTCGCGCTACAGAGGAGTTCGTTCCCCCCTTTTTAGCATCGCCTGGCAAAGCAGTTCAGTGTTATGGATAGCGCCTTGGCCAAGGGGAGTTTTGCTCTTCTTTAGGGGTGAAACCTCGTTTGGGCGCTCTAAGGAGCGAAAGCCATAAGCTTGGGCTGCACAAATCAAATGGTCAAAGTCAAAATCCTTTTCGCCCCCTGTCGGACAACGCAATGCCTTTTCGGGGTTAAAACGGGCAAGAGCGCTTTGGTTTTTGCTCTAGGAATTAGCCCCATTTCGGTTTTAAAAGATGCAAGTGGGGTCCAGTCTGTTTCTCCCTAATTTCCTAGTGCAATATCTTTTCGGGAGTTAGAGAGGTGAAAGCGCCTTTGAATTTTCAACAGAGGCACAACCTAGTCTAGGAGGAGAAGAGACTAGGTAGGACCCAGAGCCATTTCGCCCCAGTTTAGCAGTGCAACTTCATTTCGGGACTTAGTTGGGTGAAAGGCGCTTGCGCCCTCCTTGGTGGGCGAAACTCAAAATTTCGGCCCTTCAATCCGTCTTTAATGCAAGTGCCACGAGGCAGGGGTTAAAAGAGAATAATTTTCGGAAAAAGTGTATAATTGGCAAAGGCTTTAAATCGCGACACTTTACCTGTTTTGGGCCTTAAAGGAGCGAATGGGCCTTTCGCTTAACCTTTCGGGCGAAAGCCATTTTTGGCTCCTAGGAATGATGAAAACGTGTTTAAAGCGAAAGGGTTTCGCTTTCTCCAATACCATGGGCACACAGTCCAAGATAAAACCTGCCAAGCCCACTCCCCGAAGAAGGCCGTTGAAGCATAAAATAAATTTAAAAAATGCGGCGCGTCTCATCTTTCAAGGAAGATTATGGCCCATGCAGTTGGCCAACATTGGGAGGTGCGCTCCGCCATCGGTTAGCGCGCAGAAGATCTTCCACCTTGCCCATAATCCCTCCAGGCATTTCCTCAGCCCTAAAGCATAATTAATATGGTTGGTAAATGGC
Organism: Wollemia nobilis; assembly: GCA_028583015.1. NCBI lineage: Eukaryota > Viridiplantae > Streptophyta > Pinopsida > Araucariales > Araucariaceae > Wollemia > Wollemia nobilis. The sequence continues at coordinate 7,044,431 of JAQPPZ010017086.1, forward strand.
TGTGCTATAAAAGGGCCATCGATGCATCTCAAATGAACTCTAAAAAATTACTAGGGGTTTTTACAGTAGCACTTTTGCCTTGCCAAGTTAGAGCGAGAGAGTTGCTGATAAAACACAGTTCCTTGAGCAGTGGTGAGGCGCTGTCCTTTTCAGAGTGAGCGCTTGAGCTAATACATATTCAGAATGGGAAAAAAGAGCACCGAGCCCAAGAAAGAGAAGGCCCCGAAAAAGGCGGAAGGCGAGAAGAAACCTAAGAAGGAAAAGACCAAGGTGACGCCGCCACCACCTGAAGACAGGTTAAGCAGAATTCGTGACTGTGTGCTCACCAAGACGAGCGTGGAGAAGTTGCGCCGGACAATTGACCTTATGATGACCAAGGTGTCTGCCCAAAGCAGTCGGACAACCGCCTATCACTCCCACCTGTACTGGTATCAGTGCACGCCTGTGCATCATCGCCCGGAGTTGATATGCGGAATTGCTAAATTCTACAACCCGCGGACCACGACAGTTCAAGATGCTAAAGGGAACAAGCTGTTCGCCATCGCTGCCCAAGACGTTCGAGAAGCTTTCGCTTGTGGAGAAAAGGCCCTGGCGGACTATATAACCTGAAGAATCAACAACACCGAACAGAATGAAAGATACGCCAACACGGCGCAGATGCGGCAGTTCATGGAGACACAGCTGATGAAGAAGCCAATGCTCGGAATATTGCCAGACCTCCCCAAGCCCTCGAAATCATTTAAAAACCCTGACTTATACTCCATGCTGGCATGGGTTATGGGGTTCTCCACGGACGCCCTGGTGTATAAGTGGCAGGTCTTGCTTGCCGAATGTATTTCGCATGGTGAGTTCTATTCTCCCGATGCCATGAAGCCGAAGACGAAGCCTGTATTCTTCGACTGGGCAGACTGGGTGTCGCGACAGATGCATATCTAGCTGAGTGATGTGCAGAGCGAAAGGGACATGTCGTTTCGAATCTGCTCTTTCATTGCGTGGTATTTCTTCTACCACACGTACGGTCGTTTTGCCTTCATCGCTAAGAGCCGCACCAACAAAGAAGGCAAAGCGCTCCCGGTTTAGTAGTGGACTCGAAGTCTGTCAAGACACGAGTCTTACTACAATTTTTAACAAGATGTTCCTCGGTCCAGCTTTGGAAATCATTTATGGTGTTTGCGAGCGAGTGCCGAGGCGGATGAGAGAATACATAGTGCAGGAGCAGCTGGGTGACGTATTCCAACTAACGTAGGGCCTTGTCAGAATTTTCGGGTTTATCGGCAAACCCTTCCTATTGCCGTACTACACCACTGAGTACCTGTTTGCCCTCGAAGTCGCTCGACAGAGTGACTTCGCTGATGACACGTATGACCACGGGCGAAGGAAACCACACACTTGCGCTTGGTCCTTCCACTTCGACAACATTACGGTGTTGGTCAACGGGCAGAACACTTCTGGCGCTAACACTGTACGAGTTTGGCCTGATCGATTTGCCACAGTGTTGGAAGTACGACCCACTGGACATTTTCAGGCTAAAGATCTGGGCAAAAAGCTTCCATAGCTGCCCGCGCCCGGACATCGAAGCACAGCGCAACAATCCCTTGGGGCGTGACCTGGAATGGCATGTGGAGAGGATGATGTCATTTCCCCTATGGCATGACTTCTACACAATAGAGGTCGAGGACGACCCTCCACAAAACCCGACACATGCCCCTAATGACGAAGTGTTTAAAGCGATGAAGAGCAAAGTATCCGACTGGTCGGATGAAAAACTTGCAAACTGGTGGATCATGAGGGTCCACAATGGAAAGAAGGCATCTGATCAATTGTTTGCATTGGACCAGAGTTTCTCCGAGGCATATGACGCGCATTGTGACACCGACCCGTCTTGTTCACTAACATCGTGCCTAGGAGTACTCAAAGCCCTAGCAGAGTGGAAGACGCGGCGGAAGTACAGGAGCAGCACACTGATCAAGACCCACTTGTCAAGGAGAAGGGCAAGCAACTATTGTTAAAAGAAAACGTCACTCCGAAGAAGAGGAGTGCTGGTGCAAAACTTTCACTCCCTCACGTTGCGAAGAAGCCCCGGTCTGGTGCAGTCTGATCTCTCAGTGCAAATTGTTAGGACCCTCCTAACGTAACTCTTAATCATATTATATATTATATTGTATTATAAAGGGACACATCCCTTCACCATTCACACCTTTTAGATAGATGTAAATAGGACAAGGAGGATGATCTTTACATTAATCTATTATATTGTGGGTTTCTGCCTTTCAATACAAACTGTGATTCTATTCAAACAACGACTATTTTCTGCATTCAATTCATATTTCAAGTTGCAGGTTCATAACAACCTGGATCAGAGCTAAAAAGACCTGAAATGTTTTCCCCACCCCGCACTAGTTACTGATAGGCCATTACTCGGCAACGTTTTCTTTTCAGCACACATTTTAACCATTATTGACGTTACTGTTACACAGTAGGCCACAGTCGCCAGCAAAGGTAGCATACAAAATTTTTTGGACAGCATCACACATTACCGTAGTTAGAAAACCCCAACAGCGAGTACAGGCGAGGAAAATATCATTCGGTGTGAACAAAGAGCAGCAAGTACCCAAAATTAAACGCGGTGGAGAGACAATTTTTTCCGACAAAACTAATTTCTGCATATTCAAATCACTTATAAACCAACCACACCCTAAATGGCCAAGGGAAGACGATCTCAAGACACAACGAAGGAGATTGCAAAGGAGGTTTCAAAAGAAATTATGAAAGAACTCTCGCAGTTTTCCAAGGAAATGAGAGACATGATGCAAGGAATGGCGTTTTGGAAGGACAATTTTGAAGATAAAATCGCTACCAAAATAGCAGATCTAACCATAAACATCACCAACTCGAATACAGATATATCCACTAAATTGGATGCTACAACCCATTCCATGGACTTAGTACAGCAAAATTTGCTGCTCATGCAAAATGGACAACAGAACACTATGCCACCACAAAAAACATTTAATAGGGGGTCCACATACATCAATCCTTCCCCGTACCACAAAACTAGATTTTCCAAAATTTGATGGAGGCGACCCCACAAATTGGATATATAGGGCAAACCAATATTTTGCCTTATATCAAATTTCGAAGATTCAGAAAGTCCGTATCGCATCATTTCACTTGGAACAAATTGCTACCCAGTGGTATCAATGGTATGAGAAAACAAAAGGTCCGCCCACATGGACCGAATTCACAAAAAACTTAATGTTGCGATTTGGTCCCACTAAATTTGAAGACTTCATAGGAGCCCTCACTAAACTGCGGCAAACCTCCATCGTAAGAGAATACCAAGCACAATTTGAGAAATTGGCGAACCTTACAACAGGACTAGAAGCATCATTCTTCCAAAGTTGTTTCATTAGTGGCCTAAAAGAAGACATTAGAATGGAGGTACAAATACAAAATCCTATCGATATGATGCATGTAGTGGCATTAACACAAATGATAGAAGAGAAGAACAATAACCAAAGGCGAATAGGAAGAGTTTTTTCAGGAAAAACACTAAATACCTACACCAGCCAAAAACTGAATAAGGTCATGCCAATTAAACGAATTAGCCAAGAAGAGCTAAAAGAAAGACGAGAAAATGGCCTATGTTTCCACTGCGACGAAAATTTTACCCCCAACCACAAATGCATCTCACCAAAATTATATATTTTGGACACAATTGATTGCACTCCCAAAGAGGAGGATGACATAGAAGTGGAAGTAATAACTGAGGTTGCAGAAGAAAACCAAGAAGATAAAACAGAAATATCCTTTAACGTATTAGCAGGATACTCGATTCCACAAACAATGAAGGTAAAAGGGTATTTTAAGAAACAAAACCCTATTGTGCTCTTAGACTCGTGTAGCACTCACAATTTTATAGACCCCAGTTTGGCCAAACAAGCTAATTGCTTTATATATCCCTGCAATAACTTCGAAGTCATGATTGGCAATGGAGGAAAAATTGCATGTAAAGGCAAATGCAGGAATATCAAACTCATGATGGGGGAATATAACATGAAAGCAGATATGTATGTACTACTATTAGGAGGATGTGATATTGTTTTGGGAGTACAATGGCTACGAACTCTCGGCAAAATTCAATGTGACTTTGAAGAGTTATGGATGCAAGTTATACAAAACAATCAAACATACATAATTCAAGGTTTAAAGACAGGTCCCACACAAATCGTAAGTTCCCATAGAATGGAAAAGATTCTTCGAAAAGGAGGAAGAGGCATGGTTGCCCAACTATTTTCCTTGCAAAACACCACCGAAGAGCAACCGGAGGCACCCGAATTAATAGAACTCCTAGAGAAACATGATAAAATATTCAAAGAACCGGAGGGATTACCTCCACAACGAAGCCATGATCATGCTATTCAATTACTTCCGGGACACCAACCTCCAAATATTAGACCTTACCGATATCCATACTTACAAAAGACGGAAATAGAAAAATTAGTACAAGACCTACTAAGGGCAGGGGTCATTCGACCTAGTAGAAGTCCCTACTCTTCGCCAGTCATACTAGTAAGAAAAAAGGATGGATCATGGCACCTATGCGTGGATTTTCACGCTCTCAACAAAATAACGATTAAATACAAATTTCCGATTCCAGTCATTGATGAACTACTCGATGAACTAAATGGAGCCACATATTTTTCTAAACTCGATTTACGATCAGGTTACCACCAAATTCGAGTTAAGGAAAGCGATATACCCAAAACTGCTTTTCGCACCCACAAGGGACATTATGAATTCTTGGTGATGCCTTTTGGCCTCACCAACGCTCCATCCACATTTCAAAGTCTTATGAATAAGGTATTTTCTCCCTTCCTTCGAAAATTTATTTTAGTTTTCTTTGACGATATTTTGATTTACAGCAAGACATGGGAAGAGCACTTAACACATATAGTGCAAGCACTCAAAATCTTGGAAGAAAATCAATTATACGCAAAGAGATCAAAGTGTTCCTTTGGGAAGAAGGAAATTGAATATCTTGGACATATTGTCTCCAAGGAAGGAGTTAAAGTAGACCCCCGAAAAATTGAAAATGTGGAAAATTGGCAAATTCCAAAAACTCTAAAAGGGTTGCGTGGGTTCTTAGGATTAACGGGCTATTATCGCAAATTTGTTAAAGATTATGGGAAAATAGTAGCACCCTTAACAGCCCTACTTAAAAAGAATGCTTCATATGGTCTCCAAAAGCGAATGAAGCTTTGATGACTTTGAAAAACGCCATGTGTACCACCCCCGTCCTAGCTATGCCAGATTTTTCCCAACCATTCATTATTGAAAGCGACGCTTCCGGATTGGGAATGGGAGCGGTGCTCATGCAATATGAGAAGCCCTTAGCCTCTACTAGTAAAGCATTTTCCAAAAAGAATTTAGCACGTTCCATTTATGAAAAAGAAATGTTAGCTATGGTCCATGCTATCCAACATTGGAGACCATACCTTATTGGAAAACATTTCATTATCCGCACCGACCACCATAGCCTAAAATACCTTCTTGAACAATGGATAACCACTCCAGAACAACAAAAGTGGGTAACAAAACTATTAGGCTATGATTATGAAATCATCTACAAAAAAGGGAAAGATAACATGGTTGCGGATGCACTTTCCAGAAAGTTCGAAGAAACTTCACAATTACATGCTTTTTCCTGCCCCATCCCTACATGGATCGAACAAGTCAAGGATGAATGGTATGCGGACCTTACTATACACATCATAATTCAACAACTACAACAAAATCCCATGAGTAAACCCCACTACTCTTGGCAAGGTAACATGCTCCGTTACAAAGAACGTTTGGTCCTCTCACCTACATCGGTTTATCGTCCAAAGCTTCTACATGAGCTACACGCTACACCTACTGCAAGCCACTCTGGATTCCTAAAAACCTACAAAAGAGTGACTAAATCATTTTATTGGCGAGGGATGAAAATGATATCAAGAAGTTCGTCAATGAATGTGAAACATGCCAAAGAAATAAAGGTGAAACAATGGCAACATCGGGCCTTCTTCAACCTCTACCCATATCAACCAAGACATGGGAGGATATTTCAATGGATTTCATTGAAGGTCTTCCAAACTCCGCAGGAAAAACGATGATCCTAGTGGTGGTAGATTGTTTATGTAAATACGCCCATTTTTTTCCAGTAGATCACCCCTAAACCGCTAGTACTATTGCTCAAATCTTCCTTGACAATATTTTTAAATTACATGGCATGCCTTCTACTATCGTTAGTGATCGTGATCCCACTTTCACTAGTAATTTTTGGAAGGAATTATTTAAACTCCAAGGTATGCAACTCGGATGAGCTTACCACCCACAAACGGATGGTCAAACTGAAATTGTCAATAAGTGCTTAGAAACCTATCTCCGATGCTTTATTTCCACCAAACCCCTTCACTGGGTTAAATGGCTTCCACTAGCTGAATGGTGGTATAATACCACATATCACACAACCATAAAAATGACCTGTTTCGAAGCATTATATGGCCGATCACCCCCATCTCTAACCTCTTATCTTCCAGGAAGTACAAAAGTACTAGCTGTAGAGATGGAGCTGGTCACTCGAGATAATATCATTCGTGCTCTGAAGGACAATCTACATATCTCTCAACACCGCATGAAGCAACAAGCGGACCAACATTGGACTGAAAGGGTTTTTCAAGAAGGGGATATGGTATTTCTCCGCCTCTAACCATATCGTCAAACGTCATTGAAAATAAAAGGGTCGCAAAATTTAGCACCAAAATTTTATGGCCCTTATACAATTCTACAGCGTATTGGACCTGTTGCATATAAACTTGAATTACCAGAATCTTCCAAAATCCATCCGGTATTTCATGTTTCTTGTCTTAAAGCCGTAATAGGCACTAACATCATTACGCAAACTCAACTTCCAGAATTTTTAGATAATGGAGCTCTCATGGTTGAACCAAAAGCTATCCTAGACCGACGTATGCGCCGCCTCCGTAACCACACCATCACCGAGGTATTGATTCAATGGAAAGGTCTACCTCCAGAGGATGCTACGTGGGAGACGCTCCACCAGATTCAACAACAATTTTTGCAATTCCAGCTTTGAGGACAAAGATTTTTCAAAGGATAGTGGCATGTTAGGACCCTCCTAACGTAACTCTTAATCATATTATATATTATATTGTATTATAAAGGGACACATCCCTTCACCATTCACACCTTTTAGATAGATGTAAATAGGACAAGGAGGATGCTCCAAAGATCATCCGAGAACATTAATTTATTATATTGTGGGTTTCTACCTTTCAATACAAAATGCGATTGTATTCAAACAACGATTCTTTTCTGCATTCAATTCATATTTCAAGTTGCAGGTTCATAACACAAATCCTCCTGCAGCATCGGCGGCCATGGAAGCAAGCGCCCCTGAAGTTTCTGTTCCTGCATAGCAAACGCAGCAGGAGGTCGAGTTCATTGACCTAGAAGCAGAAGCGTCGGACAGAGAAGAAGGAAGGATGAGCCCTATCACGCAGCAGTTGAACGTCTCGGCTCCGGCAGTGTCCGAGCCCGGAGGTGCGTTCTCTCTTTCTTCTCTCTTTTCTGTGCCTTTGGAAACTGTCCCTTCCAACGTCGAAACCCTCGTTTCCACCCAGCTTACGTTTGGCGTCCCCTTGTCTGCTAAGCCTTTTCCTGCATCTCAGTCATCGCTTTCCTCATCGCTTCCTCTTGTTTCTCAGACGTTTAGCTCCTTTGCGTCTATCTCCAACGCGTTTGTGTTTCCTGCAGCGTCCGTCCCTGCCCCTCAAGATTCTGTTAATCCTGTCGCTGCATCTGTTGCTGCCGTCAATTCAAACCTGTTTTCGCCCTCACGCACCTCCTCAGTTGCAGCTGTAGCGCCCCTTGATATTCCAACCCCATGCCCTAGTACTTTAGTCGCAACTATCCAAACCCCGACATCTCCCAAGGTCGTTGTAGTCGCTGCCCCGGTTGTTCCTGGTTCATTTGTCGAACCAAACCCTCAACAAGCTTTGTTCCCCTTCATGCCACTCTTTGGAGTGCAGGAAACGATGGAGATGGAGTGGGAAGTTCTGCAGGAAGGCCCAATTGCGGAGAGTATACGTCGGGCGCAGCGGAGTTCCTTGACCTGGCTTAAGGGCCGGAAAAGAAAGAATGCGCAGGCTCCAGCCCAGGTGGAAAAGAGAGCTGTGTTTGACCCGCAGAATATGCAAATCCACAAAATGGAGAAGGTGCCCAAGATCCAAAAGCCATTAGAGGAGATGACGCTAGCGGACTATTCCTATCGTCATACAGTTGAAGACATGAGAACTATCGATGCAACGGAGAAGATGGGGAATATCCAGGTTGAAATGGGCTCCATCTGTTTCCATGGGGAGCACTACAAAGCTCGCTTCTACGAGGTTGAGTCCAAGAATGTGGAGCTTGAGGAAACCTTGGCGCACACAAGGGTGCAGCTTGAAGATGCTCAAGAAAAATCTGAACAGTTGTAGCAGCGCGTGATCAGCTTGGAGCAGGAAGTGGAAAGTTACAGAAAAGAAAATGAACAACACCTCAAAGCGCATGCAGAAGTGGAAATCCGGTTGCAAGCCTTGAATGCTCAAGTTCAAGAATTGTAAACCCAATTGACAGCAAAAGAAGGGCAAGCAGAGGTCCTCTCAAAAGACCGTCTTAAGGAGGTTCACCATCGCTTCCTGACAAACTTCCGAACAAGGGCGCGCAAAGCAATAACAGTCATAACGTTCATTTGGAAGGCCAAGCAATCAGTAACTTACGACGCATTTATTGTGGAGGATGCTGAAAAGGACATTGACCGATGGTTGGAGTTGGCTATGAAGGTGCAAACCCTAGAGAAAATGGACCTTGAGTTTACTCCAATGTGCCAGCTTTCCCGGTCATGGGCAACTACGAAGGTAACGCTGCGGGCTTACATCGCAAAGATGAAAACAGCCCGAGAGGCGAGAAGGCTGATGGACGCGTTTGAGCGGGAAAGGTGAGTTTCTCTGATGTATTTCGAAACTCTCGTGCAACTCGGTTTCCCTGGCTTCACTGATGAAGAAGACCATATTTTGACAAAAGAAGAGCTGAAGTCAGTTTGGGACGCTTTTGAAAGTGATACTTCGGAGATTGACAGTTGGAGTGAACCTATTTTAGAGCATCAAGTGATGCAATTAATAGCCAGGTTCGGACGAATTGAAGCCTGTTTGGTAGACCTCAGCCAGAGGGCTAACTACGCTAACGTAGACCAGCTTGAAACCTTCGGATACATGATCAGGTTGCTCCAAGATCGTGGCACAATTAAAGAAGACGCCTGGGCCTTGGTCCAAGCAACTTACGAACGTATCAACAAGTGTCTCCCACGATCGGAACCTAACCAGCAGCACGAAGATCAAGCGCAGGAAGGAGATCAAGCATAAGAGGTAGACCAAAGGGAAGGAAGAGAAGGAAAAGAAGAAGGGGACTATGAGCGCCAAGAAGAAGAGGAAGAAGCTGAAGGGAGAAATTGGAGGAAGAGTCTATTGCCATCAGTGAGCATTCAGAAAAGAACAACGATGATGACTCTGAGCCCAACAGATAAGGCCTGGGATCTTAACATTGAGGCGAGCTCAATCCCCTCGCGAGCCGCCAGAGATGTTGGCATTCCTGCAACCTTAGTTATCAAGTTCGAGTTCGTATTCGAGTTCGACACTCTTTAAGTTCGAAGAAAATTTGACATGTTTAAAAATTCGACATAAAATTTGATTATTATAAATGTACAATATATTTTTTTGAAATAATTTTATTTTTTATTTTTATATAAAATTTAAAAATCAAAGATACAAAATTATAATATTTGATTTTAATATATATATTTTTAAAATATAAACATTTTTATAATTTTATGTAAACATAGTAATTTTTTAACAAATGAGAAGATTTTCGAACATTTAAATCAACAATTTTTTTTTTTGTTAAATAAATTACAAGTTTTCTATCAATTATAATAAAAAATCAAGTCATAAATTTATTTAAAAAAAAGAAATATCATTGCTGTCCATTCTCAATTTATAGGTTAAAAAGCAATTTCTATAAGCTCTCCATGGTGTATTCTTACATAGCACAAACATTATTACCCTTTTATTGAGGTTTGGAAAAGGTTTTACCATTGGAATTATGAATAAAAGCAAAATAAAAATGCGAGACACGGGTAGCCTGGCCGTGCTTGTGCTACATACATTTGGTAGAATCTAAAATACGGCTTAATAAAAACAAAATAAAAATGTGAGTCACGAAAATGGTCGTGCTGGATTTGGCAGAATCTATAACACGGACTGAAGGAGATAAAGCTGCACGGATTTGGCAGAATCTATAACATGGATTGAACGGATTGAAGGAGATAAAGTTGCACGGATTTGGCAGAATTTATAACACGGATTGAAGGAGATAAAGTTGCACAAGGATTTGAAAACAAAATCAAGAAAATATTACATGGGAAAAGGAGCCATTAAAATTCTGGTCTTATCCCTGTCTCTAAGGCTATTCAAAAAAGGACAAGGTCGGAGGCTTGGAACGCCATGCCCAGACCCTACACCGCGTCCTTGCTAAACGCGGCCATGAAATTCACATTTTCACCGCCATTCCTTGTGACCCTGTTCATTTTTAGCGTTTTTTATATATTTTTTATATATATTTTTTCTATCGAATTTAAGGTTTTATTTGTCGAATTTATTCGTGAGAGTTTTAAATTCGGCGAATTTCGAATTTTATAGATAAAATTCGGCGAATTTGATAACTAAGCTTGCAACATTGACTTCCTCTGTATATATTTTGCTATTCAGTAATATCTTCTTCCTTGGGGCTCTGTTGTTTTTTCGGAATGAATTCTTTGTTTCTTGTCTTTTGCTGTCAGAATTTGTGGGTTAGGCCCAAAGGAGTGTGTAGTTTTTCCTGTTCACTCACCATGCAGGGTCTTTGTCTTTTTGAGGGCGAGGGTAGTTTCGCGCCAGGTCTCCAAGTGCAAGTTGGTTTCGGAGCAGAGGTATAGCGCAAGCCCGTTTCGGGCCAGAGAGCAGCGCAATCCAGCTTTGGAGAAAGAAAACGTAAGTGATGCCCAGGTCGTTTCACCCTTGTGTGAGAGCGCAAGGCAGTTTTGTGCCTTGACGGGGTGAAACTCAACTCCAAACATAAAAATGCTAAGTGGGCCCAGGTGTTTTCGCCTTGTCTGGAGAGCGCAAAGCCTTTTCGGGGCCAACTTGGGCGAAAACCCCTTTGTTTTGTCCTAGGAATCAGCGCAAATCTGCAGCGAAGCTGAATGGGGCCCATACCCTTTTCGCCTCTGTGGGAGAGCGCAATGCAATTTCGAGGTTAACTTGAACGAAAAGGCCTTTGAATTTTTCATGGGGTGCAACGCATTTCAATTTCAGTTGCAAGTGAGTCCCAATTCTCTTTCGCCCCAAATCGCCAACGCAAATCAATTTCAGAGTCTTCCAAGGAGAAAGCGCTTTTGACTTTTCCAAGGCGCAACAACAGTTTTGAGGAAAAAATGCTAAGTATGGCCCCAAGGCGTTTCGCTCCAATATTCAAGCACAAGTCAAATTCAGAGTAAGGAGGAGTGCAAGTGCCTTTGAATTTTCCACTATGGCACTCCTCCCAATGCAGCAAGGCGTTTCGCTCTAGTTTCCTAGCGCAAATCAAATTCGGGCTTGCCAAGGGCGCAAGCGCCTTTGAATTTTCTCACCCCAGCGTCACTCCCGAGGCTCCAAGGTGTTTCACTCCAAGTTTCCAGCGCAAGGCAATTTCGGGCCAAGTAGGAGCACAAGCGCATTTGACTTTTCCACGCCGGCGCTGCTCCCAATGTAGCAAACTCGTTTCGCTGCAGTTTTCAAGCACAAGCCCATTTCAGGCCAAAAAACAACGAAACGTAGGTGGGGCCTGCTCCGCAAAGCCCCTGTTTCAGTCTAGCTCCCCCTGCCTCAGCAAAAATTTCTCAGAAACGCTTCTCAGCAGCGAAACAAAGTGCGCCCTCATCGGTTTAATTGCAGTCGGTCTGAGAAGCTTCCGGATTTGATTATCTTGGATCTCAGAATCCAATCTTTCGTTGAGGTGGTTCTAGCAAGTGGGAAGGTGGCACAACAGGCAAATCATATCGCCGCATTGAAGCCGTGCAACCACTTCTCCACGAGTCATCCAATTCGGGCCATGCCTCATTACTGTTTAACGAGTGCTCAAATCCAATCTTTGCTGCCACCGCGATGTTTTGTGGGTGTGTATTTATGTTTTAGAGGCAGAATACTCTATAAAAGCCAGAAATTCTAATGTAATATGATGGACGTTATGCTAGAGACTTGCTGTACATGAATTTTGCTATGAATGCAAAGAAACCTTGGCTCTAATTCTGGACTTCTTTTTATGTGTATGTCTTCTATCTGCTATTTCTATCAAATTCTCTTCGTCTGTGGGCTATAATTCTATGTCTGGATTTAGCTTCCGATAGAGGGTGGATGCTGAAATAAATTTGAAGATTGCACATATAAGTTGTCTGGTTTTAATTTCTGTTACGTTCTTTGCGTGAAGTGCTATTGATTTAGAGTGCAATTAAGTTATTGTGTTGTTTGTTCATCACCCCTGTTCATCTGGCCTGAGGCCATATTTCCCATTCCTTTCAGTTATTTATAATTTTTGTCTTGTTCATTAATCTCAATCCCCAAGTTAGAATAGTAAGGGAACCAGCCCATCTCTGGAGATTGGCACGGGAGGCATTTCTTCCTTTCAGCCTTTCAATGTTGGCCGGGTCTACGGTGCATGGATGAAACATTCCATATCTAAGGTGGATTTTTGACCAACAAGTACTCTGTCATTAGCTTTAGATCTTCTCGATCAGAAGCTGTCCTGGCCAGCTGATCTAGTTCTCTATTCCCTCCACATTGGGTGTGTGCTTCCACTCTGAAACCATCATCTCACTAGTGAGGGCTTTATTCTTTGCACATGGATCTTTCCCGTTGCCCTCCTTTCCCCCAAATTGTCTTTCTACCATGAGCACTTCCTTCAGATTCAAGACGACAGGATAGTACCCCCACAATACCTTCAGCAACACATAATTTATAACATTCGAATCCTGATTGGTCAGCTCAGAGTGTGCTCCCACCAACTTCAGGTTGAATCAGATAACCATCTTTCGTTGGAGGAGTGGGTTTGCTTTTTTGGCTCCTTGGAGAAGTAGACACCTTGCATCACTTTATTTTTCGATTTATCATATACTATGAGATCAGAGGCAAATTTCATTGCCTTTTCAGGGATAACTCTCGATCTCTATCCACCTTCTTCAGATACTCGGAGTAGTGATGTCTCGCACTCTTCTTTATGGAGGCAACTTAGTTTCGTCGACAAGAAGCTTTCCTCCAGGTCGCTCTCGCCCCCCTCACTCTCGACCCATCACAACCTTCTTCACCAGCTCAGATGGACCGGGGGATACTGGACGGAAACATCCCATATTGGCCCGTTTAGACAGAGGCAGGGTCATTAGACAGCGCACCCACAGTTCGTTGGGGCCTCGGATTAGTGATGGGCAGAGACAGATCATGGATTTCTTCAGTATAGGTTCTTCGGCCTCCACTGTTATGAGAGACTAGTTTCCAGGGCCGCTCGTGAGTGCCCCTAAGCATGCACTCCACAGTTTCTTTTGGACTGCAACCCACCTCTTTCCCCTCTTCTCTATTCCCATTCCCTTTGGCCCGCTTCTTGGGTCACGTCTTTGTATTTATCTTAGTTTCTTTCTTTGTTGGGTGCTTTGGCCTGCTCGTTGGTAGTTATTGTTGTCCTTTTTATAGTCCCTTGGGTCTTTTTTGGCCCATCGTGGACATTAATAATATTTCATTTCATTTCATTTCTGTCCAAGAACTGTCGTACCAACCAGTGCTTGGATTTTATGTGATATTGGCCTTTAACCTCTGTCAATGTGAATTTTGGAGTTGGTTGGATCATAATCATGCTGAGCGTCCTCATTTTTGGCCTCAAGAACAACGGTTCTTAAATCATTTCCTTACTGCTATATCATTAGCAGTCTCACCCAAACTCCTTGAAAACCAGAAGATCACTCCAGATTCCCTACAACCCTGCCTGGTTGGGGTTGCCTCAAGTGACTCCATCTACATTAATCTTAAAAGTAGCATAACCAAGCTTGCTCCATCGGGTTTCCTCACTATTCGTTGTGTCAAAAATTTTGCAAAAAATCGCAATTTTAGCTGATTCCGATTTCAATTTGGCCTTGTCGAGAAAATCTGCATTGGATATTGTGATATTTTTTTTAAATTGGCAAAAAATGTGAATCACCATTTTTTACCAAAAAAATCAGCCGTAGCAGCATGGGTTGGGGAAAGGGCATAAATACCTTGTTTTTTTCATTTTGCTTCATTTTGATTGTTCCAAATTGGAGAGAGAGGTCTGCCTACTTGCTACCACACCAAAAAAAACACTAAATTGCATCCTAACAACCGATTTTTTGCAGTTTGAAAGAATCCAGCAACCACCAACAACCGTCCAAAGGATTCATCTGAGGTAAGAAAAACTCTTGCAAACTGCTTTTTTCTTTTTCTCTTCTTCTATTCCAAGCATGATTTTTTTTTTTTAAAGATTAAAACCAAATGCAACAACCACCCAACTGTTGCTTTTGAGCTAGAAATTTGAAAAACTAGGTCAAAGTTTCAGGCTTCAGCTGTTTTTTTTTCTCTTTCAGCTGTCTTGTTTTTTTCCTCCTTTTAAGTAATGCTTCATAAGTATTGCTGCCTGAACTATGTATGCAAGCCCATCTTTTCAGTTGTCAATGTTTAAACTTTAAACTAGGGTTTAGGATATTTTTGGTTGTTGTTACTTGTTTCCATGTATAGCCGCAAGAAAATGTTGAAAAGAGATCTAGCATGGAAGTATGCAAGAGAAGGGAAAAGAAAGGGGAGGTTTATTGCAATTTTTGTGGGTCAATCATTCATGGAGGCATATATCGCCTCAAATTCCATTTGGCAAAGCAAACAAAGCAAAATGTCAAGATATGCCCACAGGTGCTGATTGATGTTGAGAGAGAATGCAATGCCCTCCTCTCTAACAAATTATAAAGTGATTATAAGCTGTGTCGATTCATATATAGGTGTCGCAAGAGTCAATCTTTCCTAAAGTCCGAGAATTTCTTATGATACGTGGGCAAATAATTTTAAGGAATGATGAGATAGGAGAATTATATAACGAGGGTTCTATAGAACGATTACGTTTAGAAGGGTTGTTTAGAAGCCTTATTCAAGGCGTAAAGTTTGACTACGGAAATATCCCATTTTTTTTGTAATGAACAAAGAAATGTCTTCGTGAATATGTGAATATTATAAAGTGAGGAGGGCATGAAAATAAAATTATAATAATAGGAGGAAGAGAATAAAAGAGCAAAGCCCCCATGCATTTTGTGTCGTTGGTGTTAAGACTTAAAGCAGACCAACAATTATTTATAATTGAATGTATATTTAATTATCACATTAATAAAATTATAATTTATCTAATTATTATGAATTTTATAAATAAATAAAAAAATGTTAATTATAATATTTAAGAGGGTATGAAAATAAAATTATAATAATAATAAGAGGGAGAATAAAAGAGTGAAACGTCCATGCATTGTGTCATTAGTGTTAAGACTTTAAGCAGACCAACGATTATTTATAATTGAATGTACATTTAATTCTCACATTAATAAAATTATAATTTAATTATAATATTTAAATTATAATATATAGAATTAAGATATAATATATTTCAATGATGATATGCTTTATAATTGTAATTTAATTTAGATAGGTCTCATTTGTAGACAAAAATAATGTAATTTTCTTATTTTAGTTTTTTAGCTATATTTGTATTTGTTTATAATTTTTTTTAATTTTTTTTTTGAGTAATACTTTTTATACACATCCACTATGGGGATTGAACCCGGGTCACATCACCGATAATACAAGTGGCGTTCTTGTCGGTAGACCACACTCACGGGGATATTTTTTTAACTTTTAAAATAAAGTATAGATTATATTTAATAAATAAAAATAAATACTTGAAAATTTATATATATTTATCAATTTTTGTACGACAGAACCCAAAATGAACCCAAGACAAAAACAAAAATTTGCCGTACCGGCAAACCAGGTTCTTAGAACCCAAACCCGAAACCGAACCCAAAACGAACCAGTAACATTGGAAAATGTTATAAAAATATTTATTTTGGATTTTGTTGGCATAAAATAATTTGAAAAAACATTTTGTGTAGGTTCATGAGGTATTTCAAAGACGCCAAAAGTGAGGGTAACAGGTTCCTATGAATATAGCAGTTCCTCTGACTCTAGATAAGCTTTTTTTTTGTAATTCTTTTTGGTTACTACAATGCATTGTAACAGCTCTTTTTGATGAGTCCTATTGGCATACTTTGGTCATTTGTGGACATTAATGGAATTTTCTTATCTGACTAATTTCCTACTAGATCGGGCATGTTCAAATAAAATGCTATCCCGTCTTCACCTTTTCTGTGGAGCAAAGTTTATAGATCTTTTCTTCCTAAGGGATATAGTATGTCTCAACTTCTGTGAGTAAACTTCGTATTGGCAGAGATGCCCAAAATGGCATTGGCAATTTGGGAAACACAAATCATTACTCACATAGGAACACCTTTGGTAAATTCACCATAATGCTTCCATAATACAAGAATAACACCACGAAGCTCCCAAAGTTGATTAACAACCTGTGATTGATAACTTTTGTTTAGTGTGAAGTTGAATAATTTTTTTTTGATAAGGTGATGTGGCTGAAACATGACAAGATCCATGCTTCAAGTCCCACCAAACAATTGACTCTTTGAGATATATTGCCTCAAAGGAAATACTCAATCAAAGAATAACGTAAATTGACATTGGTACCTGTAGTACAACTTTGTGTATTCCAAAAAACAGAGCACAAAGTAACAAGTGCACAATCACTACTTTCACCAGCAAGAACATTTCATTACTTTCACCAGATTTAGCATGTGTGCACAATCTCGCTGAACAGCATACATATATAAAAGTCAATTCTATGCATGTAACTACCCAACAATGCATACCCCATCCATAGAACTACATGCATATTAAGTTTAGAATTACCTCACCCTATGTACATCATTATTACAGAAGGGTGTCATGCTCAATGTGACAAATCCATGACATGCACTTCAAAATGACAAACTACAAATTTTAAACATCAATGCATGTCGCCAACTAGGGTGGCACATGAGCTGGCACCACGTCAATTTGTCTGCCGAGAAAACAGTCTCTACCCTTTCTGCACTATATTTGGGGAGACATGCCTTATATAAGTCCTTTCAGATGACCCTAACTGATGATAGCCATGCCCAACCGTAGATGGCCTGGATATTGGTAAGTCCCATAGCCTCTTAATTCAGCACAAGGAAATTCTATTGTGGAGATTGGTGTGAAAATTAATAGAACTGTGAGAATTAAATATAGAACTATCTTCGTGTTGACTTAAGGGACTGGCTGTGCCTAGCATGGGAGAAGTAGGGTAATTTTCGAAGGGTTGGGGTAAACCCCTTTTCTGCTGAAACTCGGTGCCAGTTTCAGGAATTTAATTTTTAGGAATTTTAAGGTTTCTAGCTCAGAATTTTGGAGAAGTAAAACAATATATCTCTATAACTGAAGCTAGGCAAAATAGCAAAAGAAAAACATTGCCTTATTTAGTCAATAATGAGAAAATATATCTACAATTACCACTACTAGTGTTTGGATGGGTCATGTAAATAACAAATAGAAATCAAATAAGCCAAATTGCAGTGCATGTCTTGCTACATCAATAATCATGGCCACTACGACTAACAGAACTAATTTTCTTACTTTGAGATCAACTTTAAGTATGGCAGTGACTAATTGATCTACTTAAGTTTTCTGATTGAATGTGTTGTCCTTCAAATTTATGGACTCTATCTTAGAGAGGGTATCCTGGATATTTGTTTTTGAAGTAGGGAAAGGTTGATAATAGTGATTATTTCTTACAATCAATACTGATGGATACCTGGCAAAGTAAGTTGTTGATGACATGCTGATCTTCCATTCATTTGATTTATTGTTTCATTTGTATTTATTTTTTGTTGGTTGGTTGTACATAGAAACATTTGGGATTTCTGGAACTCATCCATTTAACTGGAATCTTAGTTTGCCAAACTGTAACAGGCAGTGGGTGTCATTTGTGAACAAATTCTATCTCTCAGAGTTCTTGATTTGAGCGACAGTCGTATGAAGATAGGATCAGATCTTTTGCCCACGTTTTCCAATCTCCGGACATTGGTGCTTAACAACTGTGGCATAACTTGGGAGCAGGTTATTGGGGGCCTCTTTATTGCTTGTGTCTGTGTAATTATTTCATGTCTGACAGTTTTGCAGCATCTCTACCTTATTGTAATGCTTTACTATTCTTTTTTCCCTTGAGTTTTAAATAAGCCCTAATCTATAATTATTTATAGGTTGAAAAGCTGAAAAAGTCACTTCCAAATATTGAAGAGCTACATCTTGGTGGGAATAAATTAAGAACTATAGAGGTATGCAGTTCAATGCAAATGCTTTCTCTGTGGAACAATGTTTTGTGAAAGATAAAGGACAGTGATTTAAATTGTAGCCATTAATTCTGAATTAATGTTCATTTCATGTTGGTTAGCTTATCACATTAAGCAACAGATTTAATTGGAGTTATTATTTAATATTTAGCATTGTTGGAGATCATTATCAAGCAATATGAATTGGGTTGAAATGCATATAGAGGTACTGAAAAAAGTCTTCCTTGGTATATATTTTTTCTATGAATCATTGCTAGATCTATTCATTCTATGAAGCATTCCTTCATGTGGACTATGCTTCTTTGTAGATTTAGCCTATAACAATTTGCTCCTCTGTTAGGTTTATGCTGATATCTGCTGTTGCTCATATTGATACAGTTTTTGTTTCTGGCAGCTACTAAAATTTCATGCGCTTCTATTGTATTATTTTTTATACGATTTATGAATCTTTCTAAATCTGCTTATTTTGAGATGGAATTCTGTTTACCTATTTGGCATATTCATGAGAAACAAAAGAAGGACACTCTACAAAAAAATCACCTTAGAAGCCTATGAAACAAAATAACCGTCAGAATCAAAGATAAACTGTTTTGTAATGTACAATCACTCTATTAGCAAGAGCCAGCAAGTGGCAACCAACAACAATAATTGGATTCCTAATTGGTAATAAAGTAGTGCAGTAGTTAGTTGTAGGTGATTGGATGTAGAAGGGACAAATATGGTGTACTTATAGGAGTATGGTTCTATGGAGTGAGTGCATAGATTGCCCATTAGTAGGTGGATGTGTGAGGATGATAAGTGTTTCATTAATGAATGGAGATGATTGACATTCCCTGTCTATATCTTTATGATGATTTCTGTCCTTGCTATGAGCACTATTGTCTGGTTTTCCTTTACCTTTATAAATTGTTGGTCATACAATGATTGGTAAACATTGGTTGTATCACTTGCTAACATTTTGTGACTTGCGAAGTTTAATGTAGAAGGTGGAGTTTGTTGTGGTGAAACACAAAAAAGTAGCTTGTGTGGTGAGAAGGTTGTAATTGCCAATGCAAGAGCGATGCACGTGGTAATAACCAAGAAACAAAGATACATTTTTGCATCAGATCACTCGGTATTGTTGGCAATTTTGCCACATTAAATCTTTTGATAAATTTTGGCCTAAGTATGGAGCTTTAAAGCAGTAAAGAGCATGCTGAGGTGTTCGGGTTTTCGCGGGCCATAAACGAGGGCGATAAAATGGACAAAATGAGCTCCGG
The DNA here is from genome assembly GCA_028583015.1 of Wollemia nobilis. NCBI lineage: Eukaryota > Viridiplantae > Streptophyta > Pinopsida > Araucariales > Araucariaceae > Wollemia > Wollemia nobilis. Next base: position 7,064,342 of record JAQPPZ010017086.1, read on the forward strand.
ATATTTTATCATTGCGAGATCTTCTTGCCAGCTTTCCGACGATATATTGTAATAGGCGATCGGGTTAGCGGATCAAAAGTTATGGTCCCGGGAAGCAGAACCAGGAAACCCAGTTTTTGTGCGAAGTCCGACTGTGCCCTTCTTCCTAAGCGCACTTGGAAACAGTCTGGTAGAGAAATTGACTAAGTGTTGGAGCGCAACCCGATTTCGCAGCGAAGTCGGACTGCGCTCCCTTGTCCGTGCGAAGTCCGAACAGCGGTGAGAATCAACAAGTGCCGGTGCGCAACCCGACTTCGCAGCGAAGTCGGGCTGCGCCCTTTGACCGGTGCGCAGTAGGGAAATAGGCCAACCCGATTGCGCTGTTTTTCACCTATGCTACCCGATTGCGCTCTAATCCCGGGCGAAGTTGGATAGACTGCCTTTCAAGGCAGACACGTGTCAAGCATTATCATCCGACAAGTGTCCAACTTTGGGATCCGAGCCAAGACATGCCGAGCAAAAGGACAAGCATGGGCCACACTACTTATGCCAGCTGCCTCATTTAAGGCTGATGTGAGTTTCCAACTGCCCGCATTCCTGTCAATGTGAAGTTCTACCTAGCGCACTGCCACGTAGCTATTCAACCTTCAGGGAGACCATGCCGAGAGTACAGTCCAGCCCGACAGAAGTCAGCATCAGCAGTTCCGCGGCTGCTTTTGTCAGCTAATGTTTGACTGGGACTTTGTGCCCATTAATGTAACGGGGGGGACTTTGGGCTATAAATACCCACCACATTTTCATTGTAAGGTGGTGGAAGGGGAATGTCTGTTAGGGAACCATTGTAGCTGTGCTTCTGCCTTTTAATATAATACATACACTTGGTGCTGTCCTATTGTTTTTATTTTGTATGCTACCTCTCTTTGACATTTCTGCCTCATGTTTTCCTGTATCATTGCTTGTTGTTGTACTGAACTCTGGACTCCGGCATTTGGTGATCAGGTATTCCTGGGATGTATAAATTAAAGGATACATAGGGTAAACGTTAGTGGCAGTTTTCTGGTTATGTTTTGTGTTATAGTGTTGTTAGTAGTGGTGATTGATGCGTTGCCGTACTGTTAGTTCCTTGGAGGGAATGTCTGTTAGGGAACCATTGTAGCTGTGCTTCTGGCTCTTAATACAAAACATATACCTGACTCTGTTCTACTGGTTAGTGACAGCATCCATAGTGGTGTGTTATGGTTATATTGGTGTTAGTAGTGGTGATTGATGCGTTGCCGTACTGTTAGTTCCCCCCACCCAACTCCAATCTAATTTGGAATCCCTTTCTGCATTTTTATCTCTTTCCCTGCACTCTTATCTTGAGCCTCAAAACCCCCACAGGAAGCCGGCCTTCTTCGGAGATCGGAACGGAAGGCATTCCTTCTTTCCGGCCTTTCAATGTTGGTTTGCGGGTCTAGGGCGCGATAACAACAAATCCTTTCCTCATGGCGGATTCGTAACCAACAGGTATATGAGGCATTTTTGAACATGTGAAAATTGGATAATATCTTGAAGCAGAGAAACTTCATGGGCTGATGTTTTCAGTGGACGATAGGCGGACCTTTCACCATTTGAGGGCATAAATAAGCAAGGATGATAATGACCATGCCAGTTGTAGATGGAAGTATAGTAACAGTCCTTGGATTGCATTGTTTTGGAAAGAGCAACTGACCTGGAAAAGGTTATAAGCTATCAAGATGGTGAGCTGAGTGGAGGAACAGAAAATGTGGTATAGGCAAAGTGGCTAATGTAGCATTACCTCAAATTTCAGTGTGGAGGTAATTGAGAAAATGATGCAAAAGATGTACTGAGATTTGGGGGTTGACATAGATGTAACATTAGAAGTAGTTCAGAGGTCATAATGGGCAATTCATCCACAGAGAAGTGAAAAACATGAGATGCCACATTGTACACAAAGTAACGCAACATCTGAACAGCATGCAATGTAGCTTGGTGCCATTGAAAATCCATCATAATGTGCTTGATATCTTATGCCTCAGAAATTCACATTTGGTGTAACAGAATCATTTGCTACTTTGGATTCTATTGGGTTTGATAGCATTCAAAATAGTGGAAGAGTTATATATCTCGTAAGTCTCTGTATACTTAAATTATGATTAAAGGATAAACCCTTTTCAGATATGCCCACTGGAGTCTAAATTTTCTTATTCTATTGGATACTCACCATCATTATATATCACTGCTGTTTATATTTAATGAATACTGTATAATTTTCTGGTATCTGACTATTCCAGTCGTATTAGAGCCTTTTGGAATGTAGGGTGGCTTGGAATCATGCTCATTTACTAGGTTTTTCTTTGTTGTGACCACCAGCTGTGAGAAATTTGCACTTAGTTGTGTCACCGACCAAGCTAAGTTTCAGGTCACCACAACCCGTACAAATCAGGTAAATGACATCAAACACATGAAAGTCCTAAGCCCTAACATCATTGGAAACATCTGTGTCTGTATTGTCTTGAAAAATCTTAAATTATCTTGTATAGTGGAGATCTATCGACATGGGTGTAGAACTTTCAGTTGATTCTGAAAATTGGTGCCTGGGCCTTGAAAGTGCACAGAAAGATGATATGCAGAAAAAAAGTTGATCTGGTGCAAAAGCAGGCTGTAAGGGGCTCATCTGCACATATCATCTTAAGGGATTCTTGGCTATAGTTGGCATAGAGGCACAATCCACCATTAAATGCTGTGGAGATAGATTGGGGTTTTAGCAAGGGAAGGGTGATCACAATTAAATCAAAGCTTAAAGATTAATAGGCATTGGTTTTAATAGAACTTAAAAATGTATTTAGTTTATTACAAGGACTCTGATTAGAAGATCTTAAAAAACGTTGTATTATTAAAAAAGGGCTGTATATGGATATTTTTTAAAGATTTTCGAAGGCATTATGGAGCAATAATAGATGGGTTGCAATCGTATGAGTACAGCCCGAGTTCAAATCCTCACATTATGATGGACACTTCCGTGATAAGGCGACTCATGACAATACGGTTTGTTTCCAACGGGGTTGAAGTTTGACCAGTGAGAATGTTTGGCTCACAAAGAGCCTACCGAGGTTTAATTCCCATAGGTGTGGTGATAATACGTGCTGTTGTAATACCCCCTACGTGATTTGTTGAAATGTTGTGGTAACATGTTATGGTACCTAGGGATAGGAATATGGGGATACGATAATATATTGTATATGGGTATTATGGATAGTTGACATGGGCCACACATACCCAAGGTTGATTATATTATAATAATGAGTGGGATAAGGGTTGAGGAGTTGGCTCCCCAAAGTAGCATTAGAAGATGGGTATATAAAGAAGGGATATTGTCATTGTAATCATCATCAATCATATTGAGTATTCTCTCATAACAGTCTTGGCTCGTGGAGTGGATCTCATTTTGGGAGATGTTGTGGAGTGCTTCCTTAAGGAATAACATTGGTGTTGCCATACCTGAAGGGTATTATCACATCTTATCTTGTGTGGATTTAATTACTGTGGTTGATTTATTTAATATTTAGTACATTGTAGATGACTTTATATTTATGAGAAGCAAAGGTTCATAACTAGTGGTATTAGAACAATAATTCTGGCAAACTGGGAATTGTTTTGTGGATTACAAATTTTTGGCGATTTTTTTTCTAGAAAAATATCATTTTTTTAGAGCCATATCTTTGTGTAAAGTTGTTTGATTTAGACGATTCTTGCATCATTTTGTTCAAAATTTGAAGAGCTTCAAATCAAGTGGTCATATGAAGGAATCCAAATGGTATTGAAGGAGATATGATTCTATGAAGTCAACCATCTAGAACAAGGCTATGATGTTTTTTCAAATCTCGTTTTTTTCCAAAAAAAAGAAATTTCATATATCTTTCAGTTGGGGTAAGCAAATCATTTGTTGTTTTGTTTAAGGAGTTTTTTTGGAAGTTTAGCTTCAAATCAATAGGGAGATACATATTTTAATGAAACCCTAGTTCATAAAACCTTAGTTTGCATTTGTCCTTTTGTTGGGGCATGAACTTATGGAGCTACAAATTTTTTTTTGCAGAAGATGACATTGATGTTAGAGATTGGTGGAAACATTTTAAATCCTTGTATTCTATTGATTTTTGTTGGAACATCAAGCTTATTTTCAATCTTGGAGGAGAAGCTCTTTCTTGGTTTCATAGTTTTCTTACGTCCCATAATTGTGAACTGACTTGGGAAGAAACAGAGCAAGTATTCTTTAGTCAATGGAACCCATATAAAAAAATAGCTAGGCTCTAGGATGAACAAAAGGAATTAAAAAGAGAGTTAGAAAGACATCAATATTATTATGGATCTACATGGAGTCAGAAAGGCATCAAGTATAAAAGTGATTGGTAGAAAAAACATAGTAATTCTTAATTTCAGAGTGGTGCAGCAATACCCCAACTGAAAGATATATCAAATTTTGTTTTGCAGGTTGGAGGATGAGGGAAACACAACTTTGGTGTCAAATAGGCCAAACAATGATCAGTAGGATTTGTTTGAATCTAATAATTCTATTTTGCAGGTTGATGGCCGCATTTAGAGGGAAAAGGTTATTTCCAAAAATCCTCACAACGGGTATAATTTCATTAATATTGCTTTGGCTAGGAGGTTGTAGGTTCAAGCAACAAAAATTAAAAACATACAAATTGAGGGTGTGAATGTTCATATTTTTGAAGAATTAAAGATCACCATGGATAAATATGTTTTACATTCAGATTTACATGCTATTCAGACGGATGATCTGGATATTATTCTAGGTTATCCTTGGTTGTATTCTTTGGGTGTTGTTAACATTAATGTGGAAAAGAAGTTCATGAAGTTATGGTATAGGATGAAGAAGATAACACTGCAAGATATTTCTCAGCTTAAGGAGCAAGGATCCAAGGAGAAACAAGAAGCGGTTATGGCAGGGGAACAAGTTAAGGAACCGATAGAGAAATCAAAAGCTAAGTCTACAACAAAGGCAATATGAGAGTCCTGTTGGTTACGAATCTGCCGGTCTTTTCGGACTCAGAGAATATTAAGATTTGCAGAGTCGCCAGGTGCTCTGATTTTGAACAGCAATGAAGCGAGCACTAGTACTTCGATTTTGTATGGGGGTGGGAAACTTCCGTGTTCCACCGGGCGTGCCAAAGAAACTGTTGGTTACGAATCTGCCATGAGGAAAGGATTTGTTGTTATTGCGCCCAGATTCGCCCACCAGATTGAAAGGCCGGAAGGAAGGAATGCCTTCCGTGCCAATCTCCGGAGAAGGCCGGCTTCCTGTGGGGTTGGTGTTAAGATAAGAGTGCAGGAAAGAGATAAAAGGTACAGAAAGAGATAAAAATGCAGAAAGGGATTCCAAATGTGATTGGAGTTGGGTGGGGGGAATAAGCAGCACGACAACGAATCAATCACCACTACTAACAACATTCATCTACAAACACATATTGAAACTACAGCTATCAGCGATCCCATGTATCCCCTATCTATGCATTCCAGGAATACTTGGCCATCAAATGCTTGGAGTCCGTAGTTCAGTACAACAGCAAGCAATGACACAAGAAACATGAGGCAGAAATGACAAGGAGAGGCAGCATGCAAGATAAAAGACAGTAAGCAGAGCCAAGTATATGTTTATATTTGAGGCAAACGCACAACTACAATTGTTCCCTAGCAATATATTCCCCTTCCACCACCTTACAATGAAAATGTGGTGGGTATTTATAGCCCAAAACTCCCCCGATTACATTCATGGGCACAAAGTCCCAGACAAGACAGTAGCTGACACGAGCGGCTGAGGGGCTGCTGATGCTGACTTCTGTCGGGCCGGACTGTCCTTGCAAGCATGGTGTCCCTGAAGATGGTACAGCTACGTGGCAGCGCGTTGGGACAAGTCTTCAATCAACAGGAATGCGGGTAGGTGCCGCAGATGGCACTTCACATCGGCTTAAATGGTGACAGATGACGCCGGTAGTGAAGCCCATGCTTTGTCCTTGCACGGTCAAGTCTTGGCTCGAATTCCGAAGATGGACACTTGTCGGATGCTGAAGTGTGACACGTGTCTGCCTTGAAAGGCAGCTTATCCAACTTCGCCAGGAATTCGGGCGCTATCGGGTTGCGCAGGAGGGAGACAGCGCAGTTGGAAGGCCTTCTTGCCTTAGCAAATTTCTGAGTTGACTTTACCCAACTGCGCACCGGTCAAAGGGCGCACTCCGACTTCGCTGCGAAGTCGGGTTGCGCACCGGTGCTTGGCTGTCTTCGTCCGCTGCTCGGATTGCAGCATCGGAAAGGGGCGCACTCCGACTTCGCTGCGAAGTCGGGTTGCGCCCCAAGACTTAGCTCATTTTCTGACAGACTGTTCCCTTAGTGCGCCCAGGAAGAAGGGCGCACTCCGACTTCGCTGCGAAGTCGGGTTGCGCCCCTGACACTTAGTCAGATTCTGCTTCAACATTGCCTGTTTGCGCTTTGGGCTCCCTATTGCGCTCCAACTGAGGGGCGCACTCCGACTTCGCTGCGAAGTCGGGTGTCGCCCCAACACTTAGAAATTTTCAGGGAACACCTCTGTTCTGGAAATTTTATTGGGGAAGAAGGGGGAAACGAAGAAGGGGGAATGGAATTGCAAGGAAGAAGGGGAAAGGGAGAAATGAAGAAAGGAGGGAAAATGAGGAGAAGGAAGGGGAAAGAGCAGCCTACTTACAGAAACCAGAGACATGGCACTGTGTGCAAAATGTGGCAACATTCCTGGCGGCTCGCGGGGTGTTGAGCTCGCCTCGACGCAAAGAACCATGCCTTTATCCTTTGGGTGCAGAGGAACTTCCTTCCCCTGTCTTCTGCTGCTCTGGCCGCTTCCCTTGGGGCAACTGTTCTTCTGATTCACTTTCGCCAGTTGCCTCCTCAGTCTCGCCTTCTGAATCTGAAGGCTCTTCACTTTCCGCCTCCCGCCTGCTTATGCGTTCTAGCGCAGCCCTAGCTTGATCCCAGACTGCGGATTGGAAGGGAGTGGGGTCGCTGATCTCTCTGAGTACTGCATGGAATGCAGCGACCGCGTGCAGGTCAATGGTGTTATATCTTTTGCCCAACTCTTCAAGAGAAGAGTTGATTCTGCAGTACTTCGCCACCATTTGAGCGACCTGCGCTTCTTGAACTGGCTCTATCCAGCTATCGATTTCAGCTGTATCTGCTTCGAAGGACAGCCAGTTCTTCTTTACCTGCTCAAGGGTGAGGAACTCGTCATTTTTGACATAGCTCGGACACCCGTGCTCGGACAGAACGTGAAAGGGTGCCAGGAGAATATGTCTTTCATGTTCCAAGGCGTCCAGCGCCTGCCTGGCCGTTCTGATCTTTTCTGTCCGGGCGAAATAAGTGTGCAAGGTTACCCTTGCATTTGCCCATTCTGAGGCAAGATGGGACCTGGGGGCGATTTGGAAGCCTTTGCGCTCTAATTCTTCAAGTTTCATAGCCAGGTCTAGCCATTGCCTCGCCTGGTGTTCGGCTTCCTCTACCACAGGCTTTCCCTGGGCAGATACCTCTTCTATCCTGGATACGAAATCCAGAACTGTCAAGGATTTGACAAGGTTGGGCTTGCAACCTTGTAGCAGTTTTGCGCGCATCTCCTTCGCCTTGTTCTTTGAAAAGGCCGTCTCTTGTGATGCTTTCTTGGTGAGCTGCGACTGCGCCTGTTTCAGCGAATCCTGTAGTCGTGAAATCTGTTCTAGCGCTGCTTTTCTCTCTTGCTCGGCTGTCTGCTGGGAGGCGGCCAGCTGAGCCTTAAGATTTTCAACTTCTTGCTGCGCTGATCCCAACTGCGCGGTAGCCCTAGCCAAGTCTTCTTCAAGCTGCCTTGTAGTATTCTGCAGCTGGAAAAGCGCTTCTTGGGTCTCGAGATGCTTGACAAGGAGGCTGTCTGTTTTACGACGAATACCGTGGATCTCGTATTCTTCGTTGATATCATCAAAGTTCTTCTCCTTCGTCTGAAGCTCATAGTCAGCCTCGGTCATATCACGAAGAGGCTTCTTCACTTTAGGAATCAGCTTCTCTGTTGTAAGCACTCTCCGATTTAGGTCAAACTTTGTGCGCTTGACCGGGGCGGCTATCTCTTCGGCCCTTCTGCGCTTAACTCCTTGAAGAAAAGAGGCAGATCCTCCCATGGCTCTTACTGCCAGAGGCTGGTCCTCGGAGATGCTCATGAAATCGAGGTCCTCCAGCTCCTGGGCTTGCTGCGGCATTTTCCCTGCGAATAGTGAAGTAGGAGGGATACCAGAGGGGGTAGCAGCTTTCAAGGGCGATTGGGTCCTAGGAGTGACAGGCGTTTGGGTAGATGGCGCTGATAGGGTTTCGAGCGGCTGGGGCAAAGGATGCGGAGATGAGGGAGCGACCTCAGCGCTAACTGCGGGTGAAGGCTCTAGGGTTTGACTCAGGGATTGAAAAGCGTTGGGATCTTGAGCAAACTGGTCAAACGAGTGGAGGCCGCTAGATGGTGGAGTGGCTTGAGATGCGGAGGATGCGGCTACGGCTTGCCCTGATGGAGTGGGAGTTGGGGTTTTTGCAGGGCCGACGCGGACTTGGGCAAGCGGAACGGAGGACGTACCTGCGGGCTCCGCCTGAGCCGATGCTGAAGGGACGGTCGCAGCCTGGATGTCTGCTTCTGGTTCGGGGCTGTCTAAAGAAACAACCTCCGGCGCTGCTGCTTGCGGCTGCTCTGCGGGCGATTGCAGCACTGGCTCCCTAGGTCGCTTGGTCCTCTCGACCTTTTTCTTTTTCTTTTCTCCCGACGCTGTGGCCGGTACAGAAGGAAGCGGCAATAAAGGGGCGGCAGACGTTGATGTCCCCACGGTAAATTTGTACCTGGGTCGTGCTGGGAGAATTCCTGCCGCACTTGGTCCGCTGGCGGGTGGTACCGACGCTGTTTCTGCTTGAGGGGCTGGCTCCGGAGTTGACCGCTCTGACCTTTGCGCCGATTCGGGCACTGCCGCAGGAGCTACAGGCTGCATCGGGCCCACTTGACTGCTGGATGGAGTCGCGCTGGAAGTCGCTGGGGTTGACAACAACTGAGGGGTAGCCCTTCTTTTATACCTTATATTTGCGCCTCGGGGAACGCAAACGCGAAATTCGAAGGGCTGCCACGTGTCGACATGTTGATCATAAAGTGCCGAAAATTCATCATCAACGGCAAGGTTCCTCCGGCTTGATTTGTCGTGTTGCGTGCGACACCTCATTTTCCAGCATTCGAGGATTTTGTCCTTATGCCAGTTGAGCGGCGCCACCTTAGCGAGGAACTTCTTGAATCCAACTGACTCCATTCGATGGTCCGGGTTCCGATCAGGATCGTAAGTGACCTCCTCGCAAAGAAACTCATGCCATGGTGGCCATGACTGCATTAAATGAATGCGCCAGTGGAGGTCTGCACCTGTCAAATTCCTTCTTTCTTTCATGATTTCAGGTCTCGGACAGATGTGCGTGAATTTTCCCCGGACCCCGATTGGGTCATATTTCCAGCGTTGGGGTAGCATAATCAGGCCCATTTCCATCAGCTCCCGCTCGAGATAAATGTGCTGCCCGATTTCGAAGACTTGAATATTGGCCCAGGTCATAGGATATTTGAATATGTGACCCCTCTTCTTTCCCTGGCCAAATTCTTCTTCGACGTAATCCATTTGCCGTGCCACCTCCATCCCGAACTGATGATCTGTGCAGAAGTAGGGCAGCAAACAAGGCATTCCTTTGAATCCGTAGATTCGGACGACAATGCCCTGAGTCAGCCGAAAGGTATCACCAAGCTCGTTGTCCGACAGACACTTTGTCATAGCTGCTGGTGGGCGAGTCGCGCCGCGGTTGAACAGTCCCATTGCCTGGCCCAGAAATTGAACATTAAACTCATAAAATGAGCCCTTCCGGTACAGGGCCTCAGTCCATTCGTACACGGGGAGCGGCTCTCCTTGTTCGTTCGCTTTCCTCAGGTTAGGGACGTTCATCCGGTAATGCATATGGTACAGGCATAGCCATGTGAGGAATGAGCAAAACCGGAATTCCGTAGACTGCCTCTGCTGCAGTCGCACCAGGCTCGCATGAATTGCGTAGGCTAACCAGTCCGCCCAGTCATAGAAGATTGGGCGTTTCCCGCTTCTCTGCGCCGTGGAGTCGTAGAACTCCCCGTGCAGGATACATTCGGCCATCGCCAGCTGAAAAGGCCGCACCACCCTGTCTGAGTCGCAGCCGAGGACCCACGCCAGGATGATATAGATATATCTGTTTTCGAATCGGTCCAGCGGTATGGGGCCAGTCGGCCACTGTCCAGCATTTAGCGGAGTCTTCAGCTCTGAGTCCAGGAATTCTCTCATCCGCTTTGTCTGAGAAAATCTGCCGGTCTGCTCTTCTATGTTCACCCTTCTGATAATCGCGTCTGGGCTGTACTGAAGCCCTGGGGCGAACGCCGGCTGGATGCTCTCTCCGAAAAGAGTGAACAACACCCTTCCTTTGTTATCGCAGACCTGCCGCGCAGCTGGTTTGTAGTATTCAGCAATCACTTCAACCAGCTCCGGGCACCAGTGAGTTGGAGGACACAGAAACCAGTGAAGATTTGAATTATATGCGGCTCCGAGGTGGTGAGAAGGCGAAACCTTACCCACCCACTTTGCGATAGTCAGACGCAGCTTCGTGATACTGATGGAGAACGACCCATCCTTGTACCCGGACAGACGATTGATTGGTGGCGGCGGAGTCTGGCCAGCTACGTGCCTCTTTGTTCTGGATTTTGCTTTCTTGCCCTTCTGAGGCGCTGCGCTCTCATGGTCGCTGGACTCTGGAGACTTGTCAGCTTCGCGCGGATCTTTGCTTGATTGCGCCTGTACGGGCGCTTTCCCCTTGTCCATTCTTGTTGAAACAATCAGAGACGGGGACAAATACTTCTGAGCTTGTCAGGCTTATTCTCTGCAGTCCGGGAGTCAGCTTGAACACTATAAATTTTCTGGCTGGCGCCAGGGTCTTTTGTAGACGGTGACTGCTCATTAATGGCGCGAGGGAGGAAGTTAAAGCAGTTAACTCTGGGTTGGTGGAGGCGCTGTGATTTTGGCGGCTACGCATGGGCCCTTTTTAGAAAAACGTGCTTTGTTGGCCCAGGGCGCACCTTACCCTTTAAATGCGTCATCCTTGGTTATTGCGCAATCATTTAAAACACCTAGGGCGTTGTGCCGTTGCTGACGTCGCCGCCACCATTTGGGCACACTTTTCAAAGGACCTTGTAATTAATTAACCCAACTTTGCCATGCGTCGGACTTCGCACCGGGCCCACACTTATAAACTTTTGGCGCTCTCCGTGATGAGCCGTTCGTGCTTCGCCCGGAATCGGGGGCGCGGTCCGACTTCGCCCGAAAAAGGGGCGCACTTCGGACTTCGCCCAGAATTTGGGCGCAGCTTGGGTTTTACACTTCAATTTTCTACGCCAGCTTGCCTACTCGGACTTCGCCCAGAGAATGGGGCGCACTCGGACTTCGCCCGGAGAATGGGCGCAGTTCGAGGTTCGCCCCGAAAACGGGCGCAGCACGGACTTCGCCCGAAAAATGGGCGCAGTCCGACTTCGCCCATCAACATGGGCGCAGTCCGTCTCTAGGCACTTTACTTGTAATCTGCTACCCGACTGCGCTCTTTGGAGAAGGCGCAGCCCGACTTCGCTGCGAAGTCGGGTGGGCAGCCAGAGTTAGGCGTTTCAGGCATTTCAGCTTCCTTTTAACTGTTCTCTTCCCACTTCGCACTATTTGATGGGCGCTACCCGACTTCGCTGCGAAGTCGGGTTTTTGCCTCGGACTTGGGCTACTAAAAACAAACAACTGAAACATTTACATGCTGAAAAACTGGAAATACAAAAAAGGGAAATCTGTACAAGGAAGGACCCTTTCGGGTGCCTTCAGCGGTGGTACATCTTCAGGTGGAACCCGTTGACGGGAATGGGGAGAGGATGTCCCTCCATGTCCCGGAGCACATATGCGTTGAACTGGTTAACCCGAGCAATCTGATAGGGGCCCTCCCAGAGGGCATCGAACTTTCCGTGGTTGCCGGGTTTTGCCTTCAACGAGTCCCATTTCAGCACCAGGTCCCCGATTTTGAAAACCCGGGCAGTGGTGCCTTTCGCGAACCATCCTTGAGTTGTTTCAGCATGTTTGGCGAAGGCCTGGTACGCTTTCTCTCTGTCCTCCTCCAACTGCAACAGTTGACAAAGTCTGTCGTCCAATGGATCCCCGCTGCCTTTCTCTTCGTCAAGCATCCAGAGAGCGGGCATCTCAAGGTGAGTTGGCAAGACAGCTTCTTTGCCATACACGAGCGCATAAGGGGACGTTCTGATGGATTTTTTGAATGAAACTCTGTCCGCCCATAGCGCCCGATCCAGGAGTAGGTGCCAAGTCCTTTTGTTTTTCTCCACTGTCCTTCGGATGATCTTCAGCAGATTTTTGTTGGTGGACTCGGCGAGGCCGTTCCCCTGCGGGTAGTAGTTGGAAGACATCTTATGATAGATGCCAAATTTGCTGGTGTACTCCGTGAGTACAGCGCCTGTGAACCCCGGACCATTGTCCGTCACTATTGACTCGGGGACCCCGAAACGGGTAATCAGGCTCTCGAGGAACCTGATGACCGTCTCTTGGTCGGCATTCTTTGTGGGGATCGCCTCTGCCCACCGTGTGAAGTAGTCGGTGGCGGTTAAGATAAACTTGTGGCCCGCTGCAGAGTTCGGCGAAATCACCCCTATGAAGTCGAGACCCCATTGCTGAAACGGAGTCTCGGCTTGGATCGGTTGGAGGGGCAGGGGTGATTTTCTGCTTCTGCCAGCAAATCTCTGGCATTTATCACATTTGGTACAGACCGCATGAGCGTCTGTAAACAGAGTGGGCCAGTAGTACCCAGCTCTGATTATTTTCAAGGCCGTAGGCCTTGCAGAATGATGACCTCCAGGCATCCCGGAATGAAATTCTCCAAGGACCCTAGACTGGTCTGTTTTTCTGACGCACCGCAACAGGATGCCGTCGATATTTTTAAAGTAAAGCCCCTCGGGGCGAAGAGTGTACTTCAGAGCACCTAGCCGGAACCTCCTTCTTTGTGAGGCGTTCATGTGGTCTGGACATCTCCCGGTGCCGAAGTATCTCACCAGGTCATCTGTCCAGTCGCACTCCTCGGGTAAGGAGTTAGCTAGGTTGGTGCGTGTTGCTGGATCCTCCCACTCGCAGCGGATATCTCGGCTGCTGCGCTTCGGGCTAGCTCCAGGCACAAGGCTCGGCCTCTGATTAGCTTGGTGGGCCGTACTTCGATGTCAAACTCCTGGATTTTGGCAATCCATCCGGCTCTCTTGTGACCCGGCTCTCCTTGAATGATGAAGCTTCGGACGTCCGGGTGGATCACGAAGACAGTGATCTTGCTCTGGGAGACAAAGTGCCTGAACTTTCGGAGAGATTTCATGACGGCATGAACCTGCCGCTCTATAAAGTTGTATTTTTCCTCGTGTGGCTGGATCACTTGACTCAGGAACGCGATAGGGCGCTCCTCGCCATCATCTCCCTTTTGGGTCAGGACTGCGGCGTAACTCTCTGGTTCTCCCACCGCGTACAGGATGAAATCCTTGGAGTAGTCCGGGTTTATCAACACCGGTGCTTGTGCAATGCGAGCTTTGATCTCCTCGAAGGCTTGCTCCCTCTCTTCAGTCCACAGAAATTCTGCGTTCTTTTTCAGCAACTCGGCCATAGGCTTGATTACCTGTGCGAAGTCTGGTATGAACTTCCGCACGAAGTTGATTTGACCGAAGAAGGACTGTAGCCCTTTCTTATCGATTGGGGCGGGCAAGCGGAGGAGAGCCTCTGCTCTATCAGGGTCCACAGCCAGCCCCTTTTCGGAGATGACATGTCCCAGCAGCTTTCCTTCTTTCACCGCAAAGACAGACTTCTTTGGGTTTATGGAGATGCCGAATTCACGACACCTTTCGAATATTTGCCGCAGGTGGGTAACATGATCTTCTCGCCTGTGAGAGAAAACAGTCATGTCATCCAAGTAGATGACGATCACTTTGTTGAGCAGCTCTCGGAAGGCCAGGTCCATGGCTCTTTGGAATGTGGCGCCAGCATTGGATAAGCCGAATGGCATGCGCTGGTAGGCGAACGTTCCCCACTTGGTGGTGAACGCCGTCTTGTGCTGGTCCTCATCCTTGACCCATATCTGATTATAGCCGGAAAAACCGTCTAAGAGGGAAAATCTCTGGGCTCCAGCAACTATATGGAGGATCTGATCAATTTGGGGAAGCGGGTAATGGTCCTTGAGGGAGGCCTGATTTAGATTCCTGAAATCCACGCAAAGACGAATGTCTCCGTTCTTCTTCCTCACAGGAACCAAGTTCGCAACCCAGGATGAATGCTTGATGGGGTAGATGATCTTGGCCTCCAAACATCTTCAAGAGCTCGGCTTTCATCATGGCCTCGATTTTTGGATTGACGGCCCTCTGCTTTTGCCGGAATGGCTTGGCGCCATCTTCTAGCTCAATGGTATGCTGGATTATTTCTCTGTCATACCCCTTCAAGTCTTGGTAGCTCCAAGCTACTATGTCAGGGAACTCTCGACATAATGCTCTAATCTGCTCGAGTTCCTCTGTGGTGCAGTCTGTCCCGACCTTGATTGATTTGCCAGATTCCAGCTCCAGGTCAGCGTACTGCCTCGGGTCTACTTTGATCCTATGAGATATGGCTCTGTCGTTCTGATCAAACAGACTCTCTAAGGTAATCAGTCCTTTTGGGACATGATTGTTTTTCAACTGTATCAACCCCTCATATTGCTCGTCATCAGGGTCTCTACCTTCGATTGAACAGGCTTCATTTACCAAAAATGTGACGATTTCCTCGTCACAGCCGAACACCTGCCAGTGGGTGTCCTTATCAGGCACAGAAGGCCTGTAAATGGTACGAACCGGCTTCGGCTTCTGGACAGTGTCATCAGCCGGAATGTACCTGGCTCCAACAGACGCCAGAATGTCAGCATGCTTGTTTTTCTCACGCGAAATAGCCTTGACATTCAACGAGTCAAAAGACTCCATCAGATCCCAGACCCGATTTCGGTACGCCTTGAGATAGTGCTTTTTGGAGGCGCACTTGTTCGTGATCTGGTGGCACACCAGCTCTGAGTCTCCGTAGATCTGCAGATGTTTGATCCCCAACCTCTCCGCCTTTCGCAAGCCCAAGCACAGGGCTTCGTACTCCGCCGCGTTGTTGGTACAGCTCCAAGCCAACCTGTAGGTGTAATCCTTCTGGATCCCGGTTGGGGAAACCAAGAGGATTCCAGCACCGGCGCCATTTTTGCATCGTGCGCCGTCAAAGAAAAGCTTCCACAGCTTCTCAGGTGCTGGTCCCACTTCTCTCCTGGCTGACTTGTCAAGCCTCTCAGGCTGAACGATGGTGTAGCAGCCTTGCTCTGTTTCAATCACGGCGTTGAAGTCCCGCAAGGAGAATTCATCTTCTACTTGCAGCTGCTCGAGAGCTTGCTCCGTCATGTCCACTGTCACCAGTTCTTCCTCCGTCAGTTGGACCATGCAATCCTCAGGCTCTTCTCCGGGTATCTTCTCTACTAGGTAGGTGGAAGGCTTTTCATTGAGAATTTTCAGTCTCCTTCCTTTGAAGGGCACTTCCATGTGTGAGTAGTCCAGAGAGAGATATCCTCCTAACTTCGCAGTGAACTCCCTGGAGAGACACATGCCGAAGTAGGGTTCCAAGTCGACGACCACAACCTCTTGGATGACCACAATGTCGAGAGCTTTGTGCAGCCGAATGGGGATGTCTTTTATGACACCAACTGTCTTGACAGGGGTGCCGTCCAGTTGCAGCACGCCTTGGCTGCTCCTTGTGTACTCCATCCCGATTTCATCGCAGACGGCTCTCGGCATTACGGTCGTGGAAGCACCAGAGTCCACCATGCAGTTGTGTACTATATACCCTTGCATTCGTAATGACAGATAGAAGGGAGGTGGTCTGTTCTTCCCAGTGGCTGAGACTGTCAGGGGTTGCACCAGGACAGCGGGCTGTATCTGCTTGCCGTTCTTCATGATTTTCAGGGATTCTTGCAGCAGATCAACCTGGCCTGGGAGTTGAAGAGCGTCGTACATGCTGATTCTTGCAGGAGTTCTCTTCAACTCATCTACTATGCTGTAGCCTGAAGTATTAGCTCCTTCCGCTTCTTTCGCCGGCTCGTACTTCGTCCGGTACTGTTGAGTGGCCTCAACTCTCTGCCTCTTGGTTAGAGACGGATATCTCAGCCTCTCCTGAGCTTGTTCTTTTGTTTCAGCTGGAGGCTGAGTAGCGGGAGCTTTAGCCGGAAGAGCTTTGGCTATGGGCGGCTTGACTGCGGGAGTCTTCGTCGGAGGAGTTTTGTCTTTGGCTGTGTAGGGCCACAGCCTCTTGTAGGGCGGTATCTCCTCAGGTTGCGCCTTGTCTCTTCTAGCGTACACTTTTAGGGGTTTGGCTGCAGCTTCGGCAGACTTCTTGTTTTCCTTGGCAGGAGGCGGCATTGGGACTTCGTCTGAAACGGCAAAATTGCTTTCATCGCCCAGGATCATGTAGAGTTCTTCGTCTTCAATGGCGCTGCCGGCCAAAGTCTGGAGGTAGTGCTGATGTAGTGTACAGTCATCCTCGGCATGCGGGTCGTTGCAAGTGGTGCACCAATTGACCTGGTCGGAAGTACCAGGTTCATCCTCTATGGCAGCATTCCTCGGAGGGGGCCGCCGTTGCAAATGTTGCTCAGGGGGCCGATCTTTCGTCAACGCCGGGGGTGGATATGGCCTCCTTGGAGCCAGATCCATTTGGGCCTGCTTCTTTTTCAGAACAGTCATGTCATTAGACATGGTATGATAGCCAGAGGCCAGAGCCCGTACCTCCTGTAGGATTTGATTCTGAATATCATGGTCAGGAGGCGGCGGCAGCTGAGCTGGGGGAGGTAATGCAGCCAATGGAGGAGGAGTTGAATATTGTGCATGCTGGGGAGGAGCAGTAAGTGCTGGAAGACGCGGAGGACGGGGAGGCGGATAATGAACTTGCGGCGGGCCGTAAGGGTTCACGACCGGCGCCGGATTCCATTGCTGCTGGGGTTGTCCTGAAGTGGACGGCTCCGAACCGAAAGCTGATGGATACTGCGATCGGGGAAAGTCGGGGTAGATGGGCGGTTGCACTCTGTGCGGAAGCCTGCCAATGGAGATGATGTCCATTTCAGCTTGCTGGGCAGCCTCGTACAGAGCAGGGAACGTGTTGATTCTAGCAACCTTCAGCAGCAGGCAAATGTCTGAGTTGAAGGATCTCAGGTAGTAGTAGGCGGCCTGACCTGCTGATGGTCTGAGTTCGCGAGGTACTCGTTTCCAAGACCTTGCAAACCGGATATTGAAGTCTGACACCTCCTCTTGGGGGTGTCTCTGAATACTTTGGAACTGATGCAACAAAGAAGAGGGATCAGCAGACTCGTTGCATCCTTTCACGAGTCTGCCGGCTAACTGTCGCCACCCTGTGATGGATCCCTCTGGCAGCGATCTCCACCAGTAGAGAAGCTTTCCCCTTAAGGAAAGGGCCAGCAGACGGGTCTTCACACTTTCGTCGGTAATGGAGTGAAGCGCAGCCAGGGCAAGAATGTCCTGGATGTGTTCATACGCCGTCTTGCCATAGCCGTCGTATGTAGGGATAGACTTTAAGGCAGCAGGGGGCACGGCTTGCTGTCCGACTAGGGCCAAGGGCCCCGTAGAATCCACCGTCGGGAAGAGGTCGTCTTCATCCAGATGATCAGCCATTTCTGCTTCTGATCCGGTAGTGTATTCGGTATCGGAACTATCCGAAGATGTAGATTCTTCTTCGGCCTCAACTTGTTCAATCTCGGCCTCGGCTTCTTGGATTTCTTCTTCGCGAGCTTGATAATCAGCCAGCCTGACGCGCTCGCCTGGAGCGTCAAGGTCAAGTTCGTAAAAGTCAGGCGGGTTCTCCGGATTCCTTGCTCGCCACCTTCTTGTTTGCATGAAGGCGTTAGGGCCGGTCTTTTCGGACTCAGAGAATATTCAGATTTGCAGAGTCGCCAGGTGCTCTGATTTTGAACAGCAATGAAGCGAGCACTAGTACTTCGATTCTGTCTGGGGGTGGGAAACTTCCATGTCCCACCGGGCGTGCCAGAGAAACTGTTGGTTACGAATCTGCCATGAGGAAAGGATTTGTTGTTATTGCGCCCAGATTCGCCCACCAGATTGAAAGGCCGGAAGGAAGGAATGCCTTCCGTGCCAATCTCCGGAGAAGGCCGGCTTCCTGTGGGGTTGGTGTTAAGATAAGAGTGCAGGAAAGAGATAAAAGGTACAGAAAGAGATAAAAATGCAGAAAGGGATTCCAAATGTGATTGGAGTTGGGTGGGGGGAATAAGCAGCACGGCAACGAATCAATCACCACTACTAACAACATTCATCTACAAACACATATTGAAACTACAGCTATCAGCGATCCCATGTATCCCCTATCTATGCATTCCAGGAATACCTGGCCATCAAATGTTGGAGTCCAGAGTTCAGTACAACAACAAGCAATGACACAAGAAACATGAGGCAGAAATGACAAGGAGAGGCAGCATGCAAGATAAAAGACAGTAAGCAGAGCCAAGTATATGTTTATATTTGAGGCAAACGCACAGCTACAATTGTTCCCTAGCAATATATTCCCCTTCCACCACCTTACAATGAAAATGTGGTGGGTATTTATAGCCCAAAACTCCCCCCGATTACATTCATGGGCACAGAGTCCCAGACAAGACAGTAGCTGACACGAGCGGCTGAGGAGCTGCTGATGCTGACTTCTGTCGGGCCGGACTGTCCTTGCAGCATGGTGTCCCTGAAGATGGTACAGCTACGTGGCAGCGCGTTGGGACAAGTCTTCAGTCAACAGGAATGCGGGTAGGTGCGGCAGATGGCACTTCACATCGGCTTAAATGGTGACAGATGACGCCGGTAGTGAAGCCCATGCTTTGTCCTTGCACGGTCAAGTCTTGGCTCGAATTCCGAAGATGGACACTTGTCGGATGCTGAAGTGTGACACGTGTCTGCCTTGAAAGGCAGTTTATCCAACTTCACCAGGAATTCGGGCGCTATCGGGTTGCGCAGAGGGAGACAGCGCAGTTGGAAGGCCTTCTTGCCTTAGCAAATTTCTTGAGTTGACTTTACCCAACTGCGCACCGGTCAAAGGGCGCACTCCGACTTCGCTGCGAAGTCGGGTTGCGCACCGGTGCTTGGCTGTCTTCGTCCGCTGCTCGGACTGCGCACTGGAAAAGGGGCGCACTCCGACTTCGCTGCGAAGTCGGGTTGCGCCCCAGCACTTAGCTGATTTTCTGACAGACTGTTCCCTTAGTGCGCCCAGGAAGAAGGGCGCACTCCGACTTCGCTGCGAAGTCGGGTTGCGCCCCTGACACTTAGTCAGATTCTGCTTCAACATTGCCTGTTTGCGCTTCGGGCTCCCTACTGCGCACCAACTGAGGGGCGCACTCCGACTTCGCTGCGAAGTCGGGTGTCGCCCCAACACTTAGAAATTTTCAGGGAACACCTCTGTTCGGAAATTTTACTGGGGAAGAAGGGGGAAACGAAGAAGGGGGAATGGAATTGCAAGGAAGAAGGGGAAAGGGAGAAATGAAGAAAGGAGGGAAAATGAGGAGGAGGAAGGGGAAAGAGCAGCCTACTTACAGAAACCAGAGACATGGCACTGTGTGCAAAATGTGGCAACAAGTCCCAGGAAGAAGGAACAATAAAATCCAAGGAAGCTTTTTTAGAAGAGTACAAAGATGCACCAAAATAAGGGCACATGAGAGAAGAGCTTGAGGAAGAATTTAAAACAATGAAACAAAATGCTGAAGAATCAAAGGAAACATAACGTCAGGTTAAGGTTATGGCATATCGCCACCCACACCACCATGAGCGACAACACTCTTGGAGGTAGGGCTTAGGGCATCAATAATTTTATGGATCTACATGGAGTCGGAAAGACATCAAGTATAATAGTGTTTGGTATAAAAAACATGGTAATTCTAGATTTCAGAGTGGTGCAACAACATCACGGAACAATAGGACTAATCATTCAAAATATCGAGTAGAGCAACAAAAGCATGTAGCCAATAGAGCAATTATGGATATTCAAGTGACACAATGGCAACTTGGCATCATCATAGACCACCACCAATCAAGATTTTACTTGGATGGAGGGATGATCAAGATTTGTACCAGTTGTCAACATTGCTTAGCAAATCATATTATCTAGTTTCTTCTCATGTTTTGAGGATGAAACATTTGTAAGTAGGGTGGAATGTTATGGTACCTAGGGATAGGAATATGGGGATATGATAATATATTGTATATGGGTATCATGGATAGTTGGCATGGACCACACATAACCCAAGGTCAATTATAATATAATATTATATTATAATAATGAGCGGCATAAGAGTTTAGGAGTCGGCTCCCAAAAGTAGCATTAGAAGATGGGTATATAAAGAAGGGATATTGTCATTATAATCATCATCAATCATATTGAGTATTCTCTTATAATAGTCTTAGCTCGTGGAGCAGATCTCATTTTGGGAGATATTGTGGAGTGGTTCCTTAAGGAATAACGTTGGTGCTGCTCTACCTGAAGGAAATTATCACATCTTGTCTTGTGTGGATTAATTACTGTGGTTGATTTATTTAATATTTAGCATATTGTGGATGCCTTTATATTTATGAGAAGCAAAGGTTCATAACATAACATGGTCATGACATAATATGGGTGGGGCCTGTTTCAATCTCATATAACCAATTACAAAATATTATAAAGAGTAATTGTTAATTAAATGTGTTGATATTTAAAATAAACCTTAATAACTAATTAACTAAGGAAAAAAAAAGCTTTATGGCTGAATATGGACTCAACCAAGGCATGGGGAAGATAATAGTTGGTGGACCCTAGCAAGGCATGAGCAATTGATAAAATATTATTGAATTACTGCAACATAAGGAGATTCTCACATTTGAAATGGATCTATTAGAAGTTTCTCTTAACAATAATTGCAACAACTCAATGAACAAGCATAAAGAGAAGGTCAATGACCTTTTCCTAGTAAATTTCAAGAAATAATCCAATGACTGGATGATATTAGGAAACCTAACTTGTCTCTAGACATTTTCGGTGAAATTCTAAATACTAGAGATACAAACTAAATTTACCCAAATGTGACACGTATGAAAGACAAAATGGCAAACTACAATCCCTATACAAATAAAAAATATATTAAAATCTATCAAATGGCATGTGCTCAACCAATTATATATATTGACTTTTAGGGTAGAGACCCAGGTTCAAATCTTGTAAAGTGATATGTGCATAATTGCCAAAATGGTGTTGAAATACTATAGGAATGCAGTCATGATGTAATACGATGGGGCCTATTTCAATCCCATATAACCAGTTTTCTATGTTTTACGGAATTTTTTGGCAAGGATGGTAGGACGACTTTTTGGGATAGTGGAACATGTTTAGGAATGGTAGGACAGCTTTTCATAACAGTAGTACACATCTTTGAGATGGTCCCCAGATCATAGGACAAATTCCCATGGAAGATAGCCATATATATATATATATATAGATATAACCAAACAACAACATCAATATATGTTAAAATTTGTCTTCCTCAATATGACAAGGGTGATCCATGTTAGGTTTTAGATTTGGGTTAATAAGATGAAGCCCCATTTTTTTTAATAAATTTAGTCAAAACCAATGAAGAGGGAATTACGACCACAAGATTGCAACTAGAAGGAGAAACTTTGTGTTGGTTGAATTGGTGGCAAAAAGAGGTGGAAAGATTCACCATTGAGTGGAATAGGCTTTGGGTGCTAACCCGCCTCAATATGACAAGGGTGATCCATGTTAGGTTTTAGATAAGATGAAGCCCCATTTTTTTTTTTTTAAATGTAGTCAAAACCAGTGAAGAGGGAATCACGACCACAAGATTGCGATTGGAAGGAGAAACTTTGTGTAGGTTGAACTAGTGCCAAAAAGAGATGGAATGATTTACCATTGAGTGGAACATGCTTTGGGTTCTAAACTGCACACATTATTTCAACCAAACAATTTGGCTTTGACAAAGGACATCATTAAAAGAATACGCTTTTGAATGGAAGTCATTATTTTGTGGTGCCTATGGTTCTTAAGCACAAACTTCTCGATAGCTGAAATGAGTGACTTTGAGTTGATGTCAAAAGTGATATGAAAATCCTTGATCCCAAATCAATTCAAGATGGCATTTATGAAGCTTACCTAGTGAATGAAACACTTTTGTACAAACAAACATCCTTCATGTTGCCAATACTCATAGAAGCAAGGCAAAATGTACTAATTATTGTTTCTAATCATGGTCAACTTTTCTCTCAGCATCTATGGATTTGCTTTGCTATCCTAGAATCTATAGTATTAGATCACGACTCCAAGTTTATTAGTCTCTTTTGGTAACACCTTTGGAATTTTCTCAATACATGCCTAGACCTTTGTGCTGCTTTCTATCCTTAGATTGATGTACAAATAGAAGTGGTTAACCACACTTTGATTCACTTGTGAATTTATCCTCATGATCATCTATGCATTTGGAATGAGTGTCATAAATTCAGCACTCCTACAATTGGGCCTTATGCAACTCCATTGGTTATAGTCCTTCCTAGGCATGTCTTGGGTTTCATACTAGCACTCTTTTGGACGTAGCATATTACACTTCAATTAGGCCACAAATGCTTGTGCAAGCATAAGATATGGATAACTTTTAGCAATTCTAACATGTGCTTCAACAAGTTTAGTAGATATTTGCGTACTATCCATAGAAGTATAAAAAAGTGCCACAATCAACACCATGCCTTACACAATTTTCAAGTGGGAGATTGAGTTTGGTTTTATATGTAGTAGGAATGATTCACAGGTCCACATCAAAATATTAAGTCTTTATGCTACGGTCCTCACATTATTGTGCACACAATAGGGCAAAATTCCTTCATTTTGGACTTGCTACCATACTTGGTCACACACCCAATCTTCAATGCTAAGCTTCTCAAGCCATACACTTCGTTTTTGCTCAAACCCGTATCAATGCAATATCTACTAGAGTTGAATCTTGAACAGTTGTAGCCAATATCACTAGATCAACTTATCGACTTAGTCATGAAATGCAATTGTCACGACACGTAGACTCCATTTTGAGTTGTGTAGGCTAGTCAGTTTGTTAGTCAAGCCAAGTGGTATACACAAATCAAGCACTAGTTTTGTTTGTCATAATTGGACATTATGGAGGCCATTGTCGAACAAATAATTTGAGTGCAGCCAAGGTAGCTCAAGCCCTCACAACAAGCTTGAACGCTAGTTGTTGAGTGCCAGTGCTAGTTGTTGAGGGCCAATTGCCAAGTCTCTCTTCGTCACAAATGCCTAGCCTCAATAGGTGAGAGTCCAATACTAGATTCCAACCCTTCTGCTAAAAGAAGATGAATGGACAATAGTTCCCTATCTCTTCCAGTTTTGCTTTGTAATTGTTGGAAGATGAACCCTTTCATCTTCTCGTAGTGTTCTTGTGCTTTGGCATTTTACTTACCCTCATGTAGGGTAGTTACACATTTTGCATAATAGAATCAGATATCAACGAGTTTTAGAGAAGCTTCAATTTTTTTGACATTTTCATAGTCAAAACACAATGTAGGAAAGACCTATTGCTTATGCTGCCAACTTTGCTACTTCACATCTCTATATTTTATGTTTCATTTATGTTTGCACCATCTGTAAATAAAGTTGCTGTTTTGTTTTCATAGTTTCTAATGTTCTTGCTTTTCTTGTTCAACGTCCCCTTGTTTGTTGTTGCTTTGTTCATCACATGTCTTATTGCATGACTAAGGAACTTCTCTTGCCTTGTGTTGTGTATTTTGGTTCATAACTCTTTGAGCTCACTAGTTGATCTAGGGAGTTGTCAATCATGTCACATGGTGGGCCTCGCAATGTAGATCATCCGTCAAAGGCTTGGTAAAGTTGTCTTCCTTTTGGTCTGCAATTCTGCAATAAACGAGGGAAATGACCTTCTTCTACCTTCTTTGGTGTTGTCCCATATGAATCTGGATTATCAACTACCTTGATTTTGCTAGTGTTGTCCCAATAGATGGTGTTGATGTTCTTTTGTGGAAGACTAGTCTCCTTAAACAAGTTTCGTATCCATACTGGCTCATTTCTCATACAAAGTGTCTATTTATACTTTGCTTTTGGTTGGCAAACAAGGCAATCATGGGTTGCTTTTTTTGATACCTTAGCAATGTTTCCAAATTCAAGGTTGAAGACATAGCCCAAGGTAAACATTTTCAAATGTGGATATACTTCCCAAATAGAACTAACAAACCTTGTAATGGCAACTGAATCAATCTAGCATACTTGACCCTTAGTGTGGGAGTACCCTTCTGACATTTCGCAGTCCTCTTTGTAACATAATATTTGGATGAGCAGGAGGAAGTAGATCAAGCTGCCCACAAGTTGTCTATAGATGATTATATCAATATTTTTAGCTGCACAATATTGGTCATCTCGATTGTTGATTGGTATGAATTAGAGCAGGGCATACTATCCTCCCTTCAGAACCTCTTCAATAAATCCGCCACATACTTGGGTTGAAATATGAAAATTCCATCCTCTAATTGTAAAAGTTACAAGCCAAGGAAGAGATGAAGAAGACCCAAGTATGACATATAAAATGCATCCTTCAAATCTGCCTTCACTCAATGAATCAAAGCAATATTACTACCTATCAAATTTAATTCATTCACACAAACAAGAGCAATGAGAATCTTCCCATTAATATGCTTAATATAGATGTTCTGGTTCCATGGACAACTTCTGAAACCACAGTCATGAAAGAGCTTGTCAATCTTGGCATCTCAAGCATTAGAGGCTTGCTTCAAGCCATATGAAGACTTAAACCGACACACAAATCCCTCTTTGCTATTTGGGCTAAACCATCCGACTACTTCATGCAAACCTCCTCTTGAAGATCTCCATGCAAGAAGGCACTCTTCACATCCATTTGATGAACATCCCATCTAGAGGTAGCTGATAAGAGAGAAGCACTTAAACACTATCCTTCTTGGAAATGGGGAAAATGTTATGTGTAGTTAATCCCTTCCTCTTGGGAGCATCCCTTTGCCACAAGTAATGCCTTGTGCCTCCAATTGGCACTAAAAGTACTTTGGTCTTTTAAATCCATTTGCATCACACAAATTTGTTGCCTTTGAAACGAGGCACCAACTCTTAAGTCCTTTTCTTAATGGAGGAGTTGCATTCTTCTCTTATGGTCTCCTCCCACAAGCTTGCTCATACCATTACAAGTCTCCATCTCCTCCATCATAGATGCAAAGTTCATTTTATGTTGACTTTTGGTGGTATGGGCTGGTTCATGAATATTCTCATTGGCTTGCACCTTGTCTTATTGAATGATAGTACATTGTCAAAGGCATCGAGGATGTCCCTTGTCTTGTGAAGAAGTTGCACCATTGTCATGTTCAACATCGACATCATCCTCATGAATTTCATCCTGCTCATGACTATTATGGTGCTCATCAAGGTTATCAACACCCATTGAAATCCCCTTGCATCTATATGGTAAGGAGGGTGTGGATGTAGGATGGCCTCAAACAAAGTGGTACTGTTGCCACATTTTGCATAGGGGTGCCATGTTTTTGGTTTCTATTAGAGAGCTGCTCTTTTCCTTCCCTTCTCCTCATTTTCCCTTTCTTCATTTCTCCCTTCCTTCCTCTTCCTCGTAGTTTCATTCCCTCTTCTTCCTTCTCCCTTTCTTCCCCCAGTAAAACTTCAGCAGGTGTACTTTGAAAAGTTTCTAAGTGTTGGGGCGACACCCGACTTCGCAGCAAAGTCGGAGTGCGCCCCTCAAGTGGAGCGAAGTAGGGAACCCGAAGTCCGCACCAGGACAGGAAATATTTGAAAATTTGACTAAGTGTCAAAGGGCGACACCCGACTTCGCAGCGAAGTCGGGGTGTGCCCTTCTTCCTGGGCGCACTAGGGGAATAGTCTGGCAGAGAATCAGCCAAGTGCTGGGGCGACACCCGACTTCGCAGCGAAGTCGGGGCGCAACCCGACTTCGCAGCGAAGTCGGAGTGCGCCCTTTTCCAATGGCGCGATCCGAACAGCAGATGAAGACAGCCAAGCGCCGGTGCACAACCCGAATTCGCAACGAAGTCGGAGTGCGCCTTTGACCGGTGCGCGCTTGGGTAAAGTCAACTCGGAAATTTGCTAAGGCAAGAAGGCCTTCCAATTGCGCTCGTTTTCCTCCTGCGCAACCCGATAGCGCCCGAATTCTCGGCGAAGTTGGATAAGCTGCCTTTCAAGGCAGACACGTGTCACACCTCAACATCCGACAAGTATCCACCTTCGGGATTCGAGCCAAGATTTGACCGCGCAAGGACAAAGCATGGGCTACACTACCGGCGCCATCTGTCACCATTTAAGCCGATGTGAAGTGCCATCTGCCGCACTTACCCGCATTCTTGCTGACCGAAGACTTGACCAAACGCGGTGCCACGCAGCTGTACCGCCTTCAGGGACATCATGCTGCAAGGACAGTCCGGCCCAACAGAAGTCAGCATCAACAACTTCTCAGCCGCTCGTGTCAGCTACTGTCTTGTCTGGGACTTTGTGCCCATGAATGTAATCGGGGGGAAAATGGGCTATAAATACCCACCACGTTTTCATTGTAAGGTGGTGGAAGGGGAATATATTGCTAGGGGACAATTGTAGTTGTGCGTTTGCCTCAAATACAGACATATACTTGGCTCTGCTTACTGTCTTTTATCTTGTATGCTGCCTCTCCTTGTCATTTCTGCCTCATGTTTCTTGTGTCATTGCTTGTCGTTGTACTCGAACTCGGACTCCAAGCATTTGGTGGCCAGGTATTCCTGGAATGCATAGATAGAGGATACATAGGATCGCTGATAGCTGCAGTTTCAATGTATGTTTGTAGATGAATGCTGTTAGTAGTGGTGATTGATTCGTCGCCGTGCTGCTTATTCCCCCCACCTAACTCCAATCACATTTGGAATCCCTTTCTGCACTTTTATCTCTTTCCGCATTTTTTCTCTTTCCTGCACTCTTATCTTAACCCAACCCCCATAGGAAGCCGGCCTTCTCCGGAGATTGGCACGGAAGGCATTCCTTCCTTTCGGCCTTTCAATCTGTGGGCGAATCTAGTCGCATTAACAACAAATCCTTTTCTCATGGCAGATTCGTAACCAACAGGTACCCAATACTGATTCTTGAAACTCCGCAATGCGCAGTATGATTGGCCACAACGTCATTCTTTTTTGGAATAAAAAGGCAATAGGCCTTAGACTACTCAAAGGATACCATCATGATAGTTGGGAAGCTCTTTGCATCCAACTTCCTTCTCTTCTCATTTGGAATTTTGTCATAAGGCAGACATCCAAAGATCCTGATATGAGCAGTGGTTGGATTCCTCTCATACTAGTCCTCAAAAGGTGTCATCAACTTTTTTGCCTTGGTGGGTTCCTTATATAGGAATATAGTTGGCACAAGAGATGACTTCTCCCCAAAACTTGTTTGATAAGTCGTGGTGTTCAAGCATGCATCTAGTTTGACATCTGAAGAAGGTCCATTTCTTCCTTTTTGCAACTCCATTCTACTGTAGGGTGCATGGGCAATTACACTCCCAAAATATCATATCCTCTCTTGTGGATCCCTTGAAAGCATTATGAGCATACTCCCCATCATCATATGTCCTCAAGATATTGATGTTGTTGGTTAAGTCCTACATGCCAATCGTGGGATTTATGAACATTAATCTAGTGTTGTTAGATTTATGCTTTAGCCTTTGGGTCTTGAAAATGAGGCCTTTGTACCTATCGAGGTAGCTGATACATAAAAGTTTTTGATGGGGCATCCTATTTGATGAGGTCCCAAATGTGTCCCAAAGAGCCATCCTCTTGTACTTGTCTCAAAATTTCGTGGAGCATAGGAAAATGCTCTTTGGACCATAGTTGAGAAAATCTGCAAAGAAATTTGATTCGAGCCCGATTTTTCCCAATTCATAGCTTGGCTATTTTTGCTTATTTTTTCAAAAAAATTGTGATATGCATGAAAAAAGCTTTTTTTCCAATGAAAAATAGCATTTTCTTCGGTTTTTTTAATGAAAAACTACCAAATTTTTGTCGATTTCTCCCCATTTTTTGCCGATTCTTGATTTTTCCCGATTCTTTTTCCATGCCAATTCCAATTCAATTTCGATTTTCTCAACTATGCTTTGGAATATTGATTATGGCTCGTATTGAAGTGCATGAAGAACTTACGCATTGATTTAAGAGTTTGTGTCCTTACAATACAGATATTTGGTTGTGTGTTAGAGAATAAGAAAAAATCAAGGTTCCCATAGATCCATACATAATTTTCCTTGTCAACACATCCTCTTCAATAATTTGCTAGATTATCATACACAACCATTTGATCTAGGGGGCAAGTGTCATGAAGAGTTGTAAAAGTTTTTGGGAAAGCCTCAAAGTTTCAATATCCTACTCTTATTGCTTTGGGAACAAAGTAATTCATGGGAGTGGTGTGAAGACTATTATGGACCTTTTTACTATTCTATACCATTTTTTAGATAGTGGGCACAGGGTCATAGGCACCTAAAGTATAGATCTAGAATGAGAATTAAATACAATAGAATTTTTTTAAAAGTGGTTATGGAGAATGTGTTTTGTAAGTAGTCTAAGAGAGACTAAATTGCTTGCCCCAACATGTTGCCCATATTTTGCCATTGGAGACCATAAGCCTGAGTTTGGATCCATACCACGTTAAGATAAGATAATTCTATTAATGTCCACGGATGGCCAAAGTAGGCCAATGGGACTTATGGAAAAGGCTTGTTACAAATTACAATGCATTATAGTAACAACAATGTACTACAAAAATAAGCTAAACTAGAGTAAAGAATCTAGTGTAAACTACTCTAAAGTGGAAGAACTGTGTGGCATAAAATTACAGCCTCGAGGGTAACCCAAAATGGATAAACCTTAACGTCCTAAAAGAGATGGTTAAGAAAGATCTAGAAGTTGAGGTACAACAGAGACAGAAAGGAGCTTCAATGGATCCAAGTGCCAACATTAATCAACAGTGGGATGTAAAGTAGAAGCACAATTGTTGTTGCCACCATCTATCCCAAAAGGGCCAACATAGGATCTAATGATGCTACTAGGAGAATGGCTAGGACTAAGAGGGCCTGGTTGGATAGTCCTGGGAGGACATGGAGTTCGATCCCTTAGGACTCTTCTAGCATCCATGGTCGTGGAACCAATAGAAGAGGACAAGAAACTAGTAAGCTGTGCTTGTCTACAACTCCTCGGCATGTGAAGGGTGGCCAAAACCCGATGCCTAAGAATTACAATCTTGTCTTGTTGCAAGCAAGAAGAAAGAACTAAAGCTCTAGTAGCCACTCTTGTATGCAAACAAGGGCGCAATGATATGTCATTACTATTTTGGATAGTTGTAGCTTCGTATGAGCACTTATTACTCTCAACTCCAGAGATAGGGTAAAATATTAGTCGAGTTGTAGTCTATCTCCCCTGTAATAAGCGTCGCCAAAGAGTCATAGCTTCCTTGAGGTAAGTGTCAAGCATCTTTGTTCAGGATAGTTGAAAAAAGTGGCAAGCGATCCACTTGATTCTCTATACAAGCACTAGTACCTCCCTCAAATATCATTATAAAAAAGACATTTGAAGATGAAATGTTCTTCAACCTCCACCTCCCGAATCAAGCAAAGACGACATACCCTATCCTCTGAAGGAATATGGTGGTTTGTCTCCACCTGCAATTGATGTGAGCATACTTTGAGTTGACCAAGAGGAATCCTAAGGTTGTGTGTCCAATGTTGCTTGACATAATTAGGATGAGTAATAATGCCATTGTTAATTTCCATGAAATGCTTAGTGTAAAAGGCGGAACTTAGGACTAAGAGGTTGAGATGGAGCAACCCAAGTGATTTGAATATATTGTCGATAAACATCATCTTTGACTCCTTGATTAATTACCCTCTTAATAGGAAAATGGTGATGCTACTTGACTGAAGAAGAAAAATAACTTCCGAGTACTATCCATGATGAGAACCAAAAGAGCCGCTAGAGGTAATGCATTCTGAGGAGCAAAGCACCAAATATGGGTATCTCTCTTTGCCTGAGGTGCAGTCACCCATGGATCTAAGGCAATGAAGCTGAAAAATAATTTTGAAGATGCTCTCAAGACAAAGAGGATGAATGCCAAACTCAGCCTAAACAATACATTGGAGAATTGTTCTTTTACATTGGATAAATCGCTGAAGCGAAATAGTTAGGATTGTCTCAATGCGAGCCCAATCAACGCACCCTAGACTTGGACCTCAAATCTTAGATCCATAAAGGACTGTGGGTTTGATGATGCAATCAAAGAAGTGCGTGTCCGTTGCAAAGACATGACTGTGAAGCTGGCCAAAGATTAAGGGAAGGACTTATAAACTGAACCCCCAAGTGGGTGTAAGTAGTGGTGCTCTCGATGGACTTGCCCTTATAGAACTAAAACTTAGATAGGGTACTCTTTGATGCATTACAAACCATCACCTTAGCCTTGCTAAGATTGACTGCTAGATGTTTTAAGTCACAAAAGCAAGCAAGAGCATCTAATTGTCTTTGTAGGCCCTTAGGAGTATGAGCAAGAAGAAGAACATCATTTGCTAAAAGCAGTATAGCTATCAAGGCATGATGTAGAAGGCAACTATCGTCAACGTGTGTATTGATGAATAAATTCTTCAAGCTCATCAATGTAGATCCCAAAGAGTGAAGGAGAAAGAAGACAGCCTTGTTTGATGCCAATGG
This sequence comes from Wollemia nobilis, assembly GCA_028583015.1. NCBI lineage: Eukaryota > Viridiplantae > Streptophyta > Pinopsida > Araucariales > Araucariaceae > Wollemia > Wollemia nobilis. The sequence goes on from JAQPPZ010017086.1 coordinate 7,095,294, forward strand.
TGCTCTAGACATCCTTTGAGAAACCAAAAGTTGTACGAAACGGCCAACAACTACATCATATAGTCTCTTGATGGGAGTGATAAAGAGCTCCAAGATGCGGATGTCATGTAGTCTTTGAAATAAAAGATGCCTAGGAACAATGTCAAAGGCCTTTCTAAAGTCCACAAAACAATAGAACACTTTAGAGGACTGTTGGTGAGCCTTCTTAATAATAGCTCTGAGAGTGAAAACATGATCAACAGTCTGATGATCCCTTGTAAAGCCAGCCTGCCCTTTTGCTCTAAGCTTGCCTTGATCCAACAATTCTGAGAGTTTCATATTCAAAATTGTTGCATAAAGCTTAGCAAATGTGTGCCCAGTGTACCAAATAATGATAGTTCTGTAGTTATTCGGGTCTGAATAGTCCAACTTACTTGCAATCTTGGATAATGTTTCTAAGAGAATATTTTCATTTTTCTACTGTTCAGAACGTTATCTAAATACACTAAAGTTTTATTTGGTTTTCATATGTCAGATACCATCTCAAAATCTAGATTTCATGTTTCATACATCTCAAATCTAGATTTCATACTTCCATATAGTTCAGATTGTAGTTTGGATTCCAGTTCAGATGTGGATGTGTTTTTCTTTGTTCTAACTTCTGCATGCCTTAGTCCAAAAACTCAGACTTGACCAGAATGCAGGAGTGCAACACTTGATCTTGGACACAAACTCGGCGAAAACCTGGCAAATAAACTGCATAATCTTATAGATACTTGAGTAACTTGTAAAATGCTTCTAAGAAACATAAAAAATGGATTTAGAGCTAGAACTAGGTATTAAAGTGGAACGAAGTTCCATCATAGGAATATGCCACTGGCAATAACAGGTTGCAGAAAGAAGAGCATCACAAAATATTCAGAAAGTTTCAGGTTTGAACATGTTGCAGAGATTTTAATGAGGGCAGAAATCAGAGCCTGTGACAATTACGTGACTGACAGTTTTTTCCTGGATCAGGAGAGGCCATACTCAAAAATCACAAGTATTTGGCGAGCACTTGCCAGAAACTTGGCACAGTTAACAGTGGGCGAGTAACTCACTTGGTATTTACATCCAGAACTATGGGTGGTTGCAGGTCAGAGGTGAGTTTTGGAACTAGGGTCCATACTTTTGTAAATTATTGTAAGAAATTTCAGATTTGAAAAATAAAACAAAAGTAACCTATAAACTCTTAGAGCATATTTGTCTTCAATTTCAGATACAGAATTTTGACAAAATTTTCAGTGGTTATAGCCTGTTAATTTCTGTTTTTCTAAAAGTTCAAAATTCAGATCTTGATGTTCCATGGGTATTTGTCCTGGTCTTTGGGGGCCGTCTTGTAGATGTGTCCTGATGTCTCGAAAAGGCATCCCACCATCCTAAAATGGTATCCTACCATCTTTGTCACGGAATTGTGTGGAACATAGGTCATCTTGTTGAGCTTTAAAATCAGAGCAAATTTTGGAACATAACATGTGGTCATTAGAAAACATTATCATGTGGAACAGGTCAAAACGGGGAGGCAGCAAATAATTATGTCCAATATATTAAAGCTCAAGTATATAAAATGTTCACAGTCAAGTCTAACAGTTTATAACTCTGTCATCAGAGAAGTAAGCAAGAAATATTAAGAGTTTTAGAGTCTTTAAAAAAGTAGCAACAGGACCTTATGAACATGTATTGCTTATGAACTATTATGGGGATTGAGAAAAATGATAACTTCATTGGGAGTTTACAATGTTAACTCCCTTTAAGTTCTTCAAATTTCTTCATGAATTCAATGTCAGATTCATCAAGAGTGCCCACCTTAGAAGGTTTTTTTCCCTTTGATATTTCAGTCATGTTTTAAAGCGAAGCAAAGAAACAAAGGTGAACATAAAGAGAGTTTGAACAAAAGACCTTAGAAACCTTGGCGTTCTACAGATGACTTGCCACTGATTGAGCTTCTTTGATGACCACTATTAATCTACAAAAATTATAGATCAAGTGGACAAAGAATGGAAGGGTCATTTGTCTTCAAGGAATTCAACCTCCTCCCTCCAAGGTGGTTAGTTCACATAGTATGGAGAAGATTTTGAAGAAAGGCGGTCGTGGTTTTTTTGCTCAAGTGAATTCCATAGAGGTCAAATCCGTGGATTCGTCTATTACAGCTCTTCCAAGGGATCTTCAAGATATTGTGGATAATTATGAAGAAGTCTTTAGTGAACCAAGGGGTCTACCTCCCAAGCGTACACATGATCATGCCATACATCTGATTCCGAAAAGTCTACCTCCTAATGTGCATCCTTGTCACTATCCACAACCCCAAAAGTTAGAGATTGAGAAGTTGGTCCAAGAAATGTTAGAGCATGGAATCATTCGTCCAAGCATTAGTCCTTATTCTTCGCCATTGGTGATGGTACATCATAAGGATAGCTCATGGCGCATGTGTCTTGATTTTCGTCCTCTCAACAAGATCACTATCAAAGATAAGTTTCCTATCCTTGTTATAGATGACTTGTTGGATGAATTACATGGTGCTAGTTATTTTACTAAACTAGACTTACACTCTGGTTTTCACCAAATTCGGGTTAGAGAAGAGGATATCCCTAAAACTGCTTTTCGTACACATGAGGGTCACTATGAGTTCCTAGTCATGCCCTTTGGTCGCACTAATGCCCCTTCTACTTTTCAAAGTCTTATGAACCATGTTTTTCGTCCTTTTCTTCGTAAGTTTGTCCTAGTTTTCTTTGATGATATTTTAATATACAACAAATCTTGGAAGGATCACCTAGTTCATGTTGACAAAGTCCTTCGCTAAAAGATCCAAATGTGCCTTTGGGGTCCAAGAGGTAGATTATTTGGGTCATATAGTATCTCATGAAGGAGTCAAAGTAGATCCTCATAAAATCAAAGCTATTCAAGATTGGCCCTTTGCCAAATCCCTTAAAAAATTTCGTGGATTTCTAGGACTCATAGGATATTACAGAAAATTTGTTCGCAACTATGGCAAGATTGCAGCACCTCTCACTGCTCTTACCAAAAAGGATGCTTTTATTTGGAATGAAGTTGCTTCTCAGGCCTTCCAATCCCTCAAAGACGCTATGTGTTTCACTCTAGTTTTGGCCACTCTTGATTTTAACAAGCCTTTTGTCATTGAGTGTGATGCTTCTGGTACAGGTATTGGAGTTGTTTTAATGCAAGAGGGTCACCCATTGGCTTTCGAAAGTAAGCAACTTTCAGGCAAGAATTTGGGACGATCTACTTATGAGAAGGAAATGCTAGCTATTTTACATGCCATAGAGAAATGGAGGCATTATTTATTAAGCAGTCATTTCATCATTAAGATTGACCATAGTAGCCTTAAGCATTTCTTAGAACAACGCCTCTCATGCCTTGAACAGATTAAATGGATGACCAAAATCTTGGGTTATGATTTTGTCATTGAGTATAAGAAGGTAAAGAAAATGTCGTAGATGATGCTTTGTCTCGTAAATACGAGGATGATGTAGCCATCAATGCCATCTCTGGCCCTTGTCCACAATGGTTTTCTCAACTTCAAGAAGAATGGCTTGCTGACTTAGAGACTGCTCAAATCATTCAATATATGAAAACAGGATCATCACTACATTCTTACTTCTCATATTCAGATGGAGTGCTTCACAAAAAAGTTCGCATCTATCTTCCTCATTCTTCAACTATTAAATCAATGGTTCTCCAAGAATTGCATGCATCTCCTCTAGCAGGACACTTCGGATTCTTGAAAACATACCAGCGGGTGAAGCAATCATTTTCTTGGAAAGGCTTAAAATCAGATGTCAAAACATTTGTGGTTGAGTGTGAGGTATGTCAACGTAACAAAGGGGAAACAGTAAAATCTCCTGGATTGTTGCAACCCTTACCTATCCTTAACCGCTAATGGGAGCACATATCCATATATTTCATTGAGGGTCTTCCCAAACCAGAGGGTAAAAAAGTGATCTTTGTGGTAGTAGATCGATGCTCATTTTTGTGCACTACAACATCCCTAATGAGCGAGTAAGGTGGCCAAGGTATTTCTTGATTCCATTTTCAAGTTACATGGTATGCCCAAAATAATTGTGAGTGACCGTGATCCTATATTCACTAGCAACTTTTGGAAGGAATTGTTTCATCTTAGTGGTACCAAGTTGAGTATGTCTTCTTCATATCATCCCCATTCTGATGGTCAAACAAAGATTGTTAATAAATGTTTGGGTACTTACCTTAGTTGTTTTGCTCAAGATAAGCAATATCACTGGATTCAATGGCTCTCCTTAGAATAATGGTGGTATAATACTTCTTACCGTTTTTCCCTTAAGATGTCTCCATTTGAAGCTTTGTATGGTCAAAAGCCTCCAACAATCACAGACTATGTTCCAGGTTCTTCCAAAGTAGCCCAGGTAGATGATTTGTTACAACAATGTCAGATGATGCTTAAACTTCTTAAAGATAATTTGACCTAGGCACAGAACCGTATGAAGCAGCAATAGGACTTACATATTTCTGAACGATAATGTAGGAGATATGGTATTTTTGCGCCTACAACCTTATAAGCAGTTGTTCTTGAAGATCAAGTCTAATCAGAAGTTGGTTCGTCGATTTTATGGACCCTACAAAGTGGTTCATTGCATTGGTGAAGTAGCATATCAATTGAACCTTCCACCCTCTTCTCAAATCCATCTAGTTTTTCATGTATCTTGTCTCAAGCAAGTTATTGGCCAAAAGGTGCAATCCCAAACAGAGCTTCCATTAGTTGATGAAGAAGGTCGAATAACTCTTCAGCCTGAAGCAATATTGCGATCCAAAGTGCGTCATCTTAGATCACGCCAAATTCATGAGCTCCTAATAAAATGGCAAGACCTTCCAAAGAAGATGCTACATGGCAGTCTAATAGTATTTTCCAGTCTTTTCCAGCTTTGAGGACAAAGCTTTCCGAGGAGGGGAGCCATGTAACAATCCCAATATAGCCTTGTCGGTTGTATCTCCATTTGATTTATTTGTCATTGATTTCATTTATAAATAGGAGGAATGTTTATTAGTTTTCATATCATCGAAGAATATAATTTTATTTGCATATAGACGCAAGAGACTTCGCCCTCTCCGAGTGGTTGTGGATTTGCTAAGGCACTGAATTGATATGGTTTATATTGTTATCACTGGTTGCTATTGTAATCATTGGTTAATACATATTGCATTTTAATTCCTCGTCAATCATTATTATTAAGAGTTTTGCTTCACTCTCTGCGCATGCACTTATGGGTCTTCAAGCTCATCACACTATCAAGGTACAAGGATTCATTAAACGATGTGTGAATGTGTTGATTGATTCATGTAGTACACACAACTTTATAGATTGTAAGACAACAAAATTCTGGGGCTTGTATATCAATACTTCAAATCAAGATAAATTTCAAGTCTTTATTGCAAATGAGGGTACTGCTCAATGTGTGGGTTGAACGACTAAAGTTACAACCCAAATGGGGGATTATACTTGGATGGATAATCTCTTTGCTATGAACTTGGGAAGCTCAGATGTCATTTTGTGTGCACAATGGCTATCTCAGCTTGGCAATGTTACTATTAATCTATAAATATTATATGTCAAATGGATAGCGAATGGAAGGGTAATTTGTCTTCAAGGAATTCAATCTCCTCTCTCCAAGGTGGGGAGTTCACATAGCATGGAGAAGATATTGAAGAAAGATGGTTATGGATTCCTTGCCCAAGTGAATTGCATAGAGGTTCAATCCTTGGATTCATCTCTTCCAGCTCTTCCAATGGATCTCTAGAACATTGTGGATAATTATGAGGAGGTCTTTAGTGAGCCAAGGGGTCTACCTCCTAAGCGCACACATGATCATGCCATCCATTTGATTCTTGGAGTCAACTTCCTAATGTACGTCTTTATTGCTATCCACAACCCCAAAAGTCAGAGATTGAGAAGCTGGTCCAAGAAATGTTAGAGCATGGAATCATTCATCCAAGCATTAATCCATATTCCTCACCGATGGTGATGGTACGACGTAAGGATAACTCATGGTGCATGTGTCTTGATTTTCGTCCTCTCAACAAGATCACTATCAAAGATAAGTTTCCTATCCCTGTTATAGATGATTTGTTGGATGAATTACATGGTGCTAGATAATTCACTAAACTAGACTTGTGCTCTGGTTTTCACCAAATTAAGGTTAGAGAAGAGGATATCTCTAAAACTGCTTTCCATACACATGAGTGTCATTATGAGTTCCTACTCATGGCTTTTGGTCTCATTAATGCCCCTTTCACTTTTCAAAGTCTTATGAACCATGTCTTTCGGCCTTTTCTTGGCAAGTTTGTCCTAGTCTTCTTTGGTGATATTTTAATATACGACAAATCTTGGGAGGATCATCTAGTTCAGATTGACCAAGTTCTTCATCTGTTATAAAAGGAAAAACTCTTTGATAAAAGATCCCAATGTGCCAAGAGGTAGAATCTTTGGGACATATAGTAGCTCATGAAGGAGTCAAGGTAGATCCTAATAAAATCAAAGCTAATCAAGATTGGCCCTTACCCAAATCCCTTAAAAATTTTTGTGGATTTCTAGGACTCCAATTATTACAGAAAATTTTTCCCCAACTATGGCAAGATTTCCACTCCTCTCACTGCCCTTACCAAAAAGGATGCTTTTGTTTGGATTGAAGCTACTTCCCAGGCCTTCCAAGCCCTCAAAGAAGCTATGTGTTCCACTCCAGTTTTGGCCACTCCTGATTTTAGCAAGCCTTTTGCCATTGAGTGTGATGCTTCTGGCACATGTATTGGAGTTGTTTTAATGCAATATGGTCACCCATTGGCCTTTGAAAGTAAGCAACTTTCAGGCAAGAATTTGGGACGGTCCACTTATGAGAAGGAAATGCTAGCTATTTTACATGCCATAGAGAAATGGAGGCATTATTTGTTGAGTAGTCGTTTCATCATTAAGATCGACCATAGTAGCCTAAAGCATTTTTTAGAACGTCTCTCATGCCTTGAACAAAATAAATGGATGACCAAACTTTTGGGTTAAGATTTTATCATTGAGTATAAGCAAGGTAAGGAAATGTGGTGGTTGATGCTTTGACTCGTAAATACGAGGATGATGTGGCTATGAATGCCATCTCTAGTCCTTGTCCACAATGGCGTTCTCAACTTCAAGAAGATTGGCTTATTGATTGAGAGACTGCTCAAATCGTTCAAGATATAAATTCGGGATCATCATTGCATTCTTACTTCTCATATTCGAATGGAGTACTTCACAAAAAAGATTGCATTTATCTTCCTCAATCTTCGACTATTAAGTCAATGGTTCTCCAAGAATTGCATGCATCTCCTTTGGCAGTGTTAGAAAAATAGCAAAATTCTGTGCAAGCAGAAAAACACAATAACACAGGAAAAAACAGTAACACAGATTTTACGTGGAAAACCTGCAATGTGCAGGAAAAACCACGGGGCAATGGCAGCTTGATCTTTTATTGATTTTGGCAGAATTACATACAATCATCGTTTACATACAAGGGGTCATTCCCCTTTTATAGAAAAAACAAAAACAGTTCGTTTACTCTTCCAAAGGAAGAGTCTAAAAACTGTTCGTTTCCTCTTCTGGAGGAAGAGTCCAAAAAACTGTTCGTTTCCTCTTCCAAAGGAAGAGTCCAAAAAACTGTTTGTTTCCTCTCCCAAAGGAAGACTACAGAATACTGTTTGTTTCCTCTTTATAAGCTGCACCACCATGCACCTCTCTGCTGAAGAACATTGGAGATCTGGATATTGATTTCACCTCCTAACATTCTCCCACTTGAAGTCGATATACAGGAATTTTTTGCCTATGCTTTTCCATCCAAGTGTCAATTGCCCAATGCTGCCCTTATCACATTTTCAGCAAGCCCAGAAAAGTTCTGCACCACTCAAACTTCTCTGTCTTGACCAGCTTAGTAAGCATATTTGCAGGATTCACTTCAGTGTCGATTTTCTGCAACAGGATCCTACCTTCTTCCACCATATTTCTTATAAAGTCGTACTTGACATCAATGTGTTTCGTGCGATCATGGAATGTTGGGTTCTTCACTAGCTGAATAGCACTTTGGCTATCACAATGCAACGTAATTTTCCCTCGCATTACCTTGAAGTCACCCAACAATCGCTCTATCCAAATTGCCTCTTTGCTGGCATGAGTCGCTGCAATATATTCTGCTTCAGTGGTTGATAAAGCTACCACAGACTACAACTTAGAAGCCCAACTCACAGCTCCACCAGCAAGAGTGAAAGTATATCCTGTAGTGGACTTTCTCCCATCTCTATCTCCACCATAATCGGAATCCACAAAACCTTTAACTTGCAAACTATCCGATCCGTAGTAAATAGCAACATCTGAAGTGCCTCTTAAATATCTAAATATCCACTTCACCACATTCCAATGCTCCTTACCAGGATTTGCCATGTACCGGCTAACTACTCCCATTGCTTAGGCAATATCCGGTCTGGTGCTCACCATGGCATACATGAGGCTTCCTACTGCTAATGAATATGATACACGAGACATGCTTGTCTTCTCTGCTTTTGTTCTAGGACACTGGTTGGAAGACAATTTTAAGTGTGAAAGAAGTGGGGTACTAACTGGTTTTGCATTCTGCATATTGAAGCGTTGCAAAATATTTTCTATATATGACTTTTGACTTAACCAGTTATTTCTTCCTTTTTTGTCCAGGGCTTGCAGTAAATCAACTCTTAATAGGGTTTGCAGTAAACCGAACCCTCTTTTGTTTACCAAAAATACAATGCTCACACAAGTCTAAATTGCAAGACTTAATCACAGAAAGCATACCTCTGTCATGCAGAATTTTCAGACCTTTTTCACTCATATGGCCTAGGCGTTTATGCCATAGCATTACTGCATCCTGAACTGAAGTTGCTGCTGCTGCATGGTTTGTCACCGTATGACCGCATAAACGATATAGGGTCCCATAAGATTCTCCCTTTGCTACTACAATAGCACCTCTGGTAATTTTGCAATAGTTGTTACCAAAAGTGACAGAATACCCTAGTTTATCCATCATCTTGATTGAGAGCAAATTCTTCCGCAAATATGGCACATGTCGCACATCACATAACATCCTTTCTCTACCATCGTCTAGCCTGATCCTTATGTCCTCTCTTCCCACAATTTCTAAAGGGTGATCATCACCCAAGTAGACCTTCCCACCACTATATGGCTGATATTTGTCAAAACAGTCTCTGTGAGGAGACATGTGGAAAGATGCACCCGAGTCCAAAACCCAGGTATATAAAACAGATCTGTTTTTGCTGATACAGAAAGCCTCACATGTTGCCGTCTCTCTAGAATTTACTGTACTGGCCTCAACTGAAGGCTGAAATTGCTTTTCACCATTTTTTTCCTTTTTTAACTGCCAACAGTCCTTTGAGTGCCTGCCTTTGCGCAATGCCAACACTTCCCTTTCAGCTTGCGTCCTTTAGACTTAGATTTGGACTGTGATCTACTTTGTTGACTCTTCTCAAAAGATCGACCTCTCACAGCTAGGGCTTCATTGGTTGAGGGTTCCAAAGACGTTTTCCGCCTCTACTCTTCTGCCAACAAAGCGGCTACCACATCATCAAAAGTTAGAGCTCCTGATGATGAATTGCTGATGGTCATCACCAAATGATCCCAAGTCTCCGGGAGGGAACAAAGTAGGGTGATAGCTCTGTCCTCATCCTCCATCTTCACATTAATTGAAACCAGTTTACTGATAAGGGTATTAAACTCATTCAAGTGATCTGCCACAGATGAACCCTCCTTCATCCTTAGGCTGTAAAGCTGTTTTTTCAGAAAAACCTTATTTGTTGCAGATTTCGTCTCATACAACTTTTCAAGCTTCTTCCAAAGGGCTTTTGCGGTCTTTTCTTCAACAACATTGAACAAGACGGAGTCCGCTAGGCATAGACGGATTGTAGAAACCGCCTTCCTATCCAGCGTTGCCCACTCCTCATCTTTCATGCTGCTTGGTTTACTCGCGACCCCTTTCAAGGCTAGGGCTTGGCCATTTTGAACCAACAAATCCTCCACTTTCATCTTCCATAGCTCGAAGTTCCTACCATCAAACTTTTCAATCTCAAACTTGGTTACACTTTCAGTCATTGTTGTAGCTCCCACTCACACAAAAACCTAGGCTCTGATACTAGATGTTAGAAAAATAGCAAAATTCTGTGCAAGCAGAAAAACACAATAACATAGGAAAAAATAGTAACATAGATTTTACGTGGAAAACCTGCAATGTGCAGGAAAAACCACGGGGCAATGGCAGCTTGATCTTTTATTGATTTTGGCAGAATTACATACAATCATCGTTTACATACAAGGGGTCATTCCCCTTTTATAGAAAAAACAAAAACTGTTCGTTTCCTCTTCCAAAGGAAGAGTCCAAAAACTGTTCGTTTCCTCTTCTGAAGGAAGAGTCCAAAAAACTGTTCGTTTTCTCTTCCAAAGGAAGAGTCCAAAAACTATTTGTTTCCTCTCCCAAAGGAAGAGTCCAAAAAACTATTTGTTTCCTCTCCCAAAGGAAGACTACAGAATACTGTTTGTTTTCTCTTTATAAGCTGCACCACCATGCACCTCTCTGCTGAAGAACATTGGAGATCTACATATTGACTTCACCTCCTAACATTGGTATATCGGGGCATGCCATCTCTAGTCCTTGTCCACAATGGCGTTCTCAACTTCAAGAAGATTGGCTTATTGATTGAGAGACTGCTCAAATCATTCAAGATATAAATTCGGGATCATCATTGCATTCTTACTTCTCATATTCGAATGGAGTACTTCACAAAAAAGATTGCATTTATCTTCCTCAATCTTCGACTATTAAGTCAATGGTTCTCCAAGAATTGCATGCATCTCCTTTGGTAGGACACTCAAGATTCTTGAAAACATACCAGTGGGTAAAGCAATCATTTCTTGGAAAGGCTTAAAAGTAGATGTCAAGTCGTTTGTGGCTGAGTGTGAGGTATGTCAACGTAACAAAGAGGAAACAATTAGATCTCCTGGATTGTTGCAATCCTTGCCTATCCCTCACCGCCAATGGGAGCACATATCCATGGATTTCATTGAGGGTCTTCCCAAATTAGAGGGCAAAACAATGATCTTTGTGGTAGTAGATCGACTCTCCTAGTATGCTCATTTATGTGCACTACAATATCCCTATTCAACAAGTAAGGTGGCCAAGGTATTTCTTGATTGTGTTTTTAAGTTACTCAGTATGCCCAAAACCATTGTGAGTGACCGTGACCCTATATTCACTAGCAAATTTTGGAAGGAATTGTTTCGTCTTAGTGGTACCAAGTTGAGTATGTCTTCCTCATATCACCCCTAGTTTGATGGTCAAACAAATATTGTTAATAAATGTTTGGGTACTTACCTTCATTGTTTTGCTCAAGATAAGCAATATCACTAGGTTCAATGGCTTTCATTAGTAGAATGGTGGTATAATACTTCTTACCATTTTTCCCTTAAGATGTCTCCATTTGAAGTTTTGTATGGTCAAAAGCCTCCATAATCACAAACTATCTTCCAAGATCTTCCAAAGTGGCCCAGGTAGATGATTTGTTACAACAACACAAAATTGTGCTTCAACTTCTTAAAGATAATTTGACCCAGGCCCAAAATTGTATGAAGCAACAACAAGATTCACACCGTTCTGAACGACAATTCAATGTAGGAGATATGGTCTTTTTGCGCCTACAACCTTATAAGCAATTGTCCTTGAAGACCAAGTCTAATCAGAAGTTGGCTCCTCGATTTTATGGGCCTTACAAGGTGGTTGGTCGCATTGGTGAAGTAGCATATCAATTAGAGCTTCCATCCTCTTCCCGCATCAATCCAACTTTTCATTTATCCTGTCTTAAACAAGTTATTGGCCAAAAGGTGTAGTCCCAGATAGAGCTTCCATTACTTGATGAAAAAGGTCGAATAACTCTTCAGCTTGAAGCAATATTGCTGTCCAAAGTGCGTCATCTTCGATCTCGACTAATTAAGGAGTTTCTCATCAAGTGGCAAGACCTTCCAGAACAAGACGCTACATGGGAGCTTGAGAGTATTTTCCAGTCTTTTCCAGCTTGGACGACAAAGCTTTCTGAGGGAGAGAGCCATGTAACGATCCCAATATAGCCATGTCGACTTATTATTTTTATCTTGGGCCTTTGATTTAGTTAGTCGGCCCTTGAGAATTAGGGTTAGGTTCATCAAAAATAGGAAGATTATTTTAGGTTCATTGATTTTATTTATAAATAGGAAGAATATTTTATTAATTTGGTTCAGCGAAGAATTGGAATTTAATTTGCATGTTAGGAGGTAAAGTCAATATCCAGATCTCTGATGTTCTTCAATAGAGTGGAGCATGGTGGTGCAGCATATAGTAACCCAACCCCATGCGCCGAGCGGGGTCCGCCCCCGACGCAAAATTTTTTGTTCGTAAAACCATACGATGCGGGTTACTAAAACACAACTGAAGCATGTTTGTTATAAAACACAATAAAGTGTGTTTTTCATAAAACGTAGTAAAGTGCGTTTTTTTTTTTAAACACAGTTAATAAAGCAGCTTTATTAATAAAGCGCTTTTTTCTGGAATCTTCCTTTGTATTTCTATAAAAGGGGAATGCCCCTTGCATTTTGATAGTGCGAATGTATGAAAGTTTGTTGAGAATAATAATAGAGAAAAGCTGCCTTTTGCCCCATGGTTTTTCCCTGCACACTGCAGGGTTTCCATGTAAAATCTCGTGTACTGTTTTTGTTGTTCAGCTTGCTTGTTTTTTTATTTCTTAACATCGTGTATTCTACGCATAAGAGACTTTGCCCTCTCAAAGTGGCTAAGAGACTTTGCCCTCTCCGAGTGGCTGTGGATTTGTTGTGGCATTGATTTGATCAGATTTACTATTTGCTTGTTGTTTGGATTGGATTTGATATTTGCATATTGTTCGTGGTATTTGAATCGGAATTATTATTGTTGCATGTTGTTAATAATAATTCAATATTGAAGTGTTGCTGCGGATATTAAATTAATTGTGCAGTTTCGCAACACAATCACTGGTAAATTTATTGGAAATTTGTAATTTGAGGAATCAATCTTGAAACATTTTTGTTTTTCACCTTTTCTGACTTAGCTATGATTTCCTCGTAATGCTTAAACTAGAATGATAAACCCTATGGCTAAGATATCAAGTATTGATTGCCCTTTGTTTTCCAATGTTTTCAGCCTTTAGCTGAAACGTTGTCCGTTGCCTCAGTTTCGTCTCCATGTAGATTTGTTCAGGGTTTTGATTTTTTGCGGCTTTTGAGTTTGGAAGGGAATGAAATTGAAAGCTGGGATGAAATTGTGAAGCTTTCTCAGCTTATCAGGTATAGTCAATCAAAGTTTTTGTTTTTTTATAAATGTTGTCAGCTTATGTGCTATACAATGACACATACATGAAGTGCATCATGTAAAGAAGTATAAATATATTCATGTAAACATTTTTTAGATGTGTTTATTTGGTACTGATGAGAAACTTAACAAGTTTTTTATAATATTTGTTATGGTTTTTCAGATTGGAACAACTTCACCTGAGTAAGAACAGGCTGAAACATATATTTTATCCTGAGTGTTCTGCATTAGACAGCCCATTGAAGGGAAAAGAGACATGGGATGTTGGTCACAAGCCCTTCACTAATTTGCGTTGCCTTCTTCTTGGTATGTATGAAAATGCAATGCATTTATTAAGCCCATAGTCGGATGCCCTTGTAAAATTTTGGTCATTCTTGAAGTTTTTCTTATTTATTAATTTTCTCTGACAAAATGAGCATGCTTCAGGTGGAAATAAGATTCAGGATTGGGCTTCTGTGGATGCTCTTAATAACTTCCCTAGCTTAACGGTAAACATCTTATGCACTTGAATTGTTTACTCGTTGATTTAATTCAACTTGCTAGCACTGTTTTGTTCTTGTAAGTTATCTTTAAGCTATAAACAAAGGGAGTGTAACTAATTGGAATTAATAAATAAGTTGGGTTGTAAAACTTTTAAATTAGCTCTTTTGTGCACTCATGAATCTGGCAACATTAAGGTGTACAGTTTTCCTTTTAAAAGACATCAATAGAACTCAGTGTTGTTCCTTTTTAGGTGCAAACATGGAAAAATAGGTTGCGGAATAATATTATGCATGCATAACATGACCAGGAGCTGGATTCCTTAATAGCCAAGAAATTCAAAACAGATCAACAACCCTATTTGTGGTCTTTTCCATCTTTAGCTACTCTTCAGATCGGGATTATATAACCTCTTATTGCTAGGTGCACATGAAATATCATAGTTTGGCATACTAGAAAATGAACCCTGGTAAGAGTGATGTAATAATTATCCATTCCAATTTGCATCTCCTGATTTGATTTTCAAGTCTTCATATGATCCTTTATATGTTGTTACCATGCCTTTGGTTCTATTACCTTTGCCTTATCCTTACTTGGACTTTACTTTAACTGACCCAATGTTGACCCCTTCTCCCTCTTTAAAACACATTAACACTACTTGTGCTACCATTCACTTTGACCACTCTATCAAGCTTACACTGCCTGCCTTCCAACACATTTCTCAATTTGGTTTCCTTTCCATTGTTAGTGGTCAACACAATTTTTTAGTTTTGTGTCTTTGTTAAACTGCTTTAGACACATCACCACACGATCTGCTCTGCTAAACAATGCCATGAATGAAATTGTGAAGTCTTGCATACATAGCTTCAATCAACACTTACCTACAACCCTTCTATTGTTCTGACTATATGGAGACAATAACATTTTCTGCAACTTCAAGAAGCTTAAGTTTCTTCCCTTAAGAAAGCCCTTCTGATTGCCTTACGTGCATCTCCTAAGACCTCTAGGTATGCCAACCTTCCCATGAAAACTCCTTTTGTTGATATTGCCACTCACAATTGGACAACCGCGCAAGTTTCATTTCTCTTCCCATGAAAACTCCAATATGATATTCTTGGTTTCTCTTCTATGCAAGTTTCATTTCCTCCTACATACTACCATTTTCTTTTTACTCCTAGGCATATAAATAGCGCTTTTTGTGACATGAGTACTTGGAAAGCTAACGACGGTGGAATCATTAAGGGCTAATTTCATCAAAAATGGAGTTTGTGCTTTGGCCACTGTTGGTCACAAATCTGCCACAGGAAAGGACTTTGCATAGATACGCGCCAATCTCCGGAGAAAGGCTGGCTCCTTTACTAAACTACTTGGGGTTTTAAGTTAAGAGTGCAGGAAAGAGATAAAAAAGAGTAAGGGTGCAGGAAAGAGATAAAAAGTACAGAAAGAAATGTAAACCGTTGATTTAAAGGGGAAGAACCAACAACACGATTACTAACTAATACCTTGAAGTAGCAACAATAAATACAAGAAATAAAACATAAATGAACACCGTGCTAGCTTCCCTATGTATCCTCTGGAAGAGTTCCAGGATCCACCTATCTTCCTACGCCTAAATCCAGACTTCAGAATTACAGCAGTTGGGAAAATATGCGAATATAGCAGAAACACTAACCACAGGCAGCATACAAGAAAACTAACATAGAATTTTCTCCCCTATGTATCCTCCAGGAGAATTCCAAGGTTCTGTCCCCAATCACACACCTAAATCTAGGATGCAGAATTACAGTATGCAAATGAAGAAACAGAATAACATAAATAGTCGCAGAAGGCAGCATACAAGAGAGAAGTTGAGCCCAAAGTTCTTAATATCAATTGCAAAAATCAAGTTACAACAACTTTCTAGCAAAAGTTCCCCCTTTTTTCATTACAATGCTAGGGTTTTTATAGAGGACCCGACCCTCTGAGTAATTAATGCGCTGGGCTTGCAAGGACACCCCTGGCAGCCGAGAAATCCGTGCTTGCCTTACTAGGGAAATGAAGTTTCACATCCATTCCTATAATTAGCTATCCTGGCCGCGTTAATCGGAGAAACCTGCATTTATGAGCCGCTGACCAGTCCTGGGCTACTTCGGGGCGGGGTGCTCGAGTGGCTTCACAAGTTGCCCTGGCTATCCCCTGCAACTGATAATTCACATCCTATTGCTTCAAATGGGCACCGGGTCTTTTGGGCAAGAAAAAATGCATTTATGAAACACTCGAATGCCTCGAACGAATACCCAGCCTAGGGACGTGTGTTCTTTGAAGTGAGCGCCACCGTTAATCGAGCCCTGGGAAGAGCTTCGCCGGATTTTGAACCGAGGCGCCACTTCGCAGTGGGTTTGGGCCGAAGCACAAGTGATGTCCCTATGTTGATGCTTCGCCCGTAGGGATCCTCAAAAATGGCCTCGATAGATGTTCAAGCCGAAGTGGATGTTTTCTGTACAAAGCATGGCCCTCAGCCTTGATCCATTGGGCCAGAGTTGCCTCCAGACCCTTCTCCTATCTGCTCTTCTTCTTCTGAGAGTGCCTCTGCAGCTACTTCTTTTCCTTTTCCTTTTTCTTCTTCCTGGGGTGCTTGTTCCTGTTGCGGCGGTGGGGGAAGGTGATCACGGATGCGTTCCATAGTTTGGCGGACATGGGCCCAGGCACCCTTCTGAAAGGGTTCGCGATCTTGCAGCGCCTTGACTAGAATATGGAACCGATCAATTTGCTCTATGTCAGCATGCTTGGCCCTTTGGCTCAAATCATTCAAGCAAGCCGCGATTTGACAATACTTAAGGATGAAATCCGTGATCTGCTTCTCTGTAACTGGCTCCTTCCAGTTATCTATCTCTGAAACATCATTTTCAAACTGGAGCCATGCAAGCTTGAGTTCTTCTTTGGTCAAGAGGTTCCCGTCATCATCGGTGAAGCTCGGGAAACCCAATCCTGAGAGATCTTGGAAATATCCCAGTGAAGCGCGCTGCTCCTGCTCGAACACGTCCATGAGATGTTTTGCCTTCTGAGCTTTCCTCAATTTTGAGAAGAAGGCGCGAACCGTGGCCTGAGCAGTGGACCAATCTCTTGCTGTCCGACTCATGGCAGCTACCTGTAAATCCTGGTACTTGGTGCTCTGTACCTCAAAGGCCAAATTGAGTCGACTTCTTATCTCCTGTATTATCTCATCAACTATTGGTCCCTTTTGTGAAGCAGCACTCTGGGCTTCTGTGATGTAGGACAGTACTGACAGGGCGCTGGAGGCCCGGGATCTAAAGTTTTTCAGCAAGTGCGAACGGATGCTCTTAATCCTGTCCCTATCAAACTGCTCTAAATTTTCCTTTTCATACAACTGCAGCTGCATCTGTAAGATTCGCGCCTCCAATTCCTTAGCCTTCACTTCAGCTTCGGCTTGAATCTTGTTTTGATTTCCTGCCGCTTCTTGCAGTTGAGCCACTTGCTGTTTTAGAGTAGTTATTTCTCCCTTCATTTGTCCGCATTGCTTCTGAGCATCCTCAAGCTGCGAGCGAGTCTTGGCCAGGTCCTCCTCTAACTTGATGCTCGCGTTTTCCGCTTCATAGCGGCGCTCATTAGCTATCTTGGCATGCGCGCGAAATGACTCCACTCTCACATGCATAGACTCAGACTCATTGTCTACATCCAAGTGCTCCAAGTCCTTGACCTTCTCTTGATACTCGTAATCTGCAGGGGTCATTTCATCTATCGGTTTTTGAACCTTGGGCACTTTCTTTACTTTGTATAGCTTCTTATTTTTCAAATCAAACACGGCGCACTTCTCCTGCTTCACCAAGGTTCGCCCTCTTCTCTTCCTGGCCTCCTTGAGAAGCTTGTCAGTGTTCTGTCTGGCCTGGAGCAGCTTCTCCGCCAGAGGGCGCTCTTTGATCAATGCTAATTCACTTTCAAGTGAGGCCGGGTTACCAGCCAGGGGTGTGAACAAGTACAACGACTGTAAAGATGACGCTTCGCCAGTGGGGTCGGCGATAGGTGTGGTAGGGGATCCTCTGGGTGAAGTGATGGGCTGTGATACCGTGGAGCGGGTGTCGGGGTTTAGGAGTGAAGTGTCACCCCCGGACTGTTCAGGTGTTGTGGGATTGGTGGTGTGGATGAGCGGTGTCTTGCTGGTGGACGCGTCCCGGCCAAGCGACTCGGATGGTGTGGAAACGTTTGGGGAACCGGCGGGGTTGCGTGATATGGCTTGGGTGAACGGGGCGGTAGCAGCGAATGAGATAGTGTGGATTGGTGACTGCATAGTGGGAAAAGTGCTTCGGGGGGATCTGTCGGAAGGGACAGAAGACTCGGGGGTTCTTTGGGCCGGGACTACTAGAGATGCGATTTGGGACGCAAGAGAAAGGGAAGGGGGGCGCGTACCTGCGTGCTCTGATGATAGAGCAGTAGCGGCGAAATCCTGCGTGTCGGGCTCGCGTCCACTCTCCTGCTCTGCTCCTTGAACATTCTCAGCTTCCTTCTCCCCTGCATTATCCTTCTCTTGGAGGTGTTCCTCCACATCAATGACATCAATGTCAATAATCTTCTTTTCTCCCTGCGGCGGTGGTTCAGGTGCCGCTTCTCCAACATTCACCTCTGCAAGTTGCTCGCCAGAAGCACCGGAGGGTCTGGTGCGAGGTCGCTTTGGGTGTGGGGGAGGCATCTGAACTTTGTCAAGTTTCTTTCTCTTCTTCTTTTCCTCCTTTTCCTGCTGCAATGCCTCCTTTCCAGCGTCTGGATCAGAACCCTCAGCAGGCTTATTTGGCAGCTCCTGTTGTGTTACTGCTGCCTCTTCTTCTTCTTGTTCAGAAATATCTTCAATTCTTCTTGGGCTTTCACCCGAGCCCGGGGCACTAGGAGGGACGAAGTCAGCGAAGGAGATGGGTTGCCAGGATCCAGCATGGGCTTCATAAAAAATGCCGAAGTCTTTATCCATCTCTAGAAGGCCGTGCGACTTGTGTTTTCGGCGGTGGACTCTCATTACCCACCATTCTCTCAGTTGCTCTTCGGGCCAACCCCTTATCTCTCCTCTCAAATCATCCTTCATTTTTCTCCAGAATGCCGAGTCTGGTTCCGGAAAAGGGTACCGGGTGGGGTCGAATTCGGCCTCAATGGCGTAAAAATCATGCCACGGGGGCAGCATCCTCATTCTCTCGACGTGCCACTCCAGATCCCTCCCGTTCGGGTTGTTCCGTTGCTCCACTATCTCCAGGTGGGGGCAAATGTGGAAATTTTTAAATCTGAGGTGATCCCTCATTACCCCCAAAGGGTCATAGAACCACCGTTGCGGGATTCGCAGCAGGCCGAAGTCGGCAAGTTTCTCTTCCAAGTGAATGTACTGATTGAGGGCGAAAACCTCAACGACCCCCATCTTGAAGGGAAAATCGCAGGTTGGTGCCCATTTTCGGCCATGGCCGTAGACTACATTAGTCATGTCGCTCTGGCGAGCGACTTCCAGTGCAAATTGGTATTCTGAAGTATAAAATGGTAACAAGAAGGGCTTTCCCGTAAACCCAAACAAACGAATGACGAGCCCCTGCGTTAGTTGGAAAACATCGCCCTTCCTCTCGACGACGACCTTATCTCTGAGCATCGCGGGTACCCGAGGACAGGAGCCTCGCATGAGTTGCATGGCGGGTCCCAAGAACTGTTGATTAAAGGCATAATATGACTCCGACCTCGCCAGGAGCGAAGTCCACTGGTATACAGGTTGGGGAACTCCATCCTTGCCGATGTGATTGACAACAATGTGAGGGAAACGCTCCTGAGTATGGTAGAAGAAAAGCCAAATCAGGAAGGAGCATGGCCCGAAATACTGGTCTGCTCCAGAATTTTTCAAATTGGCCAGCCGCGTGTGCAGGGTACGGGCCACCCACTCCGCCCAGTCAAAAAATACTGGGTTAGTATTGGGCCTCGAAGGATCTGGAGCATAGAACTCTCCGCGCGAAATACATTCCGCAAGCGTCACTTGCCAGGGGTGCACAACAACATCAGTAGACAGGCCCGCCACCCATGCAATGATTGAGAAGATGTCAGGAGACTTAAAATCATCCAAGGAGCGAGGCATCTGCGGCAACTTGCCTGAAGGAAGCCCACCCTTCAAATTGTCGTTCAAGAATTTAATGATGTGTTCGGAAGGGGTGAATCTCCCCATCTGTTCGTTCAGGCTGACATTGCGAACAATGTATCCCTTAGGTGGCCCTTGTCTGGGAGCAAAGGCTTCTTGTACATCCTCCTTGAAGATCGTAAACAATTTGTTGCCTGCCGCATCCAGGACCTGCCTGGTTAAGGGTTGGTAGTTCTGCGCAATGGCATGGACCAACTCAGGGCAATGGTGCACCGACGGAGTCAAGTACCAGTAGATGTGAGAATAATAGGCAGCAACCCTTTTGTTCTCTGCAGACAACCGACTTTTCATGAAATCTATGGTCTGCCGAAGTTCGGCGATGCTCTTAGAGAGCGCGGTGTCCTTAATCTTTTCCCACCCGTCAATGGGCGGCTCTACAGGCTGCTCTTCCTCAGAATCTTCCCCCTCTTCCACGACCTGCTTCTCAGGGCGGAGGTTAAGGTCAACCTTCTTAGGTTTATGCCTCTTTTCCTCTTTCGTCTTCTTAATTTTCTCCGAACCCGTCTCTTCAAGCTCCTTTCTTTTCTCCTTTGAAGCTTTCTTCCCCATCTGAGCTTACAGAATGTAGCAGGGTTTTAAGGCAGAGTGGTGCGAATACAACAGAGTTCTGGTTAGGGTTCCTTTGCCTCTCAGCTTTCGCTCGAAATTCTCCAGTAGGTAGATAGCCTTTTGCTAATGAAGTCCGGCTTTTATAGATGGCAGTTGAAGCCGCTTCCATTAATGGCACCTGCTAAAATTAAATATGCAAATCGGGCCGAGGAGATCGCCTTGTCCTTCAATTGGCTTTGCGGCGCTGCGCACGAGGGTCGAGGTACTTTGAATACCTGACCGTGCCTCGAGAACTTAATTTTCTGCTACCTCGTACGTGGGCACGATCTTTTATCATAACTAAATTCCCTTGGGATGCGCTCCGCCACCTTTGCATTAACTCCACATGCTTCGAACGCTTTCCTATGTCGTCAATTGGCACGCGCTTCAAGGCACGTTTTAAATGCGCTCCCTCTTCTATTCCGTTGCTTCGCTGAGGTTGAGAGCGATCCGGGAGTTCGGCAAACTTTTTTCCCGAAGTAGATTTTATGCTCGAGGTTTAGCGAAGCGGATTTTTTGCCGAACCGGTTCCAACCCCTTGTTGCCTTCTTTCAAGTGGTACTTCGCTGAAATCCTGAGCGATTCGTAGGCTGGCAATGTTTCGGGCCCGAAGTTGTTTGGTGGATAACTGCTTCGCGAGGAATCAGCCCCGAAGTGGAGGTTCGGCCTTCTTTTGAGCGAAGCAACTACTTCGCTAGTTTCTTCAACCTTCCTGGGCACGGGAAGCGGTTCGCTGTATTGTCGCCGAAATGTAGCTTCGCTAGACCTTCCTGGCCGAAGTGCCCTTCGTGCCTTAGCCAATTTTAAGCTAGAAGGCGCTTCCTGTTTATTTCTTTTAGCGAAGTTGTTCCCAAGCGAAGCTATTCTTCTCTGCTTTTCTTTCTTTGGTTCTGGGATTTACGAATCATCTCTTGACGTTGGCATGTTGGCGAAGCGTTGTACATCTGCCTTGAACCTTACTTTGATACTTTGGTTTCGGAGGAAACTCCTTTACACCATTCCATCTTTCGATGTTGTGATGCTTCGCAGCGAACCAACTGACGATAACCACTTCGCGCAAGAAATTTCCGAAGTAGATTTTACTAGGCTTAGATAAGCTGGACTTAGTGGTTTCAGGCCGGAATTGGTTGGCCTTCCAGCAAAAAACTGCGATCCTACTCTTGCCACATTTTTAACTCTAAAAAGGCTCTAAAATGGAGTATATACAGGTGTAAACAATAAAATGCTATATACAAGAGCAAAAGTTTTGGGGTACCTTTTAATGGTGAAAGGCCTTCAAATGAAGACCGTTGACAGGGATCGGTAGGGTCTGGCCGGCTGCGTCCTTAAGGATAAAGGAGTTAGCCGGATTCACTCTCACAATTTCAAATGGACCTCCCCAGAATGCGTCGAGCTTATCGTGGTTGCCTGGCTTGGCCTTCCATGAGTCCCATTTCCACACTAGGTCTCCGACTTTGAAGGTTCGGGGAGAAGACTTCCTCTTGAACCAGTCTCGGGTAATTTGCGCATGTCTCGCGAAGTCCTCGTAAGCTTTTTCTCGGTCCTCCTCCAGCTGTAGCAGTTGGGCTAGTCTAATCTCCATGGGGTCGAATTCCTCCTTCTCATCATCTAACATCCATAATGCAGGAATTTCTATGTGAGTTGGTAAAACAACCTCTTTGCCGTAAACCAGGGCGTAGGGTGAGGTCTTAATTGACCTTTTGACAGAGATCCGATCAGCCCACAGGGCTTGATCCAGAAGGAGGTGCCAAGTCCTCTTGTTCTTTTCTACAAGCTTTCTCAGTAATTTCAACAGATTTTTATTTGTTGATTCTGCTAACCCATTACCCTGTGGATAATAATTGGAAGTGGCTTTGAGATATATCCCATACTTACAGGCGAATTCATTGATCCTGGCCCCTATGAACCCGGGACCATTATCTGTTACTATTGCTTCAGGTACGCCGAAACGGGTGATTAAGCTTTCCAGGAACGTGATAACCGTTTCTTGGTCGGCGTGTTTTGTGGGTATTGCTTCGGCCCATCTGGTGAAGTAGTCCGTCGCAGTCAAGATGAACTTGTGTCCCGTCGAAGAATTTGGAGATATGACTCCAACAAAATCTAGCCCCCATTGTTGGAAAGGCGCTTCGACCTGTATTGGTTGGAGAGGCATAGGGGCGTTCTTGCTTCGGCCAGCGAACTTCTGACATTGCTCGCACTTTCGGCAGACTGCAAAGGCGTCGGTGAAGACTGTGGGCCAATAATAGCCCGCCCTTATTATTCTTAAGGCCATTGGCCTTCCTGAAGAGTGTCCTCCTGACATCCCATAATGGAAATCATTTAAGACCTTTTCCTTTTCATTCTCCCTGATGCATTTTAAGAGAACACCATCAAGATTTTTAAAAAATAGCCCCTCGGGGCGTAAAACGTAGCGGAGGGATCGCATCCTGAAGCGTCGTCGCTGTGAAGCATTCAAGTGTTGGGGGCACCTCCCGGTGTTGAAATAGTTGACTATCTCGCCCACCCAGTCCTCTTCATCAGCTACCTGATTTGCGAAGCTCCCTTCTGCTATCGGGTCATCCCATTGGCAGGCCGTTACTTCGGCAGCGATGCTCTTCGCAAGCTCCTGGCACAACGCGCGACCGCGAACCAGTTTTGTGGGCCGAATTTCAACATCAAACTCTTGTATTTTGTTCACCCAACCGGCCCTCTTGCTGCCCATCTCACCCTGGATAATGAAGTTCCGCACGTCTGGATGGACAACGAACACCGTGACTCAGCTTTGGGAGACGAAGTGTTTGAATTTCCTCAGGGATCTCATAACCGCGTGCACTTGGCGCTCTATGAAGTTATATTTTTCTTCGTGGGGCTGTATCACTTGGCTTAGGAATGCGATAGGGCGCTCCTCGCCATCATCTCCCTTTTGTGTTAGGACTGCGGCGTAACTCTCAGGTTCCCCTACGACATACAAAATGAAGTCTTTGCTGTAATCAGGGTTGATCAGCACGGGGGCCTGGGCAATCCGGGCTTTGATCTCCTCGAATGCTTCCTTTCTGTCATCTGTCCAGACAAATTCAGCATCCTTTTTCAGGAGTTCGGACATCGGCTTGATGACTTGGGCGAAGTCTGGGACGAACTTCCTCACGAAGTTGATTTGACCGAAGAATGACTGCAGCCCTTTCTTATTCATCGGAAGTGGAAGCTTTAGGAGAGCTTCGGCTCTGTCAGGGTCGACCGCGAGCCCTTTTTCTGATATGACATGTCCCAGTAGCTTTCCTTCCCTCACCGCGAAGATAGATTTCTTCGGGTTGATCGAGATGCCGAATTCTCTGCACTTCTCAAATATTTGTTGTAAGTGCGAAGTGTGATCCTCTCTTCTTCGGGAAAAGACAGTCATGTCATCTAAATAGATGACGATGATTTTATTCAGCAGTTCTCCGAATGCTAAATCCATAGCCCTCTGGAATGTGGCTCCAGCGTTTGAAAGACCAAACGACATTCGCTGATAAGCGAACGTTCCCCACTTAGTGGTAAATGTCGTTTTGTGCTGATCTTCGTCTCTAACCCAGATCTGGTTGTATCCTGAAAAACCATCAAGCAATGAAAAACGCTGGGCTCCAGCTACTGAATGTAGGATTTGATCGATCTGCGGGAGGGGGTAGTGATCTTTCAATGAAGCCTGATTTAAGTTACGAAAATCCACACACAGGCGGATATCCCCATTTTTCTTCCTGACAGGGACGAGGTTCGCAACCCAAGAAGAATGCTTTATGGGATAAATGATCTTTGCTTCAAGCATTTTTAGAAGTTCGGCCTTCATGAGGACCTCGATCTTTGGGTTGACTGGCCTTTGCCTCTGTCTGAAAGGTTTGACTCCTTGCAGCTCGATCGTATGTTGGATCATTTGCCGGTCGTAGCCTTTCAGGTCTTGATAAGACCATGCCACTATGTCTGGATACCTTTTGCATAAAGATCGGATCTGTTCTAATTCTGCTGGAGTGCAATCCGTTCCGACCTTTATCGCCTTCCCTGACTCGAGCTCCAGATCTTGGTATTGTCTTGCATCGACCTTGATCCTGTGGGAAATTGCTCTATCGTTCTGATCAAACAAGCTTTCTAATGTGATCAGTCCCTTCGGAACATGGTTGTTCTTCAGCTGAATTAACCCTTCATAATCTTCATCTTCTGGATCCCTCCCTTCAACGGTGGCTGCCTCTTGGACTAGGAAATTGATGATTTGTTCATCACTGTCAAAGACCTGCCAATGAGTGTCTTTGTCCGGCACGGAGGGCCTATAAATAGTCCTCACGGCTTTGGGCTTGTGTACCATGTCTTCGGCTGGAGAATATCGGGCCCCGATAGAAGCCAAGATGTCAGCATGTCTGTTTTTCTCTCGCGGGATGGACTGCACATTAAGCGATTCGAACTGCTCGAACAGGTCCCATACTCTATTGCGATATGCCTTAAGATAATGCTTTTTGGAAATGCATTTATTGGTGATCTGATTACATACCAGTTCTGAGTCGCCAAAAATCTGGAGATGTTTGATACCTAACTTTTCGGCCTTCTTCAGTCCTAAGCATAGAGCTTCGTATTCGGCTGCGTTGTTGGTGCAGCTCCATGCCAGCCGGTAGCAATAATCTTTTTGCTCGCCAAATGGCGATACTAGGAGTATTCCTGCCTCAACGCCGTTTTTGCACCTGGCGCCATCAAAAAATAACTTCCATAATTCATCTCGGGCAGCTTTTTTACTCTCCCGCATCGGCCTTGTGGACTCTTCAGGTCTGGCGATGGAGTAGCATCCCACTTCTGTTTCTATCATTGCATTGAAGTCTGTCAGTGAAAATTCGTCTTCGGCACACAACTGCTCTAAAGATTCTTCCACTAAGTCCACCTGTTCCATTTCTTCAGCTATCGCGTGGACTGAATCATCATTTTCTCCCTCTTCGGTCATCTTTTCTACGAGAAACGTGGAGGGTTTCTCATTGTAGATTTTGACCTTTCTTCCCTTGAATGGGACTTCTAAGTGTGAATAGTCCATGGAAAGATATCCGCCTAGCTTAGCCGTGAATTCCCTTGAGAGACACATGCTAAAATAGGGCTCAAGATCAACTACTACCACCTCTTGTATCACCACAATTTGGGGTACCTTATGTAACCGGATGGGTATATCCTTGATGACGCCGACGGTCTTTACAGGGGTACCGTCCAACTGGAGCACGCCGTGGCTGCTTCGCGTATACTCCATCCCTATCTCTTCGCAGACCGCCCTCGGCATAACTGTCGTCGCGGCACCGGAGTCAATCATGCAATTGTGAACGATGTGTCCTTCCATTTGTAGGGACAAGTAGAACGGAGGAGGCCTATTTTTTCCCGTGATTGAAGTAGATAAGGTTTGAACCCGAGCGGGCTGTGTTGATTTTCCCGCCTTTATCGATTTCAGGGACTCTTGCAACAAGTCCACTTGTCCTGGTAATTGCAGGGCGTCATAAAGGCTGATCTTGGCGGGAATTTTCTTCAGCTCGTCCACTATGTTATATGCTATGGAAGCAGGTACTTCTGGTTCTTTCGCCGCCTCATATTTTGTTCGGTATTGCTGTGTAGCCTCAACCCTCTGCCGTTTAGTTAGCGAAGGAAATTTGAGCCTCTCTCTAGCCTGCTCTTTAGTTTCGGCCTGAGGCGGGGCTGCGGCGGCCTGTTGGGATTTCTCTTTTGCCGGCGGAGGATGAGGAGCTTTGTCTGGAGCCTTAACAGGTTGTTGCTCTTTTTCGCGATGGGTGTACACCTTTAAAGGGGCCATTTGAGCTGCGTCTACCTCCATCGGTCTCTTTCCTTCCTTGGTAAGGACCGAAACTTGTTCTTCTCCAACGATCACCAGATTGTGATCTGTTTGCCTTATCATATTGACCTGACCACTGGAGACGCTGCCAGATAGCGTTTGCACGTAATGCTGATGTAACATGCAAGTACCCTCTTCATGTGGGTCATTGCAGGTGGAGCACCAATGCACGTAATCAGAAGTGCTTGGCTCCTCATCGATCGCGGCATTCCTCGCTAGAGGTCTGCCTGGTTGTGCTACCTGGTCCTTAGTGAGCGCTGGTGGAGGATACGACCTTCTTGGCATGAATTCTTGCTGTGCCTGCTTCTTCTTCATGACAACCATGTCATTAGACAAGGTTCGCACAGTAGAGTTCAAAGATGAAACCTCCTGCAATATTTTGGTCTGTATGTCCGTAGCTGCGGGGGCTGACGCTACTGGAGCTGGCAATGGGGCTATTGCTGGTACTGAGGGCAAGGCAGGGTATTGCGGTGGCGCTGGTAAAGCCGGAAATGGCGAAGGAATAGTGGGTTGTGGTGGCGAAGTTGTGGGGAAATGTATCTGTGGAGCGGAAAACGGAGATACTATAGGGTTGGGATTCCAAGGTGGAATTGGGCACATCGGAGATGCAGAAGTTTGCGAAGCAGTTGTACTGGGGTACTGAGATTGGGGAAATTTTGGGAAAATGGGCATCGGCATCCTCGGAGGGAGTTTGCCAATGGCGATCAAATCCATTTCCGCCTTCTGGGCCAATTCATATAATTCAGGGAAAGTATTAACATTCGAAAATCTTACCATCATACTAATGTCGGCGTTAAAAGCCCTGAGGTAGTAATAGGCTGCAGCTTCGCTAGTTGGCCGAAGTCCAGTGGGTACTCTTTGCCAGGTTCGGGCGAACCTCACATTGAAATCGGCTATCTCCTCTTGAGGGTGCCTTTGGATTGTTGTAAACTGGTGCAAGAGGGAAGATGGATCGGCAGATTCGTTGAACCCTCTCATCAGTTGTCCGGCTAACTGGTCCCATCCTGTTATTGTGCCAGGTGGTAGAGTTTTGTACCAGTATAGGAGTTTCCCTCTGAGAGACAAAATCAAGAGCTTAACCATAACTGCTTCCTCCGTGATATTATGTATCGAGGCCAGGGAAGCGATGTCTTGGATATGATCGTAAGTTGTCTTCCCCGTGCCATCGAACGTAGGGATCTTCTTCATAGCAGCAGGCGGAACTTGCCCCTGTCCCGCTAGATTCAATGGTCCAGTAGAGTTCCATGCCGGGAACAGTCTGGGCGGCGGCGGCTGCTGTTGTTGCTGCTGCATTTGTTGTTGATGTTGCTGGTGTGCCATACTTGCGCTCTGATTCGGTTGGTTCGGCAAAACCGAAACTCCCGAAGTTCCTGATTGGTGAATCGGTGGAACGGAGGCGCTCTGGTGATCTGGGGAGTTAGGGGGATTAGGGGGGAGACTGGTCGCTGTGCTGTCCGAGGTTAGACCTTGTTCGTCAAAGACAGCCTCTTGCGAGGACCCTTCGCGTAAGAGTGATTCGGGTGTGACTAGTCTAGGGCGTTCCCCGAAGGCGTTAATGTCGAGTTCAAAAAACTCGGTCTCTTCTCCACTATTCCTAACTCTCCATCTTGTATGCATGAAGGTTCAAATGATTAGTACTGGTCTCTAAGGCTTTGAGATTTTCAGATTGAACAGAGTCGCCAGATGCTCGAGTCTTACAGTAATGAGATGAGCATCAACTCTCAATACCACTCATAAGGTGAGACTGACCAGGTCCCACCGGGCGTGCCAGAAACTGTTGGTCACAAATCTGCCACAGGAAAGGATTTTGTATGTATACGCGCCCTAGACCTGGACCAACATTGAAAGGCCGAAGGGAAGAGATGCCCTCCGTGCCAATCTCCGGAGAAAGGCCGGCTCCTTTACTAAACTACTTGGGGTTTTAAGCTAAGAGTGCGGGAAAGAGATAAAAAGAGTAAGGGTGCAGGAAAGAGATAAAAAGTACAGAAAGAAATGTAAATGGATGATTTAAAGGGGAAGAACCAGCAACACGATTACTAACTAATACCTTGAAGTAGCAGCAATAAATACAAGGAATAAAACATAAGTGAACACCATGCTAGCTTCCCTATGTATCCTCTGGAAGAGTTCCAGGATCCACCTATCTTCCTACGCCTAAATCCAGATTTCAGAATTACAGCAGTTGGGAAAATATGCGAATATAGCAGAAACACTAACCACAGGCAGCATACAAGAAAACTAACATAGCATTTTCTCCCCTATGTATCCTCCAGGAGAATTCCAGGGTTCTGTCCCCAATCACACACCTAAATCCAGGATGCAGAATTACAGTATGCAAATGAAGAAACAGAATAGCAGAAATAATCGCAGAAGGCAGCATACAAGAGAGAAATAGAGCCCAAAGTTCTTAATATCAATTGCAAAAATCAAGTTACAGCAACTTTCTAGCAAAAGTTCCCCCCCTTTTTCATTACAATGCTAGGGTTTTTATAGAGGACCCGACCCTCTGAGCCATTAATGCGCTGGGCTTGCAAGGACGCCCCTGGCAGCCGAGAAATCCGCGCTCGCCTTCCTATGGGAATGAAATTTCACATCCATTTCTATAATTAGCTACCTGGCCGCGTTAATCGGAGAAACCTGCATTTATGAGCCGCTGGCTACTTCGGGCGCCCGGGGTGCTCGAGTGGCTTCACAAGTTGCCCTGGCTATCCCCTGCAACTGATAATTCACATCCTATTGCCTCAAATGGGCACCGGGTCTTTCGGGCAAGAAAAAATGCATTTATGAAACACTCGAATGCCTCGAACGAATACCCAGCCTAGGGACGTGTGTTCTTTGAAGGGAGCGCCACCGCTAATCGAGCCCTGGGAAGAGCTTCGCCGGATTTTGAATCGGAGCGTCACTTCGCAGTGGGTTTGGGCCGAAGCATGAGTGATGAACATGTGTTGATGCTTCGCCCGAAGGGGTCCTCAAAAATGGCCTCGCTAGATGTTTAGGCCGAAGTGGATGTTTTCTGTACAAAGCATGGCCTCTAGCTACATTACTTCGCCAGGGGTGTGGGCCAAATGCCGCTTCGCTAGGGATTTTGCCCGAAGTGGCGGATTGCTGACAACGGGCTATGAGCTACTTCGCCGCGAACTTCCTAAAAGTCGGCAGTTCGGAAGAATTTTGGCCGAAGTTGACTCCTTGCCTTAGAATATTTTCTTAGTTTTTTGGCGAAGCAAAGATTCGGATAGGGAGCTTCGTTGAGGGGATAGCCGAAGTAGATGTTTCACCGTGGTTCGGAGCGAAGTGGCATCCGCCAGTGAAATGGTTCGCCAGATGAGGGAGCCGAAGTGGATGCTTCGCCGAAGTTTCAGCGAAGCGCTTTCGCGGACTTAGAAAATCCTGGCAGCTCATGATCGCAGCTTCGCCATTTCTTTGCCCGAAGCCGATGCTTTGGCAGCTTCGCTAGCGAAGCTCCTTTCATGCCTTAGAAATTTTTCGGGCTCCTGCCTAGACTCTTCTCCTTCCTTCTCTTCTGCGAAGCTTCTTATCCTACCCAGTTCTGTTGGCGAAGTTCTTACACGTATGGATTATGTACAAAGGGGACAAAAATGGAAGCCAAAATTGCTGCAATACTTGAAAATACATACATAAAAAAGCAAGGGAACAAATTCATGAAAAATAAGAGAATACTTTACAAAATTTTGATTCTTTCTACCCCTTCAAGCAATGTGACAAAATTGTCAACAGCCACTACTGTTGTGGATTTTTTCAATGATACGGATTGTTCTGGTTCCCTCCTTCCTAGTAACAAAACATTTTTTATGCTCAGTGGATAGCTTTAGCCCAAATAGATAGAAGACTATATGATTGGATACCAGACACTCTAGGTCTTACTCTACACTACTGGCTGTGATATCTATGTTAGAGAAAGCTGCTCGTGGACCCAAACAGGTATTGAGAAAGAACCATTACCATAAACAATCGATGGTAACTTCACAGTTTAATCTGAAGCAATCCTCAGAGTCATAGTTATGCAATATGCATCCTCAGCATCATTAGAGCGACCGTGCTTTCAATTACATTTCTTGGATATTGCATCTAAGATGCATCTCTTTGAGGCCATTATTAATTATATTGCTGAGAGGGGATCTGGACGTAATTAGATAAGATATGCTTGTCCATTTCTCTTTGAGAGATGCTAGCATTCATGTATCAAGCTCTGTGCTGAACTCCTAGTCTTTATCAACTTGAATACATCATTCAAGCTGTCTCAATTAGTGGGTGCAAGAAGTGCCTTCTAGCCCGTGCTGAGACACGAAAAATAGGTCTGCTAGACATTGTAGCTATGTCCGATCAACAATTGTAGAGAAAGTCTCAAAAATATGTTTTTACAAAATATTTGCAGGTCTTTCATACATGCAAAGGACAGAATATTGCTTTGGAAGATTTTATTTTTAAGGATGCATTCATAATAAACTAGTAGCTACTTGGAAAGTAAGAGACTGCTTAAGAAATTGATAGGCACTCAATATCTAATAGCAAGCAGAAGATACACTAAACTACCATAATGCCTATTTCTAGAATTGAAACTCATTAACTTAAATTATCCACAATAACACTCAGTTTGAGAATCTGGAATCATGGAGAAGCATTTTCATTGAGATTGGATTCTTTCCAAAACAGAATACAGACATAAAGTTCTGCTCCCTCGAATCAGTTGAGTTTTTCTATTCCAGAAATTGCTACAAAATATAATACTAGTTTACCAAAACAAAGAATGAAGGATTCAAGGGGAAAAAGGAAAAAAAAAAAGAAAAAAAAAATCTTGTCTTCTTTGAAGTTGTTTTTATATGGGCATAAATGTTTATAGGAATGGTTGGAGGCCTTTGTCATCCCCGTTGTTGCCTTCATCCATTTGATTTTAATTTGCACCAATGATTTTGTTGATGTATCAGGACCTTAGATCATTAGTTGATGTGGCTTGTGCAGGGTCTTTGATTATGACATGTCCTTAAGGGCTTATCATATGTGCAAGGTGTTGGAACTTTCAAGTTTGTCATTTGAAGATATGTGGATAGCGGAGAATATGTGTCATTTGCATATTTGGGTAAATTTTAAGCATGTCATTTTGACCCAAAAGTTACTTTGTGTACTTGGATCCCTTTTTGATATGTTAAGCATAGTTACTAGGTTCAAAAAATCTGATTTGCTTGGGATGTTAATATTCCAAAAATCCAAAATCTTCAAAAAAGTTCAAAAAGGTTCCACGAGCTTGGGGGATGGGTTTCAGGGACAGTGGGTGACGGCAAGCTGATTTTAGGGGACGGGTAGGGGACGACAAGTATAATAGTATTAAAAAATTTTGAAATTTAAAATAGTTTCAGTGTTACACGGGAACGCATCCCCCAGCACGAGGGGACGACATTGGGGACGTTTTCCCCCATCCCCCTTTTTGGGGGATGGTTGGGAAATGTCCTCGGGACGGTTGGGAAACGTCCCCGATGTTAGAAAATATAGCAAAATTATGTGCAAGCAGAAAAACACAATAACACAGGAAAAAACAATAACACAGATTTTACGTGGAAAACCTGCAGGAAAAAACGTGGGGCAATGGCAGCTTGATCTTTTATTGATTTTGGCAGAATTACATTCAATCAACATTTACATGCAAGGGGTCATTCCCCTTTTATAGAAAAACAAACTATTAGTTTCCTCTCCCAAAAGAAGACTCCAAAAAATTGTTCGTTTCCTCTTCCAAAGGAAGACTCCAAAAAATTGTTCGTTTCCTCTTCCAAAGGAAGAGAAAAAACTGTTCGTTTCCTCTTCCAAAGGAAGACTCCAAAAAACTGTTTGTTTCCTCTCCCAAAGGAAGACTTCAGAAAAACGTTGGAGATCTGGATATTGACTTCACCTTCTAACACCCTGGATGGCTAAGGCCTATGGCTTCCCGTTCGCGGGACGTCCCCTATTTTGGGACGTCCCTGGGGACGACCAGCTGTCCCTGGGACGCTCAGACCGTACCTAGGGTGGAGGGGTGGGACCCATTTTAAGTCTCACCCCCCCAAACCCTAAACCTAAAATAAACTCTATATAAAGTGAAAATAAAAAGTAAAAGTCAAAACAAACTTACTCATCTTTCAAGTTTCAACAGTGAAGAAGAAAAAGAGAGCTGGGACAGCAAAAGGAGGCAGCAACAATAGGCAACAAGGGCAGGATAGCAACAAAAAGCAACGACAACAGCAAAGGGTAGCAAAAGGAGGAAGCAATAGCAGGCAACAAGGGCAGGGATAGCAACAACACTAGTAGGCAGCAACAATAGAGATAGCAACATCACTAGCAGGCAGCAACAACACAAGGTTTTCGAACTTTTATTACCTCTTCCAAGCTGTTTTGAAATTTTATATTTTTATTTCAACATAAAACATGGCCAGCAGTGCATCAGGTTCATTTGACATTAATTTGGAGGAGGGAAACCAAACTGAAAATCAAAATATAAACATTAATGCTGCTGCTGTTAGGGATTCATCCTCTACCATCCAACCCCAAACTTCCAAAGGGGACAACACTGCTTCTCAAACCAATTTTGACTGTCCATCTTCATTATTAAAAAAATATGCCGAGGGTCCATTAAATATAAAAAAACCTCTGTTGCAATTTGTAACCAACTGTGATCAAGGCAAAAAAAATTCTGAGGGCTCAAGAACATGGCTGTGTAATTTTTGCAAAACTGTGTTTAAGCACAACTATACTAGGGTTGAGTCTCATCTCATGGATAAGGCAGGAACAGGGGTTAGGGCTTGCCAAAAAATGACCCGGGCACAAGTTAATGAAGCCCATAAGATTGTGCAAGAGTTTAGATTTAAAATTTGTGGCTTGTCTTTACCTAAAGCTGGCCAATCATTTAGAGGGGACTTTGGGGCCTCCTCAGAACAACGACAAGAATCAACCCAAACATCTAGTATGCCACCGCTGCACTCAAAGAAAAAGGAAACCGTAAATGAGATGTTTAATGTGCAAGCAAGAGAAGAAGCAGATGATGCTGTAGCAAAATTATTTTTTGTACATGAGCTTCCTTTCCATATTGCACGTTCCCTCTATTTCAAGGACGTAGTAAAACAAATAGCCAAGACAGAGACTTCATATCTACCGCATGGAGAAACTAGGCTTCATACATCTCTTTTGGACAAACACTATTCCAAATGCAGTGTGGCTATGGAGCAGATGAGGAACACATGGTTGACTCATGGATGTTCTATCATGGATGGGTGGACTGACATTCGTCAACGTCCACTCATCAATATCATTGTCACATGTAAAGTAGGTCCCTATTTTCTTAAAGCCATTGATTGCATGGGGAAAAAAAAGGATGCTGAGTTCCAGTTCCTTCAGTTGAAGGAGGCTATTGAGGAGGTTGGAGCCTCCAATGTTGTATAGGTAATCAATTCGACAATTTTCGTTTTAACTTTTAAGTTTTTCTTATGAAAATCAAAATATTTAAAATTATAAATCTAGATTCTAAATGGTTGTTAAATGAGACCATTTTTGTTGTACACTACAGGTAGTTACAGATGCAACCCCTGTTTGCCAGCGTGTAGGGAAAATGATAGAACATGCATATAGACATATTTTTTGGACCCCGTGTTGTGTTCATGCATTGAACAATGCATTGAAGGACATTGGGCGGATAGATTGGGTGAAAGCTATGGTTGCAGAAGCCAGAGATATACAAATGTTCATTTGCAACCATCACACTTCTTTAGCCCTCTTTCGGTCCTTCTCAAATGAGTTCATCAAACCAGGAGACACTAGATACGTCAACTACTTCATTTTATTGGAGAGGATGATTGAGGTGCAAGATGCTATACAATCCATGGTAGTAAGCATGGAGTGGAAGAGGTGGTCGGAATCAAGAACAGAGGAAGGAAAAAAAATTAGAGACAACATTGGATGATAGTTGGTGGACTCAAGTCAAGTAAGAAATGTGATTTATAATTTTTCATTTTTAGTTTCAAATTAGATTTCTTGTAGGTATATTGTGTCTTTTGTTGCCCCAATTGTTGCAGTCATCAGATATGCTGACATAGACACTCCTAGTCTAAGAGAGATCTATGAGACTTTTTACAACATGTTAGGGGAGATTAAAAAGATCATTTCTGCTAGAGATCCATCTCTATTATTCTATGAGGCTTACATTAGGCCTATTATACAGAAGAGGTGGGATAGGACGAACACCCCCCTTCATATGGCAACATATCAAGGGGGGTGTTATGAGCTTAGGCCTGGGAGAGTGGCTCCCCATGATGATCCAGAGGTGAGACAAGGGTTTTTGAATGCCCTTAAAAAGATATATGCGAGGGAGGAGGGATCACATCCTAGAGATGAGTGGCTCAAATTTTTTAATCTCGAGGGCCCTTGCTTCAGCCAACCAGAGTGTCTGGAGGATATGGCTACCATTGCCCAAATAAATACCATTGGATGGTGGCAGCTATATGGGGATAACACACCTAACTTGAAACATTTTGCAATTAGGGTTCTTTCACAGGTTGCTAGTTCCTCTGTTGTTGAGAGGAATTGGTCTACATACAACTTTATCCACAATGTGAGGAGGAATAGGCTTACCTCTCGCAGAGCGGAGAAGCTAGTTGCAGTGCATAGCTCTCTTCGCCTTCGTGAGAGAGTTAAGCCAGAGTACAAGCAATCTCCAGATACACGATGGGATGTTGATCCAGAGGATGCAAGACAGATTGACGAGGATGAGAGTCAGGAGGGGTTTGGTTGGAGTTTCATTGGAGGATCTTCACATAGATGATGAGGGCAGCTCATCAGATAGTGATATAGATTTTGATAGTGATAGCTCAGCAGAAGTTCCATACAGTCTCATTCCTATGAGTATTTACTATTTACTAGGAGTTCTTTTGAGTCTTTTTGTTGTAAATGAGCATTTAGACTATGAGTATTTCAGATTTCTGATTGCTGTCATATTTGAACAGTTAGTGACTGAAAAACAATTAAAAAATGACAGTCTTTGCTTGAACATTGGTGGCTGAAAAAATGATGACTGTTATAACTTAAAATGATGACTGTTAAAACATAAAAGTTAAATACTGAACAATGAGGCATTCATTACTTGAGCAATAGAAACTACTTTGGTTAACTGTTAGAGATTGGTAGATTGTACTTAATATCCTTGGTTGAACCTTCAAGTTATATTTGTTGAAACAATTAAATCGCTGCACTTAGTAACTAATATCAATATGAATATCCTAATATCATTTTTGTTGTGTGTAGAATTTTGAATGTGTAGAATTTTCGAAATTTTTAAAAATTTTCAATTTTTATAGTATTATACCAGCCAACCCCCAAGGCATCCCCGAGCCTTCCCCTAAAATTGGCCTGCCGTCCCCCACCGTCTTCCGAAACCTGTCCCCTCGTCCCACAGGCTCATGGAACATTGAATAATTTACATAACAAAAATGAAAAATACTAAATACTAGTAGTTTACAACAAAAATACTTCATTTACAACAAGAATATTTAGAACTTAGAAGCCATTAGATTCTTAGAATAATTTAAATTTTACAACAAATGTCAAAGACTCAAAAATTAAAAATACTAATAAGTAATATTGGCATAGTCTCATTACAACAAAAATAGTCTCATAATCTCATTCTTTTGGAACTTCTCATTCTGTTGGGTTAACACTATCAAAATTTGTATCTGATGAGCTGCCCCCATCATCTGAGTGAAGAGTCTCCAATGGAACTCCAACCAACCTCTCT
The DNA here is from genome assembly GCA_028583015.1 of Wollemia nobilis. NCBI lineage: Eukaryota > Viridiplantae > Streptophyta > Pinopsida > Araucariales > Araucariaceae > Wollemia > Wollemia nobilis. Next base: position 7,131,533 of record JAQPPZ010017086.1, read on the forward strand.
TGACCCTCATCCTCATCAATATGTCTTGCATCCTCTAGTTCAACATCTCATCGTGTAGTTGGAGGTTGCTTGTACTTTGGCTTAACTCTCTCATGAAGGTGAAGAGAGCTATGCACTGCAACTAGCTTCTCCGCTCTGCGAGAGGTAAGCCTGTTCCTCCTCACATTGTGGATAAAGCTATATGTGGACCAATTCCTCTCAGCAGCAGAGGAACTAACAACCTGTGAAAAAAGCCTAATTGCAAAATGTTGCAAATTAGGTGTATCATCCCCATATAGTTGCCATCATCCAATGAGATTTTTTTGGGCAATGGTAGCCCTATCCTCTATACACTTTGGTTGGCTGAAGCAAGAGCCTGAAAAATTCACAAATCGGATCCACTCATCTCTAAGTTTTGAGCCGTCCTCCTTCGCATATATCTTTTTAAGGGCACTCAAAAACCCTTGTCTCACCTCTGGATCTTTATAAGGAGCCATTCTCCTAGGCCTAAGCTCATACCACTTTGGGTTTACTGCATATGCTACTATATGAAGGGGGTGTTCATCCTATCCCACCTCCACTATATAATAGGTTTAATGTTGACCTCATAGAATAATAATGATGGATCTCTAGCGAAAATGACGTTTTTTAATCTCCCCTCCTAACATGCTGTCAAAAGTCTCATAGATCTCTCCTAGATTAGGAGCATTTGTGTCAACATATTTGATGATTGCAACAATTGGGGCAACAAAAGACACAATGTACCTACAAGAAATTAAAAAACTTAGACTATATGAGCAAATCCAATTTGAAACTAAAAATGAAAAATCATAAATGATAAATCAATGAATCATAAACAAAAAAAATAAATATGAACCAAATCTTAACTTCAACATTTCTTACTTGGCTTGAGTCCACCAACTATCATCCAATACTTTGTCTCTGATTTTCTTTCCCTCCTCTGTCTTTGATTCCGGCCACCTCTTCCACTCCATGCATACTACCATGGATTGTAAAACATCTTGCACCTCAATCATCCTCTCCAATAAAATGAAGTAGGTGGCGTATGTAGTATTTGTTGGTTTGATGAACTCCTTCTTTGAGAAGAACCGAAAGAGGGCTAAGGAAGTGTGATGGTTGCAAATGAACATTTGCAAGTCTCTAGCTTCTGCAACCATAGCCCTCACCCAATCTATCCTCCCAATGTCCTTCAATGCATGAACACAACACGGGGTCCAAAAAATATGTCTATATGTCTGTCCTATCATTTGCCTTGCACGCTGACAAATAGGGGCTGCATATGTAACTACCTATAGTGTACAAAAAAATTTAGAGTAATTTACACAACAAAAATGGTCTAATTTACACAACTATATAGATTTTGATTTTCATAAGAAAAACAAAAATTGTCAAATTGATTACCTATACAACATTGGAGGGTCCAACCTCCTCAATAGCCTCTTTCAATAGGAGGTATTGGAACTCAACATCCTTTCTTTTCCCTTTGCAATCAATGGCTCAAAGAAAATAGGGACCTGCTGAACATGTGACAATGATATTGATGAGCGGACGTTGACGAATGTCAGTCCACCCATCCATGATGATAGAACATCCTTTCGTCAACCATGTGTTCCTCATCCGCTCCATAACCAAACTGCATTTGGAATATTGTTTGTCCAAGAGAGAGGTACGAAGCTTAGTTTCTCTAGGCGCTATATATGAAGGTCTTGTCTTGGCTATTTTTTTTAATGCTTCCTTGAAATAGGGGGAATGTGCAATATCGAAAGGAAGCCTATGTGCAAAAAATAATTGTGCTATAACATCATTTGCTTCCTCTCTTGCTTGCACATTAAACATCTCATTCAACTTTTTTTTTTGATGGCAGTGGTGGCATACTAGAGGTTTGGGTTGAGTCTTGTGGCTGTTTTGAGCAGGCTCCAATGTCACCTCTAGATGATTGGCCAACTTTAGAGAAAGGCATGTCTAAACCTCTAAATTTGGCCTCTTGCACAAGCCTATTGGCTTCAACCACTTGTAGCCCGTTCATTTTTTTGTCCCTGTTCCTGCTTTATCAATAAGATGAGATTCAACCCTAGTATAGCTGCATTTAAACTCAGTTTTACAAAAATTACACAGCCATGTTCTTGAGCCCCCAAACTTTTTTTTCCCTTGGTCACATATGTTTACAAATTGCAGCAGAGGTTTTTTGAAATTTGAATGGACCCTTGGGTTATTCATTTAACAATGGTGATGGACAATCAAAACTAGAAGTAGTGCTGTCCCGTTTGGAAGTTTGGGGATGGATAGTAGAGGCTAAATCCCTAGCAATATGAATATTTTGATTTTTATTTACACTTTAGTTTTCCCCCTCCATATAAATGTCAAATGGGTCTGATTCAAAGCCCTCATTGCTGCTCATGTTGAATCTTGAAAGAAAAATATGAAAATTTCAAAATAGACTTGGATGAGGTAATGAAAATTGGAAAACAAACTTGGAAGTTGGATCTCTTGCTGCTATCCTGTTGTTGCTGCCTGCTCTTGCTATCCTTCTGTTGCTGCCTACTCTTGCTGCTATCTTGTTGTTGCTGCCTGCTATTGCTATCCCTGCTCATCTTCTTCTTCATTGTCGTTGAATGAATGTGTTTCTGTTTTACTTTTAAAATTTTCCTTTTACTTATAGTCTTAGTCTCTTTTAGTTTTTAGGGTGTTTTGGGGGGGGGGGGGGGGGTGGAGACTTTGTCCCACCCCCCATATATATATTTTTTAACTTTAAATACACCTTTTTTTTTTGTTGCTTGAGATGCCTAGCCGTGGGGGACAGCTGGGCGTCTTTGGGGACACTGGGCGTCCCGAGGACGCCCCCCTGATGGCAGGGAAACGTCTCCGATGCTGTCCCATTGTACCAAGGATGCATCCCCCAAGGTGGGGGACACATCCCCGTGGAACCCAGGATATAAAGTACACAAAAATACATACTTTACAATAATTTATTAATGGAAATATTCTAAGATGAGAAAGGAATGAGTTTCAAACTTCGATTATATTAAGAAATATAATATTATCCATAAAAGATTCAAGGCTAAGCTTGAATTGAAATGAACTTTCAAGTATTAAATACTTATGACATCAAAATCAGTTTATTGTTTTCAGATTGATTTATTTTTATATGGGAGAGACCAGACCACATTATACTAATCTGGTGTGTCCAAAAATATCTGGATTGGACTGGATTTTGTCCAGATCCATTCGGATCTGGTAACTATGGTGTTAAGGGTATTGTGCCATTTTAAACATCTCAAATAATTTACCGTTTTGCTCTACTTCTTTCTAGATTGACACGAGTCCTATGGTGTGTACCTGGTCTACAACTTACTGATTTGATTTTTTTGAAGGTGGCAAAGACCTGGTGAAAATTGGATTTTTATGTGCCAATGAAAAATTGGACTTTTATGTGTGCTTCATACCATAGTTCAAAAACTTGGACCTTGAAATTAACTTAAATAATTTATTATAAACTTTGAAAAAGCATTAAAAAATGAGTTCAGAGATCTTAAAAGTTCATTCTCTATTCGGCTTTGATGAAAAACAATACAATTCGCATCATCTGATCATACACAATTACATATTCCTCAAAAAGCATGAGGTTTCAGCAGGCTGCAACACACGAACGTGGGCAGAAATTAGAGTTTTTGGCTGTTATGGGCCACCGAAGGCTTTTTATTTATTTATTTCCCTACATCAGGAGAGTCTATACTCAAAACTTGCAAGTACTTGGCAAGAACTTGTCCAAAAACTCATTATGATGAGCAACTTGCCTAGTGTCCAGACTTGTAAGTACTTGTGAGTCAGGGACGAGTTTTAGAACTACGGGCTTCATTATCTGGTTTTTGTTTTTGATAGGTAAATTCCCCCATTGGTGGGGGTAACCTTTGGCTTAGCTTCAATGACCATGGGATATCTCTTCTGCCAAATTTGCCCAGGACTTGTGCTTGGCCACATTTGAAGAGGTACGCTGCATCCAAATTTGACTACGGTAATTCACCCAATTTTCCCCTCACAACTTTGACAATTATGCATGTATCACATGGCAAGATTTGAATCCCGGTCTCTGCATTGGGAGCCCATGTTTTTAACCGCTTGAGCTCATGCCTTTTGTTAGGTGCTGTACTATCTCCTTGCTGGAAATGAAAATGCTTTTTTGTTCCTCTTGTGTGTATGGGATATTTGTTGTTTACAATTGTCAAATATGCTGCATTTAGAACTTGCATGAAACTTCAATTGTTGTCGACCTTTGTTGTGCCTTTCATAGTCTTTTATGTACCATGATGTGACACTTCTATTTCAAATTAGTTGCTTGGTTTTTCTTCAAAATGCTAGATTGTATCATTGACAACTAAATACTTATTTTTCCCTTTTAGTATCTTCCTACGAAACCTATTAAAAAAATTATCCTTGGGGTTTAGGCCATTAATCATCAGATGTTTACTGTATGTCTTTTAGATTCAACATGATATTGGGGAGAATATAAAACATTATTAAATGTTGCGGCAAAAATTATACGTTTGGCCAGTCTGAGGTTGGCTGCTATGTATGTCATACTCACCGATATCTTTCACATTACATGTTGAGAGCACCAATTATGGTTATGCTGGTGTAAACATGTCTGTAGTGACACAAGAAATAAATATATCTCATATACTTGCTAGATGTATCTCTTTTAATAGTCTGACACTTTTCTTAACATAGCAATGATGCCTCTAGATTTTACTCCTCCTCCAGCCCAATCCTCCATTAATACAGAAAATCAAAACTTTTATAATTTGAAAGGATACCGCATAAGTACGGTCTGCTTCTATTATTTGACAGATCTGGAACACCCCATTAGTGCAGCTTTTGGTTTCTGACACCATTATAAAGGTATAATTCTGTCATTACCACTTAATTGTCTTATTCAACTGTCCATGCTGAGTGATCCTTGTACCGATTCCTCCGTCTGCGAGTTGTGCATTATATGCTATCTTTGGTCATTATCTTTGGCAAAGATAACACCCTCTTCAATATGTTGTGTGTTGACCTTCTTTGTTGCCTTTGTGGTTGAAACTTGTTATTTTCCTTTCTGTGCACATCTGGATGAATGCATACTTGTGGCCCAAAATTTTACTTCATATGTCAAAATAAAATAGCTATAAATATTTTAGAAAAACTCCAAGTTATCTGGAGAGAAGAACAATTGTCAGAGCCATCAATGACATTCTTTTTTCTATTATTATGCAACTGCTTTGTCCTGTTGATATTATGATTAACAGTCTATATATATTTTCTTACTGTCGTCACTGTATGTGCATCTTCCTAATGAGTCTGCCAATATGAGGTCAACCTGTGTCCTTTGTTGTTTATGACTCTATATTCAGGTGCATACCGATCTGTCTCTATTGTCCTACAAGTCTGTTGTGATTACTGCTAATGGTCGCCATCACCTTTTTCCTGTTCTTCTGGTGCGTAAACGGTTTTTCTAAAATGTGTATGGACCATGGATGGCAGGCTAGACATCTCACTGCAGCAGTGTCTCTGATAACTCTGCTCTTTTGTAAGCTGTTTTGTTTTCCACCTGGAAATTGGATCTTATATGCTATATTTCAACTGGACTCTGGATGCTGCAACCTTCTAAATCCTATTGTAATTCCTTTATGTTGGTATTGAAGATGCATTGCTATTTTATTTTATTTAAGATGCTTTGCTATTAGTCTGGTCTTCATGCTTTGAATCTGTGATGTTCTTGACTTCTGTTTAAGCTCAGTCCTTTTTTCATATTAAGACCTAGTAGTTCTTTGCTTTTTTACTTAGTTACCAGTGCGGTACCCTAGGACCCTTGGACCCGAATCCGGGACGCACCCGATCTGGCTTCAGTTCTGGTACACCTGTGGGTCTGTCCAGGGTTCTTCCTAGGGTTCTACTTGACGGACCCGGACGTATCCGGGTCCCCCAGGCAGAACCCTGGACGGACCCATAGGGTCTTCGGGCGTTATTTCCTAAAAAAATATTTTTTTAATTTTTTGTTTAATTTTTAACTACTACGCCGGTACCGCCATGCTCCACTTATCAAACAGGTAATCCACTTACCACACGTAATAATAATTCCGACATACACATAATCCCTAATTCCCGCGGTAAATGTAATTCGCGCGTAAAAATAATTCCTGCGTACACCTAACCCCGCGTAGTGAGTAGAAACACACTGTCTCGACTCTGATTCTCATTGCACGCCCTTCAGAAAGTTAGAAACCCTTTAGAAATCGTTCACCTAATTCCAGAAATCTGGACGCACTAAAAGCTGAATGCAAAACTGGACGCACTGAAAGCCGGTCGAAAACCTCCTTCAATGGATGAAATAATTTCTTTTCAGTAAGTATTTTCCCTTTTGAAGTCTCTGTGAATTATTTATGGTTTGCATTTGGTATTTCTTCTTAAAACTTGCATCTGGTATTTCTTCTTAAAACACACTCCAGTCTATGCATTTACCTTGAACCCGAATGCACTCCAGTCTATGCATTTACCTTGAACCCACGCACTCCAGTCTATGCATTTACCTTGAACCCAAACCGCATCTGGTATTTCTTTTTGAACCGGTTTGCATTTGGTATTTCTTCTTGAACCGCACTCCAGCATATGCATTTACCTTGAACACGAACCCCATCTGAAATTTCTTCTTGAACCGCAACTACCAAGTAGAGAAACTATATGAAAATGATGTGCAATGTGCATATATATATTTAGAGTGAGGCACTTGGTTTTCTTATAAGCTGCCAAGTGTCTTTTTAAAAGTTTTAATATTATCTCGGAAATTCTCTCCTTATAGCACGACGTGTTGCCCTCCCCTCTATTCAATGTGTTAATTAAAAAACAAACAGTATATGCCAAGTGTCTTTTAAAAAAATAAAAATGGAGTATGCTTTAGTTATAATTATAAATTATAACTTATAGTTATAACTAAAGCATAGTCCTAAACAACTAATAACATATCGCATAGTTGAAATTTAATTCAATGTTTATAATTTTATATATTATTATTTACAATTTTATAATAATTATTAATTTATTAATTATAATATTCATGTTTTATGCGTATATGAATTATTTACAATTTTATAATAATTATTAATTTATTAATTTTTACTGATTATTATTTTTTTATATTATTATTATTTATAATTTTATAATAATTATTAATATATTGGTTCAAACTCCAAGTTATCTGGAGAGAAGAACAATTGTCAGAGCCATCAATGACATTTTTTTTCTCTTATTATGCAACTGCTTTGTCCTGTTGATATTATGATTAACAGTATATATATTTTCTTACTGTCGTCATTGTATGTGCATCTTCTTAATGAGTCTGCTAATATGAGGCCAACCTGTGTCCTTCGTTGTTTATGACTATATTCAGGTGCATACCGATCTGTCTCTATTGTCCTACAAGTCTGTTGTGATTACTGCTAATGGTCACCATCACCTTTTTTCTGTTCTTCTGGTGCCTAAACGGTTTTTCTAGAATGTGTATGGACCATGGATGGCAGGATAGATATCTCACTGCAGCAGTGACTCTGATAACTCTGCTCTTTTGTAAGCTGTTTTGATTTCCACCTGGAAATTGGATCTTATATGCTATATTTCAACTGGACTCTGTATGCTGCAACCTTGTAAATACTATTGTAATTCCTTTATGTTGGTATTGAAGATGCTTTGCTATTTTATTTTATTTATTTATTTTTATTTTTTAAGATGCTTTGCTATTAGTCTGGTCTTCATGCTTTGCATCTGATGTTCCTGAATTTTATTTAAGCTCAGTCCTTTTTTTCATATTAATACCTAGTAGTTCTTTGCTTTTTTACTAAGTTACCTGTTCGGCACCCTAGGACCCTCAAACCTGAATCTGGGATGTGCCCGATCCGGTTTCGGTTCGCAGTACGCCTGTGGGTCTGTCCAGGGTTCTACTTGGGGTTCTACTTTGTTGAGCAAGGTGCAGCGACAGTATTGTCATTGTTGTCAACACACTCAGATGGACAGGTTGATGCAGTGGACAGTTGTTCGGAGGTTGTTCGGAGTATGTACAGTGATGTTCAATGCTTATGAGGATGTTTTTGATGTTCGGGTGAAGTTGTTACAGGTTGTTCGTGCAAATTTGCAAAAGTTGAAAAAATCGTCAGGAAGTTGTCAAAAAATTGCAAAAGTCGTCACGGGCGTAGTTGGACAGGATGGATCAGTTTGAAACATGCCATCATGTCAGGAAACAGTCCAGAACAGCGTTGGAGGTGTCAGCACAGTGTTTGGATTGATCGGTGACGTTTCCGGTATCTTGGCGGATGATTTGGCAAGTGGTTGTACGGGCCGAAAAAGAGCAGTTTTGTCGGAAGCATCTGCGAGCAAACCGAGAAGAATTTGATAGTGAAATTCGAACAGGAGGTGGTCGTTATCTTCAAGAACATGTGTTCCAAATTTCCACCAAAACGGAGAAACGAGGCGAATGTTACAAGCGTTGCAAGACTGTCACAAAAACGCTCTTTTTGGAAAAAGTGTGTCAGCAGCAGTTTTCGTGGAGGTGGTACAGGCGAATCGTAAGGAGTTATGCAGCGAGGTTTGGACTGGATGTAGTCACCATTGCATAGATTCTACGTTTCAAATTTCAGAGAAAACAGAGTTACGAGGTGAGAGTTATGATTGTTGCAAAAATGGTACAGGTCACTTTTATGTCAATTTGTTCCACTTGTGCAAAATCCTTTAGTTGGCCGTTTTGACCTTGCAGAGTCGCCAAAGTTTCGGTTTCACTGTTGTTACACCTTCAAGGCATCAAATAGAGCATCTTTCGTTTTTGGTTTGAAGTGTCACATGGCTTTGAAGTAAGAGAACGAGTAGGGTGTCAATTCTTTGCATGTGACGTGTTTGACGAAATGCCTTCTCAAAATAAAAAAAGGAAGTTATATTGTTTGAAGAAGCTTCATTAAAGAAATTTTTTTTAAAATTGCAAAGGGAAAAAGAATGCAAGTGTGTGCTTTTTAAGTGACAAGGGATTTTATTGAAAAGTGGGGACTTTATTTTGTGAAGAGAGAAGTGTGTGTAGAGAAAAATAAAGAGTGAAAATCCGTGATTTTTGGAGAGTGGTGAAAAATGTCACTTCAGTATTTTGGGCATAACTTTCTCATATGATATCCATTTTGGTTGAAATTTTGAGAGGAGTTCGCAAACAAAGTGCTGCACAATACCCAGAAAGCGTTTAGCAATTGGCAGAACGAGCTAAGAGAACAATCAGTTTTTTTTGTGAGAAGAGAAGGTTCAAATTCTGAGTAATGCAAAGAGAGGGATGTGATACTGGGTGAAATAGAAAGTTTTAGATTTTGAGCTTACAGATCATAGAGGGTTCTGGTTTTAGTGAAGACATTCATATATGTCATTTTATTATCAATATCAAAATCAAATGGGTGCTTGGTAGAGGGGTTGGTGCTCCTTTTTGTTGGTGCAGATAAATCAGGGGTTGGTGCTCCTTTCTATTGGTGCAGATAAATCAAGGGTTGGTGCTCCTTCCAGTGGGTGCTAGTAAATTGATTGTAAAGTTGGTGCTTTGCAAAGGGTGGATTTGGATGGGAGTGCAAACAGTCATTTTCGGGGATGTAGCCAAATCGGTGAACCTCGGTACATCTTGTGTTGTGTGATGTTCTCTTGTTATACTTGCTTTATTTGGTTTTATGTTTTCATTGTTTTGGCTTTGAGTGTTGAAGATTTAAGTTTTAAAGAGCTACACTGATTCACCCCCCCTTCTCAGTGTCATTGTGAGACTAACATACTTGACGGACTCGGACGTATCCAGGTCCTCCAGGCAAAAACCTGGATGGACACATAGGGTCTTCGGGCGTTATTTCCTAAATATATATATATATATATATATATTATTTCCTAAAAATATATATATATTTTTAATTTTTAACTGCTACTCCGGTACCGCCATTTAATTTTTTTTTAATTTTTAACTGCTACGCCGGTACCGCTATGCTCCACTTATCAGAAAGGTAATTCACTTGCCCCACACGTAATAATAATTCCGACGTACACAATCCCTAATTCTAGCGGTAAATGTAATTCCTGTGTAAAAATAATTTCCGCGTACACCTAACCCTGTGTAGTGAGTAGAAACGCACTGTCTCGACTCTGATTCTCATTGCACGCCCTTCAGAAAGTTAGAAACCCTTTAGAAATCGTTCACCTAATATCAGAAAGCTGGACGCACTAAAAGCTGAATGCAAAGCTGGATGCACTGAAAGCTGAATGCAATGCTGGACGCATTGAAAGCTGGTCGAAAACCTCCTTCACTGGATGAAATAATTTCTTTTCAAGTAAGTATTTGCCGTTTTGAAGTCTCTATGAATTATTTATGGTTTGCATCTGGTATTTCTTCTTAAACCGCACTCCAGTCTATGCATTTACCTTGAACCCGTACCGCATCCCATACCGCATCCGGTATTTCTTCTTGAACCGGTGTGCATTTGGTATTTCTTCTTGAACCACACTCCAGCCTATGCATTTACCCTGAACTCAAAACGCATTTGATATTTCTTCTTGAACCGCATCTGATATTTCTTCTTGAATACATCTGGTATTTTTTTCTTGAACCCGAACTGCCAAGTGGAGAAACTATATGAAAATGATGTGCAATGTGCATATATATTTAGAGCGAGGCCTTTGGTTTTCTTATAAGCTGCCAAGTGTCTTTTAAAAGTTTTAATATTATCTCGGAAATTCTCTGCTTATAGCACGACGCGCTGCCCTCCCCTCTATTGAATGTGTTAATTAAAAAAAAAAAGTATATGCCAAGTGTCTTTTTAATTTTTTTTATGTTATCTCCAGAGAATTTCGAAGATAACATTAAATTTTTTAAAAAGACACTTGGCATATATATATATATATATATAGAGAGAGAGAGAGAGAGAGAGAGAGAGAGCGAGGCCTTTGGTTTTCTTATGAGCTGCCAAGTGTTTGTTTAAAAGTTTTAATATTATCTCGGAAATTCTCTGCTTATAGCACGACACGCTCCCTCCCCTCTATTGAATGTTTTAATTAAAAAAAAAAAACAGCATATGGACCATGGTTGTTTAAAAAATAAAAATGGACCATGCTTTAGTTATAATTATAAATTATAACTTTATAAGTTATAACTAAAGCATGGTCGTAAACAACTAATAACATATTGCATAGTTGAAATTTAATTTTTTTTGGTAGGTAAAAGTATTTTATTTACTGCACGGGTTAAAGGGTCCCGTCCCTATTATAGTAGGCGTAAGTAGATACATCAGTGCCCAACAGTGGCAGCCATACAAAAACCATCAGGGGTTCTGCCCCTTTCAACCTGGTCCAGTAAAGACCGAAACCAACAAAAACAGACTTCATCAAACCATTACAAAAACAGGCAGCCTTGCTGCCTAACAGACAATTTCCCAGGCTACTGGGAATCTTTATCCCTTTCCTCTTTTGCATTGGAGTTATGATCAGGGGACAGAAGAGTCTTGAGCATAGCAGGGAGATCCTTGAGCTCCTGGATGGCACTGTTAAGGAGAGCACCTCCTTCCCGGTAGATGTTGACAATCGTCTGCAAGTGGCCTACTACTTCGCTGACATGGTTGAGGGCCACAGAGCGGAGCTTATCCTCGGCACTAGTGGTGAGATGCTCATCTTCGTCATTGATAATTTTTGGAGACGGTCGCTGGTCACTCAGGTTCGGGGTCTTCAGCCTGCTGGACTTCCTTCTTTTTTGGGGGCCGAACTGACTTTTGCTTAAACCTCGGGCGCTTGCCAGTGGGAGCTTCTTTAGCAGGGATAGAAACAGGGGACGCAACTTTATTGCCAAGTTCACGAGGGTGGAAAGGTGCAAGGGAAGGGGGATTGACGGGAGTCTGTGAGGGGGGACAGGTAGGCTTGGGGGACGGGGGAGGTGGACGCATCGAGAGGAGATTTCCCTAGAGACTTGGTGGGCTAGGGCATGCTTGTAAAGCACCAGAAAGAGCCCTTGGTGACGAGGGGGTTTCGAGGATTTACTCTCCCTAAAGTTGGTAATGGTGATAATGATGGAACGAAGGAGGAAGTCAGGGACGTTGATGGGCCGAACGTCGCGAAGATGGTTAACAAAGGCAAGGTTATAGGCTCGGAGAGGCTTATTGGGGTCATCAACAGTAACATACTGAATAACGGGGACAATGGCAGTGTCCCAAGGCCGAGGCAAGGAAGAGCGCACAACCCCTTTCTTATCCCAAACTAGATTTTTCCCCTTGTCGGGAAACTGATCAGTTTCCTCCTTAAAGTTATGCCTATCTCTGCGCACTATTCTACCATCGGGTGGAATACCAGAGACCTGGGCAATAGAATAAACACTTACCTCGAAGCGGAGTCCACGAACCTGCACTTCCCCCTGATTCCATGACTCGATGAAATCTCTGGTGACTTCCTCATCTATCCCAGAGAACAACTTGAAGAAATTGATGAAGCGCTTGGCGTCTAACAGGGCCGCAGTCCCAGGCTCAATCTGCAAGTTAGCAGGCTCAGAGAGGGCCATGGTGGTGATCATACAAGGGGAGACAGGGTTGGCTAGAAGGGTTCTATCTCCTCTCTTGGTGCACTTAGGTAAAATGATCTTCACGAAGGTTGGGTGAAGATAAAAGGACAGTGAGAGGCAAAAAAGCGGCCACCAAGGATCACCGGGAAGACAATCCAAAAAAAGGGGATGGGAACGAAAACCTCGACAGAAGCATGGCTCGTGATGATAGGGCCAGAATGGAGGGGAGTGGAGGAAAGAGTGAAGTGGGCGGCAGAAGGGCTGGAGGTAAAAATGATGCAACACGAGCTGCTAGAATTCGAAGACGAGGGCCAACAGGGGATGCACGGGTGAATGAAACGAGCCATAATGCCTGCGTGAAAAATTGTACTGACATCACACCGAAGAATGATGGGAGTGGTGGAGTTCCAAAGGTTGATGGTGTTGAGATTAAACACCCTTGGTGTTGATGAAGCATCCTCGTGGTGGTAAGAGCCACCTTTTTTGTTGATCTTTCGAGGAGAGGTGGTGTTGAAAATGAACACCTTTGGTATTGAAGAAATACCATCGTGGTAGCTAGAGCTACCTTTCAATTCTTTTCTCCACATCCTGATTGGCTATGGTGATGACATCCTAGGGGAAGTCTTCTTCCCAGATAGACAGAGTGGATTGGTTGACAACTTTGTTGGCTAGGATGTCAGCAACCTTATTTGCTTCCCTGAACACATGGTTGATCTTGTATTGGGGAATGCAGTTAAGGGAGACTTGGGACTCCTGGATAATGTTCTGAATGTTCCTTCCTCCTATGCTCTTGTTGACGATGTGGCCAACTATAACAATAGAATCCCCTTCGAAAATGATTGGTTTGGAAAGGGCTTTACTCACCTCAATGCTTCTCCACAGCGCTCTGGCCTCTGCATAATTGTTAGTTTGGGTCCCCAAATTTTCTGCAAAAGCCTTGATAATACTGCCGTTGTGATCTCTGATGACACCTCCCGCCCGTGCGCTGCCTGGGTTGCCTTTGGACGCTCCATCGAAGTTAGCCTTGAGCCATCCCAGGGGAGGAGGGAACCATTTGGCATTGGTCCTGGGGTTGGGGGAATTCTGGACTTTATTGCAGTATGAGGGAATCCCAAGAGAAACGAACAGGTGAGATTCAAGCCCAAATTTTGGAACATCAGTGCAGGGAATGAGGTTGTTGTTCTCAATGGCAAAGGATAGGGCTCTGATGGCGACAACGTCCGAGTTTTTGGGGCTCTCATTGAAAATGCGATTATTGCGTTCCAACCAAATTTGCCAAGTCGCATGATGGAGCAAGGAGTTCCACAGAAAGCTAAGTCTTGAATTTTTAAAGACCCTGGGCCATTGGGTAAACAGGTCTATGACGGACTTGGGCCAAACCCAGCTGACCTGGAATCTACTGATCAAGAAGGAGAAAACATCCCAAGCGAAGGGGCATTCCAGAAGAATGTGTTGGGTGGACTCCCAAGCTTGGGTGCAGAGGTAACACCTGTTGGGAACAATGACTCCCCTTCGGATCAAATTGTCTGTAGTCAGGATTATGTTATGGACAACAAGCCAGCAGAAGTGGGCCACCTTCGGGATCAGGAGCTTGAGCCAGATGCTCCTGGCTATGGACTGGTTGTCTCTATTTTTGGGAGTCATGGGTGGGGTGTCCATCATCTAGGAAGCATATTTAACGGTGAAGAGCCCATCGTTGGACCCTTTCCAGCAACGTTCATCTTTCCTCTGAGACTGCGGGATGAAGTTCACCCAAAATATGTCCTGGAGAGTTGCTATGGCTTTGTCAATGGCATCATTCTTAATTCTGAACTGGACCTGCTTCCACTTTCGGCTTCCCTGGTCCGTGGTGATGAAATCAACAACTCTAGGACCGAATTTATTATCTGTGAGGTGTTTGATTGCGGCCACTTTAGGATCATTGATGAGGGGATCTGATCTGGCCCAAGCATCCTTCCAAAAGTCAATGTCCTTACCATTTCCCAGCTGCCACCATGACCCCTGATGCAGCAGCTGCTTGGTGTGAGCTATGGATTTCCAGAAGTGGGAACCAATGCAGGGGGTCTCCATATCCAAAAATGATTGGTGTTGAAGATACTTTCTTTTGATGATGGACACCCACTCCAGATTGGCATTGGTGACCACCTTCCAAGCTTGTTTGGCCAGGAGGGCCTTGTTTGTGATGCTTATACGGTGAAAACCCAACCCCCTCTATTTTTGGGAGTGCAGACCTTATCCCAGGAAACCAGGTGGAATTTTCTCTGAGTATCATTCCCAGCCCACAGGAAATGCTTCTGCACTTTTTCGATAGCTTCTCCCACCGTAGCAGGGATTTTGAAAACCGATAGAAAATAAGTTGGAATGCTTTGAAGGACATATTTAACCAAAGTTGCTTTGCCTGCTTGGGAAAGGAGAGCCCCTTTCCAACCTGCCAAATTTTTGTGGATCTTTTCTGTGACATTGTTCCACATGGCCTTGAGTGGCCTTCCTCTGAACATCGGAAGGCCCAGATAGGTAGTTGGGAGATCAGCTATGGTGCAGCCCAAAATTCTTGCAATCATACTCTATCTTTTGATGGGGGTGTTGATGAAGTAGAGCTTACTCTTAATGAGGTTGATATTCTGGCCAACAACTTCCTCGTAGAGGTTGAGGATGGCCTTGATGACTTTGGATTCGGAGACTGAAGCTTTGGTAGCTAACAGAGTGTCATCCACGAACTGTTGGTGAGTGGAAGGAGGGAGCCCAGAGGCTGCCTTGATACCAGAGATCAGATTTCTGGAACAAGCACTTTTGATGGCTCTTCCCAAACTCTCAGCCAAGATGATAAAGAGAATGGGGGAGAGGGGATCTCCCTGCCTTAGTCCCCTGGTGCTGGGGAAGTAGTCGGCGACTGACCCATTAACCAGGACAGAGAACCAAGAAGAGGAAAAATAGTTGGAGATCATATTTACCCAAGATTCATGGAAACCGTACTTGAGGAGGATTTTGGTCAGGAAATCCCGGTTAACTTTGTCAAAGGCCTTGTTCATATCAAGCTTGAGGAAGAAGGCAGAGGAGTTGGAGTTGTGCGTAGAATGGATCAGCTCATGGATTGTTATGATGCCATCAAGAATGTTTCACCCCTTTACAGTGTTGCCTTGAAAAGGATCGATGATGATGGGAAGGATCTCGATGAATATGTTGTCTAGGGATTTGGACAAAACTTTGTAAATGACGTTGCACAGGCTGATGGGATGGTAATTAGATAGGGACTGGGAATTCACCCCCTTGGGGATCAGGGCGAGGAAGGTGGAATTGACATCTCTGGGAATGACGTTGGACAACTGCATTTCAGTGATGGCTAGGCACAGATCAGGGCCCACAATGTCCCAGTAGGTTTGGAAGAATCTGGGGGGAAGCCATCGGGCCCAGGGGCTTTATCCGGATTCATAGAAAATAGGGCTTGGTGAATTTCCTTGTGGGACAGGGGGCTGAGGAGAAACTCATTCGTATCTTAGGAGATGGTTCTGGGGATGTTTTTGAGGAGAGAATCCATGGCCGGGACGAAGGGGAGGAGGGGGGCGAGGAGATCTTCAAAGTGACAGACGACTTCGTTCCTAATCTGGTGAATGTCAGAGGTGTACGACCCGTCCTGTCCGGTGAGGCCTTTAATTCTGTTGGCTCCCCTGTGCCTGAGAGTAGAGATGTGGAAAAACTTGGAGTTGGTATCACCTTCCCTGAGCCAAAGTTGTCTTGATTTTTGGTGCCAAAATGTTTCTTCTTTGCGTAAGGTGTTGTGATAATCAGACAACAAAACCCTCTCTTCATTTTGAAGCATGTCATCCCCCTGCCCTTTCTAAAATTTATCCTCAATCTGATCAAGCCTGGTTTTGATATCACGCTTGGTTTCAAAAATATTCCCGAAGGTCTCCCTGTTCCAAACTTTCAAATTTTCTTTGATCAACCGAAGTTTTTGCATTACTTGATTGGTGGCTATCCCAGGGAATTTTCTTTTCCACCACTCTGCAATCTAATTTTTGAGATCAGGGTGTTGAGTCCACATTGACTCAAACCGAAACGGAGTCTTAAACTGGGGCTTGCTTGCTGTTTCGAATAGGAGCGGGCTGTGATCAGACCCTATCTTTGGGAGAGCCTGAAGAGTGGCATCTCCAAAGAGGGGGAGAGCTTCTTGGGACAGCAGGAACCGGTCAAGACGCTCTTGGATGAGATTGTTTCCCCTTATTTTGTTACTCCAAGTGAAATGGGATCCCCGCAAATGGACGTCCATAAGAGCATTGGAGTCCACAAACTATCTTAAATCATTTGTTGATCTGTGAGTGATGGCATTCCCTCCTCTTTTATCAAAAAAGTGCAGGGGAGAGTTGAAGTCCCCTGCCAAGATCCATGGAATATTGATGAACGCTTGCCTCATCTGAGTGATGGTGTCCCACAAAACCATTCTACCTTGAGAAGTGTTGGGGGCGTAGACATTAGTCATGATCCATGAGGTCTGGGAACTGAGATCATGGAAAAGAATGTTGGACAGTCTGTCTTGACCAGAGATGAATCTGCCTTCGACTTTGGCTGGGTTCCAGAGGCATAGAAGGCCACCTGAGGAGCCGGTAGCCGGGGAGTAAACGAAGTCACAATTTTTCCAAATGGTTTTAGCAACCCTTGGTGACCACTGATCATCTAATTTGGTTTCCTGTATAAGGAATATTGTGGGGTTGGAATCTTTCCTCATGGCAGCAACCAACCTTTGCTTAGCTGCCCCATTCAGTCCTCTCGCATTCCAGGAGAGGACTTTCATTTAGAACTTTTGGAGGGTTTTTTTCCCCCTTTGCCTTGGTGCGCGGGGGGTTTGGGTCTTCGGCTTTCTTCCTTGATGGTGTTTTCAATTTCCTGGAACAGGGTTTTCTGAGTTCCATTGGCTATGTCCTCGGTAGTGTCCCGATTTCTTCGTTCGACATCGGAAGGCCTACCCTTATTTCTATCTCCACCTACATCCATCTGGGATTTTCTGAAGCTTCGGGTTTTCTTGGGACTCCAGGTTTCTGGGGATTCGTGGGCAGACTCATCGTTGTCAAAATCGATGATGTTTGTGTTAGTCGGGGAGGTAGGGTATTCAGACCCAACGGGGAGGGGCAATGGGGACGAGGGGGTAGGCGAACATGGGGGTTTTGAGGGAGGGCTTTGAAGAGCGGTGCTAATAGTGGGTGGGGGTGACTGACACGGAGGGTGTTGAGAAATGTAGCTCGGACAAGAACTTCTTGCACAAGCTTCAGTATGAACGTGCTAGAAGTGGTTCGAGACATTTCTAATTCTATTTTGAAAGTGATTTTCTATTTTTAAGTTCACTTAAGTGATTCTATTTTGTAATTCACTTAAGTGATTCTATTTTGAAATTCACTTAAGTGATTTTCTATTTTTAAGTTCACTTAAGTGATTCTATTTTGTAATTCACTAAGTGATTCTATTTTGATATTCACGTAAGTGATTTTTTATTTTTAACCTTACATCTCAAGATGAGATGAGGTCTAATCTTAGGGTTAGACAGATTAGGGTTAACTTTTTCAAGGATAAAAGGAGAAGATCAAGAGTGTTTTAGATACACAGAAAAGAATGGGAGGAGAACAAATTGTTGAAGGAAAAATACAAGCTTAGGAGAAGAAGAACAGTGATTGCTGGCTAGAAAAGCAGCAAGAGAGCAGAAGTGTTCTGCTGTAGCTGTAGCCTCTTTTATTTGTAATATTTCAGGTTCAGAAATATATTTAACTTCTACTGTTCACGCTGTTTATTTTTCCAGCCATCTATGTGACTGTTGCATGTTTGAATAAATTATTCTCAGATCTGATTTATTTTAAAATAACATAGGACAACAATTATCTAGGGCTGGAAAATTTACATGGTATCAAAGCTAGGTTCTGTGATTGAGATCCTCAAGGGTTTACAACTATAGATCACTGTTGGATATTAAAAAAAAAAAAACAACAGTTAGGGTTTCAAGCAAAAAAAAAAAAACAGCAGTTAGGGTTTCATATATATTTTTTTTGGCTTGAAGGACTAAGCTTATTTGCAGGACTGTTTTTTTTTTAGTCATTAATATTTCAGCAGATCTCAAAGATGGTAGCAGCTAGCCTTAGATTTGAGGATAGATTGGAAGGTGCCTCAAATTTTTTGCCTTGGAAAGTTAGGGTAATGTTTGTATTGGAAGAGAATGATCTCTGGGATATTGTCAAGGATGATGTGACATTGTCTACAGATCCGCAGCAATTGGCAGCTCACAAAAAGAAGGAAGTGAAGGCCAAGCGAATGATCTTGGATGCAGTGAAGGATCACCTGATTCCTCACATATCCGAGAAGACTAAGGCAAAGGAGATGTTTGATGCCCTGGTTAGCCTCTACCAGAGCGAGAACATAAACAAAAAGATGATATTGCGGAACAAACTCAGATCTATGGAGATGACCAGATTTGACACCGTTACCAGTTACTTGATGAAGATCACGCAGATTCGTGATCAACTGGCAGCAGTAGGGGAGAAGGTTGAAGACACAGAGTTGGTGAACGTGGCACTTAATGGTTTCTCAGCTTCATGGGAACCATTTGTCAAAGGCATTTGTGCTCGTGAGAACCTTTCCAAATTTGAGAAACTGTGGGATGATTTCATCTAGGAGGAGACTCGGATGGAGTCAAAGGCCAGAAGAAAGGTGGTGACGATAACCTAGCTCTTTTTGGGCAAACCAAGAAGGGCAAAGGTAAAGGACCCAACAAGGGTAAGTTAAAGAATGAGGAGTCGACCTCACAGTCAGGGAAGAAGGACTTGAGCAAGATCAAGTGCTTCATTTGTCATAAGCACGGTCATTATGCATCACAGTGTCCAGAAAAGAAGGGCAAAGGGAAGCAGCAGCAGATGCAGGTAGCGACCTCTGCAGAAACTCAGATGAGTGTGTTTGCTGCCAAATTCGAGAAGGATTTCTCATTGGTCTCTTACGTTTCTACCAGCACGGTTCCAAGGAATGCTTGGTATGTGGATAGTGGGGCATCTCGGCACATGACATCAACCCGACAATGTTTTACTAGTCTACAAGAGCAGGACTCAGGGGTTCAGGTTGAGCTTGGTGATGATACCAAATATCCGGTTGTAGGAATTGATACCATTCCTTTTTGACTCCGGTCAGGGAAATTTTTAGAATTTGATGATGTTTTGTTTGTTCCAATATCAGGAAGAACTTGCTTTCAATTTCGGTTATGGAGGATAAGGATTATGCAGTGGAGTTCAAGAACCAGCATGTCCTTATTAGACCAAAAGAATCTAGCCCAGAAACAACACAAGTAATAGGGGTTAGAGAAGGCAGTCTATACAGGATGCAGGTGAACCTGTTCGAACCCTAGTTCATAGCAGTAACAACTTGTGTGATTTGTGGCACAAGAGGATGGGGCACCTGCATCATAGAGCGTTGCCTATTCTGAGGTAGATAGTCATAGGTTTTCCAAAGTTCAGCATTGAGCAACAAGGAGTATGCAGAGGGTGCATGCTTGGCAAGCATGCCAAGGCAGTTTTCCCAAACAACGAGCATAGGTCTAAGAAGATACTAGATCTAGTACATTTGGATGTTTGTGGACCGATGTCAGTAGCATCAATTTTAGGTAGCATGTACTATGTTTCCTTTATTGATGATTTCTCTCGCAAGACATGGATCTACTTCTTAAATACCAAGGATGAAGTCTTTAGCAGGTTTCAGGAGTTCAAAGCTCTAGTTGAGAACCAGACAGAGAAGAAGATCAAGGTCTTGAGATCAGACAATGGAGGTGAATATACCTCCAAGGAGTTTGATGGTTTCTGCAAGAAGGTAGGAATCAAGAGGGAGTTGACTGTTCCATACAACCCATAGCAGAATGGGGTTGCAGAGTGAAAGAATCGATCCATCGTAGGGGCTGCTAGGGCCATGATTCATGACCAGGGCTTGCCGATGTTTCTTTGGGCAGAAGCATGCAACACAACAGTCTACATCCAGAACAAGTGTCCTCAAGGGATCTTGGAGGACAAGACACTAGAGGAAGCATTCACTGATGTGAAACCAGAGGTGAGTCATTTCCACATATTTGGATGTCCAATTTATATCCATGTTCCAGTAGAGAAGAGGACCAAGTTGGAGCCCTCCAGTAGGAAGGGTTTATTTGTAGGATACAGTGAGACTTCAAAAGCTTACAGGGTTTATATTCCAGAGAAGAGGAAGACAATAGTGAGCAGGGATGTAAAGTTTGAGGAGGACGTTGCATCCAGGAAGTCCCATGAGCCTATTCTAGTGATAGAGAATGAGGAGCAAGAAGCTCCGAAGGTTGAGCCAAGGTCACCAAAGACACCAGTGGTTTCCAGTTCAGAGGTGGAGACATTAGCCCCTTTCAGTTCTATCAGGAGACCTCAATGGCTTACACAGACATTGAGGGATGTTGAGGAGTATGTTGAGGCTCCTAGTAGCATGATTAGGGAGAGCAAACCTCCAAGGAAGTTTTCAAGCTACATGGCATTGATGAGTAACATCATAAATTTAGAGCCTACCAGTTTTCAGGAGGCAACAGACCAGCAGGTTTAGCGGGATGTCGTGGTGGAGGAGTACACCTCCATTATGAAGAATGATGTTTGGGACATAGTGCCAAGACCGGAGGGGAAGTCAGTTGTGAGTTCCAAGTGGCTCTACAAAATTAAGCATGCTGCAGATGGCAGCATCGAGAAGTTCAAGGCAAGGTTTGTGGCGAGAGGGTTCTCCCGAGAAAGAGGGAGTGGACTATGAGGAGACTTTTGCTCCAGTCGCCAGATACACTTCCATTAGAGCAGTTATGTCTTTAGCTTCATCTATGGGATGGCGGACTCATCAAATGGATGTGAAGACAACTTTCCTTAATGGGATCATTGAGGAAGAAGTGTACATAGAGCAACCAGAGGGCTTTGAGGTAAAAGGGAAGGAGTCCCATGTTTGTAGGCTGAAGAAAGCCTTATATGGACTCAAACAGGCACCGAGAGCATGGTATTCCAAGATAGATGGATACTTGCAGAGTGTGGGCTTCGCCAAAAGTGATGCAGATCCTAATCTATATTACATATTTGTTGGGACTGATCTACTCATTTTGGTGCTATATGTAGATGACTTGTTTCTTACAGGTGCAGAGAAGCTCATTGCAGGGTGCAAAGCAAATATGGCAACTGAGTTTGAGATGGACATTGGCATGATGCATTACTTCTTGGGTTTGGAGGTTTGGCAGAGACCAAGGGAGATATTCCTTGGGCACGGTAAGTATGCAGTTGAGATCTTGAAGAGGTGGATGGAGGATTGCAAACCTATGGCCACACCCATGATCACTAATCTGAAGAAGGTGACAGCTTCAGATTCAGAATTGGTGGACCCTACGTTGTACAGGCAGCTGATAGGATCCTTGATGTATTTGGTCAACACTCGACTAGATATATGTTTTGCAATGAACACCTTGAGTCAGTTCATGGTGGAGCCAAGGCAGGAGCATTGGGTAGCATCAAAACATGTGCTCAAATACTTAAGGGGCATGGTGGAGTATGGTCTAAGATATCTTGGAGATGGTGAAGTGAGGTTGCAGGGGTATACAGACTTAGATTGGGTAGGTAATGTAGCAGACAAGAAGAGCACCTCAAGGTGTTGCTTTAGCTTGGGATCAGGCATGATATCTTGGTTCAACAAGAAGCAGACTTCTGTGGCACTTAGCTCAATAGAGGCCGAATACATGGCAGCCAGTATTGCTAGTTGTGAGGCCATTTGGCTTCACAAGTTGCTTACAGTATTGATTGATCAGGAGTTGGATCTCCCACGGTGATATACTGTGATAATCAGAGTTGTATCAGACTCTTTGAGAATCCAGTATTTCATGACAAGTCCAAACACATAGACATCAAATATCACTTCATAAGAGACAGGATTCAGAAGGGAGCCGTAAAGCTCCAGTATATTCCCACAGATCAGCAGGTTGCTAATATTCTGACCAAGCCCTTAGTGAAAGGGAAGTTTGAAGCATTCAGAGACAAACTTGAATTGGTGCAGAATTCCTTCCTCGCTAAGAGGGAGTGTTGAGAAATGTAGCTCGGACAAGAACTTCTTGCACAGGCTTCAGTATGAACGTGCTAGAAGTGGTTCGAGACATTACTAATTCTATTTTGAAAGTGATTTTCTATTTTGTAGTTCACTTAAGTGATTCTATTTTGTAATTCACTTAAGTGATTCTATTTTGAAATTCACTTACGTGATTTTCTATTTTTTTTTTTTTGGTAAGTAGCAGTTTTATATACAACGGGTTTTTGAAGGATCCCAAAACCTTATTTACAATAGGTGCCGCAACATAGATTTAAAGCAACAAAACGTCATGTTGGGCCAGGGGTGTACCCCTAGAACAAAAACCTGGGCCCCGTGGCCTAGCCTCCTGCCTTCTAACCAGGCAAAAACAGCCCCAGTCCCGCTAAAAAAAAAATAGGGGTGCGGAGACCCCTGCATCCAGCACTGGACAATGAACCCTCGGACTAAACAGAAACCTGAGACAACACGGCCGCCCAGGGCAGACCAGAGACCCCGAGCCCAAAAAGACCAAAAACCACCCCAGGTCACCCTGTTACCCAAGGTGGGCCATCGGGGCTGCCCCAGGCGGGGGCCCCGCACCGTGAAGCTACTTTCCATCCCCATCGGAACCATCCCCTAGCCTGCGCCAGAGCTCTTTGAAGATATCGACGGAGGCTGTAGCCGCATTTGCTGCCGAAGTGAGTCAGTTGATTGCCATGTCGAGGAGAATTCTGATCGGGAAGATCTGAAGCTCATTCTCAGAATCCGAGCTGATCTCGGTGGTGTCCTTGGCCTCAACTTTAGTCCTCTTGAGCCTGGTTGAGGACCTGCTTTTGGCTGGGGCCTTGGTACCATCGGGGGTCGGGCCCCTTTGGGCAGAGCTTGCGCCAGGGGTCGAAACACCGCCGGGGGCCTGGGATGGCGCCCTTCTTTTCTTGGTAGGCCTGCGCTCTCTGGGAGGAGGAGATTCTTCGTGGTCGCTAGGAAAGTCCTTGGATTTTGAGGCAGCAGGGGAGGCGGTTGCCTCGGTGGGGAGGACAGAATCAAGGGGGGCGACAAGCTGGACCGGGGTTGGTTGGCCAGGGCGTGACGATAGAGGACAACCATAAGGCCTTGGTGGATAGGGCGAGACTGGATTTTCCGGGCCTTGTCGATGGCAAGGCCAAGGGAGTAAAACAGAAAGCGGGGAGTGCTCAGAAGGGTGGCGCCGCGAAGGTGGTTGACGAAGCTTAAGTGAAAGCTAAACAACTTCTGGTCCAGGTCGTCACAAGTGATGAATTGCATCACAGGCACTATGGCTTCGTCAAAGGGTTCGGGAAGGTCGGTCCTGAACAGGGCAGTCTTGTCCCATTTGTGCTCCGGGAAGCGGGAGAGCTCCTCGTCCCAATTGTGTTTGTCGCGGCAAATAAACCTCCCCTTCTCCTCGCGTTGAAGCCCAGAGACCTCGTACAAAAATTCTCTGGTAACCTTGAAGTGCAGACCTTTCACCTGGACCTCGCCATCGTTCCAAGTGTCCAGGAAGGCCTGTGTAATTTCCTCGTCGGGCCCTGCAAATTTACGGAGAAAAGCGGTGTAATGCTTTGCGTCTGTGAAGACCTTGGCAGACTCGCTCAGAGTGAGGGTCGAGGGCTCGATGAAAACGGATTTAGGAATCGACATGGTGGGCGCCCAGGTCAACCAAGGCAGAGAGCAGCGGAGGGGGGCGGAGCCGAACAGAGAATTCGCTCGCCAGGAGAGGATGGGGGGAAGTGGCAAGAAGGAATGGAGGCGATAGGGCTCAGAGGAAGATAAAGGCGAATGGAGGAAGCCGAAGAGGTGTCGAAAGACCGCAAGCATCGGAAATCGGCGCCTAGGGCGGGAGGAGACACGAGCGGAGTGAGGCGGGGCCAGCGAGAAGGGTGGCAGACACGGTAGTTAAGGGGTGGGGGCCAATGGATGAGCACCATGCGACGCACCAGCAAAGATGGCTCTTCGAGTTGGCCACACACGATTGTTTGCCATTCTTGGGCTGCCAGGTCATGATGAGCATAGGACGCGATGGTAGCGGCAAGGCGCTCGACTTGAGGTGGCACGGGGCCAGACGAGGATCTGACAACAAGGCCAACGGGGATGCAACCTGCTGATGTTGGGTTCGAGCTGGCTCTGACGTGGATACTAGGGAGGAAGACACGCGACACAACAAGCTGCCGAATTTTCAGATTGATGTGGCCTCGGTCAGGGATACCGTTGGAACCTGCCACCGAGGAGGATATCGCAAAAAAGTCAACGGCCCACGTGCGCAAGGGGCGGATGGGGCGCCAAGTCACCCTGGCCCAGAGAACAGGGAGTCTAGATGTCTGGAGTGTCATCGAGATTGGGGAGGTCTTGGGACGCTGCTTGCACCAGCTCGACTGGAAAATCCTTGGTCCAGATGCGGAGGCCTTCCGAAGAGGCTACTAAATTGGCCAGGGAATCGGCCACCCTGTTCCCTTCTCTGAAGACATGACGGATGGAATGATGGGGGAGACCCTGGAGGATGGCCCGAACCTCTTGGATGATATTGGAGATGCGCCATGAGCTGTCCCCATGTCTGAGGGCGGCCTTGATGATGTTGAGGGAGTCACCCTCGATGATCACTTTGTTGGGGCCCTCCTGGAGGGTGAGTAACCCGCGGAGGAGCGCCGCTGCTTCCGCGAAGTTGTTAGTTTGCGTACCAAGAGACTCGGCGTAAGCCAAGATCAGGGTCCCGTTGTGGTCTCGGATGGCCCCGCCTGCTCCAGAGGGACCGGGATTGCCCTTGGAGGCTTCGTCAAAATTGAGTTTGACCCACCCGGGAGGGGGGGCTGTCCACCTTGTCGCGGCTCTGGGGGAGGGGACAAGGGGGCTAGGAGGGGGCACCTGAACTTCGAGGGAGATGAGGAGGGAAGACTCACTCGCCTTCCAGGGAGGGCCGCCCGGGGGAAGGTTACGGGAGTTCTCCATGCCGAAGGCGACCGATTTGGCAGCCACCGATTGGGGGATTCGGGCCGGGAAAGAGAAGGCTCTGTTGTTGCGCTCAAGCCAGATCTGCCAGAGCAGGTGGGGAAGACAGAAGGCCCAGAGGGAGCGAAGGGTAGGGTGGGCGAAGGGATTGGGCCATTGGGAAAAGAGGTCGATGATGGAATTGGGGGGGACCCACTGGATGGAGAACAGGGTGAGGAGGTGACCGAGGGCCTCGGAGGAGAAAGGGCATCTGAGGAAGAGATGGTTGGTTGACTCCCAGGCGACGTAACAAAGGTAGCATCTGTTCGGGATTTGGAATCCCCTCCTGGCCAGGTTCTCAATGGTTAGGATCTTATTCTGAATGGCCGTCCAGGCGAAATAGCTGATCTTGGGGATCAGCTTCTTGGCCCACACTTGCTTGACCGGGAAGAGAGCCTTCGCTGGGTCCCTTTGGAGGGCGTAAGCGGATTTGACCGAGAAGGAACCGCTACTGGTGCCATGCCAGACACATCTATCCTCCCCCCCGCCAGAAGGAATGATGGTAGTCCCGAGGAGGTGTTGGAGCCTGGAAGCTTGGAGCGGGTGACGGGGGTCCATGATGGGCCCCCAGATGGCTCTCCCCTGGTCCCTGACAAAGTAGTCCGACGCTTTGGACCCTTTGGAGGCCACCAGGGCCGGTTTTAGGACCCGGAGGTCACTGTCAGCACTCAGGGCCTCGTCTTGAATCCACCTGTCATCCCAAAAATTGATCTTAGCCCCATCACCAAGGATCCATCTGGTGCCTTTTCGAATAATGTCTTTCGTGAGGGCCAGGGATTTCCAAAAGGCCGATCCATCTCTGGGTTGGAAGTCGCTGAGGAAAGGGTGCTGATGAAGATATTTTTTGCACACAATGCTGACCCACTCAGCCGGGGCATTGGTGAACACCTTCCAGGCATGTTTGGCCAGGAGGGCTTTGTTCATGAGGGAAACCCGCCTGAGCCCGATTCCTCCCTTCCCTTTTGGGCGGCAGACTAGGGACCAGGAAACCAAGGGGATCCTCTTCTTGTCATCGCTGCCAGACCACAAGAAGCGTTTTTGAATTTGCTCGATGCGGGCTGCAATAGAGGCCGAGATTCTGAACACAGACATGAAATACATCGGAATGCTTTGGAGAACTGCGGACGTGAGAGTGGCTCTGCTCGCCTAAGAGAGGAGGTGACCCTTCCAAGAGGCCAATTTCCTCTGGACCCGCTCGACCAGCCCACTCCACAGGGCCTTGGAGGAAACCCCCGTGAACAGGGGTAGCCCGAGGTAGGTGGAGGGGAGGGTGTCAGGAGTGCACCCCAGGATCT
This sequence comes from Wollemia nobilis, assembly GCA_028583015.1. Taxonomy (NCBI): domain Eukaryota; kingdom Viridiplantae; phylum Streptophyta; class Pinopsida; order Araucariales; family Araucariaceae; genus Wollemia; species Wollemia nobilis. The sequence continues at coordinate 7,158,455 of JAQPPZ010017086.1, forward strand.
GGGCAATCCGGGCTTGCCTGGCTGGGGGGGTGTGAATGAAGTAAATTTTGCTCTTACGGAGATTGATCTTCTGCCCGACCGCCTCTTCGTGCAGGGTTAGGATCTGCTTGATAACATTAGCTTGGGGGACCGAAGCGGTAGTGGCAAGAATGGTGTCATCCACGAACTTCTGGTGAGACACCGGGGGCAGCCCCGACGCTGGCCTGATGCTAGAGATGAATCCGCAGCAAGCAGCGCTGGATATGGTGCGGCCCAGGGCCTTAGCCAGGATAATGAAAAGAATCGGGGACAGGGGGTCGCCTTGGCGGAGGCCTTTGGTACTGGGGAAGAAGCCTGCCTGGGATCCATTAACCAAGACAGAGAACCACGGGGAAGACACGCAGCGTTTGACAAGGTTGACCCAAGAGGGGTGGAACCTGAACTTGAGGAGAACCTTGGTGAGGAACTCCCAGTTGACTCTGTCGAAGGCTTTATTCATGTCAAGCTTGAGCAGGAGGGAAGGCTTCTTGGCTAGAAGGGCAGAATGAAGGACCTCGTGAATGATGATGACCCCATCTGTGATAAGCCTTCCTTTGACAGAGCTCCCCTGGCAGGGGGCAATGATAAGGGGAAGGATATCCTTAAGTCTAGTTGCCAGGGACTTGGTCAAAATTTTATAGAGGACATTGCATAGACTGATGGGGCGATAGTCGGAGAGAGATCTGGCCGCCTGGGACTTGGGGATCAGGGTGATGAAGGTGGAATTGATGCCTCTAGGGATGGAGCTAGTGAACTGGAGGTCCTGGATGGCCGCACACACTTCCTGGCCAATGAGGTCCCAGAAGGACTGGAATAATCGGGGGGGAAAGCCGTTCGAGCCCGGGGCAACATCTGCTTTAATGGAAAACACAGCTGCGCTTATTTCTTCATCCGAGAGGGGTCGTAGGAGCATCTCATTTGATTGGGCCGAGACGAAAGAGGGAATGTGCTCCAGCAGGGTCTCCGCCGCATTGGGGGACAACTGGGGATCGTCGCCGAGGAGCTTTTGAAAGAAGACAACGGACAGGGAGGGGGAGGGGTCGACTGGGGGTGACGGTTGAGAGTTGGGGAGGCCAGACGACTCGCAGGTCTGGGAGGGCAGGGTCGGCCTGCGGGGCTGCTTGAGGGCGGGGGTGGACAGAAGGCTCAACGACCTAGGAGGGGATTTCCTCTGCACAACTCAGAGGCTTTGATAGACTGTCGGGAAAAGGGACGGTGATGTTACATACCTGGTTTTGATCAACCGTCAGGTTGGGGTCCACCTGGTTTTCCCCTACAACGATTGTTTCTGTCTATTTTTCGCGCCAAGCCTGGGAACTGCGTTCGCCGCAGGGGACCCTCGGGGGGGAATCCTGCCAGATCGAGGAGGGGGATCCTCGGGGTGAGATGCTTCAGCCTTCTTGGAAGTGGGGCATTGGTGGGGAAGGTGCCCCTGAGAGTTGCACAGAGGGCAGAAGGCGGGTTTATTTTCATAGATCAGGGCTTGGCGCCAGAAGTAGGATCCCGAAGAGATAGTGACAGAAGAAGGGAGTTCGGATTCGAGGTTCGCATTAACACAGAGCCTGGCATGGACCATGCGGGAGCCTGCCTTGGTAGCAGGATCAAAGGCAACGAGCTCACCAACAGCTTGCGCAATGAGCCTCAGGACGTCCTCTTGCCACAAATGGAAGGGGAGCTCAGGGAGACGAACCCATATCGGGGCGAAGTTGATGCTCTGGGTGCTGGGATTAAAGTCAGCTCCGTAGCGCCTGAGGAAGAGGCTTTTGCGCCCTAAGAACCAGGGCCCGCCTGTGAGGATCCTGCTGGAGTCATCACTGTTGTTGAGCTTAATGAGGAAGAAACCCTTGGTCAGGGCAACTAGCTGCATGTGTCCTGAGATTTTCCATTTGGAAGCCGCCCAACATCGGATGGTTTCCATGTTCGGGCGCCCCCCTATGAATTTCCCAACCAAGGAAAAGGAGGACCCTGACACGAAGGTCGAGAAGACATCGTCATGGATGGAAATGTGTGTCCCTTCGAGAGAAAGCCCCAAGCCCAGAGCCCGGGGGTGGCCACTTGCGCCAGACAGGGTCTGCCGAAAAGAGGGTTTGGGCCCCCCTAGGGCAGAGCCTTGAGCTTTGTCAGGCGGTTTTTCCCAAGACCTGCACTCGTGTCTTCGCTGGCATGAGGCCCGACGCCCAAGATTCCATCCCCACCCTGGCCACTTGACTGCCCAGGCCCCACGTCTGCCTCGGATCCCGCAGCAGAACTTGCAGGGCCGGACCCAGAGGTCGTGCCCGCTCCCGCTCCTGCCCCGCTCTCGCTCCTGCGTCCGCTCGCGTTCCTGCTCCCGCCATCCTCAAACCCACATTGGAGCTTATTCGATCTGAAAGAAAAGGTCGTGATTTTCTATTTTTAAGTTCACTTAAGTGATTCTATTTTGTAATTCACTTAAGTGATTCTATTTTGATATTCACTTAAGTGATTTTTTATTTTTAACCTTACATCTCAAGATGAGATAAGATCTAATCTTAGGGTTAGAGAGATTAGGGTTACCTTTTTCAAGGATAAAAGGAGAAGATCAAGAGTGTTTTAGATACACAGAAAAGAATGGGAGGAGAACAAATTGTTGAAGGAAAAATACAAGCTTAGGAGAAGAAGAACAGTGATTGCTGGCTAGAAAAGCAGCAAGAGAGCATAAGTGTTCTGCTGTAGCTGTAGCCTCTTTTATTTGTAATATTTCAGGTTCAGAAATATATTTAACTTCCGTTGTTCACGCTGTTTATTTTTCCAGCCATCTATGTGACTGTTGCATGTTTGAATAAATTATTCTCAGATCTGATTTATTTTAAAATAACATAGGACAGCAGTTATCTAGGGCTAGAAAATTTACAGAGGGGGAGGGGGAAGGGGAATTTCCTGGGTGGTACTGGCATTCGGGCGCAGAAGGGAAGTGATATTAGGAACAGGGGGAGTCTTGGCAGGTATTTCTCCTTCCTCAATATCCTCAAAGGAACCAAAATCATTGAGTAAATTAAATTTATTAGATATAGAGAGTAAGGTACTTGCCTTTTGCGTCGCTTCGGCTGGGGGTGGTCGGTTCAGTTGCCTGCTCTATATGCTCAGGCTCTGTCCTGCTTTAGAGGTAATATTCTGGTTGTCATCTTGGTCCGAACGCACTGCATTTTGGTGATCTGTTTTAGGGTTTTTGCGCTTTGGGCACTAGGACGGGAGGTGCCCTTGAGATTGGCACTCCGAGCAGAAGGCGGGCTTGTTTTCATACACAAGCGGTTGTCTTCGTCTGTAATCCCCATAGATCAGGTTGAGGTGATCTGGGAGTTGCGATTCCAGGTTCACATTGACACAAATGCGCGCCTGAGTTAGACGAGTCCTGGCGCGGGTGGCTGGGTCTATAGCCACAAGCTCCTCGAATGCTCGATCTAGACCTTGTAATGCTTCCTCGTAGAAGAAGTGCACAGGGAGATTAGGGAGCCGGACCCAGATGGGAGCATAATTTATGCTCTGTGTCTTTGGATAAAAACTTGGCTCCCATTTCCTTAGGAACAAGCTTGGCATTTCGAAGAACCAAGGACCTCTGGACAATATGCGTTTTGCGTCCTTCCTTGTGTTAAGTTGGATCATGAAAAACCCCCTGGACATTGCGGAGAGTTCCAGACTCCCTAGGGTTTTCTATTTTGTTGATGCCCAGTGGCGGATTGAGTCCATATCCGGGCGTCCTCCGACAAATTTTTCTACAAGGGAAAACGAATCTTGTGTCGCATAGCCTTCCATGAGTTGCTTAGGGCATAGCACATCGTATCCCTGCGCAACGAAGCCGCTCGAAGCGGCTATAGGCTGTCTGCATTTGCTCTGCAGGAGCTCTGCATAGGAGGGTTGGCCGTGAATTTTCCCACCATGGTCTTGTTTGTCAGGGGGGTCTTTCCCCTTGATAGTTCCATTTTGAGTATTGCCGCTTGCGGTGGGTGAAGTGCTTTCGACTTGGTTCGCCTCCGCGTGCGGGGTGGATTTGTCGCGCGATTGCGCACCGCTCTCCATCCGATCATTTGCCTTACTCTGCTTCTCACCTAAGATGTTGCCCGATTTTCCGATCGCCATCACTTCGAAACTATATTACCAGGTACCTTCAAGCAAACATACCGAGGGACTTCTTGTTCACTTAGAAGTTTCAACCATAGTTGAAATTTAATTCAACGTTAATACTTGTTTTTTTTTTTTTATATATTATTATTATTATTTACAATTTTTTACTAATTATTAATTATAATATTCATGTTTTATGCGTATATGAATTATTTACAATTTTATAATAATTATTAATTTATAAATTTTTATTGATCATTTTTTTTATATTATTATTATTTACAATTTTATAATAATTATTAATATATTGGCTCAAACCGCGGCGTGGGCGAGTGTGTGAGGAGGTGGGTGTGTGTTAAATTCTCTATTGATAAGTATAGCTCTCGGCTTTACGAGGGGTCATGGTTGGGAGGAGATTGCTCAGCCTTGTGCGTCGGTCATAGAGATTTCTCACACAAACCAAATAAAAAAAAAAAAAAAAAATTATTAATTTATTAATTATAATATTCATGTTTATGCGTATATGAATTATTTACAATTTTATAATAATTATTAATTTATTAATTTTTATTGATTTTTGTACGGCTGAACCCAAAACGAACCCAAGACAAAAAAAAAATTGCCGTACCGGCGAACCAGGTTCTTCAAACCCGAAACTGAACCCAAAATGTACCGGTAACTTAGCTTTTTTACAATTCTAAGGTTTAATACCCTCTGTGGATGTTTTTAGAACTAATTCTATTCTCTATATAATGCCTTATATTGCTTTTAATCCAAGTCTATTAGCATTCAAGATTGCCTTTGATGGTTACCTTCACATTTTCTTTGTTATATGTGTGCCCCAGAAGAATTGCTGGATGATTTGTGGACAGTGGATGGCAGGCTAGACTTTTCACCTCATTAATGACTGCTGACTGCTCTTCTGTGCGTTGTTTTAATTTTCATCTGGAGATTAGACCTTGTATGCTATTTTTGAACTGGATTCTGTATGCTACAACTTTATGTGCTTTATAAATCCTATTGTAATTCTTCTGTATTGGTATTCAAGATACTTTGCTATTAATCTGATGTTCCTGTCTTTTGTTTGTTCTCAGTCCATTTTGTTTCTGCTTTTTAAAAATTCTATGGTCTAATGTCATCTAAGTTTATATTAGTGCTAAGTCTATTTGACATTATTTGTTTAATGCCTTCAAAGGCTCTTTTAAAACTCTCATAGCCTATGTTGCATGAAACTTGGAAACAGGGTATAGTTTCTTAAATAAAAATGCCTTAGGAAATGCGAGTCCTCAAACCCTTTGGAAACAAGGATATCACAAAGGAAATGCCTGGTTTATATAAAATTATTTGAAAAAAAAAAAGGAATGAAGAAAAGAAATAGATTTTTTAAAAACTTATAGACAAAATTGAATTAAAAATATTACAAATGGATTGAAAAACCATGTATTTACAATGCTTAGTGTCAAGTTAAACTTTTATAGATAAGATTATACATGTCATGCAAAAGTAAACTCCATGGGATACATTATAAACATTAGCTCTTAATTTTCAAAGTAATCAGAATCAGCACCAGAAGTAGGGGACTACCCAACTCCTATGTCTTTAATAGCTGTGTGAGAAGGATAGTCATCATCCTCAAGATCAGGTGCAGCCATGGAAATGTCTAAGTCAATACTTTTACGAACACATTTCAATATTTTATTTGCCTTCTTTTGTACACTTTTTTCTGGAGAGACAAGACAAAGATTAGAATGCACAAAAACTAGATCCTCTTCCTTTTTTGATTCCAGCTATTTTCGCTTCACCATGTGAGTGATCCCATATGTGCTTCAATTCCTCGTTGTTGCTGAAAGACTTGCCACTGGTTCTAGATTCTCTAGCTTCATTGATCTCAAACTATTATTATTTTCAAGTTCTTTTCTTTTTTTTTTCAAATTAGTTTTATGGGATTGAAACGGGTCCTACCCATATTACTCAGTGGGCACATATGTGTAATACAACAACATTTTTGGCAATTATGCATGTATGTTCTAGCAAAATTCGAACCAATTGAGCTCATGCCATTTGATATTATTAATTTAAAGTTATCATTTTTTTCCTCATCTTAGAGATTTTTTGTTGTAATTTGATTTTTATTAAAGTGGCTCTTGTGTATCCAATGTGGGCCTCATGCATTAAGCACATGACCCCCTAAAAATCTCAAATATGGAATTTTTTCTTTGTTCAAAATGCCAGGAATTGATGGAAACCCCTCCTAGAAATGTCTCTTAGAAACACCCAAAATATGGGAAGTTAAGCTGATGAGTTTCTGGGAATTCTCAAGGAGTTTCCAAGTTTGCAGGTCTCAGAAATGGGGAAACAACGGAGGCCTAGGAGTTTCGTGCAACATAGCTCTTAGGTTTCTCATAATGTTTGAATTTTTTTGAAAGATTTACATACTTTTGTTCAAATTGATGTTATTGCTACCTCTAACCTCATTCACTAAAATTCTATTTGCCTTTTTTTAAATGATATTACTTGCCTTTAAAATCCTCTCCTCCCACCTTGAATTAAGTTGTCTCACTAATTCTTAAAGTTTAGCAGATTCTAGGCCTTTTACTCTGAGAACATGTTTTTTTTTTTTTTTTAATTTCAATTGGCTATATGGAATTGAAATGGGCTCCACCTGTATTACATAATCACCACATAGTGGTATTTCAACAACTTAGCTATTATGCATGTATCGTTTGGCAAGATTTGAACTTGGGTCTCCTCTTTGAAAGTCGAGGAATCTAACCGGTTGTGCTAGTGCCATTTGATTGTCCGAGACCATGTTAGGTTCATTGGGTGCTTATATATATTAAGGGCACATGATATTGGAGACACTAAGAAACCATATTAAATTCTGCAGCAACCATTACATATATGGTTAAGTCGAGGTGGATTCCTGTGCACATCGCACTCATTAAAAGTCATATGATGTTATATATTTATAACACAACATAATGTTATGGTTGTTCAGCCACCTAATTTTTAACCACAACATGATATGTTACCAAGGTCACATGTCTATTTATCAGTAAACATATTTCCATAATATGTTTAGAGATGTTTCTATATGTAAAACCACTGGGGCATGGAAACTTGCTTGTGTGCATGGTATCTACCATGTAGTTCTGTTGAGGAAAATTTACAATAAAGAGAATAAATGATTATGCACACAAATTTACTAAATACCATGATAATTAAATGCTTCTAACCCTTTTTTAATGCCTTCCCATTAAGAGACACCGTGCACAATTTTGGGGGAGTCATTTTTGTTTTATAAGATTTGGGTAAGTCACTTTTTTTTCCTTGATGTGCAGGAGGTCAGGCTTTCTGAAAATCCAATTAGTGATCCAACTAAAGGCGGTGCATCACGTTATATTTTAGTTGCACGACTTTCAAAGATCACCATATTAAACGGGAGTGAAGTAAGTTATTTGGATTAGTGATTGGCGACTAAATAATTTAATAAACAATTTTCCGTTTCAGTGATTTGAATAATAGCGTGTTTGTTGTTGTCTTTAACAGGTAAAACAACGAGAAAGAAAAGATTCTGAAATCAGGTCAGCCTCTTTGCAAATGAGAAAACCATAGTACTTTACATGTTTTATATCTTTTATATTTGAGGTTCTGAATATGGGCCTCTAGCTTAGTTATTGGAATATTGTTTATTCTTTAGTTATTCATTTTCTCTTTGTATGCTTTAGTAAAATTTTAGCTAGTCTAAAATGTCAGCATTGAGATCATTGAAATATGGGAACTGAATATTATTGAAGCTGGTAAGATGTAAGATGATTTGCTTGGTATATAATACCAACCATGTTACTTTTGAGGATGACTAATTTAGATATCATGTTTGACTGACTCAAGACTAGGCAATTTGGATATTATGGATTGTACTGGAATAAAAGTGGCACATTCTCTTATAAGTGTCTGATCCTCTTTATAGGCCAGGGATATGTCTTAGTATTAAAAGAGGCAGGGTAAAAGGATCGTAATGCTTACTGGCATGAGAAATAGGTTGTGCTATCAATCTTTAGTCACCAAAATGTTTGAGGGTGTTGTTAGAAGTTTGGCTTCGGATCAAGAGGAAAGATAGGGTCTATTCTAGGAGGCTTAAATGTCTTTGTTCAGGAATAGATGTGTAGCTATAATAAAGTACAAACAAAAAGAAGAGAAGGGATTTCTCTTCTACACTGTCCAAACCCATGGCCTGCCTCCTTTTTAGTTTGTGTTCATATTTCCTCTAAGGTGAGTACCCTACTTTCCCCAAGGACTGCCCACCCTGTCTTTCCTAGCCTTGGACATTCGTCATGGACATTATTAGATTCCATAGTAGCGCTTTTGACATGGTGCACAGTGAGCTGTTGGCTTTTAATTTTTTACAAACAAGTTATTGGTTTTTACAATTTTCTGTTGCATGCAAGTATTTGAAAGGATTTAGTCTCTAACTGTGGTATCAATTATCAAAGTCTAATTTTTATACCTGATTCTTATAAAAATAGTAAATAATAAAAAGAAATCAAGTTTTGACTAAATAGTGTCCAAGACTATGCTCTTTATGAACTGTATGATGGGAACGATGAAGATGGAAACTCAAAGCCAATTTCAAAATTTGGAGGAAACTACTGAATAAATTGCAAAATGTGGAAGAGTGATAACTGAAGAACTCAGAATTTTTCCCTATTCTCTTAAAGCCAGAAAGGATTGAGGAAAAAAAGAGCATATTGTACAATATATTGCTTAGATCAATTGATCAATACTCTCATTAATGTGAAATCAGCAGAGCTGTTAGAATTCCTATTGTAATTTTATGTCTCAAAAGACCAGATCTAGACTGATGAAAGAGCAATCAAACCAATGTTAAACCTATTAAACAAATCGTAGACTGTTAAGGATAATTTCAAGGATGCTACTGATTGAAGATTTTACCATGGAGCCAACCATGTAAAAGCCTTTAGACAATGAAATGAATGAAATATTTTTCAATTTCATCCAGGGGATACCCAGTAGGATCTATGGGACAGAAAAAAAAAAGAAAAAAAATTATAGAAATAAGCTTTTCCTTTTTTCTGGAGCTCAGCTGCATTTCACTTCAACAACAGCCGCAATATTAATCCACAAGGATTTTGTCGATGTTCACTCAATGATGTTCAAAAACCTCCTTAGCATATCTACCTGCTATTGTAGATTGTAAACTTAATCACTTGTATAAGCTATTCAACCATCATGTTGCAACAAGTTCTTTCGTCTTAGATGTTGATATGCATGACAATGTAACATCATATGTTTCTCATCCTCAACTTCTCCTTGCGTGCAAAGGATACATAGGTGTTCTTCCTGATTAATATTTTTCTGTCTTCTTGTTTCAATTGCAAGATGATAAGAAGGTAGCCTAAATTGGCTAATAACATATCTTTCTTGTATTGAGATCTTCTTTTGGAGGTGACCATTAGATTGATCTCACATTTATAAAATCTCATTTTCTCACAAGGATACCTTTAAATAGGAGGGGGCCATGCGCCTTTTAAAAGAGGGAGCCATTAAGTAGAGGGGCCATTAAAAGGTGTCAGCTTTCGCCAGCCTCCAGATCCCCTCCAGACAGCTTTTAAAGCCTCAGTCCTACACTTCTTTCTATACTTTTTGAAGCTATCATAAATATCGAGGTGTTTATCACTCTTTTGAATTTGGCATCTTGCAAAAGTATAGATAGATAGATAGATTGTATGAAGTCTCGAACGCTAAATGAGTCTTTTGGTGACTTTTATCAATTCCTCATTTTATAATCCTTTTCATGTCTTTTGGGCACCAATTTTAAGTTGTCAGCATCACTTCATGTGGTAATCTGCTTTTCTTCATCTGTTATATTTGTTATATATATTAACCAATAATTAGCACCTAGGAAATCAATAAACCAAATAATGAACCTACTTTTAGCAAACCATGTGGACTGAATTGTGCACAAATATGAAAAACATACGAACAAATTTTCAAGCTAGATGATTTTTAAATCCCTTTTTGGTGCTTCAGTTTCCTTAGGAAACTAAAATCTGAATTAGTATCATTTATAAAAGTTATTTTATAAGATAAGATCCTTTTACCTCAAATAGCTGACCTCTTAATATTTTAGAACCATTAACCTTCAAGCCGGAATCAAGAAAAGTATTCATAGTCAAGTCCAAAATCTCATTATAGACGTAATACACACTTATCAACAACATGTCTTCACTATACCTAAATATTTCAATACCATAATTTAAGGCACCACATTTTATTCCAACTTTCCAACTTGATTAAGGAAGAATACTTAGAACCTAAGAATGTCCATGTTCAAATTCAAATTTTCCCTGAGTTGCTTATTGTAACAGACCTTGTCAAACTTCCTTCATTGAAGATTGACTTGAAGTTCATCAAAATTGCGTACTTTTCTAACTTGTCATGACGAAGGGGACATTTTTCTGACAAATACATTTACACTATTTGTATGTTGTATTTTGACTAAATGGAGGAACATTCATAACTCATTTTAGTGTTTGGTTCATGCTTGACTATGAGTGATCAAACTTTATGTTTGCATTGAGACAAGTAAGAGGTCCTCTTGATTGTCTGGTAGATTAGTAGAGGGTCATTCATTAGCTGCTTGTGGGTTGAAGACAAAATTAATCTCCTCGCCTGGTAACCACGAATTCATAAATTTGCTTATTTAAGGAGCAAGTTTTGATTTTTAATTGAAGAATGTACGTCTTAATAAAAAGAATATGTACTTGAAAAATAAATTCTCAGAAGACAGTACTGCAAAAAACAACATGGGCAATTATTCATACAAGCAAGTCTTGTAATCATCCACTCTTGGACAGAATGACAAATTTGAACAAAACCATAGTCTTGTTGTCAACTGCACACAGACACAAGAGTGGCAAAATTTCTCAACAGCCAGCAACACATTAGTTCTCCTTAGAGAAAGTTCAATGATAATTGATATCAAGTCGGACTTGAATTTGGCGTTGTATAGCCATTTAGCCCTGATTATTTGAGGCACATACAATTTGTTGCTAGTTGATATTTAAATGACACAATGAGGGGGGCCTATGAAGAAACATATGAAGGGCACACTTAAAATAGAGCAATAAACATGATATAAATAAAATAAATGATAAGAGAAAAGAATGAATTACAATTATAAATGAAGTGTATTAACAAATACTCTGTAGAATAAGAGTTTATTACATCATATTACAGCCTGATATGGCAAAAACAGTGGTTGTAAATTCCATGTGCCTTGTGCTTCCGAGGGATGTGAGGGAACATCCTTGTGTGGGTATGTGTTACACAGGTGCAAGTTGCTAAGGTCCACTATTCTCCAAACTCCTGCTCTATTCCGTAAAAATCTATTGAATTAGTTTCCTTTGCACAATTACATGTGTAGCCAAATAAAGTCTGAATTTAGAAATTGAAGAATAATGAAAGAAAAGGTGAACTGACGCATATTAAAAACCCAAAGAGCCAATGGCAAGTTTCTCATTCATGGGAGGAAGTAACTGATGTATGACATGCCAAATAAGGACAGAATATTATTCATATGCTCTGCCCGGTTGTCGGGTTTTGTCTTGTATTTATCTTAGTTCTTTTCTTCGTTGGGCTTTTTAGCCTGCTAGCTGGCAGTCATTATTGTCCTTCTTATAGTCCCTTGGGTCTTATTTTGGCCCACCGCGGACATTAATAATATTTCATTTCATTTCATTTCTGCGCATAAATGAGAAATTCCATATTTTAGGACGGGGATTTGATTTTGTAGATCCTTAGGGCATTCTTTTTTGCAAAATGGATGTTGCTGGAAAACTATAGGTTTTGGCTGCAGGTGTGCAACCACTTTAGAAGATATTTTAAGCTTTTCAACACAAAAGAATAGACACAATCAAGGAAGGCTACAGTTGCATCGTTATGCCCCCAACAAGCTAGAAGATTTTTTGTGAAGAATTTTTCATATTGCCGCTTGGATCAGTTGCCTCTTCTTGGGAAGAAATGGCGTTAAAGGTTGAGATACAACAAACTCTCTCATTTTTGACAAACAATAATGACTTTCAATTGCTTAAATTTTCTTCCAACGGAGTGTAGTAGTCCACCTGAAATGCATGAATACCAGATATAATGTCTTTTGAACAGGAATCCCAGTGAAGCAAAAGTAAAGTTGTTGTGGTTTACTTGCCATATGCTTCACATGGATGGAGATTCCAATTCTTTAATGAACTCATGACACCCTTTTGCCACAATAACTGCATACATATTAGAGACTGACATGCTTCGGCCTTTTTTCTTACCTCAACAGGGTTTTTGATGACTTGGCATTCTTTTCCCAATCCTTGGTTGTTATAGCCCATTCTCTTCAATAGCATAAAATTATTTTTTTGGTATGCCATTCAAGATAGCCAAATGAATTTTGAGGACTAGATAGATTTCTGAATGTCGAAGGAACTCAGCATATTTACCTTTGTCTATATGTGAGCCTTTTGTAGATGTCATTGTTTATTTTCCATCTTTTCAAATTCATCTTCTAATATCATTGATTCTTGTTTAATTTCTTCACTAGCTGGTTCTTTCGTTGCTAATTCTTGTTGAAGCTTCCCCATATTGGTTGCAACCCTCTAGGACTTTTTCAACAATGAGTTTTCCATAATAGAAACACCTTGTTTGCAACTCTATCATTTTCAAAAGAAGGAAACTGAGTATTTTTCCTTGTTGGTTTGCAGTCCTAAGTTACCGGTTCATTTTGGGTTCGGGTTCGGTTTCTAGTTCGAAGAACCCGGTTCGCTGGTACGGCAAATTTTTTTTTTTGTCTTGGGTTCGTTTTGGGTTTGGCCATACAAAAATCAATAAAAATTAATAAATTAATAATTATTATAAAATTGTAAAAAATAATAATATATAAAAAATAATAAATAAAATTTATAAATTAATAATTATTATAAAATTGTAAATAATAATAATAAATAAAAAAAAACAAGTATTAACGTTGAATTAAATTTCAACTATGCAATATGTTATTAGTTGTTTACGACAATAGGAGGGAGAGAGCGCGTCCTACTATAAGCAGAAAATTTCGGAGATAACATTAAAATTTTAAAAAAGACACTTGGCATATACTGTTTTTTTTTAATTAACACATTGAATAGAGGGGAGGGCAGCGCGTCGTGCTATAAGCAGAGAATTTCCGAGATAATATTAGAACTTTTATGATGTGACCCGGGTTCAATCCCCATGGTGGATGTGTATAAGAAGTATTATTAAAAAAAAAAAATATTAAAACTTTTAAAAAGACACTTGGGAGCTTATAAGAAAACCAAAGGCCTCGCTCGAAATATATATGCGCATTGCACATCATTTTCATATAGTTTCTCCACTTGGCAGTTCGGGTTCAAGAAGAAATACCAGATGCAGTTCAAGAAGAAATATCAGATGCGGTTCAAGAAGAAATATCAGATGCGTTTCGGGTTCAAGGTAAATGCATAGACTGGAGTGCGGTTCAAGAAGAAATACCAGATGCGTTTCGAGTTCAAGGTAAATGCATAGGCTGGAGTGCGTTTTAAGAAGAAATACCAGATGCAAACTGTAAATAATTTACAGACTTCAAAACGGCAAATACTTACCTGAAAAGAAATTATTTCATCCAGTGGAGGAGGTTTTCAACCGGCTTTCAGTGCGTCCAGCATTGCATTCAACTTGTCCAGCTTTCTGGAATTAGGTGAATGATTTCTAAAGGGTTTCTAACTTCTTGAAGGGCGTGCAATGAGAATCAGAGTCGAGACAGTGTGTTTCTACTCACTACGTGGGGTTAGGTGTACGTGGGAATTATTTTTACGCGCGAATTACATTTACCGCGAGAATTAGGGATTATGTGTACGTCGGAATTATTATTATGTGTGTGGTAAGTGGATTACTTGTCTTATAAGTGGACCATGGCGATATCGGCGTGGCAGTTAAAAATAAAAATAAAAATTTAAAAAATATATTTTTTAGGAAATAACACTTGAAGATCTTGTGGGTCTGTCCAGGGTTTTGCCTAGGGGACCCGGATATGTTCGGGTCCGTCAAGTGACAGATTTGGACGTATTCGGGTCCCCCAGGTAGAACCCTGGACAGACCTACAGGTATACCAGAACCGATTCTGGGTCGGGTACGTCTCGGATTTGGGTCCGAGGGCCCTAGGGTGCCGAACCGGTAACTTAGGTTTGCATCGACTTCATTTTGCAATTTTTGATTTTCCACTGTTGGAAGCTTGGCCTGTAATCAATTTTTTAATTCTCTTCTTTGAGCTTTGAAGCCTTCCTATGTAGATTGGGGATGTAAACATACTTGGCCTTGATACCATTTTGTTGGGTAGTTGATGTAGTCCAAGAGTAGATCTGACATACTTTGGTCCTTGTATATTTTTTTCTATTATGAACCCAAACTAATTTTCTTTAATTTTTGATGTTAGTCAAGATCCCCAATGTTCTTTCAGTCATGCACATTTTGCTTGCCTGGGTTATGTATTTGGTGAGATCCTTGTACATGTTGATGCATTTAATCCAGAGAATCAGTCATATTGAGATCCAGAGCCTTATTTTGGTTCACTTTAAAGTCAGGATATCAGTGATACTGACAATGATCTTGATGTTGATGTTCATCGATGTGGTGTTGCAGATGCAGTTTTTGTTCATGGTGATGAGTCTATTTTTTTTGCATAGGATGGTTTTCCTTTGGGGATCTATTCCTCATCCTACCCACATCTAAAAGGGGTGTGCGTGTATTGAGATTTCCGATTTGAGCATTTGAGACTAAGATTCCAGTTTTGAGCATTTGATATTGAGAGATTAGATTTGAGCATTTGAGATAGAAATTTCAAGAGAGTTTAGATTGATTTCAACACAATTTTGAGAAGTTGAGATTGAAGATATTACAAATTGGTTCAAACATTGATTTTCCTTTGGGGATCTGTTCCTGGTGATGCGTCTATTTTTTTTGCATAGGAGGGTTTTCCTTTGGGTATGAGAGTTCATGGTGATGAGTCTATTTTTTTTTGCATAGGACTGTTTTCCTTTGGGGATTTGTTCCTCATCCTACCCTCACCTAAAAGGGGGGTGCGTGTATTGAGATTTCAGATTTGAGCATTTGAGATTGAGAGATTAGATTTGAGCATTTGAGATAGAGAGAAATTTCAAGAGAGTTTAGATTGATTTCAACACAATTTTGAGAAGTTGAGATTGAAGATATTACAAATTGGTTCGAACATTGATTTGCCATTCAAAGTTGAGAGCATTCTTCTCCAACATTTGAGTATTTGGCATTCTTCTTTAGTATTTGAACATTTGATATGGGCAGTTAGTTTCAAATTGGCAAATATAATAAGCTTTTGTATTGGATATTGGAAATATTTGCAGCTGAAGATATTCATGGGAACATTGTGGTAGAAGTTTCACATATCAGATATTCATCACGTGTGGCTAGCCAATTGTGTTTGTGGGTAGATGATTGATTGAGTTGCTGCTATTGATTAGAATCTGAAATAAAGATGTTATGTTCAAGCTGCAACAAAAGGAGTAAAAAATTGAGTGATTTGAGAATCCCAAATGAGTTACCATATATGTTCCAAAGACTGCTTTTGGCTTATAGATGAGTTAGTGATTTGAGATATTCTAGAAAGGTTCATCATTAAGAGATGATATTATGTTCTCCAGATGTTAGGTGGATCACATTGGGCTATTGGATTGTGAACTATGGGGCTTGATTCACGACTATAAAGTAGTTGCATCAAGCTCAATGACTCTTTTCTTTCAGACTTGTACATAAGGAATAATGGCCATAGAATTCATGGTTCTCAATGAGATCCATATCTTCCTCACACTTGATTAAGATGTTTTGAGTTTGACACAAGTTGCTTATTATCTATTTCAGCTTCTCATTTCTTTTGGAGATCTATGGTTTTAGGGGAGGGGGGAGGATGTTGGATCAAACTTTGCTTCTATTTTTATTCCCAAAGGACTGTCACCTGCATAATTATGCTTTGTATAAACTTATATCAAGTCACATTATGTCAAGTCATTAAGAAAAACTAGAATCAAATCACTAAAGAGAAAGGAAAGGTAGTTCAACCACCTTGTATGGTTTTTTCTAATTATATTGAAGAGGGGGTTTGTATGGCTTGGATCTACATAGTATGCTTTGTAAACTGATATCAGTCCTCTTTTGCTTTGTAAACTGATGAAACCGCCTTCCTGTCAAGCGTTACCCACTCCTCATCTTTCATGCTACTCGGTTTACTCGCAACCCCTTTCAAGGCTAGAGCTTGGTCAATCTGAACCAGCAAATCCTCCACCTTCATCTTCCATAGAGTTCTATCAGTCCTCTTTTGCTTTGTAAACTGATGATGGTGAACCTAGTTCATTTCAGGAAGCTAGAGAGTCTGAGAATGCAAAAAAGTGGAGGAAATCCATGGAGGAGGAAATCGAGGCACTTCGCAAGAATAAAACGTGGGAACTTGTGGATCTCCCACCTGGAAGAAATATTGTTGGAAACAAGTGGGTGTACAAAGTGAAGAAGAACAACGATGGGTTGTTGGAACGCTATAAAGCTTGCTTGGTGGCAAAAGGCTATGTGCAAAAGTCAGGTATTGACTTTAATAAAATTCTCTCCAATTGTGAAGATGACTACTATTAGAGTTCTACTTGCACTTGTAGCTGCACATGATTTAGAACTGGAGCATCTTGATGTAAAGATTGCTTTCTTGCATGGTGATCTCGAGGAAGAGATTTATATGGATCAACCTGAGGGCTATGAAGAAAGAGGCAAATAGTATTTGGTTTGCAGACTGAAGAAATCACTGTACAGGTTGAAACAGGCGCCAAGGATGTGGTACAGGAAATTTGACACCTTCATGAAGAGCCAAGGTTTCAGCAAGAGTGAAGCTGACCATTGTGGATACTATAAGAGGTTTGATGATGGCAGTATTATTATTTTTCTGTTGTATGTTGATGATATGCTGGTTGCAGGCCCTAGCATGAAGAAAATCATTGAACTTAAGGCTTAGTTGGCTAGGGCATTTGAAATGAAGGATTTAGGAGCAACAAACCAAATTTTAGGGATGAAGATACACAGGGACAAAAGGAAGAAAGATCTGGTTAAGTCAAAAGTCATATGTGGAAAAGATTCTATAGCGCTTTAATATGCAGAATACAAAACTAGTTAGTACCCCACTTCTTTCACACTTAAAATTGTCTTCCAACCAGTGTCGTAGAACAGAAGCAGAGAAGACAAGCATGTCTCATGTACCATATTCATCAGCACTAGGAAGCCTCATGTATGCCATGGTGAGCACCAGACCAGATATTGTCCAAGCAGTTGAGTAGTCAGCCGGTACATGGCAAATCCTAGTAAGGAGCATTGGAATGCGATGAAGTGGATATTTAGATATTTAAGAGCCACTTCAGATGTTGCCATTTACTTTGGATCGACAGATTTGCAAGTTAAATTTTTTGTGGATTTTGATTATGGTGGAGATAGAGAATGGAGAAAGTCCACTGCAGGATATACCTTCACTCTTGCTAGTGGAGCAGTGAGTTGGGCTTCTAAGTTGCAGTCTGTTGTGGCTTTATCAACCACTGAAGCAAAATATATTGCAGCGACTCACGCCAGCTAAGAGGCAATTTGGCTAGAGCAATTGTTGGGTGACTTCAAGGTAATGTAGGAGAAAATTATGCTGCATTGTGATAGTCAAAGTGCTATTCAGCTAGTGAAGAATCCAACGTTCCATGATCGCACGAAAGACATTGATGTCAAGTACCGCTTTATAAGAAATGTGGTGGAAGAAGGTAGGATCCTGTTGCAGAAAATCAACATTGAAATGAATCCTACAGATATGCTTACAAAGCCGATCAAGGTAGAGAAGTTTGAGTGGTACAAAACTTCTCTGGGCTTGTTTAAAAAGTAACAAGGGCAGCATTGGGCAAATGACACTAGATGAAAATCTTTGATAGAAGAATTTTTGAATACTGACTTCAAGTGGGAGAATGTTAGGAAGTGAAGTCACTATACAGGTACACTGCCAGCAGAAGCTAAGCTGCAGCAAATGGCTATACTGTTGCTAGACGTCTAGGCAACAAACGTCTAGGCTGCAGACCAGACGTTTGGGATGCTAGATGTCTAGGCCAGACGTCTAGGCAATAGATGTCTAGGTCAGACGTTTGAGTTGTTAGACGTCTAGGCCAGTCGTCTAGGATAGACGTCAGGATGCGGAAGACGAATTGTTTCAGTTGCGCATGGAAATGAACAGTTTTGCGGAGGCTTCCTTTGGGAGAGGAAACGAACGGTTTGGGTATTCCCTTTCTGCTCTATAAAAGGGACTTGATTCCTTGCATATGAATGATAAGTTTTGCTGAAAATAATAAAAGGAGAAGTTGCCATTGCCCCGTGGTTTTCCTGCATATTGCAGGTTTCCACGTAAATTCTTGGTGTGACTTGTGTTGCTGTTTTTGTTCTCTGTCATTGTGTTTCTACTTGCAGGTGTAAAATCTGATGTTTTTCTTAACAAAAATAGCCTGTAATAAATGCTGTTTGATAAAATGTGGCATAGAACAGCAAAGCAAAAGTGAAATTCAAATGAATGACCAACAAATCACACAAACTTCAATTCTCAGGGCAACATGGTGTACATATCCTGTCCAACATCAATGTTTCAATGCATTTGCACAGATATTTATACCTTAAGGCTTAAATGTGACTTTTCATTTCATATTCCATGCTTGATTAGTCACTTTCTCACATTAATGGACTATTCCACTCACTTTATATTTGCGATATTAACTACAACCACTGTTGTAATTAAATATCATTTAACAATCTATACAGTGACACTCTATGAAATAGCAAAATGATTGCATATGCTAACACTGTTGACTAGGTAGTAGGTAATTTGGCTGTCATAAATGCCTGATAATATGCTGTTACTAATTCCGGCAAGTACAGACTTCGTATTGAGTTCTTTTCTTTTGTTAAAGAAACTTAGCTGGTCTCACCATACCTACTATATTCATAAAGAATTATATCATTATTCAGACTAAAAATTATATTAATGAAAAAGAATTATGTGCCAATACCATTATTCAAATTAAACTGATATTCACATAAAGAGAATTATACACTTGTTTGAAATCTCTAGCAAACTATAGAAGGCAAAACATTCTTTTTTATATGTATTGCTCAATATAAGATAAGATAAGATAATCCTATTAATGTCCACGAATGACCAATGTACGTCATTGGGACTCATGTAAAAAGGTTGTTACAAAGTATTGGAGTTACTAAGAAAGTACTAATACACTAAATTAGAGATTAGAGTGAACTTCGCTAGAATTAAATTATTCTACAACATCTAGCCACATCCTCAAGGGGTGTATCCGAAATGGGTAAACCTTAATATGTTACAAGTAGCAATGAAGAGATGAGATAACTAGTAGTCAAAGAAAATGAAAGAAGTGGAGAAGAAATTAGGGGGATCCAAGTGCCAACTCTAATCAATGGTCAAATGCTGAGTAGAAGAAGTAGAAGCAGAGCCATCATCATCACCAACTTTCCCAAAAGAGCCAACTTAAGATCTAATGATTCTCTTAGGAGAATGGCCAGTGCTAAGGGGCTTCTTGAATGATCCTAGGAAGCCATAAAGTTGGACTTCCCAAAACTTTCATAGCATCCATGGCTGAGGAACTAGTAAAAGAGGACAATAAGTTTGTAAGCTACACCTATTTGTACCTTTTGGGTAAATGAGGGGTAGTCGAAATCTTGCATCAGAGAGCCATGGTCACACCTGGCCACGTGCAAGAAGAAGAACATGCTGAAGACCTGGTGGCTACTATCAAATGCAGGCAAGGAGGCACAAATCTACCATTTACCATTTTGGAGAGTTGTAGCATCAGAAGAACGCTTATTATTCCCAACAATGAAGATGGGTGGAAGGAGGTGAGTATTTGAGTGGTACTCAGTCTCTCCCATAGTATTTGACATTGAGGAATGATAGTTTCGTAAAGGTATAAAGCTAAATATTTGTGGTCAAGATAGCAAAAAAAAAATGTGGCAAGTTATCTACTGAGTCTCTAAACAGGTAATAGCACCTTCCCCAAATATCATACTAAGCAGGACATCTGAATATGAAGTGCTCTTTAGTTTCCACTTCTCGGATAGAGCAAAGGCAACATGCCCTATCCTCATGAGGGATATGGTTATTTGATCCTCATGAGGGATATGGTTATTTGATTTCACCTACAAATAATGTAAGTAGACTCTGAGCTGATTAAGAGGGATCTGAATTTGTGTAGAGTGTTGGATATAATTTGGCCAAGCAATAATGCCTTCCTCGATCGCCCTTGAATTCTTCGTATAGAAGTCTAACTTTGGAGTTTGGGACTAAGAGGTGGGGTGATCCAAGTGACTTGAATATATTAGTGATATGTATTACCCTTGACTACTTGGTTGATGCCTTATTACTAGGAAGAAGATGGGGAGGAGCATTCAAGGAGTATTTGAAAGGGGGAAACCGATCAATAGAGATTGACTGAAGGAGTGATCTAGCTACAAAATACCAGCCTTGATGACAACTAGAAATGTTTCTAAAGGAAACCCTTTCTGAGGAACAAAGTGTGAAGTGTGTATCTCTCGTGGCCTAGAATGTGGTCATCCATGGATCTAATGTGGTGCATATGAAAAATAATTCTGAAGATGCTCTCAAGGTGAAGAGGATGAGAGCCAAATTTAGTTTTAAACAGTACATTGCAGAACTGTTCTTTTACATTGAATAAGTCATTTGAGCAATATAGTCCGGTCCCTTCCAATATGAGCCTCATCGATACACCCTAGAATTGAGCACCAACTCTTAAATGCATAGAGGACTATGAGTTTCATAATGTAGTTAAAGAGGCAGGTCTTCGTAAGTATATCCTGAAAGTGCAGCTGGAAACATTGGCATTCTAGGAGTGCAAGGATGTGTATCCCTTGCAATGTTATGACTAAGAAATTGGCCAAAGATTGAGGGAGGGGCCTTAAAACTAAACCCCTAGTTAGTAGTACTCAATGGTGATCGCAATTGGCTTCCCCTCATAGAAGAACTGGAAGTTAGGAAGGGCACCCTTTGGTGTGTTGAAGCCCATCACCTTAGTTTTGACGAGGCTGGCTGCCAGCTGTCTTGAGTCACAAAGGTGAGCAAGAGCGTCAATTGTCTTTGCAAGCCCTTGAGAGTGAGCAAAATGAAATACATCATCTACATAAAGCAATATAGCTATCAATACATGATGTAGAAGGCAACCATCTTCAAAATATTTGTTTTGACAAATAAATTCTTCTAGCTCATTAATGTAGATCCTAAAGAGTGTGGGAGAAACACCCTTGTTTGACACCAATAGTGTTGTGGACCTCATTTGAGAAACTAGAGGTATTTTGAGAGTGACCAACAACTATTTCATGATGTGCTCTGATTGGACTAATAAAGCGCTCCAAGATGCCAATGTCCTATAGCCTTTGAAAACAAAAGATGTCTGGGAACAGTGTCATAGGCATTTCTAAATCCACAAGAGACTTTAGAAGAGCTCTGGCAAGCCTCCTCGATAATAGCCTTGAGAGTGAAAGCAAGGTCAATGGTCTAACAATCCCCTTTGAAATCAGTGCACCCTCTTGCTATGAGCTTGCGTTGCTCCAACTGATCTAAGAATTTCATGATCAAAATTGTGGCATAAAGTTCAACAAATGTGTGTCCAATCATGATAGTTCTATGACAAAGTTTAGCAAATGTTTGCCCAATCAAGGATAAACAATTGCTTCTACTGCTCTGGCACCCCTTTCATATGACTGAACCTAAAGATAAGCACAGGCAAAGAAAAGAATTGTTTCCAAGATGAGAACTTGCATTTTATTATAATAAGGGTGTACTATGTACAAAGGCAATCGTCATCCATTGCTCAGATAAACATGACTGATGCTGTTCGACATTGTTAAGCTAGCTTTGATGTTAAAACACTCAAGGGTATGGGCTAGATAGTGTGCTTAAAATGATGTCATTTTAGCCTTTAGATTTTATATCTATTTATCTATCTATATATAAAGTGAACTAAATACACCAGCAATACATTTCATTATGGCGCTTGGCCCCAAAGGATTTTCTATGGCTCAATGCAAAATGTAGCCCCAGTGGATTGGATAATGGCTCAAGATATAGCTTAGCCTTAAATAACTCAATAATGATTCAATAACAATGCAATATAGAGTTGTCCACAGGCGGGTGATTGAGTGGTAAGTATGGGTTGCATATTATGATGCAACCCAGCTTCCTATCTCATGGACAAGTAGCCTTCCAAAACTGATTGTGAAGTATAATTACTATGTAATTGTTAGGATTGGATTTGTTTTCTATGTGATCACTACTCTTGTATCCTATGTGCCACAATGTTTTCAGGATAGGGATGACATGGCATGACAACACAAGTTTCCAAGGCAGCTGGGGCTTCACCATCCTCAAAAAATGGGCCAAGCCCCAGCTGCCTTGGAAACTTGAACTGGCATGCCATGCCATCCCCCAGAGAGAGAGAGAGCTGGGGCTTCACCATCCTCAAAAAATGGGCCAAGCCCCAACTGCCTTGGAAACCTGTCTTGTCATGCCATGCCATCCCAGAGAGAGACCTGTCACCATCCTCAAAAAATGGGTCAAGCACCAGCTGCCTTGGAAACTTCTCTTGTCATGGCATGCCATCCCCATCCTGAAAACATTGTGGCATATAGAGTACAAGAGTGGCGATCACATAGAAACCAAAGTTCATCTTAACAATTACATTGTAATTGTACTTTATACTATTATAGTCAGTTTGGCTGGCTACTTGTCCATGAGATAGGAAGTCGGGTTTCATCCTAATATGCATCCCATACTTACCATTCAATCATAGGCCTGTGGACAACTCTGCATTGCATTATTATTGAATCATTATTGAGTTCTTCAAGGTTAAGCTCAATCTTGAGCCATTCTGCAGTCCACTGGTCCTACGCTTTGTGTTGAACCATAGAATGTCCTTTGGGGCCAAGCTCCATAATGGACCGTATTGCTGGTCTATTTAGTTAACTTGATGAAAACTAGAAGGGGAGATGAGTTGATGGGGGACCCAATTATAAATGGCTCTGTGGTTATAAAAGTCAAGTGGTGCACATCTTGAGATAGGGTTTGATGATGGTCTTTCCCTGCAGTAGGCCTATATGTTTTCTTTCTTAATATTCTAGTAATTATTGCTAATGTCTTTGTATTTTTTGTTGTGTGCAATCATTTGGAAGGGAATAAGTCTTAACATAAGGCAACAGAAAGGTTCTTCTAGGGTTGGCTCTCTCCAATCCCAATTGGGATGCAGAAAATGCTTCCCATGTATGATTGCATGGTTTGTGACCCTTCTGTATGAGGTCATCAGGGAGTTAGAGTGCAATCACTCCTCATTTTAGTAATATAAGCAGGCCTTTACGTGCAACCATTCATATTTGCATTGAAATTTGTCTCATTATGTCAGCATCAAGGATAGGATATGATGTACATACTGTTTACTCGAGGAAAAATACTAGCCATATAATGGTCCATATTCATTCCTGTGCATTTTTTTTTTTACATATGCGTTGTAATTAGTCAATGGAGTTACATCAACTAGAAGTACTAACATATGAATATATCTATCTATTTTCTGTTTCAGTCTAAGCCCTTTTAAGAACTCAAGTTGTAGTTAAGTATCTATGTTGCCAGAAATGAGAAATGCAACCATAATGGCAACATGACAAGAAGTGCAGTTGCTAAGGTTGTGGCATAGGAAATGGATTTGCATACATACAGATCAATGTATACAATCAGTAATTATTTTACAGATTTCTCAATTATACGTACTGTTGATAGGCAAATCAAAATATTAAGTATCAAGTATTTCTGTGTATCAGAAATACTTAGCAGTTAAGTTTGCTTTGAATCAGGTTGATAGATAATTAAGATTTTGAGATATATCCACTACAAAACACCATTGTTATTTTTAATTTTTTTTTTGGTCCCATGTCAAGGGTACTCAGAGGACCTTTCTTTTGGTTTATTATATTCCTACCATTTCCTACTCTTAATTGTCAGGAACTGCCTCTAGTCTCAGTGAAATATTTCTTTATTTCTGCAGTAAAAAGAATAATTATGGGCACATACTAAATATACAAATCCACTGTAGGTATGTGCGGTTAGTCATGAGTACACTGCAAGGAAAGAGTGAGGAAGACATTTTGCAACAACATCCAAGGTATTGCATGCTGCAAATTTTCAACATTGGAACTTGAGAATGAATTTATAGGATTCTAACTTTAAGGTGATGAAATTTGATAGGTTTGCTGAGCTCAAGGCACTGCATGAAGTGCCTGATGAAAAATTACAAGTTGGAGTTACTGGTCCTCAAAAAATGGCAGCTGGACTGCTTTGTGAGGATAATTTTCCTTTTATTTTAATACAATTAAGCAATTCATCTGTGTTCATGACGTTTCTCTAACGTGCTTTGTCTGGGTTTTTACAGCAATCACATTAACATGTGTAGGAGCAAGTGCTGGAGAAAAGGCTCCAGTAACTAAAAAGCTCCCAGCTACGACAACAGTATGTTTATAAGTTACAATTAGACTTGTTTATTCCTTGTTTCTGATAAACATAACTGTGAGAGGTGTTCTGCATATATTTAGTAACTAAACATTGCCTAATTTCAGATTTGACATTTGTCTTTGTTTGTGGTCTCAGGTTGGAAAATTGAAAATGCTTTGTGAGGGGTTCTTTAAACTGAAGGTTATCAAGCAAAGATTGTTTCTTAAAGAAGAGGTGGATTTCATATTCTGAAAATTAGAGGTGGCAATAAATGATGTTCATTTGGATGAAATTCGTTCTTTTTATCGATATATGCTAATTGTGTAATATATGTGATATAGGACACTCCAATGCCAACTCCTCTCAATGATGACATGGAAACACTTGCAGATATAGGGGTTGGGCCTAATGGAGGCACTATTCTGGTGGATGAAATAGAAAAATAGCTCGAGTATTTTCAGGTCTTTTCCTTTGGAATTTAAGTCATAACATATTGCTCTTCGTAGTGGAAGAGGCCTTTCCTTGTTCTAGAAGAGATGTGAGATTGAAATAGGTCTTTAGGCAGTTGTATGTGTGCTTTACACACAAGAGAGACCTTGTAACATGAAACAACTTATGGTATTAAATGTTTATTTTTAAAATTGTTATGGATGGCTTTTTAAAACTCTAGTATGGACATCGATGGATCTAATGTGATTCTTCACATTTGACTTTTGGTTGGTGCTATTCAACTTGACATTAATCTTTATGTGAACCATTAGGATGAAGACAACCATAGCCACCTCCAAATATATGAAGGCCCTTGTTATTTGATATTTGTTAGCCCTTTCATTGTTGGATATAGATCCCATTATTTTTATGATCATAACAATTTCTTATTGTAAATGAATGGAGGAACAAGAGTATCCAACTCATAATAATGGAAGTTTTGTCAACAATATTGTCTGGTAAAGGGCATAGTTCAAACTACTTTACCTTCATATATTTGTGAACATTGCAAAGATATTAACTTCAATACATCTAAATCTGTTTATTCGAGAAATCTTGGCTATAACAACACACAATAAACATGATATGCTTCAAATGCAACCATGTTTGTATATCTGATTAATCTTAGCCACGATAACACATATATTAAATATGATACATTTAGGGGAAACATGTCCCAAGAAAGAGACATCTGTAAAGATCATAGTGATGCACAGTTATCCTAAAGCCAGGCTTTAAAAATAGGTAATGATTAAAGTTATTTCATGACATGCAAAAAGTAATTTGATAAGTAAATTTATATATAAAATAAATAATACAATATAAAGTATATGTTATAACTTCAATAATAACTTTTATTAAAAATATATATTATAGATAACAATAAGCAATAATTAACTTGTTAAAATTATAACCCTCAACATACAAGGAATTCATAGAAATGCATCTAAATTTAAGGTATATATGTTTTTTCTTTTTTAATTCATTAAAGGTTATCTTCATTTGTCATTTGTTTCATTGTAGGTTTATATAAACAAACTCATCATATGATAACAAGGTATATAGATATACAAATGATATTATGAATCTTCGTTTTCTTGCATTTTTAAAATAATAAAAAACAAAAGCAGAATGTGAGGGGAGACAAAAATTGGTCCTTAAAGCAAGGTGTGTGCCTACACAAAATGGTGTCAATTCAATCTAATCATATAAGTTATTGTCCCATTATATATCTCTCAATCATATGATAATGAGGTATATAGATATATAGATCTTATAAATCTCCGTTTTATTGGATTTTAAAAATAGTAACAAATAAAAGTAAAACACAATGAGAAAAAGCAAACTGTGCCTAGACAAAATGATGTTAATTATGGTCCCATTGTGTATCTTTCATTATGAATGGAATATGTTAAATGTCTATTGAGGTTGATTTCCTTGGGCGTTGTATTGTGAATAAAACATAGTTACATTGCATTTTGCGTAAAAAGAGATCCACTTTAGAACATAATTTTATCAAGTTGCTTAACATGGTTCTTTTATCATTTTTAAATTACCACAAGTTAAGCAATAAAGTATGTTTGTGGATACACATATATATACACAAGCTTCTAAGTTTCGTTTAGAGTGAGGTCAGAACAACTCATTAGAGGTCAACAAGCTACCACTCACATGCATAGGGTTTTTGTCCATCAAGACATGACTTGAACCTTCTTCATGAAGGATGACCTATTTCAACCATCAAAGTCTAGCTTGAACCATAATATTGAAATTTGTTAGTGATAATTGATTGTGAATAATTTGCCTTTACCTGTACAAAGTTGCAAGTATTTTCATGTACCGTATGTACACAATTAAGAATGCCATAATTATAATTAATTTAATTTCACTAGTAAAAATTTACAATACAATTGGTGTCTTAGAGTCACTTCATCCTTAGCTAAAGAAAACATCTTTATGAATAGGTTCATTGCTTCATAGAAGTATCATCATCATCTTTCACTTTAACGAGGAAATATAAGTTAATTGCATTTTAAACTTAAAAAATGCTTGAACAAAATTATGTGTCCACTAGTAATTGAGTGGTTGAAACATGATGTTGCCATGTAAAATATGTAGATTCAATACCTTGTACAATAATATTCCTAGCCTATAAATTGAGAAGTTTCATATACTTCAGTAGGAAATTATGTTATTACAATGACAATAAAGAAGGACAAGTATAAGATTCGACATGACATATAATAGGGGCTGCTCCATCCACATTGAAAGCCATTGGCTCAACAATTACACGCAAAAGGAGAAAAACATGCTTCCATGTTTACACAACAAATGGATACGAGTGTCAACCTTTATATTGTGTCATTACCATGGTCAATATAATTCCTTCCCAATATCATTAATTTATTTGTTTTGTCAAAATAGACTTGTTGAAGTGATTCTATATTATACTCACAAACTACAAAGGAATAAAATGTTTCCTTTGTTGCAAAAAACCGGTTAAAATGCATGCAAGGGAAACAATATTACATAGAATTATTAAGCCAATAAAAATTTCCCTATAGATTTTAGGGTTGACTGATTTCAAAATATGGAGTTGTTTCTAATCACCTTTCAAATATAATGGAGAGCTTTGACACTATGATTGTTTTATTCTTGAAGGGGATACAAAAAACATATAAATAAATAAAATAAATATCTATTGCATTTTATTTATAAAGAATCTTAGAGAAAGCAATAGTAGTTGAGACAACTAGTTAAGATAAAAGAACATATCAAAAAAATATTATGATATTTATTTTTATACTATATTATAAATGAATTAAATTTCTTTTTGATATGAATCACAAATTGATCTATAAACTACATACTACTTACATATTTTTTACAAACCAAAGTTTGGTTATTGATCTATGAATGCCTTATTACCAAATTACCAATGACTATCATAAACATACAACATTATTCATGTTAAAATAATGAGAAAAGTAATTGATATTTATTATCATACCACCTTAAATAATATTTATCCACCATTTATCCTTACAAAATAATAATAAATTATATCGTATTATTAGTTAAACTTTAAACCATTAAAAATATTATGTACACAATCTAAACCCAAGAAGAATCTAATATTTAATGCTACCACATTAAGTTATTTTTTGGTAAGCTCTCAAATATAAGCATAAATTTTGACATTATGATTGTCCTTTTAGAATTAGCAAATCACTATAACATATATGAGAAATAACCCATTAAAAATTGATGAAATAACATTTTTTATTACAATCAAGAAAGTAAGACATTTTAAACTGTTTTTTTTTTAATACATAGGGGAATTAACAACTACTTTTCCTTTTTGAACAACCGGTAATAGGGTCAAGTCGCATTGTCTCCGATCGTAGTATCAAATCATGGTGCTACCACTATAACCCCTATCTCTCCTCGGTAAACACGATCCAGAGTGAGGGAGACCCTCGGTGGCTCGGGGTTGGTACCGTCGTCATCAAGCTAGTGCACACTCAATGGACTCTAGTCAGACTACTACCTTTGCCCTAGATTAGGCATGCCCACAAGGTTTGAACCTAGGTCTCCTCCTGGTAAGTGCCCAACTTCTTACCAATCCACCTAACCCTCGTCGACCATTTTAAACTGTTTATTAACCTATAAGGTAAGTAGAGTCACTGCTTCCTCTGTTCAACCCTTGCAAGGTAGTCCTTAATATTATCTTCATTGATTGTCTTTTCTCTATTTCTTCCTGTTTATCAAATAAATGGTCCCAAATATTAAACTTATAACCATTTAGTTTCTTCTTGTTCCATTCATTGCTAAGAAATTTCTTCTATTTAACCTGCAATTGAATTATAATTATTAAAAAGTATATCTAAATTCACAATATAAGTGAAATTAAAAATTTGGCATAATTAAAACCAAATGAATGTCATTCAATGTTTATATAGACACCATGTTTTGATTAACATATCAGTTACCTTTAGATTATATTGACATCTAAGTTCTTCTTCAATTCAATTCAATCCTCACATTTAACTAACTTAATTTTCAACATGAACCTTCTAAAATATCCCATTAGAAAAGGTTTAACACAATCTTTTAGATTAATTTAGTGTACCAATTAAAAAAAACTATCTCATCACAAACAATATATAAAAGATCAAAATAATAATAAATTAAAAGTTAATAAGATTATATTAAAAAATTATAATACTTATCATTTTATCCATGAGAATCTCTTTCAACATTAATTCACAACTTCCAATTTTAAGCTATCATGGAGAAATTTTTATATTTTAAGATTGTCAATTAATCAAACAATTGTATCAAATGGCATTAGTTCAACTAATTAGATTCATCAACATTCAAGAATGAGACCAAGGTTCAAATCTTGCCAAGTGATACATGGATAATATCCAAGCTTAGTTATAATACCACTATGTAATAATGTTGGAATACGTGTGGGGGTCCATTTCAATCCTGTATAACCAATTAAAAAAATTTGATCAGACAATTTTCAATTAGTTTTATCCTCATGAGGAGGAAGGGAAGTGGATAAAGGTCCATTGATATCATCAAATTATAGTAGGGTTTATTTTTGAGAATCAATAGTTTTTATATCTTAACATTAATTATCATTAATGATATTGTTGACTTGGAAAGATCTAGGTAAACCTTATAATAAAACATATGGATATTTATATTCCTTGAAAGAGGAAGGATATTTAAATAGGGGGATAAGGCAGGACATGTTTTTTTTCCTCGAAAAAAAAAAGTCATAATTTTATATTAAGCAAATATGAAATTACATTCTTCAGATGCCTCTTTGGCATTTCTTCAAAGTTTCAATAATGACCTAAAAATCAGGTCGCTTATACATCATAACTAGCTATCTCTATCAGGCTAAGTTCTATCCTTAGACACCTTCCCAATTTGTCAACCAATATCCTTTAAATCATTGACTTCTAAGTTTTTTGAAAAAGTTGCTTTAATTATGCTTGCTTTAACTAGAGTGAATTAATCCCCCTAGATAGAGATATGGACCAGTTGTAGTGCATTGCCCTCATTGAATTCTTGTACTAAGCATGTACTTGGTTCAATCTGAAGCACCTCCTTTGAGAGTTCATCTGCTTCCCTATTCAGTTCTCTATAAATATGCCAAAAAGTAAAAGCTTCACTTTGATCCACAACTTCTTTTATTTGAGAGAAGATGGGTTGTAGAATCATGTTTTCCATCCTAAAAACACCAAGCATCCAGTTTATTACCACCTGTGAGTCTCCATAAATTTGGATTTTTTGTATTCCTTTTGATTCTGCCAACTGAACCAACAATTTGAGTGCCATAATTTCAGCATAATTATTAGAACCTTCTCCCAGTCCAACCTTGAATTTAAAATAATGAGAGTAAAAAATATATAGTAATCCTCCTACTCCACAAACTCTAGGGACCCCCTATCTAGCCCCATCGAAAAATCCCCAAGCCCCTGATTTATCGATCTTTGGAGGGATGATTTGTCTGTTTACCTTTGTTGTTGCCGAAACCTTATAGTTATTGAAACTTTCGATGATTTGGGAGGAGACCTGCCAAGTAGGCTTCTCCTGATCCTAAAAAATATTGTGTTCCTAGATAACCATACTCCCCATGACACAAACAATGGGAGAGCTATAAAACCTTTGTATGACCTATTTTCAAACCAAGATTTTAAGCACTCTCCTAAGGAATCTTCTTGCCATCCTATAGGAAGCTTTAATTGTGCTATAACCTCCCTCCAAACTTGTCTAGTAAAGGAGCAAGCTACCAGTAAATGATCAATTGTTTCATTGTTTGACTTACATAAATGGCACCTTCCTAGACCATTCCAATTCTTCTTCTGTAATACCTCCCATGTTAGAACCTTATTTTTCATGGCAAGCCATAGGAATAGTCTTGTCTTCAACGGGGCTTTCTGCTTCCAGAGTGTCTTCCACCACCATGTTGGATCATCATTGCTATCTTCCAACAGAGTCTTATACCCCAACTTTGGAGTGTACTCCCTCATAGCTCCATTCTTTGTCCAGACCAATTGATCAGTTTCCTCTCACAACTTGATATGTCCAACTTTAAGTCTCCCCACATATTCTTCCCACTGGTGTGCCTCTTGGCCCTAAAGCCCTAACATTGTTGCTTCCTTCCATCCTTGACTCCAGTTTGTAGAAGATTTTGGGTCAGTTGCTTGGGTGAGATTTCCAATCCCTAAGCTCTTAGGGTCTGAATTACATTATTTGGCAGTCTATGCATATCACCACAACCAATCCAAGGGTCTAAGCCTAGTCTTATCCTTGAACCATCCCCTATTTTCTAGGCAAGCCAATCACCTACAATATAAAAGGCCTGAATCATTACCTTCCAACATATTGAAACATTATGGGTTTGCTTCATTGGGGCCCTTATCCACTCCTCAACTGTGAGTGGCTCTAAATACTTTTCATGTATGATCTTATTCCATAAGCCTTCCTTTGATATTATCTTCCAAACACACTTGGCTGCTAGAGCCTTGCTAAACAGGAAGATGTTCTTAAGTCCCCATCCTCCATTTTCCTTGGGCTTGGCTAAGGATTGCCATTTAACCAAGGGAATACCTTCCCTTTCCCTTTTCCCTATCCATAAAAACCTATAGCTTAACTGTCTAATTTTATCCAAAACTCCTTTTGGTATATGAGCCAAAGATTGCCAAATATTGCCTCCAACACAGACTTGACCAAAGTCAATCTCCCCCCAAAGAGAGCCATTTGTTGCACCATATATTAATTCTTCCTTCCACCTTCTTTATCAACCAATTCTAGTCTTGTTTAGTGTAGTCATTGGGTTTAAAAAAGAACCCCAGATATTTAAACCCCTCTTGAAGATCAAATCTGTTAAAGGGAAAAAATGACCTATTAATATGGT
Source organism: Wollemia nobilis (assembly GCA_028583015.1). Lineage (NCBI taxonomy): Eukaryota > Viridiplantae > Streptophyta > Pinopsida > Araucariales > Araucariaceae > Wollemia > Wollemia nobilis. Next base: position 7,190,644 of record JAQPPZ010017086.1, read on the forward strand.
CTGATCCTGATCCACATGGTTAAAAGAGATGCTTGAATTTTGTGCATTAATATGCATACCTGTTGCTAGGCAGAAAAGATCTAAAGATTGTTTTAACTTCTTTACAACTCTTATTGTTCCATCTGTGAAAAGGAGAACATCATCTACAAAAAGTAGATGGGTGACTTCCATTGTTCTACCTATTCTAATTTCCTTTACTGCTCCTTCCCTCTTGGCTTCTAAAATGCACCTACTTAATCCCTCAACTACCAAAAGAAATAATAATGGTGACAAGGGGCAACCTTGTCTTATCCCCTAAGAAGCTTTGAAGAACTGAGAGGCTGACCCATTAACCAAAACTGCAAAAGAAATAAAACAAAGACATCCCATAATCCAATTCACCATCTGCACACAAAACCCAATATGAGTAAGTATCATTCTTAAATATAGCCAATTTACTCTGTCAAAAGCCTTGGAGAGATCCAACTTCATCACCATTGTTGGCAGTTTCTTTGATTTTATGGTATGAAGACTTTCTTGAGCAACACCAATTGCTTCATGAATCTATCTACCATGCAAGAAACCAAATTGCTCAATAGATATAGAAGCATAGAGGAACCTTTTAATTCTTGATGCAATTAATTTTGCTATGATTTTGTACACATAGTTACACAAAGAAATGGGCCTGAAATCATCAAAGGAAGAAGGATTTTCCTTTTTTAGAATAAGAGAAATGAAGGTAGAGTTGAATATTGCATTTACCCTTCTTGTTTGCCTAGACTCCTCCACAACCTTGAGTAGGTCAGACTCCAAAAGGTCATAGAGCCCGAGAAAGAATTCCACAGTCCAATTGTCAAGTCCTAGACTCTTATCTTTTTGGAAGGAGGTTAAAACAACTTTGAGCTCCTCCTTTGAGACTTCCTTAATCAACTCACCATTGGCTTCCTCATCTATAAATCTAGGAAAGAGAGAAGTTATTCTGACTATTTCAACTATATTAACTTGACCAGGATCCTTGTATAGTTGACCAAAATGCCTTACTCCCATGTCTGCTATTCCTTTAAAGGAGGAGACTTTACTTCCATCTTGTCCTTGTAGCTCCCAAATTGTATTTTGTTGTTTTTTGTGATTTGTGAAGCTATGAAAAATTTAGTGTTCTCATCCTCATTTGCAATCCAAAGTGCTCTACTTTTGAGCTTCCACTATGCTTCTCTCTCTATCAACAACCTTCTCTTCTCTTGTTCCAAAATTTTATACTTAAGCCTTATTTCATCATCCAATTCTTTTTCAAAGTCATCTGCTAGAAACATTACAAGATCTTCCTTAATCTCCCTCAGTTTTTGCTCATCCATCAATTTTTTTTATAGGTCCATTGAACCACTATTGCCTTAACTCTTTTTAGATTTGCTACAAATTGAATACTAGCAAATTCTCTCATACTAGGATCAAACTTCACCCATTATGATTTGGCTAGAGTTACAAAGCTATCATTTTTTAGCCACTTAGAATTGAATTTAAAAGGACAACGTGGATTTTTCTTCTCTTTTTCTATAATAAGCATGATGGGGGAGTGATCAAAGTCTCCTCCAACTTCAACCCAAGACTTCAATCTATAAGTGCCATTTACCAAACTCTTTGCTACTAAGAATCTGTCCAATCTCTTAAAAATTCTATCAAGTCCTATCCTCATGTTTCTCCAAGTTGAAATAAACTTTATAGGTAATAGGTCTACCGACCCCTTGGATTCAAACTTTTGGATGAAGTAATTAGCTAGTGGATTGATTTTAGCAACAATACCCCATACTTCACTCCTAGAAAGAGTTAAGTTTAAATCACCTTCTAAAATTAAATTACCAGCTTCTTAGAAATTTTGATCCATAAGCTTATTCCAATATTGTATATTTTCTTTATAGGATCCATAAATGTTTACCAATATCATTATTTCCCCAAGCTCCACTAAAAAGAATTTAGTCCCTACTCTTGAGTCAAGCAATGCAAATTTGGTTAGCCTAAACTGATTTGCCTTCCACCTTGTGGCCACTTCTTTTGAGGCCCCTCCAACATAAATGGCAAAAAAATATTATCGTTTAAGTAATTTCCCGAGATCTTCCATCACTTACATAGCTAGCACTTGTCTTTTGAATTAACATAATCTCTGGATTCGAAGTGGATCTGCATGAATGAGGATAGAATATTAATTTTAACATTCATATGCACACTCTGTCGAGTCTATTGAATAGATATTATTATTTTTGGTTATTAAACTTGCTCATGTACACCTTGTTGTGGTTTGAACTTGGGTCTCCTTGATGAGAACCCAAAAACATACCAATGTGATGTCTTGACAACAACAAAAATAAATTAAATAAATGGTTTGTTGGTTGTTATGACACATTGTTATTATCTAATAATTTATTTTTTCAATTGGTTATATGGGATTGAAACAATCCCATATGTATTACATTATGACCACATAGGGCTATTATAATAGTTTAACTATTACACATGTATCACTTGGCAAGATTTGAACTTGAATAGGTTTAATTATTTTTGAATAGGTTGAAAAGTTAGAGGCATATCGCAACCACCTTTCCCGTGAATTGAACTTGGGTCTCGGTTAAGAAATCCCAATACCTTTTGCCATTGTGGTGTCCTTGTCAGGACTCAATTAGTTTACACAAGTTTTTATGAGAGGTCTTGGTCCCCTCATATTAAGTGGGATTTGAACCTTGGACCTCTCCAAGAGAGGTCAAAGCCCTTACCATTGCAGTAACCTTGCAACTTCAATGAGTTTACATAGGTTTTTATAAGGGGTCTTGGTACCCTCATATTGAGTGGGGTTTGAACCTTAGACCTCTCAAAGAAAGGCCAAAGCCCTTACCACTGCAGTAAGCTTACAACTCTAAAAATTGAGTTAAAATACTGGTTTTTATAAGGGGTCTCGATCCCCTCGTATTGAGTGGGGCTTGAACCTTAAACCTCCCAAAGAAATACCAAAGCCTTTACCACTGCAATAAGCTTGTAGCTCTGAGCTAATTCTATTTGATAATTTATCTAATAATTTATTAATACTATAAGAAAAACTTAAATATTCATTTAACAAAATTAATATATATATATATATATATATATATATATATATATATATATATATATATATATATATATATGAATATTTTTTTTATTTTAGGTTAAAGTACTCTTCTATATATATATATATATATGATAATTTATCTAGTAATTTATTGCCACTATAAAAATAAAAATTAAATATTCATTTAGCAAAATTAATATATATATATATATATACATACATACGACCAACGTCTCCTCCCAACCATGACCCCTCATAAAGTCGAGCTATGCTTATCAATAGAGAATTTAACACACAACCACCACACACCCACCCCCTCACCCATGCAGAACCAAAGCCCGAATCGTTGGGCTATCCCTGAGACTATTTATCAATATATATTTTATTTTGGGTTAGAGTACTTTTCTACTACAACTGAATATATGACATTAATTAATTAATTAATTATATATTTATTTATTTAGTTTGTTAAGGAGGATTTTTCATTTTAGGTTAGAGTAATTTTTTTACAATTGAATATATGAAATTAATTATTAATATATATTTTTCAATTGGTTACAGAAGATGTTTTTTTCAATGAGTTCACACATGTTTTTATAAGGGGTCATGTTCCCGTCATACTATACTGAGTGAGGTTTGAACCTTGGACCTCCCAAAGAGAGGTCAAAGCCCTTATCACTGCAGTAATATTGCAACTTCTAATTTTAATTTTAATTATTTTTTCAATGAGTTTACATGGGTTTTTATGAAGGGTCTCCATCCCCTCAATATTCAGTGGGGTTCAAACCTTAGACCTGTCAAAGAGAGCCAAAACCCTTACTACTATGGTTATGGAGGATTTTTATTTTAGGTAAGATCACTTTTTTACAATTGAATATATGAAATTAATTATTAATAATTTTTTTAATTGGTTACGAAGGATTAAAAGGGTCACACTTGTATTACATCCTTACTACTACGTAGTGGTATTATAATAATTTGGATATTATTTAGTGTATGGTTTGATAAGATTTAAACTTGGGTTACTACGCAGTGGTATTACAACAACTTGGATTAACTAATATGTCACTTGACAAGATTTGAATTTGGGTTTCCTCTTTAAATGTTAAAAAATCTAACTAATTAAACTAATACCATTTGATAACCTTAAATCTTATTTATTTAATAATAATTCTTAATTTTTTATTTTATAAAAACTTTACAAATATTTTTAAAAATCTAAGGTTTCCATAAAAAAAGTTTATAGGTTTTATAATTTTACAAAGACTCAACAAATTATTTTTCTCTAAAATATTTTTTATAGAAGTTTGAAGTGAGAATTAATCATGTTTTTTTATAACTTTTACCTAGGAGGTAATATCTCTTGCTTAATTGACAATACTTTTAAATATTTTTACACAAAAAAATATACAAATTATATGGACTTTTGGAAGAAAAATTGAATTCTTGGTTTTCGTGTTGTCTTTAGAAAAGGGAAATCAATTTAGAATAAATATGTATAAGAAAACCTACTTCATAAAATTCCTCCTTTTCTAAGACTTCTGTCAATTTGTTTTTGTTGCTTCCTTCTATTGTTTTATCCTCTTGGATCCCCTCTAACCATCAATTATTTAGTTTTATCAAGTGACAAAATGTTAATTACTTTAGAGGAACACCTTTGATCTTTGTTGAGATTGACAAGTGGTTTTGACTTGTAATTGTTAACGGTGAAAAGTGAAAATGATTTGGTGTTCCCATTTTCATTTTCATTTTTAAGTTAGAATCTAGAATGGTACTACGTATATGCCCTCTAATGATACTTATAGTGTTGGCCTAGCACCAAATTTTACTAGAGAACAATAAAATTAAGAAAGAGGAGGGATAGGTATGTTAGTGGGGTTTTTTCTTGTTTACTATTTAATTTATAATATAAATGTTACATTATAATATCTAAATCTTCTTAAAAGGGATTATAACAATTACGTTATACATAATTATATAACTTATTTGTTATAATTTAACTTTTAAGATGTTTATAGAATGTGAGAAGGGTGGATTATTACACATAAACAACTTAAAAATTATAATATAAAATTCAAGTTATAGTTTAAATATTTGTTAAATATTATATCTTATGAAGGAGGTATGTCATAAAAGGGTGACAGATTAAAAGTTTAAAAGAGGTATATTAAGTTATGAGAGAAACCAAAAGTTTTAATGTGTATAGTTTTAAAATAAAATAGTTTATATCATAAACCAGCGAAGTGAGTGTAATTGGAAGCGAGTGCAAATATATTCGGGAGTGAGTGTAAGTGCAAAAATGTAACTAGGAATGATTGCATCGCGAAGCGAGTGTGAGCACAAGCCGAGAGTAAGTGCAGTAAAAAATGAGTGCGAGCACAAGCCGGGAGCGAGTACAGCCAAAAGCGAGTGCAAGCACAAGCTAGGAGTGAGTGCAGCCAAAAGCGAGTACGAGCATAAGCTGAGAGTGAGTGTAGCCATAAGCAAGAGTGCAAGCACAAGCCGAGAGTGAATGCAACCGAAAACGAGTGCAAGTGCAAGCCTGGAGTGAGGAGGAAGTGTGAGGAGGAAAGCAGAAAGTAGAAAGCAAAGTGTGATGAAGGAACAAGTGCCACTTCTTGTTCCAAATCTTAGGAGAATTGAAAGGATTCATTTAAAAAAAATCTAGGTAACATGGAAAGAAATTCATTTGTTAGCACAAGCCAGAAGTGAGTGCAACCGAAAGCAAGTGCGAGTACAAGCCGAGAGTGAGTGTAGCCATAAACGAGAGTGCAAGCGCAAGTCGGGAGTGAGTGCAATCATAAGTGAGTGCAAGTGCAAGTTAGGAGTGAGGAGGAAGTGTGAGCAGGAAAGAAAAAAGTAGAAAGCAAAGTGTGACCAAGGAACAATTACTACTTGTTCCAAATCTTAGAAGAATTTAAATGATTTATTTGAAAAAAATCTAGGTAATATGGAAAGAAAGTCATTTGTGAAAGTCCCCTGAAAGTATGAATGACCAAGTTGGAAGTTTAGATGCCCTAAATAGCAATAAGAGGAAGAGAGAATCTATGGCAAACTCAGTCTAGGTAGCATATTCTACACTAGAAGTGATTATCAAGGATGAGATGATTGAGCATGATATAATGATTTTTAATATCAGAGTGTTAATATGTAAGTTTCATGGATATTGGCCAGGTTTTTCTGAGATCCAAAATTGGATTAAGTGGAAGTGGAAGTGGCCATGACTTTTCTTCCAAAAGGATTTTTACTCATTATTTTTTTTCCAGTTCAGAAATAAGGGATAAAATAATGGATGGAGGTTCGTGGTTTAGAGGTAAAGATGCATTATATTTAAGACCTTGGAGTGAGAATTTTTTTGTGGATACAAAAACTATTAAAAGGCTTCCAATATGGATTAGGCTTTTTGGACTTCCTTATCAACTCATCAATAAGGAGGTTTTGAAGAATATTGATAATACTCTAGGTGAATTCATCCAGGAGGGACCAACTACTAAGGAAAGAAGGCATGTTGTATACACTCGAATATGTGTTGCCATGGATATTTCTAAACCTTTACCACAATTGATTAGGATTAAATTTGAATCAAGAGAATGAGATTAACAAGTGGATTATGAAAACATTACATTTAGATGTCGTAAATATCATGAAACCGAGCACATGGCAAGAGACTGCAAAGTGAAAATGGAGGAAGAGATGAATTTTTTTTGGCATGATGGTAGCTTCAATTTGAAACAAGGAGACCATATCATAGGAGAAGCTAGGTCAAATAAAAACTTTTCCACTCCTAAGAAAGTGGATGTAAAAATCCCTCTACATCATCAGATGGCAAAGGCCATTACAGTTCACTCGAATCAGCCATTAGAAGAAAAAATGATATGGGGGATGAGGAAGTACAATGCGCAAGTTCAAATATAGAAGGAGCTTAAGGTGCGAAGGAAGAGGGGAAAGAAAATTTTAAAACAAAGGAAGATGGGGAGACAAATTTTAAATTAAATGAGGTGACGAAGGTCAAGCTTAATCCAATTAAATCACCTTTATTATCCTCAAGTAGCTTAAAATATTCTCCTTACAATAAAAAAAAATTAGCATAGAGTGTATTTCCTACCCTTTAGGATTTTAAGAGCAGAATAGTAGAGACAATCTTATAGAGGATATCCGAGGAAATTTAGGATTTTCAGGTCAACATAATAAAGTGATAATTATGGAGGATCATTTGTGCAGTATAGAGTTTTCAAGACAACATAAAGAAAAAAATGCTAAGGAGGCTATTCCTTGCACCTTCGACTCTTTAGGTCAACATAAATATTTAGAAAATAAGTCTCATTTTGAACACTATGAAAAAATGGAAGAGATTTATGAAGATGAGAGTGTTGGCGAGAATGAAAGAAGGAGAGGAAGGCCATCGAATCTGGAAAAAAGAGAAATAAACTCAAAAGGATATTGATTTGGGAAGCCAAATAAAAATATCATAGGTGTTAACAAGAAGTGGGGCTAAAACCACTAATAAAAATAAAAAGTGTTTATGATGAAAATGATATCATGGAATATTAGGGGTATGAATAAAACCTCTAAAAAAAAATTATTAAGGAATTAATAGGTTGTTATAGCCCCGAGTTTATTTTAATATAAGAAACAAAATTAAGCAGTGAGGAATGTAAGGATGCTTTTAAGAAGATTTGGAAGACAAGTGATTGTTTAGCAGTTTCTTCTATAGGAGTTTCACGCGGTATTGCAATAATATGGAACAAATGCAAATCGGATGGACAACTATTAGAAACAAAAAGTATTGGGTTGCTGGATTTTTGTAAGAAAAAGGAAAACATCAAAGTTGGGGTTATAAATGTATATGCTCCAACTATAGATACTCCTCATGAAATATGTTGGAAGAACCTTAGTATATTTTTGTCAAATACAATAATGATTCATTGTGATCTATGAATTTTGGGGATGATTTTAATATTGTTCTACCTCCTTTGGAAAAGAGGGATGGCATTCTAGGATGGTCTAAATCAATGTAAGATGTTAACTCATTTGTCAATTCAAATGACGTTTGAGATGTTAGTCCATCAAGCTTTCAATATACATGGGATAATAGACCCATTGGAAAAATCATATAGCAAAAAGCATAAAGACTAGATAGATTATTGTTTTCCAATAAATGGTTGTAAACAAAGTATACAATATTTTTAGATATTTTATTGCGAGTAGGATCAAATCATAAACTCATTCTTTTGACTTGTGATTTACCTAATAATGGTCATCTAAAACCATTTCGCTTCTAGTCTATGTGGCTCCAAGACCCTGATTTTTTCTATATGCTTATGTTATGGTGAGATGAATCAAAATTTGAAGGATAATGTATGTACATGTTTGTTCAAAATATGAAATATTTAAAGGAGCAAATGAAGAAATGGAATGCCAAATATTTTGGTAACATTTTTTTAAGAAAAAATAAATTGAATCCAAGCTCAAAAATTTACAAGAGATAATGGAATAGATCATGATTCTTATTAGAAAGAAAAACAATTACTTTCTGATTATCATAATGCATTGAAAAAGGAGTCATATTGGTTCCAAAAATCTAGAGAGAAATAGCTCAAGGAAGGAGATAGATATACAATTTTTTTCATGCTACAGAAAAACGAAATTTTCTATTTGTCATATAAAAAATATTATAACTCCATATGGAAGAAATATTGAGGACGAAGAAGATATAAGGAAGGAAGAAATTAATTATTTCAAAAATATTTTGTTAGATTCTAGGTAAGATAAGGAGGCACAAGAAAAAATTTTGCAAAATATTCCATCAATTATCACATAGGGACAAAATGAAAGCTTGATGAATAAGATACCTATGAAGGAGCTCCATGACGTAGTTCTATATTTCCATTCTAGCAAGGCACCTGACTCCAATGGATTTATTACAAATTTCTTTCAAAAAAATTGGGATTTATTGAAGAGTAATATGCTAGGTGTAGTTGAAGAGGCCCGAAAAAGGAAGGCTATAATAAGTAAGATTAATGCTACTTTTATTACCTTGCTTCCCAAGAAAGACAAAAAAATATTTTGATAATTTTTTCCAACAAGCCTTTGTAATATGATTTATAATATCATTTCAGAAATTATGGCAAACATGTTGAAGGGCATTCTAGGGTGTCTTATCTCGGAGGAACAAGGTGGCTTTGTTAATGGTAAAAAAAATCTATATGGTATAATTATTGCACAAAAGGTCGTACATTCTCTTCATTCTATGAAAAAACTAGGTATGCTTTTGAAATTAGATATGAACAAAGCATATGATAGGGTTTATTGGAATTTTCTACATGCTAATCTCCATCAACCTACTTGGGTATTCCTTTGTTTGATAAAGGAAATAAAAGGAATCTTTAGATCTCTTTTTTGAAAGCTTGCTTGGAAGGTTGGAAAGGTAAGTTATTAACCATGGCAGAAAGGCTACAACTCATAAAAACTACTTTGCAATCCATTCCTATTTATATGATGTCACTTTCAAGAGTGCCAACATGTATTCCATTATAAATTGATAAAATTCAAAGAAAATTTCTATGGAAAGGTTGTGAAGAAAACTTTAGGTTTTCTCTTTGTAAGTGGGATAGGGTTTGCAAAGAAAAGAATATTGGAGGAGCAGGCTTAAAAAATTGTAGACTTATAAATTTTGCATTAGGAGTAAAGCTTGGGTGGAGATTATTTAGAGATCAAGGAAAGAATTGGGCAAAAATATTACTTCAAAAATATATAGGTTCTCTTGATGCAATGAAATTGTTTAGGAAAAGAACTCTACCCAAAGGATCACCAACATGGAACTTCATATCAAAAATTTTACAATTGATAAAGAAACATATTAGATGGTTAATCAATGAGGGGAGATATGCAAATTTTTGGTTTGATGCTTGGTTGAAGCCTTATCATTTTATCTTTGACTTAAAATGGAAACCATTGGCTCAAGCGTACCTAGGATGTAAAGGTACAAAGGTCAAATATTATATTATTATGAGCAGGAACTCAAACAAATTGTAGATGAACTTCAAAAAATGCTTTGAGAGTTTTATTTTTTGATTTTTACACAAAAGGATGAGTTGGTTTGAAATTTATCAAAGGATGGTGGATACTCGATCAAGTTGGATATGAGGATTTAGAACAATAAAAATTTCTTTCTCCTAAATATTTTCCTTGGAAGAACGTTTGGTCATTAGAGGCTCTCCCTAAGGCCTCAACATTTCTTTGGTTAGCAGTCCAAAGTAAGATTATTATGGAAGAGAGTCTACAAAGAAGAGGATATTATGGGCCCTTAGATGTGCCTTGTGTGATAAGGATTTAGAAACACCAGACCATTTACTTATTCATTGTCCATTTGCTCACACCATTTGAGGCTATTTTTTTAAATATAAAATTATATTGGGTAGCTCCATCAACATTGAAAGAGTTGATAAAATATTGGATAAATTATTTCAAAGCTAAAGCATTATGTATTCTTTGGAGGATTGACCCTGACATTATTTGTTAGAATTTATGACTTGAAAGGAATAACATAATTTTTAAAAATAAATATCAAAATCATGCCCAAGTTTGGAACCGTCCTCTCTTACAGAATGTCTACAAATATGGTGCTCATCATGGGAAGTCTCAATTGTAGAAAAAGAGGTGCTAATAACTTGGCTACAGGATTTGAACATACATGGAAGAGTTATTTGTGACAATAGAATTAAAACAAAGGATGTACTTTGATCTATGGTAAAATGGAAATGTCCATGATAGATTTTATCAAAAATAATTTTAATGGTGCTTCTAAAAGAAATCTAGGAAAAGTTGGTAGAGGTGGTGTTTTAAGAAATACTGAAGGTAAAGTTCTCCTAACATATTCAGAATCATATGGAACTTCAACTAACAACTATGCAGAGGCTAGGGTACTTCTTATAAGGATTAAAATTGCAACAGAAAAAGGATGGAAATATATATATATATATTCCCATCATTTTTCTATTGCAATTTTAATCCTTGTAAGAAGTGCCCTATATATATATGATGGATAATAAGGGGTTGTACTCGGGTCCCCCACCATTGAAAAATTACAACTCTCTTCTTTAGAGCTTGATATTTTACAAATAGATACACTTCTCATCTCAATTGAGATGCTATAGCTAGAAATCTACATCATTTTACATAAAATGTCTGAATTCTAGATTTTTATTTTCTGTTTCTTTTCAATTTTCTGTATGAATACAAATATTCCAGAATTTAGCATCCTTCTTGACATTTTTCAATAGTAGTATTCACAATACCAAAACTTCACCTCTACTATCTATGCCTTGCATCTTAGTAGAGTAATATTTCCAAAACATCACATTATCATAGTCCACTTTACAAAATCTAGATTGATAGTTTCCTTCTTGAAACACAAGTGCAACCACAAAAATTATAAATAAATAGTCTATATGAAAACACATTACTATTACAAAATAAAGAAAATATTACCAATGGAAAACATTAAAGTAAAACTTAATCATTTATTGATTCAGGCAATCAACATTTTCTTTTCAGCTTCAACTAAACTTACTACTTCCTCTAACCATGGAAAGGAGAATAAAACTTCATGACCCTCAATCAAAAACCCTCTATTGCCTAGCCTATCTGCACATTTTTTACCTTCCCTTAGTGTATGTGTAAACCTGATTTCTTCAAACTCTTTAGCAATATCTTGAATTTCCACAATTATCTCTTGTATGTTCCATGGAGCCTTTTCTTTCTTTAAAAATATATTTATTACTATGAGAGAATCACCTTCCATCCATACTCTATTCCATTTCATTTTTTTACATATTTTTAAACCTTCTAAAGTTGCCCAAGCTTCAACTTCATTATTTGTCTTAAATCCACCATTAAAAGCGTAATGAGACAAAATATCTCCTCAAAACTCAAAACTCCATTAGAAGCTCCATCAAAACTCAATTTAACCCACTCCATATTTGGTGGTTTCCACTTTATATTATTTGCCTTCTTTTTGCTTCTCTTGTACCCAACATCATAATTCCATTTAATGACTTGACTCCATCTATCAAGGTTCTCTGCTTCCATATTAATGACTTGATAGGGTTGGTTTAGGCTCCTCTATGGCTAAACATATCTTCCTTTTCATTACCTCTAAACCGCTTTCCTTTCCTTTAAATATTATTTTATTCCTTTTCATATTGGGGGACTCAGAAATTATCATAAATGCTATTAAAAAAAATGGATGTGGAGATTGGATAAAAAATAATATTATTATTGATGGTCATCATCTATTACTAGAGGTAATCTCCTAGCAGTGTGAGCATATTTATAGAGAAGGAAATCGAGTAGCAAATAAATTAGGGAATTATGGTGTTGATCTTCATATCGATGAAATTCAAATTTTATAAGGTAACTAGCACTTCGAGGAAGTTGAAGAATATATTTAAGAGAAAAAAAATTGAAAAAACTGTGATAAAAATGTATGCTGCAACAAATGTAATATTTTGGTAATTTGTTGGAGTGGGCCCAATAGAAGCCACATATAACCTATTAAAAAATAAAATAGTTTAAATTAAAAATTAGTGTTCAATAGTAGCCCAATAGAAAATGAGTATAATATAATATAAAAATAGAATATGATATATTTGTGTGTCAGCATAAATAACAACAAAAGATACCAATGGAGTCAAGAAAACTAGAGAAATGGACCCTTATAGTTTATTGTAATTTTTTAAGATTATAAAAGGTCTAAGATTTTTTTAATGAGATATATGTGATTAAAAAGGGTCCAACTACACTACATCATCACTACATAGTGGTGTTACATCAAAATTTTAGAAATTATGAATATATTGTTTCTACAGATTTAAACCTTGGTACTCGCCTTGAAAGCTAGTATATTTAATCATTTGACTTCATGTTATTTAATTTAAAATATTAAGGTTCACCTATGATATTGGAAACTTGCCTTATGATGTGAAAATTTTCATTCTTGATTAATTGTCCTAAATCCCATGGGCATTATATGTAAAGGCTTATCCACTAGATTGGATCTTTGATTCATGACATGAACTTGTTCGCTTCTGATCAATTTCTCTAAATCCCATGGATCTGTAAAATATCTATGAACTATAAGATGATAAATACAAGATTAAGAATACAAAAAAGAAAACCCAAAAACAATGGTAAAAAAAGGTGAAAATGTGTATTGAGAAGTATGTCAGAGAGATATGATAGGGTACAGTGACGTTGAATATTAAATGTGGTGATGATATAATGTAAGGTAGAACATTGTACCTAGAATGCATAAAGGAATTATTTCACTATTTCTTCATTCTACAACAATGGTAGAAAGGAAAAAGGTCTAGGTATAAGTGGCATTCATTGTATGAACTAAATATTAATGCTAAACAACATATCATTAATAAGAAAATGAAAGTGGTATGGATACATTTTTTAAAATAGTTTTTCTTAATTGAAATGGTAGGAATAGTATAAATCAATTGGGAATAAGCATCTAATAAAATAGAAACTACTAACATTACCAATTTAAAAGGCCTATCAGAGATGATATCTAATTTTGATATTGATACTTTTGTCTTGCATGTTTTTTGCATTTATATTTTGGATCAAAAAGGAAGGGAAGTCTATTAATGAACTCAAGTGAGGAACAAACAATGCATATTATGTGGATGACACATATATAAGATAATTATATAAATATGCATTTTTCTTCTTGAGTGGACCATCCAATAAGAAATGGTCTTTTTATGTGGAATACTAATTCATGATACTAATGTCCTAGAGAGATGTTTTTCATGATGGGAAACAAGAAGATAATTTAAGACTAAATTATACCACAAAACTAACCCATGACAAACATAGAAAGAATTCCATTTTATTTGTAAGCGATGAAATAATATCAGAAAAACAAGATAAATATATGTTAAACACAATGATCAATATGAATCAACTTTTGAGGATAAGATAGCTGTCAATTCAATCAAATGATTCAAAATTGTAAATCTAAAAATGTATTCATAAGTATAGAAATATGTCAATATCTATAGGTTGAGTGTTAAACTAAGCTTAGTGATGAAAAACCTCTTCACATAGTATAAAATAATGACAAGAAAAATAAATGTGTATAATGCAAATTTTAGAATTGATAAAGAGATCAATGAGGTTGCAAAATAAAAAAATTAATGACTTGAATGTAAATAGTACTATGATTGGTTACTATAATATTTGAATAAGCATGCATGCACTCATCAACACTCCCATTGTCTAACACATCCACATAATATATGCCATATTTGAGAACATTGGACTTGTAATCTAAAGATCATTTAACTGTTTTTGTTAATTTGAGATATTGACCATCCTCCAAGATTCATATTTTCTAGCCTTACTATAGTTTATTAACAATAGAATAGATTTTTACTAGTTTAGAGTATATATTATCTATTTCACTAGGTTTCATAATTTGCCTTACATAGTATTATATTTAAGTTTATTGTATGAAAAATTGTGTTTGGTTAAGTAAAGTGGTTTTAGTGATTAAATCAGGTTTCCATGAAGGGGAGTGCAACAATGTCATTAAAATAAATATTTACATGATTACATAGTTTTTAAAGGCCAATATGATTATTCTAAGACTTAATGAATGCCTCTTCTATTTACTTGTAAATATGTGGAAGGTCAATTCTTTAGTTCATATATTTAAGCATTGCCAATAATAAAAGTGGTAGAGGGATTGGATAGATTCAAGGGCCAAATATTTGATAAATCATTAATTAATTAGAAATTTTTGAATTTATTTGTACAAATCAAGTGGACCTAACAATTAAGAATTTAGAATTCCATATAGGAGGCCCGAGGTTCAAATCTGAAAGAAAGTAGGGTTGTACACCATACTTTGGTATGGGTGGATAAATACTTAGATAACCATATCGTCTGATATGGCCTATGGACTTGTGGATGTTAAAATATAATTTACTTTTACTTTATTGTGTAATAACTACTATCTTACTTCAAAATTCTAATATATGTGTTATTTCTTGATATTGTTTCATCTAATGGTTGTGAATATGTTGGTTAATCTATTTCAAAAGAGGATATTGATTATGTGAGAAGGAAAAAATGGAAAGGGTGTCATGATGGACCTCTTCGCAATGCTTTTCTACTCTCTCCACTTCTCATGTCAAGATTTGGGGTAGTTTGTGAGCTTTGAGCTTTGTGTTTAATGGATTATTTTGAAGAAAACCTATGTTTCTCCTAAGATACTTCTTTGTATAAGCTTAACCCTAATCTAGCCCTAATGCAACATACAAAAATCAAGGTCTAAAGCTAAAATTATTTACTTTTTGATGAGGAAGTAAATGACAATTTCTCTTTACGAGGCAAGGGTGCAAGAGGAATACAACAAACAATCCCTAGATGTAGCTATATGTGATTTTGATTGAATGCTAAAGCTTAAAGATTTAGTTAGTCCTCTATGTGATTAAGACTAAATTAGTTATTTTTTCCTTTTGCTTATTTTTCTAAATAATAAAAATTGAGACTAATTTAATTATACAACAAACAATTGAGTGATATTAGCTCAATCAGTCAGATTCCTCAACATTTAAGGGGGAGACCAAGGTTCAAATCTTGCTAAGCGATACATGGATAATATCCTAGCTTTTTTATAATGCCACTATGTTGTGATGATGTAATACAGGTGGGGCCAGTTTCAATTCCATATAACCAATTGAAAAAATAATACAACAAACGAGATTTTAGTCCTAAATGCTTAAATGACAAGGATTTGGCATAGAAAAACCTAATTTTTCGACAAAGGTAAAAGTGCCAGTAGTCCATAGAAGCACCGTCGATGCTTTTGCTTATTAATGGCACTTTTGTTTTCCTACATAATAGATTAAAAAAATATGGTCAGTGGTAGAAGGGCCTATTTGAACTGGTTGAGAATATTTAACTCCCTTGAACAAAAATTAGGCCATTTTTCAAACAATTAAAAACAACAAAAGTGATGGGTGCATGAAATAAATGCTTGGTGGTAAAAGTGCCCCACAATTGGCAATAGTGTTGTGTTAGCACTTTCGCTTGATGCTAGTGCTTTTGCTTTGTGTAAACTAGTGAGCAAAAGCACTACTAGACCTATAGGATGGTAGTGCTTTTGCTTCTGAGTGTAACAAAATAAGCTTAAATGCAATGTGAACTAATCTAATGTTTGAAGGAATTAGAATCTTTGACTCGGGAGTACAAAGATTATCAAATGATAAAAACAAATATTTGCTTGTTTAAAAAAAAAGATTAAAGTGATGAAGTTTGATGTTAAGTATACGCAAATATAATATACAAGATTAGTTAAACATGCAACAAGATAAAACCTTAAAGTTACAAGAAAAAGAGTGTCAAAATCAAATTATAGGAAAGAGGACAACCCAAGAAGCAAGGTTGTTTTCGCTTGTTTGTGGAATCTTGTTGAAAGCTTGATAGCTTACTTGTTGACACTTGAGAGCTTAAGCTTGAAGGCTTGAATTCTTGGTGCTTCACTGCTTGCATACTTGATGATTGCTTTAGTGCTTGGATACTGACAAGAATAAGAGCTTGAAAGCTTACAAGAATACCTTTCACAATATTGTGGAGATATTTTTGCATAATATGATTCTAGAGATATTTTAGCAAACTTGTTTTACTTTCAAAAGACCATGGATTGGGATCTCCCAAGTGCTAGCTTTATAAGAAGCCATGTCTCCTTTAGGGAAGAATTACATTAAAGATGATAGGATTGGGGATGATAAGAATTTGAAAAGAGATTAAAAAATCCATTAATAGAGGAAGATTAAAAATGGTAAATATTGGATCTAAGATTTCTATTAGGAGCTATTAATTGAATATTAGGAATCTAATCCACTAATGATGGGTATATTTGAGGTGCAAAAAGTTATTTTTCTTGATTCTAGCATATGACCACCAAAAGCATTGATTGGAAAAAGCATTGGTGGAATGTTCATGATTACGCTTTCACCGTCATGATAGGTGGAGGTCAAATTTGGTTGAGAAAGGCCATAATTGATTAGGTTGGAAAAAGTGCCACTAGGGTCATGAAAGCTTTGGTGATGCTATCGCTCAATCCATAACAATTTCAATATTAGAGCAATAAATACCCCAAACTTGGGTACAAGAAAGGCTAATTCAATTTGGATGATTGATGAAGGGATTGGAAAAATTGAAGATTAGTCCTATGCACAAAATTGGGTGTCTATATTTACCCCCTTTTGAGGCATATATTACATAATAAATGTGTCCAAAACTAATATAGATGTCTCAATTTTAAGATAGGAAGACTTTATATTGCTTATGGTTAGTGATGCAAGATTACTGATGCCACGATTATTTGCTTAGAAGTGAACTTTAAAATTAAATTTTGAGCAACATTAAAGGTTTCCATGCACCAATGTGACCCCTCAAGTTTATGGGAGAAAATCAAGTTGGACCAAGGAAACTTGATTATGATCCACATTGGTGCAATGATTAAATATTGAGGATAGTTAGTAAAAAATGACCTAGGAGGTCCAAGTGGTTAAACGAGTTTTGGGGTAGAAATGAATTTATTTTTACCATGCAAAGGAGGATAAATAAATCTCTAAAGCCCTAAATTTGATAGAAACTTTGATGGTCCACTAGTCTAGATTGTGCACCCTATAGAAGTGGTGCAAGAATCAACTATAGGTAGTAGAGTAGAAGCACCAATAAGCATCAAGAACTTGGTCCTAAGTTTAAATTTTTCATGGGGGATCATGTTAGATTTTGAAGCTTTAATACTAATGTAAATCTCATAGGAAAATATCACAAGATCTAATATAATGAAGTTGCAATATAATGAATCAAATAATAACTCAAAATATAATATCAAAATAGAATATCTCATAAGAATACTCACAAAATAATCATATAAACAATTCAAAATGTTATATTCTTCTTGGATGATTGATTATGAATGTTCGCAAATAATTTTTGTAGGAGGGACATTTTTCGTAGGACTGCCCAAACTGTCGAACTCGTTTTGGCCATATCTCACTCATCCGGACTCGGATTGAGCTAAAATTTTGAGGGTAGATGCCTGAAAAACCCTAGAACGTCTCCACCAATTTTCATATCATTTGGAGCAACACAGATCCTAGCGCATCCCTATGTGTGAACGAGATATTTGGCAAGCGGCTATGCGAGGGTTTCATCTGGGTTGAGTGCAAGCAGCTCCAGAGGTTGGTTTTTAGGGCCTTCGGGCCCTAGCGGCCAATATTTTTGTGGTTTATGCTCAATATTTTAGCAAGAAATGTTGCAGGGGATCCAAGATGGGTTAGAAATTTATCTTTCAATAGATCATACTGTGAACTTGAGTGACAACGGCTTCCAATTTGCTGCACAAAAGAAAAGTGAAAACCATACCTTTCCACGACGTCTAGGGCAAGGATTAAAGAGATCACGAAACAAGTTTCAAGCAGTTGATCAAAAAATGGCTCATATCTCAAGTGAATCTGGTGCTAAGGTGCACCCACAAAATAATTCTACTATGAAAACCCCTGTCAAGGGTAAGAATTTCGAAGACTCAGCCCCAAAAATGAATTTTAGGGATGCCCTTCATGGTGGACAGCCTCAGCCCAATGCTAATATCAATCTTAGGGCTTCCCATAAACCTCTAAGAATGCCTAAGATTGATCCCAAGAAAATGGAGTCAGGATGTCTTAAAGCAGCTGATGGAACTCCTATTGTTAAGCTTGATATGGGTAACATTCAGACTGGCATTGAAGATTTGGAAAAAAGAGGACTAATTTGTCTGGTTCGTGGGTTTTCGTCCGAGTCTATCTCGCTTTCAAAGTCTGGGCTGCAAAAAGCTGGAAAACTAAAGGTGAGTTACAAATCTCTATTTATCCAAATGGTTATTTTCTTGTTTTATTTGCTAATAATGAAGATAGAGAGAAAACTTTTCAAGGGGGTCCTTGGTTTTTTGGAAGGGCAGGGCTTTTCATGAAGCCCTGGCATACTAAATTTAAAGTCGAAGAAGAGATGCCTTCTATAGCTCCCGTGTGGGTTAGACTCTTTGGCCTCCCTATTGAATTTTGGAATCCTACTATTTTTTCTTCAATTGGAAACTCTTTAGGAACTTTTATGATGACTCGCTGATTGTACTCAAAATTTTGAACATATTATTTATGCTCGGATTTGTGTTTTAATGGATTTTGACAAACCCCTACCTAAAAATATCACATTACAATTTGGGGAAGACACTTGGGAGCAAGTAGTGGACTATGAGAACATTCCTTTTCGTTGTAGAATTTGCCATGAATATGGTCATTTGGCCAGTGCTTGCCCAAATAAAATTCCTGATCAAAAGAAAGAAGATATAAACTCAGTAGGTTTCCAAATACCTAAGAAGAAGAACACTCATAAAAAACCAGTTATGAAGGATCAATCAAAGTCATCTGCTAATATGTTTGAAATCCTTTCCACAAATGATGTCCCAAGTGAGGAAGAGGAAATAATGGAAACTGAAATCTTAGAAACACAATTTAAATATGAAGGGAAGAACTCAGAGACAAACCAACAAATCAAAGGTTTTCAACATAAAAAAAGGGAGAAAATTTACACAAGAAAAACAATCTTTCAAATGTCAAAACTTCAAATAATGCAGGTCCCAATATAGACTCCGTTGAACCATCTAGTAAAATTTTGGTCGTGTACGAGCATTCTTCAAGGTTAGAAGCCATCTCAGATTCAATTGGAATAAGTCAAGAAATAGGGAAAAAAATTGAAGATGGATTCTAATCAAAAAGTAGGTCGCAAGACCAATCAATATCATATGGTAAAAGAAGGTGAAAAGCTTGTAGAGGAAGGTAAGATTAATGCCCTTCCCAACTTTTTTAGCCCTGGTATTAATGAAGATCATCACTTGGAATATTAGAGGACTCAAAGGGAGTCTTTCAAAACAAAATGAAATTAGAAGAATGATTCAGATAAATCATCCACATCTTGTTTTCCTTCAAGAAACAAAGATGTCAATGGAGGATATGGACTCAATTGCCAGTAAAATTTGGCCAGCTAGAAAAGTGGTTTCCCTCAGCTCCCAAGGGACTTCTGGTGGCATTGCTTGTCTTTGGGACCCAAAAGAGGTAGTTATTCACCATATGGTTGGCAGTTGGGGTTTGTTGGCTATAGCTATTCAAAGTAGACATTCCAACCAAATTATGCTCTGCATTACTATTTATGCTCCGACTTCTTTGGAGGAAAAAAGAAGACAAGTGGAAGGATATTACTCATATTATCTCTCATTTTCTTGAAGCTTGGATCTTGATCGGAGGAGATTTCAATACCATCCTCTCTTTGGATGAGAAAAAGGGGGAAATAGAAATTTGGACAAAAGCACTGACCTCATGAGCGAATATATTGCAAACCTCCATCTTGTGGATATCCAACCGGATAATGGCCTTATGACTTGGTCTAACATAAGGCAAGGCTTAGCTTGTATAATGGAGAGATTGGATAGGTTTTTGCTCTCTGAAAATTTCTTAATCCATGGTCACATTCCTAAAGTGAAGACTCTTAATAATGTTGGTTCGGATCATTGGCCATCATGGTGGAAATGTGGAAAACCAATGTGAGTTTCTCTCCTTTTCATTTTCAATTAATGTGGCTTAGAGACATTTCCTTCAGACCTCGTGTGCAACAATGGTGGAAGGAAGGTAAACCTAGGCATGGGACTAAGATGTTCTATTTTGCCAAAAGACTGCAATACATTAAATCCAAAATCAAGACTTGGAACTGGAAAGAGTTTGGGGATGTTCATAAAAAAAACATGAAGTTATTGCTCATATTGAAAATTTGAATAAGAAAATCCATTTAGATGGCCTCACAGAGAAGAGAAGTGCAGATGAAATTAAACTCACAACTCAGCTAGAGGAATGGGAAAAAAGAGAAGAAATCTTATGGAAGCAAAAATCTAGAATTCAATGGCTCAAAGAAGGAGATCGAAACACAAATTTCTTCCACAAATCTCTTCTAGCTCGAAGATCTCACAACTTTATTTCTTCCTTAAAATCAGATTCTGGAGATGTTGTTTATACTTGGGATGGCATGAACTCTATTGTTGTTGATTACTTTTCCAATATTTTTGCCGCTACTCCTCTTGACTCAGCTTCACAACAAAATGTTCTTCAAGCAATCCCTTCTCTTATCACTTCTGAGGAGAACTCTATTTTGACTGCTCCTGTTACTATCAATGAGCTTCAACAAGTAGTTTTTAAAATGCAAAAAGGGAAAACCCCAGGTCCCGATGGTTTTCCCATTGAGTTCTACCAAGAGTTTTGGGATATCCTTCATGTTGATTTATTAGAGGTGGTGGAAGAAGCCAGAAAGCCAAAGAAATTTTGAAGGTTATCAATAAAACTTATATTACTCTTGTTCCAAAAGCTCAAGAGGTTGATCATATCTCAGCTTTTAGACCTATTGCTTTATGTAATGTTCTTCTCAAAATCATTACTAAAATCATGGCGGAAAGGTTGAAGCCTCTTTTGCATAAGATTATTTCCCAGAGCAAGGGGGTTATGTGGAAGGACGTCAAATAGTAGATGAGATAGTTCTTGCTCAGGAAGCCATCCATTCCATGGATATGCAAAAATCTCCTTCCATGTTCATTCGGTTAGACTTATCCAAAGCTTATGACAGAGTGGATTGGCACTTCCTTATCAAAGTTTTGAGGCAATTTGGTTTCTCTAAGGATTGGATGGATTGGATTATGGGATGTATCTCTTCAGTTTCCTACTTAGTTCTTATCAATGGCAGGCCTTCTCAGTCATTCCCAACTTCCAGAGGTATTAGGCAAGGTGACCCGCTATCCCCTTATTTATTCATCATTCTTGCTGAATGCTTGGGTAGGACTATAACCAAAAAGAGGGAAAACAAAACCCTTGAGGGAGTTACCATTGCTCATGGAGCTAGACCTATCTCTCATCTTCAATTTGTGGATGACTCTACTCTTTTAGGTAAAGCTACAGCTTAAGGAAGCTTCTAATATTAAGCAAATCATTAGCTATTTTTCTAAGGCTACCGGGAAATTTATCAATGAAGTCAAATCTAAAGTCATTTTCTTTCACCGCTCTGACAGGAATCCATGGTCTTGGATAAATTAAGATATAAGAAGACCTCCCTTCCAATCACTTATTTAGGTATTCCCATAAATATTCAAAGGCAGAAAAATAAATATTGGAATTGGTTGTTGGACAAAGTCAAGAAGAAAATTGGAAAGTGGACCAACAAGTGGCTTTCTTCTGGGGGTAGAATCACCTTGGTAAAATCAGTCCTTCAAGCTATTCCTATTTATGTTTCTTCCATTTTGAATATCCCAAAGGTTGTTCTTCGAGAATTGGATCAAATCAGTCATCGTTTCCTTTGGAGTGGTACTAAGGAGAAAAGAAAATGGGCCTTGGTGAAATGGGATACTTTATGTCTTCCTAA
Source organism: Wollemia nobilis (assembly GCA_028583015.1). Classification (NCBI taxonomy): domain Eukaryota; kingdom Viridiplantae; phylum Streptophyta; class Pinopsida; order Araucariales; family Araucariaceae; genus Wollemia; species Wollemia nobilis. The sequence goes on from JAQPPZ010017086.1 coordinate 7,213,238, forward strand.
GAGTGAAGGGGGGTTAGGATTCCGGTCTTCTATTAATAACAACAAAGCTTTAGCTGCTAAATTATATTGGAGGATGTTGCATAACCCCAATGCTCTTTGGGCCAATAATCTCCGTGCTAAATATGCCGAGAACAAAAGTCCTGAAGACCTTGTTCGCTATCAACTTCCTACCAAAGGTTCTCCCATTTTAGCAGCTTCTTAAGAGTCGGTGAGGATTTGATAAAGAAAAATTTATTTTGGATCATTCATAATGGTCAACAGGCAAATTTTTGGACAGATTCTTGGGATGGTCACAAGCCTTTGATAACTCAGTTTCCCGATTGGAGGCCTTGGATGGAGGAGCTTCACCGAGCTAATTGGATAAAGGTGGCTAATTACCGTTGGTACCATACCGGTAATTCAAAGGTTGGTAGATATTGGATCCCTATTGAGGACTGGCCTATTCAAATCCCAGAAAGGCAAAGACAAGATATCCAAGGCATCCTTCATATGAGATCCCTCTCTTGGTCCCATGAAAAAGATTGTTTTGGATGGAACAACACTACTAAGGGTGAGTATTCAGTTGCTCAAGGTTATTTGACCTTATGCCATAATAATCCCAACCATTCTTCTCGACATATTTTCTCGATTGTGGGCTCAAAAGCTCTGGCCTAAGGTGAGGTTCTTTAATTGGCTTTTATTGCATCGTAGGGTGCTTACCGGTGAGCAACTTATGAAGCGTGGTTTTCATGGCCCTTTTAGATGTGAAATGTGTGAAGAGAATGTAGAAACTCTCAACCATATTTTTATTGAGTGTACTTTAGCCTCCGAGCTATGGAGGAGAATGGCCACTTTACTTGGCTTACAATGGTCCAATTTTTTTACTTTTGAACAACTTTGGAGGGATTGGCCTAATCAAGAGGGTGTTGATCATTTTATTAGGCAGCTAGTTTGGATGGGTTCTACCATTCTTCTTTGGAATATTTGGAATGAAAGGAACAACCAAATTTTTAATCAAGATAGGAAGGATATTCACTATATTTGGCAAAAGACCATAGCCAACTTAGTTGAATCAGTCCATCAACTCCTTAATCACCCCCAAAACTCCCACCAAAGATGGGATCAAGTGATGCAAATATTGAAGATTAAATCTTCTAAGGGCAACCAACTTAAAGGGAATGTGAGTATTAGTAAGATGGATAGGACAAGAAATTGGCAACCTCCTCCTAAGGATTTTGGAAAAGTCAATACTGATGGAGCCTCTAGAGGGAACCCTGGAAAAGCCAGGGTGGGAGGAATTGGTAGACTTTCAGATGGCTCCCTGGTTTTTACTTTTGCTGAGAATTTGGGTATTCTTTCCAATAACCTTGCCGAGGGGTATGGTATCCTCGTGAGGCCTTCAGGAGGCTACTAAGGTTGGATGGGAAAAGGTGTTAGTTGAGTCCGACTCTCAACTTATGATTAATCTCTTGAAGACTCCTTCTAAGAATCATAAGGTGGATTGGAGAATAAAAAGAATTATTGAGAAGATTCAATTAATCCAGATGGGATTTTTGAAAGTTGATTACAATCATGTGGTCAGAGATCAAAACAAGAGTGCTGATGCTTTAGCTAATTGGGCTTTGGACAAAGGTGATCTTACTTGTTATGGCCACCCTCCTAGATGGTGGGCTTCTCAAATTAGGGAAGCTCTTCTTTCTATCATTTCTTTGGATGGCTCCAGTTTTGAAGGTACCTAGTTTCTTCTTGTTTTTTTTTTTGCTTCTCTTTGGTTCATTCAGTTTTTTTTAGTTCCCTAGCTCATTCTATTCTTTATTTTGTTTCCTCTGTTGATTCTTGCCTTAATAGTCTTCTCGGTCTAGATAGGTCATTGTTATGTTCATTTTTTTCTTTTTTCTTTTTTGTTTTTTTTGTTTAGTTTTTTAAGGTGGGTGGGTTCTTTTGTTTTGTTTTGTTTTTGTGTTCTTTGTGTTGTTTTTTGTTGTTCTTGTGTTTTTGTTGTTTTTGTGTTTTTTTTTATGTTTTTTGTTATTGTTCTTGTGTTTTTTTCGTTCTTGTTCTTGGGTTTCTCTTTGTTTGTGTTAATTCGTGTTTTTATGTGTGAGTGTTTTCTATGTTTTTTGTTTTTGTTTATTGTCTGTTGTTGGTTGTTTTTTATTTTTATTTTTATTTTTATTTTTTAGGTTTTGGTTGTGTTTATTTTTCATGTTTTTTTTTGGGTTATGTCTTTGTAGTGTTCTGTTGTTTTTGTCTTGTTTGTGTTTTGTTATGTGGTTCTTGTGTTTTTCTATGTGGTTCGTGTTGTGGTTTCTTTTATCTTATTGTGCGTGTTTGGTTGTGCTTTTGTTTTTGACACACTCAAGGAGCATGTTTTTTATTTTATTTTATTATTTTTGTTGTTATTTACTTATTTTTAAATTGGTTTTGTGTGTTTGTTTGCTCCTTGAGTATGTCAAAGGTGGTAGGCCAGGTCCGAGTCATGGGTGTTTTTGGCGGAATGGATACCCTTGCCTCCTTGGGTCTTACCCGAAAGTGGCATCCCTTTTGGGATGTTTTCCACAAATAAAAAAAATAATAATAATATAAACAATTCTCACAATATTGCATGTAAAATACTGAAAATGATACAAAATAAAAGTCTACTAATGCAAGCATAAAGCTATGTATGTTCAATGATAATTACAATACTTTGTTACAAATATATAATTGTATGTGATTCCTCATATGTTGCACTCTTAACCTTTACTCTTCTTTACAACTCTTCATTTTCCTATTCTAAGGACACATATGCACACTTACATATTGGACACTTGTGCACATTTACATTCACAACACTTGCACTCATATGTACATGAGATATGTATTTCTTGCACATTATTACATTACATAAACAATTAACTCACTCACTAATCTAGGACACAATGCTAATATAATATTTACAATAATGTACCAAGGTGGTATATTGGTGTGTGCCAAATAATGTAATACACTCTAACATATCACTCTTAGGAAATGGTAAATACTATGTGAGTGCAAGTTGAACCATTGGTATATTGATAAGTATCTTATAGGGGAGGAGTGGCATACCTAGATATAGATTTTACCGATAAAAAAGAGGCTAGCGAAGAGGTGGTGGAGTCTATATTTGAGTTGCATACCAAATATTTATATCACTTATAACATGAAATAGTTCTAAAATAGTAAAATATGTTGAGCAAGGTGTTGCAAGAAGTTTGTCATTGTTGTCAACACGGGCAGTTAGATCCAATGATGTAGTGGACAGAAAGTGTAGGAGTCATTCAGATGCAGAAGATAGAAAAAATTCGAAGAAAAAGTCAAGTGAGAAAACTGTCGCGATATCGCGACATGTTTTCTGTCGCGATTTCGCGACAAGTCGGAGGAGAGAGAAGGCGCATTCGAAAATGTCACGATTTCGTGACAAGTCGGAGGAGAGAGAAGGCGCATTCGAAAATGTCACGATTTCACGACAAGTCGGAGGAGAGAGAAGGCCAGTGAAAATGTCACGATTTCGCGACAAGTCGAGGAGAGAGAAGGCACATAAATGTCACGATTTCAGACAAGTCGAGAGAGAGAAGGCAATGAAAATGTCATGATTTCACGACAAGAAGAAGAGAGAGAAGGCGCAAGGCAACTGTCACGATTTCGTGACATGTCGGAGGCCAAGAAGCTAAGTCGAGTAACTGTAGCGATTTCGCTACATGTTGAATTTTCCAGGCCAAGCCGGGAGAAAGTGTTAAGAGAAAAGATGTAGCGATTTCGCTACGAGTCAAAAGTGCTCAAACATAGGTGTAGCGATTTCCACCAACAATTACATTTCCACAAGTTGAAAAGCACAAACAAGAAGGTGTAGCGATTTCGCTACAAGTCCAAAAATGCACAACGTGAAGGTGTAGCGATTTCGCTACCAGTCAAAAGATCAGAACTCAAAGTTGAAGCAAGTCGAAAGCACAAGGCACAAAGGTGTAGCGATTTCGCTACCGCATGAAGCAAGAATTGTACGGAGGCCGAAAGCATCATGATTTCACGACAAAGCTGAGGATGACGTCAGCAAAATTGAAAGTGTCACGATTTCGCGACAGGGTGAAAGAAAAGCCGCTGGAAGCCGGAAGCGTCGTGATTTCGTGACAAAGCTGAGGATGACGTCAGCAAAATTGAAAGTGTCACGATTTCGACAGGGTGAAAGAAAGCCAAAGAGAGAAAGGCAGAAGGAAGAAAGGAAGCAAGTCGATTTCGTGACAAGATTGAGGATGACGTCAGAAAGTTTGAAGTGTCACGATTTCATGACAAGAACGATGGGAAAGCTATCAAAGGCCAAAATGGTCACGATTTCACGACAGCAAGGGCATGAAGGCGTACGGCTACAAAAAGTGTCGCGATATCGCGACATGTTAGTATTTCGGCAAAAAAAAGGTGACAAGTGGCAGAGCCTTGAGGCCAAAAAAGTTGAATCGAGGCCGAAAAATTTTAGGGTTTGCAACCGACATCTTCTAGGTGTTATTACCGGTTTTGAAGCCGCGACATTTGCTAGGGTTTTACAACGGATATTTTTAGGGTTTGCAGCCAACAATCACCAGGTTTAAGCAACCAAAAAATTCTAGGGTTTGAAGTTGACATCATTAGGGTTTGCAGCCGACGTCCTTAGGGTTACAGCCGACTATGATTTAAGATCTGTCTTGAAATTTCTTCTATAAAAAGAGGACTACTTCGAGTCTGAAAAGTGCGTTGCGATGAGATAATGTGCGAATGCGAGAAGAGTGATTGCGCAAGTGAAGTTCGGTCGAGTAGAGTGCAAAGTCGTAGTTCGAATCTGCATATCGTAAGCGCAATGTGTAGAGATGGAGTTCTAAGTTCAAAATGTTAGCGTGCAAACAGTAGAAGTGTCGATCATCCGGTTGCAGCAGAGATTGCGAAGAAGTACACAGAAGCGATCGGACAGTGCGAAGAGTTTTGCACAGAAGCAGAATGCAGAAAAATAGCAGACTGTAAGGAATAAAGTTTTATTCTATTATGTTTTATTATCTTTATTGTCCTCCAAGTTGTAGCTTGGTATAAGGGGTTGGTGCCTCTTTCTAGAGAGGTGCCGGTAAAATAGGAGTTGGTGCTCCATTCTCATTGAAGCAGATAAAGTTAAGGGGTTGGTGCTCCTTCCAGCTTGGTGCTGGTAAAGGATTATGTAAAGTTGTAGCTTTGCATTGACTGGATTTGGATGGTAGTCCAAGCAGTCATTTTTGAGGAGTAGCCACATTGGTGAACCTCGTTAAATTGTTGTGTTATGTGTGATGCTTTCTTGATGCATTTAGTATCTCTTTTATCTGCTTTAAACTGCTACTGGATTTAAAACCATATGTTTTAGAAATTTTAAAGAACACACTGATTCACCCCCCTCTCAGTGTCATTGTGATTACAACAATTGGTATCGGAGCCAAGTACCCGAACAGAGCTTAAACAACTAAGGTGATCTTGGAAGTTACGCAATGGCAAGTGGTGAAGGTTTCTCCTCGAACAAAGCACCATTGTTTGATGGGACTAACTATGCATTCTGGAAAATTAGAATGCAGACATATCTTAGTGCTTTGGGTTTTGACATCTCGGGTGCAGTAGTTAATGGTTACAAAGCTCCTGCAACCGCTCCAACAGACACTGCTGGTAAAAAGGCATTTGAATATGATTCAAAAGCAAAAAATGCCATCATGTGTGGACTAGTGGACAAGTGAGCTAGTCAAGGTCATAAATTGTGAATCAAGCAAAAGATATATGGGATAAACTAGAGAACATCCATGAAGGAGATGATAGGATCAAGGAGGCCAAGCTTCAAGCACATCGAGCTCAATACGAATCTTTAAAGATGGACAATGATGAGAACATAGAGACCTTCATGCAAAGAGTCAATGGGATCACCAATTCAATCAGAGGTCTCGACGAAGAATTAACCGATGCCGCTATCGTGAAAAAGGTATTAAGATCGCTCCCTCCTAGATTTGATTCTAAAGTCTCTCGCCATAGAAGAAGCCAAAGATCTAAATAGTTTTAGTATGGATGAGATGCATGGTTCTTTGACTCGCTTTTGAAATGAGAATAGGAAGGTCTAATCCCACAGACAGAGAAGCAGACTTTCAAAGCCCTAAAAGGCAAAAGCACAAAACAAGAGTCTCGAAGAAGAGGATGCTTCAGATGAAATGGAAGCAAATTTTGTCGTAAAGCTGAGAAAAGGAAAAGGAAAATACAAAGGAAAGCTACCTTTTAAATGTTTCAATTGTGGAGGCATTGGACACTTTGCTATCAAATGTCCTCTCAATGACAAGAACAAAGGTGAAGAAACTCAAAGATCAAGAAAGAAGTGAATGGAGGAAGAAAACAAACTACATAAAAGGCAATTTCAAAAAGAAAAGCTTTATCTCCCGAAATGCATAATCTTCAGAGGACAGTTCTAGTGAAGACTCTAAAGAAGGAACAGGTGAGGCTCTCTTTATGGCGTTTGAAGTAGAAGAATCAGAAGAGGCAGAAAACACACAAAAGAGAGAAGGAATGAACTCGAAGTATCTATTGAAATAGGTGAGGCTGAAGTTGATTTAGAAGGTGAGCTGGTTTTCGCTCTTATGGAATGGAAATCTGAGAAAAGAAAGAATAAAAAATTGTTAAGGAAGCTTGAGGATGCAAATGACATTATAGCTAGTCTAAAAACACAGACAGAGGAGTACAAGAAAATGTCCGAAGATCTTGAAGTACAAGGTAACCATGAAGATAGATTACTGTTGCAAATTGGAAGAAGAAAATGTTAGTCTTCGAATACAGATACAAGAGCTGGATCAAAAAATTAGTCGTCATTTAAAACGTGATGAAAGTTCGATGAAGCCGGACAAAATCCTAAGCGATCAAAGACCCACAGGTATCAAATTCGGTCCGGGCTTTATCGAAGGAGAATCATCAAATGGACCAAAGGCAAGCAATGTTGAATGTGAAAAGAGTAAAGACAAGAAACAAGTCGTTGAAAGAAAAACAAATCGTGCAAAAGAAAGCAAGAATGCCACTCCGAAATAGGAACCGACAATGACGGTTTTACCAAGGTCACACATCAAAAGAAAAGAAGATCCAAGGCTCCTGCAACAACTTGGCAAAAACCATCTTTCAGGTTCAATCATTATTTCTATGGTTTCTGTTTTAAATGTAATGGTTATGGGCATAAAATTGTGGACTGCAAGTACAATATAGGTCCTAGAAGTTTCACTAGTAGAAATGCTTTTGCTCCTCTAATGAGTTATGCAATAGAATGCTTTAATTGTCACAACTTTGGGCATATTGCTAGAAACTATCACAGTATTTCTGTTTCAAATCAATATCGTAAAAGAAGAATTCAACCATATAGGGCAAAACAAAATAGAATTTCTTCTGAAGGATATGTGCAAGATTCTGAAAAGGGTAAATCCAAGCTAGAACCCAACACCACAGCTTAAAACAGAATGGAAACAAAAAGAACAATCTCAGAAAGAACAAGAATCTTTAATAGTGCAGACAGCTTTTAGAGCTCGTAATAAATGTGTACTGTGGATCCTTGATAGTGGGTGCTCAAGTCATATGACAGGTGATAAACATAAATTTGAAAAACTACAAAAATATGAGGGTGGCTCTGTGAAGTTTGGAAATAATGATGGAGCCAAAATTATAGGAAAAGGGTCTCTCAAAATTAGTGAAGGGAAAATCAAGTCGAAGAAGTTTTATTTGTGGATGGTTTGAAACATAACCTCGTTAAGCGTTAGTCAAATATGTGATAAAGGTCATGAAGTAGTCTTCAAGAAGCAGTGGTTGTGAAGTCAAAAAATAAACAAGTGGGAAATTGATAGCAACTCGGTTCAAGGACGTCTCGGTAATCTGTACACACTCTCGGAAACTTCAGAAGGTACGTGTTTTATTGGACAAGAAGAAGAGAACCGGTTGTGGCATAAGAGGCTTGGACACATAAGTTTTGATAATTTGGTGAAAATCAGCTCTAAACAAGCAAGTGAGAGATATTCCAACCATTAAGAAACCTTCAAACAAGTGTTTGTGCTTCATGTCAGAAGGGAAAGCAAACCAGAGTGTCATTCAAAACAAAAGAGTACCACACTAGCAGGCCTTTAGAACTTATTCATACTGACCTGTGTGGACCCATGAGAACTCAAAGCATAAACGACGACAAATACTTTATGCTGTGTATCGATGATTATTCCATAATGACATGGATATTCTTCCTAAAAGATAAAACAGAAGCTTTTGAAATGTTCAGAACCTTCAAACAGCTAGTTGAGAATGAAACAGAAAAAGGATTAAATGCTTGCGATCGTACAGAGGAGGAGAATTCATTTCGAATGAATTTATAGAATACTGTGAAAAATATGGTATCGGAGACAATATTCAGCAAGCCTTAACTCCTCACAGAATGGTGTAGTAGAGAGAAAGAACAGAACTATACAGAAATGGCACGCACCATGCCGAGTAAAAACAAAATAGCAGATAGATTCTGGAAAGAAGCAGTTCACACAGCAATATACATTCAAAACAGATACATGTTAAGAACTCATGAATGCAAAACACCTTATGAGTTGTGGTTTGGTAGAAAAGCAACAACAAAACATCTCAAAGTATTTGGCAGTAAGTGCTACATCGAAAAACCGATGACAACCTTGGGAAGTTTGAAGATAGAGCAGATGAAGGTGTCTTTGTTGGTTATTCTCCAAATAGCAAAGCTTACAAATGCTACAACAAGAGACTTAAGAAAATTGTGGACAATGCAGATGTTAAATTCGATGAAGGGAGGAAACAAATAGTTAACTTTCAAGAAAACTACCCAATCTACGAAGAAGTCATTGAAGGAGATGAGGTGCATGGAACAGAAAATACGTCTACGGTTGATGCAGATAATTTATCCGATGACTCAGAGGTGCAAGAAAACAAAAAATTCAAAACAGGCAGCTGGCAGAAAAATCATCCTAGAGACCAAATAATTGGAGATCCCACAGCTGGCATTCAGACAAGAAAGAAAGTAATAAGTAATTACTCTCTTTTATCCAAGATTAAGCCCAAAAACATAGATGAAGCAAGCAAAGATGATAGCCGGATGAAGGCAATAAATGAAGAGTTGGATCAGATTGAAAAGAACAAAACTTGGGAATTAGTACCCAGACTTGCAAATAAGAATATAATCGGCACCAAATGGATATTTCGGAACAAATTAAATGAAGACGGACAGGTCATTAGGAACAAAGCAAGACCGGTTTGTAAAGGGTATGCACAGATCGAAGGCATTGATTTTGAAGAGACTTTTGCACCAAAGGGCTGATTAGAAGCAATTAGAATGTTTCTGGCCTTAGCAATCCACAAGAACTTTAGAGTTTATCAGATGGATGTAAAATCTGCTTTTTTAAATGGAAAACTTGAAGAAGAGGTCTATATTGAACAACCAGATGGCTTTCAAATTAGTGAAGATCCTAACCTTGTCTGCAAATTAAAAAAAGCACTGTATGGATTAAAACAAGCACCACGGGCATGGTATGCAAGGCTAGATAATTATCTTTCTCAACAGGGATTCAAGAAAGGATTAGTGGACAATAATCTGTATGTAAAAACAGAAGGTGGGCATCTCATTGTTCTAGTTGTCTACGTAGATGATATCATATTTGGCAACAACAAAGATGAATCTTGTAAAGACTTAGCAAATAAGATGCAGAATGAATTTGAAATGTCTATGATTGGTGAACTTGCCTTACTTTCTTGGGCTACAAGTTAATCAAAATGAGAAAGGCATATTCATTTCCCAAATTAAGTATGTAAAAGAAATGTTAAAGAGGTTCACTATGGAGGACTGTAAGCCAAGTAAGCACTCCCATGACAACAAGCTGCAAGTTGAGTAAAGAAGACAAATCTCCACCTGTAGATCAAACCATGTATAGATCAATGATAGGAAGCTTACTATATTTAACAACGAACCGGACTCGATATTCTCGCAGGCAGCTTGCATGGTAGCTAGATTTCAGTCCAGCCCCAAAGAGACTCATGTGATAGCAGCTAAAAGGATTTTTCGGTATCTCAAGGGCACCATTGAGTATGGGTTGTGGTATCCAAAAGGCAAAGACTTCACTCTTATATCATATTCAGATGCAGATTGGGCTGGATGTGTTGATGACAGAAAGAGTACCAATGGAGGTGCATTCTATTTGGGGGACAGATTGGTTGCATGGCACAGGAAGAAGCAAGAGTCAGTTTCTTTATCTATAGCTGAGGCAGAATATATTGCAAGAAGGAACATGTTGCACACAAGTCTTGTGGATGAAACAAACTTTGAAAGATCTAGGTATTAATTTTAGTGAACCAATATCAGTAAAGTGTGATAACACCAAAGGCAATTAACATCTCTAAGAATCCAAGAATGCACTCACGGACAAAGCACATTGCTATAAGGTATCATTTCTTGAATGAGAAAGTTGCAGAAGGAGAAGTTAAATTGGACTATGTCCCAACTACAGTAACAAGTAGCAGATATTTTTACAAAACCTTTGCCCAAGGAAGTATTTGAGTACCTTCGAAGCAAATTAGGAGTAGTCACACTTCCTAAGAAGTGACTAGCTACAGTGATCACTTTCTCATGGGGAGCATTTGAGTATTTGACTATTCTTTTGCTCATGATCATAATTTGTGCCAGATGCAACAAATTGTGCCTGAGAAGTGTGAGGATGGACTCGTGGGGAGTTTGCAAGCAGCCCTTTGGTATTATTGACAAAGGGGGAGAAGAGGTACAGGAATGTACACAGGTGTTGCCAACAATTCCAAAGGGGGAGATTGTTGAGCAAGGTGTTGCAAGAAGTTTGTCATTGTTGTCAACACAGGCAGTTAGATCCAATGATGCAGTGGACAGACAAGTGTAGGAGTCATTCAGATGCAAAAGATAGAAAAATTCGAAGAAAAATTCAAGTGAGAAAACTGTCGCGATATCGCGACATGTTTTCTGTCGCGATTTCGCGACAAGTCGGAGGAGAGAGAAGACGATCCGATTCGACAAGGGAGGAGAGAAAGGCGCATTCGAAAATGTCACGATTTCATGACAAGTCGGAGGAGAGAGAAGGCACATGAAAATGTCATGATTTCACGACAAGTCGGAGGAGAGAGAAGGTGCATGAAAATGTCACGATTTCACGACAAGTGAGGAGAGAGAAGGCGCAGTTGAAAATGTCACGATTTCGTGACAAGTCGAAGAGAGAGAAGGCGCAAGGCAAACTGTCATGATTTCGCGACATGTCGGAGGCCAAGAAGCTAAGTCGAGTAACTGTAGCGATTTCGCTACATGTTGAATTTTCGCCGGCAAGCCGGGAGAAAGTGTTAAGAGAAAAGATGTAGCGATTTCGCTACGAGTCAAAAGTGCTCAAACATAGGTGTAGCGTTGGGTTACAAGTTGAAAAAGCAAAATAAGAAGGTGTAGCGATTTCGCTACAAGTCCAAAAATGCACAACGTGAAGGTGTAGCGATTTCGCTACCAGTCAAAAGATCGTAACTCAAAGTTGAAGCAAGTCGAAAGCACAAGGCACAAAGGTGTAGCGATTTCGCTATCGCATGAAGCAAGAATTGTACGGAGGCCGAAAGCGTCATGATTTCATGACAAAGCTGAGGATGACGTCAGCAAAATTGAAAGTGTCACGATTTCAGGTGAAAGAAAGAAAGGATTAAAGCCGAGGATGACGCAAATAAAGTGTCACGATTTCAGAAGGAAAGAAAGCAGAAGCTGCGGATTTCACGACAAAGATGAGGATGACAAAAGTGCATGACAAGTTGAAGAGAGCCTCGAAGAAGCGTCGTGATTTCGCGACAACATTAAGGATGACGTCAGCAAAAGTTCGAAGTGTCACGATTTCATGACATGAACGATGGGAAAGCTTTCAAAGGCCAAAATGGTCGCGATTTCGCGACAGCAAGGGCATGAAGGCGTACGGCTACAAAAAGTGTCGCGATATCGCGACATGTTAGTATTTCACGGCAATAGTTATAGAAAGGTGACAGAAGTGGCAGCAGCGTTTGAGGCCAAAAAAGTTGAATCAGGGCGACAAATTTTAGGGTTTGCAGCTGACATCTTCTAGGGTTTACCCACACTTTACAACTTATTAGGGTTTTGAAGCCGACATTTGCTAGGGTTTTACAACAGACATTTTTAGGGTTTGCAACCGACAATCACCAGGTTTAAGCAGCCAAAAAATTCTAGGGTTTGAAGTTGACATCATTAGGGTTTGCAACCGACGTCCTTAGGGTTACAGCCGACTATGATTTAAGATCTGTCTTGAAATTTCTTCTATAAAAAGAGGACTACTTCGAGTCCGAAAAGTGCGTTGCGATGAGATAATGTGCGAATGCGAGAAGAGTGATTGCGCAAGTGAAGTTCGGTCGAGTAGAGTGCAAAGTCGTAGTTCGAATCTGCATATCGTAAGCGCAATGTGTAGAGATGGAGTTCTAAGTTCAAAATGTTAGCACGCAAATAGCAGAAGTGTCGATCATCTGGTTGCAATAGAGATTGCGAAGAAGTACACGTAAGCGATCGGAAAGTGCGAAGAGTTTTGCATAGAAGCGTAATGCAAAAAATAGCAGACCGTAAGGAATAAAGTTTTATTCTATCATTTTTATTATCTTTATTGTCCTCCAAGTTGCAGCTTGGTATAAGGGGTTGGTGCCTCTTTCCAATAGGTGCTGGTAAAATAGGAGTTGGTGCTCCATTCTGTTGAAGCAGATAAAGTTAAGGGGTTGGTGCTCCTTCCAGCTGGTGCTGGTAAAGGATTATGTAAAGTTGTAGCTTTGCATTGACTGGATTTGGATGGTAGTCCAAGCAGTCATTTTTGAGGAGTAGCCACATTGGTGAACCTCGTTAAATTGCTGTGTTATGTGTGATGCTTTCTTGATGCATTTAGTATCTCTTTTATCTGCTTTAAACTGCTGCTGGATTTAAAACCATATGTTTTAGAAATTTTAAAGAACACACTGATTCACCCCCCCTCTCAGTGTCATTGTGATTACAAAAAAATATCTAACAAAACAAACCATGTAAAATTTGAAACTAAAATTATACAAAGAGCAAAATTTTATTTAAGTTTTTAAAACTAGATATTGAACCTTGAATTTAAATAATAATACTAGAATATGACCCTTTAATTGATTATAATTAACTATTAATTACAAAGGTATAACTTTTCATAAGGAATGTGCTCTTTCAATAGAATATAATAAATAGAGAGAAAATTATTCATTCACATTCATCATCAAATATCATGTACTTATATTTACCTCTTATTGATAAATACTTGACAATTAACACTCCTAAGTAACTTCATAAAAGATGAATCAATATGAATGAATGATATCTTTTAATGTCCCTTACAGTCAATGGTTTGAAGGACCTATCAAAGTTTGTCCAAAGATAAATATGAATGGTCCAATATATTGATCAAGAAATGATTTAACTGATTCACCTTTTATTCAAAATAGTAAAAATAATTATATTGATTCACTTTTGAAGAATAAAAATTATATGCATATGATATAAAAATGATTAAATATATTACTTTAACATGATTTTCAATATACTTTAAGTTTCTTATCCCATGCACATGAAATCATATGTAGTTAATCCTATTAAATGTAAAACAACTAAGTGAATAAACGATCAAATTAAAATACGAAGTCATCTATCCTTAATTCATTGAATTTTTTTAAATATCATTGCAATGAATTGAGTGAACATACTCACACACATGAAATAGACCATAAAAATCATGTAAATAAAAAACACAAAAAAAATGTAGATATATAAGTTAAATATAAAAAACACATCAACTCATGTTAGGGGATTTAGATAAGAAGCCAAAAGATATGAGAGCCTTGTCTTATGTGTGGAATAGGAAAAGATGCATCTCCTAGATACATGAGGAGAGCAATAAATAAAGAGTCCAAGAGTCACCTTTCTAAGGTTATATTATGGAGACAAAGCTCCATGTTGTATATGATCACAAATTAAGTCATTCAAGCATTGATAATAATAAAGCTTGTATGCATAGTTTGAGCAATTCTACTATAATTTTTCTTCATGTTATTTCATGAATGATTTTGGCCATTTTACTTCATATTATTGTTATTTTATATGAATGTTATGTTCTTTAGTATTGGCCATATATATTGAATGCTCAAATATTAATATTATATTTGATCCTGAATATTGGGACCTATGATAATATGACTAAGTTTAGCAAGAATTCCCATTATCCTCTAACGTATTTGCTTTATATATTGATAGATTAGAATATTGACTAAATCTGAATGAAGAGGACAATGTTTATTTTAAAGATATATGGTGAGTCTTCTTTTATACGTATATGATTTTATTTTGATTGTAATATCAACAAAGGGTTTGAGATAACATTTAAAGGTGTTAGAACACTTTTGCAAGGAGGGAGGATACTGGCAAAACCAAGATCATGATCTTCTACATTCAAAATAAAAATAATTAGTTTAGCTTTTATTTTGAAGGGGGTATTTTGAAAGATGTAAAAAACTACAAATATCTTGGGATAGAATTCAATAATAAGCTCATTTGAGAAAACATTAGAAGGATTAAGAGCACATTTTGGATTAAGAGCACATTTTGAGAAACAAATAAAATAAAGAAAACATTAGAAGGATTAAGAGGATATATTGTATTACAAAACTAAAGTAGAGACGTTGAATTATAGTACTAGAAGACTATATGGGTTTTTTTTGGGCTACAATTGGTATCAATGATCTATATGGATGTGAAGTGTTGCCTATCAATTGTAACAACCCCCGTTGTCACTACTCAAACTTTCAGTTTTTTTTTATCAATCATCTCTCACTAGTCAATCATGAGTGAAGGACATATTAGATGAAGATATTTCAATGGATAAGTAAGTTTCCTTCATCAACTAACTAAAGTCCCATACCTTTAGTTAATTGAATGTTCAATTTGCCATTTAGTTTATTCATTAAGGCATTGGTTAAGTTTACTTATAAACCAATCAAAGTTAATCATCATACATATTTAATCAACCCATTATCCATAATAGTATCATCATCTAATTACAATATCAAGAGATAAGAGTAATAATCTTAATTCATCACTTTATCCAATAAGCAATAAGTAACACAATTGTATTTACTTGTGACATTATTCCATTAACATTTCATGTTTACATAGCATATTCTATCATGAGAAATTAACATTTAAACATCACCTCATGATAAACCAAATACAACATTCATACATAGCAGTGAAAGTAATCCATAATATTTAATCAAGATCGTTTGCAAATCACAAAATGTATACACAACATGTATCGTGGGAACCCTCATGGGGAATAAACCCAACCTATGATTCTCCTCTCAATTCATAAACTAGAATATCATAATTACAATTTAGAAGGCATCCCATAGATCCAATCTAAAACAATAATACAATTAAAGATCCCATTGTTCCTTTTTAGATCATGATGCACTTAAGGAAAATCCTATTTCCTTTGTCTAAGTCATCAACCTAAAACTAAGAACCTTACTCATTCTTATATATGTTTATGAATTATCATTGGACACATATTAAAGAGAATCTAATCGACTACCAGAGGGAACCCCATAAATTCCCTCGAGAATGAATTCCCCATTCATTCTCCTCTTGGCTACATTCCTTTTCTACCAAGAGTGTCTTCCTAGAATTTCAATTAAACATAAACCTATTTTCCTCCTTCTCTTTCATGATATTGGAAAAAGGTTTATAAATTTCATCTACAATTTTGTAATTCCTGTTACTACAACTTGACCATCAATTTTTCCACCAAAAATTGCTTTCATATAATAATCAAGTTACCAGCAAATTGATCCTTTGATGTCAATCAATGTTCCAGCAACATTCAATGCCAACATATTAGGTCAATAGTTGATTTTTACAAACTCTTCAAATATTTGATACCCCTACTTACCAAAATTGGATCCATAGTTGTTCAATCTCCTTTAAAAGTTTTATCACCAAATTGATCTTGAGGATGCATTTGGCTGTTATCCAATTTCCTCCATTTAACCATATTAACTTTAAACCATTTCCTTGAATAGTTTATAATATCTTCCAGAATAATAAATTCCCTAATCTAAGGATTTTTCTTCCATTAATTCCTCTAACATTGTTATTGTGTCTCATATATTTATTAAGGATGGTTTAGCCCAATACCATCCTTAGACTTAGACTAGGAAGCAAGTTGAAATATCAAAGATCCAATTCAATCCTCTAAGATAACAAGACATAGTTATTTTATTTAGAATAAGAAAGCATAGTTGTAATCCTTTTAAGACAAAAGGTTTAACCTTAACCAGGTTACATTTACCATTGCATTCACTTGGACTCTACTATAATGAAAATTTTGGTTTTAACCTTTAAAGCAGGCGGGTCGATTTAACCATAAATTAAATTTCTAAATGCGACTTTCCTAACAAGTCGACTCCCTTCACCTAGAAACTCGTGCCTTAGCCACTAAGATAGATTAACAATTTTTGCGTGGTCAAAGAAATACGCACCGCAACTTGGTGATCGTCGTTTTGTGGCCACCACTTGACCACCGAGTGTTGGTTACTTAATATTGAGGCCTTTGTCTTTAACAACAACTAATACTCATCCTGCATATACAATGTGGGATTATTCGATCCCACTGATAACAAAATAGTTTAATTCTCTCTACAACTACGTAGGAGACAACGAATTATAAGCGGTCACATGTCAGTAGGGTGATAACAAAATAGTTTAATTCTCTCTACAACTACGTAGGAGACAACGAATTATAAGCGGTCACATGTCAGTAGGGGTGGGGTCAATAAAAGACCAAGTGGAAATATTAGGGCGAGGTCAAACTGCTAGGTGGTAAAAAGCAGAATCTACCACGCGTGCCTCCAACTGGCACTATGACAACCACCAAGTGGTTGGTTGCATGACCCCAACTCGTGGTTGATGGCCTATGGCGTATATCTTATTTTACAGGTTTTCGTACTCTGAGCATATCCCATGTGGGATAATGCTCGGGGTAGCCTTTTCGTGGGCTCCGCCTAAGCAATCATGTGTAAGCCATTCTTCGACTGCTTCATAATTCAATGTAGGGATATTAACTTAGTCCAGGGATGTTTAACCTTTGTTAGCCCCTTTACATAACATCAATGCCTATATTATAGCATTACTCATCTGTTGCTTATTTCAAATAGGAAAGGCGTATTTCATGAACCCTTATAGATAGGCGACAACAGGGTTAGAACTCATCGTCTAGAGTTATGTATCTCACCCGAAGGATTCATCAACTGTGATTAAGGGAATCATTACATTTGATTGGCCACCTGGTTATATTGTGATAACGATGGATAAGGGTTGTGTTTACTATAATGGTGCTTGAGAGCATCTGAATATGATATATCATAGAGAAACATCGATGATCTGGTATTTGGGTTACAGGCACCAGCGAATCTTCAACAATGAACTCAATCATACATTACCCCCCAATCAAAGTTTAAGTGGTTTTAGCAGCAACAACTCAATGGAGCGCTATCACAGAGCCCAATGAAAATATCCAATGATTACCCACAAGTGTTCATTAGATATCCATATCCTAGCAATGTCTACTTACACAGATGTCAATTAATTCGATCATAGGACAGAAATTATGTTGACGACTTCTTAGGGAGAATGGCAAATCTTTTCAGCAATGGCTTCTCGCTAAAACAATTATAAATTCTATCTGGAATAATCCTCTAAATATAGGCAGGTTTAGGTGCCGTTATCTATAAGTTTATCACACTTATTGTTTTTGGTTTATGTTGCCATGAGCGAGTGTCGATCCGACTATCATGGTCAGAACAATTTATCCCTATGGTTTCGTCGATCTAAACAGGGTAGCTACACGTAATGTGGAAATACATCCCACATACCTTACATGAAGGATGTATTCTTGGTATAATATCATCCTCAAGCATGAGAGTAGTAACCATCACCCGTTGATTGAGGGGGTTTGACAGCGTAGCAAAAAGGGTTGACTTGAAAGTTCTCATCTACGATTTGAATCTAAATCTAAGATTGATCTTCCTTAGATCCTTAGTTGAAAATAAAATCAAACGAAGCTTTAAACTAGCATAGCAACTTAATCAAGAAGGCATCTTCCTTCCTCAAGCTCCTTATAATACTCCAAAATACCTCCTTCTTTAACTAGTAAATCTTTCAAATCTTCTATTTTCTGATCCGTCAAGGTGGAGAGCATAAGAGCATACTCTCTAGGTTTTCCAAGGCCTTCCTTCCTCAAGCTCCTTATAATACTCCAAAATACCTCCTTCTTTAACTAGTAAATCTTTCAAATCTTCTATTTTCTGATCCGTCAAGGTGGAGAGCATAAGAGCATACTCTCTAGGTTTTCCAAGAATTCCTAGCTCTCTTCTCTTCTTAATAGGCTCTCTATTTATAGTAGGAGAACACCTCTCATGAGCCCACTAGTGGCCTATTAAAATATTATGCAAGAGGTGTTATTTTATTAATCCCCACCTCCCTCATGTGATTGGAAATCAATGTATTCATTTTTAATTTGGAGAAAGGTCCAAGATAGGTGGGTGCATGCACCTTCTTGTCTTTGTGTCCCCTTTATGGCCAACATCCTACATTCTTGACCATATTTAAAAATAGAGGGAATAATATTTCTTTTCTTCCCACTAAACATATTAGGCCATGAGGTGTTTAAAATATTCATTCAACATTTAAATAATCCTAGTGCCTAATTTGATCCAATCATAATTGGAAACCTAATTTGCATTCATACTAATGCAATTAATCTAATCCAACATGATTTTTTTTTTTGGTAAGTTGGAGTTTTGTTTCAGAGGGTTTTAACTGGGTCCCAACCCCAGATATACAAAAACTTCATCAAGTTGAAGTGCATTCATGTTGCATAATCCTCTATCATGAGGGATCAGTCTACACCATTCTAACCAATCCCGCGCAGGGGATACTATTGCCAAAATTCCCTCGCAGGGGATGTAAATTTCGGTAAACAGGTGGTGCTTGCCCACGCAGGGGCTGCTGAAACTAAACAAAAATAACCCATAGATAATCGCTAGGGCCCTCACAGGGGCTGACATAGGGAGACCCAACCAAGTGGGTAGCCAGACACAAAAATAGACATCACCAAAAATTGCAGCAATAAACCCCATAAAACCTCTGAACAAAAACAGACAGACCCAAAGCAGATCAAGGGTCGACCTCCGTGATATCCTCTTTAGCTTGGTCAACACACTACTAGAGGGCGTGCTTTAGGGCGGCGCTCACGCTTTCGAAAGCGATGATGAAGCTCCGAAGAAACATCCAGGTGAGACGGTTGGAGATGCCAGATGTGGGGGCCGAGTCCCCACTGAGGTCTTCAATCTCCAGAGGAGAATTCTGACTGGATTCTATTTTGGGCTTCTTGGCCCTGGACGACCTATGAACAGGGGTGGCCGCTTCTTCAATTTTAGCTTTACGTTTTCCCAAAGAAGGCTTCTTGCTAGCGGGAGGGGTGGGTTTGGATGGGGATGGGATGGGTTTGGATGGGGAAGGGGTTGGTTTGGATGGGGAAGGAGTGGGGGCGGGAGGGGAGGGGATGGGTTTGGAAGGGGAAGGGGATGGTATGGACGGGGAAGCTGCAACAATGCCTTTCCCAGAGGTCGGGGTGCTGGGAACTCCATCGTTGGCCATAAGCTCACTAGACATAGAGTGAGCAAGGGCTTTGGGGGGGTTGGGAGAAGGGGGGAGGATTGCAAGGGGGTAGCCGCAATGGGGGGATTAGCCAGAACGTGATAGTAAATAACAATGAACAACCCCTAGTGGGCAGGGGGGCACTTTTCTTGCGAGCAGCGGCTATAGAGAGACGCATGGATCGATAAAGGAACCCAAGAATGTTCATGGGTTTGTATCCCCGGACATGGTTGACAAGGGCAAGGTGGAAGCTGGCCATAGGCTTGTTGGGATCATCGTAGGCCAAATACTGAATGAGGGGAATGGCAACAGTGGGGAACGAGGGAGGAAGGGATTGATGGTCCAGGGCATGGCCATCCCACAAGAAGTTTTGGTAGTTGGGGAAACCTTCCAATTCAGGTTCCCAATAGTGTTTGTCATGGCGGACAAGACGCCCACCGACCGATAGTTCTGCAATCTTGCCAATCAGCTCTAGAGTGACCTTAAAGTGCAGGTTCCTAACACAGACATGGTCGTTCGACCATGTACGAACAAATTCCTTAGTGATGTCTTCCTCAGCTCCATGAAATTTTGATAACAGGGTGGTGATTTGGGCGCCCTACAGGTAAGCAGACGCCAGGGTGTCCAGCTGGAGAGAGCTCGGTTCAAGGTAGGCCATGGTGGCGATGGTGGGGATAGGAAGAGAGGTGATGGAGGAGGCCCACATAATAGACTTGCAGAGGGGAGTGTCATGGACTAGGCTAGAGTGGGGAATTAAATAGATCGGGGGAGGCGAGAAGCTCATGTCGAGCCTCGCGGATGGGTGACAGGTGGACGGGGGGATGCCAAGCCGAGGATGGCGAGGATTGAGGGGAAGCCTAGGGACCATATCCGCATGGGTGAAGGTGATTACTTGGGCAAGGTCTGCAGACATGGGTAGGGGTGTGGAAGGGAAAGGAGGTGCGGTTGGAAACGTGGCAAAGGGAGCTGGCAGAGAGCATTGGGACACCGCGGATGGAAACCAGTATTTTGACTTTGCATGATGACTTTGATGGATTACGATGGAGCAGCCAATCACCACGGGGTGTTGGAGCACACATCGCAAGGCTCTCGAACAATGGGACGCCCAAAGCAGATCCTGCACAATATTGAAAAAATAAATCATTGGTTAGCGTGGATGGATTTGGAGTACCTATCATGACTGTCCGATGCCACAAATTGGAGGACATCTGGTGGGAATGAGTCATGCCACATGGTGATGGGTGTTTGCCCTAAGCCCATGTTGGCCAATCTATCCACAAGCCGATTGGCTTCCCTGTATGTATGACTGGCTTCCACCTAGCAATGTTGATTTAACAGCTTCCTACTTTCTTGGATAAGGGATCTGATATTCCACGGAGGGGCTTTGTTGGAGATTAGGTAACCAATGATATTAAGAGAGTCCCCTTCAACATGGATCTTGACACATGACCCCTTTATGAGGTGAAGACTTCACCACAGGGCCCACGCCTCGGCCATATTGTTGGTTTGATGATGAAGATTCTCTGCAAAAGCCATAACCATATTTCCTCTGTGATCCCTGATCACTCCCCCTACCCCGGCCAGACCGGGATTCCCTTTTGATGCGCCATCGAAGTTCAACTTTACCCATCCCTCAAGAGGGGGATCCAGCGAGCTTTGGTCCTGGGATGGGTCGAGGGGGGATAAGGTGGGAAGGGGGATGTTGAGGGAATTGATGATGTCAGCCTCACTCTTGCTTAAGGGGGATCTGGGCCATGGGAGAAGATGGGAGTTTTTAGAAGCATATGAAATGGCTTTAATGGCTATGGAGGTGGAGTTGTAAAAGGTGGTTGAGAAGACCCTATGATTGTGTTCGAGCCAAACTTGCCAAATGAAGTGGTGGAGGCAAATTTTCCAAAGGAAAGCTACTTTGGGATTTCTGAAGGGAGCAGGCCATTGGATGAACATGTCTAGGAGGGAGTTGGGGTGGGCCCAATGGATTTGAAAGGTGGTGAACATGTGATCTAAGTCATCCCTAGTGAACTCACACTCTAAAAGGAGGTGGTCAACGGATTCCCAGTTGGACAGGTAGAGGTGGCATCTGTTGGGGATAGGGATCCCTCTTTTCATAAGATTATCAGTGGTGAGGACCTTGTTTTGAATGGTTGTCTAGGAAAAGAACCCAATTTTTGGGACAAGGTGCTTAACCCAAGCTAACTTGAATGGAATAGTGGGAACCCAGGATTTGACTAACATGGAGTGGGTAGACTTGACTGTGAAATCCCCACTGTCAGTTCTCGCCCAGACTGGGTAATCTGGGGAGACTATGGTAGGGATAATGGTGGTTCTAAGCATCTTGGATAGAATCTTGTCGGCCCGCAAGAGGTGCTCATTGTCTTCTGGAGGAATCTTCCATTTGCCTCTATCCATGTAGTTCACCACTTTGCTTCCCCATCTCCTTTCGAGACTTGGTCTAAGTCTGGACACCTCAGGAAGATCCTTGAGGGGTTTGTCTTTCAACCACGTGTCTTCCCAAAATTTAATAGATGCACCTGTGCCTAGCTGCCATCGTGTCCCTCTCATGATAAGAGGTTTCACTTGGATTACACCCCGCCAAAAGGCTGATCCATTGGTAGGGATGTTGTTGTCCATTAGGGGTAAGTTTTTGAGATATTTGCTTTGGACGATAGTGACCCAATCTGCTTTATAGTTGGTGAACAACTTCCAGGCCTGTTTTTCTAGTAAGGCAATATTTATGTTTGTTGATCTTCTCATACCAAGTCCCCCTGGTCCCTGGGCTGGCATACTTTGTCCCAACTAACAAGGTGGAATTTTCTTGAGTTTTTTGGGCCGGCCCAAAGAAACTTTTTTGAATTTGCTCGATTTTGGAATGAATAGAGGCAGGAGCTTTGAAGACTAACATGAAATAGATCGGGATGCTTTGGAGGACTGCCAAGGTGAGGGTTGCTTTGGCTGCTTGGGAAAGGAGGGAGCCCTTCCAGGCAGTAAGCTTGTGATTGATCCTCTCAATGACATTGTCCCACATAGATTCCTTCGGGTTCATGGTGAATAGTGGGAGTCCCAGGTAGGAGGTGGGGAGGGCAGCAATGCAACATTGGAGGATTCGAGCAATTTTTCGCTACCTGTTACCTGGTGTGTTCAGGAAATAACACTTACTCTTAAGATAGTTGATTTCTTGCCCTACAGTAGATGCGTAGGTATCAAGGATCCCTTTGATGGATTTAGCTTGGACAACGGAGGCCGATGTTGCAACAATAGTATCGTCAACAAACTGTTGGTGAGACAAGGGGGAGAGTCGAAAGAAGCTTTGATACCTGACATGCATCCCGAAGCCATGACCTGTTTGAAAGCTCTACCCAAGGACTCGACCAAGATGATGAATAGAAAGGGGGACAGGGGATCTCCCTTCCTGATCCCTCTGAGGCTAGGGAAATAACCTACAACAGACCCATTGACTAAAATTGAGAACCACGATGAGGTGATGCAGCCTTTGATGAGATGAACCCATTCTGTGTGGAAGCCGAATCGAGCTAGAACTTTGAGGAGAAAATCCCTATCCACCCGATCAAAAGCTTTGTTGATATCCAGTTTCAGAAACATGGCCACTTTTTTGTTGCATTGGGATGAGTGGAGGGTTTCATGAAGAGATATGATGCTATCAGTGATTGATCTGCCTTCTACAGAGCTTCCCTGGCATGGATCAATGATGGAGGGGAGGATCTTCTTAAGCCTGAGAGCTAGGGATTTGGTTAGGATCTTGTAAAGGATGTTGCATAGGCTTATTGGTCTGAAGTCATTCATGGATTTGCATTGGGGGCTTTTAGGAACCAGGGCAATGAAAGTGGAGTTAGTTCCTCGAGGGATGGTTTTGGTTCTCTGAAGCTCCATGATGGCATCACTCACCTCCTTCCCAACTATGTCCCAGAAGGTCTGAAAAAACCTAGGGGGAAACCCATCAGGCCCAGGAGCCTTATCAGCTTTCATGGAGAACAAAGCACTTTTGATTTCTTTCTCAGAGAGGGGTTGGATCAGGGATTTGTTCATCTCAGGGGTAACCAAGGGGGGGATATTTTCTAGCAGGGCTTCCTGGGCTGCAATATTGGAGGGATTTTTAGTGCCCATAATGTTGCTAAAAAAGGTGGAGGCTTCTTCCCGGATCTTGATGATGTCCTGAGTGATAGAGCCATCCCTCAAGGTGAGTTCTCTGATTTTGTTTGTGCTTCTATTTCGCAGAGTAGAAGCATGGAAGAATCTAGTATTGGCATCCCCCTCCTTGAGCCAAAGGGCTCGAGATTTTTGGTGCCAGAAGGTCTCTTCCTTGGCTAGGATGTTATGATATTCGGTGAGCAGTTGCCTTTCTTCTTCCCTGAGCTGGTGGGTCCACTGATCATGTTGAGTTTGCTGCTCTAGATCTTTGAGTTTACTTAACATTTTTGCCTTGAGATCAAAAATATCCCCAAATACTTCCCTGTTCCAAGTTTTCAGGTTTTCTTTTATGATCTTGAGTTTGTGGGATACTTTGAAAATAGTTGAACCAGAGACAGGGGTCTGCCACCAGTCTTCAATCCTTTGTTTCAAATCTGGATGATGGATCCACATGTTCTCGAACCTGAAAGGGGTTGAGAAGGATGGAGCCTTATTTGATTCCAGAAGGAGGGGGGAGTGATCAGAGCCTATTATGGGAAGGGGGATCAGGGATGTGTCTCCAAACAGGGGAATGGCCTATTGGGAGAGAAAAAATCGGTCCAAATTAACCTGAATATGCTCAGAGCCCGCCCTCTTGTTGCTCCAAGTGAACTGGTGGCCACGAATTTGAATGTCCATGAGTTCATTTTCGATGACAAAGGCCTGGAAGTCTACAATGCTTTTGGAGGGGGAGGATACTCCCCCTTTCTTATCATAATGGAAGAGAGGAGAATTGAAATCCCCTGCTATCATCCACGGGAGGTGGGAAAAGGCATCCTTCATGAGGGACAGGGACTTCCACATGTTGAATCTTTCCATAGGATTATTTGGGGCGTAGATGTTAGACAACACCCACGTGAATTTGTTTTCTTTGCAATAGAACATTATGTTTAAGGTTCTGCTGGAGCTGGAGATGACTTTGCCTTCCACCTTATCAGGGTCCCAAAGACACAGTAGACCTCCTGCAGATCCCTCCGTTGGGGATGAGGCCCATTGTCCAGTCTTCCAAATTTTTTGGACTACGTTGTGAGTTCTGTCAGCGTCAGTTTTTGTTTCTTGAAGGATGAGTATAGAGGGTTTGTACTCTTTCCTGGTGGTTCGAGCTAACCTTTGTTTGCTCATGTTGTTAAGCCCTCTGATGTTCCAGGAGAGGATCTTCATTTAGATATTTTGGTAGGTTTCTTGCCTCCCTTGCTTGAGATAGAGGGAGGTTTGGAATTTTTCATCTCATCCTTTGCCTGAGTGAACAAGGCTGAACTGAGGGTTAGTTGCACTCCATTGGCAACTTGGTCATCCGTGTCTTTCTTGCTTTGCTCATAGGTGGTGGGTCGACCTCTTTTTCTTTCACCCCCTGTATCAATGGGGCCTCTCCTACTTCTGGTGATGATAGAGCTGATGTTCATTCTAGAATGGGTGGGACTGAAAGCATCCTCCTAGGATTCGGGGTTGGATTCAGTTGGGGATAGGGGTTCTTCCGAGGGGCAAGCAACTCTAGAGTGGGGAAGAGGGTTCACCTTCAGCAAGGGTTCCAGAAGGGGATCGGGCTGGGAAGGGGGGTGGGGAGGAGACATTAGGGATGGAAGACCCAGATCTGGAGGGAGAGGGATGGGGGTGGGGAAGGGTGGAGGGTTGATGCACGAGGATGGATCCAGGGAGAATAACTTCATCATCAGAACCATTTAAAGGCCCAAATATATTGGGAAAAGCAAACATGGAGCATACCTGATCTGCATCTGAAGAAGGGTTGGTGGACGGAGGGTCCTGGATAGCGACCTGCTTTCCTTTTTTGTTGTTTGATCTGTGGTTCTCGGGTCCTCTGGATCGGTCATTGTGCTCTCTCACCTGATTTTGCTGAGGAGGGGGGAGCCTTTGTGCTAGGTGCTTCCTACTGGGGCTTGAGGGATGGACAATGGGCTCGAAGGTGTCCCTGGGTTTTGCATTCGATGTAGAATGTTGGTTTGTTTTCATACTCAATAGCTTGACACCAGTGGAAATCCCCATAGATGAGGTTTAGGTGGGTAGGAAGTTGGGAAGCAAGGTTGGAATTGACACAAATTTGAGCATAGGCCATGTGGGACCGGGCTTTAGTTGTAGGGTCAAGAGCGACCAGGTCCCCAATGTACGTTCCAATCCACCCTAGGATATCTTCATGGAAAAACTGGATGGGGAGATCAGGGAGGCGAACCCAGATTGGAGCAATATTGATATCCTAGGTCTGGGGATTGAAATATTGCTTCCATTTTGTCACAAATAGACTTTTCCTCCCATAGAACCAGGGTCCCCCGATGAGGATTCGAGCATAGTCATTCTGGTTATTTAAGCATATCAGGAAGAAACCCCATGAGAGGGCCACAATCTGGAGGCTCCTTGTTGTGCACCATTTGAATCTGGCCCATATTCTTATGGATTCCATGTCAGGTCTCCCTCCCACAAACTTGTCGACCAAGGAGAGGGATTCTGAAGAGAGTTTGTCTGCCATTAGAGAGACTGGAAGGACCATGTTTTCCCCATTAGTGATCACGGGGGGTGGTTAGGGTTACCAGAGGGGCTGGGTTTTGCCGTCCCCATTACCTTCTCTAGGTAGGTCATCCCGCCGAGTCCGGGTTGGGGTTCATGGGAGCATCCTCCGAGGGGGGATCTCGCCTTGCTCCAAATCCCCAGAGGGGCCCTGGGAAATCCCACCCGCAGATACAGCCATTGTAGAGGGAGATGTGGACGACATTTTTCTACATAGATCCAATGCACATCCTAATACAACATGATTAATTAATATCAAACCCAAGTACTTTCCTATGAAATCCCCTAATTAGAGTTTTGTAGTAATATTTAAGGTTAGCAACCCCTTAGATAGGTATTAATTGATCCCTATGATCAATTAATATACCTTGAAAGGGTTTAAGGGAAACAGGCTGTGACATACACCCCCCTTAGAATAACACAGTCCTATGTGTTTCTTGTTGTTTTAGCTGGGTTAATGCATAAAGGAAATATAATTGGTAATAATTCTTTACAAAATGATCAAAGTCATCAACATTTTTCTTGTTTCTAGTATCTCATTTTTGATGGTCAGTAATGCCTCCCATCCATGAGTGTACCTATTCTTGCAAAAATACAAAACATCAATAGTACCATGTCCTTATAGCAATAAAACATCTATATTGCATAAACAATAAGTACTGAAATATCATCAATACATGGAATTTTATCCAAAATTCAGGTTACTGAAATATTTTTTAATGTAAACTAACTACAATAGTTTCTTGTAGTTATAGAATGACAAATTATTCTTATAGAGAAAGTTTAAAATTCTTGTACTTTGGGCAACAACCTAAACATACGTAGGTTGCAATCTGCATGTACATTCGATCTACAACTCAGGATGTAAAAACTTTGTTTGAGCTCCAAATCAAACATGGATTAAAGCATTCATCAGTGCCTACATATCAACTTCTTTCATAATTCCATATTAATGAAATATTAAGTATGATCACAAAAGTAAACATATAAATAATTATATCAAATATTATTTATACATCATCCATTGAGACATATCATTAGAATCAGGTGTCATTAAAGACAATATATTATCACAAATATTTACTTTAGGATACTCATATATCCTAGAGTTTTACTATGGCAAATCTATTTACCATTACCAGTGCATCATCCTTGATGCCCTCTGGTACAAATCATGGAGAAGTCCCATACCTTCTCCATAATGGACACCAATCCACTCTTCAAGTTCATTAAATAAGTCCACTTTCATGATTATGAAACAAACAAGAAAATCTATAAGTCACATTCATTTATTGGTTATATTAATAAGCTACTCTGAGTTTCATAATAAAACTTTAAACTAATTCATTCACTATGAACGCACAATATTCATTTTCTATTTCTATCATGAATTCAAAGTATTTCACTTTCCATAAATAGAGGTGTGCAATCCAAATATTCTCTAATTACATATTGTCAGATCCCTTGACATACATACTACACAAAATAACTCAATAGTTACTTTTACACAAAATCATAGAAATACTCATAAAGTATATAATTCAATGTTTATTGATTACGTGTTTGCTAAATTTTTAATCAAAAATAATATATATTCATATAGTTTACATTAATTCCCGCATATAAGCGGGTCGAGGTCTAACTCGCCTAGTAATACTCCTACGTCCACGGGGTATATTAACTATGAACATGCCAAAACATGAAGATAAGTAGGCAGTTTTGAATGTATCCCTTGCTTATAGAGGCAGTGAATTCTCAGCTTGAATGGCTATTGTGGGTCTTCCACTATTCCTTTGAGTTAGTTCCTATTGGAGTACATCTCGTTTGGCTCTAGCAATATCCCTTTCCAACTCTAATTGTCGAATGTGTTGCCTCAAGGACTCTAACTCAGAATATACATTATCATTTTCTTAATAGCTTGAAGGACCTACTATTGCACCTAGTTGTTGGTGCTCCTCTCCTTTCGAATTTTCTTCATCTTGTTCTTGTTGAGCAAACCACCACTGGTAATATTCTGGGGTGGTACCCGCATCATCGACATCGAGGATATATAACTTCATCAATTTCTAAGGTCAATGGTTCCATAAATGGTGGTACAATCTTTTTCCTCCCTATCCTTAGATATATCATAAGAGGATCCAATATTCCTTGTCTAATACCAAATTGTCGCAGTACTCGAGTATACTAAAAATACTCGTATTGTGTGCTTACTCATCCTATCATCCACCTTGCACGTCACACACGAGCTAAATGAAAACTATCTTCTCCTCATATTGGACCCAGCCTCCATGGTCTCTAGATCACATCTTGGGGCTTCAAATTTTCCCATATAGAGCGATACAACCCCAAACTACTTTCCCGTGGTCTTTTTAACCACAACTCTGTATACCTTTGCCACCTTAATACATAAGGGGATTTCAAATATATCAAATTATGAACATCATAAGGTAGACCTTGAGGTCTCCTTATAGTTATATATCCCATGCCCATACTTATAATACTAGGTTATAGCTTAACCCTGATCGCTTTGATGCTCGTACCTCAATCAACTCCCTATATGTTTTGGCTAATAGAGTTGGTGCCCAAGCAAACACAATTGAATACTCTATTAAGTCTTGTACTATACCTAGAAAATTCCAAGGAAACCTTACACCTGTTGTATCAGGTAGAATAATGTTTGATATTAGTGCCATCACCATGGCTTGTCTAGATGATATTATACCAAACATAAAAAGTAATTCATACAAAATGTAACCCTTAACAATATTTACATCTTTCCACTCAAATTTTATTATTCTCTCTAGAATTAGCCCCTTTTTTGTGTCATCAACGACTGTTATCGCACATCCCTCGACTGGCAGTTGATAGATTATGTACACATCCTCTAGAGTAACAATTATTTCTTTAGTAGGTAGCTGAAAAGTTTCCCTATCTGGATCTCATATTTCAATCAAAGTTGATAGATACCCTCTGTTAGTCTGTACTTGTTCTAAACAGGCAACACCTACTAAAACTATTTCACCTAGCCATTGCAAGTCACTAGCATCCAATGCACTCCTTGGTCCTTGAAATATTGGCTTAGAGGCAAAACGAGGTCTAATAACCTTTAATGGCTCTATTTCTTTTATCCTACCCCCATAACTTGTTTCGATATTTTTTGACGCCATCTTATTTTCTTTTTACAAGGTATGCACTAGCATATCAATGATCAAGAATAACAAAATTAAGAATTTCACTATGGGACTTGCTCCAAATAGGATTGTTATAAATAATAATAATCCAAACACAAGTAAAATCTCGTTGATCTTCATAATTCGATTTTTTTTGTTCTAAATTTCATTCAAACTTGACCTGGTTCTAGATCTTACAGTGCCCATAGTTATTTTATTCTACCATCAAATTGGTCCTAATCCAATTGTCCAATCAATCACTCTTCGTAGATCATTTTTTGATTGACTTTAAGTCATTTACTATTGCACTTTTTCACTTTTCGAGGCACTAACGTCTCCATGCTTGAGATATTATTTCGTACCTTAATCAATATGGTTCATAAAAGTTGCCTCATTCTTTTGATGACTCCAATATTCATTTAATGCACAATAATTCGTGCATTTTAAACTTATGATACCCTCACACGTCTAATCATTGTATATTGCCTTTAATGGTAAGGATCACTATTGCACGTGTCTATCCAAAGAATGTCTTTTCATAGTTTTATGTGTTATTAATAATGCAATAATGTCTTAGCATAAAGTGAAGTCAGTTATATGCAGTTAGTCCTTTATCATTCTGGATTAACTTAACTATCATTTGTATCCATTCTGATACCGCTTTACTCTTATTAGATATTGATACCACATGCACCATGCAATGGGATTATCTTGTGTTTATATAGTGTATACCATACTAACAGCCTTGGAAATCATCCGGGGTATACATTTCTGCAGGATCGGGATACTTGAGGAAGTTAGTGATGGTGATGTTTCAGATGATAGTTGGATGATGACCATGAGTCAGATATGGTGGTTCTCCATATTACATTCCTTCACCATAGCTGGGGTGTTCAATTCTTCCTTTGGCCAATGGCCACATTTGTATTCAAGAGACTACTTGGTCTCTTCAATTCAATAATTAATAATATATAACATTCTTTTGGGTGTTCAGTCCAAATTAATTGGATTTACTTGATTATTCCAAGTTTTAGGCTGACTCTAATTTTAGCCGAAACTTAGCCTCAATAATAAAAAATCATTTAGAGAGTGATTAATGAATTTCCATTCATAACTAAGGAAGAGTTTACTCAAATGTATTTCAAGGTTGTTTTCCCTATAATATTGAACATGAGTAACCCTCTTATTTCAAATTGCGGGTTTACCTTATAATGAAATTCTACTTGAGCACTTCATTTCCTGATTCCATGAAGGAACTAGATCCATAATTTTCCATTGATTTTCCTTAGCATTTTCCTCACAAGGTTATGACTCTGAACTGAATTTAGTCATTCTTAATTGGATTTTTGTTTTTTAATACCACATACGTCACTTCACACCAATTTGTTATGTTTAAATATCGCAAAGTGCATCTATTAGATTACAACAAAGCAAGATGGTATCTTCAACCGTGGTAAAGGTTCAAGTTGTGGCTATCTCTGGGTGTTGTTGCTAAACAAATAATAATCCACCATAATTTTTCATGGTTGAGATATTCAACTTCTTGACCAAATGCCAAATTGTAACAAGAATTAATTAAAGAAAACATTCTTTTAGTTTGGCTTGTATCCATAATATGCCAAATTTGGATATAACCGAAACTTAATCCATATATCAAATCAACCAATCTTTAAGGATTTTTTTTTATTCTTGTTAATGTGTCTAATGCATGATTAAATTGAATGTATCTTCATGTGGGTCTCTTATAGATGAGTATCCAAGTAAGTTCAAGGCTGCACTTCACATGAATCTAACATGATTAGTGTCTATCTTGTGAATAAGAGTGGCCAACCCCTATAATGATCTGTAGGTAAGGTTTCTTTACCTTATAATTGGTAATTCTC
The DNA here is from genome assembly GCA_028583015.1 of Wollemia nobilis. Taxonomy (NCBI): domain Eukaryota; kingdom Viridiplantae; phylum Streptophyta; class Pinopsida; order Araucariales; family Araucariaceae; genus Wollemia; species Wollemia nobilis. The sequence goes on from JAQPPZ010017086.1 coordinate 7,244,749, forward strand.
TCGTCTATTTCAATGAAAATGCCCTTTTTCCTACTAGTTTAAATAAAAAATTAAACTAGTCCAAATTTTAGGTCTCTTTCAAACTGTACATTAGGCGTATGCCTTGAATATTAGCTCACTCTACCTCAAGGATAGAACAACAATCATTGCAATTCTTAGCTATACCCTACCAACAATAGTAAGCTAAGGGGGTTATCACACAAAACCACATAGACTTGTCAATATATACCATTATACCTTACTTGATTTATTCAACTATAATCTCCATGAAAAGAGATTAACATTCTCATTTTTCCTCATGATTATTCTAGGCAGCATTGATATGTAATAATTTTCCAACTGAATGCAACTAGATACAATACATTTTGCATAATGTAATTGTCTAAAGTATTCACCATTCAAAGGAAGGAAATGTAAACTCATAAGGCAAACATTACCTATTGAATTAATAATGTTCCAATATATAGGTTACACTTAGGCTAAAGATAGCCGTAATAAACAATAACGATAAAAATCCCCCTAAGTGCACTATATCTTAAACAAACAAAATATGTGCACTAAGATATTTAAAGTACCGAAAAATGCTAGGACAGTAAGAAGATGTCGACAATAAAATAATATAATAAACTATATGCTATATGCTAACATCCCCCCTTATTACATTATTTTGCAATACAAAGTGAGTTGCGAAAGAACTCAAACTTGATGCGTGCAAGAGCTTTGGTGAAGATATCCGCAACTTGATCACTGGTGGGAATGTATTGAAGCTGAATTCGGTGCCTTGGAACCTCATCTCGAATGAAGTGACATTGTGTATCAATGTGCTTGGTTCATTCATGATGCACTAGATTCTTGACTAGGTTGAGAACACCTTGGTTATCGCAGAACAAGTGAATTGGAGATTTGGATGGATGACCCATACTTGTCAAGATGCGACGTAACCATATCGCTTCACACACTACTTCTCATGCGACATGATACTCTACCTCTGTAGATGAGATAGCAACCACCTATTGCTTCTTGATGTGCCAAGAGACAGGACCGGATCCAAGATGAAAGATATATCCTGAAGTTGACTTGCGATCATCATATGACCCGACATAGTCGAAGTTCGTGTATCCTTGCAAGAAGAATTGATCATTCTTCTTGTATTCTAGGCCATATTCCATAGTACCACGGACATAGTGAAGAACATGTTTTTTTGCCTTCCAATGAGTGGTCTTAGGCTCCTGCATGAACCTCGAAAGATAGTTGACAACAAACACAATATCTGGCCTAGTGTTTGTCAGATATATGAGACTCTCGATCAATTGTTGATAGAGAGTACCATCTATCTGTGGTGAATCATCATACCATGATAACTGAAGTCCTGACTCCATCGGAGTTGCCATTGGTTTACAATCAATCATACAATATTTTTCTAACAATGTCTTGGCATATTTTTTTTGAGACACCTTGATGTGGTGCTTCTTCTGGTTCACTTCTAGGCCAAGATAGTAGTGGAGAAGCTCGAGATCTATCATCTCAAAATATGTGCACAAGTCTTGTTTGACAACAGCTATCAAAGATTCAGAGCTACCTGTAATGATCAGATCATCCACATACAGTACAAGTAACACTATCTCATAATCCTATTTCCTAAAATAGAGGTTTGCATCTATCAGACTTCTCTTAAATCCATGTTGCATGAGGTGATCATCCATATTTATATACCAAGCTCTGGGAGCTTGTTTCAAACCATACAAGGATTTGACCAATTTATAAACTTTTTGTTCTTGGCCTTCCACTTGAAATCCTTTAGGTTGGGCCATATAGACCTCTTCTTTAATATCACCATTTAGGAAAGCACTCTTGACGTCCATCTGATGAACTTTCCACCCAAACTGTGTTGCCATAGCACAAAGAACTCGAATGGTTGTCATCCGAGTAGTAGGTGCAAAATTTTCCTCGTAGTCAATGCCTTCCTTTTGCGCATAGCCCTTTGCCACAAGGCAGGCCTTATGCTTATCAATTTGTCCATATACCTTGTACTTGACTTTGTACACCCATTTGCAGCCAATGGGCTTCTTTCCATGTGGTAGATCAACAAGCTTCCATGTCTGATTCTTCTTCAGAGACTTGTACTTTGTGTCCATAGCAGCCTTCCAGTGTGGCTTACCAAGGGCATATTGTACTGTTGTTGGTTCATGCTCATCAAGTGAAGACATAAACACTCTTTCATCATCCACATCCATATCTTCTAGTTCAATAGAAAGTTCCTCAAAATATTGATAAAGTTCATCAACCTCAGTAGTCTCTGTTGCAGCTTTCTCTTGACGAGCCATACTGCGAGTACGAGGTCTATTCAGAGTCATATCTGGTGGAGTGGATATCTTGGAGTCTCTGATAGTACTTTTATACCATTTAGGAATATTTTGCTATGGAGAAGAAGGAGATCCTCCCTTCTGTGATGAAGAAGGAGACTTCTCATCCTTAGATTTTGCAAAATCTAGGTATATATCTGATGTGTTTTGTGATGTGAAAGCCTCATCAAAAACAACATCTCTACTAGTATGAATCTTCTTGGTTAAGGGATCAATCAATCGATAACCCTTTGAGTGCTCATCATATCCAAGAAGAACACATTGCAAGGTCTTCTCATCTAGCTTCTTCCTTTTCTCTTTGGGTATGTGCATAAAAGCTTTACATCCAAAAACATGTAGATGAGAGATGGAGGGTTTTCGACCACTCCATGCTTCCTATGGAGTTATTCCCTTTAGGGCCTTTGTGGGTGCCCTATTCAATAGATACACTATTGTGGTGACAACTTCTACCCAAAAATGTTGCTCTAGATGTGCTCTTGTGAGCATACAACGAACCATTTCCATGATGGAACGGTTCCTTCACTCAACAACTCCATTTTGCTGAGGAGTATAAGTAGTAGTGAGTTGTCTCTTGATCCCATGTGTGGTCAAATATGCAAAAAATTCTTTAGAGGTGAACTCCCCCCTCGATCTGAGTGGAGGGTCCTGATTGAAGTCCCTGACTCCTCAACAAATTTCTTGAATTGTTGGAAGTAACTAAAAGCTTCTGATTTCATATGAAGAAAGAATACCCACATCTTTCGTGAGTAGTCATCTACAAACAACTAAAAATACCTCTTGCCCCCAAAACTGTTTGGGGTGAAAGGACCGCATAGATCGGTGTGAATTAACTCCAGAGGTTTCTTTGCTCGTGTAGAGCTCTTTTCAAAAGGTACTCTATGTTGCTTCCCTGCCAAGAAGTCAGAGCACACTAACAATGTAGAGGAAAGGGAGGGAAGACCCTTTACCATCTCATATTTACTTAGTTCAAGTAAATATCCAGAACTGAGATGCCCGTATCTCCTATGCCAAAGTGAAGTTGCCTCCTTTGTAGAGACTATCATGGCAACATGAGGGGTGGAGATAGCATCCAATGCAAATAAGCCATGCTTGTATGAAGTAGTTGCAATGTTTTTACCCCTCTTGGTGATAAAGCAACGCTTCTGACCATCCTCAACACAAAAATCAACAACCATATTCTTGTCCAGGATTTGTGGGACTGACAATAAATTATTCGCCAATCTTGGAACATAAAGGACTCTTTCAATTTGACACTTGCCATCTGGAAGATTGATTGAAACTATACCCTCACCCTGAACCTTGTAGGTTTTGTCATTAGCAATGGTGATAGGTTTTCCTTCCTTGGCTTCATATGTCGCAAACCATGATTTGTCACCAGTCATGTGCTTACTAGCACCAGAATCAATATACCACAGAGGATCCTTTGGCTTGGAGGTTGTGGTAGTCATGAGCACCTTGTGTGCCCACTTAGAATCTGAGTCAGATTCTTCAACAGCAACATTCACTCTTGGTTGCTTGTTCTTGTTCTGGGGTTTGTTTTGTCCCTTATTCTTTGGTTGCTTATTCTTATACCAACACCGATTGGTGTCATGGGTATCCTTATTACAAATCTTGCAATAGCGCTTCTACTATTGAGGTTGTTGAGTTTGTTTTCCCTTATCCTTGGAAGAGGATCCTCCCTTCTAAAAATTACCCTTCTTCTTGGAGCCCTTCTTGTTGGAAAAGAGGGTTGTATTAGAAGCTTCATCTCTTTGAAGTTGGCGAGCCTCTTCTTCCTGAAGCATATTTACCAACTCAAAAAAGGTAACTTTTCTCTATGACACCTGAAGAGAAGTTATCAACATTCTGAATGAATCAAGTAAAGCTCTCATTACTACTAAAGTAAGGAGCTTATCATCTACAGTCTCTCCCAAAGAATTCAACTTTGATTTCAACTCAACCACTCTGCAAAGAAATAGTTCAACTGTCTCTCCATGCTTCATACTCAAACTGTGAAGTTGATATTGGAGGTGTAGAATGGTGGATTCATTCTTACCCTCATAGATGGTTGTAAGGGCATCCCATGCCTCTTTACCATGTTCTTTGTCAGCTATGTGAGGTTGAACTTCATCTGAAATAGCAAGCAAGATGAGCACTCTTGCCTTATTGTCTTTCTTATCAAAAGCAATATGATCTGTAGTTGGTGGTGTAGCTTGAGTTGATCTAGCTGCTGGTGAAGGTCTTGTTGTTGTGCCAAAAACAACATCCCACAAATATTCCATTTGGAGGATAGCCTTCATCTTGGTTTTCCATGGTGTGTAATTGGAACCTTTCAGTAACTGATGAGAATCTGTCAGGTACTTAATAGCAGCCATAATGAGGGTTCCTTATTTCACCAAATGGTCCCCCTTTCTATATACCTTTTCCAGGTCTTTATACTGAACCTTTCAAAAAATACCCACCCTTACATGAGGGAGACTATAGGTATTTTGAGATCAGAACGATACGTGGAACATAGGCGGTACTAAAAGGGAATCATCTTGTTTATGACACCTACCATAGAAGGTCTTCTATCCTCATGCATGGGGCGTAACTTCCCCTAAACACTTTGGATATTAGAACATTCGTCAGGATTTACGTCTAACAACAAGAACGATTAGGGTAGTGGAATGGAGTAAAAAAATAGCAAAATGACAAACTTATATCTCCCCAATGATTGATAGAGAACAAGCTCAGATGTTGTTTTTGCAACTATGTTAGGTGTTAGATACATTAGCCCGATCACGACAACATTACCTAAGTGTGAGCCAGAGGTATCATAGATACCGAACACTGCGATGCAAAATGAATTGCATGGATGGGTTCAATTTTGGGGACTTAGGGGTGCTTGATTTTACTTAATGAAGTAGTGCAAATGTAAATGGAAATGCAACATACATCAAAAAGTGCCCACAAAAAAATGAACCTAAGGTGTCGGTTTCCACCGAAAATGCACCTTATTACAAATGCCAAATTGCCTTTTTCAATGTGAAAAATTACTCTCTATCCCCCCCTTTTTCATCCACTTGATCAATTTTGCAATGAAAATAGCATGAAAAGATGCCCCTCTCTAATGTTTTCAATTTACAAATTTTATGGTATGAATGAAAATTTGTTTTCAAAGGTATTTTTAATTTCAAGTTGAAAAACTATTTTTAATGAAGCAAAAGCATTCAATATAATTAAATATCAAATTTTCTTAAAAATATTTTATAAAAAATAATTTAAGAAAAAATATTATGAAGTATTTAATCAAACTATTGCTTTGAAGTCATCAAAAAAAAATTAATCTAACTTTAAAAAAAAATTGTGATACCTTTGGGTCGGTGGGGCTTGAACCCCCAACCTTATGGCCTCGTGCGCCTTAGTGGGGGCCTCCAACCAGCCAGGCTAGCACATTGGTCGGTTATAAGGGGAAAATTTCTTGAAGATGTCTATGTCTTCACTCAAGGGAAGTGACACCTCTCCTCCGCATTGGCACCCCTTTGTGAGTGGCAACTGTGACTGTAAGTGGCTCTGCTCTGTGAGTGATGGCCTCGGATGTGGCTCGTTCAAAAAATGATCATTGTGATCCAAAAAATAAGCCTTCATCCTTGCCTGGATGACACATGAATCTTAGATGTGAATTTTGTTGACCAATTCTGACGGGGACCCGAAAACGCAAACTTTTGCAAACCCCACTTTTCATTAATAAATCTAAAAAATTACAAGCATACAGCCCGTAGGCTTTACAATAGCTAGCTCTCGGCTTAGCTTCACGCTTCTATACCTCTGCGTGCATTCCCCGATCCACCGTCCCGACAAATACAATAAACTGGGTTTTTATAGAGGCCCCGACCCTCTGAAGCATCAACTCCCGTGCAAATGGGTTCACCAACCCGATTAAATACATTCACACAAAAATCGGGACACCAACCCGATTAAATTCCCGCACTCCGCACGGTCCCTGTCATCTCTGAATTCGTCAAAAAATTTTGCGTGCCCATCCTTCTCGTCTTCCGCGCTTCTGGGTAGTCCCTCGCTTTAACTTCAATTCGAGCCATGTGTCATTAAACGATCCTCGAAAATGTCATTCCTGCCATCTCTTTCTCCTCCCGTGCCTTTTTCTCTCTCCGTCGCGATATCGCGACGTTTCTGCCTCCCTGCACTCTCTACCCATTTTGGTCGCGATATCGTGACCATTTTGCCTCCTGCTCCTCCGCTGAGAAACTCGTCGCAATATCGCGACCGTTTTGCCACCTCACCTTGGCTGCCCTTTGACGTCACGATTTCGCGATGTCACGATTTCACTCCCCTTTTTGACTTCTACCTTGCTGCTATTCTACGGTCGCGATTTCATGACAGTCACGATTTTGCGATGTGTCACAAAATCGTGACACTTTCGTTGCTTCCACTCTACTACCTGCTCCTTGTCGCGATTTCGCGACATGTCACGAAATCGCGACTCCTTCCAACTGCCAAGCCTGCCGCGCTACTTGCATCGCAATTTCGCGACGAAACTTCTTCCTTGCTTGCATCTCCTTGCAATGTCGCGATTTCGCTACAACTCTCAGCCTTCGCCTCCACTTCTGACTTTTCATCACGATTTTGTGACGGTCGCGATTTCACGACCTGTCACGAAATCGTGGCCCCTTCTGCTACACTTTCTCTCTCCTATCGACTGTCACGATTTCACGACGTCGTGAAATCATGACAGTTTCTGCTGTGAACTTCCTCCTTGCCTCCTGCTTCTTCCTTGGCTGACTCTTCAGCACTGGCTTTCCTGCATCTTGATGCCTCTGCATCAGAAGCTGCTGGATGCTCCTGCATCAAATTCTCGATGATGCATGAATTTTGTTAGTCAAAGATCTTGTAATCAGTGTAATCGAACCTTGATGATTCTAATTTCATCTGATGCTGAAGAAACTAGATAGCACCTGGATTGCTACAGCAACGTGTCTGCATACGCTAAAATGAATGTCTTCTTGCACCTTGCATCGTTGGCTTCCTCAGAGAAGTTTTCACCTACAAGTTTGGCTTTTGGACTTGAGAAATTTGAAGTCACGATTTGGTCATCATAAATCCACTTTTGCAAATCATGATCTCATTGCTTCTAATAAACAGCGTGCCTATACCTTCAGTGATTCATATTCAAACTAGTGTGGCCTTCGTTCACAAATAGTGATTCCACCTGAATGATCTCCAAACGTCGAGGCTATTTTAGATTGTGATATCGTGCATGACCATCTATTGTTCGTGGGTTTACCTTCTTGTAGAACTTGTTTTGTTGATCGTAGGCGGTAATGATTTGTTGCAACTAGGTAACGATTTGCTTGCAATTTGTTTTTTTTAAATGATGATCTATTATCCCATATGGGACATACGGGCAACAATATGAAGGTTTAAAAAATGTAATACTCACATACACGATTGACTACCTTCGGGTAGTCAATCTCTTCATTATCCTTTTTGTTGAAGTCCCTGCATCTTGTGACAGTGTGCCACTTATCCTGTCTGAGTCAGTCTATGGTTGTTCGTCACGTGTCTCGTCGGTCCATCCAGTTAGTCATCCTGTCCAATGGCTCTCTACCACATGTTGTTATCAGGTTCGTCACCTGATCAGTACATCCTTGATCTACGCATCTATCTCACTGTCAGGTCTGTCACCCGATCAACAGATCCTCGATATGCATGTCTGTATCATAGTGTCTACATCCACACCTTAGTTTTCATGCTGATTGGCTAGAGTTAATAGCTTATCTCAGCCTCTCAATGTCCTCTGAATTTGTTTGATCTAAATTTCCGCCTCAAGATACAAGCCTGAGTTATAGGTCTAGCCTTGACTCAAGAATCGTATCCAGATCCAAAAAAATAGAGCCTCAAGAATCATGCCCAAATTCGAATAGAGCCTCCAAAAATCGAGTGCTCTGATACCATGTAAACTCATAAGATGAACATTACCTATTGAATTAATAATGTTCCAATATATAGGTTACACTTAGGCTAAAGATAGTTGTAATAAACAATAACAATAAAAATCCCCCTAAGTGCGTTATATCTCAAACAAACAAAAGATGTGCGCTAAGATATCTAAAGTGCCAACAAATGCTAGGACGACAAGAAGATGTCGGCAAGAAAATAATATAATAAACTATATGCTATATGCTAACATGAAATCCCATATTTTCCTAAGACTGAAAATCCCATTTTATCTCATATCTTCTTCCATAATGATATGCCTTTGAAGCAAACATTATTACAATCAACCTTTACCAGTCATACTTTTTCCATATAGCAAGAATTTAATGTTTCTAAATGGGTTTAATTTACTTATTCTCCATGATTCATCAAGTTTATTATCTTCCCCCGATAATATCAGTGTTGCACCAATTCATGCAATGTTCAATTTCTAGGTAGGCTTATAGCCATTTAGCCTAGAATATTTTAGTAATTAACATATTTATTAATTAATGGTTTTTTTTAATTCCACCATAACTCAAGTGAGCATTCAATAGTTTGAACCAATCTATGGTTTTTCTTTGCCCATATCTTTGCTAACCTGGATCTAATAAGAGTCCACTAGTTAACCTGGGCTCTGATACCAACTATAACAACCCCCGTTGTCACTACTCAAATATTCAAATTTTTTTTTTTATCAATCATCTCTCACTAGTCAATCACGAGTGAAGGACATCTTAGATGAAGATATTTCAATGGATAAGTAAGTTTCCTTCGTCAACTAACTAAAGTCCCATACCTTTAGTTAATTGAATGTTCAATTTGCCATTTAGTTTATTCATTAAGGCATTGGTTAAGTTTACTTATAAACCAATCAAAGTTAATCATCATACATATTTAATCAACCCATTATCCGTAATAGTATCATCATCTAATTATAATATCAAGAGATAAGAGTAATAATCTTAATTCATCACTCTATCCAATAAGTAATAAGTAACACAATTGTATTTACTTGTGACATTATTTCATTAACATTTCATGTTTACATAACATATTCCATCATAAGAAATTAACATTTAAACATCACCTCATGATAAACCAAATACAACATTCATACATAGAAGTGAAAGTAATCCATAATATTTAATCAAGATCGTTTGCAAACCACAAAATATAAACACATGTATCCTAGGAACCCTCATTGGGAATAAACCCAACCTCCAAAATATGATTCTCCTCTCAATTCATAAACTAGAATATCATAATTACTATTTCGAAGGCATCCCATAGATCCTTTCTAAAACAATAATACAATTAAGGATCCTACTGTTCCTTTTTAGGTCATGATGCACTTAAGGAAAACCCTATTTCTTTTCTCTAAGTCATCAACCTAAAACTCATAACCTTACTCATTCTTATATATGTTTATGAATGATCATTGGACACATATTAAGGAGAATCTAATCGACTACCAAAGGGAACCCCATAACCCTCGAGAGTGAATTCCCCATTCACTCTCCTCTTGGCCAAATTCCTTTTCTACCAAGAGAGTCTTCCTAGAATTTCAAATAAACATAAACTTATTTTCCTCCTTCTCTTTCATGAGATTGGAAAAAGGTTTATAAAGTTCATCTACAATTTTGTAATTCCTGTTACTACAAATTGACCATCAATTTTTCCACCAAAAATTGCTTTCATATAATAATCGAGTTACCACCAAATTGATCCTTTGATGTCAATCAATGTTCCAATAACTTTCAATGCCAACATATTAGGTCAATAGTTGATTTTTACAAATTCTTCAAATATTTGATACCCCTACTTACCAAAATTGGATCCATAGTTGTTCAATCTCCTTAAAACGTTTTATCACCAAATTGATCTTAAGGACGTCCAATTTCCTCCATTTAACCATACTAACTTTAAACCATTTCCTTGAATAGTTTATAATATCTTACAAAATAACCAATTCCCTAGTCTAAGGAATTTTCGTCCATTAATTCCTCTAACATTGTTATTGTGTTTCAAATCTTTATCAAGGGTGGTTTAGCCCAATACCATTCTTTAGACTAGGAAGCAAGTTGAAATATCAAATATCCAATTCAATCCTCTAGGATAGCATTTGGACTAGGAAGCAAGTTGAAATATCAAAGATCCAATTCAATCCTCTAGGATAGCATTTGGACTAGGAAGCAAGTTGAAATATCAAAGATCCAATTCAATCCTCTAGGATAGCAAGGCATAGTTATAATCTTTATATTTCAATCTCCTTAAAACATTTTATCACCAAATTGATCTTAAGGACGTCCAATTTCCTCCATTTAACCATACTAACTTTAAACCATTTCCTTGAATAGTTTATAATATCTTACAAAATAATCAATTCCCTAGTCTAAGGAATTTTCGTCCATTAATTCCTCTAACATTGTTATTGTGTTTCAAATCTTTATCAAGGGTGGTTTAGCCCAATACCATCCTTTAGACTAGGAAGCAAGTTGAAATATCAAATATCCAATTCAATCCTTTAGGATAGCATTTGGACTAGGAAGCAAGTTGAAATATCAAAGATCCAATTCAATCCTCTAGGATAGCATTTGGACTAGGAAGCAAGTTGAAATATCAAAGATCCAATTCAATCCTCTAGGATAGCATTTGAACTAGGAAGAAAGTTGAAATATCAAAGATCCAATTCAATCCTCTAGGATAGCAAGGAATAGTTATAATCTTTATAATAAGAAAGCATGACAAAAGGTTTAACCACAAATGTCTAAATGCCACTTCCCTAACAAAGTCGGCGCCCCTCGCCTAGAAATTGGTGCCTTAGCCTCTAAGATAAATTAACTATTTTTGCATGGTCAAAGCACCACCAACCGGTGCTTGGTGACCGTCACTCGGTGGCCACCACTTGACCACCGAATCGTGGTTACTTAAGGAGGAAGGCTCTTTCTTTAATAACAACTAATACTCATCCCGCATATACAATGTGAGATTAATCGATCCCACTGATAACAAAACAATTTAATTCTCTCTACAACTACGTAGGAGCCAATGAATGATAAGCGACCACATGTCAATACGGGTGGGGTCAATAAATGGCCAAGTGGCAATATTAGGGCGAGGTCAAACCGCTAGGTGGCAAAGCAGACTCCGCCATGCGTACCTCCAACTGGCACTATGACGACCATCTAGCGGTTGGTCGCATGACCACCTCGAGCATATCCCATGTGGGATAATGCTCGGGGTAGCCTTTTCGTGGGCTCCGCTTGAGCAATCGCATGCAAGCCATGCTTCGACTGCTTCGGAATTCAATGTAGGGATATTAACTTACTCTAGGGATGTTTAACCTTTGTTAGCCCCTTTACATAACATCAATGCCTACATTGCAACATGATGCATCTGTTGCTTATTTCAAATAGGAAAGGCGTATTTCATGAACTCTTACAGGTAGGCGACAACACGGTCAGAACTCGTCGTCTAGAGTTATGTATCTCACCCGAAGGATTCATCAACTGTGATTAAGGGAATCATTACATTTGATTGGCCACCTGGTTATACTGTGATAACGATGGATAGGGGTTACGTTTACTAGAATGGTGCTTGAGAGCATCTGAAGACGATATATCGTAGAGAAACATCGACGACCTGGTATTCGGGTTACATGCACCAGCGAATCTTCAACAATGAACTCAATCATACATTACCCCCCAGTCAAAGTTTAAGTGGTTTTAGCAGCAACGACTCATTGGAGCGCTACCACAGAGCCCAATGAAAATATCCAACGATTACCCACAAGTGTTTGTTAGATATCCATCTCCCAGCAATGCCTACTTACACAGATGTCGATTAATTCGATCATAGAACAAAAATTTTGTTGATGACTTCTTAGGGAGAATGGCCAATCTTTTCATAGATGGATTCTCGCTGAAATAGTTATAAATTCTATCTGGAATCATCCTCCAAATGCAGGCAGGTTTAGGTGCCCTTATCAACAAGTTTATCACACTTATTTTTTTTTTGGTTTATGTTGCCATGAGTGAGTGTCGATCCGACTGTCACGGTCAGAACGATTTATCCCTATGGTTTCGCCGATCTAAACAGGGTAGCTACAGGTAATGTGGAAATACATCCCACATATCTTACATGAAGGATGTATTCTTGGTATAATATCATCCTCAAGCATGAGAGCAGTAACCAGTGCTCGCTGATTGAGGATGTTTGACAGCCTAGAAAAAAGGGTTGACTTATTTACTTTAATATGAGCAAGTTCTCATCTACGATTTGAATCTAAATCATAGCCTCCAATTATATAAGTCAGAAACAAATGAAGCTTACCAGTTAAAATGGAAAACTATAACCTTTCATTTCAATTACAAATAAAGCTAAAGCTAAAGCTAGCTACCCCTCTTCTTAGTTAATAATGAGGTTACAAACACCTATAACCTTTCATTCTAATTATAAATAACACTTCAACAGAAACAAATGAAGCTTACCAATAACACTTCATTCTAATTATAAATAACACTTCAACAGAAACAAATGAAGCTTACCAATAACATACCAATAACACTTCAACACGTTTAAAATGGAAAACTATAACCTTTCATTTCAATTACAAATAAAGCTAAAGCTAGCTACCCCTCTTCTTAGTTAATAATGAGGTTACAAACACCTATAACCTTTCATTCTAATTATAAATAACACCCCTCAAACACCTATAACCTTTCATTCTAATTATAAATAACACCCCTCTTCTTAGTTAATAATGAGGTTACAAACACCTATAACCTTTCATTCTAATTATAAATAACACTTCAACAGAAACAAATGAAGCTTACCAATAACACTTCAACACGTTTAAAATGGAAAACTATAACCTTTCATTTCAATTACAAATAAAGCTAAAGCTAGCTACCCCTCTTCTTAGTTAATAATGAGGTTACAAACACCTATAACCTTTCATTCTAATTATAAATAACACTTCAACACGTTTAAAATGGAAAACTATAACCTTTCATTTCAATTACAAATAAAGCTACTAGCTACCCCTCTTCTTAGTTAATAATGAGGTTACAAACACCTATAACCTTTCATTCTAATTATAAATAAAGCTAAAGCTATCCCTCTTCTTCATTAATAATGAGGTTACAAACACCTATAACCTTTCATTCTAATTATAAATAAAGCTAAAGCTACCCCTCTTCTTAATTAACAATGAGGTTACAAACACCTATACCCCTTTTCTTAGTTAATAATGAGGTTACAAATACCTATAACCTTTCATTCTAATTATAAATAAAGCTAAAGCTACCCCTCTTCTTCATTAATAATGAGGTTACAAACACCTATAACATTTCATTCTAATTATAAATAAAGCTAAAGCTACCCCTCTTCTTAATTAACAATGAGGTTACAAACACCTATAACCTTTCATTCTAATTATAAATAAAGCTAAAGCTACCCCTCTTCTTAGTTAATAATGAGGTTACAAACACCTATAATTCGATAAGGAAATAATTTTATCCAATACTATAACCTTTCATTTCAATTACAAATAAAGCTACAAAACAAAGCTTTAAACTAGCATTGGGACTTAAAGCATCTTCAAAATAGAGATAAGGAAATAAGTTTATCTAATAGACTTCAACATGCTTAAAATGGAAAACTATAACCTTTCATTTCAATAAAAAATGAAGCTACAAAATGAAGATTTAGACTAGCATAGCGACTTAATCAAGAAGCATCTTTCAAATAGAGATAAGGAATCGCCAACCTAACCTCCTGTAATAGATCTTCCTCAGGCTTATTAGCTCCTTCTAATCCTCCAAAATACCTCCTTCTTCAACTAGGAAATATTTTAAACCTTCTAGTTTTTGATATTAGCATATTCCTTCTTCAACTAGAAAATGCTATGGTTGTCTTCTAGGATATCTAAAAAAAAATTGAATAGATAAACACAAAAAAATGACCTAAAGTTGTAATAAAAACTTTGAACAAGAGAAACAAAACATAGTTAAAGCAAAACAAGTAGATGAAGAAGTGGAATGTAAATTTGGATGAATATTCAATTAATAACAAGGACACAAAGATATTTGTTAAATTTTTTTAGAGCAATTGTGTGAAAAAAAGTGAAGAAAAATAGAACATTATCTCACCGAATTTAACCCTACATGCAATCACTACTAAAAGGCCTATATATAGTCAATCATTGCAAGTATGTTTATGGCCTAACCAAATGCTAACTCATACCAATTTAGATATGAATATGAAAAAACCAAAAAAAAAAAAGAGAAACATAGAAAAAAGAGACAAAAAAATGAAAGGAAAAAATATATAACTTATATATATATATATATATACATTATTTGGTTATTGTGAGAAACTTCTATGACTGACACACAAGGCTAAACAGTCTCCTCCTAACCATGACCCCTCGTAAATTTGAGAGCTATACTTATCAATATAAAATTTAACACAAAGCTACCACACACCCACCCCCTCACACACTCGCCCACGTCGTGGTTTGAACCTTGGACCTCCCAAAGAAGAGCCAAAGCCTAAAATGTTACGCTGCACCCTAGGTGCATATAAATTTTATACTTTAAATACAAATTAAACATAAAAATGTTTTATTTTGAAAAAATATATATAACTTTTATACTTTAAATACAACTTAAACATAAAAATGTTTTATTTTGAAACATGAAAAATATAATATTATATATGAAAATTGATAATACCATTAGATGCTACCTCTATAAACCTTAGTTTGCTGGGTAAAATGAAGTCATTAAGACCCTGAACCTGTAGGGCATCAAACTGGGGCAGCCAACCAATAAACACTCGATCGCTACATGCCAACCTATCCCCTTCTAGGTAGGCCATGGTTTGAACCTTAGATCTTGCCAAAGAGATTCTATCTTAGGCGGACACAAAAAAATGTTAGGGTAAAACACGAGTTTTTATGAGGGGTCCTAATCCCCTCGTATCGAGGTTTGAACTAGGTCTCCTAGATGAAAACCTAAGAAATTTCCACTATGGTATCCTCTTCAAATAAAATTTTAAGGTAAAACATAAATTTTTGAAAAGGGTTTAGGTCCCTTTGTAATAGGGTTTGAACTTGGGTTTTCTGGATGAAAGCTTGAAAATATACCACTACGATATCCCTCACAGGACAAACTGTTGGGTAAATCAAAGTCAACGGAACCCCAACCTGCTAAGGAATCAAATTGGGGCAGCCAACTAATAAACACCTAACCACTACCATCTAGCCTATCCCATTTTGGATATGTCTTGGTTTGAACCTTGGACCTCCCAAAAAAAAAAACCAAAACTACAAAAATATAATAATATTTTAAGATAAAATTATTACATACTAATATTTTAAGATAGAATAATAATATTTTGTTAATTTCAATCACAAGTCACAAGTCCAACTATTACCACACCCAAAATTGAATATATGCAAAGAAGAAGATTTCAAATGGGAAACATTGATAATTCCATGGCTCCCTCCTTAGTACCCCTCCTCAGTACCTCGCATCTCTTGCATGGCTCCCTCCTTAGTCCCTCACATCTCTTGCATCAACCTAAAACTCACTCTGATTGCTCTAAAAAATAATAACTTCCTACATAATAGCAGACACATCACAAGCTTTGAAAAATTCCCTGTCCCCATTTTGAATCCGATGGACATCATCCTCTACCCTTATTTCCTCTATACCCTCACCCCAATTCTCTTAATTTCTTCACCCAAACAACATTGGAGCCGCCTGATCCCCACCAACCCCTGCGAAAACCAAATGCTTGTTATCCAACATAAACAAAATTCTCGAAGGCTCTGAATGCAAATGCTTCAATTGCTACCTTGACCTTGCTCGAATCCATATCATAATATGCAATGATCCTATCCACTATTTTAACATCCGTATCAAAATGGTGTATTGAAACAAGACCCTGAAGACTAGATTTCGTGACCCAAGACATGTTGTAACCCTATGTTGATAAATTTTTTGAAATCAAGGGGCAAACCAGGTTCTTATAATTAAATTTAAACATTCTAGGTTTTGCAGGGGATGTCATAGGGTGTACGGGTATGGATAAGAAGACACAGAGAATGGTACGTGACACTTGACAGAAAAGGATTCAAAATGGAGGAAAAGGGTTAAAACTAGCTTAAAACTTATGGTAAAAGGTCAAAACTAAAATAAATCTAGAGGAAAAGGTTAAGAATGCATTAAAACGAGAGGAAAATGGGTAATAATACGTTAAAAAGGGGAGAAAATTATTAATACTACGATAGAATAGATGAAAAAATGACTGATAATCCCTTTTTATATAGAATTCTCTACATACAATCAGCTTCTGGATGGGTGACACGTGGCCTTTGCATGTAATCGTTTCATAGAGGGTTGACACGTGGCCTTTGATTGGTTGACACATGGCATAGATGCAATGCTATGCCTACAACCAATTGGTATATCTGCAGTCGATCGACATGTTTGCAATCGATCGGTATATCTGCAACCGATCGTCTTGCCTACAACTGATCAGCATGCCTGCAGTCAATCGATATTTCTACAGTTGATCGGTATGTTTGTAGCCGATCGGCATGGAAACCCATGTGGAGATATATACAACTATAATACAAATGACCATATTCACTTGAAATATAAAAACAATATTGTAGAATAGAAATGAAATTACTCACTTTTATACTACAACAAGAATGAATATGAATAAACTAAAATTTAAACACATGCAACAATATGAAACAATATAGCATAATAAAAAAGACAAAACACATTTCTATACAACAACAAGAATGACTTTGAATAAACTAAAAATTCAAACTCATTTGAATATTGAAATATAAAAACAACATAACAAAATCTACAAGACAAAACTCATTTTTATAGCACAACATGAATAACATTGAATAACATGTAAATCTATACCTATGCATATATTCTACGTAAACTCAAGCATATTTGAAAGTTGAAACACCATAATACTTAAGAGATGAAAGTAACACACAATTATAAATGTAAATAGTGTAATAGTAAAATAATAAAAGCAAGTATCTTGTTTTCCAATGAAAACATATGAAATGTCTTAAAATTGTTTTTAAATTTCATTTTTTCCCCTCATAATCTTTTCCCCCTTCCTCCACTAAATTTGCCTTCTCATTGGCTTTCGCAGTATCCATAGCAATGGCCTCTCCCTCATCTTTCCCTTGTTCAACTCCTTTTTCCACATCCACTACTTCCATGATTACCACATCCTGCATTTTGACAACTCTTTTCTTGGGCTGGGTAACAGTTCTATCAATTGCTCTAGAATTGACAAGGATCATCTCAACATTTTACATTCTATCGAGAAGGGTTTTTTCTTTTTTGCCAACATCTTCAGATGTTGGTCCTTGAACTTCTTTACCCTTCTCCTTAAGCAGAACATCAGGATCCAATCCATTGCAGATAATGATTTTCCGCAAAATGTTATTTTGTCAAACTGATTCATGTGATATTTTTTTCATTGCCATGGAAGCGTTTAAGAATTCCTTTGCCATCCTGAGATAGTCTTGCGGGTTTTGAACCTGCTTCTTGAGATTTTCATACTTTACCTACAAAAGGGAAAAAGTTAATCAACATGAAAAGATAATTACATTTAAAAAAAAAGAACAAATTTTTGAACACAAAAATGATTGAGTCAAACCTCAGCAACATTCTTTGCAGTTACAGCAACAACAACCTTTTTCTTATCATTTGCCCATTCATTGTAATAAGCTTAGGCCTCACCGTTTATATTCTCCAATCTATTCATTATAAAATTTAAAATTTCATCTGTGTATGATGTATTCAACTTCAATATGCCAGATTTTACTTGTTGTAGCAGAGCCTCCATATTTTTTGGTTCATTTTCAACAATAGAAAATTTTCTTTCTCTTTTTGAAAAATTATTGTATCGGGCATTAATTTCCTTTATCAACACCTTAGCCCGATACTTCCCATTTTTCATTTCTGTTATATCTGGAAGTAGCAAATCTTTAATTGTAGATTCAACGTTATCAAAAACCAAATCTTTTTCTGAAAAATTTATTATATCATCCTCTTGTCGGGGAGGAGCCTGATGGGTGCTTCTTTCCCTTGGAAGAGATTTGCTTGAACATTTTGCACCTTCATTTACTTTATCTTGAACCAATTCTGATAGTTGAAATTGAGTGTGTATGTTATCTTGCAAAAAATAATCTTTATCAAGTGGAACATCAGCCAACCCAGTACCAAAAGATTTCAATATATCCTTAAAAGTAAAATTATTAATAGATATACGGCCAAAACCGAAAAAAGTCTTTGATGCTTCTCTCTCTAAAATTTGTTGTGTTGCTTCTCTCTGTGGCCTAGATGGAAGAAAGTGTTTTCCAACTGGGAAGCATTGACCTCGCATTTGATTTGGGTGTTGTGGAGGATGGGGCGGCATTTGTTGATTTTGTTGACGACATTGTTGCAAGGGACCTTAAAACATAAAAATAAAAATTAGTTAAAATTTTTGTGAAGGTAGAAAATAAAAACTAGTTATAAAATTATATTATGAAAATTGGTTGCAAACATTGTTATAAAACTTACCGGCATAAGAAAAAACATCTTGCATAGATGCTGCTACAAATGGAATGTGGTCATGCTGTACATCTGAAAAAAAAAATTAATTAATAAAAAACAGTAAAAATATTGTAAAAAAATTGTTTTGATAGTAATTAAAACTTACTCCCTGAATATGAAACCTCATGCGTAACTACGCCCGTTGTCAACAGACGTGCAGCAGCATGTGGAGATCATCGACAAACAGGAGAAATAGATCTACATTTCCTTGATGATCTTTTCCTTATCAGTGGTGTTGCTTCCTCTATAGGTGTTTCAGAGTTTCCCGATTCCTATGGATTATAACCTCTAACAGCAGCATCTCGCTTTGAAAAGGAAGAGGATGCCCTTTTTTGTGTTTGGTATAAAATGTCAAAATTACAAAAGACACACAATGGAAAAATAATAAAAATTACTTAAATATAAAAAAATTACCTGAACCTGCTATTCTGTCATGGCTAAATTGACAAGGATTGAGTGCTAAGATGTTGGTATTGGAGTGTCCTACAAATTATGAAAATATTCATAAAAAAACAATAATATAATTACATGTGCTAACTGTCGATGATGGTGAAGCGTGGGTTTTCACGTTCTTTATTTCCAATTTGATCCGATTTGAGACATAGGTGCACCAATCGAATTTTTTGTGTCCTATACAACAGACCAAATACGCTAAGGCCCACATCAGAATTTCTATCGGCCTTCCTTGCAGAACAAGTCTAGCAAGGAATAATTTGCAACATGCCCGAAGAAATTTATTTTCAATCGTCGGTACAGTCAAACCACTTCTAGACTTGGTGGAATTAACTGCAAAAAACTAAAATTAGTAATTGTACGTTCAATCACTAATAAGAATTTAAAATCAATTAAATAAAAAATAGTTATACCTTGAAAATATTCTAATTGCACTTTGAATTTGGTCTCCAAGTAGAGTTTGTCGTCATTAGTTAACTAGTATTTGGAAGTGACAGGCTCAACACCAACGTGGGACAATGTTGTCAATTTGGCGACATCAATGGTTGAGAAAGAAAGAACGATGTTTTTGTTGTCGATGACAAGATTTACCTTACCTGAATCCATATCATAAGTTGCAATGATCCTCTCCACCAGTTTAATGTCCGTATCGAAATGGGGCATTGAAACAAGATCCCGAAGACCAAAGTTCGTGATCCAAGACATGTCGTAACTCGGTGTTGATAAAATTTCTGAAATCAAGGGGCAAACCAGGTTCTTATAATTAACTTTAAACATTTTAGGGGTTACAGGGGATTCCATAGGGTGTACGAGTATGGATAAGAAGATACAATGGAAAAGGTTTGAAATGAGAGAAAAATGGTTAAAAACTGCTTAAAAATTAAAATAAATTGTAAAAACCAAGATAAAAGTGGAGGAAGAGGGTTTAGATCACGTTAAAACGGGAAGAAAAGGCATAAGAAAGCATTAAAATGAGATAAAAAAGGTTAATAAAGCATTAAAACAAGAGAAAAAATGACTGTTAATTCCTTTTATATAGACTTTTTTGCATGCAATCGTTTAATAGATGGATGACACGTGGTCTTTGCATGCAATCATTTAACGTATGGATGACACGTGGTACAAAGCACTACTGCTATCGATGGGAACTCGATTGTTGTAGCACATCAGAATGGCTACAACTGATCATCATTTTTACAATCGATCGTCATGGCTGCAACCGATCGACATGGCTACAATCGATCAGTATGGCTACAACTGATCAGCATGGCTGCAACAAATCATCATGGTTGTAATCGATCATCATGGATGTAATCAATTGGCATAGTTGCAACTGATTGTCATGGTTGCAACCAATCGGTATGGCTGCAACCGATCATCATGGTTGCAATCGATCATCATGGTTACAACCACCCATCATGACTACAACTAATCGATATGGCTACAACCGATCATCATGGCTGCACCTGATCATCATGTTTGCAATCGATCGGCATGGCTGCAATCGATCGGCATGGCTGCAACCGATCGACATGGTTGCAACTGATCGTCATGGTTGCAATCGATCATCATGGCTGCAATAGATCATCATGTCTACAATTGATCGACATGGCTACAATCGGTTATCATGGTTGCAACCAATCGTCATGACTGCACCCGATTGTTATGACTGTAATCGATCATCATGGCTGCAACCGATCGGCATGGTTGTAATTGATCGGTATGCTTGTAACCGATCGTCATGACTACAACCGAATGGTATTCCATTTATCTTCATGTCGGCCTGATGTCTTTCATATCAACCTAAAGCTTTTAAGTATGCTATAATTTTTTAGATTTTGCAAAACCGATATTCATGGCCCCAATAACAACAAAAAAATCGCCACAGTTTGAAAATTTTTGGAGAAAAATTATTGCAATTCACCACGATTTGAAAATTTTTGGAGAAAAATAATTGGAATTCATCATGTATACTTCTCCATTTTTTGTTGAGATTCCAAGACAATTCACCTTCAATTTATAAATAGATTTCGAGGCCGACCCCTTATGCATAATCCTACACTAGGGTAATATTCATAAAATTGGATATGTCAAAGGCTTATGATAGGGTAGAGTGGAACTTCATATCAAGGATGATGAAAGCCTTTGGTTTCTCCCAAGATTGGATAGAATGGGTCATGAGTTGTGTCTCTACTCTAACATACTCATTGTTAATCAATGGTCTTCCGTCACAACTATTTGGATCCACTTGAGACCTTCGTTAGGGAGATCCTTGTTCCTATTATCTTTTTCTCATATTGGTTGACGGTTTGGGTAGACTTAGAGGATAAGACAATAGGATTTGCTAAAAGGTATTGTATCGCCCAAATTTTTCGCACCCTTACCTTCAGGCTAAAGGATCCGTACCCGAAAGGGGGTGAGAAAAGGATGGAACAATACCTCGGACGGAGAGGCCCTTTGAAGGTCGCGCCTCTCGGGGAGGGGTATAAAGGTGAATTTTTGACGGATGGTGGGGTTCACCAGGAAACTTTGAGTGGCAGTTTCCACGCCTAGGTTGAGAATGGGTTTGATTTGTTCATTTTATGTTCAATCATTCAGATTCCTAGGTTGGCCAAAATGAAGCTAAGCTATTCTATATGAAGATTCTGATTTATATGAAGACAACAGACATAAATGAATCCTAATGTGATTGAATACGGAGAATATATAAAATGGAGAAGAGTACACCTGATTTCTGATGTCTGATGAAGATTCTGAAGCTTGTAGGAGTCCAGATCATCCCGGATATGATAGGATCATCTGTAATTGTACAGAATCATCCCAAATCATAGGAGATCATCCGAGATCACCCAAGATCGTCAACGACCTGACGAATTCGTCAGGCGAATTCGTCAGAAACCTGCAATCAAGAAAATAGACACCAAAAACCAAAAATACAATTGCAAGAATGATGCAAAATGATAGAAATAAGAGTATAGATGTTTGAATGATAAATCCAGATATCAAATTAAATGAGATGCACTATTTTGGAAACTTATTTTGAATTTTATCATGCAATTATGCTAAATGAGGTGAACTCCAAGATGCAAAACAGAAGTAAATTAATCTAATGCACCAATAAATAAGGAAAATGAGATAGAGAATGCAAACTCAGGGCTCTGATTGCCCCCAAGCTGAATTGCAGACCAGATCATCTGTAATCGTACAAGATCATCGTCGATCTTGACAGGATCATCTAAAATTGTAGTTGAATCGCCTACGACGATCCGAGCTACCTCCGGCTGAAACACAGTGAAATCCTGCAACAAAACTTGAAAACACAAGTGCAAATGATGGGAGATCACAGCAAAAACTAAAATTGCAGGGAAATAATCAGCCAGGCAGCCAGGTAGGGAGTCAGGGGGATAAACTGGGAAAATCCTAGTTTATATAGGATTAGGGGGAGGTTAGGAGGTTGGGGATCATCCCAATCTGGGAGATCCCCAACGTGGGAATCTCCAACCACGTAGACACGCTTCTGCCCAAGTTGGAGAGGTCGTTGGAACAGAAGCTAATTGCAAAAATTTGGTTTTGGGACGAAATCGTCTGGACGTTCTGTTCCAGACGAATTCATCCGATTTGGGACGATATCGTCAGATCGACGACGATATCGTCCAACGGTCACAACAACCTCTAAAAATGGCATGAAAAATGAGGTAAGCGGTTAACGGGCGGTTTCGGGGTTAAAATTCAAATTTCTACTTTTTACTGATGGTTTAACTGCGCCAATTTTAGGGTGCTACATTTTGCCCCCTCTTTAGCAAATTTTCTAAAAAAAATGCGTTAAAGACGAGTTCTTCACGCTTTACGAGAAAGCAAAAATTTATTCCATTTTTTAGACGATGATTCTAGGTCGAATCGTACGACTGTTTGCTATGGTGCCCCCTCCGAGTTTTTACCCAAATCGAACGTTTGAGGTAAAAGCGTGGAAAAGCAAAAATTAAAAAAATGTCGTTTTGAATAAAAATAAGAAAAATAGGGTAAAACCCTAATTCATTTTTACTGTTCACTTTCGTTGTTTTAGAGCTCTGTAGGCGAAATGGTGGAAACGGCGCACAGATCGACAGAGATCCGATGCGGGTTGCGGGTAAGGATCTAAACCTAGTTTACTATGTTTTTAACTTGATTTACTTGATTTTTGACTTGAATTTTAAGTGTTTTTGGGCGTCGCGGCCGTTTTTAGGCCGTCGACGAAATCGTCTCTATATTGCCGATTTCGTCTAGGGATGAAATCGAAGAAATAGGGGCGATCCCGTCCAATAAGGGGCGATCCCCAAATTGAAGAACGGAGACGATTTCGTCCTATTAAGGATGATTTTATCTAAATTTGGTACGATATCGTCCAATAATGGGCGATATCAACTTTTATGGGATGATTTGATTTTAATTGATTTTTTTTTAATGATTATGTACTAATGATTTTTGTTGTTTTATTGCTTATTTTGCAGAGGGGATTGCTAAAGAGTCGGGAGTGGAAATACGAAGGTCTAAGAGATGATTTGGCCATGCTCGATCAGGTCGAGCGAGATAGATTGGCAGAGGTAGGACTGCAGCATGTGGCAGAGATGCCACAAATTCCTATAGACATGGGGCTACTGATAGCCCTAGCAGAGAGATGGTATCCGGAGTCGTCCTGCTTTCGGCTACCGACAGGGGAGATGACTCCCACTCTAGAGGATGTATGGAGGATCTTGAGGATCCCCATACATGGTCGATTCATGACCCCTTCGGCCAATCAGGGCCACGCTATGATGAGATTGTGCGAGGACCCGAGCTTCATCCTGGAGAAGGGTGGAGTGAACATCGAGGCTTTGAGGTGGATGCCTAGGGCATCTCGGTTGACCTGGGTTTTGGTAGGGGTGGTGGGTGGCCTTCTTCTATGCCACCAGAGTGGATGCAGATTACCGTGGCTACTTTCAGATGTGGTCTGTGACATGAGAGACCACGGATACAGGTTTGCTTGGGGTAGCTTTGTATTGTGCCGCTTGTATAGGATCCTTTACGGGGTCGTATACAAGGGGGGTCGATGTCTGGTGCTGACATCGCTTCTACAGGTTTGGTGCTGGGAGCACATTGCGGTGCGGAGGCCGGTAGGGCTTCCACTGATAGGAGTTGACCGGGAGAGACCCCGAGTTTTCTATTGGTGGCTCCAGAGAGGGTCACAGTGGTGGATAGATCTATCGATGTCCCGGAGGTTGTTGGATGACCTCACCCTAGATCGGATCACCTGGAGACCATGGAGAGAGCATCCAGGGTGGGTAGAGGATGGACAGGAGTTGGCTCGCATCAGGTGAGTCATATGGTTGAGGACAGAGCGGGGAGAGGTAGAGCTCCATCGCTACGATCGAGTTTTGAGGTAGTTCGGTCTACAGCAGGGGATCCCTACTCTTAGGGATTATGAGTACTCTCGAACTATGCGGGATAGTACCACACTGAGTGGGGCTCCAGACATGCAGTGGTTTTAGAGTCAGGATGTTGATGATGCCCCCATTCAGCTAGTGGATGGGGATGATGTGGGGATAGCAGATGGATATGATGCTTGGTATGCAGGCATCCGCCCTCCTCGGATGATGAGGGCATAGGGTCCGATGCATGCTATAGTGCAATGGATGGAGAGGTGGTGCCAGGCTACCATCGATGCAGTGAGGGGTCACAGAGGGAGGGATCAATGATGGCCTCCTTAGGAGAGACGTCGAAGAGTACCACAGGCTTCAGAGAGACAGCAGCAACGAGAGAGGAGGGAGGAGAGGAGAGAGGAGAGGAGAGAAAGACTCCCTCCTCAGCAGAGGGATAGGCCACCATCACCCGATAGGGGCAAGGGTGTCGAGGTGGGGGAGAGCAGCGAGATGGTAGCTCTTCGGGCGGAGAATGCCCACCTACGAGCTTAGGTGCAGACTCTGTAGGATGAGGCTACATGGCTCAGGGCTCGGAGTGGAGGGGCGAGCATTCTAGAGCTGGCATGGTCGGTTGCTCAGACCGCATTCTATCAAGGAGTGTACTACCAGTTGGTTCTAGAGGGCCAGAGGATACAGTTGCCAGTCGGCATTACGGAGCCGATCAGGATGGGGTCATCGAGGACATCATCATGATCGACGTCGAGGACCCATGATACAGGACGGGCTTCGATGGGACCACCTCCTCCACCTCAGGGTGGGAGAGGAGATGAGGTTGAGAGCTCGAGGTCTTCTCGAGACTAGATGCACATTGTACATAGACTATTTTTGAGATGATTGAGTATGCCAGGGTATAGATTGTGGCATACCAATCCGTTTTGATATGATGTATATACTTCTTGATATATATATGATGTTCTTTTTGTGATATGACTTGTGCATATGTTTTATGATGCTTTAATATTTTAATTGTTGATTGACTATTCATGTAATTATGTCATTGAAAATATTATAATTTTATGTCATGCTATAAAATTAAATGAAATAATCTGATGTAAACAAACTGGTTGTTGTGGTGTGTTTTGATGAAAATAAAGTGACTTCTAACAATAATTTCAAAGGACATTGTCGTTGTTACATGACCATTTCATGGAGTCACCGCTCGCTAGGTCATCAAGCTAATCCCGGTATGAGAGAAATATTGCTAAAAGTAAAAGGGTGCTTAAGAGACTTTCTTAAGACTTTGTGTTGTGATGATGAAAAATGATGATAGTGATGATTTGTTTTCAGATTTCCATGAAAATATTATGCATGAAATATTAAAAATATGATTTTTTCTAGGCATAAAATTCCTAAGTATGATAGAAATTTGAACAATTCCCTAGGAATTATACCATCGTCGCAAAAAAAATGAATGTTGACATAATGAAATGAAATAGGAAAGTTTTCATTCTTTTTAAAGCACAATTGTGTAACATAATGATTTAAGCCATATGCTTTTATGGATTAAATAAATGGGAAATAAAATTAGAACGATGGTTTGCGCTAGGCATAGAATTTTAGGTATAGACTTATACCATCATCGCGAAATCCAAAGAAGAAATTGATATAATAGTTTTATTGCATAGTTGATTTTTGATTTTGAGATAAACAAAAAATATAAAAATGAGGACTTGCACTAGGCATAAAATTCCAATTTAGGTTTAGGAACTATACCATCATCGTGAAAGTCGAAAATATATAAATGTGACTTTATTGCTAGATTTTTGAACATGTTTTGCAAGAAAATTTTGGATTTTTGAAAAAAATGTATTTAATTGATTTTACGCTAAGCAGATATTCTCAAGTAAGAAAGTCAAATTATTCCAGAAG
This sequence comes from Wollemia nobilis, assembly GCA_028583015.1. Taxonomy (NCBI): domain Eukaryota; kingdom Viridiplantae; phylum Streptophyta; class Pinopsida; order Araucariales; family Araucariaceae; genus Wollemia; species Wollemia nobilis. The sequence continues at coordinate 7,271,479 of JAQPPZ010017086.1, forward strand.
ATTTGAATAAATATTTTAAATTATCTCAAAGACAAAATTTAGATTTATAAGGAACCCCGTGTGCATACGTGAGTTCATTGCCGATCTTGATCTATCATAATGATACAAAATCTCTCAAACACAAATGTGTGTGCAATTGTAATGTTCATTTACCGATTTTGAGCAAGATAATTTGATACAAGTAATTTGAATTAACCAAATGAGTGTTCGTTGACCATGATTTATATGCATGTAACCGTACCAGACTACTATGTAAGTCGGGTCATCAAGAGCTAGCTGATCCATAAGCGGACATAGGTCTGTACAAAAGAAGGTCGCTAATGTGACAGACATATCACCACGCTAGGAGTTACCCAATGTCAAGCAAGTTGGGCACAAATCACCTGTTATGGGGTTTACCTCACAGTTTTTGAATAATTGAGAATTCCAGGGATTCAAGCTTCACACTTCCTTCTTTCAAAGGGGGGGAGGGATTTATTGCTTTTTGCTTTTTCTTTTCTTTTCTTTTTCTATTTTTTTTTTTTTGCTTGACACTGAGATAATGCTGAAATATTGCTGAGATGGTACAAAATGATACTGAAATAATGCTTCTGAATAATTTCTCTTTTTCTCATGATTTTTCTTGATTTTCTTTTTCTTTTTCTTTTTCTTCCTATACTAGGGATACTTGCTCGGATTGGTTGTAGAGCAAGGGATTTTTATTCTGGGCAGGAGTGAGCTTGTCCTTTTGTCAATTCTCAAAGATTCTAGACCATGTGCATGATAGGATAGCAGGGGAAACTTTTCGCTCAAGAGACCACTTCTACTGTGTAGCATCGTTTTGAATTTGCAATGAAATCATTTTAATGTGAAAAGGTGTACTTGGTTCAAGTAAATAACAAGATCGAGTTCTCTATGCTCAAAACTTTATTTAATTCAACTGTGGACTTCGATATAAGAGAGATTAATAATCATACCAAATAAGATCAAGATATTTATTCATGTGAGTGTGAAAGTGAGGGATTCCAGATAAATGCTAATTTATCCAAAATAACTAAAAATATAACTGCAATACTTCAAGAATTGACAAGTGCAAAATAGAAGATGTTTTTGAGGATTTTGATGATTTTGATTTTTTTATATTTTGATTTTAATTTATGAATTGAGAGAATACATAATATTACTGTTTTTGAAATTTTTATATGAATTACTAATATGAGACAATATGTATAATATATACAATGATGAAATTACCAGATTTATGCATAATAGCGCTTAAGATGCATAATGTTCATAGGTTCTTTAAGATCTTTACCATCTAAGGTAGCTAATATGTATGCTCCCGATCCAAATTTAGCGGTGATAATATATGGCCCAAGCCAGTTAGGCTCGAATTTGCCTTTAAGGTCTTTAGTTGCATTAGTATTTTTTTTATTTTCTTTTAAGACGAGGTCGTCGATCTCAAAGGATCGATTATGAACTTTCTTGAGATATGCTCGTTTGAGCTTGTTATGGTAGGCACGAAGATGCTCCAAAGCATTAATGCACTTCTCATCTAGGAGTTCCAGTTGACTAAATCTGCCAGCATGATATTCATCTCCTACTTTAGTATCTTGAAGTAGCAGAGCCAAAGAAGGAACTTCTAGTTCAAAGGGAAAAATAGCTTCAACGCCATAAACCAAAACAAAAGGTGAAGTGCCCATGGGAGTACGAATGCTAGTTCGATAAGCCCACAAAGCAGGATATAATTGAATGTGCCAATCACGGCCAGATTTATTGACCAGTCTCTTGAGGATTTTAATTAATGTTTTATTAGATGCTTATGCTTGGCCATTACCCCGAGGATAATAGGGAGTGGACCAACGATGTTGAATTTTATATTTTTGACATAGTTTCTTTACATCTTTGTTTTTGAAACAAGTTCCATTATCCGAGATGAGATTTGCAAGAATTTCGAACCTACAAATAATTTGATTAAGAATAAACTTGGAAACTTGCGTTCCAGTGCAAGAAGCTAAGGGCATAGCTTCGACCCACTTCGTAAAATACTCGATGGCGGTTATGATGAATTTGTGTCCATCAGATGACACAGGATTGATTTTTCTGATGATGTCTAAGCCCCATTTTGAAAAGGGCCAAGGAGATGAAATAGCCTGCAGTTCTTGTGCAGGCGCATGGACAAGGTCAGCATGTTTCTGGCACTTGTCGCAATGGCGCACGTAATCATGTGCATCATTCTCCATGGTAGGCCAAAAATATCCTATCCTAAGGAGCTTCTTAGCAATGGCGCTACCACTAAAGTGTCCCCCACAAGATCCATCATGGGCTTCACTCAAAGCTGATCTAGACTCTTCTAGATTCAAACATCTCAATAGGATACCTTCAAAAGATCTCCTATACAATGTATTGCCAATTATTACGAAGCGACTTGCTCGTCTACGTAATAACCGACGTTGGTTTCTATTAAAACCTTCAGGGAAGGTCCCATTTTGAAGAAAATTGAGGATGTCAGTGTACCAAAGTTCAGGATTAGTTTTGTTGATTAGAAACACGTCCAAAGGTTCCAAGCATGATTTAGTTGAAGCGGGTTCTTGGAGTCGACGAATAATAATGGTAGCATATTCTTCATCTAACTCCAAGGGTAAAAGAGATGCAACTATGTGTTACACTCCAAACATGAAGAGTCGGCTTACACTCCAAACATGAAGAGTCGGCTATTATCCAATTGTGTAAAATGCATTATATATGGATGCATAATAATTTAATTGTGAATCATCTTATCTTATTTTTATAATTGTCATTCTGCCTTTGCGCAAGGGTGTGCCCACCTTAAGTGGCCAGAGATTTTATTCCATTCGTTCACCGTGATTATCCAATCGTAATTGTTCCGTCTTCGTGTTTGCATATTAATTGATTTTTTTGTAAGTTTATTAAGCTAAGGATAAGATTTATCCTTGCAAGTGGTATCAGATTCGGCGATCTCCGGGAGCGTTCGTTCGGTCTCATAACATTCAATTCTGCTGTGCCATACCGGTTACTGCTCGCGTCGCGTCACAGTATTACCGGCGACGATTACAGGCGTTATTGCGGCGTTTTACAGACGTGCGTTATTGCGGCGTTTTACAGACGTCAGTCTTCCGCTGCTGCTCGTTTCAAACTTTCCAAATCCACCGCCGTCGTAAATACCCGAACACCAGGTTGTCAATCCCTTCGCGTTCACAAAAATACCAACCGTCAGGTCGTAAATACCTCTGGTTTCGCCCAGTTCGTCACCAAGAGCTTCGTCCAATCCGCACTCGCCAAAGTTTTTTAATTAACGGAAAGACTAAGGTTATTTAAGCTTTTATTTCACTGACGTCAGCAGGAGGCTTATATTCGGGCGTTGGTCTCCCGTGTTTATCCCACACTCGGCGTGTTACGTAGGGTTCACGATTTATAAAGCACAACTCACACCCTTTGTGGTGTGACTTCGGTCACACGGTGGTATTCGTCCGCGCCTAGCCTTGTCCTTCCTTTCTTTCGCGTGTCGTGTCGTTTGTTCCCTCCGCGTGTCGAGCCTTGTCCTTCCTGTTCTCCACGTGTCGTGTCGTTTGTTTCCCCCGCGTGTCGAGCCTTGTCCTTCCTGTCCTCCGCGTGTCGTTTGGTCCTTGTCCTTCGTTCGCGTCGCATCGCTCGGTCGTCGTAGTCTTAGTCTTCCGTGTCAGTCGTGCCAGTGGTCTGGTCTTCGCTGTCTCACTCGTCGTGGGTCAGTGGTTTGGTCTTCGCTGTCTTACTCGTCGTGGGTCTTAGCTAGCTCGCGGGTCGTGTCGTCCGCTCGCATGCTGTCAAGTGGTTGATATTGTCTAAAAAAAAAAAAAAAAAAAAAAAAAAGAAGTTGTTCAAAGTTGCGGGCAAGGAATCCACCCACACTCACATCCGCGCCACAGTTGGAGTGGCAATAAGGCGGAGAAAACAACAAATTTTTGTCAATTCCATTTTGCAGAATTTGAAGTTCAAGGACTATTCAGTAAGAAATTTTGAAGTTCAAGAACTACTCAGCGAACAAATTTTGAGCAGTGCATGAGTAAAAGTTGGAGCAAGGGTCCTGACGGTCGATTATCAAGCTCAGAAACGACCAATACCAACATAAGAAGAGCTAACCGCAGCCCAGGTACAAAAAATTCTCTTTCTCCTTTTAAAATTGGTAGTTATAATCCACACCACCCACTAGTAGATCCTATGGCTACTAATCCTTCCCCAACTCACGAAAACATCACGCAAGGAGACTCAAGTAATTCAGCCATGTCTGATAAGGAGTCTCTTCACAGCATACTAGAGAGTCTACACGACATGGGCCTCACCCTAAAAGAACTTGTGCAAGCACAAAAACAACCTGATCCCAATACTAATCCCCAAAATCACTCCCATGCCCAACGGAATGTAGAAACTGTTGATCCTAATGATGATTGGCAACAACAACGAGGTGATTCGGATAATTACCGAGATCCCTATCAAAGACAACGATATAACCAAAATCAAGAAAGGGACATGGGTTATCACCAACCAAGAGGCCCTAATATTAACTTTCCACGAATTGATATGCCCACTTTTGAAGGTCATGATCCTCGTGGTTGGTTAGCCAAAATGGAAGGCATCCTTGACTTATATCAAATTAAGGAAATTGATAAAGTTCCTTTCGCTGCAACAAAATTAGGCACTGAGGCCTACCAATGGTTTGTATGGCTTAAAAAAGAGAATGTAGCTATTATTACCTGAAGAAAATTCACTACCTCTTTTTTAGAAAGATTTGACGACGGAGCTACATCATCCTACACAGTAAGATTGTTATCTCTTAAACAAAAAGGGTCGATTAGTGAATTCGTTTCGGAGTTTACCGGTTTACTACCATACACTTCGGACCTTAGTCCTGACACAGTGGTAGGTGCCTTTCGCAATGGTTTGAAAGAAAGTATTCGAGTGGAGGTAGACATGCACGATCCAACCTTGTTGAACAGTTGTATAAGATTAGCCAAGTTGGCCGAGAAGAGACACCAGTTATCCGCACAGCGGGAAACATATAGTCGTCCTTCATACCGCAACAATTCCTTTCGTAGAAATGATCAACCATCAAGATATTTTTGTTATAAATGTCGCACTAATCACCCCAGGGAACAAGCTTGTGTCCAAAAACAAAACTTTCATATCGAAGGTGATCAAGGTGAAGGGGAAGAGAATGAACCTTACCAATCAGAAGAACCTATGCCAGAAGACCTACCAGGTACTATAGACGAAAAAGAAGAGGATACAATGGCAATTTCAGTGCATGCTCTCATGGGTTTAACCGCCCACCATACCATCAAGGTACCGGGTTTTCTCCGCCAGAAAAAGGTGAATGTGCTAATTGATTCTGGTAGCACCCACAATTTTATAGACATCAAAACCGCAAAAGCATTGAATTTATTCATTAACTCTTCCAACAAAGACAAATTCCAGGTTTTAGTGGCCAACGGGGTGAACGCACAATGCGTGGGTCGCACATCTCAAGTTTCCATAAAGATGGGAACTTATACCTGGTTAGGCTCCCTTTTTGTCATGAATTTGGGAAATTCGATGTCATTTTGGGGGTTGAATGGTTGGAAACATTAGACACGGTTAGCTTCAACTTCAAAAAATTATTTGTGGAATGGAAGGAAAATGGACGAGTCATTCACTTACAAGGCATTACTACTCCTCCAACACAAATGGTGAGCTCTCATAGTATGGAAAAGATGTTAAAAAAGGGTGGATATGGGTTTATAGCTCAAATTAATTGTTTGGAAAAACAATCGGCAACAACTTCGGATATTATTGCACCTGAGTTACAAGATATCATCACACATTACGACGAGGTTTTCCAAGAACCTCAAGGATTACCACCTAAACGATCTCATGATCATGCCATCCATTTGATGCCAGGAAGTGTCCCACCTAACGGTCGTCCTTATCGCTATCCTCGGCCACAAAAGACAGAAATCGAACAGATCGTTCAGGATTTGTTGGATCATGGAGTCATTCGTCACAACACTAGTCCTTATTCCTCACCTGTAGTCTTGGCTAGACGAAAAGATAACTCTTGGCGTATGTGTCCTGACTTTCGTCCTCTCAATAAACTCACTATCAAGGACAAATTTCCTATCCCTGTCATAGATGACCTGTTAGATGAGTTGCATGGTGCAAAATTTTTTACAAAATTAGACCTTCGCTCTGGCTTTCACCAAATCCGTGTTAGAGAAGAAGATATTCCCAAAACGGCCTTTCGTACTCATGAAGGTCATTACGAATTTTTGGTCATGCCTTTTGGTCTCACTAATGCACCATCCACATTCCAAAGTCTCATGAACCAAGTGTTTCGTCCACTCCTCCGTAAGTTTGTGTTAGTTTTTTTTGATGATATTCTCATATACAGCAAAAATTGGGCGGACCATTTACATCATGTGGATAAAGTCCTTCACATCCTACACAAAGAAAAATTATTTGTTAAACGCTCCAAATGCTCGTTTGGTGTTCAAGAAGTCGAGTATCTTGGTCATATAGTTTCACATGAGGGTGTCAAAGTCGATCCCAATAAGATTAAGGCAATTCAAGAGTGGCCTTTACCTAAAACCATCAAGAAACTTCGTGGTTTTTTGGGTCTCACAGGCTACTATCGCAAGTTTGTACAGAATTATGGTAAGATTGCAGCACCTCTCACAGCACTCACAAAAAAGGATGCTTTTCGTTGGTCGGAAGAGGCTACTTTAGCTTTTGAAGCTCTTAAGCGAGCCATGTGTACAACTCCAGTCTTAGCAACTCCCAACTTTCACAAACCATTTATTATCGAATGTGATGCCTCAGGAACAGGAATTGGGGCTATATTAATGCAAGAAGGTCATCCTTTGGCATTTGAAAGTAAACAACTTTCCGGAAAAAATTTGGGAAGATCCACATATGAAAAAGAAATGTTGGCTATTCTTCATGCAGTAGAAAAATGGAGACACTACCTAATCAGTAGCCGCTTCATTATCAAAACAGATCATAGTAGCCTCAAGCATTTTTTGGAGCAAAGGTTTTCTTATCCAGAACAAAATAAGTGGTTAACCAAACTTCTGGGCTATGATTTCGTTATTGAATATAAGAAAGGGAAGGAAAATATAGCTGCCGATGCGCTGTCCAGGAAATATGAAGATGAAGTAGTCATCAATGCTATTTCAGGTCCTTGTTCCCAATGGGTAACTCAATTACAAATTGAATGGGTGTCCAATAGTGAAACTGCCCAAATAATTCATGAATTATCTATAGGGTCTTCCAAACACCCTTTGTTCTCTTATGAAGATAACATCCTCCGGAAGAAGAACCGCATTTACATTCCACATAATTCAGAACTCAAATCAAAGATCCTCGACGAATCACACGCCTCTCCATCAGCAGGACATTCAGGATTTTTGAAGACATATTTAAGGGTCAAACAATCATTTTGTTGGAAAGGACTAAAAGCGGAAGTCAAACAATGGGTAGCAGAATGTGAAGTTTGCCAGCGCAATAAAGGAGAAACAGTCAAATCACCAGGATTATTACAACCATTACCCATCCCTGAACAGACGGTGGGAACATATATCCATGGATTTCATTGAAGGTCTTCCAAAATCGGAAGGCAGGACAGTAATCTTCGTCGTCGTAGACCGGTTATCCAAATATGCTCACTTTCAGGCCTTACAACATCCATTTTCCGCAAGCAAGGTGGCAAAGGTATTTATGGATTCAATTTTCAAATTACATGGTATGCCAAAAAATATTGTAAGTGATAGAGATCCCATTTTTACTAGTAACTTTTGGAGGGAGTTATTTCGCCTTAGTGGTACCAAATTGAACATGTCTTCGACTTACCATCCACGAGACGGATGGTCAAACGAAGTAGTTAACAAATGTTTGGGTACGTACTTACGATGTTTTGCTCAAGATAAACAATACCAATGGAGCCATTGGTTAGCATTGGCAGAATGGTGGTACAACACTTCTTACCATTATTCAATTAAGATGTCTCCATTTGAAGCATTGTATGGCACCAAACCTCCGGCCATTGCAGATTACGTCCAGGGATCATCCAAGGTAGCCAAAGTGGATGATTGGTTCCAACAAAGACAGTCTACACTCACAATCCTCAAAGAGAATTTAGTCCAAGCACAGAATCGTATGAAACAACAACAAGACTTGCACCGATCAGAAAGAACCTTTGATATAGGTGATTGGGTATTCCTAAAGCTGCAACCTTATAAACAATCCTCGTTAAGGTTAAAGTCCAGCCAAAAATTGGCTCCACGTTTCTATGGTCCTTACAAAATTGTGCGCCGCATTGGAGAAGTAGCCTATCAATTAGAGCTACCTACATCATCACGAATACACCCAGTATTTCATGTTTCATGTCTCAAAAAAGTAATTGGTCAGAAAGTACAAAGTCAATCAGACTTACCAGTGCTCGATGAGGAAGGACGCATACATCTCCAACCTGAAGATATACTACAACATAGAATCCGAAGGCTAAGATCACGCCAGATTCAAGAATTTCTCATTAAATGGCAAGATTTACCAGAGGAGGATGCCACATGGGAACCTGAAAGTATCTTCCAGACATTTCCAGCTTTGAGGACAAAGCTTTCCGAGGAGGGGAGTCATGTTACACTCCAAACATGAAGAGTCGGCTTACACTCCAAACATGAAGAGTCGGCTATTATCCAATTGTGTAAAATGCATTATATATGGATGCATAATAATTTAATTGTGAATCATCTTATCTTATTTTTATAATTGTCATTCTGCCTTTGCGCAAGGGTGTGCCCACCTTAAGTGGCCAGAGATTTTATTCCATTCGTTCACCGTGATTATCCAATCGTAATTGTTCCGTCTTCGTGTTTGCATATTAATTGATTTTTTTGTAAGTTTATTAAGCTAAGGATAAGATTTATCCTTGCACTACGGCCATAGGGTCAGCCGCACGATTGCTAGTTCTAGGAATAGCTTCCAAGGTAACTTGATCAAATAAAGATATTAATTGTAATACATATGCTTTATATGGGTGTAATTTATCATCTCTGGTTTGATAAACATCGTTAATTTTATTTATAACAAGTTGAAAATCATCAAAAACTAATAGATTTTTAATTTTTAGTGTCAGGGTAGCTCGTAATCCAAGGATTAGAGCCTCATATTCAGCAATGTTATTAGTATAGGCAAACATTAATTTAAAGGATAAAGGTATGAGATGTTTCTGTGGAGATATCAAAATAATACCTGCACCAGCCCCACTCATGCATCGGGATCTATCAAAGTATAGGGACCATTGCTCTGAATGATCCGCCTCTATGTTAAGGCATTCGTTAGGAAACTCAATGACGAGGGGATGGGTGGACTCTAAGGGTGCATCAACTAATTGATATGCTATGATTTAACCCTTAACAAACTTTTGTCCTATAAACGTGAGTTCAAACTTGCTTAGAGCAAGAACCCACTTCACTGTGCGACCAGATAAATAAGGTTGACTCATGAGATACCGCAAGGGATCGAATTTAGCAATAATGTATGTTTTTTGACTAAGCATATAATGGCATAGTTTCTGTGTAGAAAATATGACTACTAGACATAACTTATCTAATGTTGTGTAGCGGGTTTCATAACTAATTAATGTTTTGCTAATGTAATAATTAGCACGCTCTCTTTTCTCATCATCAAGTTGAGCTAACATAGCTCTTAAAGCAAAATCTAAAGCATAAATATACAAGATAAATGGGCGATCAGGTTTAGGTGATGAAAGTACAGGTGGGTTAAGAAGATATTGTTTGAGGAGTTCAAATGCTTCCTTACATTCGTCGTCCCAATGGAAAGGGACATCCTTCTTAAGAATCTTAAGAAAGAGTTCAGTTTTATTTGCCAGCTTATCGATGAAGCCACTGATAGCTTGAAGCTTACCTTGTAGACTCCGTAATTCAGATATATTTGTAGGTGTGGGCATATCAATGATAGTCGTAATCTTGAGAGGGTCAATTTTGATGCCACATAAAGAAACTATAACCCCCAATAATTTACCTGACTTAACTTTGAATATACATTTGGCTGGATTCAATCGGATAATATATTCCCTTAACCGATCAAATACTTTTCTCAAGTCATCTAAATGGTCATCTTATTCAGTAGAACGAGCTATAATTTCATCTACATAATCATGTAGTATATCATGCATCATATCATGAAAGATATAAGTCATGGCTCATTGATAGGTTGCACCTGCATTCTTCAAATCGAATGGCATCACTTTCCAATAGAAAGTCCCCCAAGGGGTAATAAAGGTTGTTTTAGCCTGATATTCAGGAGCTATCCTGATCTGATTATAACTAGAAAATCCATCCATTAAGGATATCATTCCACTCCCAGCAATAAATCAATGATCTAATCCATATTGGGAAGGGAAAAATCGTCTTTAGGGCATGCAACATTAATATCTCTAAAGTCTGTACAAACCCTAATCTTAGTAGCTTCTTTCTTAGTTACTAGAACTACATTCGAGATCCATTCAGCATAATCAATGGCTTGTATAAAAATAACATTCAGGAGTTTTTCTAACTCCCCTTTGACTAGTAAGGCCACTTTAGGATGCATTTTTCTAAGCTTACGCTAACGGGTTTAGCATCTGAATGCACTACTAGGTGATGCATAACTACAGAAGGGTCTAAACCTAGCATATCTTCATATGTTCAAGCAAAAACATCTTCAGATTCTTTAAGAAATGCAATGTATTTATCCTATTTTTCTTGACTCAATTCTGATCCAATGTTGATTATGTGAGGGTTATCGTCGGTTCCAATGTTAATTTTTATGACATTTTCTACTTCCATGTGTAGATCTCTCTCAAAATTAGGTGGGTCGGGTGAAACGCCCAATTCTTGTAACTCTTCTAAGGTTAGCTTGGATAATTCGTCTTGAGGAGTCGTGGCCTCAAGCTAGGCTATACTAGGTATAGAGCCATCAAAATAAAATTCATTATGTAATAATTCCTCAACGGAGACATCGTGAAAGATATCTCCCTCCAACTCATCGTTGGATTCAACGATCATCTTAGGATAAGCTATAAATAGCATATTACATGTGAATGTCTTATTCGTTAAATGCAAAGCATCACGTTCATCTAAATAATCTTGGTAACATATAAGATGGTCATCATCCTCAAATGGAAATGGCTGACCCCTACTAGAAAATAGGCCCACACCACATCGGGTGAGCCATGCTTCTACCTCAAAAGGTTCTTTCATACCATTCTAGAAAGGTCCCAAACCTTTCCCTTTATATCCCAATTTAAGCATTATAGGTTTGGCTTTAATATACTCATTAGTAAAATAACATTGAGCATATACATCATAATGAGTTCTGATGTTTTTGGGTATTCTACCCGTCATATCCCTTATAAATAAAGGCATAGATCCTGAATTGGTAAATACTTCCCATAGGCTATGGGAGGCCCAAGGTACAAGGATATGGTGGTAAATTATTTAAAATAATGGAATCTTGCATAGAAGCATTCATTTCTTTTGATATAAGAATTTTAGATAGATCGGGTAAGAGCTCGTCAATAAGAGCATAAGAGGTAGAAGGAACATTCTCTACGTCTTTCGATGCAGAAAACATGAATTTGGTGGATGTAGACGGTGTAGAGGTGTCGATAGATGGGTCTATTACAATTATGGAAGTTATAGGAGTAGAACAAGAGACATTGGTTGTGGGATTAAGATCTTTCTTAGGTCCTAATGCGGTTTGTTCAAAAGATGATTGAGCTATATGTGGAGGTGCAACTGATGGAGAAGTAGATGATGTTGTGGGTGTGAGTTTCACATGTTTAGATGGATAATGAGAATTAGGATGTGTGGATGATAGAGCAAGGCAAAATTAAACTCCAATAGGTTCTTCCAAAGCACACATATCAAAGGGTCTTGGATCACCATGAATGGTAACCAACTGATTCTTAAATTCAAACGTAACACATTGATGTAAAGTTGAGGGAACAACTCGCATCGCATTGATCCAAGGACGACCCAAGAGTATATTGTACGATGTAGGGCAATGTACAATAAACACGATCGTATCCAAGGTTCTTGGACCAACCTGCAATGGAATGGTAATAACAACACACATTTCTTGTGTTTCGTCATTGAAAGTTTTTATGATCATATTAGTTCTTTTCATTTCATCACTTCTAAACCCAAATATTTGGTAGAAGTCAAAAGTGGAGATATTTAAAGATGAACCATTTTCAATAAAAACTCGTTTGACTGCTACATCTCCAATTAAGGTAGTAGTATACAAGGGATTATCTTTATGTAAACTATGTTGCGGTATGTCTCTATCCTGAAAGTCAATATAATCAACTTCACGAGTTATTATAGTATCAGCCATGGGTTCAGGTTGAATGTCTTGTGGTACCATCATCTGACTTAATGTGAGCTTTAATTCAACTCTATGTGTAGGAGAAGATCTTAAAAGGTCCAAGAGAGAAATTCTAGCTGTAATATTTGATAATTGTTCATTAATATTATAAGGAGGTTTAGGTTTAACATTAAGTGAATGATTCCCTTTATTAGGAACCTTCAAAATAAAAGGAGCTGATCCACCATTCTGAATTTGATCTTGTTGAGAATTTTGAGCCTGTTGTCCAGTAACAGCTCCAATGGTACCCACAATATTATTTTGCGGATGATGAATGGGTCTTGGTCTAGCATTTATAGCTTAGAAAGTAATCGGTGAGACGAAGGTCTAGTAGTGACTCTTCTTGGAAATGGCTCTTTTGGAACCATATAATTTGTGATAGGGTGAATAGGATCCGATTCATCTTTAGAACTATTCGATTGATTTAATGTGATTTCCATATCACTCTCAGTCTCGTATTCTGTATCACTAAGATCAGGTATCTAAATATTATATAGAGGCTTGGTTGTAACCACGGATAAAGTTGTGTCAATGATTTCCAGATCATGAATAGGTAAATGCCCACTAATAGTTCCTACATATCGGCCAGGAGGAGGGACATTATGATGTTCAACTTTATTAGACACCTTCTTACCATGTTTTGGTAAGGGATGTTGAAAAATTTCTAATGATTGATTGGCATTCTAATTCTGGTTTTGTCGGGTGTTCTTTTGAGCATTATTAGGAGGATTTTGCTTAGGTTGAAAAGCTTGCACCTCCATCTCATTATTATCAATCAAGTCTTGTATTTTATATTTTAATATTTTACAAGAGTTGGTAGTGTGTCCAGGTCCTCTATGGAAGTCATAGTGTAAATCTGCTCTGTATCCGGGTATAGTTGGATTAGGTTCCCAAATATTTGGTAATTGAATCAAACCTCATTCTAATAATTGTGGTAGAATAGTTGATAAAGGTTGATTTAACCTAGTAAATTCTCGAGGAGGTCTATCAGGAGGTTTCAGTACAAACTTCTTCGTTGTCTTCGTAGCATTAACATTAGTAGTATTTTTGCTATCGGTGACTCCATCACCCACAACTTGTTTATTCTTATATTGATTTTTGGATGTTTTCTCATCGTCTCTCTTTTTAATCTGGCCTCTCCTAATGAGAGCATCTTCCACTCTTCGGGCTAAGTCTATAGCCTGATCGAAGGTGGTCAAGGTAGCAGTTGATAATTCATAAGATAGTTGCTCTTGCAAATTATTAATAAATATGTCCAACATCTCCCTATAAGGTAACACAAAGTGCAATTTTCCTATCAATTGTCTCCACATAGCTAGGAAATCAGCAAAGCATTCATCTTTGCCTTGTTTTAAGTTATAAAAATCTTTAATGGTCACATATCTTTCGATGTAGGCACTAAATTGATGAACAAAAGACTCGGCAGTTTCTTCGAAATTCCTCAAAGAATTAGTGGGTAATTGATAATACCACTCTAATTCCATTCCTCCCAAGATTTTCGAGAACATTTTTAGTAATAACAAGTCATCATGTGATATATCATGACATGCTATCCTAAACATATGAAGATGCTCTATGGGATCTTCGATTCCTTTATATATGGGAATAACAAGCATAGGAAAATGTTTAGGATACGGCTGTGCTATGACTATAGGATCTAAATGCTGACTACACATCTCTCGATAATTGTACAAGGGATGGTAGGGATCTATCTGGTCCATGCGGGAAACTAACTATTTCACCACGGCTTCAAGATTGCTAGTTTTTCCACCATATTGGTTCGGTGGTACATAGGTATGGGATCTATGAGTGTATGATGGTGTGACATAAGGATTAGATGTTACATTGCTATTATGCATAGTGTTGGTAGGAATAGTATTATAAAGGGGATTTGTAATAGTATTATGTTGTACCTTAGATTGTTGGTAATTGGTGTTCCATTTTGTTTTGGGTTTTTGTTGATTTGAGGTATGTTGATCAAGAGCTTGGCGAAATAGAGCAGTAAATGATGGTTTATTTTGTGCGGGAATGACCCTAGGCTTGTTAACAGGAACTTTAGATTGTTGGGTAACCTGCTATTGTTGCATGCTCTGTATCGCAGCTACTATATCCAAATTGGATGGTCCAAATTTATCACTCTCTTGTTCAATAAATGACAAGGGATTAGTGTGTTTGAAATACTTCTTATAGAGTTACTTGAGTGTCACTAATTTGATCCTTGTCCATATGGGTTGCTCTATTAAAAACACCAATATTAGTGTTAATGAACTTCTAGAATTGTTCCATTTTCTCAAAAGTGATAGCTCCTCTCGAAGACATTTTAGGGGATAAGAATCCTTCCTCTCTAGAAGTTTCTTCTTGTTCATTTCCTACAGCAAGCTCTTCTTCTTGCTGGTCTAGGGTTTCTTCTTCCTAAACTTGGTCCTTAGGAGGGACATTTTGGTCAGTTAATGGTCTTCCTAACCAATCTTCATCTTCTTCGGTTTGTTTTCCATTCCTAAGTCTAGGAATTATGCTAAACTTAGGTTTTAGCAAATATATATACTTTATATATATATATATATATATATATATATATATATATATATATATATATATGCGATAGGGTTGAGAGGTATATATTTTAACTATATACCTACTATAATACTTTAAAAGGAAATGTTTTGGTATTTTTTTTTTTTGTGATTTTATTATATTATTATTTTACGAGAATAAAAATAACAAACAACATGCTAGTTGTAAGAAACAATAGTAGAAATAATCACTTAGATTTCTATGAATAGTTTATGGATATCATTAATAGGGTCAAGTTCATCAGGAGTCATGAAATGCTCCTCTTCAAATTGGAAGTTGTTTTTCAAGAACTTGACAAAGTGTGCTATGGTAATATGATCTATTTTAGACTCTGACATGTAAAAATAAAGTTCATGGCAATACTCTCGATACAACATAGCTCTATGAACTCTATTCCATCTCTTTCTATCCGTAAGAACGACTTCTTGATCCTCTACATGAGATAGAAATTTATGTACTACAACTACGTTCTCAAGGTATTCCTCAAAGGTGTATAATTCAAAAGACACAAGTGCTCTTTTATCGGCTAACCACCTATGGCAAGCTCTCTGAAGTTCATGATACAAAGTCACCTGATCAAGATCCAGGATTCTATCTAGGACAAACCTCTTAATTTGCCTAAGTTCTGCAGATCTAGATTCAATAATACCCAATCTCCTATCAAGTTCATCCCACAAAGGTTGGGCTCTATATGTTTGAGGTACTCTAAGCACATAAGTAATCTCTATGGCTGTTAATTGATTTTTAACATTTATGGAGACAGCTCGTCTTCTATTATAATCTACCATCTAAGTCTGATATGCAAATTTAACAATTTTCTAATGATTCTAGATGTTCCTAATATTGTGTTTTTTTTGGATTATTTTTAAAAGGTGTTTTTAGTTTCACGTCGGGTTCACCAAAATGTATTGCCCAAATTTTTTGCACCCTTACCTTCAGGCTAAAGGATCCATACCCGAAATGGGGGTGAGAAAAGGATGGAACAATACCTCGGATGGAGATGCCCTTTGAAGGTTGCGCCTCTTGGGGGATGGGTATAAAGGTGAATTTTCAACGGATGGTGGGGTTCACTAGGAAACTTTGAGTGGCAGTTTCCACGCCTAGGTTGAGAATGGGTTTGATTTGTTTGTTTTATGTTCAATCATTCAGATTCCTAGGTTGGCCAAAATGAAGCTAAGCTATTCTATATGAAGATTCTAATTTATATGAAGACAACAGACATAAATGAATCCTAATGTGATTGAATACAGAGAATATATAAAATGGAGAAGAGTACACCTGATTTATGATGTTTGATAAATATTCTGAAGCTTTTAGGAGTCCAAATCATCTCGGATATGGTAGGATCATCCAAATCACAGGATATCATCCGAGATCACCCAATATCGTTAGCGACCTAACGAATTCGTCAGAAACCTGCAATCAAGAAAACAGACACCAAAAACCAAAAATACAATTGAAAGAATGATGTAAAATGATAGAAATAAGAGTATAAATGTTTGAATTTTAAATCCAGATATCAAATTAAATGAGATGCACTATTTTGAAAACTTATTTTGAATTTTATCATGCAATTATGCTAAATGAGGTGAAATCCAAGATGCAAAACATAAGTAAATTAATCTAATGCACCAATAAATAAGGAAAATGAGATAGAGAATGCAAACTCAGGGCTCTAATTGCCCCCAAGTTGAATTGCAGACCAGATCATCTGTAATCGTACAAGATCATCGTCGATCTTGACAGGATCGTCTAGAATTGTAGTTGAATCGCCTACGATGATCCGAGCTACCTCCGACTAAAACACAATGAAATCCTGCAACAAAATTTGAAAACACAAGTGCAAATGATGGAAGATCATAGCAAAAACTAAAATTGCAAGGAAATAATCAGCCAGGCAGCTAGGTAGGGAGTCAAGGGGATAAACAAGGAAAATCCCAGTTTATATAGGATTAGGGGGAGGTTAGGAGGTTGGGGATCATCCCAATCTGGAAGATCCCCAACGTGGTAATCTCCAACCGTGCAGACACGCTTCTGCCCAAGTTGGAGAGGTCGTTGGAATAAAAGCTAATTACAAAAATTTGGTTTTGGGACAAAATCGTCTGGATATTCTGTTCCAGACGAATTCGTTCGACTTGGGACGATATCGTTAGATCGATGATGATATCGTTAGATTGACGATGATATCTTCCAATGGTCACAACAACATCTAAAAATGGCACAAAAAATGAGGTAAGCGGTTAACGAGCAATTTTGGGGTTAAAATTCAAATTTCTACTTTTTACTGATGGTTTAACTACGCCAATTTTAGGGTGCTACAGGTATCAAGGTGGGTGAGGAGGTTTTGAGTCATATACAATTTGTGGATGACATAGGATTGGTGGGAGTGGCCAACCTTAGGGAAGCAATAATGATCGGAGATACTCTTAATGTTTATCTTAGGGCCACAAACCAAGTCATCAATGATAAGAAATCCAAAGTGGTCTTCTTCAATCTTTGATCGAAGGCTTTAAGATAAAATTTTAGATATCTTGGGATTCACAAGCACTTCTTTCCCAATGGTCTATTTGGGGGTCCATTTGTATTTTAAAAACTGAATATAGCTATCTAAAGGAATATCTTGGATTACCTCGAAGAAATAATTAACCATTGGTATCATAAATGGTTAACCTTCTGGGGTAGATTAACATTTTTGCAGCCAATCATTCAGGCCATGCCAATTTATAAATTTTCTATCCTTGCTACCCCACATACCATATGAAAAGAGTTGGACAAGATGGTTAGAAAATTTTTATGGGGAGGAGTGAAAGGAGAGGAAACGGGTGTTAGTATGTTGGGATAAATTAATATAGCCCAAGGTAAAGGGAGGTTTGGGACTAAGGATATCAGAGCTAAATAATAAATCTTTGGCTGGAAAACTTTATTGGATGTGGATCTCCCAACCAACTTATTTATTTGGTAGAGTTTTAACTAGTAAATATATCGGATAGGTGAATTCGAATGAGGTGAGTCATTTCCTTGTGGATGATAGTGGGTCCCTAGTATGGCAACCTCTAAAGTTATGATCTCAAGTAGTGAAAGATGGATTATTTTGGAAAGTAGGTAAATGGGAGAAGGGACAATTTCAGATAAATTCATGGGATCAATACCCACCTATCATTGATAAATTCCTAGAATTGTAACTAGTAAAAATAGCCATGGAAAGAAAGGGTTCGATCAATGTTGAAATTTATTTCAACACTAAATAGTTTGGGGATTATAGGTTTAAGAAATTTAAGAAGTTGAACAAGTTGCCAATTCCAATCCCTCTAGAATTGATACCAATTAAGACTAAAATTTTGATAGAAATATTTCTCATAGGTAGAGATGAGGAGGATGAATTAGCTTGGGGTTATACTTGAAGTCTACACAATGAAGGATGGATATGATAAGATCCTTCTAGAACCTCCTCCTCATGCATATCAAATTGAGGATTGGATAAAGGTTTGGAAGTCGAAGGATTGGTTGAAAGTAAACTTCTTTCCTTAGCATTTCATGCACAATGGTATTCTTAATTTTTATAATATGAGATATAATAGAATCATTGGTCCATACCAATGTGTTTTATGCTACAAAAGTGAGGAAACATATGACCACTTGATGTTTGAGTTCCTTTTCACACACTAGATTTAGGAGTGATGGTTTTTAGCTTATAAAATCTAAGCCAATAGTAATTTGAACTAGATTAATATTTGGGAAAGATGGAAGAGGGGTAGATTTAAATTTGAAGCTCTTTGTATCGGGTGGGAGCTTGGATTAAACTTTATTTTGTGGCAAGTATAGTTGGAGAAAAATGATAGAATTTTTAGAAAACCTTTTCATCCTTGGATAATGTCTTGCAAGTCATTTGGAGCAAAGTCACAAAAACTATGGTAGTGTATGCTAAAAATGAAACTCAAGTTGATATAGGGATGATGGAGAATAAATCCAAATTACAGAAGGAGGACAAAGCTATTTGGAAAACACCCTCGCAAGGCTCGATTAAAATTAATACTCATGGAGTTGCATAATGTGATCAAATTATAGCTAGAATTGGAATGGTCTATAGGAATCATGTTGGTACAATACTTTATTGGGAACTAAAGGGCCTGGGTAGGGCCACAAATAATGAAGAAAAAGCATTGGCTATCAAATTTGCTTCTATCTAGGCAATAAGACAAGGTTATAGGGAGATAATCATAGAAACATATTCTCAAATCTTGATTAGAGATTTTGTTTTCATGAGGAACATTGCTTTGGAGACATGGAGGTTGAGGATTCTTGTCTTATGGAGGAAATTAGATGGTGTGATTCCAATTTATGTGGGTAGAGCTCTGAATAAAGTGGATTACTTCCTAGATAATATGGGCACCGAGAAAGAGGTATGGAATCAGTGGCATGACTATTAAGAATGATAGGATTAGGTAGGTTGGTGAGCAAATATAGTGTTTGGCTAATTTGGACAGCCATTGCAGACATATGGTTTAGGATATTTGGCTTCAATGCATATCTCCTTTTAGTGTTGTAATCAAAAGTGGTTAGTTCTTAGGATCTTGGGTTTTAGAGTTATGGAAGTTTTTTTTTAATTTAAAAGGAGGAAATATGTGCTCTTGCTAGTTAAGGTTGGGAGGAGTCTCATACCAACTTCTAAATGATATTTTTTAATATATTTTTTTCAAAAAAAATTATAATAATATTATAATTAATTTAAAATAATTTTGAAAATATATGTGATTTGTTGTTAATTAATTTTAAGATAGATTATATATGATTTTTATTGGAAGTTGATTCCATCAAGATTATAATATATTGTATTTATTGTCAAGACAATTAAACATTATAAAGTTTTCCTATATTAAAAATATTTTTTATTTCTTTTGCTATTAAATACGTTCTTCATATTCCTTAAATATAATTGATTATTATTATTATTTAAAGTGACTTGATATTATTAAAACAAATAATAAATGTATGCTATTCACAAAAAAAATGTGGTATGGAAGCACACCCTAGAAAGCCTATACTAAAAATCCATCCCATAACCTTTCAATCTTTGAATAAATACAAGACAACTAACATACCAACAAAAAAATTAGGAACCCACTAAAACTCAAGTTTCCATGGGAATGGCTCTAATATAAAGGGGTCCTTATCAATGGGATTACCCTAGCCATCATGTGAATGAAGCTCCTCATGAATGGGCTCTCAACCAAATCCATCTTCTTCATCCTACGGCTCGGGAGTGACTTTAATTGTTTGAAATGATGGTGTGATCGGATCTATCCATCTTGATGAAGATACCTAGTCCTTGAATTTGAGGGTCATTTTGAAGATTTTAAGCCACCTCTAGGTCCTAGGACTACGAGAAGTTGGAATCCATCCTTGAGATCTCTTTTGACCTTGATTTATCTACTAGGATAAATAATTTCTTTGTTGGGGCGAGGAGGGCGAAACATGATCCATTGTGCAAGGAGCATTCATAAAATGGTCCAAAAGAATCAAAAAATACTGAAGTAAGAAATTAGAGTGGATTAAACCTTTCATATAGACTAGAAAATCAATAAAAGCTTGTTGTTTAGAAAAATAGCACTATTATAATTTTTTCAAATATCAAACAATATTTCTACTTAAAAAATGTATCATATTCATTCAATGCTTGTTGACATGTTGGTATTATCCCCAAGAAATATCATGGACAATGAGAATGATCCAGGCTTGAATGGTTTAAAAAAATCATGAATCCAATTCTAGGTCGACTGGGCTTTGGAGCAAAACCAAAATAGGTGCTTAATGGACTCCCTATGGTCACAAAAAGAAAATTTAGAGTTGTTCATTCCTAAGTGATCCAAAAATTCTCCATGTAGTCCCTTAAAAATGAGACATCAGGCAAAATGAGCCATTTTAGGCTCCAAAACTGCATCCCATATAGTATAGAAATGATATTTCCATTCTTTGATAATAGACTAGATTTTTCACTATTCATTAAGCCTTGAAACCATTGGTAAATGGGGTGAAAGCCATGAATACCCTTTTTAGGGATTATAACTCCTAAAATGAGTGTTTGAATACCACTTCCAATATTTCCACCATGGGTGGAGGCTTCTAATACTAATATTGTGAAGCATATCATAGGGAATTGCATATTTGATTGCCTAGAATATCTCCTTGTCTTGTTCAAATAGGTTGAACTAAGACTTGGTTTACACCCATGAAATCCAAGTACTGGTCCTTCTAGAAAAAATGTCATAAGTGACCTTTATGCCTTTGGAGAAGAAGCATAAGCTCCAAATCTAGGGAAATTTAGCTAAAGGCTAGTTTTTGTAGGTAAATATGGGGGACCACCAAACTGATTGTTGGTTGATAAAGAGTCCCTTACTGAAGTCATTATCATTCCATTGAAGCCAAGTTTTGATCGCTTCCCAAGATTTCCAAATTATTTTGACAACAAAGGTTCCCTAAATCTAAATAGGCACCTTCATAACCAAAATGGACTATAACTCAAGTCCTTTGCAAGCTTTTTACCCTTAAGGGGAGCTAGAGGTGATGCAGTTATGAAGCATAATTGTCCATGACTTATTGCCTTGAATATCTCTAATAAACCATTTTGCACATAGATTTGTCCCCTATCTTTGGGTGTCCATAAGGCCCAAGTCGTTAGAGTCCCTCATACGACTAAAATTCCTAGGCTATTCTATGAAAGCGTTTTCTCTCCTCAAAATAGACCCACATAAAATATCATGAGGAGTTTTCCAGATTTTGGTAGGAGGATTTTTAGGTATCCCAACACAAATACTAATAAACATGAGTGGTCATTATAATATTAGAGTAGACCTATAATTTTCTTGCTAAGGAAAGAGGCTTGGAAAATCATGTTGGTGATTTTTTTCCCCTCTATCAAGGACATAATGCAAAGGGTATAGGAAGAGGATTGAAAGTTGCAAGGGATCCCAAGTAATTGAAATATTTTACCATGTTGAATCCACTTCCATATGTATTGGTTGAGCCAAGAGTGCTTCAACAAAAAGGACTACCTATAATACTAGGTTTTTTATGTAACGACCCCAAAAAAATAAACAAACATAAAAATACAAAAATAGAAAAAGTTTTTTTTTTTACTATGGAGAGAGGTACATGAACTCTTCATGAACCCCTAACCAAACCATTATTTTTCTAAAGTATCGATCTCCTAAGTTTTCTTGAAAGCTACATCTCACGAGGTACCCTAACAAAAGCCTGTCTATGTAGACGTATCATGTGTTACTACAAATAAGTCTATCTTTCCCATCATTCTCGATGAGCTAGACTTATCACCCTCCATCCATCGAAGGTATACACGCATCTCCATGCCATACACAAATCATCATGTGTAGGCATGCTATGAGTATTGTGAGTTAAGCTATCTATCTCATCTCCACGAAGAGCTATCTTAACTCAGATGTAGTCTCTCCACAACCTAGTCCTTTATCTCCCTAAGGGGGCCTCAATTCCCTTAGGTCTCCTATGTTCACCCTAAGGGAGTTATCAATTCCCTTAGGTCACCTCTGAGTTCACCCTAGAACTCTACACTTAGATTTCTAACATCAAGCAATCCAAAAAATGATACAACTAGATACCACATTACTAGAAAACAATCACCAAGCATCTAGAACACAAGCAAGATTAACTTTAAAAAATAATCATCTACATAACATAAACAATTAAATCAAAGCCCCATAACTTCAGTCTAAGGAACAAATCCACATCCCTTTTAATTTTAAAATCCCTAAGGTAATCATCAAAAATTAAAGGTTTCCTTTTAAATTAAAACCCTAAGATAATCATTAAAATCAAAGGTTTTCCTATTTAATCAAATGCCCTTTAATAATAATTTGAATCAAAGGTTTCCTATTTAATCAAATGCCCTTTAATAATCATTAAAATCAAAGGTTTCCTATTTAATCAAAGGACATTTAATAATCATTAAAATCAATGGTTTCCTATTTAATCAAATGCCCTTTAACAATCATTAAAATCAAAGGTTTCCTATTTAATCAAATGCTCTTTAACAATCATTAAAATCAAAGGTTTCCTATTTAATCAAATGCCCTTTAACAATCATTAAAATCAAAGGTTTCCTATTTAATCAAATGCCCTTTAACAATCATTAAAATCAAAGGTTTCCTATTTAATCAAATGCACTTTAACAATCATTAAAATCAAAGGTTCCCTATTTAATAAAATGCCCTTTAACAATCATTAAAATCAAAGGTTTCCTATTTAATAAAATGCCCTTTAATAATCATTAAAATCAAAGGTTTTCTATTTAATCAAATGCCCTTTAATAATCATTAAAATCAAAGGTTTCCTATTTAATTAAATGCCCTTATTCCAAAGCATGGTGGTTTCCACAAACGGTGCTCCCAAACACTTCCCTTCTTCCCTGTATGTGGAGGTCTAACTCACAACTTTTAAACACTTAATAGAGTCTCTAAGCATACCCAGGCGGTTCCCTAAAAGCACAACACTTGAGCTTACATAGGCGTCTCTTAAAACACATAGCATTTAACTTGGACAGATGCTCTCCCAAACACACACACACACAGTGCTTAGCTTGGACAGACACTCTCCCAAACACACACTGTGTCTAGCTTGGACATACGCTCTCCCAAACACACACCCAATGCTTACCTTGGACATAAACTCTCCCAAACACACACCCATAGTGTTAGCTTGGACAAACACTCTCCCAAAAACACACTCGGTGCTCAGCTTGGATAGACACTCTTCGAAACACACATCCACAGTGTTTAGCTTGGATAGACACTCTCCCAAACACACACACAGTGTTAACTTAGACAAACACTCTCTAAAAATGTAAACACCACACAACCTAGGACATACGATCTCCCAACACACACCCGCAGTGTTTATCTTTCAACCAAACAATTTATGGTTTCTAAAAAATATCAATAGGGCAAAAACGTAGAGCTTTCAACCAAGAAATTTATGGTTTCTAAAAACACATCAACAGGGCAGAAACATAGAGCTTTCAACCAAGCAATTTATGGTTTCTAAAACACCAATTTTCACCATACAAATCATGCACTAAAAAAAAGGTAGGTTAAAGTCTAATACTCCAACCTCAATGCTGCTATGAAATGGGGACATCTAGGTCACTTATCCTTTGTTTACAGTGTGTTCCTCATATTTCTTGTCCCTGGTCTGCATTCTCTCCCTCCGCTCCTTCGTCCTCCTCCGTCGTCCTCTCTTTTTTTTCTTTTTTTATTTCTCACACCATACGACCTTCTTCTCCTCCAGGTGGCCCGTCTCAAACCTCGAGCCCTCTCCTCAAGCCTCCTCTCCTTCCATTCTTTGTATCTTTCTCTAGCGGCAAGGAACCCTTAGTCCGATGGTTTCCATATTTGGAAGCCTATCAGCCACCCAAGATTATTTCATAGCTTACAAGCTATAAGGGAACGGGATATTTACATATTTTATATTATCCTTTTTATATTTTAGAAATATGGTATTCTTTTAACATATCTCCTTTATTTTAAATATATATCATTTATTGATAATTATAACCATTAAGATACCTCTTTTATTTATACAATTTCTTAATTATTTTTCATTAAAATAAAAGACATCTTATTTCTTAAATGGATATATGTTTTTTTTTTGTTTTTTGTTTATTAATTAAAGTCTTTCAATGACTTCTCTATTAGCATTAAAATGAATACCTTTAATTAACTAAAATAAAACTCTCATCTATGAAATAAAATGAGGTTTACTAATGAGCTTAATTAAATAAATTATTTAATCAAACTTCATTGATCCTTTTGAATGAATCTTTATTTAACATTCAAATTTAATATGCTTTTCTCTATGAAAATGATGCTCTAGAGTCTATATTTTCTTTAGCAAAATAATTAGTTTTATGAATCCATATATTTGGCAGTTGTTTTTCTATAGCAGTTCTAACATTATGCTACTCCAACCACTATGCAACAAAGAGCAAACAAATTTATAAAGCAACAAAGAGAGAATCTTTCCATCGACCATGTCACCTATCTTAGCCAGAGATTTTATGATAACTACTAGGCTATCAACTAAGGCTCAAGGTGATCAGCCATCGATGATTATCCCTTCCGATAATGCATGCTTGTATGAAGGTATCTATCCATGTTACCTTCAAGTATCTTAATCATCATTTCCCCTTATCTTAGGCACCCTCATTTTATTAGCAATAACATGCCCTTCACAAATCAACTAAACATCATATAGTTGGTATAATTGTTCAAACTAAGTATCACCACACCATAGGTTAATACATTGTTCCTTTTTGCCATAAAGTCAACTAGGGAGGGTCATGACATCCTCCCCCACTAGAATTAAACATCGTCCTTGGTGTTTCCAGTTTTTCTTGGTTTTAACAACACTAATAATAAAATTTATTACATCACAAGGTTTCAAACAGAAAGGGAAAATGTTTTCGCATAACCTCCACTTTCTCCCAAGTGGAATTTTTCTCAGAGAACTGGTCCCACTGGACCTTACACTATTCGAGAGTCCGATTCCTTAGAGACTTAGAACGAAACTCAAGAATATTCACCATTATTACTTCAATGGCCTCCGAGTTTGCCATCTACAAATTAGAAACATCCCACACATGTTCAGGGTCAACAACATACTTTCTAAGCAAGGATATGTGGGAGGTGTCATGTATTTTGGACATATTAGGTGGTAATGCAAGTCGATATGCAACAAGGTTGATATTTTCTGTGATATCAAAGGTTCCCATAAATCATGAATCCAACTTCATGGATTTGATAGCACTCTTCTTTGGCTTAACCCTTAAGAACACCTTGTATCCAACATAATACTCTCTAGGAGTCCTTTTTAGATTTGCATAACTGTTCTGCCTATCCGCAACTTCTTTAAGCCTATGTCTAATTTCCTTTAACTGCTCTTCCATTACCTTGACTATTTCTAGACCAATCTCAACACGATCCTCTAGGTTTTCCCAAGACAATGGTGTTCTACACTTTTGCCCATACAAGGCATCGAAAGGTGTCATTCTTAGCGAGGAGTGATGTCCATTATTGTAGGTAAACTCTACCATAGGTAGACAATCTTCCCAATGAGATTTGTGATCCATGTAGTACATGCAAAGCATGTCTTCCAAAACTTGGTTTACCCACTCTGTTTGGCCATCCATTTTAGGGTGGTATGTTGAACTCATATTCAATTTCATGCCAACCGCACTATGAAGGGACTTCCAAAATTTAGAAGTGAATTTGGAGTCTCTATCTAAGATGATTACCTCAAGAAATCCATGCAATCGGAATACCTCTTTGATGAATCTGCTAGCCACCACCTAAGCATCGTCCTTGGTATTTCTTGGTATGAAGTGAATAACCTTAGTTAATTTGTCGACCACTACAAATATGGAATCATGTTGGTACCAATTTTTTGGTAAACCTACTATAAAATCTATAGATATAACCTGCTATTTTTGCATAGGTATATTATGCAGATATACTTTTCCTGCATGATGCTAGATTTCCACCTTGACTTTTTGACATTCGAGGCATCGAGAAACAAAATCCATGATGTCCTTATTCATACCTACCCAAAAGAAGATTATTTTTATGTTTTCTCGCATTTTGGCTCCTCCTGGATGAGCAGAATAAGGAGATCTATGAGCTTCTTGCATTATCAAGTTCCTAATATTACCCATCTTTGGTATGACGACTCTTCCCTTATAACACAAAAAGTCATCTTTCACACTAAATTCCTTATTTCCTTCAGGATCTCTATCCATATTGACTCGAATTTCTTGGCAATACTCATCCTAATATTGCTCCTGTCTCATTTGATCCATCAGGTCCATGTGAATTCTAGTTATGGCTGCTATATATTTCCTTCTACTTAAAGCATCCGCTACCTTATTCTCTTTTCCCTTTATGTACTCAATCTCAAAATTGTACTCAACGAGAAATTCCACCCATATTCTTTGTCTTGCATTGAGTATTGGTTGGGTGAATATATATCATAGACTTTGATGATCGGTTTTCAATTCAAAGGGTCTCCCCACTAAGTAGTGATGCCAAACTTTTAAAGCATGCACTGTTGGACATTTTGAGTCCTCTAAGACAAAGTTTTCATTGATGTCACCTGATAGAGTTATCACTCTTATCAAGTAATTTGGCAAGAAATAAATTCACCCAAGTCATCCAAGAAAAAGCTTCATCAGTGCAGAAGTGAAAGGAAAAAGGCTCCATAATATTTAATATTATTGGGAGCACAGGTTATATGATTGGTTTATAAAAACCCAAGGTGGGTTATTGCAAAGGTTAAAAAGGAGGTTTAATAATTATTTATAAATTATTTAAATTCACAAGGAATTTCAATTTTATAAATAATATTTAATTATACCAAGGATGGGTATTAAGACAAATTTCAAAGGTTTAATTAAACCAACACCTAAGGTTGGTTCATTTTAATTTATAATATTTAAATTTAAAATTTAAATTAAAATATATTATAAATTAAATCGCACCAAAGTCAAATTAATTCGATGCGCCGACATGATTGAAATGAGGGCAAAGACATTATAAATAATGCCTCGAAAGGCATTAATATTTTATCCTTTGTGTTGTTCGTTTGGTGTGCATGCGAAAAATCTTGTGCTCGAAAATGTTTACAACTTGCGCAAAGTGTTGAAGGAAGGAGTGAGTTGGTGTTCGAAATACATAGGCTAGCTTGGCCTAGTGGTGTGTTGGCTTGGCGAGACAGTGGAGGTCTCGCGTTCGATTCGTACGGAGGTTTCTTGCAAGGTGGTTTGTGCTTGACGCACGTTTTTGTTTTCAAAAGGTGCTATGTCATGAAGTATTGATGTTGGTTGTACCCTTTTAGGCACGTGAGGGCGCGTGGCCCAACGACGGCTTGGCTACGGCTAAGTCATTGGGAAGGAAGACTTCGGGGGATCAAATCCTATCGAGAGGCAAAGGTAAGTTAATTATTTATTTTAATTTTTGTGAAAATAGCCTTAAGGAGAAATAAGGGTTATGGTATGCTTTGGAAAATTCATAAATTACTATTAATTTTAATATTGGAAGGGTAGCATATTATATATCGTTGGAAAGCATTTTTCAAGGGATATTTGATTAACTTGCTTAGAAGGAGAAATAAGGTGTGTGTAAAGAGATATTTCTGGTTTTGTAAAAGAGGTTCATAAGTGAGTTTGATTTGTTCTTTTTCAAAAAGGATTAATTCTTTTGTGAGAGGACATGGTGAATTTTATTGAGGAGTAATAAGGTGTTATTGAGATATTATTTTTATTGTTGTGATATTACTCAAGTTCTCTAACCTCTTTGTGATTGAAAAATATATATTGAGAGTGTGTTGAGTTTGACAGATTTTGTGTGTGCAATATTCTCCATTGACTTGATTGGGTGTTTGATTTCTGAAATATCATTGGAGAGAAAAGGATTGATTGTGGTTTCCTTTTTGAAAGTGGTTGGTTAAATGCTTCAAGGTTTTTTGGATTGATATTTATGATTAAACCTTGTTTTATAAGCATTATTGTTGAAGCTAATTGGTTATGCAAAGAACTTGAACTTGAGATAGAAAAGAACATGAGTATCATTGTTATGTGAGATTTTTTGTTGAGCATTGTTGGAAATATTTTGAGTTTGTTGATACATGCTTGGACTAGGGTTTATGAGAAAGGGTTGTTCATTGAGGTGACTGATTGATTTGAGTTGATTGAGCCTAGTCAAGTGGATGCATGTGGTTGTTCAAGTTCCATAAAACAAACTATTCTATATTCTGATTTGAGTTGAGATTGAGATTTGACAATAGAACATATTGAGTCTCTAATAATTCTCTTTATGCTTCTATGATATTGATTTTATTTAATATTTGGATTTGAGTATAGAACATATAGAGTCTCTAACAATTCTCTTTATGCTTCTATGAGATTGATTTGAGTTGAGAATAGAACGTATTGAGTCTCTAACAATTCTCTTTATGCTTCTATGAGATTGAGTTGATTTGAGATTGGGATTTGAGTATAGAACATATAGAGTCTCTAACAATTCTCTTTATGCTTCTATGATATTGAGTTGAGTTGAGATTGGGATTTGAGTATAGAACATATTGAGTCTTTAACAATTCTCTTTATGCTTCTATGATATTGAGTTGAGATATTGATTGAGCATTAAGTGTAGAACATATTGAGTCTCTAACAATTCTCTTTATGATTCTATGAGATTGGAGAAGTTCTGTGTGGACTTGTTAAGCTAATTTGAGGCAAGTCTTTGAGAAGGCTTATGGACTAATTTTTTGTAAGCTTTTGTGGAAGCTTGCTATGCAGATTTGAGAAAGTCCTAAAGAGGACTTATTGAGAAGATCTGGACAAGTTCTGAGTGAGCTTGTTGAGCATATTTGAGCAAGTCCTAGAGAGGACTTATTGAGCATATTTGGACAAGTTCTAAGTGAGCTTGTTG
This sequence comes from Wollemia nobilis, assembly GCA_028583015.1. Classification (NCBI taxonomy): domain Eukaryota; kingdom Viridiplantae; phylum Streptophyta; class Pinopsida; order Araucariales; family Araucariaceae; genus Wollemia; species Wollemia nobilis. Next base: position 7,301,004 of record JAQPPZ010017086.1, read on the forward strand.
AGCATATTTGAGCAAGTCCTAGAGAGGACTTATTGAACATATTTGGACAAGTTCTGAGTGAGCTTGTTGAGCATATTTGAGCAAGTCCTAGAGAGGACTTATTGAGCAGATTTGGACAATTTCTAAGTGATCTTGTTGAGAAAATTTGAGCAGGTTCTGTGTGGAGCTATTGAGAATATTTGAGCAGGTTCTGTGTGGACCTATTGAGCATATTTGAGCAGGTTCTGTGTGGACCTATTGAGCATATTTGAGCAGGTTTTGTGTGGACCTATTGAGTATATTTGAGCAGGTTCTGTGTGGACCTATTGAGAAAATTTGAGTAGGTTTTGTGTGGACCTGTTGAGCAAATTTGAGAAGGTTTTGAGTGAACCTATTGATAGAGATTTGGAGGTGATAGAGTATAGAGGACATAGTCTCAATGGATAGAGATCTAGTAGCCAAGACAATTGAAGACAGATTTGAGTGAGGAGTCTTCAAGTGGAGAGAGATCCACCAGTTAGTGCAACAGAGAGACAGAGTCTTCTAGAAGATCACTAGCCAGAGCAAAAGGGGAAAGAGTTCTCCTATGGAAGAGATCCATGAACTTGATATTAGGGGATCAACATCTCCTTTGGACAGAGATCCATAAACATTGTAATTGGGAAGGATTCCCAAAGAGATTTATTGAGAAAATTTTAGTAAAATATTTTCTCCGTGGATTATCCCACATTGGTTGAACCACGTAAATTATGGTGTCTTTATTGTGTATGGTGTTTTATGCATTGCTTTGATTACTGTTATTGATATTGATATCTATACACTGCATAATATTGAATTGAAAAGAAAAGTAAAATGTGGTCTTATACTGTTCACCCCCCTCTCAGTATAAGCTTGTGTTCGTCATGCACCACTACAGCTAGCTCTAAATCATAAATAACATAATTAACTTCATGCTTTTTGAGCTTGCTTGAAGTATATGCCACTACTAAATATTCTTATGAGAGCACCCCCCCCAACCCTTCTATCGATGCATCAGTGCACACTGAAAAGCCTCCCTAGGGATCGAGAACCTTCAATATTGGTGTCATAGTAAGCTTATGCTTTAGTAGTTTGAAGGCATCCTCACACTTTTTTGACCATTTGAATTCTTTCCCCTTCTTCTAAAGGTTTTTTATGGGTCCAAAAATCTTGGAGTAGTCCTTTATATAACATCTATAATACCCCGTTAACCCCATAAAACTTTGCACTTTAGTGACATTAGTAGGGGGTGGTCAATTTAGAATAGCCTCTATCTTTTCTAAATCCACAGTGATCCCCTTTTTTGATATAATGTGTCCAAGATATCATACCTCTAGGGCATATAACTTGCTCTTCATCATATTTCCATAAAGTTGATTCTTCCTTAACAATTCCAACACAATCCTAAGATTTTTATCATGCTCCTATTTATCTCAATAATATACAAGGATATCATCAAGGAATACTAGGACAAACTAGTCCAAATATCTTTGAAACACACTGTTCATTAGGTTCATGAAAGCAGTTGGGGTATTAGTAAGTCCAAAGGGTAGAACAATAAACTCATAATACCCATACCTAGTCTTAAATGTCGTCTTGTGAGTGTCTTCCTCATGGATCCTTAAATGGTGATACCCTGACCTTAAATCGATCTTAGTAAACACCTTGGCATATTTTAGTTGATCAAATAAATCTTCAATCCTAGGTAAAGGATACTGATTCTTGATTGTAGCTTTATTTAACATCCTGTAGTCAATACACAATCATAGCGAACCATAATTTTTCATGAACAAACTGGTGCGTCTCACAGTCACACACTTGGTTTTATCAAACCCTTCTCCAATAGTCCTTGCAATTGAACCTTCAGTTCTCACATTTTAGTAGGATTCATCCTATATGGGGATCTATGAATAGGTTTGGCTCCCATCATAAGTTCAATTGTGAAATCAAATTCCCATGCAGGAGGTAGCCCCGATAGGTCTTCTAGAAACACATCCTAAAAATATTGTAGGATTGGGTGTTGTCTTAGTATTTCTCCTTTCTCATGGTCTTCCACTTCATTAAGTTTTACTACATACACTATTTCTCCTTTCTTTAGGGTCTTTTTCACTTTCATAGTAGACAACATCTATGGTTCAAATGCCCCTTGCTCGCTATGAACTCTCATTCTCCTTCCACCTTCTAAATATTCAATCCATCAATCTTGAAAATTGACCAAGGCTTTATAAGCCTGTAGTAAATCCATCCCTAGGATCACATAAAAGACGTGTAAGGGAGCTTCATATAAATAACCATCCGTAGTTCCACTTGATAGAGTGATTTTTGCAATAGGATAGCACTGGTTCACCGAGTAGGTTTTTCTAGAACCATACTCAACCTTCCACCCTTGAGCCAAATATCCAGGCCTTTTTGACATAGTCCTTGCTAGAATAGACAAAATAAAATTTTTAGTGGCTCCACCATCTATCAAAATGTTTACTGGTTTATTAAAAACCTTACCTTTAACCATTAATGGGGTGGCTTGTCCCTCTAGCTTATGCTTCCTGATTGCAGCATAAATTTGATGTTTCGATTTCTTCCCTTTCACATTAGTGGTGCTAGTCCCTGATCAATATGGACACTGATTGTAGTAATGAGATCCTTGGAAATTTTAGCACCCTTCCTTGGTTCCTTGCTATTTTTTAGGTTTCTCATTCCCATTATTAACTACTAGAATTGAAGCCTGCGATTTTTGTGGTTGAGGTTTCATGTTGTTGGGTTTGTTATCCTTCTTAAAAAATTTCTTGAGCTTCTTCTGATCTCCATAAAATTTCTTCTTAGGATTTTGAGGGTTCTTATCCTTTCACTCTTGATCAGACTCCCATTTTACAAACCCAGTACTATTCCTCTTCTTTAACTCCTACCGAGCTTGCTCGAGTAGAGTATCATATTTATAATAGAAGTGTGACTCTGATTTCTTTGCTAGGTCATATACCTTTTACAATGATTTAGGGTCCTACATTTCCACATCATGCTTTAACCTAGATTCCAATCCAAGAATGAACTTGTGAACCCACATTTTCTCATTATAAATAGACACATATTTGAACAACCTTACCAGCTTCTTGTAGTACACCTCTACTATGTTGGTTCCTTATCTAATACCAGAAAATTCTTCAAACTTTAAGATATAAAAATGTTCTATTAGTAATCTCTTCTTAAATATATATATAAATTCTTCCCATGGGGTATCAATGGGTTCAATATTAGTTTCCTCATAGTGGGTTTACCACCACTCCATAGCAGCCCTTTCCAGGTTAATTGTAGCCCCAAGTGTTTGGGTTCCTGATGAGTAAACTTTTATTGTAAATTTAACCTCTACTTCTCTCAGCCATGCTTCCATTGCATCACCATCACCCTCTCCATCAAACTTATATATACTAATGTTTTTCATGTCTCCAAATGTTTCCTTTTTTGCTAAGGCTCTGGCTTGTACTTTTTTTGCAATTAGTCCGCTTTCTAGACCGGTATTTGAACCACAAACTTGTGAATTTTGATTTGCAACCATCTCTAACAACTATCTTATATGATTCTACATAGCAACGACCATAGCAACGAGGTATTATATCTCCCTGTTCGGGTTTGTTGGTTCCCCCTCCTGGTTTTCCTCTTCAACATCACTTTTTCAAATTTTTCTAGGTATAGGCCTCCCTCTTCTAGTCTTAGGTGGCATCTCAACCTGATTCCATCCAAAAAAGAGGATTAGATTACAATTTTATCTTAAGTTGTAACTCTAATTCAATCCATATTACAAAGTTCTCTTGTTATATGCATTAACCAATCTAACTAGGGTAATATCCTAGCCTAGGGTGTGTCACTAATACCAAATCCCATACTAAGGTATCCTAACATCCTCGCTCTCTTGGGTTTAAATCCCATCAGATCCTAGAAAATAGGGTATCCTATATCATCCCATTTTTAGCCTTTACTTTAATCAAACCTTCAGTGGATTCATCTCATATCCCTTATAACACATAGAATCTCTATACCCTTGTACCTAGAGCTCTGATACCAAATGTAATGACCCAAAAAAATAAACAAATACAAAAATAAAAAAAGTTTTTTTTTTACTAAGGAGAGAGGTACATGAAATCTTCATGAACCCCTAACCAAACCACTATTTTCCTAAAGTCTCAATCTCCTAAGTTTTCTTGAAAACTACATCTCACGAGGTACCCTAACACAAGTTCGTCTATGTAGGCGTATCATGTGTTACTGCAAATAATTCTATATTTCCCATCATTCTCGATGAGCTATACTTATCACCCTCCATACATCGAAGGTATACATGCGTCTCCATGTCATACACAAATCATCATGTGTAGGCATGCTACGAGTATTGCAAGTTAAGCTATATATCTCGTCTCCATGATGAGCTATCTTAACTCATATGTAGTCTCTCCACAACCTAGTCCTTTATCTCCTTAAGGGGGTCTCAATTCCCTTAGGTCTCCTATGTTCACCCTAAGGGAGTTCTCAATTCCCTTAGGTCACTTCTGAGTTCACCCTAGAACTCTACACTTATATTTCTAACATCAAGCAATCCAAACAATGATACAACTAGATACCACATTACCAAAACACAATCACCAAACATCTAGAACACAAGAAAGATTAACTTTAAAAAATAATCATCTACATAACATAAACAATTACAACCATAAAGTAAAAATGCCTTCTTTAATCCAATGAACAGTTATTGGATCAGAATTTGCACATCAATTCCTTCTTACTCTAAGGAATATTACAACATCTACATTAGGGATATCTCCCCACAATTCTAACCTATTTGAGCATAGTAAAGCAACATAAAATATAATTACCTATACCTTACTTCCATTGAACTCCTTTCTTCTCCTTGCTTCCCATTGATTCTTTTAGGGTAGTAGGGAATCAGGGTACTCATGATTTAGGATAGGCATGCCTTTAAATGCATCTACTCATTTACTTTACCAAATTGTAACTATGCAAAATCTAAATAAGTTTCCAACCATCTAATGCATAATGGATATCATAAAGATCCTTTACTTTTATCTTCACCTCTCATATTCCTTTAGAGAGTCATCCAACATGTGCTACTTAGAACAAGGCCTAACTTAATTAGATTCATTCATGCTTTAAAGTGATAAAGTCCCATACCTTTAACCTCTAAAACAATCCTTTTCTTTTCATTCCCTAAATCAAAGCCCCATAACTTCAATCTAAAGAATAAATCCACATATTTTTCCATTCACAAAATCCAATTAAATCATTTATTGTTTAAAGCATTAAAATCACACCCCTTTTAATCTTTAAACAAACAATTCATTCATTCCTTAAATAAAATCCCCATAACTGATGATTACACAATGACACTGAGAGGGGGGGTGAATCAGTGTAGCTATTAATTTTTATATCTACAACATTTAATATGAAATAAAGAGAACTTGACAACTGAAAAACAACTTGAACAAGAGAGCACACCACAACACTCAATATACCGAGGTTCACCAATTTGGCTACTCCTCAAAAATGACTGCTTGGACTCCAATCCAAATCCAGTCTTTGCAAAATATCAATTTTACAAATACTTTACCAGCATCAACTGGAAGGAGCACCAACCCCTGTAATTTTCTGCTGCAACAGATGGAGCACCAACTCCTAGTACCAAGCACCAACTTGGACTGCAAATCTGATCAATTTAGAATGACATAAAAATGTCTTCACTTCATGCACGACCCTGACTGGTCTGCAATTAACCCAACTCTACACACTCTCACGGCTCTGCTTATTTTTCTCTTGATTCTTTTCTAACCCTCCTTTTACAGCAATTTCTCTCTAACAACAGCAACATCTTCTCTGTACGATTATTCTTTTATAACCTTTCAATCCTGCATGCAATCGAATCATATACCCAACTGTTCGAATTCTTTTCTCCTGCAAATAAGTGGTTGTTCGAAAATGACTGTTCGAAACCCTGCAATACGGCGTTTCGATTTCTTGTAGTATGGCTGTTTTGAATGCTGCAAACATATCTTCTCGAAAAGCATATCTTGATCCTTCATATTCGGCTCTTTGAATACAAGCAAAATGTCTGTTCGATTCCATGAGTGCGACCGTTCGAAAGCTGTAAAAAAGACTTTTCGAAAACCTTTCGATACTTTATATTTGATTCTTCGAATACATGCAAACGACTGTTCGAATGCATGACTGACACTTGTCAATCTGTAACTGCAGATCTGACATCAGTTACATTTTATGTAACTGGCTGCATGATGTCTTTTATGACACGCGTCACCATGCCTGCTTTTTCGGCTTTTACCTGCCAACCTGTCGCCTGTCGCGATATCGCGACATTTTTAACTTATGTTGACGTCACCCTGAAGGTTGTCGCGATATCGCGACCAATTTGGCCTTGAAAGCCTTTTCGCTGCTCCTGTCGCGAAATCGTGACACTTTTCAACTTTGCTGACGTCATCATCCTTCTTGTCGCGAAATCGTGACGTTTTCGACTCTTGCTGACGTCATCATCCTGCTTGTCACGAAATCGTGACGTTTTCGACTCTTGCTGACGTCATCATCCTGCTTGTCGCGAAATCGTGACACTTTCGGCTTTCGTACACTCTTCTTTGCCAACTCCAGCGAAAATGGAACATGTCGCGAAATCGTGACACTTTGCTTCATGCAATGGCGAAATTTTTACATCTTTGTGCCTTGTGTTTTCACCTTGCCTCTTTTCATGAAATTTTGACTTGTAATATCATTGCTGCATCTTTCAGTTCTACACTTTTGACTAGTAGCGAAATCGCTACACCTTAGTTTCCCTTTGTTTCAACATGTAGCGCCATCGCTACACCTTAGTTTCCCTTTGTTTCAACATGTAGCGCCATCGCTACACCTTCTTCTTGTGAATTTTTACTTGTGTCGAAATCGCTGCAACTTAGTTTTCTTAACTTTCGATTTGTAGCGAAATCGCTACACCTTTGTTTCCATACATTTCCAGCTGTGCTTTGAAATGCGAAACTTCAACATGTATGGAAATCTCTACTCTCTTCATTGCAAGCTCCTTTCCTCCATTTATGTCGCGAAATCGCGACACATTTTCTCTCTCCTCAGCGAAAACTCGACATGTCGCGACATCGCGACATTTTGGCGTGCATTTTCTCTCTCCTGCTTTTTGTCGCGAGATCGCGACACATTTTCTCTCTCCTCAGCGAAAACTCGACATGTCGCGAAATCGCGACATTTTGGCGTGCATTTTCTCTCTCCTACTTTTTGTCGCGAGATCGCGACACATTTTCTCTCTCCTCAGCGAAAACTCGACATGTCACGAAATCGTGACATTTTGGCGTGCATTTTCTCTCTCCTACTTTTTGTCGCGAAATCGCGACAGAAAACATGTCGCGATATCGCGACAGTTTTCTTCCTTGTCTCTTTCTGCCAATTTTTGAATCTGGGTCACCTCTGTTTTGCTTGAAACTTTCTGCACTTGATCTGACTGACCTCTGAACTGCATCAACTGCATCAATCTGTCTGTGTTGACAACAATGACAATACTTTCTCAATGCTTTTGCTGCACCTTGCTCAACAATCTCCCCCTTTGGAATTGTTGGCAACACACAGCAACCTTGCTCAACTTCTTCTCCCCCTTTGCCAATAATACCAAAGGGCTGCTGCAGACTCCCCCTGAGTCTCTGTACACCATTCTCAGGAAAATATCGTTATAGTTAGCAAAAATCATAAATATAAGCAAAACTATAAGTATAGGCATGCATGCACCCATTGAGAATGTGATCCCTAATGATAGTCAGTTCTTGGGAATTGTGACCACTCCCAACTTATTCCTAAGGTACTCAAAAACATCCTTGGGCAATGGTTTTGTGAATATATCGACTACTTGCTCTGTAGTTGGAACAAAATCCAACTTGACCTCTCCTTCTGCAACTTTATCCTTCAAGAAATGATATCGGATTGCAATGTGTTTGGTTCTTGAATGCATAACTGGATTCTTGGATATGTTGATAGCACTAGTGTTATCACATTTTATTGATATTGGCTCGTTGAAGTGGATACCAAGATCTTTTAAAGTTTGTCTCATCCATAATATCTGTGTACAGCAAGTTGTGGCTGCAATGTATTCTGCCTCTGCAGTGGATAGAGAGACTGATTCTTGTTTCTTGCTGTGCCATGCTACCAGCCTGTCTCCAAGATAAAATGCTCCTCCACTTGTACTCTTCCGGTCATCAATGCACCCTGCCCAATCTGCATCAGAATATGCAATCAAAGTGAAGTCTTTGCCTTTTGGGTACCACAACCCATAATCCATGGTACCTTTGAGGTACCTGAAGATCCTTTTACAAGTTGTGACATGAGTTTCTTTGGGACTTGCCTGAAATCTAGCAACCATGCATACTGCCTGTAGTATATCTGGTCTAGTAGCTGTTAAATACAGCAGGCTTCCAATCATAGACCTGTACATTGTTTGATCCACATCTGGAGATTTATCATCCTTGCTCAACTTGCAGCCTGTTGTCATGGGAGTGCTGACCGGTTTCCTGTCTTCCATTGTGAACTTTTTCAGCATTTCTTTTACATATTTAACTTGAGAAATAAAAATGCCTTTTTCATTTTGATTGACCTGCGGTCCTAAGAAATAAGAAAGTTCACCAATCATTGACATCTCAAATTCTTTTTTCATTTTAATTGATATGTCTTTGCAAGTATTCATCCATCTTGCTTGCCAAATATTATGTCATCTACATAAACAACAAGAACAATAAGATGACCCTTCTCTGTTTTGACATATAAGTTGCTATCCACCAAACCTTTCTTAAACCCTTGTTTAATTAGATAATTATCCAGCCTTGCATACCATGCTTTGGGTGCCTGTTTTAATCCATATAAAGCTTTCTTTAACACTCGCAAACAAAATCTGGATTGTCACCAAGTTGGAAACCATCTGGTTGTTCAATGTAAACCTCTTCTTCCATTTTTCCATTCAAAAATGCTGATTTTACATCCATTTGATATACTTTGAAGTTTTTATGAACTGCTAATGCCAGAAACATTCTGATTGCCTCTAGTCTAGCTACCGGTGCAAAAGTTTCTTCAAAATCAATGCCTTCAACCTGAGCATAGCCTTTACATACCAATCTTGCCTTATTTCTGACAACCTGCCCATCTTCATTCAATTTATTTCTAAAAACCCATTTAGTGCCAATTATGTTTTTATTTGTTGGTCTAGGTACTAATTCCCAGGTATTGTTTTTCTCTATCTGATCTAGTTCTTCATTGATTGCCTTCATCCAACTTTCATCAGTGCTTGCTTCAGAAACATTTTTAGGTTCAATACTAGATAACAGAGAATAGTTCCTCACTGTTGTTCTTCTTGTCTGAATACCATCTATGGGATCCCCAATAATCTGTTCACTTGGATGATTTTTCTGCCAGTTGCCTGTTTTAAATTTCTTGTTTTCTTCTTCTTCAGATTCAGTTTTTACACCATCTGGATCAATTTTCTGATTCTTCTCTGTTTCTTTTTCATCATCACCTTCAATGACTTCTTCATACATAGGGTAGTTTTCTTGATAAGTAGTTTCTTGTTCTCTACCTTCATCAACTTTCACATCAGCACTTTCAACAATTTTCTTCAACCTCTTGTTGTAACATGTGTAGGCCTTGCTTTTTGTTGAGTAACCAAGAAAGATACCTTCATCAACTCTATCTTCAAATTTACCGAGGTTATCTTCAGTCCGTTTTATGTAGCACTTGCTGCCAAATACTTTGAAATGTCTTGTTGTTGCCTTTCTGCCAAACCACAACTCATAAGGTGTTTTGCTTTCATGTGGTCTCAGCATGCACCTGTTTTGAATGTAAACTGCAGTATGGACTGCCTCTTTCCAAAATACGTCGACTATTTTGTTTTTACGCGGCATTGTCCTTGCCATTTCCTGCACTGTTCTATTCTTCCTTTCTACAACACCATTCTGCTGAGGTGTCCTAGCTGCTGAAAATTGTCTTCTTATCCCATGTTTTTGACAGTATTCTGCAAATTCTTCGGAGATAAACTCTCCTCCCCTGTCTGATCTTAGGCATTTAATTCTTTTTCCTGATTGATTCTCAACAAGATTTTTGAAGGTTTTAAACATCTCAAAGGCTTCTGACTTGAGTTTCAGAAATAGTACCCATGTCATTCTTGAGTAGTCATCTATACACAACATAAAATATTTGTGTCCATTTATGCTTTCAGTTCTCATGGGTCCACATAGATCAGTGTGAATTAGTTCTAATGGCTTGCTAGTGAAGTATTCTTTTGCTTTGAAAGTGGCTCTGGTTTGTTTTCCCTTTTGGCATGACTCACAGATGTTATTTACAGGTTTGCCAATGTTTGGTATATCTCTAACTGCTCTTTTTGAATTGATTTTTGCCAGATTGTCAAAACTAATATGCCCAAGCCTCTTGTGCCATAGCCAGTTTTCATCTTCCTGTCCCATCAAGCATGTTCCTTCTGCAGTTTCTGAAAGTGTATACAGATTTCTTGAAGTTCTCAGTCCAGTGGCTATTAACTTTCCATTTTTTGTCTTTCTTACTTCACAGCCCTCCTTCTTGAAGATTACATCATGACCTCTGTCACATATTTGACTTACACTTAGCAAGTTATGCTTCAGGGCAATTACAAACAAGACTTCTTTTGATTTTATATTGCCATCACTGATCTTGACTGATCCCTTTCCAACAATCTTTGCTCCATCATTATTTCCAAATTTCACAGAACCACCTTCATAATTTGTAAATTCTCAAACTTTTGCTTGTCACCTGTCATGTGACTGGAACAACCACTGTCAAGTATCCAAGGTGCTGATTTGTTCTGAGCTTTAAAAGCGGTCTGGACAATCAAAGATTCCTTTTCTTTCCATTCTGGTTTGATAGCAGATTTTGCTACTTGTTTTGCCTTTGTCCTTTCATTAGCATGTGCCTGTTTTTCAAGAAATTTCTGGTTTTGTTTCAACCCACTTGGCTGAGATTTTCTACCCTGATAATTATTTGATGCAAAAGTGCTTCTACAGTTTCTAGCAATATGTCCAAAATTATGACAATTATAACATTCAACTGCATAATTCATTAAGGGAGAAAAAACATTTCTCTTTGGTAAAATTCCTTTGAGATACATTATGCCTGCAATCTGAAATCTTATGGCCATAAGCATTGCATTTAAAACAATAACCAGAAAATGCATGATTAAACCTGGGTGCCGGTCTTTGCCAGTTTGAAGTAGGAGCCATGACTCTTCTCCTCCTTGGATGTGTGACTTTTGTGAATCCATCTTTGTCAGTATTCTTCTTGAATCTGGCATTATTGTTTTCTTTTGCATGATTTAGTTTTTCTGGTTCAACCTTGATCTTTTCTTCTTTATTTATGGGTTCTATATTCAAGTTCTTTGAATCCTTTGAAGATTCTCCTTCATCAAAGCCTAAACCAAATTTGATGCCAGAAGGCCTTTGGTTATTTAACATTTTATCCAGACTTTACGAGTACTTTCTTCAAACTTATGAAAACAGTTCAATTTTCTATTCATCTCCTCTAACTGCATCCTTAACTTAACAATGTCTTCCTCTAGCTTGATGCATTCAACTGTCTTTACAGTTAATTGTTCATCAAGAACTTCAGACATTTTCTTGAATTCCTCTGTCTGTATTTTTAGATTGTTTATTATGTCTGTGGTATTCTCTAATTTCTTTGAAAAATTTTTATTCTTCTTCCTTTCTGCACTCAACTCTTCAAGTGCAGCAACCAATTCTCCTTCCAAATACACTTCAGCTTCATCCTTGGAATTTTCATCACCTTCCTGATTTTCCTCTGTTCTTTCTTCTTCAAGTGCCATGAACAGAGCTTCACCTCCTTCTTCTTCAGACTCCTCATCTGTGCTTTCTTCAGAACTGCTGACATTCTTGGTTATGAAGCTTTTCTTCTTGAAGTTGTTCTTTCTGAAATTTTGTTTCTTCTTCCAGTCACTTTTTTCTTGGTGTGAACCTTCACCATTTTTGGTTCTCTCCTGCATTGGACATTTGGCTGCAAAATGACCGACTCCTCCACAATTGAAGCATTTAAAAGGTAGCTTCCCTCTATATTTTCCTTTTCCTTTTGTGAGTTTTCGAACAAAATTGGCTTTTGTTTCATCCAGTGTTCCTTCATCCTCAGATTCATGTTCAGCTTTTACATTCTTGTGTGCTTTAAAAGCTGCTTCTCTGTCTGTAGACTTGGTTTGTCCTATTCTCATTTCATATGCTGTCAGGGAACCATGCAACTCATCCATGCTGAAGTTGTTTAGATCTTTTGCCTCTTCTATTGCAGAGACTTTGGAGTTAAATCTTTTGTGAAGTGTTCTGAGAACCTTTTTCACAACAACTGCATCATCAATTTCTTCACCGAGTCCTCTGATTGCATTAATAATTCCGTTGACTCTCAGCATATAAGTCTCTATGTTTTCATCTTCATTCATTTGCAGTGCTTCGAACTGTGCTCGATGAGTTTGCAGTTTTGCTTCCTTAATCTTATTGTCTCCTTCATGGATGCTCTTCAGTTTATCCCACATGTCTTTTGCTGATTTACAACTCATGACTCTTATCGGTTCACTGTCAACAAGCCCACACATTATGGCATTCTTAGCTTTGGAGTTGTTTTCAAATTTCTTTTTCTCAGTAGTATCTGTTGGAGGGGTAGTGGGTGCTGTGTATCCACTATCTACAGAATCCCAAATATCGTATCCCAATGCACTCAGATATGTTTGCATTCTGAGTTTCCAGAAGGTGTAATTTGTTCCATCAAATAAGGGAGCTTTGTTGGATGAAAATCCTTCACCGCTTGCCATTGTTTCTTCCAAGATCTCCTTAGCTGATTAAGCTTGTACAAGGAACCTCGCTCTGATACCAATTGATGATTACACAATGACACTGAGAGGGGGGGGTGAATCAGTGTAGCTATTAATTTTTATATCTACAACATTTAATATGAAATAAAGAGAACTTGACAACTGAAAAACAACTTGAACAAGAGAGCACACCACAACACTCAATATACCGAGGTTCACCAATTTGGCTACTCCTCAAAAATGACTTCTTGGACTCCAATCCAAATCCGAGTCTTTGCAAAATATCAATTTTACAAATACTTTACCAGCATCAACTGGAAGGAGCACCAACCCCTGTAATTTTCTGCTGCAACAGATGGAGCACCAACTCCTAGTACCAAGCACCAACTTGGACTGCAAATCTGATCAATTTAGAATGACATAAAAATGTCTTCACTTCATGCACGACCCTGACTGGTCTGCAATTAACCCAACTCTACACACTCTCACGGCTCTGCTTATTTTTCTCTTGATTCTTTTCTAACCCTCCTTTTACAGCAATTTCTCTCTAACAGTGACAACATCTTCTCTGTACGATTATTCTTTTATAACCTTTCAATCCTGCATGCAATCGAATCATATACCCAACTGTTCGAATTCTTTTCTCCTACAAATAAGTGGTTGTTCAAAAATGACTGTTCGAAACCCTGCAATACGACGTTTCGATTTCTTGTAGTATGGCTGTTTTGAATGCTGCAAACATATCTTCTCGAAAAGCATATCTTGATCCTTCATATTCGGCTCTTTGAATACAAGCAAAATGTCTGTTCGATTCCATGAGTGCGACCGTTCGAAAGTCTGTAAAAAGACTTTTCGAAAACCTTTCGATAATTTATATTTGATTCTTCGAATACATGCAAACGGCTGTTCGAATGCATGACTGACACTTGTCAATCTGTAACTGTAGATCTGACATCGATTACATTTTATGTAACTGGTTGCATGATGTCTTTTATGACACGCGTCACCATGCCTGCTTTTTCGGCTTTTACCTGCCAACCTGTCGCCTGTCGCGATATCGTGACATTTTTAACTTATGTTGACGTCACCCTGAAGGTTGTCGCGATATCGCGACCAATTTGGCCTTGAAAGCCTTTTCGCTGCTCCTGTCGCGAAATCGTGACACTTTTCAACTTTGTTGACGTCATCATCCTTCTTGTCGCGAAATCATGACGTTTTCGACTCTTGCTGACGTCATCATCCTGCTTGTCACGAAATCGTGATGTTTTCGACTCTTGCTGACGTCATCATCCTGCTTGTCACGAAATCGTGACACTTTCGGCTTCCGTACACTCTTCTTTGCCAACTCCAGCGAAAATGGAACATGTCGCGAAATCGTGACACTTTGCTTCATGCAATGGCAAAATTTTTACATCTTTGTGCCTTGTGTTTTCACCTTGCCTCTTTTCATGAAATTTTGACTTGTAATATCATTGGCTGCATCTTTCAGTTCTACACTTTTGACTAGTAGCGAAATCGCTACACCTTAGTTTCCCTTTGTTTCAACATGTAGCGCCATCGCTACACCTTAGTTTCCCTTTGTTTCAACATGTAGCGCCATCGCTACACCTTCTTCTTGTGAATTTTTACTTGTGTCGAAATCGCTGCAACTTAGTTTTCTTAACTTTCGATTTGTAGCGAAATCGCTACACCTTTGTTTCCATACATTTCCAGCTGTGCTTTGAAATGCGAAACTTCAACATGTATGGAAATCTCTACTCTCTTCATTGCAAGCTCCTTTCCTCCATTTATGTCGCGAAATCGCGACACATTTTCTCTCTCCTCAGCGAAAACTCGACATGTCGCGACATCGCGACATTTTGGCGTGCATTTTCTCTCTCCTACTTTTTGTCGCGAGATCGCGACACATTTTCTCTCTCCTCAGCGAAAACTCGACATGTCGCGAAATCGTGACATTTTGGCGTGCATTTTCTCTCTCCTACTTTTTGTCGCGAGATCGCGACACATTTTCTCTCTCCTCGAAAACTCGACATGTCGCGAAATCGTGACATTTTGGCGTGCATTTTCTCTCTCCTACTTTTTGTCGCGAAATCGCGACAGAAAACATGTCGCGATATCGCGACAGTTTTCTTCCTTGTCTCTTTCTGCCAATTTCTGAATCTGGGTCACCTCTGTTTTGCTTGAAACTTTCGCACTTGATCTGACTGACCTCTGAACTGCATCAACTGCATCAATGCATGTCTGTGTTGACAACAATGACAATACTTTCTCAATGCTTTTGCTGCACCTTGCTCAACAATAACTTCAATTTAAGGAACAAATCCATGCCCCTTTTAATTTTAAAAGCCCTAAGGTAATCATCAAAAATCAAAGGTTTCCCTTTAAATTAAAACCCTAAGATAATCATTAAAATCAAAGGTTTTCCTATTTAATGAAATACCCTTTAATAATACTTAAAATCAAAGTATCCTAAATAATAAAATGCCCTTTAATAATCATTAAAATCAAAGGTTTCCTATTTAATCAAATGCCCTTTAATAATCATTAAAATCAAAGGTTTCCTATTTAATCAAATGCCCTTTAATAATCATTAAAATCAAAGGTTTCCTATTTAATCAAATGCCCTTTAATAATCATTAAAATCAAATGTTTCCTATTTAATCAAATGCCCTTTAATAATCATTAAAATCAAAGGTTTCCTATTTAATAAAATGCCCTTTAATAATCATTAAAATCAAAGGTTTCTTATTTAATTAAATGCACTTTAAAAATCATTAAAATCAAAGGTTTCCTATTTAATTAAATTCCCTTCTTCCAAAGCACGATGGTTTCCATAGACGGTGCTCCCAAACACAACGTCCCTTCTTCCCTGTATGCGGAGGTCTAACTCATAGCTTTGAAACACTTAACAGAGTCTCTAAGCATACCCATACGGTTCCCTAAAAGCATAGCACCTGAGCTTACACAATCGTCTCTTAAAAAACATAGCGTTTAACTTGGATATACACTCTCCCAAACACACACACACACACAGTGCTTAGCTTGGATAGAAACTCTCCCAAACACACACTACATCTAGCTTGGACAAACGCTCTCCCAAACACACACCCGACACTTAGCTTGGACAGACACTCTCCCAAACACACACCCACAGCGTTAGATTGGACATACACTCTTCCAAACACACACCCGACGCTCAGCTTGGACAGACACTCTCCCAAACACACACCCACAGTGTTTAGCTTGGACAAATGCTCTCCCAAACACACACACAACGTTAACTTGGGCATGCGTTCTCTAAAAACGTAAACACCACCCAACTTAGAACAGACGCTCTCCCAACACACACCCATAGCGTTTAGCTTTCAATCAAACAATTTATGGTTTCTAAAAAAACATCAACAGGGCAAAAATGTAGAGCTTTCAACCAAGCAATTTATGGTTTCTAAAAAAACATCAACATGGCAAAAACGTAGAGCTTTCAACCAAGCAATTTATGGTTTCTAAAACACTAATTTTCACTATACAAAGCATGCACTAAAAAAAAGGCAGGTTAAAGTCTAATACTCCAACCTCAATGCTATTGTGAAATGGGGATCAATGGAGTCTAGGTCGCTTCTTCTTCGCTCATAGCGCGTTCCTCGCCTTTCCTATCCCTAGTCTATGTCCTCTCCCTCCTCTCCCTCCTCTCCTTCGTCCTCCTTCGTTGTCCTCTCTCTTTTTTCTTTTTTTCTTTCTCACACCATACGAGTTTCTTCTCCTCCAGGTGGCCCGTCTCAAACCTCGAGCCCTCTCCTAGAGCCTCCTCTCCTTC
This sequence comes from Wollemia nobilis, assembly GCA_028583015.1. NCBI lineage: Eukaryota > Viridiplantae > Streptophyta > Pinopsida > Araucariales > Araucariaceae > Wollemia > Wollemia nobilis. The sequence continues at coordinate 7,317,701 of JAQPPZ010017086.1, forward strand.
CATTCTCTATCCCTTTCTCTAGCGGCAAGGAACCCTTCATCTGATGGTTTCCATCTTTGGAAGCCTATCAGCCACCCTAGATTATTTCATAGCTTACGAGCTATAAGGGAATGAGATATTTACATATTTTATATTATCCCTTTTTATATTTTAGAAGGATGATATTATTTTAACATATCTCCTTTATTTTAAATATATATCCTTTATTGATAATCATCACCATTAAGATACCTCTTTTATTTATACAATTTCATAATTGTTTTTCATTAAAATAAAAGGCATCTTATTTCTTAAATGGATATATGTTTTTTTTTTTGTAATTAATTAAAGTCTTTCAATTACTTCTCTACTAGCTTAGATATATAAAATTTATATATCTATAAACGCCGAGAGTTATCAATCTCGAGGCACCTATCTCATTTCTTGGGGGTGTGATAGATAGGCGCCTCGATATTGATAACTCCTAGTATTTATAGATATATATTATATAGATATATTAAATAGTTATTATTTTAGTTAGCGTTTATATATTATATATATATAAGCTTAGATATATTTTATAGATATATTAAATAGTTGGGCACCATTTTAGTTTAAATAGTTTAAATATTTTTTAAATATTTTAAATCCACTGTAACCCTTAATGTCGGCGGATAATTTTCTTAATGTCGGTTTTTTAATAAAATATTAATATTTTTTACGGCGTGGCTGACCTTCCTGGCTACAATTGTAGGACGCCTATCGGCGTAATTAGCATTAAAATGAATACCTTTAATTAACTAAAAGAAAACTCTCATCTATTAAATAAAATGAGGTTTACTAATGAGCTTAATTAAATCAATTATTTAATCAAACTTCATTGATCCTTTTGAATGAATCTTTATTTAACATTCAAATTTAATATGTTTTTCTCTATGAAAATGATGCTCTATATTTTCTTTAACAAAACAATTAGTTTTATGCATCCACATATATTTGGCAATTGTTGTTCTATAGCAGTTCCAACATTATGCTACTCCAACCACTATGCAACAAAGAGCAAACAAATTTATAAAGAAACAAAGAGGGAATCTTTCCATCGACCCTATCACCTATCTCAGCCAGAGATTTTACGATAGCTACTAGGCTATCAACTAAGCCTCAAGGCGATCAGTCATCGATGATTATCCCTTTCGATAATGCATGCCTATATGAAGGTATCTATCCATGTTACCTCTGAGTACGTTAATCATCATTTCCCCTGATCTTAGGCACCCTCATTTCTGCCTTCTCCACCCACGAGTATACTGGATCCTGCACACTTGGCAATATATTAGCAATAACATACCCTTCACAAATCAACTAAACATCATATAGTTGGTACAATTGTTCAAACTAAGTATCACCACACCATAGGTTAATACATTATTCCTTTGTCTCATAAAGTCAACTAGGGAGGGTCATGACATTTTACCATTGTATACTAGATCCAAAAGCTAGGCAAAATATGTCCAAACACTGCAGGGCTTGTTCAATGTTATCTTCCTATTCAATAAGATTAATAAAAGAGTCATAATCAAAGTTCCCATTAACTAGTTACTGAGAGGTGTCAAGTAAGTTTATGCCTTTCACTCGACCCTTAGTGACAACATTGACAAGAAGATAGGCAAACCGTTCTACTACTAAGATATATAAAGTTGATGCAAGAGGGAAGCCTTTATGAATTGATATATGCAACCCAAAGGAGGATGATTGCTAGCCATTAATAGTAGTGTAGGTCAAAGCACCTATGAATAATATTTTCATAGTGCGCAAGAAAGTAGGACTAAAACCTAATGCTTGCAACATGACCATGATGTAGGGATACTCAATCCTATTATAGGCCTTTGCAAAATAAATTTTGAGGAACAAGGATTTTTATCAAGACTGTCTTACACATTCCATTCCTTCCCAAACAACAATGATATTTTGGAATATATATCTGCCTTTGATAAAGTGATTTTGCTCTGGTTGGATGATGAGGGGTAAAATATTCCTTAGCATGATAAAAAGAGCTTTAGCAATGATCTTTGAGGAGACATTGAGTAATATGATAGGTCTTCAATTGCAAATATCCTTAGGATCCATAATTTTGGGTATGAGTTTAGCATTGCCTTTGTTGATTAGCTAGTCCAAAGAGTTGGTTTTGAGGGCTTCAATATAAACTTGGTGAAGGTCATGTCTCACTATTTTCCAAAGGGCTTTATAAAACTCACAAGGGAACCCAGCTACATGAAAAATTTTAATATTATATATGGAAAGAATGGCTACTTTAAGTTCATCTTGAGACATAGGGTTGTCACAAAGAGCCCTTTACGAGGCAGAGATCCGATAGGGTACTACACTAGGACACCATTGTAGAGTAAGGTCCTGAGCAGGATAAGGATCCTACACTATGAACACCTATTGGTAGTGTCAAATCCTATATAATATAAAGAAGCTCAAAAAGTACTTGCTACGCCTCCTAAATGGACTTGATTTTTTGGGAAGGGTCTTGCCCTTTGAGGCATTGAAATAATTCCTTGTAGACTCTATCACTCCATTTGAGCTAGTGAAGCCTATCTTTAAGTTGCACTCCACGAGTTGCATAGGTATTCACAATCTAGTGTTAGTGTCTTAGAGCAAGGTCAAGCATCCAACTCCAAAGTGGTTTGCCTTAGGTTGGCAATGGTGGTCGCATACGAGCAACTGCAAAAAAGTTCTAACTAATGCTTATAAGTGTATAAGAAGAGTGTGGTATGCTCAATCACATTATTCCATTAATCTATCCACCTATTTTGCATATGAGGACATGGCACCAAGTTCCAAATATTGTGAATGTGGGCTAAAGAGGTCTTGTGGCTAAGTAATGACATGTTCAAATAGAATTGGCTACTTAGAGACATATTCTTGCCATTTGGCCATTCAATGTAAAAGTGTATAGGGAAGTGGTCTGAGATGACTACCTTGTACAATGATTCCACCAAAAGAGAAAAGTTGTTGCAAAAATTAAATGTGGATTGCCCTAACAACATCACTCTATCATGTAGTTTGAGGATTCTATCAATTCTAACTCGCATGTTGGACCATGTGTACCAAGAAATATTAGGACAACATTGGATGATATTGGGATCATAAAATCCTAGTTTATGGCACATACAAAACCATACAATCCTTTCACCAGTTTTCCAATGCATGTGGTGCCCACCCTTCTTTTTTAAGATAGTTTCAATCATATTAAATATGCCACATATAATCCATGTGGAAGAATATAAAGAGTTTCCAATCCAAATCCACAAGTGGATGTCATTGGACACGTAAACATTAATCACCCCCAATGCATGGTTATTAATGTTGAATATGACCCATAGCACTCTATATATGGGGCCACATTTGTGGTCCACTTGATAAGGTCTCCAACGTGGTGTGACAAAGGTGGCAACACCACCTCGGCCTGGCCCATGATTGTTGTGAAGGAAGTGAATTTCTATCCAAATGGTATGTCACACTAAGGAGAACAAAAAACTTGTAACTTTCATTTCTTGTAGACACAAAATACCAAGATCTAAAAAATTATGTTGGACCTTTCTCATTGTCAACTTCCACTTAGAGCTAGTTAGACCCCAAACATTCCATAAAAATAAGTTCATTGTGATAAATAGTCTAATGACATAATCTTCATCATCGAGGTACTCTAGCATATTGTAATTTTAAAGGGTTCTAGATCATAACTACCCAAATGAATGTGAGATAAATGCATTCTTTTCTCCAATATGAAATCGCCCTCTACTTCCCCATGATGCAGACTATAGGAGCATCAAGCACTTCTCATGGGAGAGTGTAGGGGAGAACTAGCTTTAGTAGTAGGTTGAGAAACAATCAATGTTGTTGCCCTTGCTTGGGAGCCTCCTTGCTAGCAAGTTTTGTTGGTTGAGGGCTAGCCTTATCCTTTTCCTTTGCCTTCTTTAAAGGCTTTGATGTAGGTATGGCAACTAGCTTTGACAGTGAGACCTTAGAGGTCGTATAACCTGTATTTTTGTGACCACCAATGGTTGTCCAACTATCCTCCTTGGCTTGTAGAGTAAGCACATTGAATGGTCTAGGGATCTATTTTTCCTTGTTATGGGGTATGATAGGACAATATTTGACCTTATGGTTGGATGATTAGAAGCAAAAACAAGTGTTGGGAAGGTTGATATATAAGACCCATTGTGAAATCATGGAATCACCAACCTGAATCCCCACTATTTATTTGAGGTCCCAAGAAATATCAACTTCAACACACACTTTTGAGGCCATGAATGAAAAAACTTGTCTGACTTGACAAGAATAACCTGACCCAAGGGAGTTGTTATGTGATTTAGAAAGGGCTAGAGGGAGATGGAAAGACCAGGGAATTCAACCCAAATAGAGCTTGTAGTCCTTTTTTTAGACACAAAGAAATATTAGATCCATAGGGAAAAGACAAGTAGTGAGCTCCTCATGTATCAAGGCCCATCACTTTTGCATGGATGGAGTCTACAAAGCAAGAAATAAAAAATCCCTTGGTGATATTTTGAATCATTTCGAGCTTGACCCCATGGGGAGGCCAAGCTAAGTTCATCCAAGCCAAAGGGATGCTTCATTGGGATATGACCAACAAAATGCCCTACCAGAGAGTAAGACTCTAATCACTTGCATGCATTTTCAAAATAAAGCAAACAAAGAACAATGTCAAGGGAGAAAGAGTTACCTTATGGACCACCTTTGAGACAAACTTCCTTGGACACTTAATTGGAGCCATTTTTACATGCATTCCCTTCATGGTGTTAGTGTTATTCACTAGCTTGCCAGAGCTAGGGACCATATTGAAACCCTAAAAAATAGCTAAAACCCTATCCAAGTCAACAAGATCACACTAAAAGAACCAAAGCTTCTTCTTAGAGCATCAAAAGTATAAATTTTCATCAATTAATTGATTCATATTCATAATTAACTTATCAAATGGTATTAGCTCAACTGGTACTATTTCTCAATTTCTAAGGAGATTCATGTTTGATTCTTGTCAAGCCATATATATAATTTTAAAATATTTGTAATACCACTATGTGGTCATGATGTAATATAAATGATATATAATTAAAATTAAATTTAATGGATTATAATAGATATTACTTTGTCCCTGTTGGGACACCTAATTGGTATGTCTTTGGCTTTCATCCAAGAGACCCAACTTCGAATCATGGGGTGGTCCCTGATGTGCCCCTAGTTTGGTATATCTTGGGCATTCATCCAAGAGACCCAACTTCAAATCATGGGAAAGGTGGCTCTTGATGTGCCCCTAGTTGAGAAAAGGTACCAGTCCTTAAAAAATCCTATATTTACCCTAATAAAAAATAAATATTATTCTTTGCAAGACCAAGACAAATCTCTTAAAATCAAATACCTACTACTCACAAATAATTTTTATATTAATTTAAACTTAAATTTAATTTTTTTTTTTTAAACAATTCATTTCAACCATAAAAATTCAACTTAATAAACAATTTCTTTATTATTTATTATTTAAACGGTGTTATGTACATATAGAGACCACGAGAAACTATCAAGTATAAAGGGAACTTGAACCTTATCAAATCACAACCAACTTCTCCATTCACCTGAAACTATCAAGTATAGAGGGAACTTGAACATTTTGATACATTATCAAATCACAACCAAGAAACTATCAATTATAAAGGGAACTTGAACATTATCAAATCACAACCAACTTCTCCATTCACCAGAAACTATCAAGTATAGAGGGAACTTGAACATTATCAAATCACAACCAACTTCCCCTTTCACCATTCTGCCAGAAACTTGTTATCAATTATAAAAATATATCCTTGTATACGGGTCGTATCCTAAAGAAATAAAAATAATAATTGTACAGCTCTTTTGCAGTTGAAAACATGGGTTTCAAAATAAAAATAATTAATTACACAATTTTAATTAATATTTATAATAATTGAATATTAATTGAAACCCATCTATTTACTATTCGAATGGAAATTGAATAGCTTTGAGTTGAAAATTGTTGATTACTAATATTTATATAATTTGATTGTTTAAAATATAAAATATTATTATTATTTTTTTTAAATTGTGAGAAACCTTTATGACGAATGCATAAGGCTAAGCAGTTTCCTACCAACCATGATCTCTTGTAAAGTCGAGAGCTATACTTATCAATAGAGAATTTAACACAAAGCCGCCACATACCCATCTCCTCACACACTCGCCGACGTCACGGTTTAAACCATTTAAAATATAAAATATTATTATAATATAACAAAGTTTTTTTTTTTTTTAAAGATGGTTGTTTATATTTTTAAATTATTTTAACTGTACTTTTATTATTATTATTTATACGTGAGGAAGTTAATTTTTAGTCCTACCAAGTAAATAGGACTTTCATCCAAAATTTAATAGTAGAGTAGTAATTATGTCTTAAGCATGTTTTGCTAATACAAGAAGGAATCTATGACTTTTTTTTTTAAGTCACTATATATAAAAAGCAAAGCAAAGTTGCCGACATTAATATGGAGTATATGGTAGAGATTTTCCCTAGTTTTTTTTGCCCACTATCGTGGAGGATCTTCATAACAAGTTAAATCTTCACAGTCTAAATTCCAATTTGTCATAACATCAACGATCTTATTTTTTCATGGGAAGCGTAAAGAAACTTTGCTATTCTAAATCTAGATTGAAGTGCATGTATCTTGTCAATCACCCTTTGTAACTTCCAATCTTGAGAGGTGGTCTTGGTGCGTGTCTTTAGCCGATTAATGGTTAGTTGTGAGTTTGATTCTATCTATCATGCAAACCAGCCAACCTTAGCAGCTTCCTAAAGGGCACAAAGGATAGCACACACTTTCACTATATTGTTAGGAAGGATGCTAAGATTTTCTACAGTAAAAAAAGCATGAGTATCGTATGAGAGTCTTCCTATGCCTCACATGCTTGCCCTTCCTATATTACCCTTGATGCACCATCAATGTTGATCTTCCCCATACCTATGGGAGAGGCTTGTTATGGACCACCCTTCTAAATAGTAGGTCGAGGACCCAACGGATGCCTATGTCTTCATTCATCCATAGGGAGTTGAAGCTTGGAGAGTAAATTGTGTTGTTAATGAGACACTATGGAGGGGGGCTTCAAAGTATACAGGGTAGTGTGTCCCTAATATTGGTTGTAATATTTTCCCAAATATGTTGGACATTATGGTGAGTCACTTTAAAAATTCTTTTATTCTTTTCTTTCCACATATTCTAGAGCATCAGAGAAATACTAACCAAGGCCATTTGTTTCATCAAGTTGTCCAATCCATTCACCTTGAGACAAGTCCTTCAAGTCTACTTGAAGGAGGTGAATTGAAGGAATCTTAGACCTAAAAAGTTTATCAACCATTTCCATAATTGAATGGCCAAGGGATAGAAGAAAAAATGTGGTCCTAGATCTCGTTCTCTTCATAGCATATCTCATATTTGAATGGGCTAGAAAAACCATGTTTCATCAATTGGTCTTCTATAAGAACCCTCTTGTGGAGTAGAAGCTAGATAAAGAGTCTCACTTTCATTCAAGTTGAAAGTTACCAAATCTGGTTGAGGACATCATTGAGTGGATTTTCCCCATGGTGAGTGAGGGATGAGTATCCTAGAGTTGCAGTGTACACACCATTAAAATGTGAGCTTCATTTCAGCCTATATTTTTCTTTCAACCAAGATAGCAACCGATGAATAGCCTACTAGACTCTATCCTCCAAATCCCTTTCCCATAGTTTCTATAATATTGTGATATCTTTATCCATCCTCAGTTATGGAGTTGTTCCATGATGTCTCTCCATTTTAGAAATTGTTGAGACAATGGAGATAAACCATCCCAAGCATTTGTCCAACAATTTGTTTGATGGTCATTCCTCACTATCCAAAATAGTTGTGGTTTGATAATTGTATCCCCTATCCTTAAAATGTCAAGAATTGGATATCCTTGTCGAGGAAGTTGATATCTAGTAAAAACTTTTAGAGCTCGATTTTCTCTTAATATTCATTCACATAACTCATTAGGGAAAACAAGTAACTGCCAATATAATTTTGCAACCAAGGCTAAGTTGTTTTTAACCGTTGACCAGAGGCCCATACCTCCCTCATTTTTTGAAAAATAAAGTTGATCCCACTTTACTAGGGCCCACTTACACTCTACTTTTACCCCACTCTATAAGAACATTTGATTAATCTTGTTCAAATTTCTCAAAACATCCTTAAGAATACTTAAGATCGAGGAGATATAGATGGGAATATATTGTAAAATTATTTTAACCAAAGTGAACCTACCTGCAAGAGAAAGCCATCAATTGGTCCAGTTATTTAGCCTACTCTGTATCTTCTCTATCAACCACCCCCATTCCTCCTCTCTTTTTTGACCACCTTTAATAGAACTCCTAGATAAGAGATTGGAAGAGATGCTTGCCTAAAATTCAAAATATTTAGAATCATGGTCTCCACTCTAGCAATACAATGAAAGAATATGATCTTAGACTTCTTGTTATTAAGTTGTCCTTTGGCTTTCAAAAAGAGATTTATAATTCTTTTGAATCTGGATGTTTTCAATATAGTAGCACGACCCATCAAGGATGAGTCATCTACAAACTATAAATGAGAGAGAGAATTTGTAGATGCACGTCTCATTCATTGAATGGATCTGTTATTTCTTTCCTTATAGATAAGATGACCTAGTCACTATGCCAAAATGATGAACAGATAGGGGGAAAGAGGATACCCCTAGCATAGTCCCCTGGAAGTAGTAAACAAAGAAGACAAACTACCATTTATCACCACAATATAAGAGATTGAGGAAATAGTGCCTCTAATCCAATCCACCCAATCATAGGAGAATCCAAAATTCCTCAAGACTTGTAGGAGAAAATTTTAGTCTGCCTTATCATAAGCCTTGGAGAGGTCCAAATAGACAAACATGGAGGAGGATCTTTGTGCCTTCATAGAGTGAACGGTATCCTAAGAAAACACTATTTTGTTTGTAATTTCTTCTTTCCACAAATCCTCCTTGCTTTGGTAAGATTATCATGAGGAAGGGTTTCAACCTTTAAGCCATCATCATCATAATTATTTTGAGAACATTATATAGGACTACCATTTTAAAGCTAAAAATTGTATATGCCTCTTGGGGCTTAGATATGAGTGCAATGTAGGTTTTATTGATTTATTTAAAAATTGGCTTTGCCACCCATGCTTCATCTACCACTACAAGTAGATCATCCTTAAGAAAGTCGCAAAATTCTTGGAAGAACTTGATAGGGAAGCCATCTAGTCTAGGATTTTTTCTTTTTTCATCTTTAAAACCACTTCCTTTACTTCTTCCATAGAAATTGATGTTGTTAATACCTCATTATCCTTTTCGTAAATAAGGGAAGGGATTCTCTATAGAATTTCCTCTTGAGCCCTAGGGTCCAAGGAAACTATAGAGAAAATTTCCTTAAAGTAGTCAGTGGCGATTTTCTTCATTTGATCCCAAGAGTAAACTAGATCACTCTTTTTGGTCTTCAAGGAAGATGCAAAGTTTGAAACTCATCTGGCCAAGAGATATTTATGGAAGAAAGAAATAGATTGTTTTTCGCTTCCTTCAACCATTAGATCTTGGATTTTTGTTTCCATAAGAACTCCTTCCTCCTTTCCAATTGTTCTAACACGAAAGAGATTCAGATTTTCTATTTATTGAGCTCATTTGTAAGTCCTCAGGAGTGAATTTGAGTGTTCACTTTCTAGAGTTAGAAAGCCTAACCTGCCTTTTTAGCCCTCACATCCCTAAACTCATGAAAATTCCATTCCTTACTTCTAGATTTGATGAACAATAATCTCTTGACAAAGCAATATGTATGGGTGTTGTATCTTGGCTTTATCTCCCTCCACCATTAAAGAACTAATGGCTTAAAGAAAGTATATCTAAACCACATAAGTTGGAATTTAAAGGGTGAGTAATTCTTGGTATACTGCTAGAGATCTAGCAAAATAAGCTAGTGATCTAATCCCACAATATTAAGGATAAAAAAATTCAAAATTGCTTCTAGATAGAGGTCATCCAAGATTACAATATTGTCCAAGCGCTCCAAGATGCATGTGGCCCTTGTTTGTTTTTCCATGTCATCAAGTCGTTTGACTTGACATCAATCAAGTGGAGATGCCTTAAGTGCTCATGCATTAGCTTGATCATAGCGTCTAGTGTTTTCATCCCTCTCATGTTCTCATCTAAGGAGACAATGGTATTAAAATACCCTCCTAGAACAATTTTATCATTGGGAAACTAGAGCTTGAGGTGTTGAATATAGTTGCATCAACTTTGTATGTCCTCTATAGTAGTGGTTGCATATATGTTAATACATAGGAGTTGTTGGTCCTTTTGCCTCCATTGCCCCTTAAGTCTAAGAATGCCCTAGCTTCCCTTAGTCGTATGCACCACAAATTCCATTGGATCCCATAGAAGAGAGATCCCAATTAATGCTCCTTTAGAGCTAAGAGACTCTACCTGACTCATGGGCCATAGTTTTTTAGCCACTGTCTCAATGTCTTCTACTAATAGCTTAGTCTCCTGAAGAAAGACTAGGTTTGACTTATTTCTTTGAATTAACCTTCTAACTTCATTGTGTTTGAGGAAACTGCCTTTTATCCCCTTTATATTCCATGAAAGGAGTCTCATGAGGATGGGTGGGTTAAGATTCTAGTGATAGGAGTCACCTTACCATTAGAGACAAGGGTTTCCTCTTCTTTTTATAGGTGATGTTGGTTGGTCTTTCGTCCCACTTTCTGATTGAAGTCAATTTTCATTCTCTTAAGCTTTTACTCTTATATACCAGATAGAGCTTAGGCATATCCTCCTTCACGATCCTCTATGTATACCATCAAGGCCTTATTAAGGGGGATCAAGGTATCTCCTACTTCAAGCTAGGCAATTCTTTGTGTTTCACTAGTATAATTATCTTATTTTGGCTCCTCTTCGCTTATTTTTCCTTTGCTAACCTTTTTGGTCTAGGTTTGTGTCCATTTGCATGTTGATCTAGTTGTCAGCTATTTCTAGCAAAGCCTTTTTTCCTTATTTGGACCGAACAGTTGCTTGAAGAATTGGATCCACCGTAGGTTCTATCTCCATTTGATGATCTTCTCCTATAACTGGGTCTTCATCAATCAAAGAAACAAATTTGTTGTTTGGTGTCGCATTGCTTTCAACATCTATTTTTTTAATGCACTTTCTTTTTAGGTTCTTGAAATTCTATGACCTTTTCCTTTACATGCATTTGCTATGAGCACTTATGTGGATAGTCTCTTGCCATATGCCCATACTCATGGTGTATCCAACATCTGAATGGGATATTTTCATAATCAACTCTTTGCTCCTATGTTTCATCCTTTGTTTGTAATGTGATTTTTTAAGAGGTATACTAAGGTCTATTAGTCTACATATTATGGCATATATCATTTTTTCAAAACTATAAGTATTGTCAACCACCATCATAAAATTTCCCAAAGTGTTTCCAATGGTTGTAAAAGATATGGGGTTCCATTATTTAGCTGGTAATCCAAATAACCTAACCTATATAAGGCCCACATAAGGCATTTCCTCTTCCACTTGAAACTTTGTATGCTAGGGTTTCATGAATAAACCTTCTCTACCAAGAAACCATGACCCTCCTTGGAAAATACATTCTTGATCCTCTTCACACTCAAAAGTATTAGGAAATAGCCATTTGGATAGAGTGTGATATGAAATTCTCCCTTGGTTTACTAGTTCCTAGATGCCCAATTCCTATAGGCTAATATTTGGAGTCTAAAACCCATGAATATACATATCAAATATTTACTTTCTATATCTTCTATGCCTGTTTGAAGGTCTACCCATTTTAGTTGAACTATTGGGAAGCCATTTGCCACTTTCATGCATCCATTGGCATGCTTCTTGGGGTTTATTCGTGGTATTCTTAGAGGCTCATGAGGAAACTTGGTCGTGACATTACCCGAGTGCCCTCCTCCTGATCGTACTACATCCTATAAGGAAGGTTTTGGGAAGGAGGGATCCACCCCACCACCATCACCATGACAAAGCTACAGAGGTATCCAAAACCCTAATCCACTCCGAAAAACAAAAACAAAAAAAAATTACCTACAATTTTTTCAAACAATGTTTAATACAAAGAAAATCAAACCTAAGCCTCGCATTCCACAATTATTCCACTTTATTGAGGCTTTTGCATGCAATGGCGATGATTTTACAAATGTATGTTATGTAGTTCATTGAAATTTCATTATAATGTTGTTATAAAATCAAAGTTAAAATCTTATTAGATGATATAACTTAATTATATGTTTTATTGGTAACATAGTAATATATAATACAACCAAAACCTACTTCAATCCCACATAATCAATTAAAAAGATTTATAAATCTTTTTTGTTTTACCTTTTTTAGGTTAATTTTTAATACTTACTCATTTTATTCCATTGCAAAGACAACATCAAAATATACATATATTTATAAAAATAGAAGCAAATCTAAACTTAATTTTTATATATTTAAATTTTAAAAACAAATACAAAAAATTATAAAATAAGTAAAGAGATACATATAAATTAGTTGGCTTGTCCAAGTAGACTCGTAAGCATATAGAGCTTTTTAAGACAAGAAAATGGGTTTAAGCCCAATCAATTAAACTCTTTACATATGTGGGGTGCATAGATTAGGAACTATTTGACAAAGGGGAAAATAAATAAATTCTATATATCTTAATTAAGCATTTGCTATGGTGGTTCTTTCTTTCAAGGAGAGATGTTTTTAATATGGTAGCCCATTACCTAAGGGATTTGGACCAAACAATGGAAAAGCAAAAAAAAATATGATATAAACCAAGGTTTTAATCCATGAGTGAACTTTAATGTTTGCTCATCAAACTAATCTAAAGCCTATTTGTTCATTATTTTCTATAGAAAAGACTCATGTTTCACACCATAAACCAAGGTCTTAATCTCATGGGTGAATCTTTGTCCAAGGGATTTGCAACAAGCAATGTGTGGGGTGCATAGATTAGGAACTATTTGACAAACAAAAGAAAGAAAGAGGAGAAAATAATAAATTCTATAAATATTAATTGAGCATTTGCGGTGGTGGTTATCTCTTTGAAAGAGACATGTTTTTAACATGGTAGCCCATTAAAAAAGAAAAAAAATACCTCAAGGATTTGGGTCAAACTATGCGAAAGCCAAGAATTTTATGATACAAAACAAACTAAGGTTTCAATCCATGAATGAACCTTAACATTTTGTCATCAAGTTAACCTAAGCTTATATGTTCATTGTTTTCTATAGAAAAAACTCATGTTTCACCCTATAAACCAAGGTTCCAATCTTATGGGTGAATCTTTGTCCAAGGGGTTTGCTACAAACAAAAAGTTTCATACCATAAACTAGCGTTTCAATATTATAGGTGAACCTTAACATTTTGCCTTATTGGATTAGGCCAAATAATGGCAAGCTAAGAGTTGTACATCATAAGTTAAGGTTTTAATCCTATGACTAGATTTTAATAATTAAGATCATCTAGTTAAGCTTAACTAATTAAGTTGGATAGTAACTTTGGTCTATTCAAAATAAGCTTGAGTGGTTATAACAAATCATCTTTTACAAAAAGTTTCATATTCAAGTCTCAATAGAGGCCCTATGTGTGTAATGGTAGATACTTAACCTCAAATAAGTTTTCTAACCTCCTTATAAACTAGGATTTGTAATAACCCATTAAAAAACAGTTTCAAGATGTATTCATTAAAAAATTTGTAAATAGGTTAGACTTATTTGACCAATATAACTAATTAGAAAAAGGATATTTATATTACTAGAACAATCTTCCTTCTTTTTTTTTTTTAATAAGTCATGTGTGGCTTCTATTGGGGCCACTCCCATTACAAAAACAAAACATTACATTGCTCTCATTACATTTCTATCAAATTAATTAAATCATATCTAGTCTGCATTTCTATCAAAAATATTATTCATTTGTCTTTCTTATCAAAGAGATTTGCCATCTTCCTCACTACTAAGTTTCCACAATCAAAACATTTTTATCATTTCAAGAAGATGCCTTCCGAAATTGAAATTTTTAAAATAAAATTCAACATCATGAATGGCTAAAAAAATTCGGGTTTTGATTCATGCCCCTAATATTCCAAGATATTATTTTCATTGTTATTTTTTGTGGGTTTAGCCCTACTTCTTGTTAACACTTGCGATATTTGTTTTTGTTTTTCAATAACAATATCCCTCTGGGTTTCTTTTTATCTTTCTTTTTGCTTCTTGGATCTTCCTCTCTTTTTTCATTTCCACCAATACTTTCATCTTCATCCATCTCCTTCAATCTTCTCACACTGCTCAAAGTAAGACTTATCATCTATAGGTTTGTCTTGTGCAATATTTGTAGAGCAAGGAATAACCTCAAAAGTGCATTCTTCTTTATATTGCCATAGAAACCCTAAATTGCAAGGACGTTCTTCCAAAGCAATTACCTTCTTATTCTGCTCTAAAAACCCTAAATTGTTACATACTTCCTCCCTCCTCATCCTTATTTTTTTATTATGTTACTCTTGAAACCCTAAAGTGCAAAGGGATAACCTCTATACTACTTTCACTTTTATTACCAAGAGAGGATTCTATACTACTTCAAAAAAATGAAGAAGATTTACCTAGAAAGATCTTGACCTCTTTTGTCGTCTTCGTGTTTGGAATTTCCTCCACATTTACCTTTGCACCTTTAATTCCTTCTAAACTTGAACTTACATATTGTACTTTCTCATCCCTTATATCCTTCTTTGTTTCTTCTAATTGTTGATCCAAGTGAATTATGGTGGCCTTTTCCATAAGATGTCGTAGATAGGCTTTCTTTGCCCCTTCTTTAGGAGTGGAATATCCTTGATTTGATCTACCTTCTATTAATGTATGATTTTTGTGCTTTGCCTTGAAGTTTTTCTTATGACCAAATTTTTATGTCTCTTTTTTCATAGTTTTCACTTTGCAAACTCTTGCCAAGTGGCCAATCTCATAACAATTGTGGCAACAAAATGAGATGTTTTCATAATCCACTTGTTGATCCCATTCTCTTGATTCAGATTTAATCTTAATGGATTGTGGCCAAGGTTTTGAAATATCCATAGCAACACATATTTTGGTATATATAACATGCTTCCACTCCTTAATAGTTAGTCCTTCCTTGATGAATTCTCCTAGGGCATTTCCAATATTCTTCAAAACATCCTTATTGATAAGTTGATATGGAAGTCCAAAAAACCTAACCCAAATTGAAAGCTTCTTAATAATTTTTGTCTCAATAGAAAAATTTTCATTCCATGGTCTTAAATAAAGGGTATCTCTCCCTCTAAACCATGGGCCACCACTCAATATTTTATCTATGATTTATGAATTAGATAGGATGACAAGGCAAAAACCTTTAAGAAAAAAACTCACAAAGTAATTTGAATTCAATCCTCACTTCCACTTGATCCAATCTTGAATCTCCAAAAACCCTAGCCAGGATCTATGGAACTTACATATTAACCCCTTGCTTTTCAAATTTACATATTAACCCTTTGCTTTTCAAACTTACATATTAACCCCATGCTTTTCAAAACCATTATATCATGCTCAATCATCTCATCCTTGATGGTTCGTTCTGGTGCAACATCTACAACTTGGATCAAACTTTCCATATATTTGTTCTTCCACTTATATTCAACTTGGGCATTCATATTTCTAGCTAGGGCATCCTCACTTCCCATTAGGGCTTTCAAATATGACTTTCCTTCCAAACTAACTAATGGGGTTAGGGTTGGGGATCACTCTTGGCTTGCACTCCCTCCTGGCTCACACTCCCTCTTAGCTTGCACTCACTCCCAGCTTGCACTTCCTCCTAGCTTGCACTCCCTCCATGGCTCACACTCGCTCTTGTCTCTTCTTTCTCCCAACATTCCTTTTCTTCAACAATTTTTTGGAAACAATATTCATCGCATTCATGATCAGGGTTTGAAGCATTGATACACTACAAACAAATCCGCTACTCTTCTACCATATTTGAAGATCTCAAGATTAGCTCACACTCGCTCCCAGCTCATACTTCATGCTAACTCACACTTCCTAAAAATAGAACAATATTCCATTTATAATATATACACTAGAATTAAGATGCAAGCTTACTGCAATGGTGCAATGGTAAGGGCTTTGGCCTCCCTTTGAGAGGTCAAGCTTCAAACCCCACTTGGTATGAGGGGACCAAGACCCCTCATGAAAAACCTGTGTAAACTCATTGAAAAAAAAAACAATATGAGAGGACTAAGACCCCTCATAAAAACCTGTGTAAACTCATTGAAAAAATATATACACTAGGATTTATTTTAATGTTGTTTATAATTAGGTTTATAAAGGACTCCTTGTATTTCTTAGTTAATGACTACTCTTAAAGAATTACTTAGAAAGAAGTTAAAAAAAAAACTTGTAGCTGCATCTTTGGCCTCTCTTTGAGAGGTCCAAGATTCAAACCCCACTCAATATGAGGGGACCAAGACCCCTCATAAAAACCTGTATAATCTCATTAAAAAAAAAACAATAATAATAATATAATAAATTTATTATAAACCCTCTTTTTATATAATTATTTTTAAATTAATATAGCTTTCAAAAATATAAGAATTATAAAACCTAAATCATCAAATTTAAAAAATATATATATATACACACCAATAAAGTTTTCTTAATGATAACTAGTTATTAGTTCTACTAAAGGCAGGTAGATACTATTATATCCATGCAGAAAAAATTAAGAGCATCGGTATATAATTATTTTCCTCTCTTGTCAAATTTTCGAAGGTTTAATATCATTTCTCTTCCTATCAACAAAAATAAAAAGAAATATTTAATAGACATTTAATAGATCTTTCAAGTTTATCTTAAAAAATCCAATTCAAAGCTCCCCTTTAAATTTACAGATTCTAGTTTTTTTTGGTACAAGGAATCAGTAACTCCCTTCGTTGCTGCCAATATAACCAGACCACAACACTCGACTCCACAAGTGTATGACAGTTGTACATGTCACCCCACCACTCTACTGCATGAGTTTAAGAGAGGTGTACATGTCACCTAAAAAGTTTAAAACTTGAAATTTTGTATTGGAAGTCCATGCTATTAACCACTTAGCAAAGTTTAAAACTTAATTTTGTATTGGAAGTCCATGCTATTAACCACTTGAGCTAATAGTTGCTGATTAAACACAGATTTATATTTAATATAGAGAGCAAAGTTCAATCTTTCTAATAAAGATACGGTTTAAGTCAATCTCATATAATTAATGTTAAAAAATATTTAAAATATATTTTTATAGTATATATTTCATTTTGATGGTTTCTTGATTACAAGGACCTTGTAGCTTTACCCTCTCTTGTGATCCCAAATAACATGTTTTCGCTCCATCCAAATATAACCAAAACCACCTTAAAACTATCTCAAAATATTGTTGCATATATGTAGGCAAACTTTGTCTTTTTTTTAATGTAGAATCCTAAACATGTTAACGGAATTAAGCCTATTTAGGTCCAACCTCTCCTTAAAATTGATTCCCAAGGTTACTCAACAACATTCTTTCACCTTCTGTAATTGATCGTATAACTACTTTTACTTTCTATACTAAAACAAATCATTCAACAACATTCTTTCACCTTCTGTAAATGATCGTAAAGGTATAACTACTTTTACTTTTTATACTTCAAAAAATTCATTCAAAATGCTTATAAAAAGGTAAGGCCTAGCCTTATTCAGAAGGATAAGGACTGCATATGCTCCGTTCTTGTTAAATCTTAAGGGTAAAGAAAAAGCCCCTACTAAACGTCCTCTTCAGTGTAGCTTCACAGTTTACTTGCACCTTCAGAAGCTCCTTGTGCTATAAGAGGAGAATAAAGACCATCCCTTTGTCTAGAAAATCGGAAATCACTTGGTTGTAGCATTCTTCCAGTTCGCGCATACACATATACAGCATAAGAAAGTACCAAGAGAATAAAAACTCCCACTATGCATGCCAAGACCACCAAAAATATCACAACAGGTCCTAGCCCTTTATGACCAGCACCTGCAAAAACCAACCAAAATTTTTGATGTTGTAGTTAATGAAATAAATGACACATCTACACAGAATACTTCAAAGTTTGAAGTCTTAAAATGTTCCCAATTTATACAAGGCCAACTTTCAAATTGTTGAAGTTGAAAGTGCATAGATTGATCACTGAACACGTTAATATCACTTTTAAGTTAAAACGACAATACAGACATAAGCTAGAATCAGAAAGATATATTCTAACAACAGAAAAAGGGGTTCTATTTAGTAATCATTCTCGTGGTTGTAGTAAAGAAGTACCACAAGACTGCTACAAGTATTTAGAATGTACCTCTGGTGGCAGAGATCACATATGTGGAACGCTCGTGATTGATTGCTCTCACAAATATGTGGTATGTCACTGTTTCTCCTCTTTTGCCAAGTACCAGTGCAGGACTCTTTTCTCCAGGAATGAGTGGTGTAGACTCTATATGCAATGAACGGTACTTGTAATCCTGCAAAAATGGCAAATAAACTTTTTTTTTAATTTAATAAGCTATGTGTGGCTTCTATTAAAGGCCACTCCCATTAAAATAACAAAACATTACATTGCTATCAGCTTAAATAAACCAAATCCAATTTGCCTTTTTATCAAAGATATTCTTCATTTGCCTTTCTATCAAAAGTATTTGTCATCTTCCTCAAACTGTTACGTTTCCGCAATCAACTCCTTGATATCATTTTTATCAAGAGATAAAATTTCACTCATCCAATTGCCTTCTAAAATTTGAATTTTGCCAAGATAAAATTCAACACTACAAATGGCTAAAGTATTTGTGACCTGGGTTCCAATTATGGCAATTGAACTTGCTATTGCATGTGTGGATAATGAATTACCAAAACTCTGTGCTTGTGATTATAATGTAATAGCACTCAAAAACATCTTTATCAATCAAGCTGACTGATGACCAAAAGGCCATGGTATAGCTTTATTCGACCACTGCAATATGCTACTGCAAAAAGGAACTTATTGAACAGCATTATTCCTTCAGGAAAAATTGAGAACATTCAATTTTACATAACTTGCATGTCTTTGAATAGATGCAAGTATGCAAATGCATGACAGTGTGAAGATATAAAGATATTTTTCATTTGCCTTTCTATCAAAAGGTATTTGTCATCTTCCTCAAACTGTTACGTTTCCGCAATCAACTCCTTGATATCATTTTTATCAATAGCTAAAATTTCACTCATCCAATTGCCTTCTAAAATTTGAATTTTGCCAAGATGAAATTCAACACTACAAATGGCTGAAGTATTTGTGACCTGGGCTCCCATTATGGCAATTGAACTTGCTATTGCATGTGTGGATAATGAATTACCAAAACTCTGTGCTTGTGATTATAATGTAATAGCACTCAAAAAAATCTTTATCAATCAAGCTGACTAATGACCAAAAGGCCATGATATAGCTTTATTCAACCACTGCAATATGCTACTGCAAAAGGGAACTTATTGAACAGCATTATTCCTTCAAGAAAAATAGAGAACATTCAATTTTACATAACTTGCATGTCTTTGAATAGATCCAAGTATGCAAATGGATGACAGTGTGAAGAATGTTTCCCCTATGATGGAATGAAGGAATAAATTGAGTAGGAAGATTCAAGCATGAAAGCAGCACCCATTATAAACAGAAACACATCCTGACCTTCATATCTCTCCTTACTAAATGTATTCCTATTGTAAATTAATATTTTAATGATTTCCCAGGCCATGCACCGTAGGCAGGCAAATTGAATAAGTGCATTGGAAATAAAATAAGTGCATATTAAGAGTTTTGATATATTTGATGTAATATTGTTTGTATGTGACAATGCGTAATGTTAAGTGGAAGTAATAGTTATGTATGGAGAAGTCATTAGTCATAAAGTGAGTCATGAAATGAAATATAAATGTAGGTCAATGCATGTCAAATGCTATTTAAGAAAATGATAAGGTGTCAAGTAGTTTGTAAGCTGAAGAATGCAACTACCTCCTTAGTTGTATAAATAAGACCCTTCCCTCATTCATTTGTGTTGTTGGCATGGAAGGAAAGGTTGGTATGGTACGTGGATATCAAGGTTGGCATGGTATTGAAGTGTTGTATCAAGCCGTTTGAACTATTATGCTGTGTCGGGTCGTCTGAATGTTGTGTCGGGCCACCCGAACTGCTGTGTTGGGCAGTCTGATATATGTTGTGTGCGCAGTGTATGCATTGTAATTGTAAGTTATTCACATTGTATATTTTGTTCATTTAAGTGGTAATGGAATTGTGTTGCAGTATGTTGTATTCCATTTCTACATTCTGGTGTTGTTGCCTATTCAAAGTTGGCTCAAGCCTGGTGACATGGAGTTGTGATGAGCAAATTACATGGGAAGGTGCACAACAACAACAATGGAATGATTACAATGCAGCCAACAAAGCGGATGAAGATGCAGACTTCTTTGTTGACGCTGATGAAGGGCCAATGCATGAAGCAAACGTTCAAGTGAATGCGCAACCAAACTTGCAAAAAGACATGCATGGAGGTGGCGAGTTGCATGTCAACAACAGAGAGTTGCATGATGGAGGTGGTGAGTTGCATTTCAACGACAAAGAGTTGCATGACAGCAATGAAGAGTTGTATGTCGACAATAGAGAGTTGCATGTTGGCAATGGTGAGGAATTTTATGGCAATGAAAAATGTATGGTGTTGGGGCAATTGCAAGTTGATGTGATCAATGGTGAGTGGGATGGGAGTCCAACATCGTTGCAAATGCAAGATGGCATGTCTGGCAATGCGCAAGACAGAAGTCCAGCATTAGAGCAACTGTAGGTTGGTGTGCTTAATGGTGAACAAGATGATAGTCAGGACATCGAAGCAACTACAGGTTGGCACGTTTCTTGGTGCGCGGGATGGGAGTCCATCATGAGAGCAATTGTGGTGGAGTGCACCTAATGATGTGTGTAAAGGAGAGATACATGAAAAACCATTGCCAATGTCAAGTCAACCTATCACAACAAAGACCAATTTTAGCATATCATGTAAGTGTCCAATGTTTCATGGTGGAGAAACAAAAGACCCAATCAGGCATTGGAAAATCTGCCTCATAATGTGGAAAGCAAATGGGAAGATTAATGACGCAGATTAAAAGAGGTTATTCCTTGTGACATTTCGTGGAATCACAATGGACTAGTACATGAGATTGCTAGAAGGCAAGTACAAGACTTGGATGAGTTGCATGAAGCATTCGTGAAGGAATTTTGGTTGTTCCACAATGACGATGAGGTCATTGCTGAAATTTATAGAATGGAACAAGGTGAGAAAGAGCCTATTCATTCATACAACTAGAGGTTGAGTGGGTTGTTTACCCATCTGGAGGAAGATCCATCAAATGCATTGAAGAAGAGGTGGTTCATGGAGGGACTTCTTCCTACGTACTAGAAGAAGATCAAGGTGGTCCCTTCGACATCATATCAAGAGGCCTTGAAGCAAGCCTTGAACTTGGAAAATGATGCAAAGATATCATTAAAGTGTTCGACTCATGTTAATGTGGACAAGAATGACCCTGAAGATGAAAATGATTCTGATGTTGAGAATGACTCTGATAATGAGAGTGATTATTTTGAGAATGAGGGCTCGAAAGGTCAGTGAAGGAAGTGACTTTGAAGAGAAGAACGATGACTCCAAGGATGAGTGTGACTCGAAGAGCACAAGATCATTGCTATAGGAATATGCAACACAAAGGGAGATTGTACCAAGGGGGGATGCCACTAGTGATGTAGCCTATGAGAACAACCAGAGTAACTAAAAGATGCAGAATTGAGTATGATATTAAGGTTAGACCCATTGCACAATACTAGTGATGTCATTTGTGGGGGCACTTCATACATGAATGTCAAGTGTTGTGAGTCGAGATGAATCAGCAATGTGTAGAGTTTGAAGTGAAAGGGAGAGTCATAGCCCTAGCTAAGAAGCAGAGGAGGTGAACTTAATAAACCTGATTGCAATTGAGGAGGTGAACTTGATTACAATCGAAGAGGTAGAGATAGAGCAAATAGTTGAAGTTGCACAAGTGGTTGATGTAGACAACAAAGTGAGTGATGCAAACAAAGTGAATGATACAAACAATGAAGAACAGTGAAGAGAGAGATTGTTCATCGTCTAGTCATCTACTAGGGCCGTTTGGCCATTTAGACTTGGATTGTTTGGACCCAAGCCTCAATTATCAAAGCTTAGGCTGTTTGAGCCTAGGTCGTCTAAGTTGGGACCCTAGTTGTCTAGTGGGGGCAACAAATCCTCAAGCAACCCTTGGGTCATCTGTCCCAAGGGGAGGGTCGTATGAACCCTCCCTAGGCCATTTGAGGAAGTCGTATGAGGCTTAGATTGCCCCTCGACCATCAGACAAACGCCTTGAGCCATCCAAAGATAGATCACAATCATCCGATAGTCATGTAGGATTGTCTGCAGCCCAATTTTGGGAGGAAGATAATGTCGAGCCGGCTGGAGATCATGTAAAGCAATCCGAGGAAGAGAATGAAGTGGCACAATGTTTGAGGCAAGGAGTCCATCTGCTTAAAAGAGTGCTTGTTATAAAGTATTTGGATGATCGTCTGATAAGAGAAGAAGATTGTGCAAAAGTTTGTACAGGTTGTTTGAGCAAAAGAGTAGGTCATACAAAGTCGAGACGTTTAAGGCAAGGCAATCCGAAAGTAGGTCGTACAAAGTTGAGTTGTCTAAGGCAAGACTGTCTGAAAGTAGTCCATCCAAAGTCGGACTATTTGACGCAAAAAGTGGGTTGTCTAGACCAAGGTTGTTTGACTCAAGAAGTGAGCCATCCAAGCCAAGGAGTAAGTCATCTGAGATCGAGGGATGTCCATCAGAGGCTGAGGCAAGACCATTCGGAAGTAGGTCTTTTGGAGTCAAACTGTCTGACGTAGAAAGTAGGTCATCTAACTCAGGAGGTGGGCCATCCAAGCCAAGAAGTGAGCCATTTGAGACCAAGGGATGTTTTTTAGAGGCTAAGGCAGGGCTGTCAAAAGCCACAAAGAAGTCGTCAAGTGCAAGAGATAAGTCACTCAGAGTTGAAGGGTTGTTGTTTAAGTGGGTTGAGTGAAGGCTACCAAAATGCAAACAAGGAGAAAAATTTAGTTTGGAGTCTTGTCAATGAAGGTATCGATGGTTTTGTTGTTGAGATTTCAGGGTGTTGTGCCAAACTCTGCAAGGATGCTGCCCCTTGACCTTGCCCAGTATTGCGACAGAGTGTTTACAATGTGTAATGTTAAGTGAAATATTAGTTATGTACAGATAAGTCATTAGTCATAAAGTGAGTCATGAAATGAAATGTAAATGTAAGTCAATGCATGTCAAATGTAATTTAAGAAAATGATGAGGTGTCGGGTAGTTAGTAAGTTGGAGGATGCAACTACCTCCTTAGTTGTATAAATAAGACCCTTCCCTCATTCATTCGTGTTGTTGGCATGGAAGGAAAGGTTGGTATGGTATGTGGGTATCAAGGTTGGCATGGTATTGAAGTATTGTATCAAGCCATATAAATGTTGTTGCAGGCCGTCGAATTGTTGTGCTAGGCAGTTTGAGATGTTGTGCCGAGTCATCTGAACTTTTGTGTCAGGTCTGAATGCTATGCCAGGCCATCCAAATTGATGTGTTAAGATCTCTGATATATGTTGTGTGCGCAATGTATGCATTGTAGTTGTGTGTTATTCACACTGTACATTTTATTCATTTAAGTGGTGATGGAATTGTGTTGCAGTATGTTGTATTCCATTTCTACATGCACCATGTTCCTTTGGAAAATATCATGCTTTCTAAAATAGAACCATGTTCACATAAGATATGGGTAAGTAATTTCAAAGACAAGGATTATTCCTTTAATAAAATTAGAGAACATTCAACTTAAGTTGCATGCCTTCAAACAGATGCATGTATATGACAGAGTAAAGAATGTTTCTTCATGATGGGATGGATGGATGAATTGAGTAGGGAAGTCTAGAAGAGAAAAATAATCTGTTTCTAGCATGGATGCACCACTTATTGTAAACCAAAACACTTAATAACCTGAATAT
The DNA here is from genome assembly GCA_028583015.1 of Wollemia nobilis. Taxonomy (NCBI): domain Eukaryota; kingdom Viridiplantae; phylum Streptophyta; class Pinopsida; order Araucariales; family Araucariaceae; genus Wollemia; species Wollemia nobilis. The sequence continues at coordinate 7,341,951 of JAQPPZ010017086.1, forward strand.
CTCTCCTTGGTGTTGTAAATACAATAAAACAATTTCACATACCATTCACCCTATTCCTTTGGAAATCTCATGCTTGCTCAAATTGATTCATGTAAACATCAAATATGAACAAACAATTTCAGAAAAAGTTGATACATCAGAAGTAAATAACAAAATATTATAATGAAATGGTATCAGACAAGAACAAAGAATCTACATATGTTTTAAGCTAGAAGAGAATCCATTCTTGTTACTTTGAACTTGAGATACCTATAGAATTGAAGGGTTAGTTTACTTGTGTAGATTCAGGTTAAAGTAGATAAACAGCTTCCCAATGATACTATAGTTACTAGTATGCCACTTTACAAGAGGGTTGTGCACATGAATACATCATGTCACGTCCTTCAAGCTGTCACTAGCTCATGACAATCTAAAGGGCAATTTTCCATGTTTTCACAGGTTTTGGGGACACGATAATTAATTTTAAATAATGAAAACTTATGGAAATTTGAAGGACCACATTTTTACTTATGTACTGTAGACTGATAAGTTTTATTTCTTTTACCTGCTTGAGCAAGCCAACATAGAAGCAGATCCTTTACTATGATAGAATCTTGAGACCGGTTCTTGTCATATACTAATCACACCATTTTCTCATCCGATTTTGACTTCTCCTATAGTCCATACATAACACTGAATCTTTTATTATCAACAGTGTTATAGCAATAACATCCCTTCCCCAATGTTCTAGCATCCTTAAATGTTACCTACCAATCTTATAGCCCAGGATGCAAGCTTGCAAACAATATCTTCTACAAGCATGGCGCTCTGATCATTAATTGAGTAATATACTTGTTATTGTTATGTTCTGTCTTGCTTGCCACTAGACTTAATGTTCGTAGAGGTAATCCACATAAAGTATTGTTTGGTTCTCTTTCTTCACCTGCACTCTACATTATTCAACATAAATTTAATCATTGAGGAACTAAAGAACTAACAGGAAATTTAATATTTAGAGAAGGCCTATGTTTGGGGTAAAGACATTCAAATTGCAAATTATTTCATACTTAGAGTTAACTTGTGTGACATGTGCAAGGTGGTTTTTCCTCTTTCTCTGGCATTCCAAGAATACAAAAACAATACTCACTCATCTGATCCACACATACACCAGAGGCTGGACCCTTGTGAAGCCCTTATGCATATACTAAACACAAATACACCTTACCTATAAGGGGTGGACAAGGCCCCCATTTTAAAAGGATTGGAAAAGGTTTATCTTAGTGGCCACATGCAAGTGAACTCTATGTTTGCAAGACAGAAACAAAAAGTTGAGTCATCTGGGGGCTTACTTTTTAGAAAACTACTTTCAACTTACCATCTTAGATACAATATATTGGCTCTCATGAAAGTTTTCCCCAAATGTTAGGATTAGCTGCAAATGACTCTGCTAGTAATAGCACTCCATGTGGTCCCAAACTGCAATATCTGAATTTAAAAACACAAAGAAAGGTAAGCCAAATCACCTTACCAAGTATCCTAGCAGTCAATTTCTCAAGCTACTTGACAGCCATAATGTCGGAAATTAAAATTAGAAGCACTATCCTTAAAATAAGAATAGAAGAAACTTCTAGGCAAAGTAAAAAGTTTAAGACACTTAAACCTGAGAGTGGACTCAATTTATATTTTTAAAGTCAAGCGGCTGAGGTCTAACGATGAGGGAGAGCATTTTCCCTGAAGATAACCAAGTTTAAATCTATGGTCATGTGACCCCATGATTATGTTGTGTTAGTGGTGATAATGCCAAAGTCAGCAGTATGTGTGTGAATGAAGTACACTATATGGAGCAAAAAGAGTTTAACAATCCAAAAAATCAAAACACAAAGTGTTGAAAGGCAGCTCATTGATTATTCTTTCCACATTCCTTTGAGAAAATGCAAGGCATGAAAGGTCTCATATCATGCAGAGTATCCTTCATCAAAGGATATACGTCTAATACGTACCAAAGAGAAGTACTTGTTACTATAAACACAAACAACTTAATGCATATCTAGCACACAACTTTTAATAATGTTAGATTTTCATGTTCTAAGTTTTTAGATTTAGCTGCATTCCCTTAGGATTCATGCTATCGTCTTCATAGACATGTAGTTGTATCATTAATGTTGGAAAAAAATTCAGAGCTCTAAACCACAAAACACGCGTTTGTAGCCTTCCAAATATCAAATTCATAATGGCAGTGATAATCTCATCTAAACTGTTATTTTGAGCCATTGAAAAAGATCAAATTATAAGTAGGTTTCTACAAGAGTGAAATGAGAAGACTTCCCCCCTTCGTCAAAGAACCTAAATATTTTGGGCATTGATACCATCTACAAGAAGCGCACTGCACTTTTTGTTAAGTGAAATGCAAATCAAAATGGTAAGAAGTGTAGAAATTATGCATTATCTTATTCTTCACTCCTGCCAAATATAAGGTTGAAGGCCTCTTTCTCCATGGTGACTATGGAAGCCTTGGGAGCCCTAAAAAACATGCTTGCTTGCCAAGAAACAACACTGTCAAAGAGTGGTGATCAACAAATCTTCAATTTGATGATCTCCTCTAATTATTTAGTGTGAAGTGAAAACATGTTGACTAGAATAGTAGCCTCAAATAGCACAAAGAGATAACTAATATTATTTGTAGTTGCTTCATTAGATTGGCTTAAAGCATGAGTTCATAACAATCAACTTGGTAAATATTAGTATTCCCCTTGAAGCTTCCTCTCTCAACATGATTCATACAAATCACGATTAGATAGTGAAAGAAGAAAGCATAGGGTCTCTGAACTCTTTCTGGAATGACATATAAGGAATTGCTCTTGCACTATTTTGTGTATAAGACAATGTTACACAAGGTTTTGGGTTCTTAGCATATCTATTTATCTTTGGTAAGAAATATTTGAAGGGTAAAAGGGTAAAGTAGTTTTTAACATCCACGAGGCCATAGGCCATATGAGACGGATATTGTTTACCCAATATATGGTTATCCCCAACCATACTCTGGTTACTGAAGCATGGTGTACAACCCTACCCCCTATAGGATTCGAACCTTGGACCTCTATTCAGAGTTCCAAAGTCAAAACCATTAGGCTACCCAAAGTCTGAAGAAACCCATTAAGAAGAAAAAGGCATTCGAAAATAGATCTTTCATGTACATGAGTTGCCAAAACTTGCAACACATAAGACCTTGTCAACAATTGCCCTTTCTAGGGCAGATTAAACAGTATTACATCTGTTTTACAAACCACTAAACCATTTATATTCGAAATGAATTGTAAAAATTTACCCTACCAATGACCACAAACAACGCTTTTGAGAAATTGTTGCCATGGGTCTGCAAGTTTTTGCCTATCTGAAGGATTGCGACATTTGGAAAGAAAGAAATCTTGTGATGTAAGAAATCCGAAGAAAGAACTAATTTTCAGTAACTTCCAATGGGTAGGTTCAAATAATTAAATGACCATGTCTTCCCAATGCTTCTCATCAATTACACCTTCCAAGGGCTACCTGATTAAAGATGACTGGAATAGGAGAAACACTTAATAAGCTTGTCTACGCATTTATTTAATGGACAGATTCCATATCCAAAGGTAGAAATATAATCATGTGACAAATACAGAAGACCTACGGATAGAAGACTAAAAAGTATATTTACTTCATGATGACGAAGACGATGATTGCCTATTAGTTTCCCTTTTCTTTAACATGAAACTGTGGTTTGCTTTGAAAATTTTCACCTAGTGTCAGGTAGGTCCACCCTCAAAGTGTGGTGAGCATCCATTCCGATCATACTCCTTATTGTAATATTCAGTGTGCCAAAAACACCTAATGACTAACAACACAGGTGTCTGAACTTTTCCCCAAATCAAGAATGTTGTTTATCATCAATGTGGCACTTCTGTTGTCTCATATTGCAGAGCACCTATTATATTTAATGAATAAGTCGCTTACCATGCTTCTCCAAATGACTTCTAAGATTTACTCAGGTGTTCATCAGAACTTAAAAAACCTCAGTTTAGAAGCTAAAAATATGTAAGCAGCAACAGAAATGATGATGGGCACAGTACTTTCTATGTGATCCATGATCTAATCTTCAAAACCTCAGTTTAGAAGCTAAAAATATGTAAGCAGCAACAGAAATGATGATGGGCACAGTACTTTCTATGTGATCCATGATCTAATCCTCAAAACCTCAGTTTAGAAGCTAAAAATATGTAAGCAGTAACAGAAATGATGATGGGCAAAGTACTTTCTATGTGATCCATGATCTAATCCTCAAAACCCCGGTTTAGAAGCTAAAAAGATGTAAGCAGCAACAGAAATTATGACAGGCACAGTACTTTGTATAGGATCCATGATCTATCCTCATTGGCTATTTATAGTTTTTTAATCAGACAGTGTGATTAAGAATTGATGGGACATAGAGATTACAAATATAGTTTTCGGATGGGATATAGTGATTATGAATATCAGTAATTTCATGCTACTAACCATTTTTTTTTTGTGTGTAGAGAGAAAGATTGTAATTGTAAGTAACAGCAGCTTAAAAGCTAGTCTATGGGTTTTAGGGAAATTGGTTGGGAGTGATGAGTTTCACATCCAAATAATAGGATAGAAACACAAGGCCAAAAGCAACCTATAGGACACCAATTTTACAAAGTACTGTGGATGCCAGCCCCAAGACCAATCTCCGTGGGTGAACCTTAACATTTGTCCGTGGTTCCTCAACTTCTAAAAAAACCGAGGTTCAAATCAGGCAAAATATGCATTATTGGCTATGATACCACTGTGTTTTGTTGGAATACCATGGTAATGGTCATGATGTCATTTGGGTGGGTCTATTTCAATCCCATATAGCCAATAAACAAAAAATAGTTGGTAAGTGCTACTTGATAACCACCATTACAGACCTTATTTGCCAGAGCAACACAGCCTACAATGTTAGTAGTCATCTAGTTTCTGAATTAAAAGTTAAGCAATATACATTGCAAATTAGCTTTGTAAAGCTAATATCTGTAACATCTGATTAATTAGTCAGCATGATTCCATTGAAAACCTGTAACATACATTCAATTTTTGAATTAAGTGAAAGCACACTGCCAAAAGCAAAAATAAGCATTTGGGGAGTAAAAAATAATGCAGTTAGCTTCCATGCAATACCATACCTCATCTAAAGGAAGGTATGCAATGATTTGAAAACTTGGCGCTTTTGATCCAAATGATGCCGTGTAGTTGAATACAAAGGGATCAAAGTCAGGCTCCAGCTTCCCTCTATTCAATATAGTCAAATTTGCAAGTACTGATATCTGTGGTGGAACAGGTTCTGGTGAAGGGGCTGGAGGTGATGGGCTTGGAGTAGGACTTGGCGTTGGGGAAGGCTGGGGAGGAGTTGGTGTAGGTGAAGGAGAAGGGGTTGGGGTTGAGCCTGGAAAAGGGGTGGGTGAAAGAGAAGGGGATTGAGAGGGTGGAAATATAGAAGGGGATGGAGATGGCGGAAGGATAGGGGGTGAGATAGGAGAAGGGGTAGGAGGTAGAGATGGTGGAAAGATTGGAGGTGAGATGGAAGGGGATGTGGATGGAGAGGGTGGGAAAATGGGAGGTGGCACAACGGGGGAAGGGGTTGGAGAGGGTGGGAAGATGGGAGGTGGCACGATAGGGGAAGGAGACGAAGAGGGTGGGGTGATCGGAGGTGGCACAATGGGGGAAGGAGACGAAGAGGGTGGAAGGATGGGAGGTGGCACAATGGGAGATGGTGGAAAGATAGGGGGTGACACCGAGGGCGAAGGGACAGGGGAAGCAGATGGTGGAGAAATGGAAGGAGTTGGAGAGGGTGGAAAGCTGGGAAAAGGAGCAGAGGGAGGGATTACAGAGGGGGAAGGGGAGCTTGGTGGTGGTGAGAATGGATAGGGAGTTGGTGAAGGTGATGTCGAGGAGGGAGGGAAGGTTGGTGCTGGTGAGATTGAAGGAGAGGGTGGAGGGATTGGAATAGGGGAAGTTGGTGGGGGTGTGGAGGAGGGAGAAGGTGAAATGGGTGCAGGTGATGGCAATGGAGGAGAAGTGGGTACTGCTGTTGGTGGTGCTGTGGCAGGCAGTGAGGGAGATGGGGAAGGGGAGGTGGAGGAAACCAATCTCTGGCTTGGCAATAGCAAATCAACTTGCTCATCATTAGCATTCCCTCGGCCAAATATCTGAACCAGAGGATAGGTTGATGCCCGCAGAAGCATGGGAAGCCACAAGAAAGAAGCATCCCGAGAATGTGGAAGTTCATGATCCCGGGACCCAACTGAATAAACTACCTCGCTATTTTGAGGATTTTCCGACAAACAAGGGGTCATACACAACCAAGCAATACCCAAAAATAAAAGTACTCTATCTGTGATAAACTCCATGTTTGGAATCAATCTCTCCCTCCAAGATGCAAAGAAAAACCGCGAAAACAAAATTCAATCACCCTTAATGCGCAAACTGTGCGGTGAAAAACATGGCCTGGCTGCTTGAAATGAATTGTATTTTATGAAAGCAATAAAGATGAAAAGAGCAAAGCCCGATGCCTGAGAAAAGCGAAGAGAAGGAAAGGGTGGCGGTGGCGCATCGAAAGGGTAAGACATGGAAGGTAAGACATGGAAGGTTTGTATTTGTTACCCATCTTTAATAACGGTCAAAGGCTAAGACATTGAAGATTTTTATTTTTCACCCCCCTTTAATAACGGCCTTTCACAATACCGTCGATTGTTTTGGTTATTACCGAACTGTTGGAGAGAAACAACAAGGGATATCATTTCATTATTTCTGTATGTATTATAACATTTAACTAATCTGGTAATGATTTTTATCATTGCAAAAAAAGTTGGGTTTTCAGTTAAAATTTATAAATGGATTTCAATCTTATATAATTGGTTTAAAAAATATTTAATATTATAATTATTAAAAGGTTTGGAAAAAAGAGGAAGGAAAATATCACATTTGTTAACAAGAAGTGAGGTTAAGCTGACTCACGAGGGTGGTAAGTCTTTAGGTTTTCATCCAGGAAATCCAAGTTCAAACCTTGGTAAGAGGGGACTAGGACCCCTCATAAAAACCCGTGTAAACTTAAATTTTGTCCTCAAAGGTTAGGTGGATTGGTAATTGTTTGTCTGGCCAGGCACTTACCAAAAAGAGAACTTAGGTGGCATACCTATTGCAAAGATAGTAGTTTGATCTAAATATTTTGAGTGTGCACTACATCGATGACAATGATACGAATCCTGAGCAACCAGTGGTCCTTCTTACGTTGAGTCAACAATAACGAGGTGGTATATGCTTGTTGGAAGCAGCCCTTATAGTTTGAACCCTGCAATTGGCAGTTACTAAAAAAATAATGTTACTAAAAATAATGTGGATGTAACCAACTCTTTTATATATTAAAAAAAATGAAGCTAAGCCTACTAATAAAAATAAAAGTGTTGATGATGAAAATGATATCATGAAATATTAGAGTACGAATAAAACCCCTGAAAAAAGAGGAATTAATAGATTGTTATAGCCCAAGTTTATTTTTATACAAGAAACAAAAAAAAGGTTCTACACTGCCAAAATCACGTAGGAATTGTGCCCGACCTTGACTGCATGAGCATTATCAACTAAATTTTGGGTACCCGATGTGTGTTTGGTAGGATGGAGATTTGAACCAAAGAATCTCCCTTGAAAGATTGCCCTACCCTCTTCAACTCATCTAGTGCACATGGATAAATTTATCATAAATAAGGGTTGCATTTGTACTAAACTAAACAAAATTTGATGTTTCCAAAGGGCTAAGTTTATCTTGCTTAAATAAATTCTAACATTGAATTTATTATAATTGTCAAAGGGTTTCTTTTTAAAAAGATGTAATAATTCAAGTAATATGTTTTTTATTTCATATATTTTTCAAAACATATTTTTATACTTAATTAAATATATAAAATAAGTGTTATTATATATTTTTTTAATATATTATATTAGTTTGATTATATTTATAATAAATTGAATTTTTAATGATATTATATTTTCTTATTTTAATTTTGAGGTAAAATAGTATTGAAGAGAGTTTTTTTTTAAATTGTTGAAGAGAGTTTTAAGTTTATATTTCTTTTAATATTTAAATAATATGAATATTACAAATATTTAATATAAAATGATGATTAAGCTAAGACCTTTCTTATTATATAGAAGTAAATGTACATCGTATTATTCAAAAAATATGTATAAAATAATTTTTAAGAAGAGGTATTAGAGTGGAACGAAATTTCATTATAGAAATATGTCACTGGAAATAAACAGTAGCATTTAGAAAGCAAGAGGGTGAACTAGCCCACACACATGCCACGACTCAATGTTAATAAGGATAAGGAGTCTCACATAAGCGGGACCAAGGGCTTGAACCTTTAAACAATCGACCTCATTGGCAAAGAGTTTTGCAAGTCTTGGGGCTCATAAACCATTCAAGTCCCACAACCGGGTCAATGTGGGATTATTAATACACACTACACGAACCAAGTAAAAGAGGTATTAAAGTGAAACAAAATTCCATCATAAGAATATGCCATTGGAAGTAAACAACTTGTATGAACATCACAACATCACATGAACTGGTTAGAAAGCAAGAGGTCCAACTACCCCACATACATGCCACGACTTAATGTTAACCGGTTAGAAAGCACGAGGGCCAACTAGCCCCCATACACATGCCACGACTCAATGTTAATAGGGGTAAGGAGTCCCAAATAAGCAAGATGAAAGGCTTGCACTTTTAAGCCTGCTAACCCATTGGCAAAGAGTTATGTTGTTGGGGTTCATAAACCATTCAAGTCCCACAACTGGATCAATGAGGAATTATTAATGCACACACACTACACTAACCAAGTGAAAGAGGTATTAAAGTGGAACAAAATTCCATCATAGGAATATGCCACTGGAAATAAATAACTTGTATGAGCATCACACATCACATGAACTGGTTAGAAAGCAAGAGGGCCAACTACCCCCACACTTGCTGCGACTCGATGTTAATAGGGGTGCATGAACTAGTTAGAAAGCAAAAGGGTCAACTACCCCACACATGTTGCGACTCGATGTTAATAGGGGTGAAAATGTTATTTTTATTGTGAGTTTCTTACTTCAATATCATTGATTACATAATAAAAGTTGTAATGATCTTAAATTTCTTTTGAAATATAATGTAGAGTACAAAATAAAAGACAAATAAACAACCATGTGTTGCCCTAGAATATATGTGGAACTCTTATGTCTTTAATAAGAGTGGTTCAAACCTTGGGAGCATGCCCAATCTGGGTAAAGGTAGTAGTCTGACCTGAGTTAGTTGAGAGTGCGTTAGCTTGATAGCGGCGGTACCAACCCCGAGCCATCGGGGATCTTCTTCACTTTGGGTCGTGTTTACCGAGGCGAGATAGAGGTTACAATGGTAGCACCATAATTTGATTCTACAATCAGAGGCAATGTGACTTGATCTTGTGACCAATTGTTCAAAAAGGAAAGGTAGTTTTCGATTTCTATATGTATAAAAAAAAAGAGTGGTTGGAGTTATTGCTTTCTCGGAGGAAAGTCTCTTCATACTTCTTTTGACTTTGGAAAATATAGAAATTATTTCAACTAGATACAATGAAAATGAAACTTTAGACATTGTACTAATGGTTTGAATAGACATATATGAGATGATATATATTTTTTTTGATGAACACATACCCACCCTCTCACACACTCACCCACGCCACGGTTTGAACCTTGGACCTCCTGAAGAAGAGCCAAAGCCCAAACCGTTACGCTGTCCCCTTGAGACTATGAGATGATAATTTTATTTTTAAGATAACATATATTTGAAGGGTAAAAGGGTAAAATAATTTTTAACATCTACGAAACCATAGGTCATATAAGACTAATATTGTTTACCCAAAATATGGTTATTCCAATCATACTCTAGTTACCAAAACATGGTATACAACCCTATCCCCTGTGAAATTCAAACCTTGAACCTCTATTTAGAGTTCCAAAGTTTCTACCGTTAAACTATCCAAAATCTTAAAAAAGACATTCAAAAATTGTACATGAGTTGTCAAACACATAAGACCTTGCCATCAATTACCCTTTCTAGGACAAATTACATCTGTTTTACAAGCCCCTAAACCAATAATGTTTGAAATGCATTGTACAAATTTACCCTACCAATGACCACAAACAACGCTTTTGAGAATTTTTGCCATGGATCTGCAATTGTTTGCCTATCTGTAAGGATTGTTACATCTAAAAAGAAATAAATCTGTAAGAAATACGAAGCAAGACCTAATTTTCAATAACTTCTAATGGATAGGTTCAAAAAATTAAATGACCATGACTTCCCAATGCTTCTAATCAATTACACCTTCGAAGGGCAACCTGATTACAGAAGAGTGAAATAGGAAAAACACTTAAAAAGGCATTTCCAGGCATTAATTTAATGGACGGATTCCATATCCAATGGTAGAAATATAATCAAATACAAAAGACCTACGGATAGAAGACTAAAAAGTATATTTACTTCGTGATGACAAAGACGACGATTGCCTATTGGTTTCCCTTTTCTTTAACATGAAACTTTGGTTGGCTTTGAAAATTTTCACCAAAGTGTCAGGTAGGTCCACCCTCGAAGTGTGGTGAGCGTCCATCAGATCGTACTCCTTATTGTAATATTCAGTATTCCAAAAACACCTAATGACTAACAACTCAGGTGTCTGAACTTTTTCCCAAATCAGGAATGTTGTTTATCATCAATGTGGCACTTCTGTTGTCTCATATCGCAGAGCACCTATTATATTTAATGAATCAGTAGCTTAGCATGCTTTTCCAAATGACTTCCAAGATTTACTCAGGTGTTCATCAGAACTTAGAAAACCTCAGTTTAGAAGCTAAAAATATGTAAGCAGCAACAAAAATGATGAGGGGCATAGTACTTTCTATGTGATCCATGATCTAATCCTCAAAACCTCAGTTTAGAAGCTAAAAATATGAAAGCAGCAACAGAAATTTTGATTGGCACAGTACTTTAAATGGGATCCATGATCTATCCTCATGGCTACATATAGTTTTTTGATCAGACATAGTGATTACGAATAATAAGAATATAGTTTTAATGGGACATAGAGATAACGAATATAGTTTTTGGATGGGATATAGTGATTATGAAATTCAGTAATTTTATGCTCTCAACCATTTTTTGGTGAGTGTATGCGGAGAAAGAGATTTTGTATTTATAAGTAACAGTAGGCAAATGCTAGTCTATGGGTTTTAGGGCAATTGGTTGCCGTGAAGAGTTTCACATCCTAAGATTAGAGTTTCACATCCTAAGATTAGGATAGACACACAAAGCCAAAAGCAACCTATGGGGCATCAACTTTGCACAAGTACTGTGGTTGCCAGTCCTAAGATCAATCTCCATGGATGAACATTAAGATTTGTCTGCCGGTCTTTATAAGAAGACCGAGGTTTAAATCTTGTCAGACAAAATATGAATTAATAGCTATAATAACACTATGTGGTTTGTTAAAATACCATGATAATGTTCATAATGCCATTTAAATGGATCCATTTCAATCCCATATAACTAATAATAATAAAAAAATAAAAAAATAGTTGGTAAGTGCTACTTGATAACCACCATTGCAGACCTTATTTGCCAGAGCAACAAGCAACACAGCCTACAATGTTAGTAATCTAGTTTCTGAATTAAAAGTTCAACAGTATACATAGCAAATCAGCTTTGTAAAGCCAATATCTGTAACATCTGATAAATTAGACAGCATGATTCCATTAAAAATCTGTAACATAATTCAACTTTTGAATTATGTGAAAGCACACTGCCAAAAGCAAATATAAGTACTTGGGGAGTAAAAAATAATGCAGTTAGATTCCATGCAATACCATACCTCATCTTCAGGAAGGTATGCAATGATTTGAAAACTTCCCGCTTTGGATCCAAATGATGCCGTGTAGTTGAATACAAAGGGATCAAAGTCAGGCTCCAGCTTCCCTCCATTCAATATAGTCAAATTGGCAAGTACTGATATCTGTGGTGGAACAGGTTCTGGTGAAGGGGCTGGAGGTGATGGGCTTGGAGTAGGACTTGGCGTTGGGGAAGTCTGGGGAGGAGTTGGAGTAGGAGTAGGTGAAGGAGAAGGGTTTGGGGTTGGGGTTGGGGCTGGGGCTGGAGAAGGGGTGGATGAAGGAGAGAGGGATGGAGAGGGCGGACAGATAGGAGAAGGGGATGGAGATGGTGGAAGGATATGGGGTGAGATAGGAGAAGGGGTAGGAGGTAGAGATGGTGGAAAGATTGGGGGTGAGATGGAAGGGGAAGGGGATGGTGAGGGTGGGAAAATGGGAGGTGGCACAGTGGGGGAAGGAGACAAAGAGGGTGGGCAGATGGGAGGTGGCACAATGGGGGAAGGAGACAAAGAGGGTGGGAGGATGGGAGGTGACACTGTGTGGGATGGTGGAAAGATAGGGGGTGACACCGAGGGGGAAGGAACAGGGGAAACAGAGGGTGGAGAGATGGGAGAAGGTGGCAAAGTGGGGGAAGGAGTTGGAGAGGGCGGAAAGCTGGGAAAAGGAGCAGAGGGAGGGATTACAGAGGGGGAAGGGGACGGGGAGCTTGGTGGTGGTGAGAATGGAGAGGGAGTTGGTGAAGGTGATGTCGAGGAGGGAGGGAAGGTTGGTGCTGGTGAGATTGAAGGAGATGGTGGAGGAATTGGAAAAGGGGAAAAGGGGGAGGAGGAAGGGGAGGTTGGTGGTGGTGGGAATGGATAGGGAGTTGGTGAAGGTGATGTGGAGGAGGGAGGGAAGCTTGGTGATGGTGAGATCGCAGGAGAGGATGGAGGGATTGGAAAAGGAGAAGGTGGTGGAGGTGTGAAGGAGGGAGAAGGTGAAATGGGTGCAGGGGATGGCAACGGAGGAGAATTGGGTACTGCCGTTGGGAGTGCTGTGGAAGGCAATGAGGGAGATGGCGATGCGGGGGTGGAGGAGAAGAGTAAATCAACTTGCTTATCATTAGCATTCCCTCGACCAAATATCTGAATCAGAGGATCAGTGGAGGAGACCAATCTCTGGCTTGGCGAGAGTAAATCAACTTGCTTATCATTAGCATTCCCTCGACCAAATATCTGAATCAAAGGATCAGTTGACACCCACAGAAGCTTGGGAAGCCATGAGAAAGAAGCATCCCGAGAATGTGGGAGTTCATGATCGCGGGACCCACCTGAAAAAACTGCCTCGTTATTTTGTGGGTGTTCCGACAAACAAGGGCTCATACACAACCAAGCAATACCCAAAAATAAAAGTACTCTATCTGTGATAATCTCCATCTTTGGAATCAATCTCTCCGTCCAAAATGCAGAGAAAAACCGAGGAAACGAAATTCAATCACATCCTTAATGCGCAAACTGTGCAGTGAAAAACATGGCTTGGCTGCTTGAATTGATTTGTATTTTATGAAAGCAATAAAGATAAAAAGAGCAAAGCCAATGCTTGAGAAAAGCGAAGAGAAGAAACGGGTGGCGGGGCGCATCCAAAGGGCAGGGCAAAGGAAGATTTGCATTTGTCACCCACCTTTAATAACGCCTTTCACGTTCCCGTCGTTTGTTTCGGTGCTTACCAAACTGTTAGAGGGAAAACAACGGATCTCATATCAAAGATATCACAACTACTATTTCGGTATGTATTACAACACTTAGCTAATCTTGTAATGATTTTTATCATTAATAGAACATTAATAATAAATTTAAAATAAAATTTGATGGTTTTTATTATTCATTAAATATTAATTTTTTTTTTTTGTTAATTATAGTGTTTGTATTTATAGCGGGTTTTAACAAGGATCCCAAAACCTGATTACATAAGAAATGGGCCTAGGGCATCAATCCCTTGAAACTGAACACCAAAACAAAAATCTCGCCCAGCGATAACGATAAGCATGAAACAATCCCTCTCAGTGGAAACAAACAAATAAGAAAGAAAGTAGTTTTGGAGATCCCGCCTGACGGGAGTAGCCAAAAACCACCATCGAGAAGATCCCGCCCGAGCGAGAAGCAAAGAAAAACCATTACAATAAAATCCCACCTCGCGAGAAGCGATCAAAACCACCACAAACGGTCCCGCCTAGCGGGAAGCAACGAGGAAATCCCGCCATCCGGAAACCGACAAAAAGAAAGGATCCCGCCTCGCGGGAAAACCGGCGGATTTGGCGGATCTTGCCCTGTGGAGAAACCATCCCGCCCACCGAGAAAACATTTCGTTCGAGCGAGAGTCATCCTGCAGAAGCCGACGACCCGGCACGAGAGAGGATCCAGCCCATCAGGAAGTGACCAGAGAGTTGCACCACAAGGAACCCGCCCCGGGAAAACAGAAGAGGATCCCAGCAGTAAGGACCAAGAATCCCGTCCGAGCACAGAGCCCGCCAAGGATTCGCAAGAAAAGGGGGAAGTTGTCCAAACCCTAAACCGTCACCTCCACCGCACCGAGAAACGTAGGGGACCAGATCCACGCGAATAACCTGCAAAAAACCCCAAGGGGAAGCCTGAGGGAAAAAGGGAAGGGATCCCCAACCAAACAAGGATCCCTGGGAAGCACCAGTCTAAAAAAACAACCAAGGAAACCCTAGCCGGCCGGGAGGGGCGCAGATAGTGGAGAAGGATCTCCCCCCAGGAGATCATCTGCCATTAAATATTAATTTTAATTTTAAAATAAATTTTAGGTTTTTAAGTTAAAATTTTAACATCTTTATTATATAATTAATTTTAAAAAGTTTTATTATATGATATCATTATTATTTTCGAAGGGTTATATTTATCTCTTATAAAATGTTTAATTTTGAATTTATCATAATTGTCAAAGGTGTTGTAGGTGAGTTAGAAAGGGTAGGGCAATCCTCCAAGGGAGGTCTCTGGTTTGAATCGTCGTCACTAGTTTGAATCGTTACCCTACCAAACGCATATTAGGTACCTAAAATCTAGTTGATTATGCTGGTGCGGTTAGGATCAGGCGTGACTCTCGGATGATTTTGATGGTGTAGAACCCTAGTATGGTTTCTCAAACCAAAACGGTCCCGTAAAGGGTTTTTCGCTAAATTCAAAAAAAAAAAATAGCTGTATTTGTCCAGCTTTAAACAAAATCTATGTTTTTAAAGGGCTAAGTTTAATTTATTATAGTTGTTAAAGGACTAGATTTGCATGGTGTTCCAAACAATTTTATTAAATTAATAATTATATTTTATTTTGGAAAACAATGTAATAACTCAAGCAATATGTTTGTTATAAAAAAAATGTTTTTGCAACCCAAAAAAATGTTTGTTATCAAAACATATTTTTATATTTAATCTTAAATATAAAATAATTATTATCATTAAAAAAATAAAAATAATTTTTTTAATATATTAATTTGATCACATTTATGATAAATTAAATTTTTAATGATATTATATTTACTTAATTTAATTTTGAGGTTAAATAGTATTGAATAGTGTTGAAGAGAGTTTTATGTTTATAATTCTTTTAGTATTCAAATAAACATGAATATATAAAAACTTAAATAGATATACAATGATGATTAAGCTATTGAGTATCTAAATAAGACCTCATTTATTAAAATATAGATGTAAATGTATATTATATTATTTCAAGAATGTTTATAAGATAATTTTTGAGAAGTTACTTTTCTTGTACAGTTTTTCTTTTATAGCATGTTGACAAATGAAAGTTGTGATGTGATCTCAAATTTTTTTTAATTTTATGTAAAGTATAAATTATAAAAGACAAATAAACAACCATGTGTTGCCCTAGACTATATGTGGAAATATTATCTTTAATAAGAGTGCTTGGTGTTGTTGTTTTCTGGAAGGAAAGTTTCTTCATACTTCTTTTGACTTTGGAAATTATAGAAATTATGTAAAAAAGTAGTCTGAATTGTGTTTATACATATTTTAAAATAATTTTTTTAGAATAATCTTTAGCAAGTTAAACTTTTATTTGAAGTGTTTTTGTTATGTTTTTTGGTTTTTCAAGAATTTTTTTAATGCTTCTTCAGATCTTGTAGTTTAAGGAAGAGAGAACTCTTCCATCAGACCACATCATGATTTTCTTGAAATTTTAAGATGTATCTAATTGATTAGACCTTTTTGTTATATGTTCTATAAGCAATCTTCAACTAGATACAATAAAAATAAAACTTTGAACTTTGTAATAATGGTTTGAATAGATATATATGAGATGATAAATTTATTTGTGGGTTCAATTGATTTTAAATAGGTAAAATAGTTAATCCAATTCTTTTCGTTTGCGTAATTTAATCCAAATTTAAATGAATAAGCAATGATATAAAAGTAAAATTTATAAAATAATATTAATTGATGTATAACATAACATATAAGTATTTAAAATATTTTGTTAACGAAATGTGAATATATTTATATGTTTAAGAATTAATATAATCACTCTTCTTTATAGAACCAAAACTCATATGACTCTAATTTAAAATAAAAATTTAAGAAAAAAGAATTTTATTATTTATGTGCTATAATGGGTAGTGTCCTAGAAGTTTTCAATTTTTATTATCTATTTAAATCTTACAAAAAGATATAAACATACAAAATTTAAAATTAATAATGTTATGGGAGGAGCAAAACTTTTCTTAGAACGATTTTAGGGAGAGGGAAGAAAGTAGAGAGGGGAGGGCTCTAGTCCCTCCCCTGCTCCCCTTCCCATGGTTCCTGGTTCCTGTCCAGTCTTTGGCTCAACCCAGGTCATCCCTCCTAGGAAGTGGTTGTTTGCAGATGATCTCCTGGGGGAGATCCTTCTCCACTATCTGCGCCCCTCCCGACCGGCTAGGGTTTCCTTGGTTATTTTTTCGGACTGGTGCTTCCCAGGGATCCCTGTTTGGTTGGGGATCCCTTCCTTTTTTCCCTCAGGCTTCCCCCTGGGGTTTTTTGTAGGTTATTCGCGTGGATCTGGTCCCCTGCGTTTCTCGGTGCGATGGAGGTGACGGTTTAGGGTTTGGACAACTTCCCCCTTTTTCTTGTGAATCCTCGACGGGCTCTGTGCTTGGACGGGATTCTTGGTCCCTGCTGCTGGGATCCTCTTCTGTTTTCCCGGGGTGGGTTCCTTGTGGTGCAACTCTCTGGTCACTTCCTGATGGGCTGGATCCTCTCTGTGCTGGCTGTCGGCTTCCTGTAGGATGGCTCTTATGTTTTCCCGGTGGGCGGGATGGTTTCTCCACAGGGCGGGATCCGCCAAATCCGCCTGTTTTCCCGCGATGCGGGATCCTTTCTTTTCTGTTGGTTTCCCGGATGGCGGGATTTCCCTGTTGCTTCCCGCTAGCGGGACTGTTTGTGGTGGTTTTGACTGCTTCCCGCGAGGCAGAATTTTATTGTAACGGTTTTTCTTTGCTTCCTGCTGGGCGAAATCTTCTCGATGGTGGTTTTTGGCTACTCCCACTGGGCGGGATCTCCAAAACTACTTTCTTTCTTATTTGTTTGTTTCCCATCGAGAGGGATTGTTTCATGCTTACTGTTACCACTGGGTGAGATTTCTGTTTTGGTGTTCAGTTTCAAGGGATTGATGCCCTAGGCCCATTGCTTATGTAATCAGGTTTTGGGATCCTCGTTAAAACCCGCTATAAATACAAATACTACTTACCAAAAAAATTAATAATGTTATAAAAATGATACATCTTTTTACATCATTTTCAAATAAAAATTATAAATGTTTTAAATTTATTTTTAAAAAATTGAATATAAGTTATAGAAGACATGTGAGAAATCATATGACAATATGTTTTAGAATATATAATAAATTATTATGCTTTTAATACAATTTTAATACAAAAAGAGATTGTATCTTGCGATTTTTTTACTCTTTGACCTTAACAAATTTAAAAATTGTTCAAATTATCATAAGTTGTATTCAAATATATTAAAATTGTTTGAACAAGTTTAAGAGGTATGGTATTGTCATCTTCTAAGACTTTAAAAAATTTAGTTCTTGTTTAACTAACTTTCAAAAAAGATAATCGTTGCATTAAAATTATGTTTGATTTTTAAAAAATAATATAATTTTATAATAACAAGGGTTTATTGACATAAATCTTCAACTTTCAACATATTTCAAAATGACATAAAAATAAATTATGAGATTTTGTGATAGTGATCTAAAACAAAAGTAAATATAACTAAAAACCATGTCTACATAGCACAAGGTGACTTCTTTTTAGTTTTAGAGCTCTCAAGTCCCAACTAAATAAAATACAAAAGAATCTTACGTAAAAATAAAGATTCATATGTGAAATTGGTTTATGTATAATTCTGTTAAAAAGTTTGAATTTCATGGAGAGTACTTTTCTACATGCTATGTACTTTTAAAGTATATTTGAATTATACAAATAAAATTACATAATCTACTATAAAGATTCATATCAACTAAAGGTTACAAGTGTGGTTGGGCATTTACCAAGAAGAGACCTAGGTTCAAACCTTGGGGAAAGCCAACCCTTTGCAAAGGTAGTGGTTTGTTTTGAATCCTCTAAGTGTGTGTCAAACCAACGATGATGGTATGAACCCTTGATGGTTGGTCCCAATCTCACGCCCAGTCAACAAGAACAAAATGGATAAGTTTATTGAGAGCAGCCCCTATGGTTTGAACCCCACACTTGCTTGCTAGTTACTAAAAATAATAGTTGTAACCAACTCTCCTATGTAACCCCCCAAAAAAAACTAAAGGTTATTAATGCAATATACCCACTCAAACCAAATAAAAATAAATTAATTATAACTTCAAGGTAAAAAATACTAAACTATCAAATTACATGAGTTAAATTGTCTAAATACCTTTGACTTTTAGAAGACCCGGGTCCAAATCCTATCGGACAATGCATGTATAATTAAAAAAAAAAAATCATAGCACAATGATATGCGACACATATGACACTTATTTCAATCCCATTTAACCAATTATAAAAACACACAACCATACTCCTCTTTAATAGACTCATTTTCTTCTCTTTAATAGACTGGATGAAGTATTTTCTTCTATTGATTAGTTTTATTTATTTATTTATATCCACACACAATCATACTACTCTTTAATAGACTTGATGAAGTATTTTCTTCTCTTGATTAGTTTTATTTATTTATTTAAACCATACTCCTTTTTAATAGATTCATGAAGTATTGTCTTTTCTTGATAATTTTATTTATTTATATCTATAGGGAGGTTAGTTACATCTACAATTCTTTTGTACAATTAAACCTGGTTTAGGTCCTAGGTTGCCTTTAAGAATACCTATTTATTTATATCTATAATAAGGTTAGTTACATCTACAATTCTTTTGTATAATTAAACTTGGTTCAGGTCCTGGGTTGCCTTCAATAATACATATTCCATCTTGTAGTTATTTAACCTGACGTGAGGAGGAACATCAGAGGCTTGGGATAAGATTAGTATCCTCATTGTCAGATGAACACCAGGGACCTAAGATAAGATTAGTACCGTTGTTGTCAGGCTGGTGCACACTCAACGGATAAGTCAAACTACTACCTTTATAAGATTAGTATCCTCATTGTCAAATGAACATCAGGGACCTAAGATAAAATTAGTACCGTCGTTGTCAGGCTGGTGCACACTCAACGGATAAGTCAAACTACTACCTTTGCACAAACAAACATGCTGGATTTGAGCTTAAATCTCTTCTTGATAAATGCTAAAACTTACCAATCCACCTAAATCTTTTCTTAGTAAACGATAAAACTTACCAATCCACTACCTAATCGCTGGGAACTCTAATGATAATTAGATGTTATAATGTAAAGGAGAAAGGCAATATAGCTAACAATCTAATTTTAACACTTAATCCAATTTATCTATCCTTGGTGTTGAGGTAATACATCCTAAGCTCTTGTGATAAATAAATTCATAATAACAACACATAGTAGATTTAAATTAAAAAATAAGCATAAAATATTTTAAACAACTAAGGACTCTAACAATTATTAAAATGCATAGATTTATTATTTGAGAGCAAAGAATTGAAAATAACATGAATTAATCTATAAAACATCATGCCAATGCATGTCCAAATCTTAACGTTCTGCGTCAACTCACGAGCCGGCCAACGTTACACGTGAAGCGTGCGCTATTTAAAAAGTCATTTAAGCGTTGAGAAAGGGAGGGATACCCATAAGATAGGACCACATGTCATGGGTTCGAACATGTATTTGTGAAAAGCTCACTCACATGTTTTGAATTTGGCTTTCTTAAAAGTCCATATCCCAAATTCTTATAGTGTTTTAAAAATATATCTTTACATTATATTAACATAAAATTTTCAAAAATTTAAGAACTTTATATTAAAGACATTTTCAACTAAACAAGTTATGACGAAGGCAAATCATTTTTCATGCTGTAATTTGGGTTGAATAGAGAAATCTTACTCCATAGAAATATTAAAAATTAATTTTTTTATTGTAATTGGAGTTGAATAGAGAAATGTTGGTCCATATAAAAAAAACAAAAACTCAAAACTTTATTTTATAGTGCATCATATAGGGAGAACTATTATATCTTTTAAACGTTCAAGTCACCCTAAAATGAGAAATTAAAATATTTTGGTCCACTTACAAACCCCTTTTATTTAAAGACTTAAATATTGATAATCCCAAAAGAAATGTAATCCAAATTAAAATATAAATACACAAGATTAATGAGTGGATTTGAGTCTCTAACTGAATGAAATTAACCTGCAAGGAATAAAAAAGAGAACAAGCAAATTATTCTAAATATACTTGTGATTTGATTATATTTGGATGGCCTAGCAAATATTCTACTAATAGATAGAACGATTAGAACAAAGATACATATTGTAGGAATATTTTGTATTTGATATAATGAATGTTTCATAATGATCTAATATGAGTGTAATGTCCCTTTTTAAGAAACAACAAACCCTTACTACGAAAATGCAAAAATTAAGTACAACAAGGAAATAACTCAGAAATTGCTCATAAAATAACACAAATATGAGGAGAAATCAGCCAGTATCATATATTAAATATTGCCAAACCAATACAACAACTCCCCAAGGTTGAACAGATGCAAAAACTCCTCAAAAATGACCCCAAATACAAGTGTAGGGTTTGGGGCTGCCAACAGATCTAAAACACATGACACAAATGCTCCCAAAAATGCCACGAACTCCTCACGGATTCATCTTTTTTTGTATTTTTGATATTTTAGGGCAATAACACCTGCAATGATATTGCCAAGACCCCAACCATGCACCTCCAATGTACTATGGGAATGAGCAAGACCTGCAATCTCAACTCATGGAACCTCTAGGGTTTCAATATTCAATTTTGATATCAACATAATATGCCCAAAATGGGATGTCTCACTCCCTTATATAGGGTGAGGTTCTAATTTGGAGTTGACATCTCCCAACCCTAAAATCACTTAAAGTGCCTTATTATAACATAAAAACATAAAACATAAATAAACACAACGTAAGTTATGTCTCCTAGTCACATGAACCCATTTTTCACTTTTATAATTAAATGTAGGAGACATTTACAAAAATATTTATTTTTGGGACATTACAAGTCCACCCTCCTCAAATTGCTTGTCCTCAAGCAAAGTCAAAGCTGGAGCATCTAAAATTTCTGCACCTTCCCAAGTAGCATCCTCCATAGGCAAGGCCTTCCACTTCACAAGATATTCTTTGACAGTCCTACTCCTAAGCTTTCTGTCCCTTGTCTCAAGGATCAATTCAGGTTCAAGAATGAGCTTTCCTTCATCATCAAGGGGTGGCAAATCTGAAGATGGTTGAATATGTTGGCCCAAGGCCTTCTTCAAACAAGAAACATGGAAGACATTATGTATTTTACTTCCACTTGGAAGTTCCAAAGCATATGCAACCTGTCCAATCTTAATCAACACCTTGTAAGATCCATAAAATTTGGGTTTGAGTTTTTTTGCTCCACTTCTTTTCAATGTAGACTGTTTGTAGGGCTGCAACCTAACATAAACCAAGTCTCCCACCTCAAATGAGTGCTCACTATGTTGCTGATCTGCATACTTCTTCTGCTGATTTTGTGCCGTAAGAATATTGTCCTTCAAAGCATTAAGAATATCTTGATTTTTTGCTGTAAAGTCTAGCTTTTTGGACCCTTGAATCACCAAAAATCAGATCTAAAAAGTGTGGGGCATCATAACCATAAAGTGCCTTGAATGGAGACATTTTTATGGACATATGATAAGTAGAATTGTAGCAATATTCACCAAGGTGCAGCCATTTAACCCATGCCTGTTGTTGACCTGAAACATAATTTCTCAAATATCCTTCAAGCCATTTGTTAACAATTTTAGTTTGCCCATTAGTTTGGGGATGGTAGCTAGTACTAGGAGTCAATTTCGTACCACATAGCTTAAACAATTATTTCCAAAACATGCTCAAAAATCTGTTGTCCCTATCACTCACAATGGATTTAGGTAAACCATGCAATATAAAAACTTTTTTAAAAAACAAATCAACAAGTTGTTGAAATGGCATAGAAATGAGCAAATTTTGTCAATCTATCCACACCAACAAATATGCAATCCTTCATGTATACCTTGGGCAAACCAGTAATAAAGTCCATGGAGATACTTTCCCATTTCTGATTGGGAATAGGAAGTGGCTGAAGTAAACCAGACTACAAATTCATGTTTCCCCTTGTTTTCTTGGCAAATAACATATTCCTGAACATGCAAGAAGACATCCCTTTTCAAACCCTTCCAATAGAATCTTTCTCTAACTTGTTTGTAAGTCTTGTAGAAACTTGGATGGCCTACAAGTGGAGCATCATGCATGGATGTAATTAAAGCTTGTTTCAGCTTTGATTCGAGTACTAAAAACACTCTTCCCTTGCAAAAAATCAGTCCTTATTTATGGCTGAACTTGTCATCTTCAACTTGCCCATTTATTAGTTTAGAACAAAAATCATTCTTTGCATATTCAACCATAATTTTCACCTTCCAATCAACATAAATAATGGAAAGAGAATGAAAAGTAGGGTGCCTAGAAAGTGCATCAATGACTGAATTCTTCTTACCCTTTACAAACTCAATTTCAAAATCATATGATTACAACTTTGTTACCCATTTCGTTGTCTTTCATTCGAGTTCAACTTGCCCCAAGAAGTATTTCAAAGCTGTTATGATCAGTTTTGACCACAAACTTACCACACACTAAGTATTGCTTGAATTTGGTCAAGGCATGCATGATAGCTAGCATCTCTTTATCATAGATGCTGAAAGTTTTCTCCACATTTGAGAGCTTTCTACTCTCATAAGCAATGGGGCGTCCTTGTTGCATAAGTACGACTCCAAATCCAACACCTGAAGCATCACAAGCAATAGTAAAAGCAATAGAAAAATCAGGAATAACAAGTAAAGGAGTGGAAGTCATTACATCTTTCAGCTTTAGAAAAGCTAAAATAGCCTCATTGGACCATGAAAAGGCCCCTTTCTTAGTTAATTTAGTAAGGGGGGCAGCCAAAGAAGAAAACCCCTTAATGAACCTCCTGTAGTAACTGCATAAACCCACAAAACCCCTCAATTTCGTTAGGTTGGATGGTATAGGCCATCTTTGTACAAATTGAAACTTTAGTTTGATCAACCTTAAAATGTTTTTGTAGTAAACCTTGAATTTGAGGATGATAGGTGGCTGATTTTTTCCCTTCTGAACTAAAAATTATAGCTGCCCACTCAACGTTCTTATGCCTTATTATCTTCTCCATTCTTTTGTATGAAACCTCCAAAATTTTGCAAGAATCTTTTGACCCATTTTCTTTGATTCCTTGCAACACCACATCTTTCCCTTCAAGCACAAATTTCAGTTCTAATTTTTGATAATTAGTAACATAATCACCAAGTGAATACAACCATTACACACCCAAAACCATATGTGGAATACCTCCTAAGGGAAAAACAAAGAATTTCTCATCTACTTCCATGTTGCCAAAATTAATTTTTATGTTTCTTACCACTTTGTTGCATGTGATAAGATCACCATTGCCAATAGCAACACTAAAACCAGGAATGATAGTTGTAGGAAGATTATTTCTAGTGGCAAACTTCTCATCAACAAAATTGTAAGTAGCACCACCATCTATTAAAACAATAACGTTTTCATCAAAAGATCCTGGTACCTTAATAGTGCGAAACTAATTCAGCCCACTTAAAGTGGCTACGGAACCTTCAGGAACTTCCTCATACTCCCTTTGTGCTTTCTCTTCCAAGGGTGTCTCATCTGCCTCATAAAAATTAGGATTATCAAAATTAGAATTAGAATGTAATTCAATGATTTTCATACCTCCTTCTCTGCATTTATGACCTCTTTGCCAAGGAGACATGCAAATGAAACACTTGTTTTGTTTCCTTAGCTCATATTTCTCTTCTTGTGTCAAGCGTGGGCCATTTGGGGGCTTATTAGGTGGTTGAAAACCAGATCTGAAACCTTCTCCATGTGTGGGATTCCTGCCATAAAAATTTCTCTCATTTCCACCTTACTACGTGAGGTTTCCTTGCTGCCCATACTGCTATCCAAAAACTATTTTTTTGCTGCAAAAGATGGTCTAGCAAGTGGATTATGTGCAAAATATTTCTGTCTAGGAGGTAAAACAAATTCTAAGCTTAAAGCTCTCTTAATGGCATCTTCAAGAGTGGTTGGCTCAAAAGCTTTAACTAATCCCTTCACGGGTTCCAACAAACCATCCATAAAAAGAAAAATTACCCTCTTGGGTGAAATATTTTGTACCTGAACTGAAAGTTGTTCAAACTCCTCCACATAGGCATGAATGAATGACGTTTCCTTCAAAGTGGCAAGCTCCTTGAAATACTCTTCCACATTCCTCCTTTCAAACCTATTCAAAACCTTGGTATAAAATTCATCAAATGTATCAATATCACCATGCCCTTGGGTTACTAACCCATGATGCCACCATGAGTAAACACTACCCTCAACGTGGAGTGTAGCAATCTGAACTGCATCAGCTTCAAAAATAGGCTCCAAGGTAAAATAAGTCTACAATTTTGAAGCCATGCCCTAGCTGTAAGACCATCTTGACCATTAAATGAGGGAATGGTCACCTTTTGATGCAAAAAGGGCTTCTTTTTCTCTTTTTTAGCCTCAACAACAGATTTACCCATAATATTCAAATATTAATCAAAAGAAACTGCTACCCTAAAACCCTCAGATTTATTACTATAAGCAGCAAACCATTCATATAATTCATCGATTACCTCATTTTCCTCCCGTGGAGGTGGTGGAACAAGGAACATAGGCTTGGACAACCTAGGCAAGGGAGTGTGTGAGTTAGATGATGACTCATGCCCATTGTTGTTGCCTCCCCTTTCTCCTTCCCTCCTTGTGCCATTTGGGTTGCCCAAAGTTGCCCTTAATTCTTACTGATTTGTCTCTTGTAAGGACACCATTCTTTGCAACATGTCAAGTAGGGCATTGAATTTTTGCTTAGTCCTATCAACTGGCCTTTGGGGCTCCTCAACCTCTTCCCTATTTGACATTTCTAAAGCGAGTCTGTTTCTCCTAGTAAAATACTGATGAACAGGAGGACGATGCATAAAACCCTATCAAACCCTAAAAATATGGAAATATGAAATTCTAAAAATTTTGACAACCAATTTTTTTTTTTGAAACCACAAAACTGCAAATTGGTCAAAAGGGTATCCAAATCTGCAATTTTTATTTTTTGAAAAAAATCCCTAAAAATTTGTGAATCCCCTAAAAATCCGCTATTTTCACTAGGGCACAACTTTTCACCACAGAAACACACTTATCACCATGAATAACTGAAAAAACATCGAAAATGCTGAAACTAACCATAGGTTCGCAAGATTCCAGCTCTGATACCCCTTGTAATGTCCCTTTTTAAGAAACAACAAACCCTTACTACGAAAATGCAGAAATTAAGTACAGCAAGGAAATAACTCAGAAATTGCTCATAAAATAACATAAATATGAGGAGAAATCAACCAATATCATATATTAAATATTTCCAAACCAATACAACAACTCCCCAAGGCTGAACAAATGCAAAAACTCCTCAAAAATGACCCCAAATACAAGCGTAGGGTTTGGGGCTGCCAACAGATCTGAAACACATGACACAAATGCTCCCAAAAATGCCACAAACTCCTCACGGATGCCTCTTTTTTTGTATTTTTGATATTTTAGGGTAATAACACCTGCAATGATATTGCCAAGACCCCAACCATGCACCTCCAATGAACTATGGGAATGAGCAAGACCTGCAATATCAACTCATGGAACCTCTAGGGTTTCAATATTCAATTCTGATATCAACATAACATGCCCAAAATGGGACGTCTCACTCCTTTATATAGGGTGAGGTTCTAATTTGGAGTTGACATCTCCCAACCCTAAAATCACTTAAAGTGCCTTATTACAACATAAAAACATAAAACATAAATAAACACAACTTAAGTTGTGTCTCCTAGTCACATGAACCCCTTTTTCACTTTTATAGAGACATTTACAAAAATATTTATTTTTGGGACATTACAATGAGATGTATGAGATACATAAGAATCTTTGTAGCAATTACATTCTTAACTAGCAAAATGTATAAATCTTGTTAAATTTTGTTTTACTTAGCAGTATGTTTATGTTTTAGCAAAATTTGAAGAGGCAGTAGGGAAGACAAAAACAAATCATCTTTTAGCAATTACAAGAATAGTTGTAACCATTTAAAAACTACCAAAAATTAATGTTCATGTTTATGATAGTCCCAATGGTTGATGCCAAGTGAAAGTTGACATTGATTTTGACACTAAAAAGAAGAAGTTAATGTCACAATAAAGAATCTTGGCATAAGGATAATGATCAGTGATAAGTGAAGAAGTGTTAACAATAAGTATGAAAACTAGAAAAAATATCTGATACTTGGTGCCAGATGCTTTGAAGATCTTATTCAAATCAATTACCCTTTGGAAAGCAATGGTCCCATTGCTTCAAGTCTTAAAATTAAGTAAGGAAACTTCTTATCAACTTGACTATGAGTGAACCGTCATCCCTAGTGTATGAACCAACTAGCTTTGACAACTCAAAAGAGGATGTTATTTTAAGCCCTTTCATGGTTGGTCTAAGTATCCATAATTTGACATAAAAATGTATAAAAATATTGGTTGAAGTGGTATAAACAAGATTCAAATATGAAGGATGAAGTTTCTCTACCATGACTAAAGTATAGCTTGTAGAAAATATGGGCTAAGAAGCTTCATGATTAAAATGAGATGAAGTACTAAGTATATCAGTAGGCTTAGCTCAAATGTTTTGATTTGTACTTGCTTGATAACAATGTATGATCCATAGTGAATATGTCTAGTCTTTTAATGAAAAAAATTAATAAGATCTTTACAAATATGAAGTTATACTCTCTCCAACTTGGAAGCAATGTGGCACTTGATGCTAGCCATGATTTTTTTGTATTATTTTATTTTATTAAAGGGTTTTAGATCTATTGAATCTATTTAGCAAATATAATTGTTTTTTTAATTCCATGTTGAGAATAGGAAGTGTCCCTTCTCATTGTTGAATAGAAATCAAGGTCAATTGATATTGTTGATTAGAATCCAAGGCACACCTAATTGAGCTATGGATTATAATATGAAGGGTCATATTGTAGCTCTGTCGATCATAAGATAAGTTATAATCCTATGTGTATGAATTTTTGGCATTGTCTTGGGAAGTTGCATGATCATGTGATTCTTTACCTTTGTCTATCCATAATTCTAAGGATGGAATATAGTTGACCAAGTAAGCCTAATATCCACTAAACCAAAAAATGGACCAAAAATATTGAGGGATTTGATACATCTATTATATATTATTAATTATAATAATTTAAAAGGAACCTAAGAATATGCTCAAATAAGAGTTTAATAGTGTCTTCCCTTGATATGTTCTTTGATAGGGTGCACAAAAAATATTTTGAAAAATTATCTGAACTACATACATGTAATCATTCCCATGACAACTTATTCTAAAAGCCTTGACATTGAATCCATTAATAATAATTCCTAAATCTTGCTAGGTGTGGGTAGAAGAGTTTACGATATAGGCTTCCTATTGTAAGGTTGA
Source organism: Wollemia nobilis (assembly GCA_028583015.1). Taxonomy (NCBI): domain Eukaryota; kingdom Viridiplantae; phylum Streptophyta; class Pinopsida; order Araucariales; family Araucariaceae; genus Wollemia; species Wollemia nobilis. Next base: position 7,370,169 of record JAQPPZ010017086.1, read on the forward strand.
TCAATTTAACAATATATGCATGATCTAACATATCTATGAATGTCATTATGATTCTCAAGTCAATATTAATGCTTCTATGAAATATTTATTGTATAGATGACGCAATTTTTTCATGCTATCTAACTATAATGCGATTTCTAGATTGACTTCTATATTTCACTTACAAGAATACAAGTACATCCCAAGGGACATAGAAGGTTATATTATATATGTAAGTTATAAATGAATCTACCTAAAAGTGATACCTAATAAATACTATTAAATCAAAGCTTGACTTGCATAAATAAGACCATTTAGAAGTCTCATGATCATAGGTGTTGAGGACCATAGTAAGTATGGTGAGTGATGGTCTATTGAGATAGTCTATGAACATCCCTTCCTATGCTTGATGTTTAGATGAAACAACTACATATAAATATAAAAAATTTGGTGGTGGTCATTCTCCAACTTCAACTAAATTTATAAGGACTATAATGGTTTGTGCTTTATATGTATGTCGATCTCATTTTTCAAGATGTATAGTTTCAACTAGTGATATTCTTGAACAATAGTGTATATATATACAATATGTTGGATATCATTTTATTGCATCATCTTAAGTTTAACTATGTTAAGTTATTGTATGCCCATATTAATAAAGTATGAAATCAATCTTAAAGTTGAATGGTTGTTGCAAGTCTAGAAATATAAGGACTAAAGTTGAGCAAAGTTGATGCTTGAATTACTTGATTTTTTTTGCTATGAATAAATCCATGCTAAATATACTTTACTATATTTCTTAATTACTTGATTTAAATATCAAATTATGATATATAATCCAAGTATAAATCAACATTAAAAATTGCCAAGGTTGAAGAAGTTATAGAACTCTATAAAGGTGTTCAAAGGAGTCTAATATCAGATAAAATGATTCTTCTTTGAATCAACATAAACTTTATACTTCTTAAATATGAATCCTACATACTAAATATGTATACATAAAATAAAAACCTTTCTAGGTTTGTGTTAGTCCCATGTTGGCATAAAACGCAGGCTCTAGGTATTATTCCCATATCCTATTAAACATAAGCATATCATCCATATACACAACCATGAAAGAGTCAAGTAATTATTATATGTTATTAATTATTTGCATGAATATTTTCAATGTATTGGTGAGGCTAATTTGCATGACCAAAAATTTAAATACACCTTCATTGGACTTGAATATTATCTTCTATATGTTGACTAATTCGATAGACATATGATAATAACTAAATTTGAGGTTAATCTTGGTGAAGCACTTTGTACCCTGAAATTGGTCGAGGATGCCATTAGCCTGTAAATATAATATTAGTTATTCTATCTTACTAAGCACTTTGTTTTTTTATGTAAAGTCATTACAAATATCTTCACATGTACCAATATTATTGGGATTTTGAACGGTAAAGCATTGTGAAAATTGTGAATTTTTATATCATTATCAAGATTGGAAACAAATTTAATAATTATCCAAGATAAAGCATTTAAATGTTAGTATAATAGGTATATCTATTATGAAAAATAGGTGCATTGGATGCTTGATATAATAATGAAGTGGTGCCTTTGAAGGTGACATGAAGGCATATTCGTATTTTGAGACCAAATGATCTATTTAGCATTATTGTTCTTATTAGGAATATTCAGTATCGAGTAGTTTTAGAAATAAAACTATTCTTCTATTAAGATTTTATGATCAAAAGGATAAGTTTATCCATCTAAATGATAACCTTATGATATTATTTTACATGAATAAAGAAAACCTTGATGGGTGATGTCACCTGTATATTCCTATCCATAGTATATCCCATGGAAATACCACATGTAGAGTTTTTGATAAGGACATAAAACATATCACATGGAACTGTTGGTCATCAAATCCGCACAGGAAAGGACTTTCGGTGGGTTTGCGCGCCTTGGACCTGCGACCAACATTGAAAGGCCGAGAGGAAGAGATGCCCCTCGTGCCAATCTCCGGAGAAAGGCCGGCTCCTATACTAATCTACTTTTGGGGTTTGAGATAAGAGTGCAGGAAAGAGATAAAAGGAGTTCGGGTTAGAGAAAGAAATAAAAGGTAAGGGTTAGAGAAAGAAATAAAAAGGGTAAGGGTTAGAGATTGATGATTCAAGGTGGGGAAGAACAGGAAGCACGATCACTCACTAATAACTCGAATAGCAGCAAAGAACACCAAGAATAGATGAAAGAAACGCAGTGCCGACCTTCCTATGTATCCTCTGGACGGGTTCGCAGGGTTCTCCTCTCTCTCTCGCTGGAATTCAGGGTTCAGAGTAACAGTGATTAAGAAGAGGGAATAACAGAAACCTCGATCCACCAAGCAGCATAAAAGAAAGCGACAAGGACGTTTTTCCTCTCCTATGTATCCTTCAGGGCGAATTTTAGGGTACAGTCCCCAATCGCACACCGGATTCAGGATTCAGAGTCTCAGTATACGAGTGCAGACAGACAAAAGAATTAAGCACAGAAGGCAGCATAAAAGAGAGAAATGGAGCATAAAAATCTTTAGTATTAGACGCAGGACATCAAGTTACAACAACTTTCTAGCAGAAAGTTCCCCCCCTTTTACATTGCAAAGCCTGGGTTTTTATAGAGGACCCGACCCTCTGAATCATTATTACAAAAACGGCGGAGTACACCCTCGGGCTCTGAGAAATCGGCTCCTCGTGGCTGCTGCGACTGAGTTTTCAAATCGGTTGCCGAAACTGGCAACTGTGACCGGGTCAACCGTGGAAACATTCATTTAATGCGTCGCCCGAGTGTCCCTGGCTTCTGGATGCTGTGCTTGAGTGATCGCTATGCCCGTCGGGTTTTACTTCGAGGACTGTTACGTCCCTTTCGTTTGCCAGAATTGGTCAGCGGACTTATCGGGCAAGAAAGGGGGTACTTGTAAGGGGCCTTCGATCACCTTGGGAAGCTGCCCGCCTTGGAACGTGGGCCCGAAAAGTGCTTCGCTACATATCCGCCTTGCCAAAGCCTTGGGCCGAAGTAGATTCTCCTTGATTTGTTCTTCGCAAAATAATGCTTCGCAGAAACTCCTTCGGGGATGTTGATTGCCGATCGGGTTCCATCTTTGAAGTGAGGCCTTTTGTCCTTTGTTGGCGAAACTGCTTCGGCTGGAAAATGTTTCGGCCCGATTCTCTCTCAAAACTGTGGTTCGGGGAATATCCTCCCGAAGCATTTCTCTGTTTCTGACACATTGTCATTTTGCTTCGGGCGCCACTGCTTCGGGTGAAAACTGGCCGAAGTAGGTGTCGAAAATACTTTGGGCCCGAAGTAGTTTCCTTGCCTTGGCTGATTTGGATTATGCTCTCCTCCTTCGGCGAAGTCGTTTGGATGTTGCTTCGCAAAACTTTCGCCCGAAGCGGCTTTTGAAAATGCTTCGGGTGCGAAGCGTTATCTTTGTATTTTCTTCGACGAAATTACTTCGCAAGGTTTTCGCCCGAAGTGGTGATTTGAAGTGCTTCGGGCCCGAAGCTCTTTTCACATTCTCCTTCTTTTCCTTCGGTGAAGCTATTTTCCTTGGCCTATTTGGTAGCGAAGCTCTTTCTTCTTCATTTTATAAAAGGGGGATAGGGAGAGTCAAAATTGTCTGTAACTTAAAATAAAAGAAAAACTTTCAACAAGGAAATATTATACAAAATTCTACTATTCTTCTACCCCTTGTATAATGTGACAAAAAGTGTCAACATTCTTGGCGGCTCGCGGGGTGACGAGCTCGCCTCGGCGAAAGAACCCTTTAGCCCTGATCCATTGGGCTACGGAGTCACTGGTCTTCCCGGATCCTGCTTCTGCGGTCTGTCCCTCTTCTTGTTCTTCTTCTCCTTCTTCTTCTTCTTCTCTTCCTCGGGCACGGCTTCTGGTTGGGGCGATGGTTCGAGGCGTTCACGGATGCGCTTCATTGTTCTTCGGACATGAGTCCAGGCACCCTTTTGAAATGGTTCTTGATCCTGTAATGCCTTTACCAAAACGCGAAACCGATCAATTTGCCCGATGTCGGCATGTTTGGCCCTGGTGAACAGATCGTCTAGGCAAGCCTTGATCTTACAGTATCTCAAGATGAAATCTGTCACCTGCCCTTCTGTGATTGGTTCTTCCCAGCCATCGATCTCCGAGACATCGTTCTCGAACTGCAGCCAGACTGGCTTGAGGTCATCCTTGCTGAGAAGATTTCCGTCATCGTCCGTGAAACTCGGGAAACCCAAGGAAGAAAGGTCCTGAAAATAATTCATTGAGGCGCGCTGCTCATTGTCAAAAATGTCCTGGAGGCTTCTGGCTTTTTGAGCTTTTCGCACCTTGGAGAAAAAGGTGCGAACCGTGGCCTGAGCTGTGGACCGGTCCCTAGCTATTCGGGTCATCGCGATGACCTATAGGTCTTGATATCTAGTATTCTGGATGTCGAACGCTAGCTTGAGTCGGCTCTTGGCTTTCTGCGTGACCTCGTCGATGACTGACCCTCCCTCGGCAATAGCTTGCTGTGCTTCGGTGACATACATCAAAATTGAAAAAGCACTGGCGCATCGAGGCCAAAATTTTTTTAGCAGGTGTGCACGAATCTCCTTAATTTTGGCCCTGTCAAACAGCGTTAGATCCTCCTTTGCATACGGCGGAGCTTGCATTTGCGCGATTTCGTCCTCAAGCTTCCTGGCCTTCAGATCACTCTCGGTCTGCTTCTACGCTTGGCTTTGGTTCGAGGACTGGAGTTGTTGAACCTGCTGCTTTAGGTCGAACGTCTCCTTCTTCATGGCCTTGCACTGCTCCTCGGCCTCTGCCAACTTGGAGCGGACCCTTGCCAAATCTTCCTCCAGCTTAACATTGGCGGCCTCGGCCTCAATCCTGCGCTGGTTGGCGATAACTGCATGAGCCCTAAAGGTCTCAATTCGGACATGCATGGATGCCGACTCATTATCAACATTCAGGTGTTCCAGGTCCTTAGGTGTCTCTTGATAATCGTAGTCTGCTGGAGTCATTTCATCCAGAGGCTTTTGTACCTTGGGGACCTTCTTGATTTTATGCACCTTTCCGGCCTCTAAATAAAAAATGATGCATTTTTCAACTGATGTCGTCGAGCGTCCTCGTCTTTTCCTTGCCTCCCTTAGTATTTGCTCAGTGTTTTGCCATGCTTGGAATAGCTTCTCGGCAAGGGGGCGGTCCTTAATTAAGGACATCTCTGATTTAGACAAGGCTAGATCTCCAACCGAGGGAGTAAACAAATATAAAGAATGTGTGGGGGATGCCTCACCAGAAGGCTCGACGACAGACGTGGTGGGACTCGGCGTTGAAGTGGGATCAATGGTCTTACCCTTGTCATGATCATGGGATGAGGCCGGACCGGCGGTAGGTGACGTGTGATGGGGTGATGGGCTATGCAAGGGAGACTGGCGAGAACTTCCAGCTGGGGCTTCGACAAAACTGTGTGAGGCTAGGGCAAGGGGTGGAGAATGCGTACCTGCGTGCCCTCCTGGCATTGTGGCAGTGGTGACTTTTGGTGCAGCCGCATCTTGTTCTTTCTCGGTTTCGGCACTTGGCAGGGCTGCGACCTCGACACTTGCTTTGGATGGGTCTGATACCAGTCGCCCAGTGGAGGGGCTTACAAGTCCTGTGCGAGGTCGCTTTGGGTGCTTTGGGGGTGCCAGGGTCTGTTCTTGCTTTTTCCTTTTCCTCCTTACCAGCGGTTGTTCTGACCCTTCAGTGCTCGAGTCGTGGCCTCCTATAGGCCCCTGCGGTGATCTTGGAGGTGTAGCTTGGGCCTTTTCCTTTCCCGAAGTAGTATCATCTCTTTCTGGACTCTCGCCCGAGCCTGGGATAGCTGGAGGGATGAGGGCGGCGAAGGAAGAAGGCTTCCACTTTCCAGCGTTGGCTTCATAAATTTCTGCGAAGTCCTTGTCCGTTGCCAAGAATCCATAAGAGTTCGTTTTCTGCCGGTGGACCCTCATTATCCACCATTCTCTCAGTTTAGCCGCGTCCCAATCCTTTACTCCCTCCTTCAAGTCATCTTTCACTTTCTTCCAGAAGGTGGAGTTGGGGCTCGGGAGTGAATGCCGATTTGGGTCATATGCGACCTCCATTGGGTAGAATTCGTGCCAGGGAGGTAAGGCTTCCATCCTCTCCGGATGCCATTCCAGATCCTTTCCCCGAGGATTATTCCTTTGTTTCACAATTTTTGGATAGGGGCAAACATGGAAGCTCTTGACCCGTATATGGTCCCTCATTACTCCCAAAGGATCATAAAGCCATTGCTGGGGAATTTGGAGAAGGCCGAACTTGGCAAGCTTCTCTTCCAAGAAGACGTTCTGATTCAGGGCGAACACTTCGACAACTCCTATCTTGAGAGGGAAGTCACAAGTGTGGGCCCATTTTCGACCCTTGCCATAGATGGCATTGGTTGCATCGCTCTGCCTAGCGACTTCCAACGCGAATTGATACTCAGAGGGGTAAACTGGCAGTAGGAAGGGCTTCCCTATGAAGCCGAAGATGCGAATCACCAACCCCTGCGTTAGTCAAAAAATGTCTCCCCTCTTCTCCCGGACTACTTTGTTTCTCAAGCCGAGGGGGACTCGCGGGGAGGATCCTGCCAACATGCGCATGGCGGGTCCCAAGAATTGCTGATTGAAGGAATAGTAGGACTCTGATCTCAACAGTAGGGGAGTCCACTGATATACGGGCAAAGGACTTCCATCCTTGCCACTTGCCGTAATGGCAACATGAGGAAAACTATTATGTACATGAAAGAAAAGTAACCAAACAAGAAAGGAGCAGGGCGCGAAGTGCTGGCTGGTCCCAGCATTCTTCATGCTGGTGAGTTGCGCATGCAAGCCCCTGGCCACCCATTCTGCCCAGTCTACAAAGACTGGGTTGGAATCGGGTCTCGAATTATCGGGGGCATTGAACTCCCCTCTGGAAATGCATTCGGCCAGGGACACCTGCCATGGGTATACCGAAGCATCGGTAGATAGGCCTGCCACCCATGCAATGATGGAGAAGAGGTCGGCATTTTTAAAAGCCTCCAAGGGAAGGGGCATTTGGGGCAGTCTGCCCGAAGGGAGCCCGCTTTTGAGGCTCTGCTGCAAAAAATTGATCATGTAGCCAGCAGACGTGAACCTCTGCGTTTGTTCGCTCAAAACAATGTTGCGAACTATACATCCCTTGGGTGGGCCCTGCTGTGGCGCAAAAGCTGCCTGTACGTCTTCTTTCAAAATTGAAAATAACTTTTGGCCAGATGCGTCCAACACCTGTCTGGTGGCGGGCTGGTAATTCTGCGCGATGGCATTGACCAGCTCAGGGCAATGGTGTGTGGGGGGCACCAGATACCAGTATATCTGGGAGTAGTATGCGGTAGCTTTTCTACTTTCCGTTGGGAGCTTGCTTATCATGAGCTCAATGGTGCTCCTGAGCTCAGCTACGCTCTTCGACAACTCCGTATCCCTGATTCTTTCCCACCTGTCGACTGGTGGTTCTAGGGGTTGCTCATCTTCGGAATCCCCCTTTTCTTCCATGACACGCTTATCTGGGCGGAGGCCCGAATCAACGGGCCTTGGCTTCGGCCCTTTTCCATGGCCTTTTACCTTTGGTTTCTCGGGGGCCACTACTTCTAGCCCCTTTCCCTTCTCCTTAGAACTTTCCATCGTTGATACTTGGGGCGACGAATTTTGCAGTATGGAAAAAATTGGCGTTGAAGCTTTAGAGTGCAAAGTGGGAAAGCTTGCAGGTTAGCAGTGGGGTCTGTATGAGTCGTTGAGTGAGTAATCCTCTCGGCTGCTTGGAGTCTACGTTATATAGCCGCCAAAGACAACTACCCGCATTTATGGCCTATGCCACAATTAATCCTGCACTTCTCACCGGAGAGATCATCGGTTCGTCGGATTGGCCCCACGGTGGTGTAGTACACAGGGCCATGCGTTATGACGATTGCGGCTGCTTTGGGAACGCAGCCGACCGCCACCTGGTACCTGAGGGTGAACTTTTCTCTCAACCGAATCCCCTGAGGATGTACCCGATGCCTTTTCATTTAACTCGCTTGCTTTGGACGCTTTTGAAGGTGACTGTATGCACATTCCTCTAGGCGAGCAATAAATGCTTTGGCCTTGTGCATCTTTGGGTCAGCGAAGCCGAAATTGGAGCTGACATACTTCACGGTGAACCTTTTCATACCTTAGTCGAAACCTTGCTCGGCCAATCGCACTTCGCTGCGAACCACTTCGCATGCACTACTTCGCAAGCCAAGTTCCCGAAGGAGTTTTTTTTTTTTTGGATATAGCTGCCGAGGCAAAACTCAACCTGAGTCTCTGAGCAGCATTTTATTTAATAGCCAAACTTTTTACAATATTCACACAGGCTTGCGGCATAATGGGCATGCCGCCACCACAAACTCAGCTTCGGATGTTTATCCGGTGAATCTGCAATGCCCGGACCAGATCAAATTGAACTTCAGTTGATCCTTGAAGTCCGGATGGCTCCTCCCCAAAGTTCTCCATGCTGCGAACAGAAAGCAATACAATAGTTCGCCGCTCTTACCAGTACCTGCGCTGCTGATGCAGGATGTGGCGAAGCAGTTTGCCATATGCGGGCCCTCTTGGGGTACTGGTTGTAGTGATGGCTGGAACCGAAATACCGAAGAGTCTAGCAACTGTGGGCTGGGTACAGGTTCTTCCACCTCCTTGATGCTGTAACAGGGCTCTTCTGACAACGAGCAAACTTCTATGATCTCTTCAGGTTCAGTCTCTTGAGGTAAGCTTGACGGATTCTGGCTGAACACCTGCATGCCATGCCCTGGGATACAAAAAGGGTGCAAAAATGTTCCCTCTTCGTTCTCAGGCGCTACCTCTTGAACTTGTTTCTCTTCTTGGCCTGTCCTCTGATGGAGATTGCAAGCACCCATATTGTTCATCGTTGGGGCAAAGCTTGCAAATTGCCATGGTTGGACTTGGATGGGATCTGCCTCTCGAGCTCCACATGACTGCATCTCAGGCTTCTGCTCAGTATGAGGAGTCTGCCATGAAGAATATTGCGTTGGGCAGACAGGAGAAGCGATTATCGGAGAAAGTGATGGGGCTTCTCCCCACTGCCACTTTCTCGATAGAAACTGCTCCGCTCGTACTGCTTCCTCAAAAATCTGAGGGAATCTTTGTTCGCCTGATCGTAGCAAGAGGAGGCCTATGTCCGGGTGAAAAGCCCGAACATAGTAGAGGTGAGCTTGGGCGGGCGTTGGTTGAATCTCCCCTGGAACTTTCTTCCAAGTTCTGGAGAATCGGACATTGAAGTCCGTGACGCTCTCCAAGGGTGTTCTCTTAATGGTGGAGAAGTACGTCAAAAGTTGGAAGGGATCCTGAGAGCCATCAAATGTTTCGAATAGTGCTCCCGCCAAGTCATCCCATGAATAGATGCTTTTAGACCCGAGCAGTCTATACCATCGCAGCGCCTTTCCTTCCAGAGATGCAGCCAAAAGTCGGACCATGACATCTTCGTGGATTATGTCGTAGAGGAACGCTAAAGCAACAACAGCTTCAAGGTGTTCTCGGGCCATCCCCGTGGTGCCATCATATATTGTCAATGCCTTCAAGGCGATCTCGGGAATCTTGTGGTAGCTTTGAAGATTCAAGGGGCCTCGGTCATCCCAGCTGGGAAAACTTACCCCTGCCATTATAGCAATGGTCTGCAGAGATCACGGTTATCGTCGCTAAATCGGAGTCGCCAGATGAACATTCTTTCTCCGCTTGTGAGGTCAAGGCTGCTCACCGAACCTTGATTCCTTCGGGATATCTTCTTTCAGATTTGAAAGGCGCCTACGACCAAGAAATCTGGATCTTTAGCTCAACTGAGTCGCCAGGTGATTTTATCAGATGAAGACAAGCCAGAGATTCACCGAACTCGGACCTTCTTAAGACATGGGGGCTCCTGGTTACGAGAACCAGGTTTAGGCATTGGTCTTTACGACTTTAGAGATTCTTCGGGTAAAACAGAGTCGCCAGATGCTAAGAGTCTTTCGGTAATGAGAGCATCGATTCTCACTACTACTCAGAGGATGAGACTGACCGGATCTCACCGGGAACTTTGTTAGAACTACTGGCTCCGGTGAAGACGGGCTAGAAATTTTCTCAAATATGGGACCTTGGGTCCCATCGGGCGTGCCAGAAACTGTTGGTCATCAAATCCGCACAGGAAAGGACTTTCGGTGGGTTTGCGCGCCCTGGACCTGCGACCAACATTGAAAGGCCGAGAGGAAGAGATGCCCCTCGTGCCAATCTCCGGAGAAAGGCCGGCTCCTATACTAATCTACTTTTGGGGTTTGAGATAAGAGTGCAGGAAAGAGATAAAAGGAGTTCAGGGTTAGAGAAAGAAATAAAAAGGGTAAGGGTTAGAGATTGATGATTCAAGGTGGGGAAGAACAGGAAGCACGATCACTCACTAATAACTCGAATAGCAGCAAAGAACACCAAGAATAGACGAAAGAAACGTAGTGCCGACCTTCCTATGTATCCTCTGGACGGGTTCGCAGGGTTCTCCTCTCTCTCTCGCTGGAATTCAGGGTTCAGAGTAACAACGATTAAGAAGAGGGAATAACAGAAACCTCGATCCACCAGGCAGCATAAAAGAAAGCGACAAGGACGTTTTTCCTCTCCTATGTATCCTTCAGGGCGAATTTTAGGGTACAATCCCCAATCGCACATCGGATTCAGGATTCAGAGTCTCAGTATACGAGTGCAGACAGACAAAAGAATTAAGCACAGAAGGCAGCATAAAAGAGAGAAATGGAGCACAAAAATCTTTAGTATTAGACGCAGGACATCAAGTTACAACAGCTTTCTAGCAGAAAGTTCCCCCCTTTTACATTGCAAAGCCTGGGTTTTTATAGAGGACCCGACCCTCTGAATCATTATTACAAAAATGACGGAGTACACCCTCGGGCTCTGAGAAATCGGCTCCTCGCGGCTGCTGTGACTGAGTTTTCAAATCGGTTGCCAAAACTGGCAACTGTGACCGGGTCAACCATGGAAACATTCATTTAATGCGCCGCCCGAGTGTCCCTGGCTTCTGGATGCTGTGCTTGAGTGATCGCTATGCCCGTCGGGTTTTACTTCGAGGACTGTTACGTCCCTTTCGTTTGCCAAGAATGGTCAACGGACTTATCGGGCAAGAAAGGGGGTACTTGTAAGGGGCCTTCGATCACCTTGGGAAGCCGCCCGCCTTGGAACGTGGGCCCAAAAAGTGCTTCGCTACATATCCGCCTCGCCGAAGCCTTGGGCCGAAGTAGATTCTCCTTGATTTGTTCTTCGCAAAATAATGCTTCGCAGAAACTACTTCGGGGATGTTGATTGCCGATCGGGTTCCATCTTTGAAATGGGGCTCTTTGTCCTTCGCTGGCGAAACTGCTTCGGCTGGAAAATGTTTCGGCCCGATTCTCTCTCAAAACTGTGGTTCGGGGAATATCCTCCCGAAGCATTTCTCTGTTTTCGACACATTGTCATTTTGCTTCGGGCGCCACTGCTTCGGGTGAAAACTGGCCGAAGTAGGTGTCGGAAATACTTCGGGCCCGAAGTAGTTTCCTTGCCTTGGCTGATTTGGATTATGCTCTCCTCCTTCGACGAAGTCGTTTGGATGCTGCTTCGCAAAACTTCCGCCCGAAGCGGCTTCTGAAAATGCTTCGGGTGCGAAGCGTTATCTTTGTATTTTCTTCGACGAAATTACTTCGCAAGGTTTTCGCCCGAAGTGGTGATTTGAAGTGCTTCGGGCCCGAAGCTCTTTTCACATTCTCCTCCTTTTCCTTTCGATGAAGCTATTTTCCTTGGCCTATTTGGTAGCGAAGCTCTTTCTTCTTCATTTTATAAAAAAGGGGGGATAGGGAGAGTCAAAATTGTTGTAACTTAAAATAAAAGAAAAACTTTCAACAAGGAAATATTATACAAAAATTCTACTATTCTTCTACCCCTTGTATAATGTGACAAAAAGTGTCAACAGAACAATACCATAAAGTGCCTTATCCCTAAAAGGCTTGATGATAAATGGAAAATAACATTACATTTTATGTCATGAAGGATTTTCTTTGTCAAAACCACCTAACATTATATGGTTGAGGATGTAGCATCTTAGATAGAATTATTTTTGGACTACATTTATATAGATAAAGTTTTTTTTTTTTTGGTAAGTAACAGACTATTTATAGCGGGTTTTTTAAACAAGATCCCAAAACCTTAGTTACATCATAAGCCTGGGCTGAAATAAGTACAAAAAAAATGGGGTTGGGCCCAAAGGCAGAAATCTGGGGCCCGGGGCCCTGGACCCTGATGCCAACAAAAACAACTAGAACAAAAAGCAACAAGACCTTGGCTGGAAGCCACCAAAACCAAAAATCGCCACCACCCAACGCACAGAAGCTGGCTGCCAGAAAACCAGTGGGCCTAGCGGCCGTCCCGAGCCAAAACGAGGCCCCTCATCGGTCAAAACTACTCCTTATCGGGGCTGTCTCCCAGCCTATGTTGGAGCTCAGCCAAGGCAGTGGCAGCGGAGGAGGCTGCTTGGGCAGCCACAGTCAGAGAGTCGATAGCTACGTCAAGGAGGGCTATGATAGCCAAATTTTGCATTCTGTTGCCTGAATCGGAGCTAACATCGGTGGGATCCAGGGCTTCCTGACTGGTCCTCTTGGCACTACTTGCAGCCCTGATTCTGCCAGGGGAGGGGCCTATGCGGGCGCCCCCAGGAGTTAGGGCCCCATCAGTGCCCTGGGCTGGAGTCCTGCACTTTCGGGTTGGTCTACGACGCTTCGGGGTAGGGGAGCCAACAGGCGAGGGGGACTCCGTAGAAATGGAAGCAGCAGGGGAGCCAACAGGGGAATTAGCCGCCTTGAGGGGGGACAGCAGACAGGGGGGAATGCGATGAAGCTGCGGCTAGTTGGCCAGAGCGTGCCTGTACAGCACCGCCATGAGGCCTTGGTGGGAGGGCCGGGAATGGCTTTTGCGGGCACGGTTAGATAAAGTTATTTTAGATAGCACCATTCATTATAAAATATGAAGGCTCTCCTTAGACCCACATATTTGATTAGAAGAGTTACTCATTTTTATCTTTGTCATTTGGTTGTATGTATGTAGTAAAAATGATAGAATCAACATATGCATACATGATTTACTTTTATTTATATTATACTAAGGAGAAAGATACTGATGTCTACCTAAAGGGTGAGGTAGGAGTCTATCCTTTAGTTAATAGTGACTATTGGGCATGTCATTTTCCATATTTTTTAAACTAATTTTTATGGTAAGCATACCGCTTATTTATTTGATGACTTATTAGACTAAATGTTGTCACAATTATCCCTTGTTCCATAGATTGTCATTAGGATTAGAATCTCTCATATCCTCCTTCGATTATCACTTTTACTTTGATCTGATTTTTTTGTAGAAAACTTTATTTATAAAGTTTACTTTTTATCACAAACATGTATGGTTATCCTAAAGTGTTGATGTCTAGGAAATCAAAATTTGTTTGGATATAGCATTCTAGATCACGTATGTCTAATTTTGTTGGCATATTATGAAAAAAATAAATATAGTGTATCATAGATTAATCTTTACCTTATCATTTTTATTTTCTATTGAACCAAGGAATTGTCCTAACTTCTAAAATTTTGTGCCCCCAATCCAAGTTGCAACAAGGTTGGAAGGGATTTCTAATGGCTTATCTCAATATTCAGATTTAGGCTGACTCCCCATTGTCCTTGTATAAAACCTCTACACTATTATAAACTAACTTGCATGAAAATAAAATGCAAAAAGAAAAAATGCATGAAAAAGTAAAAATATGGAAATAAATTTGTTTAGAAGTTTAAAGTGCAAGAAATTGAGAACAAATATGGTTTTACACCAAAAAAGGAGAGCATGGGATCAATCAATACATGAGAAGTCAAATAATATCAATGTCCACCCATTTTTTGTTATGAAATTGATAATCAAATGACAAGATGGTCTAGAAGGGCTATGTCATAATTGTCATGCACTTAGCAAACTAGGAGGGAAGTGCCACTAATGGAATGCATGGCTTACCTATTTTTTACAACCTAATGAGTAAAAAACATAATGTGGATTTCATTGAGTGTAATTTTGAATTCTCATGGTCAAATATGAATACAATGAAGGTCTAGGCCCCTATTTATAGTAAAATTTTACCCTTGAGTTACCTAGGATGAAAAACAATCACTCCTAGTAAAAGTAAGATTTGGGGGCAACTTTAACAAAATGTTGCACCTCCAAATGTTACATACCTCTAATTATGCTTCTAATAGGCTTAAATGGTCAAAATTATTTAGTGTGCCACTACATGACAAAATATCATTTTGTGGAATATTTGTGTCTTTAGATTACCTTTGTGACTATCCAAGCAATTCGCTCAGGCTTACTAAGAGATTCACTCATGTTTTATAAGCTAATCTCTTTCATTTATAGGTCAATTGACCATTTTGTGTTAAACAAATTGCTTTGTTAAGCCAATCAATCATATTTAGAGAGTGAATCACTTCCTCAAGCCAATTGGTCCTTTTTAGCAAGTGAATTAGTTATGGGATCCAATTGACTAGTTTTATTTTACAAGTGGATTGGTCCTAATCCATAATTAAATATTGAAAATTTTGGAAATTTTTTACCACCTAATATATATTGCTACATTATCCATCAAAATTGGTAAAATATGCAAAGGTAGTATAAAGATATTTCATTTATGGTGACTTCATGGGATGCCAAGCTTGATTGGCTCATATTAGGTCTTGTATTTATCCTTGGGCATGGAGTCTTCAAAATTGGGACCTATGTTATAAAATTATCAGAATTGTTGGTTTTCCTTTAGTTGGTATTTGGAAATAGTAACTCTAGGAACTTTTTCCACTCATTAGCATCTAGAAACTATGTTTCTTTGAGGTCTTCTACCTCTCCCATCAAGTCCTAAAAAGGGTTTTTAGATAACTCTTTCTACTTCATAAAAATCTCTTGTAGTTTTGCCTAAATTAGTTTCAACTTATTGTAGATTTAAGTTGCCTTCCCTTGGTCGTCTTGGTCTTTATATTACTTAATCATAGTGCTTATGACATAATCATCTAGAATGCATTTGTATTCATCAAAGATGTTTTCCATCCTAGCAGTGGTAAACCCTTGGATTTCCTTATCCATTTCCTACACCTAGGTTCTTAAGGATGCCAATTTACCCTTGCACATCTAATGATTCCTCTAGAAACCCATGAATTTTCTCAACTTCTTGACCATGGATTTGTAATATACCCCTTGCAGTACGTACACTATGGCCATCAATGTAAGGAGTTTGAGAGTATTCTAATATTTATTCATTGTAGGCATATGCTCTTCTACATGTTTGATGGTCTAGATGACTATTTTATGACTACCTCTATGAAATAGGTCAATCAAAAGTATTCATATATGTTCATATTATCCTTTATCCGATCCTAAAAGGCCATGATCCTTTGAATTTCGTGAGATAAAATTGGGTCTACAACTACCTCTATAAGTTTTGAGACCATCAAATTTATAAGTTGTTGGTCTTTCTTTTTAGGCTATTTGGGAGTTGATTTTGTTCTTACATTAGATGTTGCATGAGGTCTTCAAGCCCTTGTTGGATTTTCTTAGCTTTGGCAATTTGGGCTCTAAGGTTGTTGACTTGGTTATTTAATTAATCTTTCTTAGTGATTTATTTCTTCAACCCCTCTTGTTCTACTGTTAGATTTGATCCCTCTATGCCTTTAGTTGTACCAATTCTACCTCCTTTTTATTATTTTTGACCTATGTTACTTCATCCTTAGCTACAAGGTAACAATATTTCATTGTACCATTTGCTAAAGTTTCATCTTGTCTAGGTTTAACAAGGACACCCTAATAGTCAAGTTTATAGGGACTATTGATACCATGGTGGGTCAGCTTTGGTTACCTCAACAAAGTACACCTTGTCTCCCTTTCTAGATAGTCATGAGTAGAAAAACAATAAAGGCTTGAAGGCATTTTCATTGAATCTCTTATGTTCCTTCTTACATCTCTTCTCCTCAATAACAAGGATCTCCAATGCCTTAACAACATCTATTTCCCTATATTTATATGCAAAGCTTAGCCTAGGCTTACCAGCCTCACTTATTGATGAGGTAGCTCCTATAGATTCAACTCGTTAGGTTGGGTGGTAGAGCAAAAGGGTTGAATTGTATGGTTATAATGGGGAATATAATACGAATGATAGGAGTAGGATGTGAATCTATTGTACCAAAGTGGAAGATAGGGGTGATATGGTGTATGAGACTAATGGTTGTGAGGCAATGGCTTGGAAGAGTCTTTATGCAAAGGATGTGATGGGAGTTGTTCCTATGACGAGCATACCTATTAGAGATAGGGTGATTCTTGGAGAAATATGAGGTAGGATACCTCTTGTGTACATTGTTATTGCATTGGTGGATGGTGAGGGAAGTGCAATGGGGAAGAAGAAGATATGAGAATGGGAGAATAAAAAGGGTTATAGAGAGGAGGATCGAAAAGAGAAGAATAAAAAGAGATAAAGAAAGAAGAAAGAATGATAGATGGTGATGGGGGAGTGGGAATGGATGCAATTGTGGCCATTGGATTGGCTATTTCCAACTCTATATAGGAGCCTCCTTAAGGTATTTACCCCTCCTTGAGTTAGGTTATTTGCCTCTATTGTTCCTAATATGTTATTACAACCACCTCACCAAACATAGACCCATATCTCTCAAAACACTTTTGCCCCTTGTAATCATTGCTAAAGTTGTTGGTGTATCTAAAATGGTGATTATCAACATTAGTTATTTCTTGGACTTAAGCTTGTGATGGGTCAAGGTTCCTACTATTGAATCCATTATGATCTTGGCCCTTTTTATGCCTTCAATTTTTTTTATTCGAGGTATAAAAAATTAGCATTAAATGGATTATCAGTTATGGATTTTGTGATCATGTCCATTTTGTACCTTATCCTCTATACACGCGGATATTTCAATCAATGTATCCAAGATTTTGGAGCACCCCAAACCTTTGTTCGTTTAGCTTGATGTTAGGGTCAAACTTATCATTTTGCTTAGTGTAGAAGGCATTCAAATTTAGGGGATTAGTATACCAAATTTGAAGTTTATCCTTGTATCCTCAACTACTTCTCAAAGTGGTAAGGGTTGTCTCCTCATTCAAGCTTACCTATTGCAACACATTGTACCTCTTTCCATGTACATAGAATATGTCCAAACTATTTTCCTAAGGGTTTGCTTAAAGATTATTTTTGTATCATAGGACCAATGATCTCTAAGTTATTCAAGACCCATATCTCTCAACTACACCTTTACTACTAAGAAGAACCCATGAAAATTAGGTGTTATGCTCATGATTTTCTACTTGAGTGGGTTGAAGGTGGTTTTATTCTATTCAAAGTATTTCAAGTCCATGTGGTTAAATTGCCACACATATTCTAGATTGAGCATGTAGTTTGGTACTCATACAAAAAACTCAAGAGGTATGCCTAAGAAGCCATAGAGGTAGATGAATTACCTAGCCCTCCCTATGTAGAAATCTCCTCTCAACCATTTTACCTCTATTAGTAGTTGTATTATCTCATTTATCAGTCTTGATATTGTTCCCCTATACTTTTGCATTATGACATCATACACCTCATCATAGAAGAAGTAGGAAATATTTTCCACTTCTTGGTAGGGTACATCCATGCATTCCATAATGGTTAGAGGTTGCACATCTTCTTCTACCTAGTCTAGTTGGAGGGTGGAAAATTAGCTTTTATTTTGGTAAAGGATCAACCAAACTAGGTAGGAGGTGTAGTTAAAATTCCTCTCTTTCTTAAACTCCTTGAGTTGACTATATATTTTATTAAAAATGTACTTAAAATTATCAATAATTTGGGAGTTCCCTATATAGATCACACTGCATGTAATAGGGCCATGTGTTTCTCATTAATCATCTAATCACTCCTTTCCCCTAGGACTATCGCTATATCTAACATCACCATATGGATGTGTGACTTGAATTGAATCATCTCTAGTTAGATATTAAAGTTGGTTGGTAGGTTTGTTTTTTCTAGGCAAGGGTTTAGGAAGTTTCACCAATAGGAATTTTATTACCTATACTAAAAGTTCTTTTGGGTATTGGGTCTATAAGAGATCCACATGGTTGTGTCATCAATGTGTTTGCTTTTAAGCCAAATTATCTTAGGTCTCAATATTCTAGATCTTGAGTGGTCTCAAATATAAGAGAAATCAATATATAAGTTGGGCAATTTAAATAATAACAACATTCAAGAAAATATCAAATATGAATATAAAATGGTCAAATCATTCATGCAATAACATGAAGAAACTTACATAATTTCTCAAAATATGCATGCAAGCTTTAATATTATTAATTCTTGGAAGTGATATTTATAGATATATTTGATATACAATACATGGAGCTTTGTATCCATAATATATCCTTACAAAGATGAATTTTCATGTACTTGACTATTTATCTCCTCACATATTTAGGAGATGCATCTTTTCCTATTCCATGAATAAGATAAATCCTCTCATGTCCTTTGCCTTCTCATCTTGCCACTTGTATACAAGAATCTTGAAATTAACTCCATGACACTTGCAGTACATCTCTACATGATACTTACACTTCTACATGCACACCTAAAACATGACACTTATGCACTTTCTCACATTACATATTTGTATATTAATTACATGACACTTGTGCACTTTCTCAAATTGCTCACTTGCACACTTAATTACATGGCACTTGTGCGTATATTGAACATAGACACTTATATAAAGGAAAAATATAAATCACAATTCTAAACTAAAGACTCAACCCCTATTCTAATATTTACATTATACCATAGGTACTATGGAGGTACATTAGCATGTACCAAATAATGTAATATTCTCCAACACGATGGCCTTCAACATACTCCTTGTGTCTCCCTATCTAATATAGAAAACATCCTTTGTTCATTAAGGGATCATAAAAATTCTTGTGGTAAATCCTTATTTATCTACTATAACTTATATTAGTTCATTTCAAATCCACACTTGTGATACCAGATTCATTCCTAGTCTTGACATCCAAATCTAGCTAATACTCCATGAATCCATTTGAGACCCTAATTTGTATCTTCTTAGGGTTTCCTTACTTTTTCTATGGGATGGGTTTAGTTACCCTCCACTCTCTATTATGTGTCATAAAAGTATTCCTCTGGTATCTTTAGAGGTGTGGAGCCATACCTCTTTCTCTTCCTCTCTTTCTTTTTTATAATTGCCTTTTTGATGGTTTGGCCTCTACTAATGTGACCAAGATCAATGATAAAAGATGACAATGGGTAGGGAAAAATTTGTGGATAGTGGTGAGATAGGTTGTGCCTTAGGCAATGAAGGGTTGGTGGAAGCGGATGTGGTGTCCATGATGAGCAAAAGGTGGAAAAACATGTAAAATGTCAAAAAATATGAGAAAAGGATGAGGTTACCCTCTTTTAAGCAAGGAGCAAGTTGCTTACAAATTTTAAGCAATTCAGTCATGAAAAGGGAATTTGCAAGTAGTTTAATTTATAGGATTCCAAAAGATATGGATAAGATGGAAAAATTCACTCGATTAGTTGGAGAAATTTTCTCTAAAAAAGATAGAGTGATTCACTTGTTAAATAAGTTTTGAAAGATAGAATATGAGAGTGATGTGCTTACTTTTTTTGGTAAATAGTGTAGCTTATATTAAAGGGTTTTTTCCTGGATCCCAAAACCAGTAGTTACAAAAACCTCAAAGGAGGCTAGCAACTTAGAAGACTAAACTTTAAAAAAGTGTTTCCGTACATGGATAAACACCGTTCACCATATATTGATTAAAAGCCGATAAGCCTAATAGCAAACACCCCAAACAATATTGATGCAGATAATATATGGACAACACCCCAAACAGGATTGATGCAGATAATATATGGACAACAGACACCCAAACCAACATTGATGCATATAATATATGTAAAGTTAAAATAACCCTCATGAAAACAAACCCCAGTAAGGACCCAGAGAACCATAAACAAAAAAAGACCCATGACCCTCCATCATGCGTCAACCACCTTCTTCTTCGTAGTGCTTTCCTAGTCTTTATGAGTTGCTTCAGCTTCCCGCTAATGTTGTCAAGAGTACTAATAAGGCTGTTGATGAAGATGTTGGCAACCTGATGATGAATCTCCTACTCCGGTGCTTCGCTGTTGATTTGCCCACTCTTGGTTGGCTTCATTGACAATGTTTGAGGGTGGATTGTTATCCCATACAGTCAAGGAATTCTGACTGATTCCCATGTTTGCTAAGAGGTCAGCCAATCTGTTTGCCTCCCTGTACACATGTCTGCATATCACGCTGCCCTATCTTCTGATCATGTTTTTGGCTTCCCTGATGGCATTCATGACCTTCCATGAAGGATTGGAGCTATTGTTGATATAATTTATGATGTTTAGAGAGTCCCCTTCTATTTCGTAGTTCCCTTTGTGCTTTTGGATGATGTTGAGACCTCTCCATAGGGCATGGGCTTCTGCTACATGATTAGTTTGAATGCCTAGGTTCTCCGCAAAGGTGACCACAATCTTGCCATTGCTATCTCTGACCAGTCCTCCTGCCCCTGCCATTCCCGGGTTTCCTTTAGAAGCTCCATCGAAATTGAGCTTGAGCCATCCTACCGAGGGGGTTTCCATGAAGAGGTGTGCCTTGGGTGGGGATGAGTGACACGAGGATTATCTTCCCTGGGGATATTAAGACTGCTGAACAGAAAAAGCTCCAATCCCACATCAGGGGGTTCTGTGCAAGGGATGAGCCGAGAGTTCTCTGTGGCAAAGCTGATGATTTTACTAGCAATGGAGGTAGGGTCCTTGGGAGTGTTAGAGAACACCCTGCTGTTTCTTTCTAGCCATACCTGCCATAAGAAATGGTGAGTGCACATTTTCCACAAGGATTTCAACCGAGGGTTTTTGAAAGGATTGGGCCACTGAGTGAAAAGCTCTACCAGGGAGTTGGGTTGGACCCAGTTGATGTGGAAACTGGACAGTAAGTTACTCATCATAGTATAAGAGAAATCACATTTAGTGAAAATATGGTTGATGGATTCCCAAGCTTTATAGCACAGGTGGCATCTGTTGGGTACCATCATCCCCCTCTTGATGAGATTATCAATGGTTAGAATCTTGTTTTGAATTGCCATCCAGGAAAACACTACCACTTTAGGGATGAGGTGCTTGATCCAGATTTGGCTAGGAGAGAAGGGAGCTTGTTGTGGATTGAGGATAAGTTGGTAGGCAGATTTGATAGAAAAACATCCACTATCTATTTCTTTCCAAATTAGAAAGTCTTCTCTTCCATCTATCGAAATCACTATAGTATTCAACATAAGAGCCAAAGCCCTCGCTGCCCTGGTTATGTGCCCATCATTTGAGTTAATGTTGAGGTCTTTCCAACTTTTAGACCCATTGATGTTTTGGATGAAGTCTGCTACTTTGCTGCCTATGGTGCCATCAAGGATAGGTTTTAGGATAAATATCTCATCATCTTCAACTAGGGGCTGATCACTGACCCACCTATCTGTCCAGAAGTTTATGGCAGTACCTGTTCCCAACTGCCACCTTGAACCTTTCTGGAGAACTTCTCTGACCTGAATAATTGACCT
Source organism: Wollemia nobilis (assembly GCA_028583015.1). Taxonomy (NCBI): domain Eukaryota; kingdom Viridiplantae; phylum Streptophyta; class Pinopsida; order Araucariales; family Araucariaceae; genus Wollemia; species Wollemia nobilis. Next base: position 7,391,882 of record JAQPPZ010017086.1, read on the forward strand.
CCAAAAAGTTGATCCCTCTTTGGGGATATCTTCATCAGTGAATTCTTTGTGCTGAAGGTATTTCCTCTGTATTATTGACACCCATTCTGCATTGAAACTTGTGTGAATTTTCTAGGCTTGCTTAGCCAGCAGAGCAGTGTTCATATGCTTGATTCTTCTAAGTCCCAGACCCCCTTGGTTTTTTGGTCGACAAACCTTTTCCCATCCAACCAAATGAATCTTTTGCTTCTCCTCTGTGCCTCCCCATAGGAATATTTTTTGTATTTGCTCGATTTGGGCGTAAACTGAAGCAGGAGCTTTGAAGACTGAGAGGAAATAGGTTGGGATGCTTTGGAGGCATGTTGCGGTAAGGGTGATTTTACCTGCTTGGGTTAGAAAAGCCCCTTTCCATCCAGCTAACTTTTTGTTTATCCTTTCCACCACATGACTCCACATGGACAATTTGGGATGACTGTAAAAAAGAGGAAGCCCCAGATAGCGAGTAGGGAACTCACCAATGCTACATTGAAGAATACGCCCAATTTTAATCTGCCTAGAAAGGGGGGTATTGATGAAGAAGCTTTTACTTTTGTTATAGTTGATTTCTTGCCCAACCGCTTTCTCATATAAATCAAGGATTTTTTTGATCATCTTGGCCTCCACTACTGAAGCATAGGTAGCGAGTATTGTGTCATCCACAAATTGTTGGTGTGACAACAGGTTTAGACTCGAGGCAGCCCTGATCCCTGTGATAGTTTTCTCACTGACAACACTCTTAAGTGCTCTTCCTAGAGATTCAATGAGTATTATAAAAAGGATGGGTGATAGGGGGTCTCCCTGCCTGATGCCTCTACCGCTAGGGAAATAACCTACGGGTGATCCATTAACCAAGACTGAGAAATGAGGGTTGGATATGTAGCCTCTGATTACATTTATCCATTCCCTATGAAAACCAAATTTTTGAAGAACAACCAGGAGGAAATCCCTGTTTACTCGGTCAAAAGCCTTACTGATATCTAATTTGAGAAAAAGGGTTGCTTTCTTGTTTTGGGAAGCTGAGTGGAGGACTTCATGCAGGGTGATTATGCCATCATGAATGGACCTTCCTTTGACCGAGCTGCCCTGGCAAGGATCTATAATGAGCGGGAGTATTTCTTTGAGTCTTGTTGTCAGGGCTTTGGCAAGAATCTTGTATATGACATTACATAGACTGATGGGTCTATAGTCATTCATGGATTTGCACTCAGGGCCTTTAGGGATTAAGGCGATGAAGGTGGAGTTGGTGCTTCTGGGGATGGCTTTGGATTTCTGCATGTGAATAATGGCTTTGCAAATGTCAACCCCTATGATATCCCAGTAAGTTTGAAAAAACCTGGGGGAGAAGCCATCAGGCCCTAGAGCTTTATCAGGGGCCATGGAGAAAAGAGCCTACTTTATTTCTTCATTGGTAAGGTCCTTGATGAGCATGTCATTCATTTCAGGGGATACCAGATTTGGAATATGTTGAAGAAGTTGATCTTGGGCCTATTTGAAAATAGTGGAATTTGTTCCCAACATTTTTTCAAAGAAGGTGACTGCTTCATTTTTGATGAGGTGGATGTCTCTCACACTTGTGCCATCACTGTTTATTAACTCCCTGATCTTATTGGAGCTTCTGTGATGAAGAGTGGAAGCATGGAAAAATTTCGTGTTTGAGTCCCCGTCCTTGAGCCACAGGGCTCTAGAATTTTGTCTCCAATACATTTCTTCCTTGGCCAGAATGTTGTGGTAATCGGCAAGGAGCTTTTTCTCTTCATTCCTGATTTGTATGCTCATATGCCCTTTCTAAATTTGCTCTTCTATGGCTTTGAGCTTGTTGGTGATTTGCTCCTTATTTTCAAAAATGTTACCAAACACTTCCTTGTTCCAAATTTTGATGTGGTCTTTGATTATTTTGAGTTTTTGGGTAACTTGAGCGATGGGGGATCCATCCACCTACTGTTGCCACCACCCTGCAATTTGATTACGTAAATCTGGGTGGAGAACCCACATTGCCTCGAATCTGAAAGGGGTCCTAAAAACTGGAGGCTTGTTAGCTTCGAACAGGAGAGGACTATGATCCGATCCGATTCTGGGCAGGGAAGTGAGGGAGGCATCACCAAACAGAGGTATGGCTTCTTGAGATAGAAAGAATCTATCTAGCTTAACTTGGATCAGATTGTTCCCTATTCTTCTATTATTCCATGTGAATTGAGCTCCCCGGATCTGGATATCCATTAGGTTATTCTCAATGACAAACCCATGGAAGTCCTGAATACTTTTGGTAGGAATGTCATTGCCTCCTGCCTTATCTGACGGGTAAAGGGGGGAGTTGAAATCCCCAGCCAAAACCCAAGGGAAATTTTTGAAAGCCTACCTCATTTGACTTAGTTGGTCCCAAAAGGAACTCCTACTGAGGGGATTGTTTGGGGCGTAGATATTAGACATGATCCAACATTGATCCTTGTCTTTGCAAAAAAACATGATATTTATAACTCTATCTGAGGATGATATTACTCTACCATCCACTTTCTCTAGATCCCAAAGGCACAAAAGACCCCCAGATGGACCTTGGTTGGGACTAAAAATGCTTCCACTATTTTTCCAAATGGTGTTGCCCGCCTTGCATGCTTTTGACTGATCTAACTTGGTCTCTTGAATAATGAGGATTGTTGGTTTGGTTTCTTTTCTAATAGTGCTAACCAACCTCTGCTTGGCCGCACTGTTGAGGCCCCTCACATTCCATGAGAGTATCCTCATATGGAAACTTTAGATGATTTCTTGCCCCCTTTTGACTATTGCACAGGGGGTTTGGGTAATTTGGGATCTTCCTTCGGGTGAGTAAACATTTTAGGTACAAGGGTTGTTTGGACTCCATTGGCTATGTCCTCGGTATTTTGGCTTCTTATTTGCTCTTGGATATTGGGCCTTCCCCTTTTCTTGTCATTGCCAACATCGACACAGGATTTTTTGGAGCTTCGAGTGTTTTTGGGACTAAAATCTGCTTTTGTTTTCTCGGTAGCCTCTTGGGAAAGAAGATTTTTAGGGGGGATCAGGGGAAGCTAGCTTGATTGGAGATAAGACAGGGCTACTGGTGGGAAGGGGATACTACAAAATTTCTTTGATGGTGGGGATTTGGAGGTCGACATTTGGATCCGACATATCATTTTCTTGCTGAGTGAATAACCCTTCATTTATTTTTGAATCAGAGTGGGTGATATTTCCTGAAATATCAAATCGATTAGGATGAGCGAACAGGGAGCTTACCTGAGCTTGGTCCTCTGATTATTCTAGCTGCACTTTTTGCTTTCCTTTGTTTGCCATAGGGTTTTTCCCTAGTGCTTGTTGATGAGGGTTTTTGCTATAGATTTACCTATTCTTTTGCATTGGGGGCTTCCTAGGGAAGCGAACACCTTGGTTCCTATAGAGATGGTTTCCAGAATCTACCTCCTTCTATGGTCTGAGTGAGGGGTAGTGGGACTTGAGGTGTCCTTGAGTTCGGAATTCGATGCAGAAAGCCGGTTTGTTTTCATACTCTATGGCCTGGCAGTGGCGAAAGGAACCATAGACTAGATTGATTCGAGTTGGGAGCTGGGAATCAAGATTTGCGTTGATGCATATTCTGGCTTGGGTCAACCTAGTGCGAGCTTTGGTGGTTGAATCCATGGCCACCATTTCCCCTATGTATCTGCCTATTCCTTGCAGGATGTCTTCATGCCAAAATTGGCTAGGGAGTCCCGGAAGACGAACCCACACTAGAGAAAAATTTATGCTTTGAGTTTCGACGTTGAAATATTCCCCCCATCTACGAATAAACAAACTCTTCTTCCCATAGAACCATGGCCCCCCTGTTAGAATGCGGGTTGCATCTTCGGGATTGTTAAGGCGGATTTGAAAGAACCCTCTAGGGAGAGCTACAATCTCAAGATTCCCTAAAACTTTCCACCTGGTAGTGGCCCACCGTCGAATGGATTCCATGTCCGGTCTACCACCCACGAACTTCCCAATCAGAGAATGTTCTTCTAGGGAAAGATATTCGGCCATTAGGGTTTCTGGAATCACTAAGTCTTCTCCGACCGCTATCAAAGGGCTTCGGTCCTTGGTAGATTTCTGTGATTTGGTACCCGTGACCTTTTCAAGATAAGATGCAGAACCGGAGGGCCCAACGTCGGTCCCCCCTACCTTGGGATAGCCCTCGTTCTTGTCTGGGGGTCCTTCCCCGGGTCTTTCTCCCACCCAGCGAAAAGGTCCATTTCAGCATCAGCATCTGACTCATCAGTGCCCTCCCCTATAGCAAAGCTGGGGATCTCACCTGGTTCGAGGTTCCCTGTCGCTGCTGCACCCGATACATTCCCGCCAGAACTCACCTGAGATAAAATGCTCACCATCGAGTGATGTGCTTGCTTGGTTGAAAGTGAATCACTTGTTTTATCAGAGCAACTCACTCACATTTTTAGAATTAAAAAAAAATGAGTTCTTTACAAGGGGATTATTTTTCTTTCTATGAGTGAACTGCTCAAGGTAGGAAGCCTAGAGGGCTTGACCCGACAAAGGGTTTCTTATGCACACAATTCACAAATTGTAAAGAAAGTGTAATTGCTTCAATTTTATTGGGCATGTACATCAAAGTGAAGTTTATTTTCCCCCTATATTCTCTTATAGGCCTTAAAAATATGCACCTTGCTCATGCTTTAGTATAGGCTTCTTAAGCAGGGTGATTGGCTCATTAGAGACCATTTTGTCCCTAGTTGTAGCTAGTGTAGTGCACCTCCTTAGGGTGAGTAATTTTCTCAATTATAGTGAGTGCTTTGATTGATAAAAGTGAACAATTTAATTTATTTTCTCTTTTTTCATATCTATCATCAAGTACTTAGTCTTGACAAATCTATTGAATAGGAAGAATAGGAATTTGTTTTACAAAAATTGGAAAATTTAGAAGAAAGAAAAAAGAGAAAATGGGGATAGCAGAAGTCAAATGGTGGAATATGATTGCCAAATTAATAGTGATTACTATGTACATACATATGTTTTTTCCATAATTATTGTTTGTTATATAGATTAGAGATGCTATCCATTTACAAAAATAGGTAATATTGCTCCCTCCATGGAGGTAAATCTGTAGGCATTTGGTCCCACAATATAAATGATTTGGTAGGGCCTTTTCCATAATGAATCAAAAATTTGATGCATCCCATGTTTTCTTGGTCCTCATCCCATTTGAGTACAAGGTATCCTTTATATTCCACTGATGTAGCTCCTTTATCAAACCACATTTTGACTTCTTAATGTTGTAAGGTTTTCTTGAAATCATATTCTCTATTTGTATAGGGATAACAGTGCATTTATCCTTGCCTACATGGGTTCAATATTAGTGTCCTCCAATTCAAGTTGTTGTGTCATTCAGAGTGAAAGGAGATCAAGGTTAACACTACATCCTTGTCATAGACTATCTTGTAATGGGGTGATCTAGTGGATTCTTTTGGTACCGTCATACCTTACCACAATGCCTTGCACAACTTTGTATGCTAGTCACTTTATGACTCTAATATGGTCATTTTAAGATTCTAGTGAAGTATTTATTGGTTGACTTGACCAAACCATTACCCTAAGGATAGTAAGTGGATAAGGTTTTAAGTAATAATACATACTCCAAGATGAATTTTATCACCTTTGTCCCCTTGAAGTAGTGGTATTATCTATGACTATGGTGATAGACACCTTGAATCTGGTGATGATATCTTCAAGAAATTATATCATTGTCTCTTTATTAGCTACTTTAGTTAGGATTATTTGACTCATTTGGTAAAATAATTCTTAGTGGTGAGGATCCATCCATGGCCTACACTTGATAGTGGGTTAATTTTACCTATGAAACTAAAGCCTTATTGTTGGAATAGTTCAATCATGATGTCCAGATTCAAAGGCATCAAAGCTTTTTTTTCCTTCCCTTTAGCATGTAGCAATATTTGTAATTCTTGACCTGCTAGTAGCAATCAATGAAAATGGTAGTCCAATGATGTCTAGCTCTCAAGATCTCATGAGTTTTCATGGGCATAAAGGAGTTTCCTCCATCATCGTGGTATTGCCTTATTAAGACCTCTTTCTTGTCTTCTTCTATATAACAAGTAGGATGCTATCATAAAATTTTCTAACTAATACATCATTCACCCAAAGATAATGCAATGTATTTCATTTGAATATAGCCTTTTCTTTAGCTATCAATACTTTTGGAACTTTCCTATAAGCATGTATTTGAATGTGTCACCCATCCATCCATATTTACCATTGATATCTATTTCTTCCACTAGACTGATCTTCAAAGATCATCTTTAGCATCCTTTCATATAAATCCCTTCCCCTAATCAGTTTAGTGGGTTTTATGTTGATATCAAATTTATAAATTTTATTGGCTCATATAACCCTCTTTTCTCTTAGTTCACCATGTAATATGATAGAAGTAAATATCATAGTGTTTCAAAGAAAATAGTCTTGCTCTATGATAGGTAATATTTGAAGTTCTTTAGAGCCTTTAGAAGGGAAAATATCTATTTTTTTATTAGGATGTATTTATATTCATAATTATGAAGGGCTTGGATCATGAAATATATGGGGTATTCCTCATCTTGATCATTATTTTTGGTTAGGACAATTACAATTCTCATTTTTACCAAAAACTTATAGCCTAAACTATTTGGAAAAATACAGATTGATTAGGATTCGGGCTTTTGTAATAACATATTTGAAATCTTGGAAGGTCTTCTTTCATTTATCATTCTAGTCTAAAGAGGCATCCTCTTTTAACATCTTGGTTATGGGTTTGACCATTTGAGAGAAATTAGTAATATAATTATCTATAAATTGGGGTTGACCTAGGAATGACTTGATCCCTTTGACTAATGTCGGTAGTGGTAGGTATTGGATGATTTTTATTAAATTTAGGTCTATGGCTAAAATCTCTTTTGATAATACATGACCTAGCAATTTTCCTTCTTGGACCATAAAAATGGACTTCTTAGGGTTTGGAGAAATATCAAACTCCCTACACCTCTCGAAGACTGACTCAAGATAACTAATGTGCTTATTCCTATTATTTAAAAATATCATCAAGGTATATAAGGGTGATCTATTATATTATCCCTATAGAATATATTTTCATATCCCTTTAGAAGGTTACCCCTACGTTTGATAGGTTGAACAACATACTTTGGTATGCAAGGTTTCCTATTTGGTGGTGAAAGTTATTTTATTTTCGTCATATTTAACCCAAATTTGATTGTACCTTGAGAATCCATTGAGGGGTGATAAAATCTATTATGCAACCATATTCTAAAATATTTTATCAATTACATTTAATGGATAGTGATCCTTTAACCAAGCCTTATTCGAGTTCTTGAAGTTGACAAACAATTTTATATCCCCATTTTTCTTGTATACCAGGGCCAAATTGATAATCCATATGGAGTGTTTGTTTGAGAATATAATCTAAGCCCATAATAGCTACGATAAATATTTCTTCTTTACTACTATTTTTAGATTTACAGGTTTTTTTTTGTTAGAAAGGCTTGGAATCAAGCTCTAATTTTATAGTATGCTCTATGATATTCTAATTCTAGAATTTAAGACCTTCATATGACTAGGCAATAATGTCTTTGTACTTACCATAGAGTTCTTTGAAAATGTTATTTTCTTCTTGAGTGCAATTCTCCCAAGCACTAGACTCTTCCCTTCAACTACCTTGAGTGGGTGGTATGAAAAATATTTTACCTTAAGACTAGTTTTCCTTGTACTATCATCAAGGTTAAATGAACATTCTAAGACGATAAAACCTTTAAGTATCTAATTTAATTTTAGTTGTATGACTCCATATTTAATGTTGTTGTAACAACCCAATCTACTAACCTAGTTTTTTTGAAAATAATGATTACAAGTGAAGGTTTGCAAGGGGAATAACCTTTTATTTTTACATATCTTAACATTCAAGACTTCACCATATTTTAGTTTCTAGTCATTGTAAATTACACTTAGTGGGTAGAAGTGGCCAACTCCCATGTATTTTTTGGGGTCACCTTACTAAACCTACACATTTAGAAGGATGCCAAAAGTTGTCCCCCCACATTTCCCGTGCCCTCAAAAATATAGAACCATGTGACCATGACATAGGGATTATTTTTTAAGGTCCATAACACTTAAAAGGGACACTTATTCCCTAACTTCTAAGTCCATCTAGGTAGGTGAATCAAGCGTAGAGCCTTGGTGCTTAGTCAACACACATTTGTGGTATAACTAAGGTCATTTCCACTTCATCAACAACTAACATGATCACCCAATATTGCACATTCAAGGGATCACTACTGATAACTTGTGAATGGTTCCATAAACTTCTATTTGGGATACACTTGATCCTACTCATTCAAGGTGTAAAGATTCATAAGATACCTGGCTATTGTATTCACACAATCCCTTCTAGGTTTATGAGATCTTAGCTATTACATCCTCGCAACTCCTTCTAAGAGTCATATTTACTTGGTTATTGCATCCATGCAAGTCATCCCATTACTATGTTTTGGTTTAAAAGAGTATTTATATCCACCCCTTCCCAAGGTAACAAATCTTGCATTGAAACATAATTCTAAAATAAATCATTACATATTACATAATATGAAAGCAACTTTGTAATCCAACATGCTACAATTGATAATAAATATTCATCTTGAAATAAAGACAAATTGCACATAATACAAATGCTTATCATAAAACTTTAAGGATCCTTTTTGCTAACATACATCCTTTAACACAAGAGATCCAATTATAGCAATTGAAAGAACTCATTACTATCTATCCATGGCAAAGATTGCTAAACACACCTTAAAGTACAAAACCCATAGCATCATTAAAATAACATAATCTTTCAATTTGTACAATAATCAAGTTTCAATAACTTTTTGAACAAAACATTCATTTAAATAGCCTTTGTTTCTTTTTTCAGTAGCTAAACATTTTTAGAGCTTATGAAGTCATTCCCCAAGGATCTCCATACATTCTAAATATATACAACATTATATTGATAGGGACTCCACCCACTACTTATGAGAGATACTTAGGGATCAAGACAACTTTAAATGGAATGTAAAGTAAATCATACATTTTCTACTATGCAAACAACCATGCATAAAAATAATAAGAACAAGCCAACATGAAGAGAATCCCATACTTCTCTTTATAATGATCCTTTAACTCACACAAGTCTCAAGAATCATTATAATGGTTTCTCTTTCAAAACCAACATGCAGTTCTCCATCTAACCAAAGAGAATCCCATACTTCTCTTTATAATGATCCCTTAATCCACATAGATCTCAAGAAACATTATAATAGTTTCTCTTTCAAAACCCAAAAATAAATATTCAACATATATAAGAGAATCCCATACTTCTCTTTATAATGATCCCTTAATCCACATAGATCTCAAGAATCATTATAATAGTTTCTCTTTCAAAATCCAAAAATAAATATTCAATATATATAAGAGAATCCCATACTTATCTTTATAATGATTCCTTAATCTACATAGATCTCAAGAATCATTATAATAGTTTATCTTTCAAAACCCAAAATAAACATTCAATATATATAAGAGAATCCCATACTTATCTTTATAATGATCCCTTAATCCACATAGATATCAGGAATCATTATTATAGTTTCTATTTCAAAACCCAAAAATAAATATTCAACATATATAAGAGAATCCCATACTTCTCTTTATAATGATCCCTTAACCCATATAGATCTCAGGAATCATTATAATAGTTTCTCTTTCAAAAAATAAATATTCAACATATATAAGAGAATTCTATACTTCTCTTTATAATGATCCCTTAATCCACATAGATCTCATGAATCATTATAATAGTTTCTCTTTCAAAATACAAAAGTAACCAATCATCAAATACATTAATAATGACAACTAATAAATTAATCTTTTAAGGTTCATTAAAAATAATGGCACAAGATAATAATAAAACAAGGTATTATTTTTATTTTATTTTATTTTATTTATTTATTTTTTGAATTTACATGGTGGAATCGATAGCCACCACGAATCCGGGTAGGTTGTCTAGATTTTATGACCGCCACAATATTATGTGATGTCCACCCTAAAAGCTGCCACATAGTTCTTCGTGCAGTCCACCCCTATAACCACCATGCCACAATCATTTAAAACCTTTTACATCGCTGAAAGCACCAGGAAAGGGACAAGCATTCAGTCCAATGAGGCCCAAGATTTGAACCTTGGACCTTTGCCCCCTTACGGGGTTTGGTCAAACCAATTGGTCTACACCTCGGACCTTAAAACAAGGTATTATTAAAATATTGTTTTAGCACCAAATATTATTAAATTACTTATTAAGCAAGATTTTGTCAAAGCTCTTTATTAAGCAAACTTTTATCAAAGCACTTTACTAAACAAGATAATATCAAAGTACTTTGTTAATAAAAATACCATCAAGGTACTTTATTGAATAAAATACTATCAAATTACTTTATTAATCAAATACTATCAAATCACTTTATAAACCAAATACTATCAAATAAAATTATTAATCAAACACTATCAAATCACTTTATATAACAGTCTCACAAACCTTAGGGCATAACACAAAAATCAAGCTCTCTTACAAAAAGACCATACATGCATGCAACTCAAAATAAAACATAAATCTGATTTCAAGATAAAGGACCCACCCTTAGTTTGAGAAAGCCATGTCCAAGAAGCTACCTATGCTGGTGAAAGAACAACTAGGTACCACCCTTAATTATGACAATGGGTGAGTCTCTCGAGGCATTGGCTAGGTATAGATTCACAAAGCAAAATAGGGATCAATTTCACAAGCAAGTAGGAAACGATCACACAAGCAAACAAAGAACAATATCATAAGCAAACATAAAACAATCTTACAAGAAAATAGAGCAATACAGTGACTCTACACTTTCCCAATAAGTCTCAACATACTCAAACTTGAGTAAGAAAAATTCTAGCCAAAGAAATAGCACCATCAATATGAGAGCTTCAAAAAAGCTTAGGAACTGATGCCAAAGAGAAGAGGTTATGAATACAAGATTATTTAAGAAAAATCAAACCAAAGAGAGGTTGAGTTCTTGAGTAAGAGTAGGTTAGAAAAACCATGCACCAAGTACAAACATGAGCAATACATCTTAAACACAATAAAGATATTACTCCAAAAATAAAATATTTGGAGACTATTTGAAAATAAAGCTTGATTGATGTTCGACTAGTGTGCTGCTCCTTTACGAGATTTTTTCCTTCCCTTCTAGCCAAAATCAGCCAATAAAATCCCTCCTAGAACCATATTCTTAAACAAAATTGATTGGACACTATTTTACATGGCGATGGTAACGTTCATTTTCCAAGAAGTGTTACCCTCTATTGCCATCTCTTGAGAATTAAAGTGCCACCCATGTCGAAAAGGAAGAGGGCTTTCATTTAATTTAATTAAGTCTTATTCCAATCATTAAGAACAATAATGAATTAAGCATTCCTAAGATTTAACCAATATTTTATTAAATTAAGTTCTACTATGGTCTTAATTAAATTGTATTTCCAAATTATAATTTCCACCTAGCAAACTAATGTTTCTAAATCATTAAAGCCAATATTTAGTTAGCTTAATAAATCAAAAGCAATAATATTATATACTAATGATTTTAAAGTATTAATTCCACCAAAGAATACTTAATAAAACTTGCACACCATGAACAAACATAGACTCCTGCAAACAATGTTTCACACCATTGTTTTATCCCTAAGTAGGTGATCTCCTTTAATATAGTCTAGTGCTATCACCAACCTATTAAGGAGACTCATTGCATAAGCAACTTCCTAGCCCAATGGTGTGAACATGAAAACAAGCAAAATGTAATGCATCTACATGAAGGGTAGTTTTCCTTGTTACCCTGAGCTATCGATGAGCAAGTCATCATCATCATTTCCTAAAATATCTCTCATTGTAGGTGGTTCACCCATAGTTCCCACCAAAGAGAGAGTACCTAGTCTTGCACCCATAAATACATCAGTAGTACCATATTCCATGCTCAAAAGAATGCAATCATTCCATCATATAGACATCATAAAAGAAACTATACCATTAAACATTCACACCAATACATAGTTCATTGTCCATAAAGAGTTATGCCAAGGAGGGTTGTTACATACTCCCCCTTGGACTAAACACAATCCTCTATGTTTCATACAAGCAAGTAAATCAAATATTTTATTCAAATAAATATGGAAATTATTGCCTCATTTCTTCAACATTTTCCCATGTAGCACAATTCTTCAAATATTGGTCCCACTACACCTTACATTGATCTAGGGTTTATTTCCTCAACATCTTGGAATGAAACCCTAGAATATTAACTGGTCTCACCTCAATGGTTGAGGGATATACCATCTACAATTTAGAAATATTCCACACATGATTAGGATCAACAATATATTTCCTAAGTAAGGATATGTGGAAAGTATCATGGATCTTTGATAGGTTGGGTGGAAAAGCAAGCCTATAGGCTATTGGACTAATCTTATCAATGATCTCAAAGGGCCCAACATAGCAAGGATCCAACTTGGTTGAATTGATGGCACTTTTCATGGGTCTTACCCTCAAGAAAACTCTGTCCCCCACAGAGAATTCTCTTGGTGATCTTTTCAGATCAACATAGCTCTTTTGGCGATCGATCGCTTCCTTGAGCCTAAGCTGTATTACTTTGATCTTCTCCTCCATCTCTTAGATAGTGTTTGATTTGATCATTACCCGATCCTCTATATTATCCCATGATAGAAGTGTTATGCATCTTCTTACATACAAGGCTTCAAATGGGGCCATCCCCAATGATGCATGGTACCCATTATTATATGCAAATTCAACAAGATGCAAAAAGTCTTCCCACTTAGACTTTTGGTCCATGTAATACATGCATAACATATCTTCCAAAACCTAGTTTACCCTCTTGATATGACCATATGTTTCAAGATGATATGTAGAACTAATATTCAACTTAGTGCCTATTGCATGGTGTAGAGCCTACCAAAATTCTAATGTGAACCTAGAATCCTTGTTAGATATGATCACCTTAGGAAACCCATGTAGCCTAAAGATTTCTTTGGTAAACCTATTTGCCACCACCGATGCATCATCCTTAATGTTCCCTGGAATAAAGTGTGTAACCTTGGTCAACTTGTCAACCACTACCAAGATCACATCATGTTGGAACCTAGTCTTAGTTAGACTTACAATAAAATCCATAGAGATTACCTAGGTACATCATGTGGGTACAATTTCTTGGCTAGGTGTCGATGTTTTGCCTTCACCTTCTAGCACTCTAAACATCTTGCAATGAAACTAGTGATATCTTACTTCATTTCTGCCCAATAAAAGGTCTTTTTCATGTTTTCCCTCATTTTTGACCCTCCTAGATGAGCAAATTAGGGAGAATTATGTGCCTCTTGCATAATAAATCTCCTTAGATCACCAATTTTGGGTATAACTACCCTATATTTAAAGCATAAAAGTCCATATTTTATGTTGAAATCCTTATTCTCTTTAGGATTTCCCTTGGTTTTATCTCAAATTTCTATGCAATATGGGTCTTGTAGTTGCATTTCCTTGACCCTATCCATCAAATCTATATGGCTCTGGGTCAATGTTGCTATGTGCCTTCTCCTACTCAAGGAATCTACAACCTTATTCTCCTTCCCTTTGATATACTCAATACCAAAGTTGTATTCAACTAAGAATTCTACCCATCTTCTTTGTCTTGTGTTCAACATAGGTTGGGTGAAGATATACCTTAGACTTTGATGGTTTATCCTTAGCTCAAATGGTCTTCCCAATAAATAATATCTCTAGACCTTTAGGGCATGCACCACTGCTGCCAATTCTAGATCATGTGTAGCATAGTTTACCTCATGCTTCTTGAGTTTTCTAGACTCATAGGCCATTGTAGCCTCTTCCTATGACAATACCCCACCCAAACCTTCTAGGGAAGCATCGATACACATGGTAAAATTCCCAAGAGGATCTGGTATCTTGAGAATCGATGTCATTGTTAACTTATTTTTTAGAGCCTCAAATATGGCCTCACACTTATCTATCCATTTGAACTCTTTTCCATTTTTTTGAAGATTGGTGATTGAATAGGTAACCTTAGAGTAATCTCTCACAAAATGCCTATAATAGCCAGTGAGTCCCATGAAAATCCTAAATTCTATCACATTTATTGGTGGAGGCCAACTTAATATAGCCTCAATTTTCTTTGGGTCCACAACAATTCTCTCTTGTTGAGATGATGTGCCCCAAATACTGCACCTATGAGGTATAAAAATCACACTTGGATAGCTTTCCATAAAGTTGGTTCTTCCTTAGAACTTCCAACACTAACTAGAGATGGTGGTCATGTTCCTCTTTAGTATGAGAATAGATCAAAATATCATCCAAGAATACCAAGACAAACTGGTCTAGATATTTTCTGAACACACTGTTCATCAGATTCATAAAAGTTGTTGGCGCATTTGTCAACCCAAATGGTAGCACTGTGAACTCGTAGTGCCCATATTTGGTCTTAAAGGTTGTCTTAGAGGTATCCTCTTCTCAAATCCTTAGTTGATGATACCTTGATATTAGATCTATCTTTGAGAATATGGTAGCATCATTTAGTTGATCAAAGAGGTTATTTATCCATGGTCAAAGATACTTATTCTTAATGGTTACCTTATTTAGCATTCTATAATCTATGCATAGCCTCAAGGAACCATCCTTGCATTCTATACTTATTCTTAATGGTTACCTTATTTAGCATTCTATAATCTATGCATAGCCTCAAGGAACCATCCTTATTTTTCACAAATAATATTGGAGCACCCCAAGGTGACACACTAGGTTTGATCAGACCCTTTTCTAACAAGTCTTGTAGTTGCACCTTCAACTCTTGCAACTCAATTAGGGTCATCCTGTAAGGTGTCCTTGAAATGGGTTCAACCCTTGATATTAACTCAATAGTGAAGTCAAATTTCCGTTAAGGGGGTAGACCTAGAAGATCTTCAAGAAATACATCTCAAAACTCATGGAGAATTGGATGTTTCTTGAATACTTCTTCATATCCCTTTTCTCTAGTCTTCCCATTGATCTTTACTATATATAGCATACCACCTCTTTTAATGGATTTCTTTAATTGCATAGCCAAAAGAAAGTGAGGTTGAAAAGAACCTTTCCCACTTTGTACCCTCACTCTCATCTTATCCTTGTTGGTGTAATCCATCCACCTATCTTGAAAATTGATTAAGGCTCCATGCACCTTCAACCAATCCATCCCTAGGATAATATCAAAAGCATGGAGGGGTGCCACATATAGGTGCCATATAGTGGACCTATTGGGTAGAGTTATCTCGTAGTATGCAAACATTGATCCATTGAGTAGTTTTACCCAAAAACATACTCGAATTTCCATCCTTGTGCCAAAATCCCATATTTTTGGCATATCCCCGATAATACTAGTGGAAATAAAACTATTTGTAGCTCCACTATCTATTAAAATTAAAACCACTTACCACTTAGTAACATTAGGGCTGATTGTCCACTTGGATTCTTAGATGGTTGCAAAACCTTGGTGTTGTAGATCTTCTATTATGCTATTTGACTATAAACATCAAGGGCACCTTTTAGCATAGTGAGGACCTTTGCAGGTATAGGACCCTGTCATGGGCATCTGGGTTCTTATATTTTCCTTCTTACTAGTCTTAGGTCCTCCTAAATACTCTGTTTATTCGAAAATCCTTTCTAGATTACTTGATCTTGATCCATTTGGAATTTTAGTAATCTTACTAAAGACATAAACTACCTCACTTCTCCATGAAGTATCTTTAGTAGAGAAGTATCACTAGCTATAACCTCATCAAAGTCCTTTGACTTTCCAATGTTCCTACTGGATCCTTTCACTCTCCCAGTTGTTTTATGGATATGTAAGGATCTTCCCTTTCTCTTGCACAAGCATTTATTTACCCTAAGATTTTTTAGGGAGCATACTTCAATCTCCTTTTTTATATTCAACCCCACATTTTTGGAGGATCTCAATACAAGTGCCATCTCCTATCCACAAAATAAGTGTGATAAGTTACAATCTCCCTTAATTAGAGTTATAATTGGTAGTTTCATTATTCTAATGAAATAACATAGACAATTATCACTCAATTGATAATGATCAAGGTCACATTTACATTCTCACAATGTGCCTAACCCAAAGTAGCATATCAAGTCAAGGCTCACCCTAAGTGCACTCCATGGAAGCTTCAAGCCCTATGACCTAGAGCTTTGATACCAATTGTAACAACCCAAATCTACCAACCCAATTTTTTTTGAAAAGAATTATTACAAGCAAAGGTTTGCAAGGGGAATAACCTTTTATTTTTATATATCTCAACATTCAAGGCTTCACCATATTTGAGTTTCTAAGTTGCTATAGATGACACTCAGTGGATAGGAGTGGCCAACTCCCATGTTTTTCTAGGGTTCACCTTACTAAACCTACACATTTAGAAGGATGCCAAAAGTGGTCCCCCCACCTTTCCCATACCCTCATCGGCATAGGACCATGTGACCATGGCATAGGGATTATCCTTTAAGGCCCATAACACTTAAAGGGGGATGCTTATTCCCTAACCTAACTCTAAGTCCATCTAGGTAGGTTAATCAAGCATAGAGCCTTGGTGCTTAGTTACCACACCTCCATGGGCTAACTAAGGTCATTGCCACTTTATTAGCAACTAACATAATCACTCAATCCTACAGGTTCAAGGGATCACCACTGCTGACTTGTGAATGGTTTCACAAACTTCTTAGTTGGGATACACTTGATCCTACTCATTCAAGGTGCAAATATTCACAAGATACCTGGCTATTGTATTCACACAACTCCTTCTAGGTTTATGAGTTCTTAGCTATTGCATCCTCACAACTCCTTCTAAGACTCATATTTACCTAGTTATTGCATCCATGCAACTCCTCCTAGGATTGGGATTTATTATGTTTTAGTTTACAAGAGTATTTCTATCCACCCCTTCCCAAGGTAACAAATATTGCATTGAAACATAATTCTAAAATAAATCATTACATATTACATAATATGAAAGCAACTTCATAATCCAACATGTTGCAATTGATAATAAAGATTCATCTTGAAACAAAGCCAAATTGCACATAATACAAATGCTTATCATAAAACTTCAAGGATCCTTTTTTCTAACATACATACTTTAACACAAGAGATCCAATTATCATAATGATGCATTCTAGCAATTGAAAGAACTCATTACTATCTATCCATGGAAAATATTTCTAAACACACCTTAAAGTACAAAACCCATAGCATCATTAAAACAACATAATCTTTCAATTTGTACAATAATCAAGTTTACAAAACTTTTTGAACAAAGCATTCCTTTACATAGCCTTTGATTCTTTTTCAATAGCTAAATATTTCTAGAGCTTATGAAGCCATTCCCCAAGGATCTCCAAGCCTTCTAAATATCTACAACATCCTCTTGATAGGGACTCCACCCATGACTTATGAGAGATACTTAGGGATCAGGACAACTTTAAATGTAATGCAACTTAAATCATGCCTTTTCTACTATGCAAACAACCATGCATAAAACATAATAAGAACAAGCCAACATGAAGAGAATCCTATACTTCTCTTTATAATGATCCTTTAACTCACACAAATCTCAAGAATCATTATAATGGCTTCTCTTTCAAAACCAACATACATTCTCCATCTAACCAAAGAGAATCCCATACTTCTCTTTATAATGATCCCTTAATCCACATACATCTTAGGATTCATTATAGTAGTTTCTCTTTCAAAACTAAAATTAAATATTTAACATATATAAGAGAATCCCATACTTCTCTTTATAGTGATCCCTTAATCCACATAGATCTTAGGAATCATTATAATAGTTTCTCTTTCAAAACCAAAAATAAATATTGAACATATTTAAGATAATCCCATATTTCTCTTTATAATGATTCCTTAACCCACATAAATCTTAGGAATAATTATAATAGTTTCTCTTTCAAAGCCCAAAAATAAATATTCAAAATATATAAGAGAATCCCATACTTCTCTTTATAATGATCCCTTAATCCACATAGATATCAGGAATCATTATAATAGTTTCTCTTTCAAAATCCAAAAGTAACCAATCATCAAATACATTAAGAATAACAACTAATAAATTACTCTTAAGGTTTACTAAAAATAATGGCATAAGATAATAATAAAATAAGGTATTATTAAAATACCATTTTAGCACCAAATATTATTAAATTACTTATTAAGCAAGATTTTATCAAAGCTCTTTATTAAGCAAAATATTATCAAAGTACTTTACTAAACAAGATAATATCAAAGCACTTTATTAATCAAAATACCATCAAAGTACTTTATTGAACAAAATACTATCAAAGTACTTTATTAATAAAATACTATCAAAGCACTTTATTAATCAAATACTATCAAAGCACTTTATTAATAAAATACTATCAAAGCACTTTATTAATCAAATACTATCAAAGCACTTTATTAATCAAATACTATCAAAGCACTTTATTAAACGGTCTCACAAACCTTAGGGTATAACACAAAAATAAAGCTCTCTTACAAAAATACCATACACACATGTGGCTTAGAAGAAAGCATAAATCTAATTTCAAGATAAAGAACTCGTCTCAGTCTAAGAGAGCCACGATAAACCATGCCCAAGGAGCTACCTACATTGATGAAAAAACAACTAGGTACAACCCTTAATGGTGATAATAGGGGTATCTCAAGAGGTGTTGGCTAGGGATGGACTCACAAAGCAAAATAGGGATCAATTTCACAAGCGAGCAGGGAACGATCACATAGATAAACAAAGAATGCTCTCATAAGCAAATAGAAAATGATCTCATAAGAAAATAGAGCAATACCTCGGCTCTACATTTTTCTAGTAAGTCTCAACATAAATCAAATACGTGCTGCTACCACTAATGTACTACTCCTTTTTGAGCTTGTTAACTCCTCTTCCAACCAAAATCAACCAACAAAAGCCCTCCCAAAACCACCTTCTTAAACATAAAGGATTGGGCACTCTTTTGCATGGTGATGGTAATGTTCATTTTCCAAGAAGTGTTACCCTCTATTGCCATCTCTTGAGAATTAAAGTGCCACCCATGCATGACAAGGGAGAGGGCTTTCATTTAATTTAATTAAGTCTTATTCCAATCATTAAGAGCAATAATGAATTAAGCATTCCTAATATTTAACCAATCTTTTATTAAATTAAGTTCTACTATGGTCTTAATTGATTTTTATTTCCAAATTATAATTTCCACCTAACTAACTAATGTTTCTAAAGCATTAAAACCAATATTTAGTTAGCTTAATAAATCAGAAGCAATAATATTATCAACTAATGATTCTAAAGTATTAATGTTGCCAAATAATACTTAATAAAACTTGCACACCAAGAACCAACATATACTCCTACAAACAATGTTTCACACCATTGTTTTATCCCTAAGTAGGTGGTCTCCTTTAAGATAGTCTAGTGCTATCACCAACCTATTAAGGAGACTCATTGCATAAGCAACTTCCTAGCCCAATGGTGTGAATATGAAAACAAGTAAAATACAATGCATCTACATGAAGGGTAGTTTTCCTTGTTACCTTGATCTACCGATGAGCAAGTCATCATCATCATTTTATGAAATATCTCATCTTGTTGGTGGTTTACCCATAGTTCCCACCAGAGAGAGAGTACTTAGTCCTGCATCCACAAATACATCAATAGTACCATATTCTATGCTAAAAAAAAATGTAATCATTCCATCACATAGACATCATAAAAGAAACTATACCATTAAAAATTTACACCAATACATAGTTCATTATCCATAGAGAGTTCTACTAAGGAGGGTTGGTATAGTTATCCCTAGAATCATTCTTTTATTTAGAGTATTGGGATTCATTGATTAGGAATTATATGATTTGCTCATCATTGTTGAAGACCTACGAGTGATTGGAGTTATCAAGTATCACTAGTCTAAAGACAATCTCCAATTCTTTTAGTTTATGATAAGGCTGTCTCTATATCAATCTTGGTCTCTATATAAGACTTAGTCTTATATAGAAATATTTTATTTTTAGTTAATTATTATGTTTAGTATTTTTAAAAATAAGAAGCATGTCTTATTTAAAATAAAGCATGTATTGTTTTTAAAGCATGTCTTATTTTAAAAATCATGCCTTATTTAAAAAACATGTCTTCTAAAAAAGGACATCATTGTACTCCTTTATGACTAGATATAAATAGTATTGGGTGCGTGAATTTTCATGTAAATTATTGATCATATCAACTCGTATCAAATCCAAGTTATCATGGCCTTGGATCTGGTCTTCTAAAATATTATGGCACAATCTTCACCCAGATCCCTCATATCAAAGTTGCCAAATATCTAGCCTCCTCAAGGGTTTTCACATATTACCCTTTCTAGATCTCTATTCACTTTTCTTAGAAATTCAAGTGATAGTGACCTTGGATTTGTTCTTCTAGAATATTTTGACACAAGATTTACTAGATCCTCATCTCAGGTTTCCAAATGTTTAGCCTCCTCAAGGGTTTTCACATATTATCCTTTCTAAATATTTATTCGCTTTTTTTTTCTCAAAAAATGTTACTCTATTTTATAGAGCTATATCTTTCTTTCTAGTAGTCAAATTTAAAATATTCTTACACCCTCACATAAATCATTTCGATTACTACAAAAATGAGTGATCATGTATCAAATTCTAAACAATATTGAAGATGTTATGGCTGTTTGAAGTTGGGCTAGCAATATTATTTTTTTATTGCATGTAAGAAAAATCGTCAAAAAAAAAAAAAATAGAGTTTATTTTTAGAAAGAGAAAAAAGAAAGTAGAGCTTATTTTTAGAAAAAAAATGTGCCTTATTAATTTAAAAGTGCTTTATTCTAAAAGTTTTTATTTTTATTTTAATGAATCCGATTTAACCAATTGTGTAGTTGTGATTGTAAACAAGGTGCATTATCGACGGAGTTTGATACCTTCATTATTTTTCTTCCATGTTTTCCAAGTTTTGCAAGTAATATTTTACAACCATCCCTTTTGCAATGGCTCCTAAGTGGGATATCCATCATGAGGAGACTTTTGAAGCATTAGTGAATATGAGTATAGTCCAAAAAATTTTAGCAGAGAGCCACAATCATTTCATGCAAGATATTATGGCAATATTTCAAGCAATGCTCCAATATTTAGCACTTTGTATCACTCATCAACCTATGGAGGATAATACAGGGTAGTTGATACCCTCTGCTATCAGGAATTTGGTTGAGCGTTACTTATATGTGGACACTTATATATAAGGCAAAACTAAGGCAACCAAATCCATTTATGTTATAGGTGAAGTTATTAAATAGGAAGGATAACAAAAATTACCCCCTTCTTGTACAACAACACCATCAACCAATTCAATAGTCGTACTCTCAGGTGCAACCATCCTGGTATTCCTTGCAATTTAGTCATCATATTCAAACAAAATAGGACAAGCTACATCAAAAATCTTCTTTTGGATGATTATTGTCACCACTATCATTACCTTTGTATTCTCAATTGCAAATTTTATAGCCTCATGTGCAGCCACATATAACCCCTAACATGCAGTAACTTCCTTCTTGTTTATAAAAACAACAATTGCATTTATCCCTACCTTCTCTTCAACAACAATAAGATTTGTTTCTACTTGCTCTTAAACAACAACCACAACAACTACCACAACCACACTAATAATTTTTACTATAACCACAGTCACCAACACAATAACAAACTCCATCACAACACCATGCATAACCATAATATTGTTCATATTTATAGTAGCAATAACATCCGAGAAGCACTACATACTTGATTGGTCATACAAGTATACAAACAACCTAAGCACATGGGATCTGTATGCCATATTTTTCATAGCCTTTTCCCCTTATTCTAGAAAAAGTGGGGATACAAGCACGAAGGGTCTCTATGCCTTATTTTTCATAGCCTTTTCTCCATATTACAGTGAAAGTGGAGAGACTTTCCACTAAACAAGGAGAAATTAATAAGGTTTAGTCTCTATATTAGGCTTGGTCTCTATATAAGACTGTCTTATATAAGAATATTTTATTTTTAGTTAATTATTATGTGAGATTTATAGGTATTGATGATAAGGTTAATTAGATCAAAATCTCAACCTCTTCAATCTTCTATCATAAATATCTTATTATGGGGTTCGAAGGTACTAATGACAAGGCCAATTATATCATCTTATATCTCTCATGTATCAATGTGTATGGGGGTAGCATGCCAATAAAAAATTCTTCTTCCCACCTAGAAGCATAATTAATTGTTGCATCCATTTCTAATCAAAACACCTCTATGATATTTTCTCTATGAGGTAAATCAATCAAAGTACAAGTCCTTTAAGTATTTGTTTAAAGGTAAACCATTCAAGCAAAATCAGAATTCCTCTAGGCAAAGCTAAACCATAAATTTTTTCGGCAAAGCTAAATCAAAATTCCTTTAGAAAAAGCTAAATCATAAGTCCTCTAAGCAAAGCTAAATCATAAGTCCTCTAGGAAAAGCTAAATCAAAAGTCCTCTAGGCAAAGCAAAAGTTATTTAAGCATTTGTTTAAAGGTAAATCTATTTTATGACTTTAAAAATATCATAAAATGCCCCTTATAAATTTATTTAGGGGAACCAAAAATAATATATTTATCTTTTGTATTTAAGCTAAAGACCCCCTTGAAGCACATCTCTTATATTTATTTATACATATTTGGGTATAGTTGTACATATTTTGTATCATAGAAATCTAACTAAAGTCCCCCTGGGAAAATATCAAAGCTAACTAAACTCCCCCTAGGCAAGCTAGCTAATGTCCCCTTGGAAAAGCTAACTAAAGTCCTCTTGGACAAGCTAACTAAAGTCCCCTGGTATAAATATCTCTATATAATTGTACATAATTGTCTACATCTCTTATATCATAGCTACAGTCACCTTGGGGAAAATATTTTATCTAAGCTAAAGTTCCTCCAAGAAAATCTATTTTTATACATAGCTATATATAGTTGTACTCTAGCAATACCTCTTGGTGTTATCTAAAATTTCCCTTGGACATGCCTCTTTCCATCCTCATGTAATTATTTATCTCAAGCTAATAATCTAAAATCAACCAAAGAATCCCTAATCCAAGTTATCATATCCAATCAATAACATCTAATCTTATCCAAACATTAAATCATCATTGCATTTAATCATAATTAAATCAATGCATCATTCACTCAACTTAACAATTAATAATCATAGCATAATCATTGAACACAATCTAAATCATTAACAATCAAATCATCTAAAATTGACTTGATTTTTGTTGTTTATTCCCAATTGTTCCTTATAGCACTCGTGTGAATCATGGTCAAGTAAAGTTTTCCTTGGTCCAACTTGATTTTACCTCCAAAATTGAGGGGGAAATCGAGGCATGAAATTATTTAATGATATCAAAAAAATAACTTAACATCATATCTAATAAAAAAATCAAAAGCATCAATCATCTTGCACCACTGATCCTTAACAACAAAAAATCTACCTATCTCAATATTAGGGTTTAATATCAGTTTTTTATGTATTCATAATTCAATAAATGCATAAAAAAGAAGTAAATGTAGACACCTAATTTTGAATGCATCATCAATATATCCAAAATTGTCAACATCTTCATCAATTAGCCAATCAAGTATCCAAACTAAATCAATCATATTTAAGCTCAAAACATGAGCATTTATTGCTCCAAAAGCAAAAGTGTTAGGACATGAGTAAAAGTATTTCCTCATAGCATTTTTGCACAATTTGACTTTTTGAAAATTTTCCGCCCAATTTGATTGGTAGTAGTCATATTGAAAAAAGTTCTATAGTAGAATCACCACCAATGCTATCAAATCCAATGCCACTATTTATCAAGCACCACAAATAAAAAATAAATTGATAGTCTCTTTCAAGCTGTCCACCATAAATGAATCCGATCACCTCAACCAAATCTACAATCTCAACAAAGATCCAAAGAACAAGATTTACTATTTTCTATCCTCCATCCATTAATTTCATATTAAAGCCATTTCAAAATCTTATTTTCACCAATCATATCAACTTCAATACAACCATCCCCCAAGAAGCTATGAATTCTTATAAAACTAGCACTTGCTCAATTCATTAGTCTTTTGAGTGTAGTAAAACTCTATTGTTAGAAAATATATATTACATTACTTGGTTCACCTTAGTTACATTATTAGAATAGGAGTTTATCTTAGTCTAAGTAGTTACTTGGAAAAGAAGTAATAAATGCACAAGTGTTAGAATGTGCAATAATGTATATGTGCATGTAGTCCACATGTACATGAGTCTTTAGAATATGAGTTACAAGTGTCATTAGTTAGTTGTGCATGTATACAAGTGTCTATCATGTAAAATGTATATGTGTCTTTAGAATAGGATATTGAAGAGTCACATACTAGTATATATATGTGACCAAGTATTATAATAAGTAAGAGAGAAAAGCATGCATTAGCATGCACTAACAATGTAGGAGAATGAGTTCCTCATTTTGTATCAACTTTTCATATTTTCGTGAGATTACTATAATAGCTATTTCATGAGTTATTTATGAAGTATCTTATGTTGTTTACTTGTTCATTAGACTTCCATTAACATAGTTATAATATTGAAGCTTATTTCATTACTTGTGGCTAGATTTCCTTTAAGTCTAAAGCTTCAAAAGCTATCATCTATCAATACCAATCAATCTCCAAAACATGGTAAGGTTATGCCAAAATCATGTCATAACCTTGTAAAATATTTCAATTATTCAAGAATTCAAAATATCAAGCTCTCAAGTCCTCAAGCATTCAAGCAATTAAGCACTTAAGATCTCAAGCATCTTCAAGCAACAAGTAAGCTCATTAAGCTTTCTCAATACAAGGAAATATTAACCTTGGCATATTGGAGCTACAATTTTTCTTAGATTGTGTTATTTCCCCATTATATTCATTTTATAGTTCTCTAATATTTGATCATAGATTACTAACTTTGCTTTTGATCATCATACTTGTATCTAGTGGTCATCATTACTAGCTTGTATTTTGCACAAATAGTATTTTTGTCATATTGCATCCATTAGGTCCCCTACCCCTCTTGGTCATCGATTATCATTACATTACCTACAAAAATCATAAACCTTACATCTAAGCATCATCTCATTACATCACTTACAAAAATCATAAATCTTACATCTAAGCATCATTCTATCATTCCCATAAGCAAAATCACTATTGAATTATAGATTTAGTGGTCACTCTCTATTTTAGCCACAATCATAGAAAGTGAAAGTGCTATCAGTTAGCAAAAGCATTGACAATTATATTGCTTACCTAGTGGTACTTTTATCACTAAGTACATAGTCCCTATTTGTATTAATTACATATTTTCAATTTTATCTCTAAACAGGGTCTAATGTTGGGTAAGGGATGCACATATTGTCTTCTAGCTTAGGTAGACCCCTTTGCTACTAATCCATCATTTTTTTTATCGGTGAATGGAAGTTCCATTAGGAAGAAGTAGTGTTGATGATGCTTTTGTGAGACCAACAACACTTTTTATAGTAGCACTTTTGTAGAGCTATAACACTTCTATCTCTGAAAAAATCAAGTTTTCTAATCCAATCTCTCTATTTTAGAATTTAGATCCTAGTATTGTTTGTTGTCTATATTCAACCTGTTTCTATGTTTGTATTTTTTTATTCATTAAGGATAAAAGGATAAGAAAGAAACTAGTTAGCATTAATCATTAGGGGACCATATTTAATCTTATTATAATTGAAAGCAAAACCGCATGTAGTTTTATTAGGATTTTTTGCTATATTAATCTTGAATCTTTACTCTTGAAAATAAGAAATTGTCTTTCATTTATCATAAAAATAAAAGGTATTTTAGTTATTAGATCTTGTTTGTTGCATTGCATGATGCATTTGTAGCTAACTAGGACTAGATTAAGGTTAAGCTTTATCAAGAAAAATCTTAGGAGAAACATAGGTGTTCTCTAACTAATCCACTAAATCCTAGACATTATTCTCATAAACTGTACCTATCTTCGATGTGACGAAGGAGAGGAAGCATCATAAAAAAACCCTTCAGAATTCATTTCTCGAATATCCTAACTATGGAGACTTAGGAAATTTGAATAGAGGTCTAAGGTTTGAATCATGTAGGAGGTAGGGTTGTACACCATGATTTAGTAACCAAAGTATGGATGGGGTTAACCATACATTAGGTAAATAATATTCATATCATATGGCATATGGATTGTAAACGTTAAAAAATACCTTACCATTTTTACCTTTGACCTTTATTCCCCTTCTATCATAAGTATCATGAACTAATTAACATGTTTAAAGTAATTATTTATAAGGTATGGTTTTAGGATATATGTATATGATGCTAAATTTTTTTAGGAATAAATTTTATACCCTATTTTGAAATAATAAGGATTCTCTATTGTACTCAATATGAGAGTGTGAGAATATATACCTTGACTTACTCCTAGAACAAATTGAAAACTTTATTTCTCACATGTGGGATTCCACTAAGAAGAGAATTTATGCAAAGGGAGATATTGATAGAATATTACATTATGATCAAGAAGTCCCAACACTAAGACTATATCTAAGGTAAGGTAAATGAGAACACCCTCACCAAAACTTAATGATATGACCATGATAAGGAACACTTCTAAATTACAAATTAGAATGAATTTTGGGAATGCATTTAAAATAACTTATTTCCCCCAAAAAACTATATTTTATTTTAATATTGTTTGGGAAACAATGGTAAAATGCTAAAGGCTACTTGATGGTGGTTGGTGATTTTGAAAACCCATGGAAATGACAACTCTTAGATGGGAAACTAATAGAAATAAATGATTGGATTAAAAAGTGTGATAAAGTTGATTGTTCCCAAAGGTATACTACCTTTAGAAACAAAGAAATTGTTAGTAAACCTACTATTCTAGGTTATAGATGCTTTAGAGTGGGGCTCCAAAAAACTCTATAAATAGGTGAAACTAGACTCTCAAGATTTGAATAGTGTTGGAAAAGATTTAGAATAGGTCTCTCAAGAACCTTGTATGTAGGGAGATATGAATTAAAACAAGTCTACATGACCATTTATAACATTCTTCATCATGGTATTTTTGAATAATGATAGTGCTCATCACCATTATAAAATCCATGGGTCATGATAGGCTTCCCTTTTAGGGGGTTTGATGAATGAGTGACACTTGAAAACCAATAAATAAGGACTCTAAGATGAGAAAGACTACTAGTACAAAGAAAAAATACCTATAAATAAACTTTGTAAAGATCACACTCTAATATTAAACTTGTATTGAAATCTTAATAATTGATAAATTGTATAGGTTTCACATATTTATGTGTTGAATTTTTGACATGTCTCATAGGGTAACCATTGATTTAAAATTATCTAATATCTCTTTTATTTGCTATAGATGACAAAAATATCTTAGTAAAATCATATCATTCAATGTAAAAATGAGTAAGGTTTTCCTTTTCCATGACATGTTCGATAAATACTACCTTAAGAGAGATACGTAAAATCAATGAACGAAACACTGAATGGATAAAGTATTTTAAAATATTTAAGTAATTTATGAGCTAAGACTCCTAAAAGAATCAAAATAATCACCTCAAGTGGATTAAGGGTCCAACAAATTACATAATATTGCATATAAAAAAAGAATTTTGAAAGGAATTTTTGGAAATATTACAATGGGTCTTCTTGAAAAGAAGCCAAAGTTGGGTAATTATTTAAAGTGACATGGTTAGTCCATAAGAATTGATACCAAGTAGATAATCATCAATAATGATCACAATAAAAAGTACAAAAGAGAAATAAGGGATTCTTCCCCAAGGAGGGATGAAAGTAGTTTGATGATTATTGAGGATGGTAATGTCCTATAAAAAAACAAACACACTGTATAATAATATACCTACCCTATCTATCAAAATGAATTTATTAGATATGACAAAGGCATGGTGAACATTTTAGATTCCATGAAGATTTAAATATATTTTGTAAAAACCTTGTTTTACTATTATGTTTGGGATTTTTAATTTTTTTTAATTTTTTCAAATGAGATATATGGAACTAGAATGGACCCCACTTGTATTACATCATGACCACATAATGGTATTATAATAGCTTACAAATCATGCATGTATCACTTAGCTAAATTCAAACCTAGGTCTCCTCTCTGAAAGTTGAGGAATTTAACCAATTGAGCTAATGCCTTTTTATTGGAGAAAGTAATGTTAAAATTGTGGTTTGAATTCTTTTATTACTTTCTCTATAAACAATTTTTTTTGTAATGGGTGTGCCTTAACTATAGTATTTTTAAAATAACTCTACCTTCATGAGGAGAAACCAATTGAGAATTTGGTGAAAATAGAAAGAGAATTCATGAAAATTTTACTTTTGTCATTTGCATTCTTATAAGTATTGTGTATTTGATTCAATACCTATGCATTTTGTGTATGTAAATTTTATAGAATATTTTTAGGATCTATACGTTACATGTATGGTTTTTTTTTAAGACATTCCCTAGAAATTTTAATTTTTCTACCTTTATTGACTTCCTTGTGTATAGTTATTTTTTGCTTTTATAAAGTAACCACATAAAGATTATGTATTGATACAAAAGATCATAAAATGAGAAAGAAATTTATGAATATATCTTTCATGCTTAGAGTTGATAGCCTCTATTCTAGTGTGATTACTATAAAATTAACTTTTAGGGACATCTTCGTCAACCTATGGCTTATGGATTACCATATTGTTGTATCTTATGATTTATGCTTCTTTTATATTAACTATATAAATATGTTTACATTCACGTATCTATTACAATATGTTTTCATTCTAATTTGATCCAAATTAAAGTAGCTAATATATTTATGACATTTATCAATACCTTTTTTGTTCATTTGTAATATCATAAATACTTTTGCTTGAAAGTTATTTGTAATCTAATAAAATTACTAATTACCTAACAATCAATAATAGTTAAAACTCATTTTAAGATGAATTTAATTTTAAACATATATTATTATAACTTTTCACCAATAAAATATTTTAATAATTATATACAAATTTAATTCTAGAATTGATACATCTATACTAGAAATAAATTTTTTCTTAAATGATATTAATTTGTTTTCTTTTTTTTGGTAAAAAGGATTAATAAATTAATTTAGTTGAAAATCAGATTACATCTCCTGCCTTTCCAATATTGAAGGCTTTTAAGCAAAGTTTTAACAAAGGATGTGGGACTATTCTCCCTCACATCTAATCTACTACAACTATCTATGCAAAAATAATAGCCAAGTAAAGCAATGATATTTAAAACTAGATACAAGTAGTATTATCATCAATGGTAAGAATGGAAAAAAGAGCTTCTTTGGTCCACTAAGACCACCATCTAGGAAGATATTCATAGAAAGTGAGGTCTCCTTGATCAAGATCCTAGTTAGCCATAGCATTTTTCACCCTGTTCTAATTTCTAAAGATGTGTATGAACTCCATTGTTTCAAAGCATTGTTGGGTCATTTGTATTTTGCTCAAGTATTCTCTAGTCTATATTTGTTTGCTTGCCTAGTCCTTTTAAGTGATTAATGATAATTTGGGAGTTTGATTCCTCCTAATTTTTCCTCCACCCCACCTTCAAAGCCTCCTATAATCCCCTTAAGATGAAATAGCCCTATGGTAGGGGATAAGATACCTAGTTTTTTTTTGCAAAGATAAAACTAGGGGCACCATTTGAGAGGCGGTATATTCCTCTTATACTCTCTCTTCTCGGATTTTCCCTTGAGGCTTCGTCTATATTAATCTTACCTAGTCCCTCTAGAGGAGGTTCCCAACTTCTAGTTCTGATTACTTGTGCGTGATTGGGGTTACTCTTTTTTATATGACCACCATTGGAGACACTTGTAATTTGGATATTATTAGAATCCACTTTTGGTTAGGATTTTGGGACACTTTCAATAGGTATTGGATTGACTCCCCTATATTGGCTATGATCCTTTTCCAAACAAGTGGTTATATCTTTACTCTTGGTTGAAGATATGATTATTTATATCCTTTCATAAATTCCATAGAAGGAGATCCATCCCCATCCAAAAACATTGCTGAGTGGGATGGTCCATTTCCTCTTATTTAGACCACTCCCTCTAAAATTATTCTATAGAATATATCTCAAACTAGTGGATGTCTAACAAAGATGATATTTGTTTCTATAGTTTGATTCTGATGAGTCATTTTATAAAAATATGAGAGATCCTTTCCTCATTCTCCCAAAACATATCACACCCCTCCTTTCATCAATTGTTCCCCTATCAACACCCTTCTATGAAGTAACAACCAAATGGAGAATCTCACTTTGGGCCAAAGGTTCTATGCCCACAACTATATGAATCGCTTAATGAGCTTGGGATTATTTGGTAGAGGGATAAGTATCTAGAGATAACTGTATATTCACTCTAATTTTTCTTGTCCCATACAAGAGTATCCTCCTCTTGAGATCAAAAACATGATCTCATTTGGATGGTCCTATAGATTTTATTTTTTTGATCCTTCGAGACTTGGATTGACCACTCCTCTATTGGGATCCATTGCCTTCCTACCTCCTAGCTACTACTTTGAGGCTTACAATATTTTTCCACCTTAACCTAATTGTTTCTATATAGATTCTCCACCAACGATCTCCAAGTCAAGAATTGAGTTATTAGAGGAGGATGACCATCCCATGAATCTATCCAAAAGTTAACCTTCTTTCCATTATGGATAGTGAAAAAAAATATTCTCTTTATCATAGCCTCTCCTATTTTGAGTCCCATTAAGATAGGAGATCCTATGTTAGGAAATGAAAACCATATAAAATTTGTTAGGGTTTTATTCTCTGCATATTTGGCACTCAAAATTTGAGCTCATAATTCCTAAGGAGATTTTAACAATCTCCAACATAACTTAGCCGCTATGCCTTATTATTCTTGACAACTGATTTGATTCCTAGTGCCCCTTCTTTTTTCTATAGGCATAAAGTATCCCATTTCACCAGTGCCCATTTTTGTTTTTCCTTGACTCCACTCTAAAGGAATCGATAGCTAATTTGATCCAATTCTGTAAAAACTTCCTTAGGGATGGATAGCACCGAGGAGAAATAAATAGGTATAACATCAATGACCACTTTTATTAGGGTCATCCAATATCCTATAGAAAGCCACCTATTAGTCCATTTTCCCAATTTGGCTGCCACTATCTTTGATAGCCAAGTCCATTCCTCTTTTTTTTCCTCCTAACTATAAGTGAAATTCCTAGGTAAGTGATTGGAAAATATGTATTCTTGTATATCAGATTATCTAACAACATCATCTCTTGCCTACGTGAGCAATGGAAAAAATGACCTTGGAATTTTCTTCATTTATAAGTTGTCCAATTACTTGTGTAAACCATCCTAGAATCATTTTAAATTTGGAATCCTCCCTTGCTATAGATTCATCAACAAATTGTAGGTGAATAATTGGTTTACCTCTAGTTGTTATTATTATTCCCTCCAAAGCTCTGGTTTCCCTATTCTTAGCTAATATTTTGCCAAGATATTTAGCCAATATGATGAACATGTATGGGGATAAGGGGTCTCCCTACTTGATACCTATGGAAGTTGTAAATAGTTGAGTGAGAACTCCATTTACTAGAACTGAATAAGATATCAAGGAGATGCATCCCTTGATCCATTCTACCTAATCCCTTGAGAATACAAATTGTATCATCACCTTTTAGGAGGAAGTTTCGGTCAACTCTATCGTATGCTTTGGATAGGTCCAACCTAATAAACATGGAGGGTATATTTTGTACCTGCATAGACTGGATGACCTCCTAAGCCAAGACTATATCATCCAAGATCTTTCTTCCTTCTACAAAACCACCTTGTTCCAGAGAAATAATTTTGTGAAGAAGAGGTTTAACCCTTTCTAGAATGATCCTATTGATAATTTTATATAGGACATTACAAAGAGCTATTAGTTGAAATCTAGAGATGTGTTTAGACGCCTAGGTTTTTAGAACGAAAGCTATATATGTCCTGTTCACCTCTTTGAGCACCACTTTCGCTATCCTAGACTCTTCTACCACTTCCAAAATTTCTTTAAGCATATCCCAAAATTCTTGGTAGAATTCTATGGGAAATCCATTTGGGCCAGAGTTTTTCCTTTTTGCATCTTGAAAACTACCTAGTAAAGTTCTTTGGTTGTAATTGGGGTAGTCAAAATTACATATCTTCCTCTATGATGAGAGAAGGAATCACATGGAAAACCTAGTAGACACTAATTTGTTTTCTAGAATCAAGTAAGAAAACTTATTTTTCAAGAACTTATCCTCCTCTCCAGCTCATATCAATAGGGAATTAATGTGATGTAATGTTAGGTATAAATACAATTTTTTTTTCAATTTCAACCAATCATTAGCCTAGCACAACATGAAGTAATCTCTAATTTTGTAGCTTTCATATGAAGTTTCATATATGTACAAGATTTCTTGGATTAGAAATCGTCAAGTTAGATTTGGGTTAAGATATGAGCTAAATATATGATTAATATTTTCAAAGAAAATTTATGTCATTAAGATATAAGAGAGGTTACAAGATATTTTTGGTAAGATTGGATTTAGTTTAATATGTAAAACCTAACATTTTATAAAAATATAAAATATTATTTTTTAAAGTAAAAATTATGATTCAAATTTTATTAAATAATATAAGTGTTGGCCTTCCTACCACATTTTGTAAAATTTTAAGCTGAGTGCATTTTTAGGAGTTATCATTGTAAAACTTCTTTTTCCATAAAAAATGGTTAAGATGTTGCTATGTTTGTTGTGTTTTCACCAAATGTCTCCTTTCACTTTCTTCCTCAAAATTATTTTCTTTCAAGTCTTATGGTTTGGTTTCTCTGGTTTTCCTGCACAATTCCTGTCATTCCGCATGTAAAATTGTGAATGTTTTAGCATGGGGTGATGTCATGGATGTGTTTTCGACTTAAAATATGATTTTTGTAGGTTTGTTTCACTCTTCACATGTGGTGATAGTTTTTGATGACTTAAATAATTTTTGCTCTTTTACAGAGCATGCTTCCCTTTCGAATGCAAGGAAGGGGCACTTTCGCTCCACTAGTGGAGCAAAAGTGTTTTCGCTCCTAGTTGTGGAGCAAAGGTTCCTATTAAAGGAGTGGGGGTGATATTTTAAGATTGTGCACTAACCAAGGACTTTCGCTCCACTTGTGGAGAGAAACTATTTTCATTCCACAAGGGGAGTGAAAAACCCTTCTTGAAGGCAACGCAAAATAAAAGTGTAAAGTAAGGTAAAGTCAGGGTCAAAGGTGGTGCCGCTCCACTAGTGGAGCGAAACTCTCATCACTCCACTTAGGGAGCGAAACTCAAGTAAAAAAACAATGGTCTTGAGGTATAAGGCCAAGGGTGTTTTCGCTCCACAAGTGGAGTGAAAACATCTTCACTCCACTTGTGGAGCAAAAGCTGGCCAAAATGAAGTTTGCACAAAGGCTTTCATCGAAGCAAAGGGATGATTTCACTCCAGTTGTGGAGCAAAAATTCAGGTGGGCCCCCAAGCATAGTGAAAGTTGCATAGAACTACCATTGAATTCCCAACAAACCCCAAAGCTATGCACTAAGCCATCCTCTCATGGTGGATCAAGGGAACCTTCTACATTCAATGCTAAGTTATCTACAAAATTAGATTTATGTTGTTAAGTCAGTTGCGGATCAAATATATCTGCCACCATCACAAAAGTGGTTGGGAATTAATATTTTGAGAGGTAAAGTCCTCTATAAAAGCTAGAATTTTCATTGTAAATAGGGATGGACAATCTCTGCTAGAAAATCAAATGTGTATCTCAAAATTTGCTTCTAAAACATGGACTTCTGGTTTAGTTCTTGAATATTTTATCTTTGTGTATGTCTTCTATCATGTTATTTATGTTGGGTTAGTCACTTTGTCATACGACTTGAATTCTATTTTTGGATTTAGCTATTGGTGAAGGAGTAATGTTGGAGTACCCTTGGAGGTTATGGAGGTGAGAGGATTTAGTGTCAGTTTCTGTTAAAAGTCTATTGTTTCAATTGTTGTTGGTTCAAGTGAAAGTTGTGTATCATGATTTCTATCCATCACCCCCACATTTCAAGATTTCAATCTCTTTTCCCATTCCTTTCAGTAATTTCCCTCTTTCCACATTTTCTCTGACTCTTATCCCAAGTACCACTTTTATTTTATTTTTGGAACCAGCCCTACTGGAGATTGGCAGGGAGGACATTTCTTTCCTTTAGCCATTCAATGCTTGGAAGCAGATCTAGGACGCTGTGGACTCAAAAAATCTATGCCTAGGAAAATTTTATTGCCAATAGTTTTTGGTACACCCGGTAGGATGCAAATGTTCCATGTCAAAAGTAGTATTAAGAAGTTGATGTTCATCTTGTTACTGTCAAATCCGAACATCTGGTGACTCAGCTAAACTCAAAAGTCTTCAAGTCTTGAATACTGAGTTAAAAGCCCACACCTTCATGTACATAAGATGAAAGGATAAAAATATAGAAGTAGTCGAGTTCTTTGGGCTTGACATCAACGCTTTGGAAGAACATCCTAGAGTGGTCTAGTAGAATCTCCCGTTAGACGGGACATCCTCACAAGTAGTTGTTGTAGCTTCGTAGACTCCAAGTCCTACTAGCACAATGACTAGCTTACACCTATAACTGAATCCTTTGGTTCAACTGAATGTTTTGAACATTTTGGTCCAACCAAATCCATTGAATCCTCTAATC
Source organism: Wollemia nobilis (assembly GCA_028583015.1). NCBI lineage: Eukaryota > Viridiplantae > Streptophyta > Pinopsida > Araucariales > Araucariaceae > Wollemia > Wollemia nobilis. The sequence goes on from JAQPPZ010017086.1 coordinate 7,426,991, forward strand.
TAGATGGCGTAGCTTCCACCTAGGAAGTTCCTCACATGGAATCATTCAGGACCTCTAGCCTTGTAGGCTTAGAACCAAGTGCCATCGATAGCATTGAGAGCTCTACCCACATACGATGGTATGGGGAAGACAACTTACGAGCATGTCCAAGACGTTGTTGGACTAGCAACCATTCACCACATCACCGAAGAAGATATCATGGTGAGACTGCTAGTCCTCTCACTCCTAGGTAAACTCCTCTATTGGTACCGATCACTTTCGACCAACACCCTTAGTACATGGGATCAATTTGTAGAATAGTTTATAATGGGCTTCAATGAATAGGTGGACCTCTTCTCCTTGTTGTACCAGTTCACCACCATCCACAGGAATCCCTAGGATGAGGTAGCAAATTTATCATCAAGTTCACTCAAACCTGGCAGAGAGTCACTACTGGCCTTCGACCCACCCTGGAGCAGGAAACATTCAATGATCAGATAAGTTGGTCATAATTTCAATATGCCTTCCACCAAGCAGGTCTCAATCCTCACCAAGGTTGGGAAGAAGCCTATTGAGGTAGATCCAACCCAGATGGATCTACTAAATGTGCCTTCTACATCCAAACTATGAAGTGAAAGGGACCAATCATTGGTAAAAGCTCCTGATCCAATGATGACCTCAGAACAGTCTGAGTTACTAAAGAACTTCCTACCACCATGAGAAAAGAGTTTCCAACCCAAAGCTTAGACTTCTTAGCCATAAGCTGAGATGTGAGATCAAGCCAGGGAGAAGCTCCAATACCCCTCATTGACCAAGTGTTAGAGGGTGGATGCCACGCAGCAGTATCAAAATACCTACAAGTATACAAAAGGAGTGGGAGAATCTGGCACTTTGATGTACAACATAGTCAAAGAGATGAAAAAGGCCCCTACCAGGGTAAGCCTTTATGACGTCCTCCAAATTCCCTATCAAGTAGACCTATTGCAGGAATCTATCAAGTCTACCAAATACAAGGAGAGTAGGCCGACGTAAATGGTATTTGATCAACCGTTGATGACTTTTGCCATAGGTAAGAATAGACCCTTGCAATTCTACCTTTCCATTTGAATGGAAGGATGGATCGTACACAATTGCATGATCGACTCTAGCGCTGCGATGACTATCATGCCCAAAGCGGTGTGCAACATCATGGGCATGGAGTATACCCGGAGCAGCCTTGGGGTGTTGCAACTATATGGGACTCTCGCAAAGATGGTAGAGGTGATCAAATATATTCTAATCCTCCTACATAAAATACTGCAAGTCATGGTCATCCAAGGGATCATGGTGGTCAACCTAGAGCCATATTTTAGTATTGAGGGAATTCATGATCAATTTGGGAGGCTACCTCTCCCTCGACTACTTGCACTTGGAAATCCCCTTCAAGGGGAAGAAATTTAAGCTCTTCAATGAGAAGCCTACCAGTTTTCATGTCAAAAAACTTGAAGATGAGGAGAAAGGCTCAGGCTCTATCAACCTGATGATGAAAGAAATGCAAGAAGTGAACCTGATGGAATAATCTCTCAATGAACTCTGAGTTGAAGATGAGTTTTCCATAACCAATTGTAATGCCATCATAGGGATAGATTTAGGGTGCTACTCACTCACCAAGCCTGAAAAGACTAAAACAAAAGCACCTAAAGAAAAGCCTTCGATATTTGATCAACTATGGAAACTTTTCTTTGACAGTGCATGATGCAAAAATGGCACCAAGGATTGTATCGATCTTATCTCTCCATATGATGAACAAAAGACTTATTCATACAAGATTGCATGGAGCTATATTAATAATGCAATAGAGTATGAGGCTCTATGCCTCGGACTCAAAAAAGTCGAGAAACTCGACATCAAGCAGTTGCAGATATTCGAGGATTCCAAATTGATCTGCAACCAAGTCACCAACAAGTGCTCCTCCAAGCAGCACTATCTAAAGGTGTACCACAACAATGTGTGGAATTTACTTGAATCCTTCACCGCACTAAGCATCTAGTCAATTTTGTGAGAGTGAAATTAAGCTTACGAACATCTTGGCCTCCATCGGTGCTCAGTTCTCACCTATTCTTGATTCTCATTGGTAGATAATCTAATGCATAAGCTAAAAATTATGAGGCTGATCTATAGGCCTTTTGTTCTTGATAAGAAGATCCACTGGTAAGTGTTCGACAATGACGAACAACTTATAATTTTTTTGTTAATGAAGTGTCCTCAATCAAGAATTAGACTTTGGATGATGAAGACCATGAGGGATTAATCTAGTTGAAAAAAAATCATATCCCCAAGGGTCTAATCACATTAGAAAGTCTATTTGATCGAAATGATAGGTCTATCACCCACAAGATCAAAGTAGACAAAAGAGAGTTCATAGACCTGGAGTTAGAACCGAGGAAAGTTATCAAAGTAGGGGTCGATTGCATAGCCAAGGAGCTCCAATAGATTTGTGCCCTATGCAAGGAGTATCCCGATATCATCACTTGGTGCTATCAATATCTAAGGGGGTATGATAATAATGTCATCCAAAACACAATTGAGCTAGAAGAAGGGATCAAACCCTTCAGGTAAAAATAGAGGCTCGTCAACTCGAAGATCAATATTCTAATGAGAGATGAGCTTCTAAAGATGCTTGAAGCAAAGATCATCTACCTAATCAAGCACTCCTCTTGGGTGGCCAACCTAGTCCAAGTATGAAAGAAGAATGGGGACATTCACTTGTGTATTGATTTTTGAAATCTTAACCAAGCGTCACTCAAGGACCACTACCCACTACCTCAGATTGACTAGATTCTTCACATAGTGGTGGGAGCATAGAGGTTCTTTTTTTTGGATGGATTCTCTGGCTACAACCAGACATGGGTCAAGGATGAAGACCATCATAAGACTGTGTTCACCACCAAGTGGGTAACCTTCACCTATCAGCGTATGTCCTTCGACCTCTCGAACATCGAAGCGACTTTACAAAGGGCGATGGACCTCACTTTTGGTGAACTATTAAATCATGTCATCATGATCTACTTGGATGATATGATAGTCTTCTCCCATAAGATGGAGGAACATGGCCTGCATTTACAACAAGTCTTTGAGAAATACCATGAGTTTGGGGTCTCCATCTACCCCAAAAAATTAATTTTTGTAGTGAAGGTTGGAAAAATTTTTGGGCACTTGATATTTGATAGGGGATTAACTGTCAATCCTACCTAAGCTGAAGCACTCCCCCGACTTCCACTATCATCAAACAAGAAAGCCCTGCAATCCTTTTCGGATAAATCAACTTCGTTAGGAAGTTCATAGCCAACTTCACCCAAGTGGTGAAGCCGATGACCAAGCTTCTAAAGAAGGATATCGAGTTCAAGTGGACCAATATAAGGAAGCATGTATTCCAAGAAATCAAGGAGTGGATCACTCAAGATATAGTCCTCATAAATCCTGACTAAGAAAAGTATTTTATCTTGTATGCCGTCAAGGAACCAGAAAGCTACGTAGTTGTTCTGACCCAAAAGAGGGAGGATGGAGATGAGTGCTCGATAGCATTCCTGAGCTACATTATCCAATCGCACAAAGGAAGGTACAATTTTATCAAAATAAAAGTCCATGCAATGATAAATTCGCTCAAGAAATTTAGATATTTTTTCTCCCAGAGTAAGATGATAGTGTACGTGGTACACCCCGATGTCAGGAGTTTCATTATTCATGGAGAGCTTAGCAATAGGAGGGCTAGATGGGTCTCAAAGATCAAAGAATTTGATACTTAAGTATACCTTACCAATTTGGTCTAAGGTCAAGCACTCTATCAGGAACTAGCCAGAAGTGCTGCAACCGAAGTGGCAAACCCCAAATCAAAGCACTCTACACCTGAAAGCAACCTTGCCAACCTGTCGATTAGCAGTCCATATTGGACAGATGATATTGTTGAGTACTTCGACATGGGAAAATTTCCTTCACTTTAATGCTTCACAAAGAAGGAGATTTCACTTGCAGATTTGTTGGTACGTTATGACACCCAACAGATTGTTCCATCAGAATATCGATGGAGTCCTCTTGAGGTGCATCAAAGAGTCGAAGAAATAAAGGATCCTTGAAGAGTTTCCCTTTGGGATTTTGAGAGGTCATTTCGTGGGTAGGCCAATGGCCCTAAATATCATCAAGGTAGGTTACTACTAGCCTACCCTCTTCGTCGATGCTTCCAAGGTTAGTCAGTGCTGTGATAAAAGCTAGCGCTACATAGGTAGAGCGTGGAACGCCTCGTTTCCTCTCCACCCAATTCAGGAAGAAGCTCCATTCCAACAGTGGGGCTTAGAATTCATTGGGATCATTAATCCCAAATCCTCTACCAGTCACAAATACATTTTTACTGCTACAAACTATTTCACTCGATGGTCAGAGGCAGTGCCAACCAAGATGTAGTTATATCTTCTCTTCAAGGATTGATCACTCATTTTTGCGTGTCTAATACAATTGTGTCTGATAATGACACTCCTTTCACCGGTGTAAATATCTATGAGTTCGTAGTTAGGTACAATATTTATTTGAAGACCTTGTCTAACTATTACTTGTAAGACAATGGATTGGTAGAGTCTACGAACAAGAACCTGTTGCAAATTCTAAAAAGGTCCTATTGTGGCTGATCCACAACACACCCCAAAATTGGGGGCCCACCTTTTTTGCAGGATTGCAGAGAAAATCTTAGTGACCCAGATGCTAAAAATGAAGAAAAGAGGCAAAAAAATGCACAAGTGTTGAAAGTGTCGCGAAATCGCGACCTGTCGCGCCATCCACTGTCGAAAACAGAAAAACATCGCGATATCGCGACATGTCGCTCCGTCGCTACCAGAATGAAAAAGTGTCGCGAAATCGCGACATGTTGCTCCGTCGCGGCCGAAAGAGGAGAGAGAAAAGAAAACAAAAAGTGTCGCGAAATCGCGACATGTTGCTCCGTCGCGGCCCGAAAGAGGAGAGAGAAAGGCAAATGGAAAGGCAAAATGGAAAGGCGTAGCGATATCGCGACGCGTCGCAAAATCGTGGGTCAAACTGGTCAAACGGCACAAAGCGGAAAAATGTCGCGATATCGCGACAGATTGAAGCCAAAGAGGTGCCGAGTGAAAAACGTCACGAAATCGTGACAGATTGCAGGTGGAAGGCATGAAACGAGAAATCGTCGCGATATCGCGACATGTCACATTTTCGCGACTCCAAGCAGCCAAAGGTGTACGAAACAAAAATGGTAGCGAAATCGCGACAGAAAGCAACGAAGAAGGCATGAAGTGAAAAACGTCGCGAAATCGCTACAGGTTGCAGCCGAGAAGGTACGAAAGTGAAAGACGTCGCGAAATCGTGACAGAATCAAGCGAAAGAGTCCAAGGCATAAAAACGTCATGAAATCGTGACAGCATGCAGCAAAGGTGCCCAAAGTAGAAAAGCGTCGCGAAATCATGACAAAAAGTAGCAAAGGGAGATGAAGCAAAAGGGCATCGCGAAATCGTGACAAGTTACGGTTTCGCGACTCCGAAGCAGCGAAGTAGTACGAATGGAGATAGCATAGCGATTTCGCGACGGAAAGTTGGCAAGTGCACGACAGAGAAAAATGGTCACGAAATCGCGACAACATTGAGCGCAAGGGAGTGCAGAGTAAAATGGTAGCGAAATCGCGACAGGTTGCGGCGAGAAGGCCCGAAACCGAAAATGGTCGCGAAATCGCGACAGGTTGCGAAAAGAGGGCCCGAAGGAGAAAATGGTCACGAAATCGCGACGAGTTGTGGCTGAGGGCGTACGAATACAGAAAGTGTCGCGATTTTGTGGCCAGGAAGGTGAACAGGCTGCATGCTATTTTTGTCACGATTTTCACAGGAAGCCATTACAGAATGTGCTAGAAAATGCATGAGACACATGGCATACAGGTGTCGGAGTTGCAGAGGCGTTACATGCAACGGCAGATTTTGAACGTTTCATAATCGAACATGGAACAAAAGCATCGAAAAGGCAAGAATTTGAAAGGTCACATGCTGGAAGGTGAAACGAAGCGACACAGGGAGAACCGAAGAGACGTTTCAGTTAGTATAAAATCTGAAGCACGGATTGATAGAAGGGTTGGAAATTGCCGCTTGCAGAGTTGCAGAGACAAGGGCTTCATGCCATTCTGGGCCTGCACTTGGGCAATTTCCTTCATTTGTTCTGGATTTGTAAAACCTGGAACATTCTGTAATTGTAATTGATACATCATTTTAATGCAGAAATACAGAGAGTTGGCATTTCATTGATGAGAAAGAAGGAGTCATTTTTGCATGCATGATTCAATGTGTTATCTTTCCCTTTCAGATTTCTAGGCTTATAGGTGAAGTTGAATGCAAGTGTTCTTGGTTGCTTCATGCGAATGCCTAAATCTGAAACTACAGTAGAAACCCTAGAAACCCGCACCTGGCTTATCTGAATTGTGCGAATTTGCAGGTTCAATAGGTTAGGTTGCATGCAAAAACCTCATTGTCTTCGGTTTTATCAATCAAGATGGTAGCACTCTGGACGTAGCTTAGTTGCATATTCATTTGCATTTATTTTTATTTTTAAACCCTTATTTATTTTTTGTATTTTAATTACAGTCATTTAAATAAATAATTGAAAACCCATCAAAGCTCATAGTCCATTGCAAATCCAAATTAAAGTGAACTACAGTGCCCCTTGTTAACATCCACTTGCAACCCTAAGGTATTCCCTGCATTTACATTGAGCAGCATCATTGGTGTTTTAGAATCAACATAATAGGAACCTTGGAGAAATTACTTTCTTTGCAAGCAGAGGATTTTGGGACTCAGATCCTACCGGAGAGTGTGCTTTCACAATTGGGTGAAAACACCACTCAACAGATTGGCGCTAGAAGGAGGGCCCGAATCGGTTTACTTTATTTTGGTTTTCATACATGAATAATATCTTTTGATTTAATTTTGAAATCATTTTCTTAAAGCTCACAAACAGCTAAACTGCAGCTTTTGCTTTCTTTTGTTGCAGGTTTTCGTTGAAATAATCGAGGGTTTCATCAGGCAGGCTGGACCCACCGCGTCGCATTGCGACCAGGTCCCAAACAACCGGGGAAACCATTTTTCATGACCTTACTGGTACTCCCAAGAATAAAACCAAGCAAGTCGTAAGTTCACCAATCACAAAAGACCCGTTTTCTCCAGGAACATCGAGTGGACCTACGCCAGTAATATCCGTTGCCCCTAGTGTGCCTATAGTCAGTAATATTTCTACTGCTATTGTAGGTTTGTCTTCATCAATTTTGAGTCAAATGGCTCAAGCTCCAGCAGCTCCTTGGTATGGAGCTAATAATACTCCTTTGAATATTGTTGGGGATATCCATGAAATCCCCAAGAACATTGAAATATTTTTGCCTAAATACAAACCAGATGGCCTAAGAACAGCAGAAGAACATATCCAAGCCTATAGGGATGTTTTAATTAGGTCGCAAGTTCAATATGAAGATGTGGCCCTGTAGACTTTTCCCCATGAGCTTAGATCCAATAGCATATGAATGGTATATATGCTTGCCAACCGGTTCAATCACTTCTTGGACACAAATGGAAAATGCCTTTGTTAATCAATTTAGGTCACCCTTGGATCCCGCAACTATTTACAATCACTTTATTACATGCAAAAGGGGCCAAGGGGAACCGATCAGAATGTTTAATCAAAGATTCCAAAAGTGCTATAATAGAGCAATTAGGCACTTTGCCATCGATCCCGCAGTGGCTTTGCAGATATATTTTGGGGCATTGGACCCCATGACAGCCATGTTTGCAAGACGCAATCCTCAGGTCACCACGCTGGCTTTGGCCTATAATGAAGCCATGACTATCGAGCAGCAAATGACACCACAAGGCTACGGGTTTACCCAGATGCCTATGATGGGACAATATGCTCCATATGGTCAAGCTCCCTTGGCAAATCAACTCATGGCACCACAAATGCCAAGCATGAACGCCTTCCCATATCAGCAACCGTATCCACCCACAAATGCATATGCACCCATTCCAATCCAACCCATCACATCCATTCCACCTGTCCCTGCATTTTTGCAGAATAGTCAATCAACTATGCAAGGAACTAGCCAAGTCAATCCTCAAGCCATAGTTCCTTTTCCAAATCCAACCCCGATTCAAAGTGTCAATCCATACGGGAATCAAATTCCTCATAACCCGACCCAAATGTTGAATCAAGACCCCATCAATTATGCGAATCCAACGGGGGTTAACAACAATGTGATTCCACCGAAGGAGATTTATTCAAAGTCGAAGAGCTCAAGAAATTAGTTCATAAACTGAGCAATGACAGGGTTCAACAAGTAGAAGTATGAGTCCCATGCCCCTCACCCAAATCAAAATTTTAACAATAGAGGGAGGCACTGGAACACCAAGCCAAACAATGGGGGAGTTCCCGCTCCCATTGCTAATCAACTAGATACTTCTGCAGGACCTAGCCAATCCAATTCTCTTTTGAATCTTTCAGATTTGGCGTGGGAAAGGGGGTGCAGGTTGCACAACACAAAAGAACACAATGAGAGGAATTGTCCTGAAATTGCTAGATACACTCATTGTCTTCAAGCACAAGTTGATGATTTGGAACCGGTATCAAATGAGGGTCCATCACAACATCAAGATGATAATATTATGGTGATGGAGACTGTATATCATCAAGAAGGTGAGAGTGAGGAAGAAGAAGACGAAATTCTGGAATAGGAGGTGCAAGCTTTTCGAGATTTTAGGAAGGGGAATCATGGATACCATTTGAGAAGTAAATCTAAAGCCCCTAAAACCTCATCAACACCTCCAAACAACTCTATTCTTCCTCCCGATACTAAGGCAAATAATAATCCTCCTCCTCCACTCAGAAGAGAAATGTCTAATGATGTGCAGAAGACAATCAAATTCGAAAAGCCAAACTATGACATAGTGGAGGATCTAAAGAAGTCCAAATCTAGCCTTTCGTTCTTGGACGCAGCTAGATTGCCCGACCAAAAGGAGGCATTGATAAAAGCTTTGAACTCACCTGATCAAACGTGGAAAGGAAAAGGAGTTGAATCCCATCTCATTTTGCGAAAGGAGAGAAGGGATGTCCCGCCATTCTTACTGACTCTGAGAATTGCGGGTAAGAATTTGCATAACCGTTTGGTGGACACAAGTGCCACGAGCAACCTCATGCCTACAGAAATATGTAAAATGCTAGGTCTGCAACCTGTTTCATCCAAATGTACAGTCCTGCAACTGGACAGATCAGAGGTAAATGTAGTGGGGACTCTATATGATGTCAAGATTCAATTGAATTCTGAACCCAGGGTTCAGCAGGTTGTAGACATTCTGGTGGTTAATATCCCAAGTAGGTATGGAATGTTACTTGCGAGGGATTGGATGAAAACTCTGAATGGCTATTTTTCAACAGACTGCTCACATATGTGGCTACCATGGAAGGGAATTGCAAACCAAATCAGAGTGGAAAATGAACCGAGGCTTAAGGAGATTATAACAGATTTTAACAAGCCGAATGAAGTTCAGTTTTCTGAGCCAGAACTAGGAGTTTATGCACTTGATGTTGAGGAAGCTGCTGAAGAGCCTAAAGAGGAGGCATGTCATGGTGGCTCTTCTGAGGAAAATGATTACACGTGGTTGCTCAGGTTCGATGGATCAAAATCTAGACAGGGAGCAGGAGCTGGAGTCGAGCTCACTGGCCCAGGAGGTAAACCATTATTAGCTGCTTACAGACTGCAATTTCCTTGCACGAACAATGTGGCAGAATACGAAGCATTGATCTTTGGTTTACGTCTAGCATTGAGCAAGCATGTTAAATGCTTGAAGGTTTTGGGAGATTCTGAGTTGGTAGTCAAGCAAATCAAAGGACAAGATACATGCCGTGACAGGAGACTGAGCCTTTATAGAACTAGGGTTATGGACCTCATTGAGGAATTCGACGCATTCAATATAGCCCTTATTTCTAGGAAAGGAAATCGAATAGCAGACTCTCTTGCAGTCGCCGTGGGCATGTTAAACCCGGTTGATATAAAAAGATGTAAAAAGTTTTCCATTGAACTGGTTCCTTGTCCATCAATACCCGATAATGTAAAGAATTTCCGTGTTTTTGAAAGTGACAGACATATTTTCAAATTTGTCACGAACTCGGGTATTTTTGAAAATCAGGTGATTGATGAGGAGCAAAGGTGGCAGGATGAAACAGTAAATGAAATTGAAACTGCGTATCAATCCAACAAAATTCCTAAAGACGTGGTTTCATTGGAAAAGATGTTCGACATGGGATGCAAGACCAAGAAAGGAAAAAGAGTCCCACTCCCTAAAGATGCATGTGATTCAATTAATCTAGGGAGTGCAGACAATCCAAAGGAGGTGTACATAGCAAAGGCATGTACAGAGGAAGAAAGGAGCAATATAATGCAGGCATTGAAGCATTACATAGATTGTATTGCTTGGAACTACAATGAGTTGAAGACATACAACCAAAACATTATCACACATACCATCCCTTTGAAGCCAGACTCCAAGCCTTTTAGGCAAAGACAACGAGTTGTTAACCCGCTATTGGAGCCTTTGATCGAAAAGGAGGTTAAAATATTATTGGAAGCGAAAATCATTTTTCCCGTTAGGCACTCAACCTGGGTGGCTAACCTCGTTCCAGTGAGAAAAAAGAGTGGAGAGATTAGGCTGTGCATAGATTTTCGAAATCTTAATAAAGCCTCTCAAAAAGATAATTATCCACTGCCATCAATCGATGAAATTCTACAAATGGTAAATGGATCTGAAATGATGTCCTTTCTCGATGGGTATTCTGGGTACAACCAAATTCTTATACATCCAGATGACAGGATGAAAACAACCTTCACTACCAAGTGGGGGACATTTGCATATAAGAGAATGTCGTTCGGACTGTTAAATGCTGGTGCAACTTTTCAACGCGCCATGGATTATGCATTCAAAGGGCTCATAGGCAAATGCATCATCGTGTATGTGGATGATATCCCAGTTTTCTCGAAGAAGAGAGAGGACCATGTCAAAGATTTAAAGAAAGTGCTTCAAAGATGCAGAGAACATGGAATTTCCTTAAATCCCAAAAAGTGCATTTTCGGAGTAACAGAAGGAAAATTGCTGGGTCACATTATTTCAAAAGAGGGCATATCCATCGACCCAAAAAGGATACAAGCTATCCAAAACCTACCTCTCCCGAGTAGTAAAAAAGAATTGAGATCTTTCTTTGGGCAGGTTAATTTTGTGAGGAAGTTTATCTCTAGCTTTGCCGAGATAGCCAAACCTCTGAACAAGATGCTCAAGAAAGATGTGGATGTAAAATGGAACGAGGAAAGTAGAGTGGCCTTCCGTAACATCAAAGATGCCATTTCCGGAGCCCCTGTCCTTATAAGCCCATACTACTCCAAGCCTTTCTATATTTATGCTTTTGCATCAGAACACTCCTTTGCGAGTGTCTTAACCCAAAAAGGCGAGGATAGTGCCGAAAAACCCATAGCATTTTTAAGTGCCCCCCTGAAAGATGCTCAATTAAGGTATTCAATCCTTGATAAGCAAATGTACGCACTTTTTAAAACGGTGAAAAAATTTAGGCACTACATTGTACACAACAGAGTTATTGCCATCGTGCCCGATTCTACTGTCAAGACCATGTTTTTACAAAATGAACTAGGTGAGAAAAGAGGGAAATGGATTTCCACCATCCAAGAATTTGATCTCGAAATCCAACCTATGAAACTAGTTCGAGGACAGGGACTGGCGAAGGCGATCGCAGAAAATAATCCGCAAATAATAGGCCAATGCTCGAATACAGAATACATTGCTAAGGATGACCGGTATGTTGATATTGTGCAATTTTTATTGACTGGTAAGTGTCCTTCTAATCTGAATTCAACACAGAGAAGAGCTTTAAGGCTTAAGTCTCATCAATTATCTAATGAAATCTGGTGTGCTTTACAGGAAGAATCATGAAGGTATCTACCTGAGGTGCTTGAACAAAGAAGAAGCCGCCAGGGTGTTGCAGGAATTTCATGGGAAACATGGAACTGGTCACGGTGCGGCCAACGCTACAGCACATCAAATCCTGAGAGCAGGATACTACTGGCCCCATATTTTCAAAGATGCACATGCCCATGTACGATCTTGTCATATCTGTCAAGTGGCTGCCAGTAGAGAAAGAAATGCAGCCATGCCGTTACAACCTGTAGTTGAAATGAGACCATTTGCACAGTGGGGACTAGATTTCATCGGGGTTATTAACCCAAATTCTTCTGATTCTCATAAATTCATATTGACAGCTACAGACTACTGTACAAGGTGGACATAAGCGATTCCTACTAAACATGCCACCACAGACGTTGTAATTAAATTCCTTGAGGACCATATTATAACAAGATTTGGAATGCCCAATTCTATTGTCGATGACAATGGTAAAGCGTTTATTTCTACGCAATTTGCAGATTGGGCATATGATAACAAAGTGAGCTTAAAGTTTGCATCCAATTATTATCCTCAAGGAAATGGGTTCGGCCGAATCTTCAAATAAGAATTTGTTGAATACCATTAAGAAGTTGCTGGAAAAGAACCCTCGGGACTGGCACAGCCAATTGAAGTTTGCCCTTTGGGCAGATAGGACCAGAGTGAAAGAGTCCATAGGGAATACTCCCTATCATTTGGTCTATGGGCAAGACCCGATATTTCCTGCAAATTTGAAGTTGCAGACCTTACATTTCATACAAGAGTACTTGGGGACAGATGATCAAGTTGAAGCCAGGTCAAGTCATTTGCTGCACCTTGATGAAAAGAGAGAAGAGGCCATGAATCACATGAATAAACACCAGGAAGTTATCAAAAGATGGTTTGACAGAAGGGCCAAAGTTAAATCATTCAGAATTTCAGATTTGGTATTACTATGGGACAAAAGACATGAGGAAAAAGGGAATCATCAAAAGTTTGATTGTCTTTGGTTAGGCCCATATCAGATTTCAGAGATTCTTGGGAAGAATACCTTCAGGCTAAAAACTTTAGAAGGGAGAGATTTTATGCTACCGGTTAATGGGCAGATTTTAAAGCATTATTTTAGCCCTTAGGTTGTGAGATTTTGATATTATTCTTTTGGTTTTGGTGGAGATTTTCGGATTTTGTTTTCATTGTTTAGGATTGTTAGTCTAGTTAGGATTTTGGTTGTGGATTTGATTTCAATTGACATGTTTTGTTTATTTTGATAAAAAATAAAAATAATAATAAAAAATAATAATAATAAAATAAAAAAATGTATTGAGATGTCAACTTATGCTTAAGGTTAGGAGAATATGAAATATTGGAATTGTCCTGTAAAAAGCTCCACAAGTAACACAAGCATCTTAAGTTATATTGTTTGATTTTGTGATGCATGAAAGAGTCAGTTTTGCATGACAAATCATTTTCATTTGCAATTCAAGAGATAATGCATTCATGTTCCATCTCACTTTACATACATTTCATCTTAGTTGCATATGCATCTTAGGTACATATCATTTAAGTATGTCAATCCCTCTTAGGGTTGTGTTATAACATAAATGTAAGAGGCATCCTAAGGTTGGGAACTGAGTCTTGAGATATCTAGAACCAAGCACGTCTCATACATTAAAAAGGATCTTGAGCAAAATGATCATGACCTAACTTGGAAGAAAAGGTTGGGCGAAAGAGGTTTTTCATGTCTATCCTATTATGCAACATGATCCTTAAAACAGACCACTTCCATAGAGCTTAAAGCCTAAAATCAGAGTAGTAAGGATAGGGTTAAATCCTCATCGAACTTAGGTTGAGGATCCAATTCCCCAAAGCTTTGATTTGACCTACATGGAGTAGTAAGGATAGGGCATAAATTCTCATCTCGCTTAGGTTGAGGATCCAATTCCCCAAAGCTCTTATGTCTCATTTCATAATAAATCTTGGATTGTAAGGATCGTACTATTTGTCCTCTCGCAAAGGATGGGTAGTCATCCCCAAGGTCTAAGCAACAAAATTAATATTTTCCATCTACATCTAAAGTTTGGATTGGAAGGATCGTACTACATGTCCCTAGCAAGGATGGGTAGTCATCCCAAAGGTCCAAGAAGTAAAAAATAAATTTTTCCCATCTCATATTTATATTGGATTGTAAGGATTGTACTACTTGTCCTCTGCAAAGGATGGGTAGTCATCCCCAAGGTCCAAAGAAATGAAGATAAGTTTTGGATTGTGGGGTTAGATATGCCCATGCATGGCATCATGTCTTGTCTAAAAAACAAGACCACTGATTGTCTAGAGGGTTAGACTAGCATGACCATTTCTTCCATAATTGGTTTAATTATTTTGCTCAAAGTGAGGTAATGAACTCTAAATCAGAATAGTAAGGATAGGGTTAAACTCTCATCTCGGTTGGTTGGGAGTCTGATTCCCCAAAGTTCTGATTTCACATTCACTTGCACATGGGTTCAAGATAGTAGGGACTCATAACCAACTTTGGGATACAATAAGGTAATGAATTAGTGGATCCTAAGAGGGTTTGGCAATCTTGAATGCTTGTACATAATACTAGAAGAATGACTATGCCTTTTACGAAAGCAAAATCTCCTAGCATATTCATTAGGGTACACAAATCATTCACCATCTCACATATGCATTCATGCAAAACTGATAATGGAGTGTGGATCAATTTCAAACGATAGGGAAAGAAATCCATTGCACACACTGAGCTAATACTTGATGATTCTGATGATTCATGTACTTCTGATCTTTGGGCATTTGTTTGTATTGCTTATGTGCTAACACATGTTTTCGAGTTTGTGATATGTTTCAAGTTGGGTTCTTACTAAAAATGCTCAAGAGCATTTGACAGCAGAGTCGCCATTTGTTGTGGCTGATCCACAACACACCCCAAAATTGGGGACCCACCTTTTTTGCAAGCTTGCAGAGGAAATCTTAGTGACCCAGATGCTAAAAATGAAGAAAAGAGGAAAAAATGCACAAGTGTTGAAAGTGTCACGAAATCGCGACATGTCACGAAATCGCGACATGTCGCGAAATCGTGACATGTCGCGCCATCGCAGAAAAAAAAAATGTCGCGATATCGCGACATGTCGCAAATGAAAAGGTGTCACGAAATCGTGACATGTTGCTCTGTCATGGAAGAAAGAGGAGAGAGAAAATGAAAATAGAAAGTGTCACGAAATCGCGACATGTTGCTCCGTCGTGGCCCGAGAAGAGAGAGAAAGGCAAGAATGAAAATCGGCATAGCGATATCGCGACATGTACAATAGGGAGGAGAAATGAAATGAAAAAAGAGAAAAACGTCGCGAAATCGCGACAACATTGAGCAAAGAGGTGCCGAGTGAAAAACGTCGCGAAATCACGACAGATTGCAGGTGGAAGGCATGAAACGAGAAATCGTCGCGATATCGCGACATGTCGCGATTTTCGCGACTCCAAGTAGCAAAAGGTGTACGAAAAAAATGGTAGCGATTTCGTGACAAAAAAGCAAGAAGGTAGTGCGAGCAAGAAAGACGTAGCGAAATCGCGAAGGTCCAGAAGTGTACGGACAGGAAAGCGTAGCGATAATCGAAAATGGCAAATGTACGGAAGAATAAAATGGTAGCGAAATCGCGACAGAATGCAACGAAAGGTGCACAAAGTAGAAAAGGTCGCGAAATCGTGACAGAAAGCAAGAAAGGGAGATGAAGAAAAGGCGTCACGAAATCGCGACAAAGTCGCCGAAGGAAAAGAGTACAGAGAGGTCGCGATTTCATGATGAAATGATGCAAGGTGCACAGAAGAGAAAAATGGTCGTGAAATCGTGATAGCATTGAGCGCAAGGGAGTGCAAAGTAAAATAGTCGCGATATCCGACAGGTTAGCACGAGAGGGTAACGAAACAGAAAATTGTCACGATTTCGTGACAGGTTGCGGAAGATGGCCCAAGTAGAAAATGTCGCGATATCCATGACAAGTTTTGGCAGGCAGAGGAAGAAACGATCACGATTGTCAGACACGTCGCGATATCGCGACATGTCTCATTTTCGCGGCCAGGAAGGTGAACGGGTTGCATGCTGTTTTGTCATGTTTTGCACAGGAAGACGTTACAGAAGGCACAGAAAACATGAGACACGTGGCATACAGGTGTCAGAGCTACAGAGGCGTTACATGCAGCGGTAGATTTCGAACGTTTCAGAATCGAACATGGAACAAAAGCATCGAAAAGGCAAGAATTTGAAAGGTCACATGCTGGAAGGTGAAACGAAGCGACACAGGGAGAACCGAAGAGACGTTTCAGTTAGTATAAAATCTGAAGCACGGATTGATACGAGGGTTGGAAATTGCTGCTTGCAGAGTTGCAGAGACAAGGGCTTCATGCCATTCTGGGCCTGCACTTGGGCAATTTCCTTCATTTGTTCTGGATTTGTAAAACCTGGAACATTCTGTAATTGTAATTGATACATCATTTTAATGCAGAAATACAGAGAGTTGGCATTTCATTGATGAGAAAGAAGGAGTCATTTTTGCATGCATGATTCAATGTGTTATCTTTCCCTTTCAGATTTCTAGGCTTATAGGTGAAGTTGAATGCAAGTGTTCTTGGTTGCTTCATGCGAATGCCTAAATCTAAAACTACAGTAGAAACCCTAGAAACCCGCACCTGGCTTATCTGAATTGTGCGAATTTGCAGGTTCAATAGGTTGGGTTGCATGCAGAAACCTCATTGTCTTCGGTTTTATCAATCAAGATGGTAGTACTCTGGACGTAGCTTAGTTGCATATTCATTTGCATTTATTTTTATTTTTAAACCCTTATTTATTTTTTGTATTTTAATTACAGTCATTTAAATAAATAATTGAAAACCCATCAAAGCTCAGAGTCCATTGCAAATCCAAATTAAAGTGAACTACAGTGCCCCTTGTTAACATCCACTTGCAACCCTAAGGTATTCCCTGCATTTACAGTGAGCAGCATCATTGGTGTTTTAGAATCAACATAAGAGGAACCTTGGAGAAATTACTTTCTTTGCAAGCAGAGGATTTTGGGACTCAGATCCTACCGGAGAGTGTGCTTTCACAATTGGGTGAAAACACCACTCAACAGGTCCCTAGAGGAGAATAAGCAAAGCTAGCATCTGCTCTTAGACCAGCCACTTTGGGCTGATCGCATTTTGATCGAGAGCTCAATTAAAACATCTCCCTATTAATTGATGTACGGGAAAGAGGTAGTCTTGCCCACGCACATAGAACTACCCATATTATAGTTGCTCAAGTGGCTCGACGGGGACAAGGGTGAATTCGACCCGATGGATGCAAGATTAGCCCAACTACCATAGTTGGAAGAAGATAGAGAGAAGGATTACGAAGCTTTCGTAAAGCATACCGAACCCACCAAAGATTGATTTGGTAAAAATAATTCTTATAGAGCCTTTAGTGTTGGAGATTTGGTCTTGAAATGGAATGAAAACAAGTCTAAACCGTGGAACCATGACAAGTTCTATGCCTTTTGGGAAGGCCCATTTCAAGTATTCAGCATCAATAAGGTCAATTCCTTCATTTTACAGGATATGGAGGGTTTTAATCTCCCAATTTCAATGAACGAATTTCATTTGAAGGCTTACCACCAATGGATCTAAGAAAGTCCGATAGTGCCAGGTGTGATTTTCTGTGTATATATGCTCATGTACATAGTTTATTTATTTTTGGTCTTTAAAAAATAAATATATGCTTTCACTCCATTAGTGGAGCGAAACCCCTTTTCGCTCCACTTAGGGAGTGAAAGCCTCCCTTTCCCCTCATATTTCAATTTTATTTTTATTTCTTTCCGTTCGTTCAAGCAACACCACCTGTCAGGAAGGGATAATATTGAAAGGTATTTTATAGCGTAACAAATGTTATAAGGGGAGAGTCATTCAGTATCTTCATCCAAGAAAGTCTTTTCACTCCATAATGCTCTGAAGCACACCTCCCCATGGTAAGACCAAGTGAGCTCCTCTTGAGAAACACGTGCCCCAAGGAGGATTTTCTTAACCAGCATCGTTATTCATCATTGAAGAGGATGAGCTATCGACATAAGGGTAAATAAGGGGTACATAATTTTATGCACGATCTCAACCTACATTAACTCTCGATGCTAGCATTTAAGGTGGTAGATTTGATCGTGGTGCTATAATAAGAATGTTTTGCCAAAGCCATTTGTGTCTATCACTTCATTGTAGTCATGTTCTCATGCAACCCTTATGCCATAGTAGTTTCTTGATCGTTTGTCTATGCAAGAGTTCGCATCAGAACAGTTCATTGTTCAAAATGGGTAAGAAGAGTGGAGAACATAAAGAGAAGGCGTCCAAGAAAGAGATGATGTCTCCAAAGGAGAGCAACTCAAAAAAGCTGCAAAACCATGAAAGAAAGCCAATAAAGCTGATGTCTCCCAAAGATAAGCTTTTCAGACTTTGGGATTATTTGATGATGCACCAAGACCTCAAAGAACTGTGCCAGGACGTCGAGAGGACGTTTAAATAAGATCTAGCTGGAAATGTGCTGGTTGTAGTTTACCGCTCTCACCTATTTTTTACATATGCATGCCCGTGCGTCCATACCCAGAGCTTGTGTGGGCAATTTTATAATTCTATGATGCTCAAACGAGAACAATGTGAGATTCCAAGGGGAATAAGTTTTTCCCCATTACATATGATATCGTTTGAGAGGCTTTTGCCTATAGCAAGAAACCCTCGGTTAATTTCCTTCCTAGGAAGATCATCAATTTTGAGTAAAGCGAGAGGTATCAGCCCACATCTCAGATGTGCCAATTCATGAGAGAGCAATTGGGAGGAGCGCCATCATCTGGGGAGCTTCCTGAATTACCCAGGTGCCTAACAGAGTTTGTGCATCGCAAAATTATTCAATTTTGGCATGGGTGATGGGGCTCTCTACCGATGCTATAGTTTACAACTGGCAGGTGTCCATGATAGAGTCTATTTTTCATAATAAAATCTATTTCCCATCCAAGATGAAGCTAGATACCCTATTATTTTTTCTTTGAATGGGTAGAGTGGGTGGCACGGTAGATGCACCTCTCATTATCCTACCTACAAAGTGACAAATATGATCAGTTTAGACATTGCTCCTTCCTTGCATGGTATTTATTTTATCGCCTACATGAATGCTTTGCATTCATCCACAAGAATCAGTCTAATGAAGAAGGCAAGGCACTGTCGATCTACCTCTAGACGTAGGGCTTGTCCAAGGATGAGTCATACTATAATTTTAATCGAGTTTTCTTGGGGTTGGTTCTAAAGTTGATCTATGGCCATTACGAGCAAGTTCCCACGAAGATGAGAGATAAAGTGGTGGACAAGAATTTGGGAGACGTTTTCCTGCTCACCCAGGGCTTGGTAATTAGAATTTTTAGGTTCATAGGGAAACAATTCTTGTTGCCTTACTATGCCATGTCATACATGTTTTCTCTGGAGGTCACCCGACAATGTGACTACACTAGTGATTCGTACGAGAAAGGTAGAGGGAAGAAGCACACATCTCTTATGCCCTTCGAGTTCGGAGATGTCAAGGTGATGCAGTGTGGCCAAAATGTTGTCCTTATGATAACCCTATATGAATTTGTGTTAGTTGAGCTTCCCCAATGTTGGAAGTACAATCTACTTAACGTCTTTCATAGTTTCATTAAAGCAAAGTCTTTTCATTGTTGCGCTCGCCTAGATATTGTTGCCCAAAAAAATAACCTTATGGGACGTGAGTTGGAGTGGCACATCGATGAGATGGTACCCTTGCCCCTTGGCATGAATTTTACACCATGGAAGCTGACTATGACCCAACAGTCAACCCAGAGTAGAGCCTTCCCAAGGATGTATTCCAATCTATGAAGGAAAAGCTGTGGCATTGGTCAGATCACAAGATCACTGAGTGGTGGATCATGAGAGTTTACAATAACAAAATAATTTTTGACTACCTAATGATGTTGGAAGACAAATTCTCCATGGTGTATGATGAAAACATGGGTACCTATTGGGTCTTCTCATTTTTTGAGATTGTTCCTCGAAGCAAACAAATCCCTAACAAAGTAGAGGACCTGATAGTAAAGAAGCATGTGGTGCAAGGCAAGGGCAAAGCAGTCCTGAGTGGTTCGTTATTGACTGAAGAGAGTGGGCCATCACCTCATAAGAAACATAGTGCCTTCCTAAAGATAAAATCTGAGGAAACACCTCTATCACTGCACGCAATAAAGAGGCTACACTCCATTGATCCAAGATCCCTAGAACGAGTTCCTTTATAGCACCAATAATCCCTCCATCGAGCACTCTTGAAACTCTTGTAAAGAAGCATGTGGTGCAAGGCAAGGGAAAAGCAGTCATGAGTGGTTCGTAATTGACTGGAGAGAGTGGGCCATCACCTCATAAGAAATAGAGTACCCTCCCAAAGAGAAAAGCTAAGGAAACACCTATCTCATTGCACATAATAAAGAGGCTACTCTCCAGTGCTTCAAGGCCCCCTAGAATGAGTTCCTCTATGGCACTGATAATCCCTCCATCGAACGCTCCTGAAATGCTTATCATAGAGCATTTAGAAAATCAGAAAGGAGAGGCAAAAGTGATTCAATCAGAGGTTGAAGCATCCAACGAATGTAAGGAGAGAGAAGACCCACACATGCAACATTCCACTTCCTCGAATCCTTTGATCACGGAGCCTAAAGGTACGCATTCACTCTTTTCCATTTCTTCTTCCCTCTCTCTAGTAGTCATTTCCTCAACGACTGAAACCCTAGCCGTAGCTACTTTTTCCTCTGACCTCTCCATACCTTCTATTTCTTTTCCGCTGTCCCTCTGTGATTTTCAACATTACAGTTTCTTCAACCCTCTCTTCGCCCTCAACAACATTCACATCTTATGCAACTCACCTTAACGCTTTTATAGTATCCACACCTGCCAGCCCCCCTTCCTCTGTTTTGGAAGATATTATTGCTGACTTTTCCACCACTACAGAGATAAATCCATTTTTACTTTCACTGCCCTCCACTATCATGGCGTTAGTTTCCTCTAATGTTTTAACACCTAAGCCCACCATATCCATAGTTGCTATCCAAAACCAAGTGCCCTTGAGGGTTAGCATAGTTGCTTCCCCCATGTTTCCCATATACTATTCAAAATTGAGCCACAAAGTCCTCTCTTTCCTTACACATCGATCCTTGGAGTTCAAGAGCCACTCGAGATCGAGTTGGAGATGATGCAACACCTTGCAGCTATGAAGAGCATTCACAAGGTGCGTCATAGCTCATTGCGTTGGTAGAGGTACCACAAGAGGAAGGAGGCACAGACTCTGGCACAACCTGAGAAGGCATCCATTATCAATACAAAAATGATGGAGCTCCACATGGTGGAGAAGGTGCCAATTATTCAGAAGCCCCTGAGAGATGACCTCGACTGATTACACTTACCGCCATACTATGGAGGATGTCACAAAGACTAATACAGTGCAAAAGATGGGCAACATTCAAGTCGAAATGGGCTCCATCTATTTTCATGACGAGCACTACAAGGAGCGCTTCTTTGAAGCGTAGGCCAAGAACTTCGAGCTTGAGGAGGCCTTGGAAAAGGCAAGGGGACAACTTGAAATGCTCGAGTTTGAAGCCACGTAGTTGAGATAGAGCATGGTTTTGCTAGAGGTCAAGGTCGATGAATGTTCTAAGGTGCACGCCCAAGCAGATCAACAGGTACAGATGTTGGACGTTCAGGTCCAATAGTTGCAAGACCAGTTGGTAGAGAGGACATCATAGACCGTTGCCTTCTCTAAGGAGCACATCAAGGAGATGCACCTACAATTCTTGATAGATTTCCCGATAAGAGTTGCACGGGGGGTCATGATTTTAAATTTCTTTAGGGAGGCACAGGAGGCAGTTGCTGTTGACAACTATGTTTTAGAAGCTTCTCAAAAATATGTTGATCTTTGGCTAAACTTAGCTATGTAGCTCCAAAAAATAAAAAAAATAGGGATGCCCACCTTACTCCCATGTGCTCCCTAACTCAATCCTGGGCAACAACGAAGGTGACCTTGTGCTCTTTCTTCATGAAACTTGAGCTGATCAAAGAAATTCGTAGGCTCTCAGACGCCCTCGAGCAGGAGAGAGACAATTCACTACAATACTTTAATACCCTTGCACAAATCGACATCCCCGACTTCAAAGACAATGAAGGACCCATTCCCCCTCTTGAGGAGTTAGGGCCGATATGGGAAATATTCGTCAACAATGCCTCAGACATTGATGCTTGGGAGGACCCAATTTTGGATTCACACATGATGCCTTTCATGGCAAAATATGACACAATCGAGTCTTGCTTGCAGGAGTTCAATTAGAGGCTGGATCTTGTTGATAATTAGTGAATTGAGACCTTTCGTTACCTGATCTAGGAGCTCCAGAAACAACCAACCTTTTGCCTCAACCATTGGGTTGATGCTGCTGCGGTGTACGAGCATGTGTTTAAGAGCTCTCTTGAAAGATTTCTCCCCCAGTCGCGTGAGCTATATCCCGAGGAGGAGGTAGAAGACGAACAAGAGAAAGAAGAGGAAAATGACCGACTTGAAGAACAACCAGGCAACAACGATGAGCAGTTCGAGGATGCTAAAAGTGAAGATGACTCTGCTACCCAAGGATAAGGCCTGGGATCTTTAGATTGAGGTAGACTCAATACCCTGTGAGCCGCCAGAGATGTTGGTCTTCCTGCCATATTTTGTAAAATTTTAAGTTGAGTGCAGTTTTGGGAGTTATCATTGTAAAACTTATTTTTTTCCATAAAAAATGGTTAAGATGTTATGTTTGCTATGTTTTCACCAACTATATCCTTTCACTTTCTTCCTCAAAACTATTTTATTTCAAATCCTATGGTTTGGTTTCTCTGGTTTTCCTGCATAATTCCTATCGTTCTGCATTTAAAATTGTGAATGTTTTAGCATGGGGTGATGTCATGGATGTGTTTTTTTCTTAAAATCTGATTTCTGCAGGTTTGTTTCACTCTTCACATGTGGTGATAGTTTTCGATGAATTAAATAATTTTCGTTCTTTTACAAAGCATGTTTCCCTTTCGAATGCAAGGAAGGGGCACTTTCGCTCCTAGTTATGGAGTGAAAGTATTTTTTCTCCCAATTGTGGAGCGAAGGTTCCTATTAAAGGAGGGGGGACGATATTTTAAGTGTGCGCACTGACCAAGGACTTTCGATCCACTTGTGGAGCGAAACTATTTTCGCTCCACAAGGGGAGTGAAAACCCCTTCTTGAAGGCAGCGCAAAATCAAAGTGTAAAGTAAGGTAAAGTCAGGGTCAAAGGTGGTGTCGCTCCACTAGCGGAGTGAAACTCTCTGTCGCTCCACTTAGGGAGCTAAACTCAAGTAAAAGCACAATGGTCTTGAGATATAAGGCCAAGGGTGCTTTCGCTCCACAAGTGGAACAAAAACATCTTCTTTCCACTTATGGAGCAAAAGATGGCCAGAGTGAAGTTTTCACGAAGGCTTTCATCGAACCAAAGGGATGCTTTCGCTCCAGTTGTGGAGCGAAACTCCAAGCGGGCCCCCAAGCGCAACGAAAGCTACACATAACTGCCATTGATTGCCCAATTGATCCTGAAGTTGTGCTCTGAGCCATCCGATCATGGTGGATCAGGGGAACCTTATGCATTCAATGCTAAGTTATCTATAAAATTGAATTTATGATGTTAAGTCGGTTGCAGATCAAATCTATCTGCCACCATCGCATAAGTGGTTGGGCATTAATGTTTTGAGAGGTGGAGTCCTCTATAAAAGCTAGAATTTTCATTATAAATAAGGATGGACAATCTCTGCTAGAAAAGCAGCTGTGTATCTTGAAATTTACTTCAAAAACACAAACTTTTGGTTTTGGTCTTGAATCTTCTGTCTTTATGTATGCCTTCTATCATGTTATTTCTGTTGGGTTAGTCACTTTGTTATACGACTTGAATTCTGTTTCTGGATTTAGCTATTGGTGAAGGAGTAATGCTGGAGTACCCTTGGAGGTTATGTAGGTGAGAGGATTTTGTGTCAGTTTCTGTTAAAAGCCTATTGTTTTGATTGCTGTTGGTTCGAGTGAAAGTTGTGTATTGTGCTTCTTGTCCATCACCCTCGCATTTCAAGCTTTCAACCTATTTTTTCATTCCTTTTAGTAATTTCCCTCTCTTTCCATATCTTCTTTAACTCTTATCCCAAGCACCATTTTTATTTTATTTTCGGAACCAATCCCACTGGAGATTGGCACAGAGGACATTTCTTTCCTTCGACCATTCAATGCTTAGCAACGGGTCTAAAGTACTGTAGAATCTATACCTAAATGGATTCGATTCCCAACAATAAGTAAAATTTTCAAAATATTATTATATAACTTATTGAGACATTATAATAATACACCTAAAGTTTGCTTTAATATAATAAATTATATTAACAATAAAAATTTAAATAAGATGTTTAAAATTAAAATCTAAAAAATCGTAAAGATAGTAAAACGTAAATGCATCCTCTCATGCATAGAAACTTAAAGGAATACAAGAAAACTTGATGCTACTAAACTTTATAATATTATAATAACCAATACATTCTATTTACATAAGACTAGATAAAGGATACCCATAAATCAAATCATGGAGCCAAGCCTTCTAGACATATGAGGCAGCCATGTGCATGATGAAGCCCATGATGTTTAGGAGAGATTCGACGGCATTCTTCAAATCAAAACATTTGATCATGTGAAGGGCCTCTAAATGCTTCTTTCTTAACGTAATAGTCTATCACATCGTGCCACCATTGCGTGTCGGAGGGAGTACGTCCATGCCTTTGAAGATAAACACGTAGACACGTTTAGTTAATGCCATGCATCCGTAACACCATTTTGTTACGTAGTTTTGCAACCACCACGACCAATTGTTTATTTTTTGGGCAGGAGCAACCATGTCCAAGCTTAACGTATTTTATATACATCAAACCAAGCGTTTACGACTTAAACAGCACGCAACAAAATGCAGTAACCTTGAAAAGTACATTGTGTTTTTTTGACACTCAAGATTAAGTTTGAAGGTCGTTATTAGTCTGTTAAATAAATATTAAATATAAAGTTAATAGGACTTAAATTATTTAAAAAATTTATTTGAGTAAATATTTTATTAATTAACTTCTTTTGGAGGTTGTTATTATAAAAAAAAAATTAACAAAACCTTAATTATTTAAAGAATAAACCAGTACCAACTTGCCTCTTTTGAATTTTAAAAAGAGTATTTTAAATAATAATTAATTTAGAAAGCCGGCAACTTATGTTTACAGTTACAAAGAAAAGCCATGGAAAATCCAATATTCATAACAAAGATAGATGATACGTATCCCCAACCTGACCCATTCATAACTTTTTGACAAAATTCACAAGTTGACGTTAACAAAGTTGGTTAAATAAATGTAAACTGCATGTCAAAGTCTGAAAAAAATAGTTTACATCTGCATGGTAAATCTATTAGATTCGATGTATGGATCTGAAAGGAAGGATTTTGGAAAAACCCAAAGCGAAAAACTTGCTTTTGCTGAGAAACGCAACTTTGAAGGTGAAGGAGATTCTATTGTCATCCTGGCCATATGAATAAAAAATTAGTTCTGCTTTGAAAATAAAATTTATAGTTTGTTCTAACGAGAAGCGTTTTATAATCCTAGCTCCATCATGTTCTTTTTGTTTTGTATCCTTAAGATCCTTTGTTCTAATGAGCAGGTCTTTTTATCAACTTTAATTATAATTGAAGAATATTGAAGAATAAATGGGTTCTTATTAGTTATATAAGGATTACAATTTTGTTTTGATATATAATTATAATTTAAATGATAAATATTTAAAGGTTTTAGTAAAATAATAAGTGGTTGTGATAAGATTAAAGATTTTAATTTTATAGTGAAATTTAAGTGAGTTAGAGGGTAGGACAATTCTTTAAGGGAGGTTTATGGTTCGAATCTCCACCCTACCAAAAATATATTGAATACCTAAATGATAATGCTAGTAAGGCAGGATGCAGGATAAGACAGGGCACAGGACACGACTTCCAAATAATTTTGATGGTCGTGGTTTCTTAAACCAAGACACCCGTAAAAGTTTTAAACGGTGGGCTATATCACCTTGTACTCTGAAGTTCCTGTTTACCTATACAAAATAAAAAGGAAAAAATTATGGACATTTAAATTTTACAAACGTAATCTATAAGGAATTCGAGGACAATGCTTCCGCTCAAATTTTAGGAGTGGACAGAGATTCCCATGTCTACTACTTAAAAGTCAAAAAAGCACGCACTTTCGAAGCTTAAAAGAGAAGGCAAACGCAAAGCCGTAGGAACTGCAACAGGAACAGGATATCACCACAATCAACGCAAGCCCGCCAGCACAATCATACAAATACACGTTCACGATCCTTCCACCTCCAATTCAGGCCATCCTGACCACATCCATATCGAAGTAATGCCCTTATAATACTTTCTTTTGAGAGGTCCCATGAAGATCAGGAAGGACACCACCATTCCCCTCTCCTCCTCCTCCTCCTCATCTACCTCAATAATGAGAGCGGTGGTGGTGTGCTTCTCTGTGGGATTCACAGCCCTCGTCTTTACCATAACCTTCCTCAATATAACAGAAATCAAGCAAGTAGTCCACGGCCCTGCCAGATTCAACAGAGTCCTGCAATATGGGGATAATTTCAATTCCTCATATTTGGTAAAACCAGGTGACAACACTTATGCTGTTGTCCAGGGCACTCAGATCTTCATCAACTGCACATGCCCACATCAAGTTGTCAACTGCACAAAGGATAAAGAAGACAAGAAGGAAGAAGTGGCACCCATCAATAAATCTGATGATGATCGGTTCAGCATTCTGATTGCGATCCTGACCAGGGCAGATCTCTATGAGAGAAGGCATTTTCTCCGAATGGTGTATGGGATCCAATCCACAGCCCATGCCAGGGTGGACGTGAAGTATGTTTTCTGCAGTCTCTACAAGGACGACCAGAGAATCCTGGTGCCTCTTGAGATCATGAAGTACAATGACATCATCATATTGGACTGCGAAGAAAACATGAACAATGGCAAGACTTACACATTTTTCTCCAGTCTTCCAGGGATGGGACTGCACTATGACTATGTCATGAAGGCAGATGATGATATTTATATAAGGATTGATAGGCTTGCTGAGTCACTCAAGCCTCTCCCAAGGAATGATACCTATTATGGGTTTGTTATTCCCTGTGACAGCATGGACCCCTTCAACAAGTATATGTCTGGGATGGGGTTTGTTCTCTCATGGGATTTGGTGGAGTGGATTCGGGAGTCACCTGTGCCCAAGAATAAGACAGAGGGGCCTGAGGATATGATGGTGGGGATATGGTTGGATGAAGGGAAGAAGGCCAAGAATAGGTTTAACAACAAGCCTGCCATGTATGACTTCCCCCTGGCCAATGGCGTTTGCTCTCATGATCTCATTCCTGACACCATTGCTGTTCACAAGCTCAAGGACAGGCCCCAATGGTTTGATGTGCTTACGTTCTTCAATGTTACATCTGCTGTCAATGAGTCCAAATTGTACCATCTTTAGTAGGTTGATCACAATGCCTAGTGGAGTTGTCTCTGAAGAAGATTCTTGTTTTTTTTTTTATAACAGTTCTCTTATGTTCTTAGATCAATAGTGAGTACATGCAGTTGGTTGTATTGCTCCATATGAGACAGCAGCAGATAGATTTGACCATCACTGGATTCAATTTTTTAAAGAATTTTTCATCATAACATCTCTTCAGCTCAGAAGTGAATAGACAGAGTGAAGAGTGAAGAGAGAACTACCTTCCAATGCTTTCGTGCCTTCGGCTTGGGTTATTAATAAAATATTTGAAAAAAGTTATTGTCAATTTTTCCATTTTAGAGATCAAGTTGAGCCTTTGATTCTTAGCATTGTTTCAATGATTCTTGTAATACTGAAGCACATTTTTTAGAGAAAGTAATATTGCTTTGTGCATATTATGCATGTTTAAATATTGGATTTCAATATAAAAAGATAGAGGCACCAAGTTCCCTTTTCCACGGAAGGAATATTGGGGAACTTTTGATGCCAAGCCTTTTTTTAATTCTAATTTGGGTTAAGATGGGAAGGGAAGTCAACGAAGTTTGTTGAGAACTTTATATTAATTTATATGCAAACTATTTTTTAACATTAGTGAGATTATAGGTCATGAGATATGTTAATGGAGGAAGTTGTTTATTATATATATATATATATATATAATTAAAAGTTGTAAGTTTATTATAGTAGTAAGGGTTTTGGCCTTTTTTGAGAGGTCCAATGTTCAAACCCTACTCAGTATGAGGGAACTAGGATCTCTTATAAAAATTTAGCATTAGCTTAACTAGTTAGATTTCTCAACATTTAAAGAGAAGACCAAGGTTCAAATCTTAACAAACGATATATGTGTAGATAAAAAACGAACAACATCAATGCAAAGATAAAGTAACAAAAAGCACAATAACAACACAAGATTGCACCGAACGAATAATCTTTTATTTATGTGGGCAGATCTCCCAGTTGTACAATGAATGTGCTTCAATATGGGATTTTACAATGCTTTTGATATAGATTTACAAGATGCTAGGGTTTTGAAACCTTAGTGCAATGAATAGCTGGTGTCTTCTCGCTCCTCTTCAATCTAAACAAGAGTTACGAATGAGATTGTGTATCCCTACGGAATCACCCTAGCTTCAATAGCTTCCATAAATATGATTCCTACACTTGCAAACAAAAAAATAACAAAAATAGATTAGAAGCACCTATGACGGCTCCATTGCGTGAGGCCCTCTAAAAGATAAAACTGATAAAACCCTAGTAGAATGAACTGTAAACATAAATGCAAGAATGCAAGTAAATGATGCAACAAATATTCTTACCTTGTCAAATGCCAATTTCTATTTTTAATTTTGTTGTCGATGGTCTCGAGGACGTTTGAATGACACTCGAGGGGTGAAGGATTGCAGATCTACAACGAGAAATACCCGAAGGTATTCTACGATGGTTGTGGATGTCCAAAAGGGTTCTAGAAATACCTAGAGGTGTTTTGTGGACTCTATAAGGCATTTGAGGGTTGAGGAAAGAGTTGTAAAACTAGATCTGGTTCGTGAGGGTTTGGTGGCGATGGAAATGGACGATGTGATGGCAGTGACAAGGGGCGAGGATGATAGCGAAATGGCTAGGGCTAGCATTCATGAACTCTCTAAGGGCTTAAGAATTTCTAAATATTCTAAGAGAGCTTAAGGGGATTAAGGGTGTCAGCCCTTTGATTCATCTTTTATAATCTACCCTTGAACATGTTAGGGTTTTCGATGATGCAAAATGGGTGGCCACGATTAAAACATGAGGAAGAGTGGAGATTAAGCTTGGGTAAGTGGCATGGATTGAGATGGATGGATGGTTGAGATTAAAACGTGGTAGATGACTAGGATTAATTCATATAAATACATATATATTTATTAAATATATATAAATATAATATATAAAATATTAATATCTATATATATTAAGTAAATACACACACACACACACACACACACATATATATAATGGGTGGCTATGATTGGAGGAAATGAATGGATGATAAGTGGCTAGATTTTGGTGTCTATAGATGGCCCTTTTTGTACCATGTTGCATAAAACACAATGAGATGTAAAAATACAAGACACCTAGTTTGGCATAATGAAGCAACTTTCTTTCCTTGGAATGCAAAGACGATTTTCAAGACAAAGAATTTGTATGTGTAGCTTACCCTCTCAATTGGTGAATGAGTGAAGAATGAGTCTCACAAGCCAATTGATAGAATTGTGGGTAATGAATGCAGTTGAGTTGTAAGTGCAAGTGTATGATGTTAATACAGATGATATGAATAATGCAAATTGTTGTCATTTTTGCCTCAACAGATTAAAAGAGTTTTTACCAAGTGTAGATGCCATGATAATGTAAGATGTATCCCGTTGTGGGAAATAAAAATTAAATTTCTTTACCTCAAGTTTGGGATGATTCCATACTAGTGAAGAAAGTGCCTTTTGGTGTCATTGAAATGTAGAGATGCATATGTAGAAAAAAAATAGTCTATCCTCGGGGCCACTCATGATTGGAGCTAATTCCCACATGAAATTCCTAAACGGTTGCTCAATCACTTTAACCGGTATGGATCCTGGGATACTGATGCTGTTGCAAAGAAAATGATGAAAGTTATCCATGTTGGGAACCCCATGGAAAATGACATCAATGACAATTGCTAAGCAAATTGGTCTTGGCATAGTCTCACTCAAAAGATGAGAGACCAGAAGTAAT
The DNA here is from genome assembly GCA_028583015.1 of Wollemia nobilis. Taxonomy (NCBI): domain Eukaryota; kingdom Viridiplantae; phylum Streptophyta; class Pinopsida; order Araucariales; family Araucariaceae; genus Wollemia; species Wollemia nobilis. Next base: position 7,457,386 of record JAQPPZ010017086.1, read on the forward strand.
TTTGTTTTTGAACAAGGAGATGTTGGATGATGAAAATGACCAAGAATCCTTATGGTTATTTACCCATATTACTGAATTGCATGGACAACCAATCACTAAAATCACCAAATAAATAGAATAAACCACTAGATACGAGGTTCACTTGAAATTGTATGTGAACTTGGAAAATGTTTGATGCAAATGTAATTGTTGGTGGATTTGATGATGTTGAAATGAAAATATGATGATGAAAAATACATTTATTAATGGATTGCATGAGTTTATGAAAATTTGCATTATTTTGGAGCATTTTTAGAGAAATTTTGGATAATTTTACAACTTTTTGGTTGTAAACAAAAGTTAACTGCCCAAATTAGTCCATGCTATCACAAAAATGAATGAAATTATGAAGTGGATGATGAGGTTGATGAATGTGGTCATTTTGTGAAAATTTTGACCTTTATGGTGTATTTTGAAGCTTGTAAGGTGATTTTATGACTTTTGATTGCAAGCAAAAATTAACTACTCAAACCAATTCTGGGTTTCACAAAACATTATATGATGATGAAATAAATGTATGGATGCAATATAGAGTGATTTTGTGGAGGTAACCTACATTTTTAGATCATTTTGGTCTTTCTACCAATTTTGAAGCCAAACGTCGGTGAGCTCCCACATCATGCATATACATCGACAAGAATTAGCCATTCGACAGATGCTGGTTAGTGTTTCAATGCACCTGTGAACACCCATGGGTGTTTTAGTGTATCAAAATAGCTATAAATAGTTTGTAGAGGTAAAGTCAGATTCATTATTGCATTCACAAGTTCCAGAAGCTACACTTGAAGAAGGGTGAGCGAGTGAAGAAGTAAGGTGGAGTGAGAAAGTGTGGTAGAGTGGAGGCTATGGGGATGGAGGGTGTGGATGTGCCAGCAGGAGAAGAGATGCAGGTGGTTGAGGTAAGTGCCCTTGACACTCATGTTTGGACTTTGTGTAATTTTTTTTTGAAATTATGCAATGCATTTGATATTAATGTGTTTGCCTTGTGTATGTGTTACACAACAACTGAAGATCTTGGAGGCTTGACATTAATTCTCTCCTATCATACCAGGGGTGTGAAAGGCATTACGAGATGAATAGTGGAATTGGTTGGAGATTGTGGGGCTGGCTGGGGTAGCTTGGATTGATGTGGTGAGGGCGGATGAGGGGTATCTCTCTACTTTTGCAGAGATATAGGATCCAGATCAGGGAACCTTTCAAATCTCTACTGGTGAGATGATAGTGATACTTGAGGATGTATACCACATCCTAAAAGTACCAGTGGAGGGGTTACATGTTGAGGTTGGACACGATAAGGAGCATGAGATGAATCAAATCTTTGGAGATGAATGGTAGGATGCAAGTGTGAAGGGTGTATCTAGCTTGCACAACTAATCATTTAATTATCAATCTATGTCTTAATCAATTTAAAGAATAAATATATCATATAAATATTCCATGACATTAATTCATTCCTTAAGATCAAATTACAGAAAAGATATAATATTTTAAATGCGATTATTTTTAATATGAAATTAACTTAATAAATGTGAAATGGACCTAATGAATGAATGTGTGTGGATCCATGTGCAACTAATGATGTTTTAACTATTTTACTTTTGAAATAAATGATGCAAATTAATTTCTATTAATTATATTTTATACTAATCTAATCCTATTCTATTACAGGAGTGGAAGAACAAGGATTGGTCTTTTAGAAGTGGGCCCTGCCTTCGAAAAGGTTAGTATATTTATCTTATCCTCTATGCTATTTTACCTCAGTACTACTAATATTTCATTTAACCTATTCTAACTATTAACTATTCATTGATGCAGGAAAAGTAAATATTTTACAGAAGGAAATAAATCATTGCAAAATACAAAATAACATTGCGAGAGATATGGAAAAATAATACTATTTTATTGTTGAGATTCAATCATGTACATTGCTGGAAATGAAAACTACAAAGATTTTATCAAGGAGATGAAACCCATGTAGGAGGTGGCCTGGTTGGGATATTTCTCTCTTCCTTTACCTTATGTACCTGTGCCCTTCCTACTACTGGATCTATTGGGATATCTACAGTTATGGTTTTGATATGCTCTACATCCCTGGATCCACTACTGTGAGACTCACTCTATGTTTCTTATGTATTTGGAGGCGGACCTGCTATCTCTGTAGCACGATTGATAATTTCATCAATATTGATGGGCATACCTACCTTAAGTGCTAAGTTATCTGGCCATATCCCTATATCCTTGGATGGTTCTGAATTTGATGGTTGACTTGGTTGAGGTAGTTCGGATTGTGGTGTTGAGTTGTCTTCCTCTAACACCTTGGAGAAGTCAATAATCTTGGCAAAGTTGATCGATTTCCTTTGTTTCCTACCAACTGTAGCACTCTTCTGAGGAGATGGACTGACAGTCATCGGTGCAATGACTGAATCAACCAATTTCACCACCTTTCTCTCCATCAGTTTCCTAAGGATATCGCTCTGGACGGTAAGGGATTTGGTCACCATTGTAGCATGTTTTTCAACCAGTGTTGTGAGCTCATCAATTTTGATGTGCAATAAATTTTATTGCATCTTAAGGAATTCAATAGCATCGGATGGCCCTGCAATAGGTGAGTGTAAAGTAGGCCTAGGTGTTTCTTCTTGTAAAGGTACTTCTTCTCTGAGAGGTGTTTCCTGAGATGATTCTGCTATAGGAGATGATTCTCTATTGGTATTACTTGGAATAAATTTCTCATATTTTGATTTTCTGGTAGATTTAGAGGTTGTGGCTGATTTGGAGGTGGTGGGTCATTTTTGAATAGGAAGATCTTCTGAACTTACTTCATCAGACTCAGACTCCTGAACTGGTTCAAACTCACTAGGTTTGGACATTGGAGAAACATTAGCCCCGTCGACCAAGGTACTCCATGCAATTTTTGCCTTAGCAGCTTGGTGTAAGACCAATAACTTAATTAAGCCATGATAAGAGATAAGATGTAGTTTAGGGGCTTCATAATCATTTAATGACTGCACACGGAGGATGGTAGCTTTCAAAGAATGAAACAAAAAGTAAGGTAAGTTAATTATGCAGTCTTCCCTCTCGAGAAATTTTAGATTTAAGAGCATCTTTAAATGGTATCCACCGTAGCTAGACAACCTGCCCTCAAGGGTAAATAATTTCATCACAATTGTAACTGCCTCCTACCATTTTATTGGTAGAGAGGAGGTGGCTACTCCCTTTATCCACCCATTCCTATCCTTGGTAACTGAACATCTCTCCCCAAATTTTTTGACCATCTTATTCACCCCCTTGTAGGTAGATTTAAAGTATCTCTGGCCAGTTTTTGATAGGCTCAAGACTTCTGCAATTAAACTAGAGGAAATTTCTATTTTGACTCCCCCGACATGAGTTTCCATGGAAGCACGATTACAGTTCAGAATGAACTATTTTGCGACACCCAGATCATGGCCTTGGTATTTCGTCAAGGCATCCCACCATCGGGCTCCCTGAAACAATTTCTTTACTGCATCACTCGGGTTTTGGGTTTCAATTGATGAGGGTTCACTTTTCTTATGGAACGTAGCCCTAGGCATGATGGCAGTTTTAAGGAAAGTAGGGTTTAGTAGTAGGACACAGTAGAAGGAACCCTACATCATGAAAAATAGAATGAATGCATTGCATGAAAACGTAAAAATTTTCAATTTATTTTTTTTTTTTTCAAAAGGAAATCATGAAATTATCTTAAATTTTGTAGTTTTATTTTCCTAAAAACAAAAAATAGATATTTTTTTGATTTTATAGATATATATTTTCTGGAAAATATCATGAAACATTCAAAATTTCCATAGAATGATATACGTAAATTCCTTTTTAATATTTGTAAGAGAAAAACAGGAGAACTTTGAAATGTTTTAGGAATTTTTATAGAACTTTGAAAACCCTTCAAGAATATTTGTAGGAGAAAAACAGAAAAACTTAGAAATTCATTAGAAATTTTAAGGAGAGCTCGAAACAAAAATAAATTCTTCTTTCAATTTCTTTTCAAAACATAATATTCCACATTTTTAGAAAATTTAGGAAAAATTCCACAAATTTCTGAGTGAAAATAGAGAAGCCTTCGAAATTCCATCCTTCTACTTAATTCAATAAATTTTGGTTTTTCATAGAAAAAAACAAATTTTCTTTTAATTTTATTTTTCACAACATAATTTCATAGAATTTCTAGAGGGTTTCTGAAATTCTCTCAAAAACAAGGTTGCTTGCAGAATTTAAGAGGAAGGGTTTTAAATTCCCTCCTTCCATAATGGCTTCTAAACACATTTTCAGACAATTAAAGAAATTCCCCTAAATTTCTTCATGCAATTCCTACAAGAATAATTTCGTAAACCCAAAATGTTTTCTGAGCAAAATCCCTAAAAAAAATTATAGTGGAATTTTTACCTTACAATCGATGTTCACTTCTTGTTTTACCTCGACTTCTACTTCTAGAATCATCTACAACTCAAAATTCTTCATCCTTCTACAACTACACAACTTCCTCAATGGGTTACGTCATTTATGGGTGAAGACTGAGTGCAAGGTGGTGGATTAGGGTTTCTTTTACCCTAAATTAACTTCTAATTTCCCATTAAACCCTTGTCATTGGATTATTTCCAATCCGATGGAGGAGATCTTATGTTGGGTTGAACTTTTCGCATATGCAGCATTGTCGACACTTGTTGAGTTTCCAGCCCTAGATTTATTTGCTAATCAACAGTTGAAGTTGTTGATCTGCGACTCTGCTTCGTATAGGGTGCATGGGTACGATGACATTGATCGGGGTGCCTCCCCTTTTCACCATACCTTGGTACATTCCATGCAGGTTTATTTATCACCACTTTGACGAATGGGGGGTCCACATGTCATCACCAAAGATTAATTTTCTTGTCACATCATCATGTTTCACCATGCTATGTTGCTAACTTAACCTTGATGTGGCATCATTTTCCCCTAATTGCCTTTGTTGGATGTGCTAACCAATAGAACATCTCCAAATCATTTCTTAGGTTTGACTTTTCGCCATGTCATTCATCATTTTCCACCTTCGCATCACTTGCCTCGCAAAATTTATTAATTTCCATGGTTGAGGTTTTAATTAATACATGGCTACTTTAACCCACATGACTTCCAATGCTCACATGGCTATGAAATGGTGGTGAGGTGTACCTTTCATCAACTTGCATGGTAAACAAGACTTCATGGTAAAAATTAAATAATGTCAATCATGCCACGAAAGAATGTCATCAAACCCATTTTTTGCCTTTTTATTAAAATAATTATTATTTATTCTTTAAACTTCTGCCAATTAAAATGAATTTAAAATATTTTTAAAATACGATGAATGACTTCTATAAATACGATGGATTTAAGAGTTATTTGAAGTCCAATGTATAGCTCACATCATTAAAGTAAGTTTAAAAATTATTTGGAGTCCGACGCTTAGCTCTTAGAATTTCCCACCAAAATGATGCTTCCTTCAAATTTAATTTTCTCGCCAAAACACTTAGTTTTTTTTTAAATGCAAGTCTACGGAAAGCTTGCTACTGAAAAATTTGCTACGAAAAATTCTTTAATGAAAACATTATTAAGAGTTCATTTTATTGCAAATTTTTTCTCCCCCAAACTATATTATGGACTTAATATATTAGCCTTATACCTCCCCCCAAACTATAATTTTGGCTATATAGCCAAAACAAAAATAGAGGGAAAAAGATGTTGATATTTATTTATTTTATTTTATTTATTTAATGGTATGGGGGTAAATATATAGATATATTTTATTTTATTTTAATTTATTTTATTATTATTATATATAATTTATTTTATTTTATTTATTATTATTTTTATGGAAGATTTTCTTCTTTTAATTTCATAAGGAGTTCCATGTGGATGCAAATCGAATATCAATCATCAATATATAAAGTGGATCTTTTACCATAGACTTGGATAATATCAACAGGAAAATAGGATAGTTGTCTTGATGTCATTTTGATGGCTTTTCTTTCTTTTGGGAGTATACCTATTTTTGCTGCTCTTATAGGGTGCAAAGCTTTGGGGAATTGGATTCCCAACCACTCTATCAGAGTCCTGATGGGAATTGTAACCCTATCCTTATTGCTTTGTCCCTATAAGTAAATATCGAGGTTCTTGGGAAATACAAACCACATTTTTGTAGGATGAGATAAACTATAGTACCTACATATGGAATAGAAATTTGCTCATGACTTTTGCTTGCTTACAACATTCTAGAGTTGTTTTACAAAGACTCAAACATCCTAGTGACTTTGAACAAGTTCATCTATTCATCTCACAGATCAATATGATGCTAAGGGTGTCCTAATATTTTCAAGCCTCTCAAGGACCAACTATGTGTGTAGTGAATGTTCATTTCTCATCATGAGTAAGGATTGAGTAAACCAATGGTCACTTATGCCAACAAGCTAGCTTATCTATGAGCATCCATAGGTCTTGTCTAGACTTAGCGCTACTACATAAGGATACCTTATTTCCAAACAGGTTTCATTCAACCCATTGTTGTAATGAGGATCACCCCATGGTTTTTGAAATACTAAGAATTCTAGGGATTCAAGCTCTTCACCCTTCTTTTATTTGAATTTTATTTGGGATACTTGCTCATTTTGAGAGGAAGCAAGGGATTTTTATTGCTTTTTGGGATTCTTGCTCATTTTAAGGTGGAGAAAGGAGATAATTTTTGGGATACTTGCTCATTTAGAGAGAGAAAGGGATTTTTTTTTCAAGGATGAAGGGGGAGCTTGTCCTTTTGCCAATTCATTAGCTTTTCTAGACCATGCACATAATTGGATAAGTAGGGGAAACCTGTTCACTCTTATGGCAATAGTAACTCATGGGTTAGTCTTTCCAAACTTCACAATGTTTTTATTTATTATAATGTGCATAGTCCAAGAGGAAACTTGATTGACTAGGAGCAACTTATAACATCCAAAGATTATTTGATTTTCAATGAAGATTTGCTCAAAACACTAGTGGTGGCTGAATAATTGAAAACACCTAGATTTTGATTTAGCAAACAAAGGTATTATGCAAGATGTGGTAGTAATTTTCCTACAAACTCACAAGCTGATAAAAATAAAGAAATATCTTTTTAGGATATTTTTGAAACAATATTGAGATTGAAGAATTGATGAAGAATGAGGTGAAAGTATTGCAAATATTGGAACTCCATTATGAAACAAAAAGAAGCATAATCATTTTTTATGTACTTTTTATATGTATATATAAAAAAAAAAAAAAAAAAAAAATATTATATATATATATATTAGATATAAAGCAACAACTTATTTAATAGGTAGTATATTTTTTGCTTGTTAAAGAGAAGTATTTATTCAATAGTAGTGATTTGCAGTTTAGATATACACTGCAAATCAGTTTGTTGCTTAAGATGGTGCATGAATTCTTCTTTAGAAAGTGGCTTTTTATATAATTTAAGCCTATGTCCATTAACTAGCAATTTTATGGTTGAGTCATCAATAGGCTTGAGTTTTACTATATCATTTTTGAATATCTCTTCAATTTCATAGGGCCCAAGCCATCTTGTCCTTAACTTCCCCTAAAAATCATGGAAGTGGGAGTCAAATAGCAAAGCCCAGTCTCCTGGTTGAAACATTCTAGGTACAATGTGTTTATCATGCCATTTCTTCCTTTGTTGTTGTGTTAATTCAGTTCTATGAAGTGCTTCAAGTCTCCTTTCATCAAGAATATTTAATTTCTCTAACCTAGCCCTTTGTGCTTGATCTAAGTTCATATCGAGTTGTACTGTTGTGCGAAGAGTCTCAATTTCAAACTCGATGGGCATGATGGCTTGCTTACCATAAGTCATCTCATAAGGTGTTAAACCAGTGGTAGTCTTCCAAGTTGTGTTATAAGCCCATACAACTTCTTTCAATATTTCTACCCAATCTATTCTACTAGTGGCCATAATTTTAGTTATTATCTTTTCAAGCTCTCGATTGGTTACTTCCACTTGTCCATTGGCTTGAGGATGATATGGTGAAGTTTTTCTGTGTTTTATTTGATATATTGTGGTGAAATTTTCTATTACTTTAGAGATAAATTGAGTTCCTTGATCCGAAACTAGTTCTCTAGGTGCTCCAAAGTGCAACATAATGTGTGAATAGAGAAAATCAGTGATAGGTTCAACTTGTGCTCATGGCATAGCTTCTACCTCTACCCATTTTGTAACATAATCTATGCACACAAGTATATGTTTATTATTTGCACTCGGAGGATCTATAGGTCCAACAAAGTCAATTCCCCACTTCTCAAATGGTTCAAACATAATTTGGGGTACCAAGGGCATCTCCATTGTAGGGGTTGGTTTACTAGCCCTTTGGCATGCATCACATCTATCAACAAATTGGTGAACATCCTTATTTATAGTAGGCCAAAAGTATCTAGTTTGGAATATTTTACTAATTGTTCTTTGGGCTGCATAATGACCTCCACAAGGTTCTTCATGTGCTGCTCTAATGATATCATACACATCTTCTTCATGCACACATCTCCTAACTACATGGTCTGGGCAAGACTTGAATAAAATCCCATTAATCCACATGTAAGGGCCACTCTGATGTATTAACTTTCTTTGCTCATAAGGTGTGAAATTTTGAGGTATCTTTCCCATTACCAGATAATTTACTATATCAGCATACCATGGAGAAAAAATAGAAAGAGCAAATAGATGTTCATCTAGAAAACTATCAGGAATTAATTCATCATCATCAAGTATTTGCATACGAGATAAATGATCTGCAATGACATTGTCTTTGCCTGCTTTATCTATAATTGTGACATTAAATTATTGAAGCAAAAGAAGCCATCTAACCACCCTACCTCCTACTATGGCTTTGTTCATTAAATACTTAATGGCAGAGTGATCAGTATGAACAAATACTTCATACCCTATTATGTAATATTTAAATTTATTAATGGCATGAACTACAACCAAGAATTCCTTCTCAATAATTATATAATTTAGTTCAGCCCCATGTAAATTCTTACTTACATAATAGATAGCATAAGGTATTTTATTTTCTATTTGTTGAAGTATTGCTCCTATTGCATATGTTGAGGCATCACAATGGATATGAAAGGGTAAATTCCAGTTTGGCCCTCTTAAGATTGGAGCAGTAATCAATTTTTCTTTTATGATTTCAAAAGCTTCTTGACATGCTTCAGTCCATTCAAATTCACTATCTTTAGTTAAGATTTTAAGCATAGGAGAAGCAATTTTCTAAAATCCTTAATGAATCTTTGGTAGTATCCTGCATGCCCTAAAAATCTTCTTACCTCTATTTGAGTTTTTGGAGGTTGAAGAGATTGAATAACTTGTATTTTTGTAGGATCTACCTTAACACCTTCTTCGGATATGTAATGTCCTAAAACAATACCCCTCCTCATCATCATGAAACACTTTTCATGACTTAGAGAAAGGTTTTGCTTTATGCATCTAGCTAGGACTTTTTGTAAACTTGCTAGAGTTTCTTCAAAGGTGTCACCGTAGACTGTAAAGTCATCCATATAAACTTCTACGCATTCATTAATCATATCAACAAAAATAGTGAGAACAACTCTTTGGAATGTAGCAGGTGCATTGCATAGTCCAAAAGGTAATACTCTATAAGCATAAGTTCCTATGGGACATGTAAAAGTGGTCTTCTCTTGATCTTCTTCAGCTATTGAGACCTGATTATATCCACTAAATCCATCCAAGAAATAGAAGTATTTCTTACCAGCTAGAGTGTCAAGGACTTGATCAATGAAAGGCAATGGGAAATAGTCCTTCTTTATCACTTTATTTAGTTCTCTGTAGTCTACACAGATTCTCCATTTACCATTATTTTTAGGAACTATTACCAATGGTGAAACCCATTGACTATCAGAGATAGGGTATATAAATCCTGTGTTTAAGAGCTTAACAATTTCTTCCTGAACTATATCTTTCATAGCTGGATTTAATCTTCTTTGAGGTTGTCTTACTGGGTGACAACCTTCTTGAATGAAAATACGATGGGTACAAATACTCGGATGTATCCCTTTCATGTCCTCATAATTCCATGCAAATGTTGTCCAATGCTTCTTTAACACTTCTATCAGTTGTGATTCCTGAATGTTTGTAAGCTCATTGCTTATATTTAAAGTTTTTCCAGATGTAATATCTATTTGTTTATAATTATTATCTATACTCATTATTTCATGTTTAAGAGTGTTTAGTTGATAATTGTAAGGGACCATCTGATGAGGGTAACTTGTGCTTGCTTCACTATTAGTCATGGTAACTTCATTAGCACCTTGTTCCTCATCAAGAAGTGAAGCTAAAGGCCCTTCAATTTCTTGTTGAAAACACTCTCCTAACATATTGATTGATAAATTTTGTAGATCATCTAAGTCTTTAGGAGAATCATACCAAAATTGGTTTGAAAAATCATTGTCTTTTATTGATTCAGGAAATAAGCTAAGATTTTTAGTATACTTGCCATTTGAAATAGTCATATTCCCAGATCTACAACTAATATAAGCATCAACTATTGCAAGCCATGGTCTTCCCAATATCAAGGGGTGTCCCCCTAACTTTTTCTTTGGCTGTAAGACTATAAAGTCTACAGGGTATTCCCATGAACTTACGAAAACTATAATATCTTCTAGTTTCCCTTTTGGTTTAATGGTAGATCTATCTGCAAGTTGAAGCACTATAGAGGTTGGTTGAATCATGTGTACCCCTAAATATTCTATTGTTTCCTTTGTCATGACATTTATGGTAGCCCCTAAGTCTACTAAGACATTATGCAAGGTTGTCCTACCAATGTGAACTGTGAGTATAGGTACTCCAGGGTCTGTATACTTTGGTAGCAATTTCTCACCAGTCATGATTTCAGATAGTTGCCCAATAACTTGAATAGTCCTAGGTTCATTCCTCTTTCTCCTTTGTGAATTTGTTATACTTTTTACCAATTTGGAGTAGATGGGAATGTCTTTAATAGCTTGTAAAAGAGGAATTCTAATAGAGACATTTTCCAATTCTTGAAGAAAATTAAAAGTTGGTTTAGATGGTTCTTTAGGTATAGCCAGTATTTCAGGAAATGGAGCTCTTATTTCTTTTTGAGAAATTTGAACTTCTTTCTATTGATCCAACACTTCTTCTGGGGGAATTTCTATTCCTTCCTCACATTTATCATCTTGTCCTTTTTCTTTGCTCAAGTTTTTGGTAGGTTCTTCAAGTTCTATGAGGGTTGCTCTATGATCTTCCAATACTTTTCTAGATCTTAATTGAATTTGTTGACAAGGCATTATAGATATTGAACATGCCTCATTTGTTTCATAGACCTATTGAGTGTTTTTATTATTATTGGGATTAGGCACAGGTTGAGCTGGTAAAGGTGGTTGTTTAGGAGGATTGTTGTTTGGAGGTGGAAGGAGTCTATTTTGAGGCTAGTTTTGAGGTACTTGCCCCCTAAATTGATTTTGAAAGTTTTGTTGTTGGGGCTGTCCTTGAGACCAACTAGGTCCTATCTAATTGTATTGGCCATTCCAACTAGATGCATTTTGATTTTGGCCTGCCATCCATGGAGGTGAATTTCCATATGAATTGGGCATGAATTGTGTCCAAGGAGGCATGTTCCAATCTTGATTATATTGATTCCAACTTGACCAATTTGGAGGATTTGACCAATAATTAGGTCTTTATTGGTTGGAATAATTAGAGTTTGACCAATTGGGTGGACCATTAAATGGACCATTCCTTATTTGAGCTATAAAGTAGACATCTTCTACCTCTTCAACCTCAAGCTCTTTTATAGCGGTTTTGACAGCTGAGATATATTTACAATTTTTAGTATTATGGTTTTTATCACAAATTTTGCAACAGGCAAAAATGTTGGAAATATTTGTAACATTCAAAGGGCATTCCCTTAGATTATATTTCTTTCTACATCTATGACAATATATCTCTTCAATATTTTGATCCTTTGGTTTCTTATCCATGAGGTCGAGGGATGATGTTAATGTGCTTAATAAATCAGTTTTGAGATTTTCTAGCATATTATCGATTTCAGCTCATGTTACTCCTCCTCGATGATGGGTATTTATTACTTCTTAATGGTTTATTCCTTGAGTAATTTTTACAGATATTTATGATCTCTCCTAATCCCATATGATGGATATCCCCCTTTACCATAAGGTTTAGTATGTCTAAGACATCTTCCTTAAGCCCTTTTAGAAAAAGTTATTTCTGAACTTCCTCATCCAACTCAATGTTTACTCTTGATCCCACAAACCAGAATCTCTCAAGATAGTCCTCAAGGGATTCATCATATTTTTTATTCATACAAAATAATTCTGCTTTCTTATCCCAAACTCTACAATAGTCTTGGTATCTTTCAAGGAATATGTATTTTAATCCTTGTTCTCCATCCCATCAGTTGCAAATATTTTCCCCTAGACCCATGAACCATATTAAGGTTGCATCCTTAAGTGTAGAAGGGAATAGTCTTAGTTTTTGCTCATCCATGGTGTAAAAGTAAGCCTGGCACACCACTTCAAATTCAAAAAGGAAGGCATCGGGATCCTCATGTGGTTTCCCATGGAAAGTAGGTAAAACAACAACAGAGACTGATTTTGGTTCTCTTGTTAGCCTATCTTCGGAGAAGGAATTGGAAAGGCAAAAGTCTTTCTCTATCCACCCCCCTTTGGTTTTCTACTTCTCCTTGATCCATTGTTCTTTGCCTTTGGTTTCTATTTACTTCCCCTTGTTCACTACCTTGATCAACCATGACTGAATATAGAATTTCAAGAATTGGACCAGGTATAGGGTCGGTAAAGATAGATGAGGGATCGATATGATCATCAAACTCTGGTTTGGGTAGAAAATATGTTTTGGGATCTTGTTCTAGAATTTCAATTTTCTTAGTTGATGTAGAATCTAAAGATGCAGTTTCGATTTCTTTTAACTCAGAACTTTCAGATTTCTTACTATGGTTTTCTTGGCAATCTACTTCTAGTTTACTGATTTTAATAAATCTACCCTTTGAGTCTCTAGGTCTAAACATAAAACTTTGAAATAAATTTTAGTCTTCCTAGAACAACCTATGAATATCATTGATAGGTTCGAGTTGTTCAGGAGTCATATAATGCTCTTCATTAAATCCAAAGTCTTTTGTTACCAGAGTAATCAATTGGACAATAAAAGCCTATTTTACAATTGGATTAGGGTTCTCGAACTGTAGTTCATAATGCAAGTCTTGACATAGTTCTCTAAAGAGTACTACTCTTGGTGCCCTATGATATCTCTGGCTATATTCTAGGTTTACTTCCCTATCCTCTATTTTTTCTAGGAAACTATGGATGGTAAGGGAATCTTCAAAATACTGATCCCATAGGTAGGTTACTGAGTTTACTATTGCTCTCCTATTCCCTAACCACCATTCACAACTCCTAATAAGTTCAAGGTAGGGTGAGTGATAGTCTGGCCCTAGAATTTGAGCTATGTTTATCCTCTAGATTTGACTCAATTTATCTGATCTATATTTTATGGTATCAAGATGTTTACACAGGTGTTCCCACTCTTCCCCAGATGTTTGGTGTTGTTTTTCAAAAATAAGGTTAACTTCTTGCTCTATCAGTAATTTTCTAAGGTTAATGGATGCAGACTGTTTACTATTTTCCACCATCTAGCAACTTCTACTTCTCTATATATTATTTTTTGTTTTGTTTTTTTTTTGTTCTATTTTTTTCTAAAATAGTTCCTACTATACTGAAACTAAATGGATTGGCCAGATAATTTCAGCATAATAAGAAAAAGTAAAACTATCTTAAAGCAGGTCTTACTGACTAAAATCAAATGGATTGGCTAGGTGATCTCAGGTCAATAAGGGAAAATAAAGCAAATCTTATTATAATGAAATCAAATGGATTGGCCAGGTGATCTCAATATAATAAGGAAAAGTAAAATTATTCTAAAGCAAATATTACTATGGCTGAAATCAAATGGATTGGCCAGATGATCTCAAGACAATAAGGAAAACAAATCTTACTATAACTAAAATCAAACGGATTGGCCAGGTGATCTCAATATAATAAGAAAAGTGTTGTTGTTACCATTTTACTTCTAAGGGATGTTTTCACTATGGTTGTGTCACTCAGTCACACCTACTTCCTGTACTACATTGGGTTTCTACAGGCCAAAGAGTCTTAGATTTAAACTAGCAACAACCACACTCTGCAGGAAAATAAATTGCTGAAAAGTAAATTTGAAAAATAAATTGCTGAAAAGTAAATGTTGAAAAATAAATTCTAGAAAATAAATGACTAAATTCTAGAAAGATAATAAAAACTGATTTTAAGAAAATTGGAACCTAGTCCACCTAAGGTGGAGGATGCTTGGTGTGTGTGTGCATTGATCACTACTTGTGCCACCCTCCACACGCAACTCTATACGTGCGTTGATCACTACTTGTGCCACCCTCCATGTATAGGTAAGCTTCCTTCCTTACATGGTCCAACAACTTGCAGATTAATGTAATGGCATTGCTCTCCCTAACAATGATGCCAAAAATGTCTAGCTTGAAGGGCTAATCATTTAATTATCAATCCAAGTCTAAATCAATTTAAAGAACAGAAAATCCCGTATAGATTATTCCATGACATTAACTAGTTCACTTGATTCAATTCCTTAATATCAGGTTACAAAAAAATAGAATATTTTAAATGTGATTTTTAATATGAAATTAACTTAATAAATATGAAATTAACCTAATGAATGAATGTGTGTGGATCCATGTGCAACTAATGATGTTTTAACTATTTTAATTTTGAAATAAATGATGCAGATTAATTTCTTATTAATTCTACTTTATACTAATCTAATCCTATTCTAATGTAGGAGTAGGAGAATAGGGACTAGTCTTCTAGAAGTGGGCCCTACCTTTAAAAAGGTCAATATATTTCTCTTCTCCTCTACGCTATTTTACCTTAGTACTACTTATTTCATTTAACCTATTCTAACTATTAACTATTCATTGATTGTAGGAAAAATAAAGACTTTACAGAAGGAAATAAATCATTGCAAAATACAGAATAACATTGCGAAAGATATGGAAAAATAATACTATTTTATTGCTGAGATTCGATCATGTACATTGCTAGAAATGAAAACTACACTGAATGACTTCTTCAACTTCTATTATAGAATGCAATCATTGGAGGACAAGAGCGAGGACCTTTTCAAAAGCCTCCTCATTGTAATTTATACAATAATGTTTAATGAAGTCTTCCATAACATTCTCTATCTCTTTCCAACTAACAAATCTAAATCCTAACCTTCATACTAACAATTTTTCTAAACAAATATAATTTCATAACAAGATGGATCTTGGACTAATCAACGCGAGCCCAAGTGCTAAATGACTTATTCTAAACAAATACAACTTTATAACAAATAGGACTTGGACTAATCAATTTAAGCCCAAGTGGCAACCACTTTAACAACTTCTAAATTTAAGGAATAACAAGAATAATCTTTTGCCCTATTCTCAAGGAAAGAGAATATGAGTTGGCAGAATAAATCAACAATTTTGATCCTTCCAAATTTTAATAAAAACTTTACAACTTTTATTAATAATAATCAAAGATGCCAAATATTCTTTTGCCCACATTGACAATCAAATGGGTGATTGTGTATAATATGCTTTGTGTTGGATGTGACATGGCACTTGAGATAATAATGCTCATTCTATTGATTAAAATCAAGGCTTAAAATAGTTATATAGGCTTTGAAAGCCCAAATTGATGCTAACAAACAATATCAAAATAGCCTATGCCAAGTACGGATA
The DNA here is from genome assembly GCA_028583015.1 of Wollemia nobilis. Classification (NCBI taxonomy): domain Eukaryota; kingdom Viridiplantae; phylum Streptophyta; class Pinopsida; order Araucariales; family Araucariaceae; genus Wollemia; species Wollemia nobilis. The sequence goes on from JAQPPZ010017086.1 coordinate 7,473,303, forward strand.
ACACAAAATCCTCTAACCAATAATATGCCTAACAATAAGATGCTTAGAAAAAAATAATCCTTATCAACACGAACTTATTCTAACAATAATTCTTACTTAGGGATAATTCCAACATTCTCCCCCTTAAAGTTGAGAGGGCTGACAAGACAATATATCAGCTTTATATACTGAGCTTTAGCAACTCCTTTGATGAAGATGTCTGCTATGTTGTCCAAAGTGCTACAATGTTTTAGCTCAACCACCTGTTTCTCCACCATGTCTCTAATGAAGTGATACTTTATGTCAAAGTACTTTGACCTGCTGTGATGGATAGGATTATGTGCCAATTGAATGACACTCATATTGTCACAATATAATATGGTAGGATAATTTTGTCTTTTATTTGTTTCTTGAAGTACTTTTCTCAACCATAAGGTTTGGGTACTAGCATTTGTGATTGCTATGTACTCAGCCTTAGTAGATGATAGTGCTACAATAGTTTGCTTTTTAGAACTCCAAGTAATGAGTCATAACCTAAGACTAAAACAATTCCCTGAAGTAGATTTCCTATCATCTATATTGCTGCCCCAATCACTATCACTAAAGCCAACTAATTTTACAAAATTACATTTGTGGTAATGGATCCCATAATCTAATGCACCCTTTACATATCTCAAAATTCTTTTAGTTGCTTGTAGATGAAGTTCAGAAGGATCAACCATATACCTTGAAACTAGAGAAACAACATATTGAATATTCGGCCGTGTATTGGTGAGGAACATTAGACTCCCAACCATGCTTCTGTAAGTGGTCGTGTCAACTTTTGGTACTCCATCTTCTTTGCATAATTGCATCCCATGACATTTTGGAGTTGCAACAGACTTGCATTGCTCCATAGCAAATTTATTTATCATGTCATGAGTATATTTATGTTGACATATGAAGATATCATTTCCTATTTGATGTACCTCCATTCCTATAAATTAATGCATCAAACCTAGATCCTTCATTTCAAACTCTTTCATCATGGAGTGTTTGAACTCCTCATTCATTTTATCACTACTACCCATGAATATTAGATCATCCACATATAAGCACACAATGAGAATATATTTACCTTGTTTCATGTAGTAGAGAGTAAATTCAAATTTTCTCCTAGTGAATCCATAATTTTGAAAGTAGCCATAAATGCGTGAGTACCATGCTCTTGGTGCTTGCTTTAGGTCATACAATGCTTTCTTCAATTTGTAGACAAGGTTCTTCTTACCTTGTTCTTCAAAGCCCTGAGGTTGTTGCACAAAAACCTCTTCATTCAAGTACCCATTGAGAAAGGTACTATTAAAATCCATGTGTTGAATTTTCCACCCTTTTTGGGTAGCCAAAGAAAGGACTAGTCTAATGGTCTCTTGTCTAGCAACAGGAGTAAAGGTCTCCTCATAATTAATCCCATACTTTTTAGTAAAACCTTTTGCTACTAGCCTTGCCTTGTGTCTTTCAATACTCCCATAAGCATTGAACTTGGTATTATAGACCCATTTGCATCCAACACATTTCTTGCCCTTAGGAAGCTCCACTAGCTCCCATTTATCATTCTTTTTTATAGATGTCATTTCCTCTTTTATGGCTTGTTGCCATACATCATGAGCACATGATTTTTCATAATTATATGGCTCTAGCTCTACACTAGTCATTAAAGAATAGTTTACAACATATCCCTTAGGTTCTTGAGAGTCTTCATCACCATACATGTGAAAATTTTCAAGTCTTTTCAAGACTACATTCATTTCACTAGCTTGGCTTCTAGTGTATCTTATTTGAAAATTCATGTCCATCATTTGGTGGGAGGGATGGTACTGAAGTGTTATCTTACCTCTTGATGGTGAATCTTCTTCCATTGGTATTGGAGAAGAACTTGCCAATATTTGTGGAGAAAAATTTAGAGTAGAACTCTTCTTTGGACTTGAAGGAGGATTTCCAGTGTTGATTTTATTAATGGGATGCACTTGAGAGGAGCTTGCATCTTGAGATCCATCATCAAAAAAATGTTTTTGATGACCCCATACTCCCCCTTCATCAAAAATTACATATCTGGAAATTACAACTTTGTGTGTTTTTGGATTGTAGAGTCTATATGCCTTTGAATACACACAATACCCAATGAAAATACATGCTTGACTTTTGGGATCAAGTTTCTTTCTTGTCTCATCAGGAATGTGTGCATATGCAAGACAACCAAAATTTTTGAAGTGCTTTACATTTGGATTTTTGCCATACCATCCCTCATATGGAGTTATCCCATCTAAACTAGAAGTGAGACTCCTATTCAAAATGTAAACACTTGTACTAACAACATCAACCCAATACATGTTACGAAGTTTCTTTGTTTGAAGCATTGATCTAGCCATTTCTACAATAGTGTGGTTCTTTCTTTCAGCCACACTATTTTTTTGTGGGGTGTAGGTAGTAGTTAATTACCTTTTGATCCCATAATATTTACAATATTTGAGAAATGCATTTGACAAAAAATCCCCTCCTCTATCAGTCCTTAATATTTTTACAACATACTCACTTTGATTCTCTACATTATTTTTGAAATCCTTGAAACATTCAAAAGCTTCATCCTTAGTTTACAAAAAATAAATCCAACACATTCTAGAGAAATCATCAATGAAAGTGAGAAAGTAAGAATTGTTACCCAAGATTTTGGTATTCATTGGACCACAAATGTTTGAATGTACCAATTGTAGTGGATGGCTTGCTCCATGCTTGACCTCTTGGAAACTTTGTTCTTGAGTGCTTTCCCAAAACACATCCTTCACATACCTTCTTCTACTATTCAACTTTTGGTAATCCACACACCATAGCTTGTGAAGTCAACAACTTCAAGCTTACAAAATTAAGATGACCATATCTCAAGTGCCAAAGCACACTTGGATTTTCTATGGCCTCACTAGCAAGTTGAGCACCACCTTGTTCCCTAAAATTAAGAGGAAATAACCTATTATTTGTCATAGGTACCTGTGTAACAACTCTATTATAATTGTTTTTGTCAAAAATTAAACATTTTCCATCTTTAAAAACAAGCCTATAGTTCTTTTCCATGATTTTTCCAACACTATGCAAATTATATTGGAGTTTAGGAGTGTAATAGATATTGTTTACCTTCTTTGTGCCTTCTTTTTTTGGAACCTCCATGGCTCCCATACCTTCAACTTGTAGTGCCTTGTCATCTCCCAATTTGATCTTTGACTTGTAGGTGAAATCCATTGTAGAAAATAGATCTTCTTTGCCACTCATATTATTTGAGCAACCAATATCCAAAATCCAAGTTTCATTGAGATTTTGATCTGATTTTCCATAGGTGAGAAACAAATTTGAAGTTACTTCCTCTTATCCATAGTTTCCATATTGACCTCTCCCTTCTTGAGAAATTTTGGACCAACAATCTTTAGCAAAGTGACCAAGATTACCACAATTGTAACAAGCTTTCTTTGATTTGTCACCTCCTCTTCCTCTTCCTTTGTTTCCACCTCTTAATATACCTCTTCCCCTTACTTTTCCTCTCATTTGGCCTCTTCCTTGTCCTCTTTCTTGTGCATTTCCATGAATCTCACCTTTCTTAGATGAGAATGCTTTTTCATCACCTCCAAAGCTTGATGATGTAGAACTTTGTAGTCTCTCTTCATGGGACATCAAAGAACCAATTAGTGCATCAAATGTTAGAGTAGATAAATATTTATATTCTTCAATAATGATAGCAATATGGTTCCACTTATGAATAAGTGTTATCAACACTTTCTTCACAACCACTTCAGTTTTGATGTCTTCTCCAAGGGTTTGCATTTATTTTACAATGGCTTTCACTCTAACACAATAATCACCTACTTTTTCATCATATTGCATTTTGAGATTATCAAAATCTCTCTTCAAGGTTTGAAGCCTCACTTGCTTCACTTGATTGCTCTCTTGATAGCTATTTTTCAAGGCTCCTAGTGCTGATGAACAAGATGCAATCCTTGGAAAGATCCTTTTCTCCAAAGCTGCTTGGAGATGGTAGAGAGAAAAGGAGTTCTTATTTTGGACATACTTATTTCTAGTTTTATCTATTGTACTCAAGGTTGTCCAATCGATAGGTTCGGTGTAGCCTTCTTTGACTATGTTCCATAGCCTTTATCGCTGAGTAAGGTCTTCATATTGATAGACCAATACACATAGTCTAACCCATTAAATTTAGGAATGGGCAGGTTGTTATTGGCAGCCATTAATGCCTAATCAACAAACCTTGTAAATAGCAATAGTAAAAAATGAAAATACTCTGTTTACATCACCTCTTCTGGTTAATTACAACAGGTTTAAAATGACATCACCTCTTTCCTTTTTTTTTGTGTGTAGCTTGTCAAACTTTTTTTTCATTGCTCTATGAAACCAAATAGTTCTCACCTCCTTCTCAACAAACACTGCACTTTACAAACTTTTTTTTCATTGCTCTATGAAACTAAATAGTTCTCACCTCCTTCTCAACAAACACTACACTTTAGAATAGATCATACCACTATTAATGCAACAAACTTAGAAAAGAACAAAGTTCAAATATTTAATCACACTTTGAAATTTCAACCACAATTTGAAATTTCAAATATTAAAATACACATTGCCTATGATGTAGGTCTTCGACATTGCTAAAATCTCAATCACTATTTGAATTAGATGGTGTTCATTCTCTTTATTACATGTTCAAGAAAAAAAGGCTTGAAGTCTTTTTATCACAGATCTGCTCTGTTGTAGCGCTCTGCAAACTATTCCTGCGATCATTTATCTAGGAGTGCATGGATGATATCTGTCTGGGAGCAATTGCTTGGACTCCCTATAATTCTATAGATCCTCATTGCCTTCTAAGATGGATCTGACATCTCTTGTTCACCACTAAATATCCTCGGTGTGCCAACAATGCTATTGAACACCGTCTTTGCTGCTGCACGATAATGTCAATGAGCAGACTACACACAATGACATCTTCGAATGGGATGCCTTTAAAAATTTCACAACTCAACGACTAGGATGATATGCGAGCTATCGTTGGAGGGCCACCTAAAATTTTGGATATGTGAATCATTTTCTGCAACTCCTATCAAGATCGGCTATGGCCGTCCTCCGTGCACAAGAGAAATATCTTCGGCAACGTCGTTATTTTTTTTTAATCACCTGCAAATTAGTCCCACATAGGACATGCACACAACAATATATCTCTTTAAATAAAACAATACTCCACTTCATAGTTGTCTTCCTTAGGGAAGACTATACCCAACCAATTGATGATCCTACCATGTGCAATAGCAATCATCCACATAAAGTATTTTGATTCATCTTCCTAGTGTCCTTAGGTTGCTTAGGTGTCAAGTCCATGTATCCCAACTTGTGTCTCTAGTTATCGTCAACCAAAAAGCCCAAATTGATGCTAACAAAAATCTCACAATAGCCTATGCCAAGTATGGATAGCGCAAAATCCTCTAACCAATAAGATGCCTAACAATAAGATGCTTAGAAAAAAATAATCCTTATCAACACGAATATATTCTAACAATAATGCTTACTTAGGGGTAATTCCAACAACACCAAGGTTTAGTCGACTTTGACTCAGCTCTTTCGTAGCACTCCTTTTGGTATATGCTTTTAGTAGCACCTTTCTATAGCACTTCATCCACAACGCCTATAAGTGTGCCATACATCCAACCAGTCTATGTACGCTTGCCTTCTATTTTAGTAGCCACAAAATTTATCCAGCTTCATACACATTTACCTAGAAAAATAATAACTTACACAAAATTCATGTAAAATGTATGCATAAATAACTCTTATAACCATTAATATTATTGATGCATAAATGACAATATTAAAGTGAAATAGCAATAAAAATTATTCATATTCATTCATTTGCAAAGGAATATATAGGTAAATCAGATACATATACTGTAACACTTTGACACTCATCAAGGTGAAGGGATAAGGTACTTGGTGATGTATGCATATAAGAAGTTGGAGGTATTGCCCACCTTAGTCATGTTTTTTTTGGCCAAATTAGTGGTCTTGAACAAAAAATGCTATTGATTCCCATGGAAAATGATCAAGCTAACGTATGATATGATTGATGAGCCTCGGGTATATGCATGGGTGTCTTCTCTACTGGCTCAGCTATACCAAGAGTTGTATGAGGTGAGGAGGAAAAAGCAGAAGGGTTTGGAATGCAATGTACTGCTACAATGTTGGGGTTAGGAGAACTTCAATGTGGCTCGACATGTGGGCTTGCCGATTGAGGCTTGGGATTAGGAACAACCCTATGCTTTGAGATGGCAAGTGGTTGAGGAGGTGTAGCTGAGTAATTCTGTTTAGACTGGCCAAGAGTATAGGGATATGTGGGTAGGGCTGACACCTACTCAGGTGCTTTAGAGACCATGGTGAGGTGCTAGTTGAACTTGTGATGGGGAGAAACTACAAAGGATTTGATAGGATAGATGGATGGTTGGGAGGCACGGGAGTGAGGTGGAGTTGATCCAGTTCTAACGGGTGATGAGGTAGTTTGGGCTGCAATAGGGAGTTCCTAAGGTACCAATGTTGTATAGGAACCATCAAGATGAGATAAGTCTACCTTATGATGAGGCATGGTGGGTGACCTATGAATATGGTGAGGATATAGATCTCCTTTATGTGGACAATGTGGGGACTACTACCGAGTATGATGCATGGTTATTTGCACAACCACCATGGGTATCGAGTTTGGTAGTGGATGAGAGTAGTAGGGATGAGGATGAGGTAGAGGCTGAGGTGGATGAGCCATATGAGGTTTCTATATGTCGAAGACATATTTGACCTAGAAATCAAGGAAGGTAAGTGAGGGATGCAATAGAGTAGCCTACAAATATTAGAAGTGATGGAGATGTCATGGATGATATAGATGAGGTTCTAGAGAGACCTCCAATTTAGAGTGAGGAGGGTTGGGTGAGGCTCGAGTAGCTGGTGTAAGAGCGAGATGCAGTAATAACATATCAAGATGTAGAGAAAGCTCGATTATGGGTGGAGCTAGAGGTATATATGGCTACAGGTGGAGGTGAGGATAGGATCATGAGGCTCTAGGAAGAGCTACTTTAGAGATATTATCGTTAGAGATATGATGTACTATGCTTTCAGGCCTGAGATAAATACATCCAATATTTTAAGGATCTATTGATGCAACACCACATTGGGCTGCCATATCCACCCTCCTCATCCATATCTGGGTCTAGGCATAGTAGCTCTAGGTATAGGGATCCTTCAGGGTCACAAGGGTCCTCTTATAGGTGATAGGTAGTGCTGAGATGTAATTTTTGTGTATGACCCTTGGTGCTCCATTGTATATAGCCTTTGGGAATTCATTCTAAATGCGATATATATAAATGGCTTTTACTTTTTGTTATGATTTTGTGTGAATGCTTTTGTATGAATGCATATGTATTTGTGTGATGGATGATAATGCAATGATAATGTGTATGAATGCAAATGAATTAATGATCTAATGATCATTCATAGTTTAGATTGTACTTGAGCATGGATATCATTTTTTTTAATCAGGGGTACCAAATTGGTGGCATGTGAAATGGAAGACTCATGTAATGATATGGATGTTGATATGGAAGAAGATATGGATGTTGATATAGAAAACTGATTGTTTTGCAGAGACTCAGACATACTAGTGATATAAAAAAAACTCACAAAATGTTGTCTAATTTATCTAAGACCAAATGTGTGTGTAGTGAATTCATTTACCGAATCATGAGTATGGTATTAACTCAAGGTAATCAAGAACCAGTGTGTGTGCAAGTGAGTTCAATAAATCATCTTGAGTAAATTGAAATAAAAACCATTTATGGAGAAGACCAAGAAGCTATCTTATCCTTATGAGTGTTCATAGGTCTCTTCAAGAGAGACTTGTTGCCATACATGAGCGTACTTCACTTCTAGTCATGCATCTATAGACCCGGTAGAGATTAGCTCCATAGTCCAAGAATTTTATATCTAAGCTTTGGGGATTCAAACTACCTAACTGTATGACTGGAAATGTAGTTCTATCCATAAAATTTGAGGATTTATGGTGTGTGATGTGTAAAATATTTAGAGTTTTGGAGAATCAGACTCTCAAATGAAGTGTGATGATAATGTAACCTTATCCTTACTACTCTGTCTTTTGTTTGGAAATGATAGTGATAGTGGTGAAAACCACTATTTTTTATTTTTGGACTATGTGCATAATGGGAAAAGCAAAGAAAACCTTTTTCACTTCAAGGTTTCGTGGTGTTATTACTCTTTGACACAAGATATTTTAAGATGTGTGATTGTGTTTGGTTCAAGAGTGTGAGTCAATTCCTAAAAATCATGTTTTTTATTAATAAAACCGTGTCTTGGTCCTAAAGAAAACTCAACATGTATTGGAGGTTTCTATAAACATTAAGAGTGGCTGAGTGACCAAAAACACCTAGGGATTATGGAAATATGGTTTGAAAATGACAATTGGATTTTATGGAATGGTGTAATGAAATGGATTATAATTTGAAGGTGCCCCTAATTAAGGTAACAAAACTTTATTGGACCAATTATTATCTAGACTGAATAAATGACCCCTAATATTGTGGATTAAATATGTGAAGATGATAGTGCATAATGAGTGTGCGAATGCAATGTGTGAAATGCAATCTGTGAAATGTAATGTGTGAAAGGCAAAGTGTGAAATGAAATGTTGTTTATTTTTTTTGTGTATTAGCCATGTATATATACATATATAAATCACATTAAGCATAGAATGCTCTCAAGTGGATGATGTTAAGTGGTTTGGGCTCTTTAACTCCCTCTATATTGACAAGCCTATAAGTTCCTTTACCCACTTTTTGGGTGATAATGTATGGACTTAGCCAATTATCCATGAATTTATCACAAAGATGTGGTAATACATTGGTGTTTTGTTGATTCTATTAAGAACAAGATCTCCTACTTGGAATTCACATAGATGAACTTTGATATTGTAAGTATGATTTAGGCGGTCCTAATAAACTCGTATATGGTCTAAAGGATTGACCCATATTTCATCAAGAAGTGTGGGTTGGTCAAAATGTGCTTGTCTAGCAGTATCGTCATCTATGAATTCCTGTAATAAAATTCGTAATGAAGGGATCTCAAGCTCAAGATGTATAATTGCTTCGACTTCATAGATTAGTGAGAATGGTGTTGCCCCAGTAGGCGTGTAGATGCTTGTTCGATAAGCCAATAATGCCAAGGGGATTTGAGTATGTCAATATCTATGATTTTATTTGACTAGTTTCTTGAGAATAGTAATTAAGGTCTTGTTGGTAGCTTTATCTTGTCCCGTCGTGATCGTCATATTGTAAACAAAAAATAAACAACACCAATGCAAAGATAAAGTAACAAAAAGTACAATAACAACACAATATTGCACAAAATGAATAAGCTTTTATTAATGTGGGTAGATCTCCTAGTTGTACAATGAATGTGCCCTAATATGGGGTTTTACAATACTTTTGATATAGATTTACAAGATGCTAGGGTTTCAAAACCCTAGTGCAATGAATAGTTGGTGTCTTATCACTTGTCTTAAATTAAAATAAGAGTTGTGGGTGGGCTTGTGTATCCCTATGGGACCACCCTACCTTCAACAACTTTTAGAAAGATGATTCCTACACCTACAAACAGAAAAACAATAAAAAGGGATTAGAAGCACCTATGAGGGCTCCATTGCATAAGGTTCTCTGAAAGATAAAACTAATAAAAACCTAGATACTATAGAATTTAATTGTAAATAGAAATGAAATAATGTAAATAAATGATGCAAAGAATATTCTTACCTTATTGAATGCCAACTTTTATTTCTACTTCTATCGTCGGTGGTCATGAGGATGCTTGAACAAAACCCAAGGGTTGTAGGACTGTAGATCTACTGTGGGAAATACCCAGAGGCATTCTACGATGGATGTGGATTCCTAGAAGGGTTCTAGATATACCCATAGGCATTTAGCAGAATTTGGAGGGCGTTCGAGGGTTGAGGGAAGAGTCGTATAACTAAATATAGTTCAAGAGGGTTTAGCGGTAGTAGAAACAGGCGATGCAATGGTAGAGGTGAGGGGCGAGGATGATAGTGAAATGGCTAGGGCCAATATTCATGGATTATCTAAAGGCTTAAGAATTTTAAAGATTCTAAGAGAACTTAAGGGGATTACGGGTGTTAGCCCTTTGATTCATCAAAATGACTCATCTTTTATAATATGCCCTTGAACATGTTAGGGTTTCGACAACACAAAATGGACGGCCAATATAAAAATATGAGGAAGGGTGGATATTAAGCTTGGGTAAGTGGCATGGATTGAGATGAATGGATGATTTAGATTAAAATGTGGTATATGGATAGGATTAATTTATATAAATACATATATTTATTAAATATATATAAATATAATATATAAAATATTAATATTTATATATATTAAGTAAACACACACACACACACACACACACACACACACATATGTATTGGTGGCTATTATTGGAGGAAATGGATGGATGACAAGTGGCTAGATTTTGGTGTCTACAATATGGATAATATACAAGCTTTGTAGTAATACCACTATGTGGTGATGATGTAATACAAATGGGGCCTATTTCAATACCATATAACCAATTGAATATATATAATTAGCTACATGCTTACCGCAATGGTAAAAATCAATCCCATATAACCAATTGAAAATATATATATTTATTTAACTAGTTGCATGCTTAGTGCAATGGTAAGGGATTTGGCCTCTCTTTGAGAGGTCTAAGGTTCAAACCCCGCTTAAACCCCACTTAGTATGAGGGGACCTGGACCTCTCATAAAAACCTATATAAACTTATTTAAAAATATATATTTATTTAACTATATATATTTTGGTAAAAAACATGTATAAACTTATTTTAAAAATATATATTTATTTAACTATATATATTTTAATTGTTTTTATAAGGTTAGTGTGAGAAACCCTTAGGACCTATGCTCAGGTCTGGACATCCCCATTCCAACCGTGGCCTATCATAAGGGGAAGAGCTGAACTTATCCAAAGGGACCAAACACACAGCCATACATACACCCACCCCATCACACAACCATGACCTCTCATAATGGGGAGAGTTGAACTTATCAATAGGGGCCAAACACACAACCATACATACACCCACCCCTCACACACTGACCCACATCATAGTTTGAACCTTGGACCTCCGAAAGAAAAGCCAAAAATCTTAGGTAATGAGAAACCTCTAGAGCTATTGGTCGATAATACCATCCCATCCAGGTATACCACTATCTAGAGGGGATCTAGGAGACTTTTTTGTGTCACGTTTATATAAGGACTCAAACTCAATACCTCTCAAATGGAAGGAGTTGTTCGCAATCACCAATGCACCACACTTGCAAACTAAAAAAGTTTAGGTTAGAAATAAACTTCGAGAGCCACTCTTAGGTGGCTTACAATATCATCCCATATGGATATACCACTATCTAGAGGGAAGCCACAAGAGATTTTTTGTGTCCCCCTTTGTATCACAAAGGTTTAAACCTTGGACCTCCTATTCAATGGGGAGAGGCTCACCTTCTCCACTTGCGCTAAAAATATGAACAAAATTTTTAGGTTAGAAGTGGCCAACAATGATTATTTAACTATATTTTACTTATCAAAGCATGGTATTTGATATAAATGGATGTATTTTAAAAAAAGTATCAATATGTTTTAACTTAGATCTTATAAGGCTCTTTTATTGATAATATAAACTCTAATAAATTATATTAGTAATAATTTTATTGGTTAGATATTTTGTATGCACTTTTATAGTTAAAATTAAAAAATAAATTCAAGAATATAAGAATTTACAAGAACAAAAAGAAAAATTCCTTGATAAAAATTTGGTTTTTCATCTTTAAAAAAGTTAAATAAGCATTTTTATGGACTATATGTCCTTCAACACAAACAAATAAGATTCATTTCTACTATTAGGTATTATGACAAATTATCGTAAAAACTAGTGGTAATACAAAATAAATTCCTTGATAAAACTTTGGGTTTTCATCTTTGAAAAAGTCAAATAAGCATTTTTATAAATTATATGTCCTTCAACACAAAAAAATAAGAATAATTTCTACTATAAGGTATTATGATAAATTATCATAAAAAATAGTAGTAATACAAAATGACCTTTATTTATGATCGATAAGACTTCTTTTTTTTTTGAAAAATTAAAAAATATGTTATATTTATAGAAGCTATATTACAAGGTAAAATAAGTTGGATAGACATCAAGGGAGAAATAAAATCCTCCTCTAGTCCCTCCTGGCTCAAAAATTACCCATAAAATATTACCATACATAATGTAGATATCCATACACCTTAGCACTACCATAGTTGAATTTCAATTTATCCAATTTATCTGAATTTTGTAAACCATCTATTTATATTCATGTTGTGTTGCTCTATGACCTAATTGTGATAGATTCATTAGACTCACTATCTGCTCTTCCTGTTCTGCTATCTGCTTGTATCACCTCTTGCATCCATTGGATTCTTTGGCACCAACTAATTTTTTTTTCCATCTGAGAGTCCACATATTACCCTTCCTCTAGATATTTTCTCCATTTTTCTAAAAATTCTGCCACCCTATTTCCATCTCACTTGATATGTGTGATACAAACATCTTGAAAAACCTGCCAGATCTTCTGAACTGCTTCCACATTCCTTCTCTCTCCAATTCCCAACACCTGAAAGGGCCTTATTGGATCCAGGATTCCAACCCATATCTGAGTGTCTGTCTCTATCCACAACTTATGTAAATGTATATTTGAAACTATCACTAATGTTGATAAGATTACATATCCTTTCGTTTCATTATTTGTTGCCTCCCCATGCCTTCTGCTCTCTAGTACACCTGTATTCCTTACCAATTTCGCATGACAATACCAAAACCAACTTTCCCAAGGTTTTTAGTAGCAACCCCATCTATGTTTGACTTCACCCACTCTTTGGGAGGCAACCTCCATTTTATGTTATTCGAGGGGATATCACCTATGTATGCATCCCTAAGTTGTTTCTTTATTACAGTTATTCCAAGGCTCCGTGGAATAATCCCTTCCTCCATTTTTATAATTGTTTCCTCCTGTAATATGATAGATAGTGTTTCTATTACCTTGATCATAATCCTCTCCCATACTTGTCCCCTTTTTTTGTTCTCTTATATAAATATGCATGCATTTTGTTCTAGCCATAACTGCCACCATATGAAGCTAGGTCCTAGTTTCCATACCATTTTCATTATTTTAGTCTTAAAGCTGCATTGTTTCCATTTATCATAAAAGCTTTTTTGGCTCTCAAAAACTTCCCAATGTTGTCTCATCTGCCTCCACTAATTGATCCATATATCTTTATCAAAAGAACACCCAAAAAAGAGGTGATTCAAGGTATCCTATGCCTTTCCACACAAAACACATTTGGAAGGCCCAAAGAAACCTTTTTTTCTCAAATTATCAAATGTCAAGCACTTTTTGTGGTTAATCATCCATGAGAAAATGTTAATTTTTGTCCATCCTTCCTTTTGCCAAATAAATTTCCATGGAAGTGGTGTTGGGGTAATATCATATCCACAAACTACCTTGTATCCCTCCTTTACCTTATAAATTTTCAACCTACTTCCTCCCCATCCAAGTATATCCCTCTTAGAACCATCGTGAATTGGGTGTCTTTGGAGATGTCTCCATAGTTTTTCCGTTAGTTCCTCTATCTCCCTCACTGGCCATTCTCGGGGATGTTTCCATTGTAGTAAGTCTAGCACATGTTGATTCCATGATTTCATATAGTAAGAGGCTTTCCACCACCTTGATTTTTGGAGCTCTGCTTTCCAACTCTCCATCTCTGGGAATGTCTAAATAATTGGTTGAGATTGATTCCATGAATCCTCCCAAAATAGAGCATCCTTTCCATCCCCTAACTACCAATATAGGTATAGCTTTATTAACTCCTGGCCTGTTAACATTGTCCTCCATATTGTAGATCCCTCTCCTTCCACTCTATGTCTTAGAATGTTTTTCTCATCCACTTCTAGGTAATATTTGGCTTGTAAGAGTCTACTCCATAAACCCCCAGTAGTTGTAATACATCTCCAATATATATTCCTAGCTAGTACCTTATTGTTGTGGGATGCTGATCTTATCCCCAATCCTCCTTGTTTTTTTGGTTGGCATATCTTCTCCCAATCCACTAGTGCTATTTTTTGTTCTTCCATTGCACCTAACCACAAAAATTTCTTGTGTGTTTGTCAATATTTTTTAGAATTATCTTTGGAGCCTGAAGTACGAAAAATTATAAACTGGAAGAGCTTGTAGCACATCTTTAATCATTGTAAACATTCTTCCCAAGCTTAGCCAATGTGAGTCTAGTTGCTCAGCTTAGCTTGAATTCTGTCCATAAACCCTTTCCATTCCTTACTTTTTATTTTATTTGCAGATAAAGGTACTCTTAAATACTATATGGGTAAAGGAGTTTCCATGAATTTCAACAATTGTATAATTTTATCTCTCACCCTCTTCATTGTATTGAAAAAATTAATTTGAGATTTTTTTCATTAAATTTTTTCCCAGTAGCTTGAGTATACCCATCTACTAAATATTTTATTTTTCTTGCTACTATGAGATTGGATTGACTAATAAGAGTATTATCATCCACAAACTGGAGGTGATTTATCTCAATTTGAGAACTTATTTTTAGGCCCCTTAGCCTCCCCTCTTGTCTCCCTTTTTTAACAGTCTCCCGAGACCCTCTGCGTAAAGGATAAAAAGGTAAGGGGAGAGAGGGTCCCCTTGCCTCAACCCCCTTCCTACTGTGAACATGGGAGAGGGACTTCCATTTACTAGAAATGAGAATGATGTAGTCTGTGTACATGATTTTACCCAATATCTCCACCCCTCTATAAAGATTATTTTTTCTAAAATCATTTATATAAAGGACCAGTATACTCTATCATAGGCTTTAGAAAGATCTAATTTATTAAAAATACCTAGGTCCTTTTGTTTTGATATTGTGTGTATCACCTCCTGGGAAACTACTATTCCATCTAGAATTTGTTTACCTTCAACAAAACCACCTTGCTCACTTGAAATCAGATTTGATAAAAAATGTTTTAACCTTTATGCCATAAGATTTGTTACTATCTTGTATACTACATTACATAGTGAAATAGGCCTATAATTATCAATTATCTCACTAGGTGGGCCCTTGGGAATCAAAGTGATAAAAGTATAATTCAAGTATTTTAACATTTGCTTACTCTGTCTGATTTCCTCCAGTGCCTCCACCATTGCTTGGCCCACAATTTCCCAAAAATTTTAATAAAATTCAATGGGAAATCCATCTAGTCTTGGAGTCTTTCTAGTTTACATTTTTTGTATGATTTGCAAGGTTTCTTCCAAAGAATTTTCCTCCATTAATAATTTATTGTGTTTAGGTTTGACTAATTGTGGAATTGCCTCTAGTATCTTCTCCTATCATATTGCATTAAAATTTTTGTTGCTTCTAAAAAGAGTATGAAAGTACTCATTTGCTATAATTTTCATTTCACTTCCACTGGTTTTTACCTAAATCATATCTGTAAGACCTGTAATTCTATTTTGTTATCTCATGGTTGTTGCTATCTTATGAAATAATGTTGTGTTTTGGTCCCCCTCCTTTAACCATGTAACTTTGGCCCTTTGCCTCCAATAGATCTCTTCTTGTTCCTCCAAAGCTTCCTCTCTCCTAATAATTTTTGCCTCACCTTGCAACAATTCTTTCATAATAGTTGCTTGTCTTATATCCTAAGCAATATTCTCCTTTTGATACTTGATTTCGTTCTTTTGGATTCTAGTTATTTCCTTCTTTTCTTTACTCCACTCCTTTAGTTGGGGCCTTACATATTTTAGTTGTTTGTGGAGTTTGAATTGGATTGTCCCAAATCTTGGTTTCCCTAATTTCAACCATTCCTTTATGCGGTCCCCCAAATCCTCATCTTTCAACAACCATAGCTCAAATTTAAAAGTTCCTGCAACTTTATGATTATCTTCTTCTATGGTTAGGCTTATGGGAAAATAATTAGAAGAAAGCCTATCCATGACCCTCGCTTGATGCTTGGTATGCAAATATAATTCCTCCCCAATGAATAAAAAATCCAAGCAAGATTTGACCATATCCTCTTCCTTTCCTCTATTTGTCCAGGTCATGGAGCTATCCACAGTTGGGATATCTGTTAGATTCATTTGACAAGTTATTGCTGAAAAAAACCTGTCCTTTTCCTCCAGCATGGCTCTGCCTCCTTTTTGTTCCTCTATTCTAATATTTGCATTGAAGTATCCTCTCACAATCCATTGGTCCTCTAAGTAGTTGTCTCTAGAAGTTTGGATGATTGCCCATTGATCTCTCTGTAATCTAATTGTCTGTGCTCCATAAAAATTAACTATAGTTTAAATTTTTCCAGTTTCCCTATTTTGTAACCGGACCATCAACACCCCCTCGTAGAGGCTCCCCCTATCTCTAGTAACAATTGTTGATTCCACATATTGGCCAATCCACCTAATTTTCCCTATGCCGATTGAGTAAGGATCTCTCCTTTTTGCCATATCCTCATATTTATTTTTTGTAAGTCTTCTCCTTGCGTTTTTGTTTACTGTAACAAAATTATATCTGGACTCATATCTATGATAATATTTTTGACTGTATTTTATCTAGGGCAACTGCTTAAATCTCTCACATTCCAAGTGATTAATATCATTGAGAATTAGGAGAGAAAAATCAACCATCGATTTTACCTTTCCATTCTGGCTCAAATATCTTCCCTGTTCCTCCATATTTTCCTTATTTGACTTCCTCCCTATAGATTGGTTCAGTTTTTGTTTCTTCTTCACTTGATGAATCCCTAGAGTAGGGTTTTCTTTGTTCTTATTTCCTTATTTCGTCTCTATTTACCATGTCAAAATTATCCTCTACTCTATTTCCCATCCTATGGTCTCCCTCGTGGGTTGAATCTCCTCTTCCATGAGAGAGGTTGTGTTTGGTTTTGCTCCTTGCTTATTCTCTGACACTAGATTGTAATATTATTCCTAATCAACTTGTGTGAATTGCTGAGTATCCTCTTCTAACTCTTCCATTTGAAAATCCCCTTCTATTTCCAAGTTTCCTATTTTTTTGAATATCTCATATCTGTTGTTTGTTCTTACCGTTCTTTCTCCTTGTCTCTGGTTACTATGTTGATTTTTTTTTTTTGACCTTCTCATTAATTTTTGAGATCCCTCAGAGTCTGTTGGATCTTTGTCTTTATTCTAATTTTCCTTTTCCTGAAGAGATTGACCCGCCATGTTAATATTTGCTTTTGTCCCCTCTTGTTCAGATTGATGATCCTTAACTATTGGGCACATTCTAGCCATATATCCATGAGCGTGGTACACCCTATATCTAATTGAAATAGCCTCATAATACATTTGTTGGTGCTAAACAAAATTCTCTATTTTTAGATCTATATCTGTTGGAAGAGGTTTGCTGAGGTCCATTTCTACACAAACCCTAGCAAAAATTATCGATCCTCCTAAAATTGTTTCTCTTGATCTACCTTGATAATGCCCTAGTAAGTTGCCTATTGCCTTGAGTACCTCC
The DNA here is from genome assembly GCA_028583015.1 of Wollemia nobilis. NCBI lineage: Eukaryota > Viridiplantae > Streptophyta > Pinopsida > Araucariales > Araucariaceae > Wollemia > Wollemia nobilis. Next base: position 7,491,017 of record JAQPPZ010017086.1, read on the forward strand.
TCTTTTCAAAATTCAAGGGGAAGGGCAAATAATATTACCCATATTGGTACTACAGTTGGTTCCGCGCTAGGGTCGAATCCCATCTTCCATGGTTGCAAGAATAGTCCCACTGACCCATTATTATACAACCCTCCCTCAAATACTTTTTGTCGATCTGCCACCGATGTGAACTCTAAAGAAAAATAATCATTTTGGAGAGTTAGAATTTCATATTCTCCTTCCATATGCCATTGTTTCCTTATCCATGTGTGGAGGAAGTGCACGGATGGTCTGAAACCCACAAATTTACCTATCAGGTTGTGTTTTGACTTATAAACAATATCCTCATCTATCTAGTCCTCAACTATTTTCAATACTAATATTTCTTTTGCTTATGGTAGACATCCGTTCACCCTCCCAGGAAGAGAATCCTCCTTTTGTCGCTTTCCCATGGTGTTTATGATTTTCTTTGCTTGTGTTTGATAGTCGTTGAAGCTATCTTGGGTTCCACATAGCTTATCCTAGAATGAGATTCCTTCGTTTGGAGGATTTGGTATCGAAGTACCTATGTCCCCCATTCTTGACCGTGATCCTTACTATTGACAAACCTCTACCCTAGCTTTTGGAACCCCAGTTCAATTCCTCAGATCTCCTCTTAGGCCGAAAATAACACTGTGATTATTATCAATCGATAAGACTTCTTGTATAGACCTTTAAGGCTCTTTTATTGATAATAAAAATAAATTATATTAATAATAATTTATTGGTTAGATATTTTGTATGTACTTTTATATTTAAAATTAAATAAGAAATTCAAAAATATAAAAATTTACAAGAGAAAAAAGAAAAATTCCTTGATAAAACATTGGTTTTTCATCTTCAAAAAAGTTAAATAAGCATTTTTATGGACTATATGTCCGTCAACACAAACAAATAAGAATAATTTCTACTATTAAGTATTATGAAAAATTATCATTAAAATTAGTGGTAATATAAAATAGCTTTTATTTATTACCATTAAGGCAAAGCAACAATAATAAGCTACTAAGCAAAGAAAAGACAACTAGAATTTCAAAACCACAAATGTTCATGGTAACACTTGAAGTTGGTTTTTTTTCCTTAGAAGCAAAATATTCCATCATGTTATAAATGCATTTTATCATGTCTTTGTTTTTTGGACAAACTATAGAACAATTACAAAAATATTTTATGTCATGGTAAAAAAGATAATTTCAATGAAATAATCTCTTATATCAATATATAGATTATTTATCATGCATAAAAAATTTCTATAGTCTTCTCAACCTACATTAGACTCTCCCTAAGATATTTTGATTGACAACCTTGCATGATACATAGTAACCTCTATAATTTGAACTAGAAGGTCCCTCTTCATTCAACACCATATACCATTTGCTTGTGATGTGAATGACTGTTATAGCTTGCCTAGGTGATGTCCTCCATCCTCACTATCATTCCTTTTTTTCACCTAGTAATATTATTACTCAAATCACCTCCATTAATAACATTAATGATGATATTATGGCACTATTAGTAGTCATGAGAAGAGCAAGAATAAGGCCACTAGATATGTTTGTGACCATGGTCTTGACTTGAGTGTGCTTTGCTCCTTTACCAATGGCGCATCTACCCTTTTCATCATAGTACCTATAAGGCTATTAAATGGTGTGATATTTTTTCTATTTTCAGCTGGTTATATGAGATTGAAACGGACCCCATCCATATTACATCATCACCACTTAGTGGTATTATAACAAAGCTTAGATACTATCCATGTATCACTTGACTAGATTTGAACCTTCGTCTCCTCTTTAAATATTGAGGAGTCTAACTGATTAAGCTAATATCACTTGATAATTGATGTGATATTTCTTACAAAGCCTTTATGTTGTATTTTTCAAATGGACCTATCTATATTGTTCATTTTCAGTCATCCAAACTCAACCTTTGACCTTCTCAAATTTGTCCTCAAAGAGTCTTCTAGTTCAATCTTTATAGTGAAGGTCTCCAATATTTATTCCTTCAACATGATTGCAAGTCTCTATAGTTAGTTCGATTGCAGTAGTTTTTATTCTCCAGTACCACTATTTGTTCTGCTTTGACCATGATGTTTTCAAATTTCATTTTATATTTACTGCAAGGTTTGACCAAAAATTCCATTCATTGATAAACCTAAAGTTCTACTCTGGATCCATGTTAATAATACTAAACTCCATTTATTATACTACAACACCTTTTCCTTAACCTTTAAAGATACATATTTGGGCTTGCTTTTTTGTGATAGTATACGCAAATAACAAAAAATTGTAGGTGGTGTACCCATATAACCAAAAAATTATTTCTGCTTTGAAAATAAAATTTATAGTTTGTTCTAAGGAGATGTGTTTTATAATCCTAGATCCATCATGTACTTTTTGTTTTGCATGCGTAAGATCCTTTGTTCTAACGAGCAGGTCTTTTTAGCAACTTTAATTATAATTGAAGAGTAAATGGGTTGTTATTAGTTATATAAAGATTATAATTTTGTTTTAACATGTATAATTAAAATGATAAATATTTAAAGTTTTTAGTAAAATAATAAGTGACTGTGACAAGGTTAAAGATTCCAATTCTATACCGATGGAGAGATTTGGATTTTTTACAGCGATTATGTGAAGTTCTAGAATTTTTTTTTATAGATATTTAAATTTAGAAGAGTTAGTTACAATCACATTATTTTTAGTAATTGATGAGTGTAAGTATAAGGTTCAAATTACATAGGCTGCTTCCAACAAACTTATTCAGCTTCATTATTGTTGACCAAAGGACTACCATTGGCTCCGGCCTGAAGGGGACCACTGGTTGTTCAGGATTCCTACCATTAGCCAGATCAGTCGTTGTCGGCGCACACTTTCAGATCAGACTATTACCATTGCTAATAGGCTTCCCCCAAGATTTGAATCTGGGTGTTTTCTTAGTAAATACCTGGCCAAACAAGGTTTGAACCTGGATGTCTTTTTGGTAAATGGCTGGCCAGACAAAGTTTGAACCTGAATATCTATATCTTCTTAGTAAACACCTGACCAAACAAACACTTATCAATTTACTCATCCATAACATTTAAATTTTAAAAACGTAATCATCCATAATATTTAAATTTTAAAAATGTAATCTGTAAGGAATTCGAGGGCAAAAAGGAATTCGAGGACAATGCTTCCGCTCAAATTTTAGGACTGGCAGAGATTCCCATGTCTACTCCTCAAAAGTCAAAAAAGCACGACGCGCTTTCGCAGCTTAAAAGAGAAGGCAAACGCAAAGCCGTAGGAACTGCAACAGGAATAGGAACAGGACATCACCACAATCAACGCAAACCTGCAAGCACAATCATACAAATACACGTTCACGATCCTTCCACCTCCAATTCAGGCCATCCTGACCACATCCATATCGACGTAAAGCCCTTATAATACTTTCTTTTGAGAGGTCCCACGAAGATCAGGAAGGACACCGCAATTCCCCTCTCCTCCTCCTCCTCATCTACCTCAATAATGAGAGCAGTGGTTGTGTGCTTCTTTGTGGGATTCACAGCCCTCGTCTTTACCATAACCTTCCTCAATATATCAGAATTCAAGGAAGTAGTCCACAGCCCTGCCAGATTCAGCAGAGTCCTGAAATATGGGGATAACTTCAATTCCTCAGTCGTAAAACCAGGTGACAACGCTTATGCCGTTGTCCAGGGCACGCAGATCTTCATCAACTGTACATGCCCACTTCAAGTTGTCAACTGCACAAAGGATAAAGAAGACAAGAAGGAAGAAGTGGCACCCATCAATAAATCTGATGATGATCGGTTCAGCATTCTGATTGGGATCCTGACCAGGGCAGATCTCTATGAGAGAAGGCATTTTCTCCGAATGGTGTATGGGATCCAATCCACAGCCCATGCCAGGGTGGACGTGAAGTATGTTTTCTGCAGTCTCTACAAGGACGACCAGAGAATCCTGGTGCCTCTTGAGATCATGAAGTACAATGACATCATCATATTGGACTGCGAAGAAAACATGGACAATGGCAAGACTTACACATTTTTCTCCAGTCTTCCAGGGATGGGACTGCACTATGACTATGTCATGAAGGCAGATGATGATGTTTATGTAAGGATTGATAGGCTTGCTGAGTCACTCAAGCCTCTCCCAAGGAATGATACCTATTATGGGTCTGTTATTCCCTGTGAAAGCATGGACCCCTTCAACAAGTACATGTCTGGGATGGGGTTTGTTCTCTCATGGGATTTGGTGGACTGGATTAGGGAGTCACCTGTGCCCAAGAATAAGACAAAGGGGCCTGAGGATATGATGGTGGGGATATGGTTGGATGAAGGGAAGAAGGCCAAGAATAGGTTTAACATGAAGCCTGCCATGTATGACTACCCCCTGGTCAATGGCTTTTGCTCTCATGATCTCATTCCTGACACCATTGCTGTTCACAGGCTCAAGGACAGGCCCCAATGGTTTGATGTGCTTACGTTCTTCAATGTTACATCTGCTGTCAATGAGTCCAAATTGTACCATCTTTAGTAGGTTGATCACAATGCCTAGAGGAGTAGTCTCTGAGAAAGATTCTTGTTTTTTTTTTATAACAGTTCTATTATGTTCTTAGATCAATAGTGAGTACATGCAGTTGGTTGTATTGCTCTACAAGAGACAGCAGCAGATAGATTTGATCATCACTGGATTCAATTTTTTTAAAGGATTTTGCATCATAACATCTCTTCAGATCAGAAGTGAATAGACAGAGTGAAGAGAGAACTACTTTTCAATGCTTTGATGCCTTTGGCATGGGTTATAAATAAAATATTTAAAAAAGCTTATGGTCAATTTTTCAATTTGAGAGATCAAGTTGAGCCTTTGATTCTTAGCATTGTTTCCGTGATTCTGAAGCACATTATTTAGAGAAAGTAATATTGCTTTGTGCGTATTATATTGGATTTCAATATAAAAAGATAGAGGTACCATGACAAGTTTAATTTTTTTTTATTTTTAAATTATTAGTAAATATTTCTTATACACATTTCCCTTGAGGATTGAACTTGGATCACATCATTGATAATGTAAGTGGCGTCTTTGTCTGTAGGAAGGTCTAATGTATGAGGGGTGGGTGTGTGTCTCATTGTATATTAAACCACCTTTTCTTTTTGAACAACTAGTCATAGGTCAAGTCGTATTGCTTTTTATAGTAGTGTCAAATCATGGTGCTACCATTATAACATCACTAAGATTGTAGTTCATGAGATTATATTAATAAAGGAATTTATTTACTTGATATGTATTTATTCAGGAAGTTGTAACTTTAATTTAGTGGTAAGGACTTTGGCCTCCGTTTGAAAGGATTAAGGTTCAAATCCTACTCAATATGAGGAGGGACTAAAACCTTTCATAAATACCTATGTAAATTTATTATATATATATATATATATATATATATATATATATATATATTAGTTATCAAAGCATGGTCTTGATATAAATGAATGTATCTAAAATAAAATGTATCAAAATGTTCTAACTTATATTTTTAAGGCTCTTTTCTTGGTAAGTCCTTCAACACAAACAAATAAGAATCATTTCTACTATTAAGAATTATGAAGAATTATTATAAAAATTAGTGGTAATATAAAATGGTTTCTTGTTTCTTTCAAAAGCTATCAATGATTATTTCTAATTATTCAAGAGAAAACTAGGGCATCAATTGCTGGGTAGCTGAAGAAATTTCTGGTTACTGTAGACTTGAAGATAAGATTGCTGCCCCAAGAGGGCCCAATGGAGACACCTCCAGATCCTCTTTTAGAAAGACAATTATTTTACAATTTTGTTAAAGGATAAATCTCCATCAAAGACTGAAGAAGCATAAAAAACTACAATAAAAATGCTTTTTACGGTTGCTAAAAATAAATCAACATCTCAACGAGTTAATGGATGCTTTCTAGAGTCATAATCAAGGCCAAAAATTGTCATTGACAAAAGGATGGTCGAAGAAACAATTTTATATAGAGCCAATCATGATTTGTGTAATGTCCCCTTTCTAGTTTGTCAATATTTCTTCAGAGATTAGCCTATGCACATGGTCCTGTAGGCTAATTCCAATGTTTAGGGGCCATTGGAGTTGCATGACGCTTTCAGTTTTCAGTTTTGGAGACCTTTGGAGTAGTTTTGCAGAGACTTACTATTTATAGTAAGTTAGTGTTCTAGCCAGAGCCGATTGTATAGGCTAATATTTGAGCCAAATGGGTATCTAGATCCACTTTTAGATGTTTTATCGGGTATTTGAGTGCAAATATTTTAATACCCATAATTATTTAATATAAGTCAATTATCATTTATAATTATAAAGTATATGACTTTATATTAACTTGAGAAATTAATATGTCACTAATACTTTATGAAATTATAAAGTGACATTATTAAAATAAATTATTTAATACGTTGAGGGAGATGAAATAAAATATTAAATTAATTAATGAATGAATTATTGGCACAAAGTGGATCGATTCATCTTGGGGAAATAAAAAAAGGATATAGAGTTCATTTGTATGATACATTGGGTTTTGGTGAATTTGCTTTGGCTTTTTGGTGGAGAAGACAATTGCAAGTTGCAAGGATTTTTCAAGCTTGTTGAGGACGTCAACCTTCAGCAAGGACATCCATTTCGGTTGTGGAAGAGCAATCCTAGTGGATTATTGGGTGTGTGCATTCAACATTCATCATTGTGCTTCAAAATTTGGTAGATAGGGGTTTATAATTGCAGATTTAAGAAGATATTATTAGGTAATGCTCAAGAGGATGTTGTTGTTGATAAATATTTAATTGTACAACCAACCGTACCTTTTTGAATATGATGGAATAGAGAGGTGAAAATAATGAGCACGGTTTGATAATTAACATTGCTAGGCCATCGATTTCCATCCACATCCATTTTATTATCTAGAAGCTGAGGTTAGAGGCTGTCGTGGGAATTTAGGGGACTGCTAGAACCTTCATTGATAGTCTATACATATCACAAAGCTAGCGTGTCACTTCAAGAAGATATCACTCCTCTTTAAGGCTATAATATAATTCATTTAAGGGCAGCTTTATCAACATTACCTATTACAGTCATCTCTAACCAGGAGATCAACATCCTTTGGGGAGATTCAAAATAAAAATTGTAGTCCAGATTACTATAGCTTTGTTCATCGGGGTAGCATGGGGTTTAATGGGCCAATCGCCCCCATTTTTGGTCTATAATCTCACCTAATAGGAGTGTCTAGGATACTACATCACTCAGCCAACATTGTGAGTGTGGTAAAAGAAAAGCATTTCAAGTTGTATTCAAGGATATCAGAAATTAAACTTTACAGTTATTCAATTTAAGCTTGGTATTATTTACTCCATTGTCTTTTCCATAAATTTACAACATAAGTTACTTTATGTGTTATGCATTTCTTGATGTGAAGAGTTTGGAAAATAGTTTAGACATATGCTATTACTTTATTTATAGCATTGATTACAAACAACAGAAACAACACAAAGAAAGAATCATAATTTACATTACACACCAAACTCCAAAAAAAAAATAGGGTAGCATATTACACTGGTATCAGAGCTTGGTCAACATTGCCATCCTGTTGGATTCTTATGAGTGACAGAGATAAGAGGGTAGCAAAGAGGAAAAAGAAAAAAAATGCAATACCAGTTTACACCAGAAGGTATAAGTCTATAAATTGGGATCCTATTCCTGAGGAGAGTACTTGGACTAAAGCCATTGTTGTTAGACCTTATTTTCTTCACTCACATTCAGCATATGATAACATAATGGGGGATAGACCCGATGATAATCCTAGTATAGTAGCCATACTTAATTCTTTTGCTCGAGCACAACGAGATACATAGGTAGAGATTAGATAGGGATAGGAGGCCTTGGCCAATGCTATTATGGCTATGACTAATACTATTTAAAGTCTATAGATAAGAGCATAGAATGGGAAGGCTAGTACCTACAATAGGTAAACATTTACTAGGGGTAGTCAGAATGTAGTGAGGCAGACACAACATACAGTTGTTACATCACACCCTACCTAACCTACTTTCCTTCCTAGGGAGGAGACTCCAGCATAGGAGGTACCATAGAATTTAGGCCCTATAGATGATATGATCATGTATTGGTACCATCAGTATAGTGCCTTTCCAGATGATCTCAAGGCTAGTTGGCCTTTTGATAAATATTGTAACCATAGGAGGAGGAATTTAGAACAGGAAGGTCCTCAACATGATCAACGAAGACAACCAACATAGATGGACTTTTAGCAAGCTTTGAGCAGGATTATCATACCACACTTTGATGGGAGTGGTAAGAGTTCAACTAGGGCTTGGGTTGAGAAATTGGACAAATATTTGTCTCTTAGACCAATAAAATAAGAGGAAGCAATTAAATTTGCTACATTACATTTGGAGGGAGCAGCCCATGATTGGTGGTTTCATGGATTGATTACATTGGGTCACAACTTGATTACCACCTATGAGGAGTTCACTAACAGGTTGATAGATCGATTTGACAAGAAGGATCCATAAGTTACATTTTAGGGAGTTAGCCTAGTTGAGGCAATCTAGTACTTTAGAGGTCTATATCATTGATTTCCAAGCACTTTCAGTTAAGGTCTAGGACATATCTAAGAGGAGGTTGGTGATTTTGTTTTGTGAGGGTTTGACTGAACCACTTCATGGATGGGTTAAAGCCTTTGAACCTATCACTTTTTAGGAAGCCATGAAGAAGGCTAGAAGCATGGGGTTTGCTATCCCAAAGCAAAAATCAAGTTTTAAACATTTCCCAGGTAGCAAGGATAAGGAGAAGAAGAAATTAAGGAAAACAAATCTATGTTTTCAGTGTAGAGAGCCTTGGGATTTGAATCATAAGTGCTTAATGAAAGTCAAACAAATGGAAACCAAGGAGTACTTTGAAGTAGAAGATTGAGAAGTTGAAAATGTAGATCAGCAGGGTGATTTAGATAATAGTGATGATGAAAAATCAGATGAGGAGACAGGTAGTGATGGTACAATAGCCCAAATTTATAGTTTCCATAAGGGGGCTTCTTTCAAGTTTTGTGGCATACTTGGTGGGTAGCGTGTTGTCACTCTCATTGATACAGGTGCAACACATAATTTAATTGATACAAGGATAGTAAAAAGAAGAGGCCTATAGACTGAAGAATTTAGTGGCTTTCGGGTTATGATGACAGATGGTACAACCATTCAGTGCAACCAAAAAAATTCTAATTTGTAAATTAGATTGGGTAATTATGATTTGAAGGATGAATTAGATGTTGTTAACATCGGGGATACCCATATGATTTTAGGAATGCAATGGTTGCATTCCTTAGGATAATTCACCATGAATTTGAAAACCATGGAGATGAAATTTGTTTCAGGTGGCAACAATATCACTTTGAAAGGGATGTCAGATGGTGGTCCTAGAGTGGTTTTTGTGAGATGTATGGAGAGACTTTTCAGGCATGATGAAGTAGAGTGGGCAGTAGAATGTTTGAGTTTTCCAACAAGTGTAGTGCAGTCCAAAACCACTCACCATCATGATATTAAGAAGATTCTAACTAAATATGCCAAAGTGTTTAGTGATATACCCCCAGGTAGACCTCAAGAACATGGTGTAGAGCATTTCATTGAATTAGAGGAGGGGACAAAGACAATTATTACCACTCCATAAAAGCACCCAAGGTGCCATAAGGATGAGATTGAAAAGGCCATACAGGAGCTATTGGATAAGGGTCACATTCGATCAAGTAAGAGTCCATTTGCATCAACAGTTGTTTTGGTGAAAAATAAAGATGATACATGGTGGATGTGTGTGGATTACAATTACAGAGAATTAAATAAAAGAACTATTAAAAACAGGTACCCCATTACATGCATTGATGAGTTGATAGATGAACTCCATGGGGCTTGCTAATTTTCTAAGATAGATCTCAGGAGTGGATATCATCAGATTAGAATGAGGGAATAGGATATTGAAAAGATAGCTTTTTGTTGCCACTACGGACACTATGAGTTTCTGGTTATGCCTTTTTGCCTAACCAATGCTCCTGCTACCTTTCAATCATGTATGAAAAAGACTTTCAAAAAATAATTGAGGAGGCATGTGTTGATTTTATTTGATGACATCCTTATATATAGTCGCTCATGGGAGGAGAATTTGCAGCATTTGGGGGAGGTTCTCAGTATTTTGAAATAGGAATATTTTTATGCCAAAGAGTCCAAATGCAATTTTGGCATGACAGAGCTACTGTATCTTGGCCACATCATTAGTTCAGAGGGAGTTCGTGTAGACCTAGCAAATATCAAGGCAATAATGGAGTGGCCTACCCCTACAAAATTATCTTAGCTCAAAGGGTTATTTGGGCTATGTGGTTTCTACAGGTGGTTTGTTAAGGGGTTTTCTCATCTTGCAGCCCCGCTTACAGATCTCACAAAAAAGGGGGCATTTTTTTGAACAGAAGATGCTCAAAAGTGTTTTTATCACTTCAAGCAAGTCATGTGTTCATGTTCGGTGCTTGCAATACTAGACTTCACTCAGTATTTTGAGCTATAGTGCGACACATCAGGAGAGGGCATAGGGGCTATGTGGATGCAAAATAAGCACCCTATAGCTTATGAGAGTCGAAAGCTACATGGAGCAGAGCACAACTATTCGATCCATGACAAGGAGATGCTAGCAATCATGCATGCTCTTGCTAAATTTTGATAGTATTTTGTGGGAGGTCGGTTCACAGTTAGTATTGATCATAACAATCTCCACTAATTTTTGGGATAGAGAGACCTCAACGAACGATAATAGAATGGGTTAGTAAGTTGCAGGATTATGACTTTGACATTATTAATGTCAAAGGGAAGAAAAATGTAGTTGTTGATGCTCTTTCGGGGATGCCTTACCTAATGGCAGTGACTGGGATTTCTTCAAATTGGAAGGATGTGATCATTGCAGAGTATGCGAAGGATAATTGGGCCTCTATTTTGATAGATGGTACTATTTATGATGATTGGTATTCAATTGTGTAGGGATTCATTCTTCATAAGGAACACATCTTCTTGCTACCAGGTTCTTGGTTCAAGAAGAGAGTCATGCAGTATTATCATGATGATCCTACATCAGGCCATTCTAGTTTCTTTAAAACCTATAGGAGCATCCGTGAAAGGTTTTCTTGGAAAGGACTAAAAATTGAAGTCATTCAGTATGTTTATGAGTGTGCCACTTGTTAGCAAAACAAGGATGAGCACACTTATCTAGTAGGTTTACTACAACCCTTACCAGTATCGAATAAAAAATGGAAAGGTATATCTATAGATTTCATTATTGGGTTGCCTATGGTGTAGGGCAAGGACTGTATATTTATGGTGGTGGACAGGCTCACCAAATATGCACATTTTTTTGCAGTATCAACTACTTTCACTGTTGCTCAGGTGGCTGATTTGTTTTTCAAAGAGGTGTTCCAACTTCATGAGATGCCCAAGATGATTGTTAGTGATAGGGACAACCAGTTCATGAGTACTTTTTGGTAGGAGTTGTTTAGACTTGGTGGTATCGAGCTTACACCTAGCACTAGCTACCACCCCTAGACAAATGGGCATACATAAATTGTTAACAAGTGGGTGGAAGGATATCTTCAAAATTATGTGTTAGGGCAGCAAAAGGCTTGGGTTAAGTGGCTTCATCTTGGTGAGTTTTGTTATAACACTACACATCACATGACCATCGGGATGACACCTTTCAGGGCCTTATATGGATATGAAGCCCCAAGCTTCATAGATCTCTTGATTGGTGACAATAGAGCTCCAGGAGCTAAGGATTTTCTAGAGGACAACTAGGATATATTGAGAGCTCTTCGAGACAACATATTACAGGCATAGAATTGATAGAAGATGTATGCTAATAAACACATATAGGAGCATAGTTTTGAGGTGGGAGATATGTTCTACCTCAGTCTGCATCCATATAGACAGTCCACTCTCATGAAGAGTGGAAAGAAGAAGCTCAAACCCAGGTTCTATGGTCCCTTTCGGGTTTTTCGGAGAGTTGGCGAGGTAGAGCTACCCACTGAAAATAAGGTGCACAATGTCTTCCATGTTTCATGCCTCAAAAATGCTGTTGGTTCTCGTGTCACTCATTTTGAGTAGCCACCATTGGATGAGGAGGAAAAGCTTATTCTCATTCCAGAGGCCATCATTGATTTCAAGGAGAAGGTTTTGAGGAAAAGGGCAATCAAATAATATCTATTTAAGTGGAAGAACTTACCTATGGAGGATGCTACTTTGGAATGAGAGGAGATATTACAACATCCACAATTGAGATTGCTCGAGGACAAGTAATTTTTGGGAGGGTGGACTATAATGTCACCTTTCTAGTATATTAGTATTTATTCAGAGATTAGCCTATGCACATGGTATTTTAGGCTAATTACAGTGTTTAGGGGCCATTGGAGTTGCATGACGCCTTCAATTTCCAATTTTGGAGACCTTTGGAGTAGTTTTGCAGACTTACTATTTATAGTAAGTCAGTGTTCTAGCCAAAGCAAAATGTATAGGCTAATATTTGAGCCAAATGGATATCCAGATCCACTCTTAGATGTTTGATCGGGTATTTGAGTGCAAATATTATAATACCCATAATTATTTAATATAAGTCAATTATTATTTATAATTATAAAGTATATGATTTTATATTAAATTGAGAAATTAATGTCACGAATACTTTATAAAATTATAAAGTGACATTATTAAAATAAATTATTTAATACGTTGAGGGAGATGAAATAAAATATTAAATTAATTAATGAATGAATTATTGGCACAAAGTGGATCGATTCATCTTGGGGAAATAAAAAAAGGAAATAGAGTTCATTTGTATGATACATTGGGGTTTGGTGAATTTGCTTTGGCTTTTTGGTGGAGAAGACAATTACAGGTTGTAGGGGTTTTCAAGCTTGTTGAGGACGTTAACCTTCAGTAAGGACATCCATTTCGGTTGTGGAAGAGCAATCCTAGCGTTTTATTGGGTGTGTGCATTCAAAATTCATCATTGTGCTTCAAAATTTGGTAAATAGGGGTTTATAATTGCAGATTTAAGGATATATTATTAGGTAGTACTCAAGAGGATGTTGTTGTTGAGAAATATTTAATTGTACAGCCAACCATACCTTTTTGAATATGATGGAATAGAGAGGTGAAAATAATGAGCAGGGTTTGATAATTAACATTGCTAAGCCATCGATTTCCATCCACATCCATTTTATTATCTAGAAGCTGAGGTTAGAGGCTGCTATGGGAATTTAGGGGACTGTTGGAACCTTCATTGATAGTCTGTACATATCACAAAGCTAGCGTGTCACTTCAAGAAGATATCGCTCCTCTTCAAGGCTATAATATAATTCATTTAAGGGTGATATTATCAACATTACCTATTACAGTCATCTCTAACCAGGATATCAACATCCTTTAGGGAGATTCAAACTAAAAATTGTAGTCCATATTGCTATAGCTTTGTTCATTGGGGTAGTGTGGGATTTAATGGGCCAATCGCCCCCATTTTTGGTCTATAATCTCACCTAACAAGAGCGTCTAGGACACTACATCACTCAACCAACATTGTGAGTGTGGGAAAAGAAAAGCATTTCAAGTTGTATTCAAGGATATCAGAAATCAAACTTTACAGTTATTCAATTTAAGCTTGGTACTATTTAGTCCATTGTCTTTTCCATAAATTTATAGCATAAGTTACTTTATGTGTTATGCATTTCTTGATGTGAAGAGTTTAGGAAATAGTTTAGACATATGCCCTTACTTTATTTCCAGCATTGATTACTTGCAATAAAATCAACAAAAAAAATACAAACCATAGAAAAAACACAAAGAGAGAATCAAAATTTGCATTACACACCAAACTCCAAAAAAAAAAAAGGTAGCATATTACAATTTGATTGTAAATTCATGGGTATCCGTCCTACCCTAAATTTTTTGCATTCCTGGGTCTGGCAAAACTGGGAGCCTCTTGGTGAGTATTATTTGTGGTTTATTAGCAATGAATATTTAGTTGTTAGTTTTTCTTCACTTGTCGATAGAAATAGGGCTTTTGAATCAGAAAAGAGGAATTATGGTCCAACAGGATTATTTGTTCAACCCTAGAGAGTGGGATTTGATCCTCAAATTGAACCCACTGCTATCCCGGTTTGGGTTCATTTATATGCACTTCCAATGGAGTTTTGGAGTGAGCAGGTATTGGAAATTATTGATAATTTCCTTGGAAGACATTTGGGTATTTCTAAAGACACAATGGAAGGAAACACAATTGTTTATGCAATATTATGTGTGGAAATGGGTCTTAGCTAGCCTTTGTCGATAGAGGTGGAACTTTAACTTGTAGGATAATTTTGGATTCAACAATTGGATTATGAGACATTGCCATTCAAATGCAGAGTTTGCCACAAATATGGGCATTTGGCTCGATCTTGCCCAAATAATATGAACATAAAAATGGAGGATCCTCTAGGAATATCAAATCTTCCTAAGGAGGGTAAGTCAATAATCAATAAAAGAACAACCAATATTTATCAAGGTAAATAAGCATAGGGAGATGGTTTTGAACAGACCAAAAGAAGAAGGAAAAAAAATATATGGTAAAGAGCAAACCCAACTCAAGCCCTCCAATAGGTATGATATCTTTAAGACATTAATGGACCAAGAAGAAGAACAATTCATGGAAGGAGAGGATGGGAATAATGAAGACAATAACAACCATGTTAAAGCCCCTATTTCACCTCCTCCCATCATAGAGAAGGTAATTGAGTGCTGTGAGTTACCACAATCAGAGAGTGCATGGGTATTGATAGTGCATAACTAAGAGCAACCGATAATTAAGGATGTCATCATGGGCATAGCAAAAAAGAACAAATAAATACCAAATCTAGGGATAACTTAGGTGGATAAGAGATAAAAATAATAGATCTCAAGGAGTGGGTGGAAAATCAAATAATTTATTGATAGAAGTTCAAGGAGACAAACTGATCATTGGAGGATCCGTGAGGTGAATATATTTTTACTGCTCTCAAGGTAACCAATGATTATACAATCATGGAATGCTATGGGTTTAAACAGTAGAATCCATAATCTATTGTTCAAAGAATCTTAGAAAAATGTAAAACATATTTTTTGCTTATCCAGGAGACAAAAATATCATTGGATCTTATGTGTAAAACAATAAATAGACTTTGGAGGGGTGCTGGTCATATGGAAGTTGTTGTCCAAGGGGTCTCAGGGGGGATAGTTACTTTTTGGAATTCTCTTGAATGAACTATAATATATCATATATATTGGAAGGGTGTCCTCACATCACATATTAGAAAAAAGGAATGTCACATTTGAACATATTTTAATCACAAATTTTTATGGGGCTCAAAATCTAGATGGTCAAATGCATCAATGGAAATTTGTCCATAACATGAGAGTCTCAAGGGAAGAGTTAGACTCGATTATTGATGGGGATTTTAATGCTAAATTATCCTCTAGATATCAAGAAGGGGAAAACCCAATTTTAGATCCAGGGGACCGACTTATGATTACCCAAGTCCAGGCATTACAGTTGGTGGATATTAAATACCCTGGAACCAACTACACTTGGACTAATAAGAGGAGGGAGCCACATAGCAGGAAGGTGAAGTTAGATCATTTTTTGGTTTCAAAGGAGGTATTTGTAAAATGGAATATAAAATTTCAAATTTTGGAGGATCTAGTTTCAGATTACTTTTTAAATTTTGGAAGGGGGGATCAAGACAATTAGCATCACAAACCATTTAAATTTGAAAACTTTTGGTTACAAAAAGAGGAACTTCGAAAGAAAATTCCATAGTGGTGGGAAGAAGGTCACCCAAAAAATGGGACACCAATGTTTAGATTCTACAAGCAACTTAATTATGTTGAAGATCCACTAAAACAATGGAGGCAGGCTAACAAGATAGTCTTATAGGTCCAAAGAGCTCCATTGGTGGTCAAATGGGATGAGGTTCAAAAACACTTTAGGGAAGGAAAAATTATAGAGTAGCTCAAAGAAGAGGATGATGCATTGCGTAAAGCGGTTGAGGACATTGAAAACCAAGAGGAGACCTACTAAAAATAGAGAGCAAGAACCACTTGGTTATTAGAAGGTGATAAAAATACCATTTTTTTTCCATTGGGTTGCCTATGCTAGGAGACAGACAAACAACATTGAAGCTCTTCAAGATGAGAATAGACACTCTTTTGATACAATTCTAGGTATGCATTTCCATTCAATAGATTATTTTTCTAAACTATTTAAGAAAAGTATGGTGCAAGATTAAGAGGCTCAAAAAGAAGTTCTTGCTGTCATACCCTTATTTATCTCTAAAGAAGAAAATCAAACCCTACTTAAACCCATTGATAGAGAGAAACTAAAGAATGTAGTCCAGATGGCTTTCCAATTGAGTTAATTTAGGCCTTTTGGGAAAAATTGGAGGAGGATGTAATGGTTGTTATAGAGGAGTCCAAAGGTAGTAAAAGAATGCTTAAAGCATTAAATCATACTTTCATTGCCTTAATTCCAAAATGGGAGGAGGGGGTGCATATTTCGGATTATAGACCTATTGCCTTACGCAATGTCATATATAAAATAATCACAAAGGTAATGGCTGAGTGAATAAAATATCTTCTACATAGCATTATCCCCTAAGAGCAAGGAGGTTTTGTAGAGGGTAGGCAGATCTTAGATGGTGTGGTTCTAGCTCAGGAGGTAATCCATTCAATGCAAACATCTAGTAATAGAGGAATGCTCATAAAATTGGATATGTCAAAGGCTTATGATAGGGTGGAGTGGAGCTTCTTTTCAAAGATTATGGTAGCCTTTGGTTTCTATCAAGATTGGATAGAATGGGTCATGAGCTATGTTTCTACTCTGACATACTTAGTGTTAATCAAGGGTCTTCCCTCACAACCGTTTGGAGCTACTTGAGGCCTTCATCAAGGAGATCCTTGTTCCCCATATATTTTTCTCATATTCGATGAAGGATTGGGTAGAATAATATTGAGAAGAAGAAGAAAAGGTTTGCTAACATGTATCAAGGTGGATGAGGAAGTTTTGACTCACCTACAGTTTTTATATGACATAGGATTGGTGGGATTGGCCAACTTCAGGGAAGCAAGAATGATTTGAGATACACTTAATATCTACCTTAAGGCTACAAACCAAGTCATCAATGATAAAAAATCCAAAGTGGTATTTTTCAATATTGATCAAAGGCTTCAAGATAAAATTTTAGAGATCTTGGGATTCACAAGGACTTCTCTTCCAGTGGTATACTTGGGGGTCCCTTTGCATTTTAAAAAACTAAAAATAGATATTTGGAGGAATATTTTGGATTGTATCAAGGAAATAATTAATCATTGGTCTCACAAATGGTTAAGCTATGGGGGTAGATTAATTTTTTTATAGTTAGTCATTCAGGCCATACCAATTTATAAATTTTCTATCCTTGCTTCCCCACATACCATATGGAAAGAGTTGGACAAGATGGCTAGAAATTTTTTATGGGAAGGAGTAAAAGGAGAGAGGAAATGGGCCTTAGTAGGTTTGGAGAAAGTAATCCAATCTAAGGTAAAAGGAGGTTTAGGATTGAGAAGATCAAAGTTAAATAATAAATATTTGGATGGAAAGCTTTATTGGAGGTGGATTTCCCAACCAAGTTCTTTATTCAATAGAATTTTAACTAGTAAATATTTGGGACAGGTAAACCTAAATGATGTGAGTCATTTCCCTTTGGATGGTAATGGATCCTTAGTGTGGAAGACTCTTAAGTTAGGGTCTTAGGTAGTGAAATATGGATTATTTTGGAAAGTGGAGAGAGGGGAGAAGGCATGATTTTGGACAAATTCATGGGATCAATACCCACCTATCATTATTGAATTCCCTGAATTGGAAGCAATAAAAAAAACCATGGAAACTAGGAGTTGGGTCCAAATTGAAAGCTATTTAAACACTATTTAGTTGGGGGATTATAAGTTTAAGCAGTTTAAGAAGTTGGATGAGTGGCAAATTTCAATCCCTCTAGATTTGACACCCATCATGACTAAAATATTGGCAAAAATATTTCTCACAGGTAGAGATGAGGAGTATGAATTAGCTTGGGGCTATGGGAGCATTGGTGTCTACACAGTTAAGTATGGATATGATAAGATCCTTCCAGAGCCTCCTCCTCATGCATATTAGGTTGAGGATTGGAGAAAGATTTTGCAGTCCAAGGATTTGTTGAAAGTAAACTTTTTTGCTTGGTAGTTCATGTATAATGGAATTTTTACTTTTTATAATTTTAGATGTAGGGGAATCAATGGTCCATATCAATGTTTTTTATGTTACAAAAGTGAGGAAACAACTGATCACTCGATGTTTAAGTGCCCATTCATGTGCAAAATAAGGGAGAGATGTTTTTTATATTATAAATTTTGAGTTAATGGTGATTTGAATCGGATTAATATTTAGGAAATATGGAAGAGGGGTAGATTTAAATCTAAATCTCTTTGTATTGGTTGGGAGATTGGATTAAACTTCATTTTGTGGCAAGTGTGGTTGGAGAGAAATGGTAGAATTTTTAGAGAAACCTTTTCATATTTAGATGGAGTTTGGTAGGTTATTTGGAGTAAAGTCACAGAAACTATGGTAGTGTATGCTAAAGAGGAAACTCAATTTGGAACAATGGAGAAGGAAGTTTAAGTGCAAGTGGTGTTGGACATAGCTAGTTGGAAACTACCCCCATAAGGTTGGATTAAAATTAATACTGATGGAGCTGCAAAAGGCAATTTGGGTATAGTTGGAATTGGAGTGGTTTTCCAGAATCATGTTGGAACAGTGCTCTACTAGGAACTACAAGGCTTGGAAATGATCACAAACAATGAAGTGAAAGCCTTAGCTATAAAATCTACTTCTATTTGGGTAGTAAAACAAGACTACAGGAGGATAATCCTAGAATCAGATTCTTAAATAATGGTTTGAGCTCTAGATTACATGAGCAACTTTGCTTTGAAGACATGGAGGTTAAGGATTCTTGTCACTCAAATTAAGGAATTGTAGAGGGAATTAGATGATGTGATTCCAGTTTATGTGAGTAGAGATCTAAATAAAGTGGTAGAATTCCTAGCTAATATGGGCACCGAGAAGGAGGTAGGGGTTCAGTGGCACAATGATATGGCTAATGAGGATGAGATGATTAGGCAGGTTTGTGAGAAAATCTAGTGTTTAGCTAATTTGGACAACCATTTCAAAAATATGGTTTAGGATATTTGTGCTCCAATGTAGATCTTCTTTTACAGTTGTATACAGGTGAACAACCATTGTAGAAATATGGTTTGAGATATTTGGCTCCACTACAAATCTTCTTTTATTATTGTAAACATGTGTTCTCTTTGATTAAGGTTGGGAGAAGTCTCATCCCACCTTATAAATGATCTTTGTTATAATACAAGGTTTTTCATTTTTTTTTTCAAAAAAATATAAAATGGTTTTTTGTACAAACCTTAAAAGACTAGATCAAATAAACATTAAAGGCAACAATAATAAGCAAAGAAAGGACAACTAGAATTCCAAAACCATAAATGTTCATGGTAACACTTGAAGTTGGGGTTTTTTTTTCCCTTAAAAGCAAAATATTCCATCATGTTACAAATGCATTTTGTAATGTATTTGTTCCTATAGAAAAACTACACAACAATTACAAAGATAATTTATATCATGGTAAAAGAGATAATTTCAATGAAAGTATCTCTCATATCAATATATAGATCATGTATCTTGCATAAAAATATTTCATAGTCTTCTCAAACTACATTAGAATCTCCCTAATATATTTTATTTGGAAACCTAGCATGGTACATAGTAACCTCTACCATTTGAATTAGAATGTCCCTCTTCATTCAACACCATATACCATTTGCTTGTGATGTGAACGACTGATATAGCTTTCCTAGGTGATATCCTTTATCCTCACTATCATTCCTTTTTTTCACCTAGTAATATTATTACTCAAATCAATTCCATTGATAACACTAATGGTGATCTTCATGCACCATTAGTAGTCATTAGAAGAGCAAGCATAAGGTCATGAGAGATGTTTGTGACCATGGTCTTCTCATGAGTATACTTTGCTCCTTTACCAATGACTCATTCACCCTTTTCATCATAGTACCCATAGGGCTATCAATGGGTGTAATATATATTTTCAATTGGTTATATGGGATTGAAACAAGCCCCACCCATATTACAACATCATCACTTAGTGGTATTAAACAAAGCTTGGATATTATCCATGTATCAGTTGGCAAGATTTGGAACTTGATCTCCTTAAATGTTAAGGAATCTAACCAGTTGAGCTAATACCACTTGATAATTGGTGTTCTATTTATTACAAATCCTTATTGTTGTGTTTTTCAAATGGTCCTATAGACACCAAAAACAAGCACATTTAATGCTAATTAATTAAAATTAATTAGTATACATCCATTTAATACTAATTAATTAATAAAAATTAATTATTATTCACCTAACTAAATGTTGATTAATTAATTCAATAATGAAATTAATTACGCCTAGGCTACCCATTCCCACCCCCTAAAAAACACCCTCCTATATCTAGCCCATAGAAATTATGACAACATTCCCTTTTCCTATCCCACATGCACATCATTCCCAATTTACTCTAGTTCCAACTTGTCTTTCCCCATGCAAATTATGTATGGGTGAAGATTGCTCTCACCCATAAATAGTCTCCAGTATACTCTAGTCCAACTCACCTTCCCCATACTGATTGCATATAAGTGAATATTATCCTCACCCAAAAATAATCTCCACTTCACTTCAGTTGCAACTTCATCACATCCCATGCAGGTCAACTAGTACTTAAAAGATAAAAAAATTTCTTCTTCAGGAATAACTAAAAATAAAAGGATAATACCCTTCACTTTAGTTTGAAATTCTATGGAAGATAAATACCACTTAAATGGATGAGGCTTTATCCATTTAAAATTAAAAAAAACCACCTCAGCACAAATCCAACACATTTAGTGGTGGTCACTGAAAACCCACCTTAGCCTCGATCCAACACATTTAGAGGTTATCACTAAAAACCCACCTCAACACAGATCTAGGACATTCTGTGATAGTCACTAAAAACCCACCTCATCCTAGATCGAAAACATTCAGTGGTGGTCATTGAAAAATTACCTCAACACAGATCCAACACATCCAATGATGGTCACTAAAACCCACCCATCACATATTGTGGTACGAGAAGACTAAATTCACCATTTATTATTTAGTTTGTCCTTTTTCTCTTTCTCCTACGATATTCCATTGATACTAGTGGATTTTTTGCTTCATGAGGAGTTAGTCTATCATCACAATAATATTAATTTATATTGCCAGCTTGCTTCATGTTTTTTTATTATTATTTGATGTAGCATGTGTTAAAGCCCCATGTGGGTTTACTTGTATTCGAGAAACTAATGGTAAAATATTCATTTAATTGATTTCTCTTTCTGCTTTATTTGCTATGGTGCTATTTTATTTTGTCTATAGGCCCTATCTATGTTGTTCATATTCAATCCTATCAAAATCCAAATTTAGCCTTTGACCTTCTCAAATTTATCCTCAAACAATCTCCTCCAAGAGTCTTCTAGTTCAATCCTTATAGTGAAGCTCTCCCAATCACTTGTTTATAACAAATGTATTTTTTAAGGATTTTTTCCTTCAATACGATTGCAAGTCTCCATAGCTAGTTAGATTACATTATTTTTATTCTCCAATACCACTATTTGTTCTCCTTTGACCATGATATTTTAAAATTAAACTTCATTTTTTTATTTACAACAAGGTTTGACTAAAAATTTCATTCATTGATAAACCTAAAGTTCTACTATGGATCCATGTTAATTATGTCATTGTTGCCTAAAATATCTAACAAGATCTCCATTGAAATCCTCAAATGAAAACTTATAATACTACAACACCTTTTCCTCAATCTTTAAAGATACACTACAATTTCTCTCTGAAATTTAATTTCATATATTGGTCTCATTATTCAAGGCACCTCCTTTGTGACACATGCTAAGTCAAATCATGCTAAATGCATGTCATTGCACACCCATTCCATTTACCTTCCATCCCGACCTTTAGGAAGACACTAAACTTATTATTTTTTTAATGATTATGACACCTTATTTTAGTGAAGATGTGATGTATCAATGTTGATTTCCAACATAAGACCTTGATAAAAATCCACATAAAGTGCACATATACCCATCTATTTTGCATGTAATTTTATTTGCTTAAGTTATATAAACTATTTAGGTATTAATGAAAAAGGTGATAATAATAATGGGTTGAATAAGTTTAGTGTGTTTTTACAACTTAGATTTCTTATAGTTATTTGCATTATATAATCATCAAATGACTTGTGAACAAAATGATTTGACATATAAAATTTAATTGAAAGAGAAGTAAAAATTGTTAGATTTTTTTATTGTCTTTATGTTTTTTCTTAAATTTAATATCTAGTATTATACTAATTAAGGTTTAACTTCATAATTCCTTTGGAGAAATTATTTAGTTTATTTTGTTGGGACTAAAAGGAGATATATTATACATGAAAAGAGTACAATATATATGCATAAGCCTATATGAAAACATGACAAGTGTCAAGGACACATGTCAAGGAGAAATAAGGGGTAAAGTACACATTAACTTTAACATTCCCCCTTAATGTGTACTTTCCAAAAAAAGGTAAGTCAAAATTAGAGACATTCTCCCTTAATGTCGACTTGCATTGCATGATTTGGAATAGTGTCTAGGCTTTTAATTTTGGCTCTTGGCTCTTCTACTTTGAAAATAATTCTAGATCCGTAGTGTATACATCTAGGTCTATTGCCTCAAGGTCAACCAATTCTTCGGGTTTATTTCCTATGAATAAACCTTTTCTTAGTACCTTAGGGTTAGCCTCTTTCTCAGATTTGTTGCCTTTGTAGGTCACTGACTAGGTTCACCACGGGTATGATCATATCATCATGGTGAATCTTTATCTAGAAGGTATCGAGCTTTACCGAACTTCGATCTTGTCAAAAATATACCTTTATACAAAATAAATGTGAGCCATATGTGAGTGTTGGATATTACCAAAAATGCCATAGAAATACAAAATAATGAACCATAGACTAGAATTCAAAAAAAAGATGAAAAAATAAGATAATATTATGAAATGTCTATATCTGTAGTCTTTAGAAGTTGATCCGAAGTGTCTTCATGAAGTAGTATTTTAATAGAGAGGTAAGTGTCCTTATGGTAACCTTCTCATCCTATCAAAATACATGGATAACCAGTTGCTACATCCATCAGGTGTGATAGAGAAGATGAATAGATACTAGGATCACTTAAATTTCCATTGGAGTGTCGGGTTAAAGCAAGAGTCCACTCCATAATACAACAATATTTGAGACCCAAAAAATATATAGGACTACATTAAAATGAAAATTAGGAACCCCCAATGTGTCCATATTGGAAAAATATTTTTAATGAGTATAAAAACCCCTATGTTTGGGTCTGAATGGGGCCTCTGTGGGAAAAACAACATACCTTTACATCAAGAATCTAGAATATTCCTAGCATGAGAGGATATTTTTCTTGGAATATTCCTAGTATCGCTCTCTGGAAGTAATACAAGTGGAATCAATTTTCCCTCATAGGGGAAGATTACATGGGCAATTTGATTTTTTTGCACTCCCTTTTTCATAAGAAACAAAGTTAGTGTTAATGCAATTAAAAAAATAAAGTGGTCCCCCCACTTTATAAAAGATACCCCTTAGAAGCCCCTGCATAAATATATTCTCTTAAAATATACATGGCCATGTCAGAATATGAGTTACACCTTATATTTTAAATGAACACCTTTTTACAATAAAAATAAAAAAAAATTATTTGCCCTCCCATAAATCACATGGGTAAAACATTAAAAAATTGATCACTTCAAATGGATGCAAAAATAGATGTGTTAGGGCAGGCATGACCTGAGAATTTTGCATGTCTGCAAAGTCTTGGTAATGCAAACGGGTCTGTGTCAGTGTGAACCTCACCAAGTGGCCCTTCTAATTTCAAATCCCTTGTTACCAGTGGGTGACAATACCAAGAGGACTACAAATTAATTGTGTCATCGATAACTATTTTATCTTGTGAAAACTGCATGGTAAGTCATTTTTCAAAAAACTCATGGCCAAAAATATCAAGAAACTGCACTGCAAACAACTAAAATGTTGAACAATTTGTTTTTGAGGGGGAAATAAGATCTGAGTGATCTATGTTGCTGGTTTTAATGGTGTCCATAAAAAATTGTTTCCATGATATCAAGATCCATAAGGATCTCAGGGTTTGTGAAAAACATATAACTAGACAAGAATTGTGTTCTTCAAATAAAAATCACCCAAAATAAATTACCGTCAAAAGAAGAAGCAACATAGTGCTCTTGAAAAGTCAGTTCAAGACCATGAAATACGGTTGGAAACATACTAAAAATATTTTTTATACCTCCACGTGCATAAATATGTACTTCACCTTGACATGTGTCCTTGACACTTGTCATTTTTTTTCATATAGGCTTATGCCTATATATTGTAATCCTTTAAATTGCTTTTCATGAAGTTCATATTTAAATTGCTTTTCATGAAGTTCATACAACTACTTCAAGTGTTATGAAATCTATAAAATACACAATTTCATAATGTTTGTAAATCATACAATTGTAATTTTGTAGTGTGTAATTGAAAGGAGAGAGATTTCATTTTATTGGTGTATTCCAGTGTTACATGGGGATGCATCCCCCCTCTTGAGAGATGCGTCCCCCTATCCCCTATGTTCCCCAGTACGAGGGGATGGTATTGGGGATGTTTCCTCCCGTCCTCGGGATGTCCCCTATTTTGGGGTGCCCCTGGAGATAGCCAACCGTCCCTAGGGATGGCTGGGTCCCTTTGGGTATGCTCAGGCCATCCCTAGGGATGGTTGGGCATCCTCGGGGACAAGTAGGCACAAAAACATAAAAAAATTAAAAATGAATCAGTGCCTTTCTGTCTCAAATTTTAGATGGGTTTAAAATGTTGCGATTAATAATCACTGCCATTGTATGAGCTAGTTGTGGGTTTTATGATTTATCAACCATTCTTCCAGTTCTTTTTGTAAGATATATTAGGAATGCATTGCACAAGCCATCAGTCTACAGTTGTACATCTTACACCCTGTGATCCAACTGTGCAAGTGGTCATACTACCCAGTCTGTGGTTTATAGCTACTACATTATCTACCTGAAGATATAAACCTATGCAAAATATCAAAACTAAATAGAGTCATAGATTCCATATTTGGATTATAATATTGAGTCTGTAAACCAATACAATGGTTAGTATGCTGATTTTGAACTGATCAGAGACATATCAGCTGTTGCTGGAAGTGAAATTAACAACTGAGCCATCCTATTACCACCTGCAATTGCATACAAAAGCAAGTGGAGGCTGTTGATGCTTGACTAATTCTTAGGGAAATGGAAATCAATCTAAGAGGCATTCATCTGAATTGGCTGTTCTTGATTCCACACCGGCATAGATTTATTATTTTTGGCATAAGAGCCTTTCATGGAAACTTAACTTTATGGGTGGTGACTATGACTCCGTTTCTTTTTAAACTTGACCACATACAATATGACCAAGAGTACAAAAGCAGAGATGCCATCCATTTTGCACTTTGATTTCCTTATATTAATCAATCTAAGAGGCATTCATCTGAATTGGTTGTTCTTGATTCCACACCGGCATAGATTTATTATTTTTGGCATAAGAGCCTTTCATGGAAAATTAACTTTATGGGTGGTGACTATGAATCCATTTATTTTTAAACTTGACCACATACAATATGACCAAGAGTACAAAAGCAGAGATGCCATCCATTTTGCACTTTGATTTCCTTATAACTTATGATGACTGAAAAAATGATGGTTGTTATAACTTATACTTATTGTTTGAATGTTAAAACTTAAAAGTTAAAAGCTGAACAATGTGGCATTCATTACTTGAGCAATAGCAACTAATTTGGTTAACTATTAGATTGCACTTGATATCCTTGGCCGAACTTTCAAGTTATATTTGTTGAAACAATTAAATGGCTGCACTTAGTAACTAATATCAATATGAATATCCTAATATCATTTTTGTTGTTGTGTAGAATTATAAATTTATAGATTATTATAAATTTCTAAAAAAATCAATTTTCATAGTATTATACTAGCCGTCCCCCCAGTTGTCCCCGAGTCATCCCCTAAAATCAGCCTATCGTCCCCGACCATCCCCTGAAACCCGTCCTCCCATCCCCCAGGCTTGTGGAACCTTGGTGTATTCAAAAAGATAATTTATAAAATTTTATCCATTCAATATTTATATATTTATAAAAGGACGCATAAGATACTTATATTTTAATTTTCATCGTTTGAGTACAACATCAACATACCCTGCTACCCTCAACCATACTACAAATGTAATAATCCTTCATTTTAGGCTTATTTTTTGTGATAGTCTATTCATATCAATCAAGCAATAGTATAAGTACTAAAATA
Organism: Wollemia nobilis; assembly: GCA_028583015.1. NCBI lineage: Eukaryota > Viridiplantae > Streptophyta > Pinopsida > Araucariales > Araucariaceae > Wollemia > Wollemia nobilis. The sequence goes on from JAQPPZ010017086.1 coordinate 7,517,730, forward strand.
TTAAGGATCCAATCAAGAGTTAATTTAGCCAATTCTCAACCATAATCTAAAGTGCAAGAAAAATTGCTCTCGTAGATTTTAGTGTATATTTATATTTTTCAATTGGTTATATGGGATTGAAAAAATACCAAAGATCTAATCAGAATTTAATTTGGCCAATTCTAAACCACAATCTAAGGTACACCATAAAAAAACATTCTTTAAAATTTAAGTGCATATTTTTTTCAATTTGTTATATGGGATTGAAATGAGCCCTACGCTTATTATATCATTACCACATAGTGGTGTTTTGAAGATGGGTCTCTTCCTTGAATGTTGAGGACTTTAATCGATTGAGCTAATGCCATTTAATTATATTCAAATACATAATATTACACTCATAAGTATGTATAAAAGTAAACATGATCATTAATATCTCATATGTAAAAAATATAAAAGTATTTACATGTCTATTCAAGGATAAAAATTGATGATGAATCATTTTCAAAAGACTCATTTTAGAAGTTTTATGACTCTAGGGTTGGTGAAGGTGGAAAATTTCATAGCATTCACATTCATCCTAATTTTTTATGCTTCTAAGTTTTCCACCTTAAAATGTCTCATCTAGAATTTATTAAAAAAAATCAATCCAAAATATTATTTTGGGATTTTACATATCCTTGAGCTAGATCCACCTTAGTTATTTATGAAATATAAATTAAAATTTAGATTCACTATTTATAATGGTGGAGAAAATATAAACCATAAAATAGTTATTAGTATTAAATACAATAAAATAAAAAATTATAAAATGTTCTCTCCCTATTATTTATACAATCCTTTGTTTGATTATTTCTACATATACTAATTTCAATTTCTTTATAATACATAATTAGAGGATATAAATGAATTAATAGAAAAACCACTACTTTGTAATTGATAATCAAAAGGGGTTAAAAGAATGTGCTTTTACAAATTTTCCATTTTGGGGCTACAAAATGGTGTCTTCCACAAGGGAAGTCCTCTTCAAATGGAACTAGTCAAATAGTTGCAAATGCTCTCCTTGTATTCCTCGATGTAAGTGGACTTCTTGCTTATGGGCCACTATTAGCTATGCAGGTCCTCTAAACCTACATAACCCTACAAAAATATCTTAGAATATTTAGGGGTTCATCTACATTAGAACCCTTGTAAAACAAGATAAAAAGACTCTTAATCTAGACCAAAATATGATGAAAATGCATGAAATGTCTAAAATTTTGCAAAACAGGGATGTTTACCTAATTTTGTGAACTTTTCTAGAGTTCCATTGTAGAAAAACTATCCTTTCTATAGATTCACATCCTAGGGTGTGAGTTCTTTGATTCATACCCTTATATGCAAATCTCACTATGTTTTTCAAAAACTGAATTTTATGCTGTAGGGGTCTTATTGATATAGTTGGAACTTCTAACCTAGCCAAGCCACCTTCTGAACCTGCAAATTTATCAAAAACTAGGGTTATGCATAAGGGGTTGGAATCAAAATGTACTTCTAAAAAAATGGCGAATCCTAATTGAAATCAAGGTGAATCAAGGCAATCTTCTTTTTGTGGTGCAGTGGTAAATGCCCTGGGTGCTGTAGAGGCCGACCCAGGTTCCATTCCCCTTGTCTCCATCCTACAGATATATGGTATAGTTAGGAATGTCCTATGTGCTGGTAGAGGCCGATAAGGCTCCATTCCTCCTATGCCCAACCTGTTGAAAGTGGCACCTCGAAAGGGGTGTTTTCCACTATAAATTAGTTTTACCCAGGTGTTGTAGGTGAGTTGGAGAGGAGAGGGCAATCCTCCAAGGGAGGTCCCAGGATCAAATCTCCACCCTACCAAAAAGCTGAATTGGGTATCCAAAATCCAATTGATAATATTGGTGCAGGAAAGGTCGAGTGTGACCCTCGGGTGATTTTGACTATGTAGAACCCCCTATTCGTGGTCTCTCATACCAAGGCGGTTCCGCAAGGGGTTTTTCGCTTAAAAAGAAAAGAAAAAAAATAAAATGTGAATCAAGGCAAATTCTAAGAAAATTAAATCAATCATCTTCACACCAAAATTTGGGGTATTTGAAGCCCTAAAAAGTAAGGTCATCTTTGGGATAAATTTTGACCTATTAAATCATCTTATAACTTCATAAAAATACCACCATTAGATCAGGCTCAAAAAGAGATTTCCAACAAGTACAAATATTTCAAGCCTTCCAAAAAGTACAAATATACCTATGTTTGGATATATATTGTGGCGAATTGATCCTGAGAAAAATTTGGTTCCAAAAATTTTAGGCGAATGGGTCGACATCAAGGGTCCTCATATTCATTAATTTCCAAATTTGAAAATCCTAATATTCGTCCAATTTATGAATATTCACCACTATGCATAACCTTGTCAACAACCTACAATATTAAAGGGGATGTTTATAAATGCATGTGGGTCTCCATGGATATGGATAGTGAATGATGGTGAATGATGATTTAGTGCACTTGGTAGTCTAGACTAATTTTAGCAAAGTTTCGATATGTAAATGAGTGTTGATAGAAATTAAGGAAATACAAATCTATTTATACAATTTGCCAAGGTTAAGGGGGCTGAGGTGTACTATGAGGTGTCTTGTGAGGTGTTATAATAGGTGTCCCTTGTGAAGTGTCCTAAGAGGTATCCCTTGAGGTGGCATAGGGTGACATATCTTATAAATGGATTAATTTTCAAAGTCTTCAAATTATATTTATGATGTTTAATGCATAGAAGAATATGAAGTGGAGCAAGAGTTAAGTTCTAATTGTAGTAGGATTAACTATGAGTTTAGTGTTGACTTGAGTGAGGTGGAAGATGACTCACCATGCCTCTCATGCTTTGAAAGACAAAAGTCTTCAAAAGTCATTTATGGTGTTAAATGCACATGGGGATTTGAAATGGAGTAAGGGTTAAGTATTACTAGGGTTAGGTTAACCCTAGGTTAGATGTTAAATTTTCGGTGAGGTGGAAGGTGACTCACCATGCCTCCCATGCTTTGAAAGGAAAAAGTATTTATATGTCATTTATGGTGTTAAATTCACATGGGGAGATGTGTGGAGCAAGGGTCAAAGTTAACCTTGATTAGGTTGACCATAGGTTTAGTTAAGATCAAGTGGGCGAGGTGGAGGCTAGGCTATTCAAAGAGCAGATTAGATGAGGTGGCCATGGCTTAGGTTGACCATAGGTTGGGTTTTACTATAAGGTGGATTTTGACTAAGGTTAGAGATTAACCAAGGTTAGGTTAGGATGATGGTTGCATGGGGGCCAAGGGTTAAGCATAGGAAAGGGCTTAAGTGGCAAAAGAGGGCTTATGAATGGTGTTTTGAGGCTAATATATACAAATTTTGTGGGTTTTTCAAATTGATCAAATACAATGATGGAAGAAATGACAATGTGATACTTTTAGGTGTCTACATTTACCTCTTTTTATACTGCATTGTGTGAAGATACAATGTAGTGCAAAAAGTTATGATACAAATTGGTGGTATGCTTTTGAAGAAGATGAATTAATGATGAATTATTAATTGTGAGAGAATATGGATTGGTTAATGATTTGTTATGAGATAGGTAAATTGATGATGGATGGTTGTGGTTGATTACAACTTTTGTAATGCCATGATGATTATTTTGACAGAGAAGATGTAAGATCGTCTTTCTTTATGATCAACGTAAGATGCTCCAATCATGAAAGGGACAAATGTGTTTAAAAATTTGCATTTGAAAATATTTTAAGCTTGGCTTGATTTGGTAAACCATCCTAACATCTACAAGTGTTTCTACATCACTTCGATCATCTCACTGAAGTGAAAGTGCGAGTATGTATAAGAATACTCATAATTGCTTTAGTAGGTTCATTATTGGACTTGGTGAAGTAACACACACTTGAGTAAACCTATAGCTACTAAAACATAGCATACCAAATTTGATTGGGTTGGGTTTTTTTTGAGAAGATAAATTTTACTTTTGTTTGCCCTAGCAAATGAGGGCTTGAGATAGTCTTAGGAAAATATTGTGGACAAACGTAATTTCCAAGATTGAGTGTTTAAGTATTGATTACACACAAGGCAAATTTTTTATTATTGAATGTCTACCACCTTAAGCAATGAGTTAATGGTGGAAGAAGTAGAATATGATGATGAATTGCTTGAAAAGATGAAAAATTAATGAAATAATTGAAGAAAATAGAAAAATTTGACAAATATGGTGGTGGGTAAGTGTGCAGGTGCAATTTTTGGCCTAAAAATAGATTTGTATGGATGGGTATAAATCAAAGTATTCATACCTAACCATACAAATATGGTGGAGCACACTATATAAGCACATTTATAGAATGCATTTGTCATTTGTGTTGTGTGAAGGAAAATGAGTGAGAGGAAGAGAGGTGTGAGGGTGAGTTTGCGAAACGAAGCGCTATCAAATTTTAAAGATAAAGTAGCAAAATTATGGGAGGTACATCGAGTGCTGGCATTGGAGGGTGTGCAGTGGTAGTAAGTAGATGTTTGCCCTAATTTTGTGCATTAAGAATTTTAAAATTAAACCTAGGGAACAATTTATTAGTGAAATGAAACCATAGAAAATGAGCAGGATAATTAACATTGCGTAGGAAAAATGCAAGATATGGATTGGGTGCCTGCATGTTGGTATTTTGTTTGTTTGTGCTTGATTGATGTGATATGCATTGTTTGATGTGCATGCATGTGTGATGTGTGTGTGTTTTATACCTTTTATGGGTTATTTTTGGTGATTTTTATTAAGGAGGTGGTTTTGGAAAAATGGGTACCTGAATCCTCTCTTTGTTTTTGGTTCATACAGATTTGTATAAATGTATGAATTGTACAAATTTGTATGGATCCATGTGAATGTACTATTTTTTATTGAAATTGCATATGAATAATGATGAAATTTGTATTTTTATGAATGTATGCAGGTGAAAATGATGCAACCTTAACATCAATTTTGCTATTTATTATATTATTTGAGATAGGTGTGGCTACCAGTGAATGGTGATTGGGTGAGAAATATGGAATTTTATGGATTGGAGAAGATATTGATAGTGCATACAAATCATGCCTATCTATCAGCATTATGTGAGCGATGGGACCCAAATAGGAACACCTTTCATTTCTCAATGAGGGAAATGATGATCACCTTGGAGTATATATATAAAATATATTAAATTCCAATAGTCAGGGTGAAAATTATGGTGGCAACGAGTAGGGATCAATGAGATGATATACTATAAAGATAATTCAAGGAAAAATAATAGATAATAGATCATGAGGGGGGAGTCCACTATGAGTCTTACTAGAAGAGTAAGACACTATCAAATAGACATGTGATGGTGATAATATTGATTATGAGTTATGACTTATTGGATACTTGATGGGTCAAGTTCCCCTAGAATATTATTGGTGTAGTGTATGGTATGGTGGAGCACAAGATCCAATTTGTGTGGGGGGAAACATTGCTAGCATAGAACTTCAAGGAGCTTCATGCTTTTAAGAGGATGTAATAGTCTGTATTGAATAGAAGCTTGTTGTTACAGGTATGAACCTAGGAGCACATAACCATGGCAAGGTCGAGGGGTTTGCCTCATAAATAACATGCAAGGATGAGAGAGGATGTGTTTATGCATTATGATGGTAGATTGACATGAAGGTATGATGAATATAGGTTCATGAGGATGATGAGTTGTATTATCAAGGGAAGTTTGATGGTTTGGTTTTGGTAAATGTTATTTGATAGCCATGGAGAGGGATCAGTATGGATAGAGGATGTGGTGGAATTAGCATGAGTTAGATAAGGTAGATGGATCATCAACTAGTATGTGAGTTAGGTGGAGTTCTTTTTGTACTCAAGGGTGCTACACTAGTTTGGCCTATAACAGGGAGTACTGCATCCACTAGTTATGATCTGAAGGATGAGGGGAGATCATAGAACATGATCGAGATGGGATCCTTTGGATACTACATTAGAAAAGATGATAAGTACAAAACATGGATGATGTAGATACCATGCTAGAGTTTGATGTATGGTGGTTCACTTAGAGGTGGGATTTAGGCATAAGAGTGGTGGATGGGTCTAGTGAGGCAACAAGAGAGACACCATCAAGATTAGGATGGGATATAGGTGGCATGAAGGTGATAGTAAAGGACTTAGAGTTAGGAGGAGGGAGTCTAGTGATGATGATAAATATTGAGATAGAGCCAATTAAGGAGGAGGATGAGGAGGAGAAGTCACTTAGATGATGTGTATGATAGTGGAGAGATAGTGGTGCAGGTCCATCTAGGATGACGATGGATAAGGTAGGAGGTATGTCGATGGGTGAGGAAGTGACAATGTATGAGGTGATATTGATGGATGAGGTGGTAGGTGTACCTAAGGGTGAGCCAAGAGGTGTACCTATGGATGTGCCAACAAATCCAGACATATAGGTACCAAATTTGATTATAGTATTAGTTTGCATGAGATGTTTGTTTTTTGGATGAGGTTGTGATGCTTAGAGATAGGGTGTGATAGGCAAAGGGTTGGATGGTGGATAGAGATATTACTTGGACCATAGAGTAGAAAATAGAGACGGATGTGGCACTAAAAAATTAGAAATGTTTTTAGGAGTTAGAGGCAGTAGTGGTAGACATGGATAGTGCCTACACAATGAGGGATGTTGCAATAGACAACATGATGAGATTGTTGGATGAGAGAGAAGATCTAGAGAGTTGTGCCTCAGGATGGATTGAAGAGAGAGTTTATATAATACTAGATAGGGATAAAGTGATAGTTGATCATATGATAATAGTAACTAAGAGGGATGTGGTCATGGGAGAGACTATTCAATTATGGAAAGAGTTGGATGTGGCAAGAACTATAAGAGAGAGGGTCATAGTTGAGATGGAAAGGTTGCAAGATAAGATGGAGTAGTTGAGGGTATAGAGTACCAATATGTAGAGGTTTTAGTGATTATGTGACGACTTGGAGTCCTTGTATGCATAGGAGAAAATAAAGAGGGTTTAGTTGGAGTTGGATTTGATGTGATCAAGCATACCACTTACATCATATTCAAAGTTATAGTCCCACGTCACACATGTAATGGATCATACCACTTATATCATATGCATGATTCATGTGATGGAGCATACTCATAAATGTGTAGGTATACTTTAGTATATGTGCGATAAGATCTGAATAATATTAAAGAGTGTGAGTTAATCAATGACAAGTAATCACATAAAATATCATTAGAATATGAGACAAGTAAACATGCAATGGATAATATGAATGCAAAACTAATAATAGATTGGTAGGTTATGCAAGTGATGGATGAAAATGCAGTGAGGGACTATGCATATTGATCCTAATGATTTAAGCTAACAACTATATAAATATGGTGTGAAGCACCGGTGAAGAGTACTCTTGTATTTTGGTGAAATTAGTTGTGATGCTATCCATCCCATTGTTCTAGAGAGTTTGGAAATTATAAATATTTCAAGGCATTTGAATGTAATAGTTTGAAAAATCAAATCCATCTAGTAGTTGATCAATATACTATAAAAATCTTGACTATCTTGACTAAGATCAAGTCTATCATGAACCAATGTGTGTATAGTGATGTTTGTTTATCCTTATATAGTTAATCTAGCTCATCCACAGGCACATAGTGGTCTATACAAAATAAGGTCACCAATGTGACAAACATGTCACTACTAGATAGGCATATATACCCCTGATGGAGATTAGTCCCATGATCTATGGACCTGAGGACCTCAGGGATTCAAGCTTTTTGATAATGCTCTTTTATCTTTGTTTCTTTTTATTTTGATCTTTTTTTTGTATCTTATCCTTTTCTTGATCCTTAGGTTTCTATCATGCAAATTATAGGATGAACAAGGTGACTTTTTCTAGGTGGTCAGTGTATGCAAGGTGTTGTCTTTTCTATGCTCAAAATTTACTTAGTGTTTGATATGTGCTTTGGAAATGAAAGAAATCAAGTAAATTAGGGAAAGTTTTAAAGTGATTTAGAATTTTAAAACATTGGATAAAGGTTGATTGAATCAACTAGAAAATGGTCAAATCATAAAAAAATTGTATTACCCAGTATTTTGAAAATAGGATTGGACATCATAGCAGTTGCACTAATGAGTGTGTGTTTAACTCTTCATTTTTTCTTTGTTATGTGGGTATGTATGCACATGGAGGGGTGAGTATATGCACACTATTTGTAACATGAGATAAGACATGCGACTATAATAATGATGATGGTGACATGTTTGCATAAAATGTGACTAGTTATGCAGAAACATATGTGACTTGATATATCATCGATTCAAGATCACTACGTAAGATTGCTCAATGCTTATGTTCATAGCAAAAAGGGTGACTAAAAAGCCTATACAGATTTATTTATTGATATGAGTGCAGAGTGAAATTGTCAATGTTTGGCAGTATCAACATGAAAGAAGGATGTGAATTATGATGGAAGAGCATTGAATGTGAGCATGTGAAATGGATGGAAAATGACAAGAGAAGGAGAAGAGAAAAGGAAAAGAAGGTTAGAAGAGGGAGGAGGAGAAAGGAAAAAAGAAATATATGTAACCAATAAGAGGTATGTAGCTACTCTAAGCATATCCATACAACACTAATAGAAAAAGAAAAGAAAATAGAGAAAATAAGGACAAGAAAAAAATAGGACCAAATCAAAGATATGTAGCTGCTCAAGGCATGACCATACACCATTGATCGAGAAACAAAGGAGGAGGAAGGAAGAAGATAGAGAGAGATTAGATAGAATAGAGGTGATCAAGAGGAAAAATTATATGCAATGATATACATTGTAAGCATATGGTTTGAAATGTTTATGTTTTTATTATTGTTGTTTGTTGTTTTTTTTTGTATTTTTGTTGTTATTTATTTATTTTTTTGTTGTTGAATGTGCAAAAGTTTGTAAACCTTCATGGTTAGGATTAGAAAATAAAGTAAGTTTGATCTTTGCAGCAATATTTTTGTAAAGATAAGAAAGTAAACAAAAAAAATTGCTTTCTAAAGTAATGTCTATGCTAAGCATGGAATGGGAAATTGCTATCTGAAGCAATGTTTAAAATGAAAAATTGCTATCTAAAGTAATATCGATGGTAATAAAGGAAAGGAAAATTTCTATCTGAAGCAATGTGTATACTAAGTAGGAAAATAAAATATCTATGCTAAGAGCATGTGAAAGGAAATATTCATGCTAAGATCATGGGAAATAAATACCAATGCTAGGAATGGAAATTAAATGTTTATGCCATGTCTATCCTAGGCATGGGAATTAAATATATATTCTAGGCATGGAAAGTGAATTTCTAAGCTAAGGACATGAAGAGGTAAATATATTTGCTATGCAAGGAAATAAAATATCTATGCTAGGACTGGAAAGTAAATTTCTAAGCTAAGGACATGAAAAGGTAAATATCTATGTTATGCAAGGAAATAAAATATCTATGCTAAGTAGGGAAATGAAATATATATGCTAGGAATGAAAAGTTAATGTCTAACCTAAGGACATGGAAAGGTAAATGTATATGCTATGCAAGGAAAAACAATATCTATGCTAAGTAGGGAAATGAAATATCTATGTTAAGAGCCTAGGAATGTAAATGTCTAAGCTATGTCTATGTTAGGCATGGAAATTAAATGTCTATGCTAAGAGAATTGGAATGTAAATGGCTATGCTATATCTATGATAAGAACATGGGAATGTAAATATTTTTGCTAAGAGCATGGGAATCTTAATGGATATGCTAAGAGCATGGGAAGGTAAATGTCTATGCTATGTTTATGCTAGGCATGGAAAATAAATGTCTATGCTAAGCAAGGAAATGAAATGTCTATACTAAGGAGGGAAATGAAATATTTAAGCTAAGAGCATGGGAATGAAAATATCTATGCTAAGAGCATGGGAATGTAAATGGCTATGCTATTTTTATGCTAGGAATGGAAAGTAAATGTCTATGATAAGCAAAGAAATGAAATATATATGCTAAGAGCATGGGAATGTAAATGCCTATGCTATGTCTATGCTGTGCATGGAAAGTAAATGTCTAAGCTAATATTATGTGAAAAGAAATATCTATGCTAAGACTATGGGTCAAAATAAATATCTAAGCTAAGGAAAAAAGTAAATTGCTTATGGAAGGGAGTAAAGTCTATGCTAAAAGGGGTTTAATGTGGTGACCAAACTTTATTGGTGAACTTTTTGATTGTAATGTCAAGGAAAAGGGTGCAATATTTGACAAAAGGATGTAGAATTTTGAGCCTGGTAGCTTATTAGTTGTGAAAATAAGGTAAAGGGCATAACCTTTGACAAAATAATGTAGCCTTTTGAACCTAGTAGTTGATGTTTTGTGAAAGCAAGGTAAAGGGCATAACCTTTGATAAAAGATGTAGCATTTTGAACCTGGTAGTTGATTATTTTATGAAAGCAAGGCAAAGGGTGCAACCTTGTGAACCTAGCTATTAATTATGTAGTGAAAGCAAGGCAAAGGGTGTAACCTTTGATAAAATGATGCAAAAATTTGAACCTAGTGATTTATGGTGTTGTGAAATATTGGGTAATTGATTTGTGATTGCGGTATTGAGTTATATCAATACGTGTAGATGAGAGGTGATGAAATTTAATATGGGAGGAGGATTAACTCTCCTAGATAGAAATATGGTTGAAAAGAGGGTGAACTTCCTTAGTGATAACAAAAATTGAAAAGGGAACACAATAACCTAATCACAAAATTATTTGGAAGTAGGGGAGAAACACCCATAGTCATGAGAAATTGGTTGAAAGGATAGGAAATCCCTTAGTTGTGAAAATTGGGTTGGAAGGAGAGGAAATACCCTAGTCGCTAAATTGAGGTGAATAAGATGGAGAATTTATGATGAAAAGAAAGTGAAAGAAGAAAATAAATAAGAGATGAGGGGAAGAGAAACAAGAGGAAAATAACCAATCATAGGTACATAGCTGCTCGTGCATGACTATACAACAATGAGATGGAACTTATGAAAGAGAGAAGAGAAGTTTGGAGAATCAAGGAAGAAGAATAAATCAAAGTGGATTTAGGAAAAGAATGGATGATGACTATAATAAAGCAAAATAAATCCTATGTTGTTGGGTAATATCATCTACGAGGTCATGGATTGCTAGTATCAAGATTGGTATGAATAACATCTTGGTAAGATATGCAATTATTGACATGATGAACTGGTCATGGTATAGGGGAATATGTGAAAGTGCTTGTTGGTGATCGTGGTGGTAATGATTGAAGAAATTGAGTTGGAGATGTAAATATGAAATGTGATCATTCTATTGTATTTCCACCTTATCAATCATATTATGGACTAGTTGTTCAAAAATTTGATAATTGTTGATATCATGCCCTTCCTGGTGATGATAGACATAAAATTGATGCTTGTTGTACCCTCTTGGTTTTTATGTATTTGGATCAATCGATTTGAACTTAGGTAGAAATATGTGTCCTATGTCTACAATTGTTGAAAAATATGAGATAAAGGCTCAAAGAGAGGAATATGATTATGAGTTGGTTGTAGAGGACATTGTAGGTGAGTGAGAGGTTAAATAGGTGCAAGGGAATGCTTGATTTCCCATTTTGTGGATAATCCTATCATTTTGGATTAGGTATATGTCAAGATGGAGTCATAGGAGGACTCTGCATGGTCAGATTTTAGGTAGGCACTTGACACATATAGTTTCTTAAACATAGCTTCAACTAGTTAAGGTGCTCTAAGATGTGTTGCATGTCTAGTGAAGGAGGAGCTGGTAGTGTGGGGATGGGGTTGACATAGATGATAGGTGTGGTAGATGTTGATTGATATGGGTAAGAATGTGCATATGGGTGATATGAAGAAGGTGGAAATGAGAGATAATGAGGCTATAGAACACCAATAGATTGGGTGATTTGAAATGGAAATTAAGGTGAGGGAGGATAAGGTGGATGACATGACTCTTGCTGGGAAGAGGTATGATAGGAAGCATAATGGTGTGAAGAGGAGCGAGTGGTTATCTTATTAGGGCTCATGGAAGGAGTAGTATTATTATATTGAAACATTAGATCATGATCATAGGAGGAAATATTAATGCACAACATGTGAGGCAAGGATGAGCTATGTGAAGAAGCAAACATGTTATGAGAATGGGTAGAGGTTATTTCCTTTGAATGCCTTAATGAATTTGTTGGAGAAGAATTTATCATAGGAAAATCCTCCATAGTTAAGTGTACTTCTTTATGTGATTTAACCTTGGTTGAGGACTATGATGGAAATATGAGAGGTTGTAAAACTGGGTTGTATACAAGTTTTGATTGATGAAAGTACTTGTCTAAAGGTTTTTGGTGTTACTAGATCTATTTTGTGCTACAAATATTTAATTTGTACATATCCCTATGAATGAAAAGATTCATACCTCTTTGTGCAAATTTATACAAAATAGGTAATATGGACTGAATTGTGAAGGAATAGACTTTGGTAGATTAGGAGGTGTGTTCAAGTCTATTTTTGGTGGTTTTGTGATAGTTTTTGTAATAGAAATCACCTAATCACACCAAAATGTTATTGCAAACAACAAGCATATGTTTTTTATTTTTTTGTGGGTGTTGTTGAACTAGTTATGCAATTAATGGATGATTTCTCATTTTTTAACATTTGTTTTTGTGTGTTTATTTTTAAAATGACTAAAATAAAAAATGACAGGTGAGGGATGCACTCTATGAAGCTATGCTAATGCATGTTTTCGTAAAATACCCAAAGTTATGCAAGGAATAACTATGCAAGAATAGATGAATAGTATCTAATGATGGATATGGTTTGGGGCAACCAAAAGGGTAAATATAAAATCTCTTATGAAAGAGGCAACATTGTCTAATGAATTGCATAGACTAACCAAATTATGCTTCACCTAAAGAATACAAGCTTATACTGAGAGAGGGGGTGAACAATATAAGGTCAACTTTTACTTTTATTTCCCAAACAATGTTATCCAATAGTATCAATATAAATATCAATAGCAGTAATACAAGTAATGTACAAATCATCACACACAAGAGAGACACAAATTTAACATGGTTCACCCAATGTGGGCTACTACACGAAGAAAATATTTCTTCTAAATTTTATCAACAAATATCTTGGGAATAAATTCTATAGTTCAATGTTTATGGACCTCTTTCCAAAGGAGACACCAATCCCCTATGCTCTGAATTATGGATCTCTCTCCATAGGAGAAATCTATCCCCTTTGATCTGGTTTGTGGATCTCTCTCCATAGAAGAACTCTTTCTCATTTTCTCTAGTTCATGGATCTCTCTCTATAATAGAACTCTATCCCCTTGCTCTGGTTCATGGAACTTGATACTCGAGAACTCTATCTCCTAAACTAGTTCATGGATCTCTCTCCATATAAGAACTCTATCTCCCTAGCTGGTTCACAAATATTATTTCCATAGGAGAAATCTTTCCCCTTGCTTTGGTTCATGCAACTTGATCCATGATAACTCTATCTCCTCTATTGGTTTGTAGATCTCTCTCCATATAAGAAATCTATCTCCCCAACTAGTTCAAAAATCTCATTCCACAGGAGAACTCTTTCCCCTTGCTCTGGTTAATGGATATCTCTCCACAGGAGAACTCTTTCCCCTCTACTATGGTTGGTGAATATCTAACACAAAAGACCTTTGTACCCACTGCTATGGTTGGTGGATCTCTATCCACAGGAGACCTCTATCCCCACTACATTGGCTGGTGGATCTCTCTCCATAGGAGACCTCTATATTCTCTAATCTGATCACCTCCAATGATGGTACTCACCTATGCTTAACTCTACTCCAATCTACCCCAAGCCTTAACACAAAGCTTGCTCAGACCAACTATAAATCTACTCTCAAATTAGTCTTAAATATACCCCAAGCCTTAACACAAAGCTTTCTCAAATTAACAATACATCTTCTCTCGGCTCTTTCTCAAATCTGCCCCAAGCCTTAACACAAAGCTTGAACAAATCAACAATCAAACCTACTCTCAATTATTTTTCAAGTCTTCATAAGACTTGCTCAAATATGCCTTCAAGTCTTCTCAAAATACTTGCTTAAGTCTACTTTCAAGTCTTCTCAAAATACTTGTTCAAATCTACCTCACGCCTCTCACAAAAACCTGCTCAAATATTTCCAAATCTTGCATACAAAACATAACTTAAATCTCTTTAAAAAAAAATTCTTTACACAGAAAAATTCTACTTAGAATTTGTTTAACCTCTGGAACATATAGATAATGATATGTCTATCAAAAACTCAATATGTTTCACTCTCACAAATCTTGTACTCAATCAACCAATCTATTTATATTGCAAAATACCTTTCAGATCAAATCAAAACAATGTATGACTTGTTTCACAAAACTAATATCTAATGCTTGCACATTCACTTTCAATATCACTCAAAACCAATGCCAAAAAGCTTCACAAATTCATTCAAACAATGAAGCACAATTTTCTTACAAACCCTAACACAAGTGTTTCCCATTTCTTTCAAAAAATATGCACAATGTAGGTTAACTCAAATATTTTCAACAATGCATACCAAACAACTCTTTTATCTCCACCTTATGTTTAAAAAAAAATCATTCAACAAAACACCATAAATAAAGAAATATGTGCCCATACCTCTTAATTTTCTCTTATGAAGATATGTCTTCAAAACATGTCTCACAATAAGATATCTTTTGCAACTTCAAAATATTAGCACAACAGCTTTTCATATATTGGGAAACCTTTCTCAACAAGTGTGCACAATTAAATTCCAAACCAACTCTCTTGGTTTCTCAAACTAGAGCATTAAATCATAAAACCAAGCCCTTCAAAATGAAGCAAAAATACAAGCAATAGAAGTACTTCATACACCTTTTAACTCCCTCTTAATTTCAAAAAAATTCATAAAATAATTATCAAAAGTCCTTATTACTCCACAAAATCACTTTTAAGTAAAAATACATTTTCATAATATTTTTCTCCAAAAGAAATTGCAAGAAATAATTAAAAATTATTTTCCTTATACCTCCCTAAGTCAACGATGCTCAAATAATCAAACACACCTCATGTGCCTAACCCTCAACCTTAGGTAATTAAAATTTTAATCAATGCTTACCAAAAATTTTGTGGGGATATTTGAACCCAACACCTATTGCCTACTATCGCACTAGCACCCTTTGGGCCACTGCTAGGCCAACCACCCACATGAGGATGAAAAGAAATGATGTGCACTTTGACCTCCACTCAACTTCCTTTCCAACAAAATTGATGAACAAAACTGTCATCGCCCAGATTCAAAATATAACCTATTTTTTGCCCTTCCTTGCCTAATCGATTGCTTTATGACGAAATCTATTACAAGAGTAGAAATACCCTTGAAAGAGATGTCCATATTTGAAAATCCTCTTATTAAAACCATACTTCTTATTTTCATTAACCTTGCAATGCATAGCCTTGTGACCAAACCAATTACATGAAAAACAACATCCTTTAAAGAAATCTTGTCTTGAACCTTCTAGTCTCTTAGTCCTTCCTTTGCCTTCTCTATGAGGATCCCTATATCTTGTTTGTGCTTTGTTTCCTTTCTTAGTGAGGGTTCTATTCTTCAACTTATCCTCATAAGTATTAATTTCTTCTTCACTCTCTTCCTATAAAAATTCTTCCTCTTTTGATCTTGAGCTTGACCCTTCTTCTTGTTTCCTTTGTCATTCTTCGAAACCAAGTCTTGTTTTGATAAATGAAGATCTTTGTGCATTGATAATATTATCCAATGTTTTTGAACTTTTTCCAAACTTGTGTAGCTTGTCCTTAGAATATTTTACTTCCATCCTTAGTGAAATTATCTCATATTCTAATCTTTCACATTCTGAATCTTTTGCTTCTAATTTTTCACTCATGAACTCTTTAAGTCTCCTTGCCTTAGCTATCGAGTTTATTAGGTCTTATATAAACTTTTATTTTTCTTCCTCACATTCTTGAACATGAGTCTTTAGTCTTGAATTATGCTTTCTAACCTTTTTCAATTCTCTAAGAGCAATAATAAGTTCTACTTCTAGATCTATTATGCCTTTCTCTTCATTTTCTGAATATTTTTCTACTTCTTGGTCTTCAAGAGCATCTTCATACTTTTCAACTTTATCTTCAACAAGAGCATTTTATTTTTCTTCTATTACCAAAAATAGAAAATTTTCTTATTCACTATTTGAGGGTCTTTCATCACTGTCACTTGAAGCCTTGCCTAAATTTTTAATGTAGAAACTCTTCTTGTGCCTTTGAAAGAACTTCTTTTCATGCTTGCCTTGACCATACCTATTTTTATTTTTATACCTAGATTTTCCTCCTTCCTTTTTATTACGATCTTGGTTCTCTTCACTGCTACTGCTTCCATATTCTGGACAATTAGATGCATAGTGACCAAAATTTCCACAATTAAAATATTTCATTATTTTCATACCTTTGTGCTTTCTTGAGTCCTTATTTCTTCTACCATAGTTATCTTCTTCATCACTGCTTGAATCACCACTTGATTATGTTTTCATATGTTTTGTCTTCTTTGATTCTTTGAAAACTGCCTCATTCTTGGTGTTGGGATCCTTTACTCTTCTCATCTCATAAGCTGTGAGAATTCCATGTAGCTCATCCATAGTCAATTTTTCAATATCTCTCATCTCTTCTATAGCTGAAACATTTCCATCATACTTCATAGGAAGTGACCTTAGTACTTTCTAAGAAACACTGGAGTCTTCAATTTCAAATCCAATTCCATGCATGGTATTAAAAACCTCATCCATATGAAGTAAGTATGTAGCAATGTCTTCCTCATATTCCATATTCAATTATTAAAACCTTTTCTTGTGATTTTGTAATTTTGCCATCTTGACCTTTTTATCTCCCTCATAGGTTTGCTTCAATTTATCCCATATTTCTTTTGCTGATTTGCAATGCATAACTTTCACAAATTTTGCTTCACGTAATCCAATCAAGATTCCATTCATAGCTTTGGAATTATTCACCTGTAATATCTTACCATATTTATATATGGTAGGATTAGCTGTATATGTGAACCCATCCTCAACTAATTGCCATGTTTCATATCCTTGTTCCATCAAGTAAGTCTTCATTTTTATGCTCTAGAAAACATAATTATTCCCATGAAACAATGGTACCTTATTTTATGAAGATCCATTATGTGATGCCATTTGTGTTCTTGTAATATCTTCCTTCAAGATGTTATACTCTTCTTAAGGAACCCACTCTGATACTCATTGAAGAACATAGGCTTATAATGAGAGGGGGGGTGAACAGTATAAGATCAAATTTTACTTTTCTTTCTCAAACAATATTATCCAATATTATCAATGACAATATCAATAGCAATAATCAACACAATGCAAAAATCATCATACATAAGAGAGACACAAATTTAATATGGTTCACCCAATGTGGGATACTCTACAAAGAAATTTTTTCTTCTAAATTTTCACAACAAATCTCTTGGGAATCAATTCTCTATTATAATGTTTATGGAACTCTGTCCAAAGGAGACACCAATCCCCTATGATCTAATTTGTGGATAACTCTCCTTAGGAGAACTCTATCCCCTTTACTCTGGTTCATGGATCTATCTCCATAGGATAAATCTTCCCCCTTTGCTTTGGTTTATGGATATATCTGCATAGGATAACTCTATCCCCTTGCTTTGGTTCATGGAACTTGATCCAGGAGAACTCTATATACTCAACTAGTTCATGGATCTCTCTCCATATAAGAACTCTATCTCTCTAGCTGGTTCATGAATCTCACTCCACAAGAGAACTCTTTCTGCTTGCTCTGGTTCATGGAACTTGATCCAAGAGAACTCTATCTCCTCAACTGGTTCATGGATATCTCTCCACATAAGAAATATATCTCCCTAACTCGTTCACGGATCTCACTCCATAGGATAACTCTTTACTCTTGCTCTAGATTGTGGATCTCTCTCCACAAGAGAACTCTTTTCCCTTGATCTGGTTTGTGGATCTCTCTCCATAGGAGAACTCTTTTACCTCTAATTTGGTTGGTAAATATCTAATAAAAAAGACCTTTATCCCCACTACTCTAGCTAGCAGATATCTATCCTTAAGATACCTTTGTCCCCATTGCACTGGCTGATGGATCTCTCTCCACAAGAGACCTCTATCTTCTCTAGTATGATCACATCCAAAGCTAGTCCTCAATTGTGCTTAAATATACTCCAATATGCCCCAAGCCTTAATAAAAAGCTTGCTCAGACCAATAATACATCTTATCTAAGATTTGTCTCAAATATACCCCAAGCCTTAACACAAATATTTCTCAGATAAATAATACATCTACTCTCATCTCTTTCTCAAATATGCCCCAAGCCTTAACACAAATCTTGAACAAATCAACAATAAAACTTGCTCTCAATTCTGTTTTAAGTCTTCACAATACTTGCTCAAATATAACTTCAATTCTTCTCAAAATACTTGCTCAAATCTACCTTCAAGTATTCTCAAAATACTTGCTCAAATCTACTTCAAGCATCTCACAAAAACTTTCTCAAATATTTCCAAATATTGCATATAAAATATAACTTAAATATATTTAAGAAAAACTTTCTTCACATAGACAATTTCTACTCAGAATTTTTTTAACCTCTAGAAAATATAGAGAATGATATGCTCTATCAAAAACTCAATATGTTTCACGCTCACAAATCTTGTACTCAATCAACCAATCTCTTATTATTACAAAATACCTTTTAAATCAAATCAAAATAATGTACGACTTATTTCACAAAACTGATATCTAATGCTTGCACGTTCACTTTAAATATCACTCAAAACCAATGCCCAAAAGCTTCACACATTCATTCAAAAAATGAAGCACAATTTTCTTACAAACCCTAACTCAAGTGTTTCCAATTTATTTCAACAAAGATGCACAATGTAGGTCTCAAAACCTAACTCAAATATTTTTAACAATGCATACCAAACAACCCTTTTATCTCCACCTTATGTTTTAGAAACATTCATTCAACAAAACACCTTAAATAAGGAAAGATGTGCCCATACCTCTTAATTTGCTCTTATGAAGATATGTCTTCAAAACCTATCTCACAAAAAGATATCTTTTGCAACTTCAAAATATTAGCACAACACCTTTTCATATATTGGGAAACCTTTCTCAATAAGTGTGCATAATTAAATTCCAAACCAACTCTCTTGGTTTCTCAAACTAGAGCATTAAATCATAAAACCAAGCCCTTCAAAATGAAGCAAAAATACAAGCAATAAAAGTACTTCATACACCTTTTAACTCCCTCTTAATTTCAAAAACATTCATAAAAGAATTATCAAAAATCCTTATTACTCCACAAAATCACTTTTTAGCAAAAAGACATTTTCATAATATTTTTCTCCAAAATAAATTGCAAGAAATAATTAAAAATTATTTCCCCTTATACCTCCCTAAGTCAACGATGCTCAAATAATCAAACACACCTCATGCGCCTAACCCTCAACCTTAGGCAATTAAAATTTTAATCAATGCTTACCAAAAAAGCTTTAGGGATATTTGAATACAACACCTACTGCCTGCCAGTGCGCTAGTGCCATTTGGGCCACTGCTAGGCCAAAAATACACACAAGGATGAAAAGACACGACGTGCATTTTGACCTCCGCTCAACTTCATTGCCAAAACAATTGATGAAAAAAACTATTGTCGCCCAGATTTGAACATAGAACTTGTTGTTTGCCCTGTGCCTTAACATTATGCAGTATTCTGCTAGGCCAATCTCCTGGTCAAATATAATATTGAATGCTATTATATTAAAATCATCAACACCTCCTTGATATTATTATTCTCTTTCTTGCCCGAAAATGGGACATTACAATAAATATAAAGGAAACTCCTCCAACACTAAACCATTATGTGGTATTAGAATACAATAGGCACAACACTGTGGACTAAACCACCCATACCCACTAACCACCCACCAACCATGGGAATCCCAAAAATCACTTCGAAAAAAGAGAATTTTTTTTTGGGACCATATATCTACTCAAAACTATTTACCAGGTTTAAACATATATCTAATCAAAACTCCCACTACATGGGCGATATCAGGTCTAGTATAGACCATGGCATACATTAAAATCCCTACAACATTTGCATAAGGAACATGGGATATTTCTTCTACCTCTTCTTCTATTTTTGGACATTGTTCAGCAGACAATATTTCACCCAATGGAATAGGTACCTTCACTGGTTTACAATCCTACATATTGAATCTCTTCAACACTGTCTCAACATTTTTTTTTTGATCCAACCACAACTTTATGTTAGAACTATCTCTATTTATTTTCATACCCAAAATAAAATTTGCAGGGCCAAGATCTTTCATGTCAAACTGAGATGCTAATTGAGACTTCACTTCCCTGATCATTTTATTACTATTTCCAATTAGTAACATGTCATCAACATATAAAACTATAATGACCAGTACATTACCAATTTTATTTGAATATACATAGCGATCAACATCACTATGAACAAAATTAATTCCTAAGACATAAGTATCAAATTTTTGATACCACATTCTAGGTGACTATTTCAATTCGTCCAAATATTTCTTTAACTTACATACGAGATCCTCCTTTCTTGTAACAATGAAACCTTCGGGTTGTCTCATATAGATTTCTTCCTCCAAATCTCCATGAAGGAATGTAGTATTTACATCCATTTGCTCTATTTCAAGATCAAATGCAACAACAACAGATAACATAAATCTTATTGAGGTTAGATTTGCAACAAGAGAAAATAATTCACTGTAGTCAATTCCCTCTACCTGAGAATAACCTTTAGCAACTAAACAAGCTTTATATTTCTCCACTTTACCTTCAGCATTTTTGTTTCTTCTTGAAGATCCATTTGCAACCTATTGATTTTCTTCCACCAGGTAATTTCACTAGATCCCATGTTTTGTTATTTTTTAGGGCCATCATTTTCTCATCCATGGCCTCTTCCCAACAGTTTACCTCTTCAGAATTAACAACTTCTCTGACTATTCTAGGATATTCATCAGCAATAGATAATACAAAATAAGTAGGAAAAGTAGATGGACCAGCGTTATGCATAGCGGCGAAACTTCGCCATTGGGGCAAAAAAACCCATTTTCGAAAATTCAAATTCGCAAAATTTTTGAGACCCGGACGTCGGCCATGTAGCCAAAATTTTTGAGAAAAAATAAATTTTTGGTGTCGGTTAGCCATCCTTTGATGAGAGTATCACGAATATTTTAAAAAATTCGCAAGTAATCCCGCCTAAATAAAGTACCCTTTTAGCCCTAAAATTTTAGAATTTCTAAATTATCCCGCCAAACTCGCCAAGTATACCTCTATATATAATTAACACCCTAGGGAAAATACCTACACAATTCGTCACAACATCGAAACCTTTTTTGCTATCGGCCACAACAAATTTAGCAACCGAACGGAACAGTGTCCTGTTCTGCTATCGGACGGAACTAATTCTGCAACCGACCGAAACAGTGTCCTGCTCTGCAACCTGACGAAACTAATTCTAAAACCGATCAGAACTGTGTCCTGCTCTACAACCGGATGGGACTAATTCTGAAATCGGCCAAAACTGTGTCCTGCTCTACAGCTGGATGGAACTGTAACCTGCTCTACAACCAGATGGATCTGTGTCCTGCTCTACAGCCGGACGAAATCAGATTCTCTCTTGTAGCCGGATGGAACCTGTTGTGCAACCAATAGACACTTTTGTATCCGTAACCTTCTGTGCAATCGGGCGATGCCTTCCCAGCTTTCGATCACTATCATGCAACCGGGCAGACTTTTTATGCTTTCGGATACAACCGTACAATCGGGTGAGACTTTTATGCAACTAGACGAAACCATTTTTGAATCCATACACTTCAGTGCAATGAGACGAAACCATTTCTAAATTCGAACACTTCTGTGCAATCGAACGAAACCATTTTTGAGTTCGGACACTTTCGTGCAACCGGACGGACCTATGTTTACCAGGATCATTATCTACGTCCGACCGAAACCAATATCTCTGCATACGGACATAATATCTTTTAGCACCAGGTTCTCTATCACTTCTCTACTTTTCTTTATATTGCCATGTTCTGCTTGTTATTTTTCCAGGTTTTGAATGTCATTGCTCTGTTGAGTGTGTTCCCTTTTTTTCTCTGTTTTGTCATTGCTCTGTTGAGTCTGTTCCCTTGTTTTCTCTATTTTGCTTTGATTCTTAGTTTTAATTAAGATATTTTTTTATTGCTAAGATTATACATAAGTAAATGCTTTGGTTCTCTATTGACATATTGATGCTCTTTTTCTCTCGTTAGAGTGCTTTCACCAGAATAATAACTAGTGGCATAAATTGATAAATTCACAATAAAGAATGGCTGGAAAAAAGTATGTATAATTTACTACCCAACAATTGTTTATTCTATTTACAATAATATCTAAAGGCCTCCAGAAAATACACCCTCTTTAACTTTATTTTGTCACTAGTAAATTGTCACCCAGTGATGGAAAGAAGGGCACCAAATCTTCTACTGAAAAGAGTATCCTCAAATATTTTAGCCAAACTTCGAAATGCGATGAGCCAATGACATCTATGCAAATTCAAGGTACAAATGATTTTTTACTTCCCAATATGTGCTTGATTGACGATTTGTATATTTTTTTGTAAATTTTTCATCCAATAGTGATAAAAAATATTATGGTATCCTACTATGCAGAATACCCTATCGATCCTGATATGCCTCCACTTGAAGATATTCCCCAAGAAGAGATGACTTTCATTGAAAATCCCCTTAGAAATGACATCCAACAAACACCTGATGACAACACGCAAAATGACATCACAATTGAAAATGAAAGTGATAAATCAAAATCATTACAAGCGTCAATTGAATCTTCAACCAAAAATTCCAAAAAAGAAAAGCATCTCTCTGGATACTTGGAAGGGGATTTAGGAAAGAATGGGCAGAAATATTTCCCTGGCTTGAGCTTGTCATGACTGAGGATAACCAAATTGATGAAAAAGAATGTAGATGCAAAATTTGTAGTTGGAGACTTGGTAAGGATCATAGGCTTCAAAACAAGATTGATACAATTGAAAAACATGTTGGCAAATGTTATGTTAAAGTTATAAAAAGTAATGGTGAAGTTAGTAAAGAAGTTAAGTGGAAGGATGCATCGGAATGTATGCATTTAAGATATGCTATAGAATATGACAATCACTTAAAGCAACAACAATCTCTTGTTGAGAAAGGTGGAACAATTGGAGCCCAATTTGACAAATTACAGAAGACTGTTTTAGCTTCAAAAAGTAAGCAGTTTGCCATTGTTTACAATATTCTCAAGAAAGGTAGACCAATGTCCGATTTTATTGATTATAAGCAGCTATTATGCCTTTTTAATGTGCAAAACCTTCCTAGTTCTCATTGGTCAGACCGAAGTGGTTGGGAAATGGCAAAATGTTTATCTTTGGTTGAGAAAGAAGACCTAAGGCAGCAAGTAAAACTTGCCAAATTCATTTCACTTTCTATTGATGAGGTAACAACTGTGGATAACACTTCTTGGATTTGCATGCATGTGTACACATTTCAAAATCATGTTAGAAGGCCTATTTTGTTGGGAATACATAAGATGTTGGAAAGTTCAAATGCAGAAAATATTTATAATGTTGTTGTTAAAAGTTTAAAGAATATTGCGGGAATGAATGATATAGACATTGCAACAAAGTTAATTTGTGTTGGAGCTGATGGAGTTGCTATTATGCAAGGTCATAGGTCTGGTCTGTGTGTTCGACTCCAAACCATAGTTGCACCATATATGATCCCCATTCACTGTATGGCTCATAGAGTAAATCTTGCATATAAAATTGTGAGCACATTTTCAAATGTTGCTAAAGTTGAAAACCTTGTTCGTGATATTCATTCTTATTTCTCATTAAGTCCGAAAATATTTGCAGAGTTTCAGCAATTTGCACTAGGAGTTACAGAAGGGAAAAAATTGTTAAAAGATGTGGATACAAGATGGATTTCACTGTTTCAACCTGCTCAGAGAGTTTTGGCAGAATATCAATCACTGATAGGGTTTATGCATGCAAATCACATAATAGTTGATAAGGCAAAAGATATGTTGTTCCGTTTGACTGACTTGGAAACACTTTTGACATTATGTGGTATTCTTCCAATGTTAAAAGAAATGAACAGATTAATTAATCTTGCACAAGAGAGATCTATCTATATCATTGATTTTATGAGGATGAGAAAACAAATATGCATGCTTCTTGATTCATTATATGTGTCTAATGCAGATTTTATAGAACCTGTATTTGATAGTTGGAATACATTGATAAACGTGAACAATCCAAAAAGCTTTTTGAAGTTTGACATCAATGATCATCTCTGTATTAATGTTCATGAAAAGATGATACCTGTTTATTGTTTTGAAAGGCAATCAAGTATTGTTGTGGAAGATTTTGAAGAAGTTCCTGTAACACATAATAGATTTCATGTTGTAATACAGAAAACAAAGAGTAATTTGTCAAATATAGCAAAAAATTTGACAGGTGAGATAAGAGAACGGTTTCAGAGAGATGAGTTGCTTGAGTCCATGGGTGTGGTTAACCCCATGTTTTGGGGGCCTTGTACTGAATACAGTTCTGCAAATGAGTTGTTTATTAAATATATGGGTAATCTCATTGACCATTTCAATAAGAGTGTGGAAGTCAATGGTGTAGCAATTAATGGTCTACTCAACAGTGAACTTTTGAAAGAACAGTCATCGCATTTTGGAAGAACAATGGTTTTGCAAACATCACTTATGACAGATATCCATGAGATTGGTTCCACTACACGTTTGTGGCAAAAATTGTATCCAAGCATAGTCTTAAAAGATACTATAAGTGAATACTTTCATTTATATGAATTATGTGAAACAATGATTTTGGGGTCAGTCGAAGATGAAAGAGTTTTCAGTGCACTTGCTTTTGTTAAATCTAAAATCCGCAACAGACTTGACAAGAATTTAGAAAATTGTTTAAGAATTTATGTGTCCTCATATCAGTTGGATACATTTTCGTATGATAGGGTGTTGGAATACTGGAGTTCCTTGGTAGACAGAAGAGGAATGTTGAATACGATTGATAATGATGATGATGATGCTTTCAATGATCAGATGGTGGAGACACAGATTTTTGCTATGCTTCATAATGATTCTGGACAAGCTGATATGTTTCAGCTTCCATAGTGATAATTTTCCATGATTTCATTGAAAATAATAAACACGAAGTGATTTGATAGCAAATTTCTCAATATTGTTCCAGATTTATATGATTTCAATGAATTGTTGTTTTAAATCATATTATTGTTTTAAAATTACATGGCTTAAATCATTTTTTGTAGATTGTAAAATTTTATGTTTGGGTCTTAGTGTCTCAACTCTCATTTCATGGAATATGATAATAACGAATTGATTTGATAGCAGATTTCAGAATATTGTTCCAGATTTATATTATTTCAAGGAATTGTTTTTTAAATCACGTTATTGCTTTAAAATTACATGGCTTAAATCATTTTTGTAGATTGTAAAATTTTATGTTTGGGTCTTAGTTTCTGAACTCTCATTTCATTGACAATGATAAACACAAATTGGTTTGATAGCAGGTTTTTGTATATTGTTCCAGATTTATATTATTTAAATGAATTATTTTTTTCATAACTTTCATGTGCATCATAACTTTTTCAAACCGAAATAAGCTATTGCAGTATTTTTAAAATGTTTTCAAACAAAACTAGATATTGCATCATAACTACAAATTAGATATTAGATATTGCAGTCTTTTTCAAACCCAAATTATGTGCATCATATCTTTTTCAAACCGACATTAGATATTGTAGTCTTTTTAAAACATTTTCAAACAAAAAATTTCAAATTAACTAGTTCAAAAAGATTTATATTACATCGTTCAAAATTAGATATTACAATATTTTTAAATCAAACATAAATTACATGACATTTTCAAACAGAATGTTTCATATCAACTAGTACAAAAAGAAACATAACATTTTCAAACAGAAATTAATATATTGCAATATTTTTTTAAACATTTTCCAACTCATATCTCAAATTTTACATACCAATTACAAACAGAAATTCCCAAATATTAGATAACATTTTCAAACTCAAATATTACATAACATTTTCAAACCCAAATTTTGTGCATCATAACTACAAATTAACTATTTCAAAAAGACATATATCACATCTTTCAAACACTTTAAACCCAAATATTACATACCATTTTCTAACTCTACTACATAACATTTTCAAACCGAAAATAAATATTCCAATCTTTTTAATACATTATCAAACAGAAATTACATGACATTTTCAAACAGAATGTTTCATATCAACTAGTTCAAAAGAAACATATTACATCATTCAAACATTTGTAAACTAAATATAACATAACATTTTCAAACATAAATTAATATATTGCAATCTTTTTTAAACATTTTCCAACTCATATCTCAAATTTTACATACCAATTTCAAAAATTCCCAAATATTAGATAACATTTTCAAACTCAAATATTACATAACATTTTCAAACCCAAATTTTGTGCATCATAACTACAAATTAACTATTTCAAAAAGACATATATCACATCTTTCAAACACTTTAAACCCAAATATTACATACCATTTTCTAACTCTACTACATAACATTTTCAAACCGAAAATAAATATTCCAATTTTTTTAATACATTATCAAACATAAATTACATGACATTTTCAAACAGAATGTTTCATATCAACTAGTTCAAAAAGAAACATATTACATCATTCAAACATTTGTAAACATAAATATAACATAACATTTTCAAACAGAAATTAATATATTGCAATATTTTTTAAACATTTTCCAACTCATATCTCAAATTTTACATACCAATTTCAAACAGAAATTCCCAAATATTAGATAACATTTTCAAACTCAAATATTACATAACATTTTCAAACCCAAATTTTGTGCATCATAACTACAAATTAACTATTTCAAAAAGACATATATTACATCTTTCAAACACTTTAAACCCAAATATTACATACCATTTTCTAACTCTACTACATAACATTTTCAAACAGAAAATAAATATTCTAATCTTTTTAAAACATTATCAAACAGAAATTACATCGTTCAAACATTTGTAAACTCAAATATAACATAAAATTTTCAAAGAGAAATTAATATATTGCAGTATTTTGAAAACATTTTCAAACTCAAGTCTCAAATATCACATACCAAATTCAAATAGAAATAACATATTTCAGTCTTTTAAAAACATTGTCAACATTTTCAAATTTCAATTTTTTGATTGGTGCATGGATGCTTCACTAGTGTTTGGAGTTGCCATTTCTTTTCCTTTATCAGCTTCTGTTTCTTCTGGCAGTGCTCCAACTCTAACAAGGTTGTCACGTACTTTCACAATACTTGACACACATGCAACTTCTTCTTTGTTTGGATCTTCAAGTATTGTTGGAAGTGTTTCTTTCATTTTATCAAGCACCATTTTCGGATCTTCATGCAACTTCTCTCCCGATGAATTTTTTTAACTTATTGTTTTCTCGCAATCTTTGACTCGCATTTTCTTTTTCATTTCCATTGATTTCATCAAACATGATTTTGTTGTAAGAATATTGACATCCATGCTCTTAACCTGTGTTTTCAAGTTTTCAAAGTTTGACTGCAAAACAAATTGAAAACTTTATTCAAAAGGGATATATTGAAATTATTACAAATTTTCAAGAAATATAAAAATTTAAATGCAATAGAAAATTGGAATATATATAACTTTTTTACCTCAGCCAATTCTTTTGCAGCCTCAGCAACTGCAACCCTGTCCTTATCAGAAGCCCATAAGTTGTAAAATGCTTGGGCTTCAACATTAACATTCTCCAATCTACCAACAACAACATTTAAGACATCATCTTCATAAATAAAATCAGATTTAACTATTCCTGAAGTAGCCTGTTTTAGCAAGCCATCAAGTTTTTTAGGTTCATATTTGACTAAAGAATAAATAGAATCTCTTTTTTCATAATTTTTATATCGGGCATTAATTTCCTTAATAAGGACCTTTGCCCGATATTCCCATTCTTTCAACTCCTACAAATATTTCAAAACAAACTCCTGAATTGTTGACTCGGTACTGGCTGCCAATGAAATATTTTCATTAAAATTGACAACATCATCCTCAGTTTGAGGACCTTGAGGATGACGGTTGTCTCCTTGGGTGGGTGGTTCTGATGTCTGCTGAGCTATAGGGACTTCTTCTCGTGCTCTATCTTTAAGCACATATGTTGCCCTGAAGCCTTCAATCGGGCCCTGCATCATGTAATCGTCATCAAGTGGAATATTTTCCAATCCCTATCCAGAACATTTAGGTGCCTATGAATTTGAAGAAAATGTAAACTGAGAGAATCCAATTCCCACCAAACTTGGTGCTGGTCTTTGTGATCTCTGTGGTTGTGAAATCCCATGCCCAGAACTTCATGAAGTGGCTTGTGAAAACAAACATTTTCCAACATCGACTTGCCCTCGCATAGGCTGAGGTTGTGACTGTCCCTGTTGTTGATTGCGTGTAACGGGTGACTGTCCCTGTTGCTGATTGCGTGTAATCGATGAGTGTGATGCTTGTGGAGGAGGTGGTGGTGGCATATGCCCTCTAACTTGTGATGTTACTACTTGATCACGAGAATCAACTAAAAATAGTCAAAAATAATTTGTTACAATTCTGCTTAAAATAAAAAGAAATCTAAATTTTAATTAACTACACATAGAATCATAGATTTACCAGATGAAATGTGATGCAATTGTTCTGCATTGGGGGAGGGGTTGGCCACACTAGATTCGGCTTCCACATTTTGTGCAAACCTAGGTGTACGAGACACCCCATGAGTAGCTGCTTGCCTGGCACGTTTGTGTGACCTCTGCATAGTAACAAGTGTTGCTTCAGAGCCCGTATCTTCAGAATCACCTGTTTGCTCCGACCTGTGACCCCTATTGGCAACAATCTATTTAGTCCTTGAAATTTTTGCCTTCGCCTGCATATAGATGAAAAAAATTAAAAAAGAAATATGGTAAACTATAAAATAGTATGTCAAAGACAATGATGTAGTTATTACCCTCAATTCCTCTGGTGTCATGGCAATAGACAATAGTTTTGAATGCATAACAGTTGGTACAAGAGTAGTTGACAAATTATGAAAAGACTCAAAATATAAAGCTAAAAGATAATTTACACTGCCCACAATGGGCTGAGTCTTGGGGGGCTGAGTCTTGGCGGTTGCAAGTTGGACCGCATGCAACTCAGTCCTGACTCGATCAGAAATATAGGTACACCAATCAAACTTTTCATTTTTTTTAGACTGAACAATATAATACAGTGCCCAAAATAGAATTTTTGGTCTTCCCAACAGAATAAGCCTGGCCTGGAAAAACTCGATAATGGCCTTCAGAGTTTGATGGTTAACATCGTTAATCGCTAAACCTCTTTTTGTTTTGGCATTAGAAGCTGCATAAAAAAATTCGATGTCAATTTAGAAATTTAAAACATTGAAAATTAATAAAATACATTTAACAAGATTTATACCTGCCAAATCTTCTGATGAAAGACCGTAATTGTTATCGAGGTGTTCTTTGTCATCTGGAGAAAGTTGTGACCTCGACGACACTTGATTAAAACCAATAAATGGAAGACCTATCAATCTGTGAATATCTGCAGGGGTGATGCTGAAAACAACATTTTTAGATCATAGATTAATGCTTACAGTACCCCTATCATGGTCATAACCAGAGATAATATGTTGTAGGAGCACTTTGTCTATTTTAAAATGTGGCATGGAAATGAGGGTTGATAAACCTACGTTATACAACCACTAAAAGTTCATCCCTGGCATTGTCATGAGATCTGATATCAAAGTGCACGCAAAATTCTTGAATTTTGGTTGGATTGTGGAAGGGGTATCCATTGGAAGTAGTTGGAAGTGGAAGAAAAAGGATTGGGAATGGAAACTGAAAGGTCGATCAGAAAGGTTAGCTCTGGTTGTAGCTATCGTAGAAAAGAAATGGGAAAATGACTTGTTGATGCCCTTTTATAGACTTGAAACATATTTGACACGTGGCAACATCGTATTAGACATGCAGGATGGGACATGCAGTATTAGACACGTGGTAGTACGGTGGCGGTCGGACTAAACTATGCTATCGATTCATAATATGCATCCGACCATTAAACATAAGTCGGGCATTATCCCGGATGCATTTTATGTTTTGGGTAATGGTCGGATCCATAATATGCATTCCGGTTTAACGTCGAAGCATAGTATGCATCCGAGGTACTGGGCGGTTGCATATTATGCAACCGATTTAACGTCGGAGCATGGTTTGCATCCGCCACACCCAGATGCATAATATGCACCCGTCCAACACTCGGATGCATAATATGCTTCGAGTTTTAAATCGGTTGCATAATTTGCAACCTTTCGATACCTGGATGCATAAATGCATCCGCCCGATGCTCGGATGCATAAATGCATCCGCCTGATGCCTGGATGCATAAATGCACTCTTTCGGTGTCTGGGACCATTGTACCATCATGACATTAAATGCATCCATCCGTTGCATCCGGTCCATGGTCGTAAAAGGCTAAGATCCAGGACAAGACACGTTGGTCTTCTTCCTGACGAGTGTAGTTGATTTCTTGCCTACTACACCCGTCAGAAAGAGGCCACCCTTCTTGTCTTGAATCTTCGCCTACTTTACTATGAAGGAAGTTTCTTATTTAAGCTTTGAAATTAGAGTACACTAAATCATGTGGGATAAATAGTTATGTGGGATAGATAGTTATGTGGGATCAACTTTGCCAATATTGCATGTGTTTTCCCCCTAACAACGTCAATAGCGATAAGTTGCGTCGTGCTACAATCCTTATGTTTACTAGATGCCATATCATATCTCTTACTCGAATACCCAAATTTTGAACGTTGTCAATCATAAAAATGCATCCGGTTCGAGACCGGTACTTATTATGCACCCGGCTCGAGACCGTTTCATGTTTTGCAACCCGTTCGAGGCCGGACTATATTATGCATCCGGTTCGGATCCAGACCATATAATGCATCCGGTCCAAAACCGGATCATATTATGCATCCGTTCCATGACCGGACCGCAATTCGCATCCAAGATTTTGCCAAGATTTTAAACGTAGCTGATATCTTTTTGGCCTGGTTCGACAAAACTTTAAAATTCACCCTTTTTTGCCAATTTTTTGAGAAAAATTAAAATCATTCGCCATGCCAGCATACATGCAGTTCGACATATTTCACCGTCATTTCGAAATAGTTTCACCATTTTTTTATAAGTACCTTTCGGGTCCTACCTCTTATGCATAACCTTGATATGGACTGTACCTTTCAGGTTGCCTTCTTTCTCATGTTGATCTCCTTACCATATGTGTATGAACTTCTTGTTCATCCTCTTCTAGATCCTCTTCTATTTGATCCTCTTCCAGATCATCTTCTATCTGGTCTTTTTCCATGATATTAAATTGGACCTTTTCATGTTCTTCTTCTATTACTTCATTCTTGTGATCACTTTTCATTTCTCTAAACACCACATCTCTACTATAAACTTTACATTTGGTTTATGGATTCCAAATTTTGTATCCTTTAATACCATATTTATAACCAATAAAGATACATTTAACAACCTTATTATCAAGATTACTTCTTTTCTCCTTTGGAATATGCATGTATGCATCACAACCAAAAACTCTAAGATGTGAAAGAGAGGGTTTCTTACCAAACCATGCTTCAAATGGAGTTTGATCCAGCAATGCTGATGTAGGAGATCGATTTTGCAAGTAACATGCTACACTCAATACCTCTGCCCAGAATTCTTGTGCTAGAACTACACCACTCAACATACTTCTAGCCTTTTCCATGAGTGATATGTTCAATCTCTTAGAACTCCATTCTGTTGGGGTGTATATGGAGTATTCTCCTATCTTGCAATACCACATTGCCTATAGAAATCCTCAAATTTATTTAAACAATACTCTCCTCCATTATTAGACCTCAACACCTTAATATTTTTCCCAGATTTATTTTCAACAAGTACTTTAAATTCTCTAAACTTATAAAACACTTTATCTTTACTCTTAAGAAAATAAATCCATGCATATCTTGAAAAATCATTAACAAAAGAAGCATAGTATCATGATTTTCCAAGGGATGGTATAGGAACATGACCAAATATATCACTATGAATCAGATCTAATACCCCTCTTGAGCTAGCAAACCTAGATGGGAAACTCACACAATTCTATTTGCCATAAATACAGTGTTCATAGAAATCAAAACCCATTGAGCAATCAGGGATACCATGAACCATACATTTTGTGTGCAAGGTATGCAATCTCTTTTCTCCAATATGTCCCATTATTTAATGCTAGAGTGTTGAGATTTTATCTGATTCAGCCATAGAAATAGTTGAGCTATTGTACTCATTTTTCATAGTGCTTCCCATTATTCAAAGTTCCAATCCAAAATCCTCTTGCTAACACCATTGATCAATGAACCATTTTGCATGAATCCTTACTAAAACTGATGTTTACTGCTGCATCAACCATTTTGCTTATAGAAATTAAATTTCTAGCAAGACCAAGAATATGCATCACACTTGGGAGGGTTTTAATCCTACCATCCTACACAAATATTTTCACCCTTCCACGACCAATTATTCTAAGTTGTGAATCATCTCCCAAAATTACCTCCCCTCCATAATATCATTCATATTCATTAAACCACCCCTTGTGAGGAGTCATATGAAAAGAGACATCAATATCGATCAACCAATCATTTTTATCTAAACATTTTGATAGGATGCTAGATATACATCCCCTCCTTCATCATTAGATTTATGTACCTCTATGGAAGTGGATTCATCAGACCTCTTTCCAGAATTAATATTCTTTGATCTACAATCCTTCTTCATGTGACCAGGCTTACCACATTTCCAAAATTTTCTCTCAAACTTTCCTCGAGACTTAGATCTACCTCTAGACTTATATCTATCACTAAATCTAGATTTATCCTTTTCCTTGGTACGTCCTCTCACTGTTAGGGCTTCCTTTGAAGTACCCTCCATGGATTTTCTCTTCATATCCTTTGATATTAGAGATGCCACAACATCCTGAAACTTCAATGTGGATGTGGTTTTACTACCAATTGCTACAACTAGGTTATATCATGAATCTGGTAAAGAGCATAACATAGTAATACATTTATCTTCCTCACTTAAATTAATATCAACAGATGTAAGTTGACTTACCACTGTATTGAATGCATTCAAGTGATCTACAACTGAATCTCCTTCATTCATCCTGATGTGGTTTTACTACCAATTGCTACAACTAGGTTATATCATGAATCTGGTAAAGAGCATAACATAGTAATACATTTATCTTCCTCACTTAAATTAATATCAACAGATGTAAGTTGACTTACCACTGTATTGAATGCATTCAAGTGATCTACAACTGAATCTCCTTCATTCATCCTGAGATTGTACAATTTATTTTGAAGAAATAATTTGTTCACTAGGGACTTATATTGATACAAAATCCCTAACTTCTACCAGATATCCTTTGTAGTAGCTTCTCCATAAACGTTGATTAGGACTGAATCTGTAAGACAGAGTCGAATGAGACTCCTTGATTTTTGATTCATCTTTTCCCAATCTTCATATGATGTAGCTACAGGTTTTGTTTTTTTAGAAATAACGACCCACTGATCTCTATCCATGAGTAGATCCTCCATATTTAACTTCCATATCTCAAAGATTTTTCCATAAAATTTCTCGATCTCGATCCTTTATTGAATTCCTATCATTTTCCTTCAATCTCCTTCTACGAAAATCTCTCACTCCAAAATAGGTTTTCTCTAACTCCTAGAACTCCTAGAAACTCTTTATATGAAATGAAAAACCTAGCAATAAAGGCATCCCCCTATGGCTAAAACACTTGGATTTGATACCAAATGAAGATATTTATAGAAACTTATTCCAAAAATAAAGCAATAATAAACAACTTAGAAAAAAATGACACCACACAATGCACATAGAACACACGAGATTTACCCTGGTTCACCCAATATGGGCTACTCTAGAAAAACAAGAGCCACACCTCCTTGATATTATTATTCTCTTTCTTGCTTGAAAATGGGACATTACAATAAATATAAAGGAAACTCCTCCAACCCTAAACCACTATGTGGTATTAGAATACAATGGGCACAACACCGTGGGCTAAACCACCCACACCCACCAACCACCCACCAACCATGGAAATCCCAAAAATTGTTTCGAAAAAAGGAAAAATAAATTTCAGTGCTTCGCATCAGAAAAATACCTTCAACATAGCCGGGGGGACTACCGCCCCTCTTGGACCCCCCTTGAGAGGGCTTACCCCTCCCCTTGAGGATATCCGCTCCTCTTACCCTTCTATACCTGCTGTACAGTACTTCCACTAAAAGGATGAGACACTGTCAAATATAAGATCAAATGATCTTATATTAAAATCATCAACGCCTTTCCTTAGATAAATTTTATCTTTTTCTTCTCATGAAGTGCACATAGGAGAAATCACATTGATCAATTTTATTGCATATTGAACACACACCATATGACATCAAATATTATCCATATTAATATGGATTACCAGCATGCTAAGGACGTCAGTGTCACTTGGAAGTTAAAATAAAATGTTTGAATCTTGGTGCCAATCCCACTTTGGGTTATATAAAAATTATAATATAAATATTATAATTATTTTATAATGCATCCTTAGGCTTTAACATTTTAACTTTAATATTATAATATTATTTCCTTTTTGAGCCTAGACACTTTCTTCCTTTAGTATTTTTAGACCAGGGCCTTCAACATTTTAACCAAACACATGGAGCTTTGTCCCAAAATCTTGGGCTTAGAAAATATAAATATTTTAACACCCTTTTTAGAACTTTGCCTTGCATATAACACTTGACATCAATGATAACATAATTACTCAAAATTTCCAACATCACCCTCGATTGGGCTTAGTCAAATAGTGACAGTTGGACACTTACTAATTATATGAAGCCCTATGATCAAGGGTGTCTAATCCTAACCTACCTTAAGGGTCTCTCAAGGGTAGGGCAATTTCTAGTGATAAAATCCAAAAAATCACTTGAGGGGGTTGCTGTAGTGTCTATGGGTAAGCCAATAGAAGGATATGAGATCTAATATCGTTGGCCTTAATTGAGGGTTGGTGATGAAGTCCAACCTTACCAATGTGTGCAAATCATGTAGGTATGGGTTGAATTTTACTTAGGAAAGCAAAATGCAAGAAACCAACTAATTTAGGAAAGCAATGAAATATGCTTGAAAATTTTGTGAAAAATAAAGTATCTTTTGAAAATCAAAATCTAGTTAAAGCAAACATTGAAAATTATGTTGAAAAGGAAATGTCTATGATAAAGCTTGGAAGTACGTTTATTCTAGAGCATTTGAATGCAAATTTATGCTAGAGGGTAAAGAAAATTTTCTTGTTTTAAGTGAATATTTATACGAAGGTTTGCTTCAGTGCAAACCTATCTATACTAGCTAAGATAGACCTGTTAAGGCTATGACTAGATGTATTATGAGATCTTTATGTATGAGAATAAATCATGATCTATCTCAGCTCAATAAAAACAAGGAAATTATAGGCTTCCTTTAGGCCTAATGTAGATGCATTTTTTTAAGTGAACCTCTTAAAGAAAACTAAATGACCTAAATGCAATTTTATAAATTAGTAACACAAGAAAAGTATGTTTGTAAAAGAAAATTCCTAAAAAGACGAGTTTTTTAAAGATACCTAAAGGAATTCAAGAATTTTGTAAAGCAAGTACATTTTGGAGTGAAATTTTGTAAACTTTTCCTAGAAAAATAAGGTACTATTTACCTATAATATCTAGCCTCTAGAAGGATCTCTAGTTATTTACAGAGTCTAGTTTGTGTATCAAACATATTCATACCCCACCCTATGAACGGTTTGATTCATACATTTTTGTGCGAATAAAAAAGTGTTGATATTTTTGAAGAATTTTTGTAGTAAGGTGTAGGTCAAATGCTGCAACTCTGGTTTTGTGAAGGTACCTTGCAAAATTTATTTTGTAAGGTGATTTTTGCCTGTAAAGGCAAAAATGTACATGAGATAGCAATCTCAATAAGGAGTGTTTTTACCCCATGACTTACCTTGTTGTTGTTGTTGAGTGTGAAAAACACATACCTTGCTATCAAGGATCAATTTTTAAAGTGTTTTTGGTATTCACACCTATCTTACGAATCTCATAGATAGGGGATTTGTACATTACCCTATGAATATGGCTCATATACTAGAGAAGGTTTTGTCTTGGACTTAAGGTGTATTTCAAGGGTTTTTAGGTTGTGTGCTGGTTTTGTATGACCTATAACTCAAAAATGGCCAAAAGTGGAAATTAGTTAGCCAAAAAGATAAATAAAAGACATTAAAACTTGTGGGGTGTCTTGGACTTAAGGTGTGTTTTAGGGATTTTTGCAGGATCTATGCTAGTTTTGTATGACCTGTAATACAAAAAATGGCAAAAGTGGCAATTAGCTAGCTAACAAGATAAACAAAGACAAAAATTTGTGGGTGGTCCCATCATGATCATCATAATGAATTATTAGGAAAAATGATGTTTTGCAATTGATAATGAAAGGGGTTACAAGAATGTCCTTTGATTTTTTTTTTTCCTTATGGAGCTACAAAATGGTGTCTTCCACAAGAGATGTCCTCTTTGAATGGAACTGGTCAAACAATTATAAATGCTCTCCTTGTATTCCTTGATATAAGTGGACTTCTTTCTTGTGGGCCCGTATTAGCTACACAGGTCTTATGAACCTACATAATCCTATAAAAACTTGTTAGAAAATTTGTGGGTCTATCTCAATCAAATCTCTTGTAAAACCAGATAAAAAGATTCTTAATATGGTCTAAAACATGATGAAAATGCAAGAAATGATAAATTTTGTAGAACATGAATTTTTACTTGATTTTGTGAACTTTGGTAGAGTTTTGGTGTAGAAAAGTTGTCCTTTCTATAGATCTATACCCTAGGGTGTGAGTGCTTTGATTCATACCCTTATGTATGAATCTCAATTTGTTTTCTAGAAACTGAACTTGATGCTGTAGAGGTCTTGTTGATGTAGTTGGAACTTATAATCCATGCCAAACCACCTCTTGAACCTGCAACTTTATAAAAAACCTCAAGATGAAAGGGGATGTTGAAAATTCATGTGGGTCTCCATGGAGATGGATAGTGAGTTATGGCGAGTGATGTTGAATGATGGTTTAGTGCACTTGGTAGTCTAGACTAATTTTAGTAGAGTTTGGGTATGTAAATGAGTGTTTATAGAAATGGAGGAGATTTCAATATATTTATAGAGTTTTCCATGGTTAGGGAGGCTGAGGTGTCTTGTGAGGTATCCCCTATGATGTGTCTTGAGAGATATCCCCTGTGAGGTATCCCTTATGAGGTTTCCTAAGAGGTGTCCCCTATAATGACATAGGGTGGTATACCTCATAAATGAATTAATTCTCAAAGTCTTAAAATTTCATTTATGATGTTTAATGCCCAAGATAATATGGAGTGGAGCAAGGGTTAAGTCCTAACCATAGTAGGATTAACTATGAGTTTAGTATTGACTTGAGTGAAGTGGAAGATATAATTACTATGATTTAAAATACAAAAGTCTTCAAAAGTCATTTATGGTGTTAAATGCACATGGGGATTTGAAATGGAGAAAGGATTAAGTCTTACTAGGGTTAGGTTGACCCTAGGTTAGATGTTGACTTTTGGGTGAGGTGGAAGGTGAATCACCATGCCTTCCATACTTTGAAAGATAAAAGTCTCTAAGTTTCATTTATGGTGTTAAATGCACATGGGGATATGTGTAGAGCATTGACCATAGGTTTAGTTAAGGTCAACTGGGTGAGGTGGAGGCTAGGCTATTTAAAGAGTAGACTAGATGAGGTGGCCATGAGTTAGGTTGACCACGGTCAGGTTGATCATAGGTTGGATTTGACCATGAGGTGGATTTTGACCAAGGTTAGAGGTTAACCAAGGTTAGGCTAGGATTATGGTCATATGGGGACCAAGGCTTAAGCGTAGGAAATGGATTAAGTGGTCAAAGAGGGCTTATGAATAGTGCATAAATAGTGATTTTAAAAAATAAATAGTGTTTTGAGGCTAATATATGCAAATTTTGTGGGTTTTACATATTGATCAGTTGTTATGATGAGAGATGACAATGTGAGACTTTTAGGTGTTCACAATAACAAATAAATATGAACTTTCACAAGTTATGAGCTTATATAACCTACTAGTCTTATTATTCTCATCATGAATATAGGTTGTATTATATGTTCCAACAATTTTATGAATTTTATATCACTGTAAGCATTTTTATTTATAAAAGAGAGAAAATTCATAGATAAAGTGCTTCATAAGAGTTATATTAATTTCATTTTTATGTTGGATATCATTGATTACAAAATCGAAGTATTTTACAACTAATATTCAACATATATGATGTACAAAAAATCATACATAAATTTCACTTGCTTTTTCTTGAGGTTGTAGTCCTTTTTCCATCAAAGGCTCCAATATGATAGTTGTTTAGTTTTCCCTAGAATTCTTGTTTCATGAATTCATTTTTGGGTTTTAGAGATTACAAATAAATTCCATGACAATAATTTTTCTTTCCTTATCATGAAGGAAATATAAATCCGTAGATATGGATGGTTAAGAAACTCTATATTCTTTCATTCCTTTGCTATAGTTTCTATACTTGTGGACTTCATATCTTGAAGCATCTTTTAAAATTTATTATTTCAATATTCTTCATTTATAAAAATTCCTTTATAGACCTATATTGTAGCTTAGATTTCTATGCCTCTATCATCATTCAAGAGTTTTATGGGAAGTTAAGAAAAAGAGAATACCTTATAAAACTAACATTTTGATCATTAAGAATCAAAACAACTTAAACATTTAATGAGCATGTGGGTATAGATAAAATTAATGGGATGGATGAGTTGATTTTAGGTAGATTTTATTTTGTTTAATTAGGGTCCTCTCCATTTACATCTATTCTAACAATATTGAATTTTGTTAGGTGCATTTAAAAAAAAATATTTTATGATTTTATAAAGGTTTTTGAAATTTATTTAAGCAAAATATGTTGCTTTTGATATTATTTATATAGATAAAAAAGTACATACCATGGTCATGGCATGAAATATTAATTTTACTATTGATATTATTATAAATTTGTATTAGAGAACATAATATTGATTGTTTATATCACATAATTATAATAATCTACAAGTAATGATTTACATATAAATAATAATTCTATAAAATTATTTTGTGTTGATTGAAACATTGTCAAAATTTTATATTGCTTGCAATTTTAATATATCACACATAAATAACAAAATATATTTTTAGATATGTAGCATTACTCAAAGAAAAAAATTGTTAATAAGCTAAAAGCTAGAAGAAAAAATATACCAAAACATAATTTATCTAATGAGTGAGTGATGGATTGTTATTTAAACAAAATCATATTCTAAAATATAGATCATCATTCATTTTATTGTAAAGCACTTTTATAAAGATTAAATTTGAATTAATGCAATTTAAATAGTACATTATTGTTTTCATATTATAATATTTATGATCCGTTTTTTAAGAACTTATTTATGCTCTAATGATGAGCATGTCTGGTATTATCCATAGATTATATTTTTAATTTGTCTTTTTTATCAAATTTGTTTCCCATATGTTTAGCATAAATAAATAAAGATAGCTCTCATACATAATAATACAAATTATTATGAGGTTCCCTCAAATATAATTATATCTCTTACAAAATAAATCAAGATTTATTATTTGTTGTACAAATGACATGGTATGGGATATAAATACCTACCACAATACCATATGAGGATCTTAATAATAACCAAACCAACATATTATTGGTCCTAAACATACTAAAAGTATCATCTCATAAGATAAACATGGGATCAAGTGGAAAATACAAATACAACATAATATAGTAAGGTTGTGACTTCAAGTGAAGACTAACCACATATTAACATCCCATCCTAAGTTGATCCGCTAATTTAAAAATATAACATTAGGCATGATCTTGATTAGTATATCAATATGCTAATATGCTAAAGCTATATACATTATCTTAAGAAACTCTTCTAATGAAGACTAAAAAATATAGTACATCCATATTTCAATGTGCTTGTTCTACTTATGCTACACTAAATTGTGAACATGTTGAATAGTACTTTGATTATCATATAGCAAATTGGTGGTACATTTATAAGAAGGTCACAACGACTCTAGAACCATTCACATCCATTGAATTGTTTTTGGCTTAACTAACACTACATTATTATACTTTTTAGAGATATGTTATTTTATCACTTTAGACCACAAAATAATAGGTTTTAAACAAAGAAAAAATAAGAAAATAAAAGTGGACTTAGAATCATGAAATTCATTAGCCCAATTTACATTAAAATATTTTAATAACATAATAGCAACCCTCATAAAATATCGAATGCCTATTTAGACCATACCTTTGATATTGCATAAAATCTTTTTGATATCCTTCTACTCTCATGTAGCTCTTTCATGTATCTTGAACACAAACTAAAAACAAATGACATGTTTAATCAGTTGTGAGGTTAAAAAGGATTCCCTTCAAAGAACTATAGATATTAGAATTATATAAGAGAGTTGAAAAATTATCTTTTAGCTTCAACCTAAAGGCTAAAGGCTACAAGTTGAGTTACAATCCTCCATCCAAAAATATTACAATAGAGCCAAAGCATATTTAGGATACACAAGATAAATAATTTAGGAAGAATAAATTATTTTAACTTCTAAAAACCAATTAAGTAGACCTAAAGTTATCATATATAAAAGCTCCTAGATCCTTACTTCATCTCTCAAATCATGAAAGTTGAACATTTAACGATGATTAGATTGTCAACCTAGAGCACAATAATAAGAATCCATCTATAATAATTTTTAATGTAAACATTATGCATTGATTAAATACAAAACTATGGGAAAAAAATAAATCCTCTAATACCATGCATGATGTGCCTACACTCACACAAGGACTTTAGGTCCATTTTGCATAAACTAGGTTGGTTTTACATATAGATCTCATACTAAATGTTCCCATGGATAAATGAATTCTTCATATCCATTTGATGAACCTCCCATTTTGGTGAAGCACCAAAAGAAAGGATCATGTGCATAGAGTCCACATGATCCACAAGGAAAATTATCATCAAGTAATCAATTCCCTTATTTTTAAAGAATTTCTTTGCAATGAGGTCAACCTTATATTTTTTAATTTGAACATCAATATTTAGCCTGATCATATAAATCCATTTATAACAAACATCATTATTAATATTTGGTAAGGGATATGATTCCATAATATTTTTCTTCATTAGAAATATTACATTGCTTGAATAGTTACATCCTCCTTGAGGCATCCATTGGCCTAAGTATATGTGGTAAAATATGTAAAACTATCCACCTTGCTTAGGAAAGCATAGGATGGAGGACTTTTAATAATGTTCCTCCTATAATATAAGTTGAGCATCTTGAAGATGATTCTAGGTACACTTGTGTATAAGGTGATCTATAGGAGAAATCACAAGAACTGATAAATTATCAAGAGAAACAACATCATGAAATGAAGGTACCACCAAATTATTAAATTCTAAAACAACTATCTAAAGTAAAATATGGGGAGGATTAGGTCTAAGGGCCAATCCATTGGTCAAAGCGCTTCCTTGGGAGGGTGTAGACCACAGTTTGAATCTCTTCAACCTCATAAATTGGAGGTCATGTCACACCAGTACCACTAGCTATGTTAAAAATTTTACCTGACACAACTTAAGGTTATAGTGGTAGAAAGGAATAAGATTCAAACCCACGAAGAGGTGATGAAAAATGTAACAAGTTATCGATTCCTCTAGCATATGTAAAAAATATGATTAATATCTTTAATGGATGATCTATGTAAAGGAGGGATAATTTAAATTCTATAAGTAGTTAATTGACTAGAAGTCATCATCAACTCCCATAATAGAAGGAAATATTACCATATCAAGAATAATTTCTTGATTGAAATTTGTATTTTCATTAATATCAATAATAAGTGATAGATAACTATTTACAAGAAGCACCAAATTAGAAGGATAAGACTCAATAAAAAGAGTCAGGAATAGTCTATGGGTACTCAAAGAATAATCCTCATTAAACACAACAACTTGGCTAGTGATGACATCTTGAGTAACCAAATCATAAAGTTGATATGCTTTTGAATCCTTACTATACCCAAAAAATATGTATTTATGAATATTTGATTATATTTTCTTTCCATTTGTTATTAGGAATATTTTCCCATTCAAATAAACTAATGATCTTAAAGTGACAAGTTGGAGGTTTCTTTATTCACTCATAAGGATTCAACCATTTGATCATTCAAGCTAGTATCCTTTTAAGAATACTGGTTGCACAAAATACTATTTCACCCTATTATTTGATATCGATGCAATTTTATTGGGTCATATAGTAATTTACATGATAACCATGTTATTTTTCTCAACTACTCTAACCTTTCAAAAATTGTAGTGTATAGTTTGATGTCAATATATGCCATAAGAAGTAAGAACATTCTCAATGCTATATATAGTAAACTCTTTTCCATTACCAATAGTAAGAAAATTGAACTTTTTCACTCTCATTATTTTCCAAAGCCTTAAAATACTAAAACTTATCAAATGCTTAGTCCATGGGCCTAATGGCCTAAATCCTAAGAATTAAAAAATCATCAATAGCAATGACAAAATTTTAAGAGAATAATATGCTATTGTTTCTCAAATATCACTATGAACAATATCTTAGGTTAAGAGGAAGGATGATTAGTCCCTTTAGTAAATTGTTTTCTATGATGCTTGCATAAAACACATCCCCCACACACACCATTGGATTTATCAATTAAGGGAAGACCTTCAACCATACAAAGACAATTTGTATAATTCAAGGATTCATAATTCATAATTTCATATGATCCAACCGTTTGATCTATAGTCCATTATTATCAACAACCTTATTCACCACAGTAATAATTTTTTTTTCTATCAAAAGAGAGGATCTCAAACAATTTATGCATATGATTGAACTCATTATATTATCAAGCAATAATGCTAAATCATCAACAATATCATTGATTACCATTAATCCAAAAAAAATCTAGCTTTTTATTGTTGTAAGTCATATGATGTATATAAAAATATTGGTTCACCTAAAATATGAATAAA
This sequence comes from Wollemia nobilis, assembly GCA_028583015.1. NCBI lineage: Eukaryota > Viridiplantae > Streptophyta > Pinopsida > Araucariales > Araucariaceae > Wollemia > Wollemia nobilis. The sequence goes on from JAQPPZ010017086.1 coordinate 7,561,397, forward strand.
TTCTCCAAAATTATAGGGTCCAATAGTCACATCTTCACAACCCAAAATATGCAATGCAAGATCATCACCAATAATAACTCTTTCCCACTATATTGCTTATTGTAGCTAAAAATATAAGGGCAATACTTGACCATATGTCTTTGTAGCTCCTAAATTCATAATTCATTCCCAAGAGAAATACAAATATTAATAAGTTGAATAAATAACACATGATTGCAAAGTCTCTCTATTATGATTCCGTTGAGCAATAAAGAAGGTGATATCACATCCATGTTTCTTTACATATTCTCTAGTTTTCTTAATTTTGACCTAATAAAATTTTTCTTTGTATTTTTATATCTTATAAATATAAAACTATACATTTATGAATATTTTTTGTAAAAGGTATTTTCTCGTTTATTTTTTGATTCTATATTTCTAGCTTGAAACCCTCTTTTGGGTGTGCTTTGACTAGGGGAGTATATTTTTTAGGGTCCTCAAATTCATCTAATGGTAAAAATAATTAATGAATATTTCATCAAGTTTTGACTCTAGATGGTTTGGAAAGTATGTAGATCATGTAGGAGAAAGTGATAATTTTCTAAAAAGCATAAACAATGTTGAGAACAATGTTGAAATATTTAATAATTCCCTTTAGCTTTTTCCTAGTAGATTTGATATTTCCTTGTAATATGTTATAATTATTGATGTTATTTTCAATATTATTAAAGTATAGCACAAAATTCACCTTTTATTATTATTTATATTTGGGAAAATTCAAAAAATAAAGCAATTTAATGAGAAAATGCAAGGTAGGATGGAAGAAAAATCAATTTTGAAATCCCTAACTAACAGTAGGAATGATTTAGTTGAAAGTTTGGAGGCCCTAGTTGGGTACAAGAGGAATAATAAGGTTATGGAAATACCTATCTAAGTAGTAGATGTTACACAAGAAGAGAATATCAAGGATGAGATGATTGACCATGACATAATGGTTCTTAAAAACATAGGTTAATTTGTATGGTACATGGATATTGATTAGGTTTTTAAGAGATTCAAAATTAGATCAAGCGGATTCAAAATTAGATCAAGCGATAGTGGATATTGAATTTACTCCATGACTTATCTCCTAGAAGAAATTTTCCCTTCCATTTTCTCTAGTTTTAAAACCAAAAATAAAATAATGGGTGGTATTTTATGGTTCAAGGGGAGAGATGCCCTCTATTTAAGACCAAGGAGTTAGAATTTTTCTATAGATATAAAAAGTATTGAAAATATTTCATTATGGGTTGGATGTGTAGAATTCAATTTTTTTTGGACTATAGGAGGAAAATAAAGGGTTTACTAAAAGGCCCAAACCATTTTTTACAACCAAAGTCTCCTAGATAAAGATGAATATGTAACTGCATCATGAGAAAACAAAAAAAAAACAACCAAAATGTTGCATCTAGAAACTCTAGCATTGCTTCATTTAACTTTGCTTATACTACTTCAATTAATGACATAGAAAAAGCTATATAAAATCATCTACAATAGAATCAAAATAGAAAGCACCCAAAATAGGGCTAAATTTTTTAGCCCTTATGCTTGCTCATTTGGGCCACAATAACTCATCTGCAACATTCCAATATTAATAAAGAACATCCAAACAATATTTTATATTTTCCACAATATTATTCAAGTCCTCTGTAGATGATTCATATAAATTTAAATATCTTGAAAATTTGAAATAAAACTGAAGTTAGTTGATTCCTTTGTTGGCTCAACAGTCTTCACATCGTCTAACATCTAAATTTTTTTCTAATTCTGAATAGTTATTTTCATATTGGATTTACCCTACTTCTCAATAGACTGATCACCCTCAATTGACTATGTTTCTTCATAGGTGCCTCTTTGGTATGAATTGGATATAAAAATATCTAGATACAAGGGCATATAGACAATTGAACAATTGCATAACTAAAAAAATGGACAACTTTCACATTCTAATATTTGTTAGGGATCCTCCATCCATAGAAATGGATCTGAATCTTCATTGAAACCTAGAAAAACATAAGATTCCAAATGAAACAAAGGATATTGAGAATCTCATTAAACATGTTAACTCTCCTAAAACTGCAAAAACCAACAAAAGGAAAACTATAACAACAAAGGTTGGAAATTGATTGGTTAATAACTATGAAACCATTCTAGAATATAATAGTATTCTTCCCAAGATTAGTTTTACTATTCATTACTCTTTTCATAATTATCAAAAATATTATATTTTGCTATTATTAATACTAGATTTCAAGAAATCATGGAGATCTTCCCTCAAGACAATCAAATGAGGACTCTCAACTCCCTTATTTGCTAACCAATCAGTTGTCCCATTGCCTTCCCTATAAATATGACTAATTTCCACTCCTTCAAGATAGGATAGACCAATATTAGCATGATCAATGATTTACTTGAGGTTCCAACTAGTTGCATTCATGTTCTATAGGTAGTTTAGAATGTTCATAGAATCATGCTCAATGATGTTTTTCTTAATATTTGATTCTTTAATTAATTTGATGCCTATGTACAAAGCTTTGGTTTTGTCAAAGTGGCTAGTATAGATCCCCTAAGTTTCCACATAGGAAACAACAACCTATCCCAATTGGTCCCTTAAAATTTGATCTCCTCTTGCCATGCCTAGCATGTCTTTTGCAACATTAAGTTTAGGCCAACCAAATCTAGGGGAACACCAAAAGGTATTTTTTCTAGCAATAATTTTTTGATCTATTTCTTGATTATGAAGAGGTGTAAGATCCCACAAAGAGGCTATCCTAGCCTCCTGAACATTCTCCCAACCTTCAAGATATTTGAAAATGGAAAATTTATCTTTAATAGCTGATTTTATTCTATGGAAAGTAACCATCTCATTCCTAAAGACTTCCTTAAATATTATATTATTTCTCTTAAGTCAAATACCCTAAATTAAATGAGGTAATAACATATTCCATAAAATGGTTATCCTACTACTAAGAAAATGGGAATTTCATTTCTCAAAGAGCTCAACAAAACTATTTGGAATAACCCAACATAAAAATAAAGTTCTTAACAACAATGGAAAAAATTTAGAAGAGAAGTACAATGCACAAAGATGTGATCCACTCATTCTTCATTGGACTTACATAACACATATTTTTAGGAATTGAAAACCTCTTTTCCTCAAATTATCAATAGTTAGAATCTTGTTCTACACAACTAACCAAGAGAAAAATGAGATTTTAGGAGTCAAATGAATCAACAAAATTCTAGAGGCTAGAAAATCCATACTAGAAGGAGAATATAAAATTTCATATCCTGATTTAATTGAGTAAAATACAAAAGAGTTAAAATCCCAAATGAGGACATCATGGTGGAAGGATTGACTTAAATGATAAAGTTGTAATAGACTATTGAGTTTCATCATAGCTTGTTGAGTTATCTACTCATTTGATTGTAAATATAGAATTTTACATCTCTTAATTTTGTTACCCATATGAATATAGTCCTTAAATTTTCTTCCATACAACCTTACCAAGAGTTCTATAATGAAAACCAAGTCATATAAGGAGATGATAGATTTTTACACTAACCAAATATCTTCCCAAAACTCAATTTGATCTCCATTTATCACTCTCCATCTAAGTCCCTTCCATAATATAGGCCTAATTTTTAGTAAGCTATTTCAAAAGGCAAAGCCTGTTGGAGGAAATTCACATCTCATAAACAAATTATTATAGTCCAAGTATTTAGCCTTTATAATTTGTGCCCAAAGATAATCATTGTATTGAATTAGCCTCCATCCCACTTTACTTAAAAGAGCTCTATTAAGATTCTTTATCTTTTTTAACCCCAAAACTGCATCTTTCTTGGAAGTACAAACTTTATCCCAAGAAATTGATGGTATTATCTATTTTATTCTACTCATTTCTATTGGAAATGTGTTGAATATTTTACATATTAATATATTTGGGTTATAATATTTGAACCAATGGATTGTTATATTTGTGTTAATATATTTGAACCCATGAATTATTTTATTTGGGTTAATATATTTGAACCAATGGATGATTATATTTTGGTTAATATATTTGAACCCATGGATTATTATATTTGGGTTAATATATTTAAACCCGGGTTTTGTGGCCATGATATTGTAAAACCCCTTGTTGTGTTGTTGGTATATAAAGCAACACTTGCATGAGGGTTTGTGTGTGGATGTGAGAGACTATATAGTGAATGTCCGAACACCCCCCAAAGGGGGGGAACACAATGTGTAAGATAGGGTAATAGACAATGGTGATGGCTGTAGATTGTATCCTATTTTTTTGGAAGGAATAAATGAATGCCTAGTTATTTTCTTTGTGGATGTAGCCCATATTGGGTGAACCACGTAAATATGTCTCTCTTGTATTGTGTTATTATTCTTTTTTTATTTATGCATTTAATTATTGCTCATGTTTTATTATTTAATCCTAAAAATTGGTATCAGAGTGAGGTTAGGGTTTTATTTACTTGAAAGGAGGGTTTCTTGGTTCAAGTGGGAGCAATGGTAGAAGAAGGCAAGTTTAGGGTTGAGAAGTTTAACGAATAAAATTATTAGCTATGGTAGTGGTGGGGCTGGTGAGCTTTGGCAGTGATGGAGCTAGTGTTCTTTGATAATGGTGGAGATGGTGTGCTTTGGTAGTGGTGGAGCTGGTGAGCTTCAGTAGTGGTGGAGCTAGTGTGCTTCGATAGTGGTGGAGCTAGTGTGCTTTGGCAATGGTGGAGCTGGTGTACCTCGATAGTGGTGGATCTGGTGTGCTTTGGTAGCGGTGGAGCTGGTGAGATTTGATAGTGGTGGAGTTGGTATGCTTTGATAGTGGTGGAGTTGGTGTGCTTTGATAGTAGTGGAGTTGGTGAGCTATGGAATCAGTGGAGCTAGTGTGCTTTGGTAGCGATGGAGTTAGTATGCTCTAATAGTGGTGGAGTTGGTGTGATTTGATAGTGGTAGAGTTGGTGTACTCTGATAGTGATGGAGCTGGTGAGATTTGGTGGATATGGTGTGCTCTAGTAGTTGTGGAGCTGGTGTGCTCTGATAGTGGTGGAGATGGTGTGCTTCGACAATGGTGGAGTTTGTGTGCTTTGATAGTGGTGGAACTAGTGTTTTCTGATAGTGATGGAGCTAGTGTGCTTTGAAAATGGTGTATTTAGTGTTATCTGATAGTGATGGATATTGTGTGCTCTAGAAGTGATGGAGCTGGTGTGCTTTGGTAGTGGTGGATCCGATGTGCTCTAATAGTGGTGGATCCGGAGAGCTCTAGGAGTGGTAGATCTAGAAAGCTATGGTAGTGATGGATCTAGTGAAATATGGTAGTGGTAGAGTTGGTGCGCTTCAACAATGGTAGATCTAGTGAACTTTGAAAGTGGTAGATCTAGAGTTTAAGGCTAAAAATGCTTATTCTAGTGGTTTTATTACAAAGTTGCTAAAAATATTTGAGATGGTTTATTGGTTGTACCACAAGTTTTTGGGAAACTATTAACTACTATAACTAGTGTAGCTTGTACCCAAAGAAGCTACTGTAATTGGTGTATTTATATTCAAAAGAGAATGGTGTAGATGCTAGTGGTGGTTTCCTAGTGTAATGTTCTCAGAGTTAGCTCCAACAATATTTGTAATATTTTTTAAAGTGGTTTTTTGGACTATTTTGTTACCTTACCAATATATGGTTGAGGGTAATAGGTGAAGCTAATATGTTTAGATATTGCACATGCAGTGGGAGTAGTTAGCAAATATATGTCCAATTGACAGTTGAAAATGGCAATTTTTAGACCTTATGAAAAGTATTCAACAAGTGGGAGATTGTTGGAAATGTGTTGAATATTTTCCATGTTAATATATTTGGGTTAATATATTTGAACCCATGGATTATTATATTTGGGTTAATATATTTGAACCCATGGATTATTTTATTTGGGATAGTATATTTGAACCAATGGATTATTATATTTTGGTTAATATATTTGAACCCATGGATTATTATATTTGGGTTAATATATTTAAACCCAGGTTTTATGGCCATGATATTGTAAAACCCCTTGTTGTGTTGTTGGTATATAAAGCAACACTTGCATGAGGGTTTGTGGGTGGATGTGAGAGACTGAATAGTGAATTTCCGAACACCCCCAAAGGGGGGAACACAATGTGTAGTGAGGCACGCGGTTGTGTATGTAAATATTTTTTGGATGGAATAAAAGGCTTGGTTAATTTCTTCGTGGACATAGCCCATATTGGGTGAACCATGTAAATCTGTGTCTCTCTTGTATTGTGTTATTCTTATGTGTTTTATTTCTACATTTAATTATTGCTCATGTTTTATTATTTAATCCTAACAATGTCTATGTAAATCTATGTTGATATATTCTATTCTTTATACAACTTTATCAAGGATTTTGAAAATAGATAAAAAAATAAATCAGCAAACTTTGTATAGTAGATTTAACCAATTGAAGCTTAACTACTTGGATCAAAAAAACTCCTTTCCACTCTGCTAGTTTCTTTTGAAATCTATCTAGGATAAATTTCCATAATCCTATTTCATACTCCCTTTAAAGAGCAACATGCCAAGATAGGTGGCTAGACATTTATTAATGCTACAACAAAAAATCCTTGAAAATTTATGCTACCTTTCAACTAGAGTATTTTTATAAACAAATATGCTCTTTGTATAATTTATTTTTTGGTTTGAAGACTTATCATAAGATTCCAACATCTTATTGTTAGCTTTTGATACAATATCCAAAGGGAGATAACAATCATGAGATGCTAAATAATATGAAAGAAAGTAAATATTCTAGATGACTAAGATATGTAATAAACATAAATGATATATAAATGAATACAACATAGCTATGGAGGAAATGAACACTCAATCAATAAAGCTACTGGACTATATTCCACCCATCACCAATGGATGGTGATCCACACAAAATTGTACAACCTACTATAATCCCTAAGCTACTATGTCACCAACACTCCTCTTTCTTGTCTATAATAACAACGAGGCCTTACTTATATAGGTAAAATAGGATACTTGGACAACACTATCTAGTTGTACAAGTGACGCCTTTCACATTTACAACTTGCACATTGACATTTGTGCATTTATTACATTGCATGAAGTAACTAGATAACTTCCCCCTAAAGTAATCTAATGTCCTAAGTATGTACCTTGGAAGATACATTTACATAACCCAAATGATGGAATATAAAATATTTCTAAAACCCCCTGTATTACATTATTTGGGTATTGAAAACTTTTAGTCTTCAATATGGATCTTCATCTTCTTCTTGGGTTTTGGCTTGGTTGGTGCAAATTTGATCTGGTTTTTTTCCTGCTGCTTCAGTATTTGTCATAGCTCCTTGTCTCTTTCCATTATTTATTCCTTGATGTGAGGTGTCTTTGATGGACCATTGCTTTCATGATAGTGCAAGTCTTAAGAGGATCTAAATTGAACCTTTTACCTTCCTTTGTTCCTTTGTAAGCCTTGTTTCTATAAGTATCAACCTTGAATTCAATGTTAGTAAATCCATATAGAATAATTTCCTGAAGATAAAAGTTTATTCTTTGAAGTAATATTCTTTCATAGTCTATATAATATTTATGTTTGAAGTGATAGGATAAATATGAGTGATTTTTTCCATCACAATATTTGCATGGATGAAAACTCCAACAATTGATTTTTTCATGACCATATTGATTGCAATGAGTGCATAGTAAGGATGATCTAGCAATTTTGGAGTTTATCTTAGGAATATCATGTTTGTCTATCTCCTTGATAAGAAATTATAACCATATGTGGATGATTGAAGTTATTCCATCTTTCCATTTTTGTATAAAGACTTGATGATAATTTTTTGTTTTGTTTTGATCATTAGATTCATTAGCTGAATCATCATAGTTGTTGATTTCTAAAATTAATTTGCATTTTATTGGTTCTTCCTTTTCTTTGGACTTTACATCATTGTAATCCATCAGGTTTTTAATCCATATTGGTATTTTTCTTATTCCATTTAACATGCTAGTAGCCATTTGTATAACCTAAATTTTTGAAATAGAGTAGTCTACTTTGTAGCTCTCTATATTAGGATATGCAAAACCATGATTGAAGTATATAATCTTGATTTGATGAAATCATTAGATTTGTAGGCTTCCTTATGTCTCCCTAGTAATGAGAGTATGAGCACCTAATTTTAGGTTTTGAAGAAAGCTTATATCTTCCCAACTTGACTACCTTTGATCAAGTTTTGTAGAATGTCTTATGACTCCCTAATGTTTTGGAGTATGATATAGTGCTTTTGTAAAAAATAAAGTTCAATTTTATAATTGATTTTGTACAATCAAAAATCAATTTATCTAACACCTTATTTCTCCTAATTTAACTAAGAACTTTTCCAATTTGAAGAGGTTTTAATGTTGGAATCCTTTTGTCCTTTTTAAGAAATTTAGAGACAAGTAAAATATAATTTCCAAATTTAACAATAAGTATTTAATAACCTCTTTTTATAACCCTTAGGTTTTAATTTCTAATTTCCAAAGGACCTAGTTTTATGTTGTAACCCTTATCACTCCCAAAGTTGGAAAATTAAAAAATTAATAATATTTGCAAAATATCAAAGAAATTAATCCAAGTTGAATTCCCTAATTCTCCTAGGTTGAGATGCAAATATTATTTTAATTTGGTAAGTTATCCCTTATAATTTTGCTTTCACTAAACTAAATTTTATACCTTATTTTATAACCTTATATCTCCAAAGTTGAAAGCAATAATAAAGTGGAATTTCACCCTTACATTTTTTATGCTAGACTCCCCACTCTTCGGTTCTCCCTTTGGCTGAATATAACAATGATGATAAGGTTCCCTTGGATGTTGGAATAAATGGAGATGTTCATATTTAATGTTAGAATGTATACACTGTTGAATATGGAAGATTTGATTTTCAAAGACTTGAAGACTTAAATACTCCTTCTCCCTTCCTTCCATGTTGTGCTTGACTAGCTTTGACTGTGTTTCACTCTCTCTGCCTGCTATAAAATTTGGACTTTAGGCACTTTAATTAGAGGAGAAAACTCAATCTTGGTAACACTTGTCACATATGTTACATATGGGCACTCCTTCTTCGTAACTCGTTCTTACTATTGGTCACTTTGTAATGCCTACTCACTTGTGTGGGACTTGAGGAGAATGACAAGTGTCACCACATATGCTAGTGCGTTGAGAGTCAAATATTCTAGTAACACATAAGAGTTGAATATTCTAGTAATGCATTGAGATTTGAAGCTAATTTTGTATGCTTGAGCTTTTGAGAGGCAACATTCTTGTAACACTTGCTCTTTAGAATATTGATGCCAAGTGGCATTCATGCTCTCTACATGTAAACCTTCAACATAATGCCTTCCAAGGAGATTATTATAACTCCTTATGTATTTTAGTCTACCATTCCTTTGGTTTGCTATATTTCTTGAGAAGCAAGCAACCTTGTTTTCTATAGGTGGATTGATGAGGTGCTATGGAGCTTGAGTAGTGAATCCGATGCTTCGTTTTGTGGATGATCTTCACCAAAAAAGTAACTCCAATTTTTTATCTTCTATGCCTCCAACATATTGAAACTTGTGCATATTTGTAGTGTAGATGTTTTTCGTTTCTCCTTGGTAGAGGTAGACACCTTTTAGAAGTTGTTCATCTTATGTTGGTAGGAGTAGATACCTTCTTTTATAGTGTATATGTTGTTCGTCCCACATTGTTGTCTATCTCACGTTGATGTCCATCTCACATTGATGTATTTCTCACGTTGCTATTCTTTGGTAAATGTGCACTCTTTTCTCTACATAGATGTAGCTTTAATGATGGCCTCTAATGGGATTTGTTTTGTAGGTTTGTACGTCCAAGATGACCCCTTCGAGTGGCTGCTATTGCTTGGGAATAAGAGTGCTTATGTTCAACCCTTCTTGGCTACTTTTCCTATTTGGATGTGCCTTTTGGAGACACATCCAAATATGCTCTTGGGCTGTAAAAAACAAGATTAAAATTGTGTAAAAAAATGTACTATAGATTGTACATTAACCTCTTTTTGCTTATGAAATTTTGGTTTTATGGTAGATTTTTCTTCTTGCAATACAAGGGTTTTGAAATTCTTGTTTATATTGTACATTAACCTTCCCATTTTTTATTGGAAACTTATATGAAATACAAGTTTAGATAACAATAAGTAGAAGCTTTTAGTTTATGCAATTTTATGCATTTTATTTTCTTGCATTCAATATTGTAATGCTTTGGATCTAAGACTCACCAAGTCTCAATCTTGAAGATTCTATTTCTGTTTTTAGTTAATTAGGTTCTCCAAGTTCTTGGAGGATTCTAACCTTTTTGGGTGGCTTCTTTTGACCACTACAAGTTGTAGATTTTAGTGCTTCAATAGTGTCTTTAGACACTTGATACAAATCATATTTTGTGCCCTTCAAGAACACAAAAGCTAATTTCGTTTGAGAGTAGTATAATAGTGCATAATAAATATAATAGACCCTTTTTTTCATGCACTAAAAAATTCACCTTATCACTCCAATTAACTCTCAAGATAATGCACTTTAATCAATCTACTGCAACTAATCAAGAATAACTTAAAATGAATCTATAAAAGTTATTCTACAAATTCACTACAACTAATATTGTAGGTGTAGACATATAAAATTAACAATTTTGCTAATTTAATAAATCAAATAAAAATACCTAAGCAAGACTTTGAAAATTAAAATTAATCTAAATTAATCTAATATTTCTTAATAAAACCTTAGAAACACTATAAATATTAATGTAAATAATTAATCCAATTTTTGAAATATTTCCTACACCTATAAAATAAACAAATAATAATAAAATAAACTTTGAAACTACCTCCTACACCCTAAAATAATAAAATAACAAAAGTAATAAAATATTAAATAAAACTCCTACACTCTCACATGTCAATAATAATTAATAAATATGCTATTAAGACCATATTTTGTTAATTAAAAATAATCAACATCCCCATCATAACATTATTTATTATTCCCCCTTGCATAGAAAACAACAAAGCAAATAAAATAATAAAAATCCTAATTAATCTTAATTAAAATACTAATTAATGCCCCTTAAACATAGTTATGCCATGTTCTAGGCACCATAATAAATGAGAAATCTAGAAGCCCCTTTCTTGAGAATTTAAAAATTGCCCTAATTTAATAAGGTCACCCCATGAGGTACCCTTCCCCATGCTATTAAAGGTAAATTTTAAATTTTAAATTAAAAAGGGCATTAATGCCACATGGTCCAAGGACACCCACTTTAATACACTTGGCATTTAAAAAATATTAAACCTGCCTCCTTGGCCTTTTAAAAATAATTTTTAAATCACATGCCCATCCCCCTAGGATACTACCCCCAAGACAATTAAATGTGACAATTACACCTCACCATTTCTAAGAATTTTAAATTCCCCTACATTCCCCCATGTGCCCACAAAGCAATTTTAAATTACTTTCCACCTTTTCTAGATCCTCCCCTCTTCCCAAAGCAAATTAATGAAACCTTTCCACCTCACATTCTCTAGATTTTTCCCCAACTACCCTTGCCTATGTGGAGTCCACATGGCATCCCACTCATCCACCCTAAAATTACCTATAAATATACCCTCCCATAGCCATTTTAGGGGAGCCCAAGTTGTGCTAGCTGCATGCTATCAAAATTATCCCACACTCATGCCTTAGCCAAATTTCACACTTGCCCATTGTTTGTATATAATAGGTATAGATTTCATTTTCATTGTATTTTACAGCAACAAACTTTGTGTTTTATTATAGTTCAATATTGCATGAACAAAATCCCAACTAAGGTGGGCTCTTTAACTACTAACCCTTCTCTTGGTTGTTTGTGTGCAGGTATATCTTCATAACCAGCTGGAAGATATCTTTACCAGACTCCATATACACACTCATACTCTCTTGATCACATTAGTTGTAGTTAGGGAGCATATTACACCATTTTAAATTGTAAAAAGCCCATTGTGGCTCTGTTTTTATTGTAAAAGACAAAGGATCATATATTTTACATTGTAAAAGTTTCTCATTTCATAATCAAATTTGTGTATTGATCATATTTCCTTTGTCTTTGCACTTCATTGCACATGGTGGTTTCCTTAGCTCACAGTAGGACTTTAGTCTTATTTTCTATTTCCAAAGTAGATGATAGGTAGTTGATAGATATAATTATAAAATCTAATCAACTCCTAATTAACATGCAAATGAGCCTTAAAATGAACCTTTTTCTATTTACACTTTTGAAGACTGTAATCTACTTTTCTTCATGCAACATTAATCTAGATAAGGTTCTCTAATGAATCTGATAAGAAGTCTAATTAATTACTTAGTTAGCACCAGTAGTTACATACCTTTTTGTAATCTGTTGTAGCTCCTTATTTAAATTCTATAGAGGATGTGGATCTTGGTATCTAAGATCACCAAGTTGCTGCTTTGTGTAGGGTTTTGTAGCTCTTTGTAGATTGTTTATGAACAACTCCTTTTTCACCAAATGATGGTCTTAAACTTTATTTTATGAGCCTAGGATTTGGTGGTTTGTTCTTCTCTTGTAATATTCTCCTTTTGTTGTAGATTTGGAGAAGTATCTATCTCTGAAGTGGTGCCTTATTGATGTGAGAGATAATATTCAAATATCCTAGATTTGATTACCTTCTTCTATCTTCAAGTATTCTTGTCAAATTCTAACTTCAAGCAGGATCTTCCTCTCAATATTATGAATATCTTGAGGTATTTCACTGGATTCTTCTTTTGTAATTTGGTACTCCTTGACAATTTATCCTTCTCTTGGGATTCTTATAGGATGGTGGCAATTATCCCAAGTTCTTCACTATCAAGGGCTTTTCCTTTGTAGTGGATTTCTCAAGTGAGATATCCTTTGATGATTTATTCAGTATGGATTTCCTAGCATTTTTTTGGATGCTCGATGAGACCTTTCCAAGGTCTTTGATCTTGCATCTTCTACTGGTCTTCACTTGAGATATCTTCAATCTTCTACTCTTGGAAGTGTTGGCGATGTGATATGCTCCTAGGTCTTTGATTTTGCTGCTTCTAGATTTGAGCAGGACTCTCCTAGTCCTTCTTCCAAGTCTAGAAGTTCTTCAAAGAGATCTCTTGATATATTTTTATTCAGGTGCTGAATTGATTCTAAAGAAGATGTCCTTCCTAACTATCTTGTATGAAATCTCCCAACTCACAAAATATTCTTTCCCTAAAAAATATGTTAATATTGAAATCTTAATCTACTTCTAAATCATATATTCCTTTCAAATTATTCTTTAGGATCAAGGCTTCTATGGCCTATTTTAGTATCAAGGATTCTATGGCCTTTTCAGTATCAAGGATTTTATGGCATTTTTAGGATCAAGGCTTCTGTGGAATTTTCAATATCAAGACTTCTATGGCTTCTACTTAAAAGCTATTGTTGGTCATCAAATCCGCACAGGAAAGGACTTTCGGTGGGTTTGCGCGCCCTGGACCTACGACCAACGTTGAAAGGCCGAGGGGAAGAGATGCCCCTCGTGCCAATCTCCGGAGAAAGGCCGGCTCCTATACTAATCTACTTTTGGGGTTTGAGATAAGAGTGCAGGAAAGAAATAAAAGGAGTTCGGGTTAGAGAAAGAAATAAAAAGGATAAGGGTTAGAGATTGATGATTCAAGGTGGGGAAGAACAGGAAGCACGATCACTCACTAATAACTCGAATAGCAGCAAAGAACACCAAGAACAGATGAAAGAAACGAAATGTCGAACTTCCTATGTATCCTCTGGACGGGTTCGCAGGGTTCTCCTTTCTCTTCTCGCTGGAATTCAGGATTCAGAGTAACAGCGATTGAGATAAGGGAATAACAGAAACCTCAATCCACCAGGCAGCATAAAGGAAGGCGACAAGGCATTTTTCCTCTCCTATGTATCCTTCAGGGCGAATTTTAGGGTACAGTCCCCAATCGCACACCGGATTCAGGATTCAGAGTCTCAGTATACGAGTGCAGACGGACAAAAGAATTAAGCATAGAAGGCAGCATAAAAGAGAGAAATGGAGTACAAAAATCTTTAGTATTAGACGCAGGACATCAAGTTACAACAACTTTCTAGCAGAAAGTTCCCCCCCTTTTACATTGCAAAGCCTGGGTTTTTATAGAGGACCCGACCCTCTGAGTCATTATTACAAAAATGGTAGAGTACACCCTCGGGCTCTAAGAAATCGGCTCCTCGCGACTGCTGCGACTGAGTTTTCAAATCGGTTGCCAAAACTGGCAACTGTGGCCGGGTCAACCATGGAAACATTCATTTAATGCGCCGCTCGAGTGTCCCTGGCTTCTGGATGCTGTGCTTGAGTGATCGTTACGCCCGTCGGGTTTTACTTCGAGGACTGTTACGTCCCTTTCGTTTGCCAAGAATGGTCAGCGGACTTATCGGGCAAGAAAGGGGGTACTTATAAGGGACGTTCGATCACCTTGGGAAGCTGCCCGCCTTGGAACGTGGGCCCAAAAAGTGCTTCGCTACATATCCGCCTCGCCAAAGCCTTGGGCCGAAGTAGATTCTCTTTGATTTGTTCTTCGCAAAATAATACTTCGCAGAAACTACTTCGGGGATGTTGAGTGCCGAGCGGATTCCATCTTTGAAATGGGGCTCTTTGTCCTTTGTTGGCGAAACTGCTTCGGTTGGAAAATGTTTCGGCCCGATTCTTTCTCAAAACTGTGGTTCGGGGAATATCCTCCCGAAGCACTTCACTATTTTTGAAACATTGCCATTTTGCTTCGGGCACCACCGCTTCGGGTGAAAACTGGCCGAAGTAGGTGTCGAAAATACTTCGGGCCCGAAGTAGTTTCCTTGCCTTGGCTGATTTGGATTATGCTCTCCTCCTTCGGCGAAGTCGTTTGGATGCTGCTTCGCAAAACTTTCGCCCGAAGCGGCTGCTAAAAATGCTTCGGGTGCGAAGCGTTATCTTTGTATTTTCTTCGACGAAATTACTTCGCAAGGTTTTCGCCCGAAGTGGTGATTTGAAGTGCTTCGGGCCCGAAGCTCTTTTCACATTCTCCTCCTTTTCTTTCGACGAAGCTATTTTCCTTGGCCTATTTGGTAGCGAAGCTCTTTCTTCTTCATTTTATAAAAGGGGCGATAGGGAGAGTCAAAATTGCTGCAACTTAAAATAAAAGAAAAACTTTCAACAAGGAAATATTATACAAAATTCTACTATTCTTCTACCCCTTGTATAATGTGACAAAAAGTGTCAACATTCTTGGCGGCTCACGGGGTGACGAGCTCGCCTCGACGGAAGAACCCTTTAGCCCTGATCCATTGGGCTACGGAGTCACTGGTCTTCCCCGAACCCTGCTTCTGGTCTGTCCCTCCTCTTGCTCCTCTTCTTCTTCTTCTCCTTCTTCTTCTTCTTCCTCCTTCGGCGCGGCTTCTGGATGAGGCGATGGTTCGAGGCGATCACGGATGCGCTTCATCGTTCTTCGGACATGAGTCCAGGCACTCTTTTGGAATGGTTCTTGATCTTGTAATGCCTTAACCAAAATGCGAAACCGATCAATTTTCCCGATGTCAGCATGTTTGGCCCTGATGAATAAATCATTTAGGCATGCGACCATCTTGCAGTATCTCAAGATGAAGTCGGTCACCTGCCCTTCTGAGATCGGCTCCGCCCACCCGTCTATCTCTGAGACATCGCCCTCGAACTAGAGCCAGACTGGCTTGAGGTCATCTTTAGTCAGAAGGTTCCCGTCATCGTCTGTGAAACTCGGGAAACCCAAGGAGGAAAGGTCCTAAAAATAATTCATTGAGGCGCGCTGCTCATTGTCAAAGATGTCCTGGAGGCTTCTCGCTTTCTGAGCTTTTCGCACCTTGGAGAAGAAGGCGCGAACCGTGGCCTGAGCCATGGACCAATCCCTAGCCGTCCGAGTCATCGCAGTGACTTGCAAGTCTTGATATTTCGTATTTTGGACGTCGAAGGCTAACTTGAGCCGACGCCTGGCTTTCTGCGTGACCTCATCAATGATTGGCCCTCCCTCGGCAATAGCGTGTTGGGCTTCGATGATGAAGACTAATATCGTGAGGGCGCTGGAACATCGAGACCTAAAATTCTTGAGCAAATGGGCACGAATTTCCTTAATTTTGCTCCTGTCAAACACCGTCAGGTCTTCTTTCTCGTACAACTGGGCTTGCATTTGTGCAACTCTGCCTTCCAGCTCCTTGGCCTTTAGATCGCTCTCGGTCTGTTTCTGCGCCTGGCTCTCGGCTGTGGACTGGAGCTGTTGAACTTGCTGCTTTAGGTCGAGCATTTCCTTCTTCATCAATTTGCATTGCTCCTCAGCCTCTGTTAATTTGGAGCGGACCCTTGCCAGGTCTTCCTCTAGCTTAACATTGGCGGCCTCGGCCTCAATCCTACGCTGGTTGGCGATAACTGCATGAGCCTTAAAGGTCTCAATTCGGACATGCATGGATGCCGATTCATTGTCTACATTTAGATGCACCAGGTCCTTAGGTGTTTCCTGGTAATCATAGTCCGCTGGAGTCATTTCATCCAGAGGCTTCTGTACCTTGGGGACCTTCTTGATTTTATGCACCTTTTCGGCCTCTAAATAAAAAATGGTGCATTTTTCAACTGATGTCGTCGAGCGCCCTCTTCTTTTCCTTGCCTCCTTTAGTATTTGCTCAGTGTTCTGTCGGGCTTGGAATAGCTTCTCGGCAAGGGGGCGGTCCTTAATTAAGGACACCTCTGATTTAGACAAGGCTAGATCTCCAGCCAAGGGAGTAAACAAATATAAAGAATGTGCGGGGAGTGCCTCACCAGAAGGCTCGACGACAGACGAGGTGGGACTTGGCATTGAAGTGGGACCCCTGTCCTTGCTAATGACCAGGGGAATGGTGGTGTGGAAGGGCGATGGGCTACGTAGGGGAGACTGGTGAGAACTCTCAGCTGGGGTTACGACAAAAATGTGTGAGGCTAGGGCAAGGGGAGGAGAATGCGTACCTGCGTGCCCTCCTGGCATTGTGGTAGTGGTGACTTCTGGTGCAGCCGCATCTTGTTCTTTCTCGGTTTTGGCACTCGACAGGGCTGCGACCTCGACACTTGCTTTGGATGGGTCTGATATCGGTCGCCCAGTGGAGGGGCTTACAAATCCTGTGCGAGGTCGCTTTGGGTGCTTTGGGGGTGCCAGGGTCTGCTCTTGCTTTTTCCTTTTCACCCTCACCAGCGGCTGTTCTGCCCCTTCAGTGCCCGAGTCGTGGCCTCCTACAGGCCCTTGAGGTGATCTTGGAGGTGTAGCTTGGATCTTCTCCTCTCTTTCCTTTCTCGAAGTAGTAACGTCTCTTTTTGGGCTTTCGCCCGAGCCTGAGATAGCTGGAGGGATGAGGGTGGCGAAGGACAAAGGCTTCCACTTTCCAGCGTTGGCTTCATAAATTTTTGCGAAGTCCCTGTCCATTGCCAAGAATCCATAAGAGTTCATTTTCTGTCGGTGGACCCTCATTATCCACCATTCTCTCAGCTGAGCCACGTCCCAATCCTTTACTCCCTCCTTCAAATCATCTTTCGCTTTCTTCCAGAAGGTGGAGTTGGGGCTCGGGAGTGAATGTCGATTTGGGTCATATGCGACCTCCATTGGGTAGAATTCGTGCCAGGGAGGCAAGGTTTCCATCCTCTCCAGATGCCACTCCAGATCCTCTCCCCGAGGATTATTTCTTTGTTTCACAATTTTTGGGTAGGGGCAAACATGGAAGCTCTTGACCCGTATATGGTCCCTCATCACTCCCAAAGGATCATAAAGCCATTGCTGGGGAATTTGGAGTAGGCCGAACCTGGCGAGCTTCTCTTCCAAGAAGACGTTCTGATTTAGGGCGAACACTTCGATAACTCCTATCTTGAGAGGGAAGTCGCAAGTGTGGGCCCATTTTCGACCCTTGCCGTAGATGGCATTAGTTGCATCGCTCTGCCTAGCGACTTCCAACGTGAACTGATACTCGGAGGGGTAAACTGGCAGTATGAAGGGCTTCCCTATGAAGCCGAAGATGCGAATCACCAGCCCCTATGTTAGTCAAAAAATGTCTCCCCTCTTCTCCCGGACCACTTTGTTTCTCAAACCAAGGGGAACTCGCGGGGAGGACCCTGCTAACATACGCATGGCGGGCCCCAAGAATTGCTGATTAAAGGGGTAGTAGGACTCTGATCTCGATAGTAGGGGAGTCCACTGATATACTGGCAAAGGACCTCCATCCTCGCCGCTTGCCGTAATGGCAATATGAGGAAAACTATTATGAACATGAAAGAAAAATAGCCAAACAAGAAAGGAGCAGGGCCCAAAGCGCTGGCTGGTCCCAGCATTCTTCATGCTGGTGAGTTGCGCGTGTAAGCCCCTGGCCACCCATTCTGCCCAGTCGACAAAAACTGGGTCGGTACTCGGCCTCGAAGTATCAGGGGCATTGAACTCCCCTCTGGAAATGCACTCGGCCAGGGACACCTGCCATGGATATACCGAGGCGTCGGTAGATAGGCCTGCCACCCATGCAATGATGGATAAGAGGTCGGCATTTTTGAAGGCCTCCAAGGGTAGGGGCATTTGGGGCAATTTGCCCGAAGGAAGCCCGCTTTTGAGGCTCTGCTGCAAAAAATTGATCATGTAGCCAGCAGACGTGAACCTCTCTGTTTGTTCGCTCAAAATGATGTTGCGAACCATACACCCCTCGGGTGGGCCCTACTGTGGTGCAAAAGCTGCCTGCACATCTTCTTTCAAAATTGAAAATAACTTTTGGCCAGACGTGTCTAACACCTGCCTGGTGGCGGGCTGGTAATTCTGTGCGATGGCGTTGATCAGCTCAGGGCAATGGTGAGTGGGGGGCATCAGATACCAGTATATCTAGAAGTAGTAGGTTGCAGCTCGTACGCTCTCTGTCGGGAGCCTGCTTCTCATGAGCTCAACGGTGCTTCTGAGCTCAGCTACGCTCTTCGACAACTTCGTATCCCTGATTCTTTCCCACCTGTCGACTGGTGGTTCTAGGGGCTGCTCGTCCTCGAAATCCCCCTTTTCTTCCAAGACACGTTTATCTGGGCGGAGGCCCGAATCAACGGGCCTTGGCTTCGGCCTTCCTCCATGGCCTTTTACCTTTGGCTTCTCGGGGGCTACTACTTCTAGTTCTTTTCCCTTCTCCTTGGAACTTTCTTTGCTCATCGTTGATGCTTAGGGTAACAGAGTTTGCAGTATGGAGAAAATTGGCGTCAAAGCTTTAGAGTGCGAAGTGGAAAAAATTTGCAGGTTGGCAGTAGGGTCAGTATGAGTTGTTGAGCGAGTAATCCTCTCGGCTGCTTGGAGTCTACGTTATATAGCCGCCAAAGACAACTACCCACATTTATGGCATGTACCACAATTAATCCTGCACTTCTCACCCGAGAGATCATCGGTTCATTGGATTGGCCCCACGGTAGCGTAGTACACAGGACCATGCTTTATGATGATTGTGGCTGCTTTGGGAACGCAGCCGACCGCCACCTGATACCTAGGGGTAGACTCTTCTTTCAGTCGGATCCCCTGAGGATGTACCCGATGCCTTTTCATTTAACTCACCTATTTTGGATGCCTTTTGAAGGCGGCTATCGGCACGCTCCTCTAGGCACGCAATAAATGCTTCTGCCTTGTGCATCTTTGGGTCAGCGAAGCCGAAATCGGAGCCGACATACTTCGCGGCGAACCGCTTTGCATCCACTACTTCGCAAGCCAAGTTCCCGAAGGAGTTTTTTTTTTTTGTATATATATATAGCTGTCGAAGTAAAACTCAACCTGAGTTTCTAAGCAACACTTTATTTAATAGCCAAAATTTTTACAGTATCTACACAAGCTTGCGGCATAATTGGCATGCCACCACCATGGATTCACTTCAGGTGATTATCCGATGAACCTGCAGTGACCCGACCAGATCAGGTTGAACTTCAGTTGATCTTTGAAATCCGGTTGGCCTCTTCCCGAAGTTCTCCATGCTGCGAACAAGAAGCAATGCAGCAGGTTGTCACTCCTGCCAGTACCCGCACTACTGATGCAGGATGTGGCGAAGAAGTTCGCCACGCGAGGACCTCCTTGGGGTACTGGTTGTAGTGATGGCTGGAACCAGAATACCGAAGAGTCTAGTAACTATGGGCTGGGTACAGGTTCTTCCATCTTCTTGATGTTGTAACAGGGTTCTTCCAGCAATGAGCAATCTTCTATGATCTCTTCAGGCTCAGCTCTTTGATGAGACGCACTTGATGGGTTCTGGCTGAGTACTTGCGTGCTATGCTCAGGGGTACAAAAAGGGTGCAAAAATGGGCCCTCTTCATTTTCAGGCTCTACCACTTGAGCCTGCTCCTTTTCTTGGCCAGTCCTCTGATGGAGATCGCAAGCAACCGTATTGTTCATCGTCGGGGCAAAGCTCGCAAATTTCCATGGTTGGACTTGGATGGGATCTGCCTCTCGAGCTCCACATGACTGCATCTCAGGCTTCTGCTCAGTATGAGGAGTCTGCCATGAAGAATACTTTGTTGGATAGACAAGAGCAGCAACTATCAGAGAAAGTGATGGGGCTTCTCCCCACTGCCACTTTCCCAATAGAAACTATTCTGCACGTACTGCTTCTTCGAATATCTGAGGGAATCTTTGTTCACCAGATCGTAGCAAGAGGAGGCCTATGTCCGGGTGAAAAGCTCGAACATAGTAGAGGTGGGCTTGGGCGGACGTCGGTTGGATCTCCCCTGGAACTCTCTTCCAGGTTCTGTAGAATCGGACATTGAAGTCCGTGACGCTCTCCAAAGATGCTCTCTTGATGGTGGAGAGGTGCGTCAAAAGCTGGAAGGGATCCTGAGAGCCATCAAATGTTTCGAATAGTGCTCCCGCCAAGTCGTCCCATGAGCAGATGCTCTTAGGCCCGAGCATTCTGTACCACTGTAGCGCCCTTCCTTCCAGAGATAGGACCAGAAGTCTGACCATGACATCTTCGTGGATTATGTCATAGAGGAACGCTAAAGCGATAACAGCTTCAAGGTGCTCTCGGGCCATTCCCATGGTACCATCGTATGTTGTCAATGCCTTCAATGCGATTTCGAGGATTTTGTGGTAGCTTTGAAGGTTCAAGGGGCCTCGGTCATCCCAGCTGGGAAAACTTACCCCTGCCATTATAGCAGCGGTCTGCAGAGATCACGGTTGTCGTCGCTGAGTCAGAGTTGTTAGGTGAACATTCTTTCTCCGCTTGTGAGGTCAAGGCTGCTCATCGAACCTTGATTCCTTCGGGATATCTTCTTTCAGATTTGATAGGCGCCTACGACCAGGAAATCTGGATCTTCAGCTCAACTGAGTCGCCAGGTGATTTTATCAGATGAAGACAGGCCAGAGATTCACCGAACTCGGACCTTCTTAAGACACGGGGAGTCCTGGTTACGAAAACCAGGTTTAGGCACTGGTCTTTACGACTTTAGAGATTTTTGGGTAAAACAGAGTCGCCAGATGCTAAGAGTCTTTTAGTAATGAGAGCATCGATTCTCACTACTACTCAGAAGATGAGACTGACCGGATCTCACCGAGAACTTGTTAGAACTACTGGCTCCGGTGAAGACGGGCTAGAAATTTTCTCAAATATGGGACCTTGGGTCCCACCGGGCATGCCAAAAACTGTTGGTCATCAAATCCGCACAGGAAAGGACTTTCGGTGGGTTTGCGCACCCTGGACCTGTGACCAACGTTGAAAGGCCGAGGGGAAGAGATGCCCCTCGTGCCAATCTCCGGAGAAAGGTCGGCTCCTATACTAATCTACTTTTGGGGTTTGAGATAAGAGTGCAGGAAAGAAATAAAAGGAGTTCGGGTTAGAGAAAGAAATAAAAAGGATAAGGGTTAGAGATTGATGATTCAAGGTGGGGAAGAACAGGAAGCACGATCACTCACTAATAACTCGAATAGCAGCAAAGAACACCAAGAACAGATGAAAGAAACGAAATGCCGAACTTCCTATGTATCCTCTGGACGGGTTCGCAGGGTTCTCCTTTCTCTTCTCGCTGGAATTCAGGATTCAGAGTAACAACGATTGAGATAAGGGAATAACAGAAACCTCAATCCACCAGGCAGCATAAAGGAAGGCGACAAGGCATTTTTCCTCTCCTATGTATCCTTCAGGGCAAATTTTAGGGTACAGTCCCCAATCGCACACCGGATTCAGGATTCAGAGTCTCAGTATACGAGTGCAGACAGACAAAAGAATTAAGCACAGAAGGCAGCATAAAAGAGAGAAATGGAGTACAAAAATCTTTAGTATTAGACGCAGGACATCAAGTTACAGCAGCTTTCTAGCAGAAAGTTCCCCCCCTTTTACATTGCAAAGCCTAGGTTTTTATAGAGGACCCGACCCTCTGAGTCATTATTACAAAAATGGCGGAGTACACCCTCGGGCTCTGAGAAATCGGCTCCTCGTGGCTGCTACGACTGAGTTTTCAAATCGGTTGCCGAAACTGGCAACTGTGACCGGGTCAACCATGGAAACATTCATTTAATGCGCCGCCCGAGTGTCCCTGGCTTCTGGATGCTGTGCTTGAGTGATCGTTATGCCCGTCGGGTTTTACTTCGAGGACTGTTACGTCCCTTTCGTTTGCCAAGAATGGTCAGCGGACTTATCGGGCAAGAAAGGGGGTACTTATAAGGGACGTTTGATCACCTTGGGAAGCTGCCCACCTTGGAACGTGGGCCCAAAAAGTGCTTCGCTACATATCCGCCTCGCCAAAGCCTTGGGCCGAAGTAGATTCTCTTTGATTTGTTCTTCGCAAAATAATACTTCGTAGAAACTACTTCGGGGATGTTGAGTGCCGAGCGGATTCCATCTTTGAAATGGGGCTCTTTGTCCTTTGTCGGCGAAACTGCTTCGGTTGGGAAATGTTTCGGCCCGATTCTTTCTCAAAACTGCGGTTCGGGGAATATCCTCCCGAAGCACTTCACATTTTTCGAAACATTGCCATTTTGCTTCGGGCACCACCGCTTCGGGTGAAAACTGGCCGAAGTAGGTGTCGAAAATACTTCGGGCCCGAAGTAGTTTCCTTGCCTTGGCTGATTTGGATTATGCTCTCCTCCTTCGGCGAAGTCGTTTGGATACTGCTTCGCAAAACTTTCGCCCGAAGCGGCTGCTGAAAATGCTTCGGGTGCGAAGCGTTATCTTTGTATTTTCTTCGACGAAATTACTTCGCAAGGTTTTCGCCCGAAGTGGTGATTTGAAGTGCTTCGGGCCCGAAGCTCTTTTCACATTCTCCTCCTTTTCTTTCGGCGAAGCTATTTTCCTTGGCCTATTTGGTAGCGAAGCTCTTTCTTCTTCATTTTATAAAAGGGGCGATAGGGAGAGTCAAAATTGCTGCAACTTAAAATAAAAGAAAAACTTTCAACAAGGAAATATTATACAAAATTCTACTATTCTTCTACCCCTTGTATAATGTGACAAAAAGTGTCAATCAGCTACTATGGCCTTTTATTCAAGGCTACTATGGCCTTTTTGTATCAAGCTTCTATGGCCTATCATTCAAGGCTACTATGGCCTTTTTGTATCAAGCTTCTATGGCCTATTATTCAAGGCTACTATGGCCTTTTTGTATCAGGCTTCTATGGCATGTTATTTAAGGATATTATATTATTTTATTCAATATGTAATAAACATATTCATTCTCCTAGCTTAACCATGCCTTTTATTCATAAGTCTTCTTTCGTGGTGTTCTTCTCCTACACAAGGAACTAATATCTGCACTATAAGGGCACACCGACATTAGGACAATGAAGTTGGAGTCTCCTAGCTTTCTATCATAGTAGTACCAATCCTTTGAGAATTAATTATCTACAACAAAAGAAAATTTGAGAAATAGTTAGCAAATTCTAAACATCCTGCATTTTCAATAGATGATCTTTCAATCTAGTGGATTGAATGCCGAGTCCTGGTCTTCATGAATTTTTGTATAACTTTGTGGAAAGACTCTAGTCAAATGCAATATCAGTATTTTTGGGACTGATATATCTTTCAGTCCTCACTTGCGACTCTCCCTAATTCTATCACCTTTATTATTTTGATATATTTTGATAGTGACTAGTCGAATGGTGCGTTAGGTTGAAAAAACACTCAAGATCAATAATGATGGTAATTTTCTTGTAGACCTGCATAGACTAGATCTATCGTATCTTTGATACCAATGTTATATTTTGATACAATATCTAAAAAGTGATAACAATCACGAGATGCAGAATACTATGAAAGAAAGTAAATATGCTAGATGACTGAGATATGCAATAAACATAAATTATATATAAATGAATACAATGTAGCTATGGAGGAATAAGCACTCCATCAATAAAGCTACAAGACTACATTTCACCCATCACCATTGGATGGTGATCCACATAGAACTATAGTACCTACTAATATCCCTAAGCTACTGTGTCACTGACACTCCCCTTGCTTTTCTATACTAACAATGAGGTCTTCCCTATATAGGTAAAATAAGATACTTTACCGACACTCTATCTAGCTATACAAGTGACATCTTGCACATTGAAACTTGTGAATTTATTACATTGCATGAAGTAACTAGATAAATTCTCCCTAAAGTAATCTAATGTCCTAAGTATGTACCTTGGAAGATACATTTACATAACCCAAATGATAGAATATAAACTATTTCTAATGTCCTAAGTATGTACCTTGGAAGATACATTTACATAACCCAAATGATAGAATATAAACTATTTCTAACACTTTTTAATCTATTTTTCTTCCTTTATAGAAGCTTGTCCCACTATGATAGTGTTATCAACAAACTACTGATGAGTAATAACATCTACTATTGAGGCTAATTTAACAACTTTGATGATTGCTACATTTTTACTAAATTTAATGCTCTTCCTAGTGATATTGCCATAAGAATAAATAGATAAGGGATATGGAGTTCCTTTGTCTTATCTCTCTTTCACTTGGAAAAAAGCCTATAGGTAAGCCATTAATAATAATAGAGAACATAGACAAATAAATACATAATTGGATCCAAGAACTCCATTGAAGGTGGAAACCAAAAATTTCTAAAACTTTGTCTAAAAAGACCATGAAACTCTATCATAGACCTTATTCATAACTAGCATGAGAATCATCCTTGTAGAAACACTTTTTTCAATTGAGTGGATACATTCATGGATTGAGATAATGCCATCTAGAATTTTTCTACTCTACACAAAGCCCCCTTAACGATTGGAAATAATTCTAGGAAGAATTATTTTCAATCTATTAGCCAAAAGTTTAGTTAAAATTTCATAAATAGTATTGCATAAACTCACTGACTAAAAGTATTTAAAATCCATTGCACATTAAATTTTTGGAATGACAACAAAAAAGGTGGTTTTCCAATCTCTTAAAAGGCTACTAGTAATTTAAAATCCTCTAAATGCTACTACAATGTCACCATGAACTATGTGCCTAAAAGACTAGAAGAAACTAGTTGAAAAACCATCGAGACTTGGGGATTTATCTTTTTTGCATATTGAAAGTGACTTCTTTGAATTCATCCTCTAAGAAGGGTTTCACTAGAGCTTAATTGATCTCATATGATACCAAGTTTGGGATGTTACTTAGCATGTGATTTACCACATTTTCTTATAAATAATTGTTCTTTGAAATAATTCTTTAAATAAACTCACTATTGCATCTTTAATTTCTTATTCATTTACTATACCACTTCCATAAATTTTAATAATCCCTTTGATTTTTTTTGTTCTTCTATGTCTTAAGGTAGATAAATAGAAAATTTAAGTTTTTTTTACCTTCTTTCAACCACACAACTCTAGATTTTTACCTCCAAAAGGTTTCCTCCTTAGCCAAAATTCAGTAAAATTTACTAAAAATATATTTTTCTTGTCTAGCTATATCATTTGACATTTCTTGAGATTGAATTTGCTCTTCAATAACCTATAATTCTTAACTAAATACTCCTTTGCTGCAAAATATTACCAAAAATATTCTTGTTCCATTTTTTATATTATTTTTAATATTTCTCAAAAAATTTACCACTTTGAAAATACATGTTCCAACAACTTCATAATTCCACCATTCCTTAATTTATTTTCTCTAATCTCAGGTGACAAATCCATAAGTTTAAAATGGAAAGGAATTATCACCATTTTTTTCTTTCTTATGTATTAAGAATCAACAGATTGTGATCAAATCCAAATTTTGGAAGAGAAGAGAGAAGAATTAGTAATCCTCATAAACTAGTCATGAGACACCAAAAATCTATCCAATATAACTAGAATTAGGTTATCCCTCCTCCTACTAGACCAAGTGTATTTAGTCCCTCTTAATTCCATATCCATGAGACCATAATGGTGAATGAAATTGCCAAATTCTTCCATACCCCTTTTTTATCACTCGGAGAGAGGGCAGTGTTAAAATCCCTTGCCAGCACCCATGGGATATTAGTGGTAATCTGCCTATTATATTTTAAATATTCCCACAAAGATATATTTCCTATGATAGCATTAGAAGCATAAAAATTAGTTAAAACCCAACTGAAGTTTGATAATATGGAAAAGAAAACAACTTATATATGCCTTTCAGTATTCTAAATATAACTCCTATTAATAAAATTTGAGCTTCATAAAATCCAAAGGTCTCATGAGGCTCCATTCATTATTTTGGCTACATAGTTTACCTTTATCCAAATATTATTCTTAACTGCTAAAATATTATTGCTATCAATATTAGCCTCTTGTAGAAGAATGTCCAAGTAATTATCCTTGTTAAGATTTTTAAGTACATATTGTTTGGAAGGGGAATTCATACCCCTTACATTCCAATATATGATCTTTATTTCTTATCCCAGGTGAAGGGTTTTCTCCACTCATATCTAAAATGATTTGTGTTCCATTTGTTATATCCTTAACAATTTCTCTACTTTTAACTTTAGTTGATTTAGGTCCTCCTACTCTGGTATCACTTCCTACATTTATGTTCTTGAGTTTCTAGTGGGATACATAGAAGGGATTTCCTATTTTTTGTTATCTAGAGGTTTAACCAAAGACATTGTCGTGAATGTATGAAGAATATCAAAAGAAAAATGGACTGTCTCTTTAAAGTTAAACAATGTGTTCATACCTTATTTTTATTTATTTGGACTCTAGAAATGGGTGCCTTCCACTTGTCGATTCTATCTTGCATTATATTTTTTCTAAATTGATATCTACTTAGGATTTTATATACAAGTAACCTTATATTCCTAATATTGGATTTATTAGTTTTAGTTATGCTCCTAGGCTTCAGTTTTTATTGGACCATCAGGTTGAATAAGGAGGTTTTGGAGAATATTGACAATACTCTAGAGAAGTTCATCTAGGATGGACCAATTATCTAAAATAAAATACTCTATATATACTTGCACATGTATTATTATTGATATTATAGTACCCTTCCCTTAATATATTAATATTAAATATCAAAATGAGATAATGAGATTAAAACAAGAGGATTGTGAAATATTGCATTTTGATGCCATGTTTTTAGACTAGACACGTGAAATATTTTTGCAAAGTCAAACCAATATAAAAGGAAACACAAAATTTTGATCAGAAGATAAACTTTAAGATAATGTAAGTATATCATACTCTAGTAGTAGTTGGACAAATTCAACAATTTCCACTCCTCAAAATATGACAATGAAAGCACCTCTACATCATCAAATGATGAAGGCCATCACATTTCACTTGGATCAACCATTAGAAAAATAAAGAAGGATACAAGGGATGATGAGTTGCAATGTATACATTAAAATTCATAAGGAATTAAATATTCAAAGAAATTAAAGGCTTGGGTATGTTTATATTATAAAGGTCCAAAGGTAAAAAATTAGATCAATAACTCCTGATCATGGATTTCTATTAGGGACTTGGTTGAAGGAGAGAACATTTAACTAATAGCAGAAAAGCTTCAAAATATGCTTCTATTAGAATATGTGGTGTTAAGGTTCAATTGATGCCACAATTATCTTTTGTATTATATTCTTTGTATAAGCCCTTTGGGTCCTTGTACACATTATAAAAGATCAAATTTTTGTTATATTTTAATATTTATCCTAAAGGTTGATTCTTTAACTTTGACCAATAGGTCTATTATAATCAAGTACTTATACATTTTATTCCCAACTATTTCATCATCTATTAGAATATAATTCTACTTATTTTAGTGAGATATTTTGGTGTATATGAACACCCTTCATATAGTGCAAATTCCTTTTATGAGTTATTTTTGCGTATCTGGGTAATGTGTTGATTCCATTTATTTTAAAAAAATATTATGAAATCCAACATGTATTAGAGTGAGTATAAATCTCCATTGATTTTTTTTCTTTGATAATTTATCTTCTATATGATTTTAAGGAGAATTGTTGTTTAGAAGTAGTTAGAATAATATTTATATGTTGTAGATAATTTTATAAGGGTTTACTTGTTAAAACCCTAGGTGTACTTGAATTGCAAATATCTCATTAGGTTGTAATATATTTGATCCAAATGAAATACTCACCGATAGGTTCCTCTCCTCTATCTTAATATTAAATCCACTAATTTATATTTTTTATTGACTAGATTGATGCCCTAAATAGTAAATTAAGTTCTTATAGGATATTTGAAAACATCATTTGTATTTTGATTTTTTTCATAAAAATCCATTTTATTTTATTCTTTAGATTTTTTTCTAAACATAGAACAAATGAGAGGATAGTCTACATGTTTGTTCAAGGAAAGAAGAGGTTGAATAATTTTTGGTACACACTACATACGAAAAAAATCATGGGTACACTTTCATTACCTCTAAACCACTTGATAAAATTGCTAAAATGGTCTAACAACTTTTTTGATGCATTGACAAGAGATGATGGCTTAATAGGTTTTATCCAAGATAAAGTTTGTGGAGGGTAAACCATAATAGATATGGATGAATTGTTAGTACTTATGAATTCTTTACAAAATTTCTAGTTTAATATTTTACTTATTTTTTTTATTAGGGTAAAAATAGAATTTTGAAAGGGCCCAAACCCTTTTACAAAAGTACAACTATAGATATGAAAATCTTAACTAAAGGTAACACATATCCAATAATACCTTCTAGCTCACATTTCTAGGGAGTTCTAGCTCACATAGAACCTTACAATAAAATCTTACAACAAATTCTAAATAAACTAGAAATGTTCAAATCAAGAACAAAAATAGGGTTTTGGTTCATGCCAACCTTACAAACACTGAAAAATAAAATTTAAACCAACATTTTGTAGTCTTCTAGATCTACCTTCCTTGTGACTCCTTTGAACTATATATCGTCTCTATTATAGAATAGAAACCATGCACTTTAGTTATTTTTCATGCTCCTTCCACTTTTGATTAAATTATTTGTGAACTTCCTAAAGTTGACATTTATACTCATTTATTTGATCAACCCATACATATATATTTTTATAAATCATTCTTCCATTGGGCTAGCGACTTATCTCCTTCATGAATTTTTATACTCTCATCAAGCACATCTAGCATTGACTTCCACCAATATTCCATAATATCACCTTCTATAAATTATCATCCCTTTGATCTAATGCCTATGGACCAAAAACCTATAAAACCATTTATCTTATTCTTGTGGAGAAATAAACCTAAAAAACCATGACTATGATTTGTATGAAGAAAAAAACCTAGAAAACCCTATCTTTAGTCCCTTTGGAGAAGCAAAATCAAAACAACCTTAGGTTTGATTCCTGTGTAGAAACAAACATAGAAAATCGCTAGCTTTAATTCTTATAGAGAAATAAACCTAGAAAAACATGGCTTCAATCATTATCTATATAGATGTAATGAAGTCATCACCTATGGTTTACCACCAAAAAATGCATAGGATCACATTATAAAAATTATCATCACTTTGGTCTGATCCTTATGGAGAAACAAACCTAAAAAACCTAAGCTTTGATTCCTATGGAGACATAGTCCTAGAAAAATATTGGTTTAGATTCCTATGGAGAAACAAAATTAGAAAAGCTTGGATCCAAATCATGTGGAGAAGCAAACCCAATAAAACCTTGGATTTTATTCCAATGGATAAGTAAATATAGAAAAGCCCTAGCTTTGATTTATATCAAAAAAATCCTAACTTTGATCCCTATGGATAAAAGCCCTACAATAAAGAGAGTTACCTATGGAAGTAAAATACTCTAAAACTATGAAGAAAGTACCTAGCTTTGTAGATGTAACTATGGCTGACCACTAAAAAATCCATAGAATCACCTTCTATTAACTTTGATCACTTTTCTCTGATCTCTATGGAGAAACAAACCTCCTATAAAATATAAGTTTCTTGGAATCTCAACTTGGTGTCCATTTACCATAGATCCTAGTGTAATATTCCTTTGCTCGCTATTCCTACATGAGGATAATTTATTGTCCAACAACTGCTCTTTTTGAACTAATCTAAAAATATCTAAGTGGTACTCCCCTAGGGATATCCACCTTTTATCCTCCTCTTGTAGTGCTCTCATGTTGGCTAACATTTATGCTATAATATTTTCTTCTCTCTATATATGGACTACTTCCACCTCAACAAAAGCTTGGAAAGCATTCCTAATATCTTGAAAGATATTACTTGTCAATCTGGATTTGCTTCTTGCTTAAGAAAATTATATTAAGAGAATCTCCTTCCATTGCTAACTTTATAACTCCCAAGTCTTTTTATAGTTCTACCGCTATTAATAGAGCTTGAGCTTCTACTTGGTGGCTTGTAGTGATTCCTAAATATTTCCAAGTTGCATCCTTTATCCTCCCTTGTTCATATTGAACAATAACACCTATTCTTACCTTCCTTGGGTTCCCCTTTGAGGCCCCACAAAATTCATATACATCTGTCCTTCTTAAGGTGGTAGCCATTTAGTCTCGATCATTGATTGGTTCTAAGTACAATCCAAGCTACCAATTAGGTCTAGGTTCTAGATTTTTCTTAGACTAGCCTCATTTCCTAATTTTGGTTTGGTAAAAAATTTTATCCTCTTTACATTTTTCTCAATTTCTCCTATAATAATTTGTACACTTCTCCTTGTTGTTCTATTCTCCTCAAATATTATCCTATCCATTTCCAACCATATTTTCCAAGCATAATGTAATGGAATTAGATTGCAAATTCCATTGAACATAGGACTAATCAAAGTCTTCTCCCATTTCTCTAACCAGTCTAGGATGGTATTCAATAAATCCCATACTAACCCCACCTTATTTATTAGTGCCTAAAATATCTTCAATGAGTAGTCATATTCTAGAAAGTAATGTAGAGCCAATTTCTCTCTCAACTCATAGAGAAAGCATATGTTTGGACAGTGAATTCCTCTCTTCTATAAATTATTTATAGTTAGTATATTATTCTATGCAGCCAACCATACAAAAACCTCTTGCTTGGGACTTAATTTCTTCTCCCATATTCTCTTCCATGGAAAACAATATTCTATAGATGGGTCAATCATATCATGAGCTAATTTGACATTAAATTCACCATCTTGGGTGGCTTCCCACATCAATGAATCTTGTTGCATCTCTGAAATTATATAATATGATCTATGTTTTACCTTTATCTTACTAAACACTTCACGACTCTCCTAGTTTGTGTTAAAATATTTCCATCTTAACCAACCTCATACCATCACCATACAATCACTTGCTAACCTACCATATTTTTCTTTCAAATTCTCTCATAGTCTATGCATCCCCTCATCCATGGTTAGTGGTTTAATGTCTAATCATGTATCCTCATAGAAACTAATGGATCTACCATCCCCTACTTTCCATTGTACTCCCTCCCATTATAACTCCCTTCCATTGTAACTCCCTTGCCTTCACAATGTGATTTCATAATGAATACCCCCAACATGGATCCTATGTAGTAAGCCATCTAACATTTTCCATACTATCTAAATATTTTAGCCCATATTGATTGTCCCTCCTTCATAACTATCTATACTACCTTTGTAACCAATTCCAGGTTCATATTTCTAATTATCCAAAGGACCAATCCTCATTGTGTCTTGGGATATCATACCTTATTCCATGATATTAGAGGTAATCTACTCCTTTCTTGTGAACCAGTCCATAGAATTTTTTTTTAGATTTCTTCCACAATATTAACCACTTTGAAAGGAATTTTAAATTTTGATAGTTGATATAGTGGAATGGCTTGTAATAAACTCTTCACCAATTTTATTTTTGTAGATTGGGAAAGTAAACTCCCTTTAAATCCTATTATCTATTATAAAATCTATCTATATATCCATTCTATAATGGCTCTTTATAGTCTCTTGTACATATAAACATCCCTAAATATGTAGAGGGTAGGGTTGAAATTAAGCAACCAATTCCTATAGCTACTCTTATCTATTTGTATACCATGGTATTTATGAAGGAAACCTTACTCTTTTCCATATTAATTTTTTTTTATTGGATTTCCATTCATAAAAATATAGTATTCTTCTAAAGGCTCTAGCTTCTACCATTGTTGGTTTCCCTAGTAGTATTATTTCGTCTACAAATTTTTGGTGAGTTATAACTTCTAGATTTTATGTTAGATTAAATTTATTAAGTGTTCCCATAAAATTTGCCACTCTTATACATCTCCCCAAACCCTCAACCATTATTATGAATAGATACAATGATATGGGATCCCTACACCTTAAACCTCTATTACTACCAAAAACGTTAGTTGGAAAATTGTTTACAAGTACTAAGAATCTAGATCCTTTGTAACAACTTCCTAACCATATTCTCTATTTCCTGCTAAACCCAAACTTGAATAAGACCCTATCTAGGAAACTCTAGGATACTTTGTCATATTCCTTATTCATATCAAGTTTAACTATCATTCTTTTCCTATCACTAGCCTTTATAGAATACATTTTTTCATGAAGATATTAATCAATCCAAAATCTACCTCCCTTTTACAAAACCCCTTGTTATTTTGAGATAATAGTTAAGAGTGTAAACTTAAGCCTCAAGGCTATCACTTTTGATATTATTTTGTAGATTGAATTACAAAGGCTTATAGGCCTATAATTATTAAAATATTTTGGCCTTGGCTTCTTTGGGATCAAGCTAAAAATGTATTATTATACTCCTTTAATACTTGCACTCTATGATATGAATTCCTAACTACCTCAATAATATCCTTCTTATATCCTTCTTAGTAATATCCTAAAAAATTTGGAAGAAACTTGCTTGAAAACTGTTAGGCCCTGGTGCTTTATCCTAACCAAGAAAGAAAACTACATGTCTCACTTCTTCTTCATGTGATGATATGAAATATATATATATATATATAGATATATATAACTTTAAGACTAATTCATAACGCCTTCATTTGCATAATGGGTAACATTCGCTTTTACTCTTTCACATGGCTTCATAATGCTTCCCCTCCATTTTCGTAACATATTTGCCTATTGCTTTGGCTTCTTATGGCCATTAACATGACGACTCAATTTATCTCTTCGTGATCATTGGACATATATGTAACATGGTAACTGCTACATCCACATATGCCTACATTCAGTGAAGACTTTAGATGTGTGAAGAAATGACCCATTTGCTCTTGTAATTACTACTTCCTTGACTACTCCAATACTATCGTGCACTGTTTCCAAATGACCATGGTCGGAGAAATACTTTGTAACTGATGGTTGTCATGTGTGATAATATCACATTAGATTCTCGCTATCCCTGTCTCAACCAACACCATTTACAACACGTAGAGCACGTATTTTATGCAAAGGTAGTAAAGGCTTATACAAAACCTTACCCATGCCCACCGTCCTTATGAAAATATAAACCCTGCGAATGAAATACCTTAGACGAGCAGTCGGTGAATGAGCAATAGGCCAATAGGTGTAATACCGGATACTCAAAGCTCTCTTTGATCCGTTTCGAACATCAATGTTTCACTATATCTATACACTATCAAAGGAACCCCTCTTAGTAATTATGCCTTACACGAATGTTCCACCTATTGGTTACATTACTCAAGAAGACCTCATTTGTGATAAACTACCATGTTCGACATCCTCTCAAATCTCTCGCACATGTTTTGTCAATAGTGTAGTCACCAGTAGTTTAATTTTGTTTATACGGTGATATACCTAATCTTTGTTTTTATTACAATAGGTAAGGTCATCCACAATGGCTATTATGTAGAGCTTAGCTGTGAGAGCTAAGCCATATATGGGAACATGAGATCGTGTAATGTTATCTTCCCACCAACTAAACCAATTGTTATTCTTTTGACCTCCACGTGAGTGTAGTGTACCACCTGTAACTTGCTTCACTCCAGGAAATTTGAACCTACCACGAATCCTTTCAAACATACGAATGTTTTGCCTAATGCATGCTTTCCACCCATCTCTTTAATCCCATATTCGGGATGTAAAATAAGGTATACTGGTATAAGGGAAATAAAGCACCAATTGGTATATTATCACCTTGCGATGGTCCATCCCTCGCCTATCCTTACGTGAACCTGCCAAGTATCATCTGCTAACTATCTATAGTATGCTAACCTTGGTCTTGTTTATTGTATAAATCTAAGTCTAAGTCTATCGTGTTCGCTGCGTCAACCTCATTGAATCACAGTCTGCCAGTATTAGTCTTATTTATTGCATATATCCAAGTCTAAGTCTACCGTGTTTGCTGCATCAGCCTCATTGAGTTGTAGTCTACGTGTTCACTATGGTTCGTAGGTCCCACGTCAAGTCTTAATCTACGTGTCTGCTATGGTTCATAGGTCCCACGTCAAGTATTAATCTACATGTCTACTACAAAAGCATCATCAAGTCTTAATCTACATGTCCGCTGCATAAGCCTCATCAAGTCTTAATCTACATGTCCGCTGCATAAGCCTCATCAAGTCACAATCTACGTGTCCGCTGGGGTTTGAAGGTCCCTGTTCCCTAGCCATTAGTTTGGGTCGACCACCGTGCATGCTGATTGGGTGCTCCTCGAAGTTTCACACCACCACCATTTTTATTAAACCTATCATAACAAAAAGAGTTATGTAAGTTGAGTTTTATTCATGAAATCTAACTAAACCTTGAAAAATTAAAACTATTATTAGACTTTAAAATAAAGCTTCAACATAATACAACCCCAAAGTAGTAAAACAATTAAAATAATCCTTCGAAAACGAAAGCTTCAAACAAAAAAGAAACCATTATAAAAGAAATATGTCTAGGGCTTCCTTTGAACTTACTTACTATATATATATATATATTTATATTTGTGGAACCTTGAAATTAATTAAAACATTATATATCCAACCAAAACCCAATACACTCTTAAAAGGAAAATAAAAGGAGACCCTATCCAACATCCAAACTTGAGATCTACATTGCAAACTGATGGGTAGGGACATATCAAAATTATCGCTCAAAGAAGACCAAAATTCCCAAAAATAGTAAAATTCAAGGTGGGTCCCCAAATTTGGGGTATTTTGTGCAATGGCCACAACAAAACCCTTATTCCCTATTATAATATCTCTAGAGCAAGGAGGATTTGTGGGAAGGAGACAAATTGCAGATAAAATAGTGCTTGCTTAGGAGGCCTTTCACTCCATGCAAGCATACAAATCCCCTTCCATGTTTTTCTATTTGGACCTCTCCAAGGCTTATGATAGGGTAGACTAGGATTTTCTTTTGCAAGTCTTGGGGAAGTTTGACTTCTCCTAGAATTGGATGGATTGCATTAGAGGTATTGTTTCCTTAATATATTAAGTTGTGATGATAAATTGTAAGGGACTATACCATGGGGATCCTCTTTCCCATATATTTTTATCATTTTGGAAGAGTGTCTAGGTTCTCTTCTCTCTAAGGAAAGGAATAATAGATATATTCAAGGAATCATATGTGCATCGATAGCCCTTTAACTCTCTCTCATTTATAGTTTGTAGACAACTCAACTTTGATGGGTTATGCTACTACACTGGAAGCATCTAGATTCAAAAGAATTATAAACCTTTGTTCAATAGCCATAAGATAACTTATTAATGAGGAAAAGTATAAGATCCCATTATTTCATTAAATGGCTAGAGTGGATACCATGATTCTAAATATTTTGAATAATAGACAAGCATCTATTCCAATATCTTATCTAAGAGTTCCAATAGAGGTGGCCAAACACAAAAAGGTAGAATGAGGGTGGTTGAAAGAGAAGATACAATACAAGTTGAACAACTAGACCAATTGATGCCTTTCTATTATAGGTAGGTTCACTATGGTTAAATTTATTTTACAATCTATTCCCATTTGTTTCCTTGGTTTTGAGTATTCCTAGGGATGTTTTGAGAAAGTTGGATAAGATTAATCAAAGGTTCTTATGGAGTGGGGCAAAATCCAAGCTTAAGAGAGCCCTAGTGAAGTGGGATTAGTTTTTTATTCCAAAAAAGAGGGAGGCTTGGACCTCTAGTTAGTGGTTAAAAAAATCTTAGCCATGGCAGAAAAATTATATTGTCAATTAATTACTTTCCCTAACGAGTTATGGGCATGGATCCTAAGAGCAAAGTATGCAAAACATCAAGATTCATAACCTTTTACTAAATATCAACTTCCTCCTTGAGGACCTCTAATTCTTGAGGTACTAAGGATAGGGGATACAATTATTAAACCATAATTATTTTGGATAGTGGGGAATGGTCATCAAGCAAATTTTTGGATATACGCTTGGGATGATTTACCTCCATTAGCTCAACAATTTCCAAAATGGTGAAATATCGTGGAACGACTCCAGAGTCAAGGTTGGATAAATATATCGCATTATTATAAAAATTATGGGGAAAGGAATTTGGAGGATAGAGTATGAATTCTAGTAAGAGAATGACCAATCCTGACAATGGAGGATGTCAAGGAGGCTATTTATTATATTCTTAGAAGATAGATGCTTTCTTGGGTGAAAGACAAAGATAGGATGGGATGGGGCTCACATTCTAATGGTATGTATATTGTAACTCTAGGATATTCATCCCTCACTCATCATAGAGAAAATCCACTCAATGATGTCTTTAACCAAATTTGGCAAGTTTTGACTTGGCTTAAAGTGAGACTCTTTATCTAGCTCCTACTCCACAAGAGGGTTCTTATAGGAGACCAATTGATGAAACAAGATTTTTTTGGTCCATTCAAATGTGAATAATGTTGTTTAGAGAACAAGACTTGGAACCACCTTATTTTCTTCTATCCCCTAGCCATTCAATTATGGAAATGGTTGGCATAGAGGACTTGGTCCAAAGTGAATGGGTTGGATAGTTCAATGAAACAAAAGATTAAAAAATGATTAAAAAAATATTTAAAGCAAGTCACCATAATTTTCAATATATTTGGGATAAAATGTAGCCAATATTAGGAAAAATACTTTGCATACATAGAAGCCCCTTCACAGTATCTCAATGGTGGCATAGTTTACACTCTAGGCTTCAACTCCTTATGGATGAATGAATATATAGTCATCCACAAGGCCGTTGGTCTACTATTCAGAGGGATAGACCATGGCAAACCCCTCCCATAGGTATAGGGAAGATCAACACTAAGGGTGCACCAAGAGGCAAGTATAGGAAGATTCTCAAATGGTACTCATGCTTTTCTTTTTATAGAGAATCTTGGCGTCCTCTCTAACAATTTATTGGAAGCATGTGATATCCTTTGTGACGTTCTAGAATATCTTAAAGCTGGCTAGTTTGTAGTACAAGTAAAATGAGCCTCACAAGTAACCATTAATCAACTGAAAATGTCTACTAGGACCTCCTCTCAAGATTAGAAATTAAAAAGCGTGATTGACAAGATACATGCACTTTAGTCTAGATTTAGAATAGTAGAGTTTATTCATGCTCCTCGAGAACAAAATAAAATTGTAGATGCTATAGTGAATTGGGCTTTAGACTGCAAAGATCTGACTTAATATGGAGATCCTCCATGATGGTGGCTACAAAAAACTAGAGAATATTTATACCATATAGAACATATCAATATTAATAGCTTTAGTTCCTATATATCATAACTCAGAAGAAAGTCATAGATTTCTCTATTCCTATATTAACAAAAATATACTTAAAATATAATTATTACTCTTATCAACACTTTTAAATAAAAATCCTATTAACATGACAAAACAAAGAATATAACTTTTAAATAAAAATCCTATTAACATAGGATATAACTTTCTTATTTTCTTATAAGTAATACGAAAACTTTTTTAACAATTAAAAATAACTAATGTTAACGTAGTTATTTAATAAAAGCAAGCGTCATGTCGTCTTTATATAAAAATAAAGATTTGATTCTACATCAATACACCTATGCAAAAGAAAACATGATGTATATAAAAAAATTATAGTCAACGAACGAGTTAATGGTTCAGCTCTTATAATAGTCAACGAACGAGTTAATGGTTCAGCTCTTATAACAGTCAACGAAGGGTTTTATAATCGAGGTATGTTTATTACTTTCATTAAAAAATTCAGATTAT
Source organism: Wollemia nobilis (assembly GCA_028583015.1). Classification (NCBI taxonomy): domain Eukaryota; kingdom Viridiplantae; phylum Streptophyta; class Pinopsida; order Araucariales; family Araucariaceae; genus Wollemia; species Wollemia nobilis. The sequence continues at coordinate 7,600,039 of JAQPPZ010017086.1, forward strand.
ATATAAAACTCAAATTCACAGTAAAACAGAAATATATATAAAAATATGTTTAAAAAAATAAATATATTCCTTTATATAGACTCATCTTTCAAATATCATATAAATATTTTGAAAAGAAAGTTTTTAAATTTATAATTTTATTATTAGTTTTTTTTGGTTATATAGGAGAGTTGATCACAATTACATTATTTTTAGTAATTTATAGTTCAAAACCCTTCCACCAAACCTATTTTGCCTCTTTATTGATGATCCAACATGAAGGGGATCACTAATTGCTCGGGATTTGTATCATCATCATTTATATCGTCATCATCGGTCTCAAAGGATTAAGATCAAACTACTACCTTTGCAAGTAGGTTGCCCCTAATGTTTGAATCTAGGTGTCTTCTTAGTAAGTGCATGAGCAGACAAGAATGCACCAATCCACCTAACCCTCAGGGACCAAAGGATTTATGGTAAATCGATGTGATTTAAATCAGAGGATTCAGATCAAAATACTACCTTTACAAGTAGGTTGCCCTTGAGGTTTGAACCTCAGTATCTTCTTAGTAAATGCATGACCAGACGAGCACTCACCAATACACCTAACCCTCAGGGACCAAAGGGTTTATGGTAAACCAATGTGATTTGAACCGGAGGATTCAAATCAAACTACTACCTTTGCAAGGAGGTTGCCCCTGAGGTGTGAACCTGGATGCCTTCTTAGTAAGTGCATGACCAAACAAGCACTCACCAATCAACCTAACCCTCGAGAAACAAAGGATTTATGGTAAACTGAGGTGATTTGACCCAGAGGATTCAGATCAAACTACTACCTTTGCAATCATGTTGCCCCTGAGGTTTGATCCTGGGTGTCTTATTAGTAAGTGCATGACTAGACAAACACTCACCAATCCAGCTAGCCCTTATGGACCAAAGGATTTATGATAAACTGATGTGATTTGAATCAGAGGATTCAGATCAAACTACTACCTTTACAAGCAAGTTGCCCTTGAGGTTTGAACCTCAGTGTCTTCTTAGTAAGTCCATGACTAGACAAGCACTCACCAATACACCTAACCCTCGAGGACCAAAGGGTTTATGGTAAACTGATGTGATTTGAACCAGAGGATTCAAATCAAACTACTACCTTTGCAAGTAGGTTGCCCCTGAGGTGTGAACCTGGATGTCTTCTTAGTAAGTGCATGACCAAACAAGCACTCACCAATCAACCTAACCCTCGAGAAACAAAGGATTTATGGTAAACCAATATGATTTGACCTAGAAGATTCAGATCAAACTACTACCTTTGCAATCATGTTGTCCTTGAGGTTTGAACCTGGGTGTCTTATTAGTAAATGCATGACCAGACAAGCACTCACCAATCCACCTAGCCCTAGTGGACCAAAGGATTTATGATAAACTAATGTGATTTTAATCGGAGTTGCATGGATGTGATTTGAACCGAAGTTGCATGTATCCGCACACACTGTGTATCTGCACCTAATGAATCATGTTCCTCGTATACCACTATATAAAGGAAAACCACAAGAGATTTTTTTTATGTCCCCTTTGCATGGTAGAGGTTAGAACCGTGGAGCTCCCATTCAATGGGGCCAAGCTCGCCTTCTCCGCTTGCTTGCGCTAAAAAGGCGAACATGTTTATTATTAGTTTTACTTGTAACATTTATATTTGTGATAATATATTTTTTAAATATTTATTTTATATTGTAATAATAAGGTTATTTTTATGTTAATTATATATCATATATTATTTTATTTCTATATATTTTTAATAATTAAATATATATTTTTTAAAATTAAAATTAAATATTATAATATTTTTTTAAAATATTAATAAAGGGAGTGTAACTAGAAGCAACCTTCTTCTTTTTTGTTTTAGATGTTTAACAAAGAGCAAGAATAGAGTGTAGATAGGAAGTAAGTATGAGTGATCTAGTCTCACCATCTCTTGCTCCATATCTTTAGGATTTATATGAGAAAATATAGGTAGCATTAAAGGAAATTTATATTTAAAAGCCTCAATTAAAAGTAAGGATTTCTTAATTGGAAGTGTATATGCCCAAGTTGGAGATAAAAGAAAGATCAAATATATGATAAGTTTGATTTAAGCAATATATGCTATACTAGAAGTGATTAAGTGATTATCAAGGATGAGATGAACGAACATAATTTAATGGTTCTTAGAAGTAAACGGTTAATATCTAAGTACCATAGATGTTGGTGAGTGTTTTTAAAGATTCAAAATTAAACAAGTGGAAATAAAGATTTATTCAAATTGTCATGATGCTTTAAATGACTCTTGACATTGTAAGAAAGCATAAGTTATTAGAATTTATGGTTGAGGGATATGAAAATTTGAAAAATACTATTTTCCATACATGGTTATCTTTTTTGATAGATTCTAGGCAATCTCAAATAATAGTTATAAAATCCCACCTCGAAGTAAATGGAGAGTTGACCAATATATTAATTTTGCTACTTTCTTAATAACATGCAACCTTGTGTAATAGTTTAAATTCATATAAAATATGTTAATGGAATTCTCTCTTTTATTTTTATGGATAAGGCATGAGGCCTAATGTGACTAATTCATAATTAGAATTTTAAAATTATTTTTAATAAAAGACAAAAAAAATTCAAACAAAATTTCTCTCTATTATTATTTCAAATATTTGCTATATTTTTAGTTATATGTTTTCATATTTTTGTAATACATATTGTGTATGATTACAATGTTTGATTTAAAATAGACGAAGGGATTAGTGTAAGTAATGACATAAAGTATATTTAAATTATTTTTTACTAATAAATGATATTCTCACAATGACACTGAGAGGGGGGGTGAATCGGTGTAGCTATTAAAATTCAAATCTACAACACTTAATGCTGAAGCAAAGAGAACTTAAAAATAGGTAAAGCAATTTTCACAAGAGAGCACACCACAACACACAATGTAACGAGGTTCACCAATTTGGCTACTCCTCAAAAATGACTCGCTTGGACTCCAATCCAAATCCAGCCTTTGCAAAACACCAATTTTACAAACACTTTACCAGCACCCACTGGAAGGAGCACCAACCCCTTATTTTTCTGTTGCAATAGATAGGAGCACCAACCCCTAATGCCAAGCACCAACTTGGACTGCAATTCTGAATTATCTTAATGACATAAAAATGCCTTCGTTGTTTACACGACCCTGACTGGTCTGCAATTAATCAAACTCTGCACGCTCTCACGGCTCTGCTTATCTCTCTCTCGGCCCTCTTCTAACCCTCTTTACACAGCAATTTCTCACATACAGCAGCAACCTTATTCTTCACGCAGACCTGCTTTTATAACATATTAGTCTCTATTTTTAACTTCCATATTTACGCATGCAACCCATAACTGTTCCTTTAATATTCTCTTCTGCCACTTGTCAACTGTAACTACTTCTTTATGTAACTCCTTTTGTATTTATAGAGTGGGCATTTCGTTAAACATGTTACATGCAACATATACCTCTACCATGACTGTTAGTCTTCTTGGTCATGATTGTTCGTATTCTTTTATGTGCATGCATGCATTTTTTGATTCTATTTATGCGACTGTTCGATTTCTCCTTCTTCGACTGTTCTTAAAATAGCTGCATGCTTTTCTTTTGTAATTGCTCCTGTAACTGTCGCATTGACTCCAGTTAACTCTTCTTATTTTGGCTGCATGCTTTTCCTCTACAACTGCCCCTTTAACTGTTGTTCTTGCTTCAGTTAACTGTCAGTGATCGTGCTGTTGCGACCTGTCATGAAATCGTGACACTTCTGTCTCTTTATGCTCTTCTCGCCTTTTACCCATGAAAACTCAACATGTCACGAAATCGTGACATTTTTTGCCTCCTTGTTCACCTCTTGTCTTGCACCCGTGAAAACCAGACATGTCACGAAATCGTGACACTTTTCGCTTCCTTGCACTTCTCTGCCTTTCGCCCGCGAAAATGGAACATGTCACGAAATCGTGACACTTTCGCTGCCTTGTGCCTTTTCTGTCTTTGGCCCATGAAAACACAACATGTCATGAAATCATGACACATTCATTGCCTTGTGCCTTTTCTATCTTTGGCCCACGAAAACACATGTCACGAAATCGTGACACATTCGTTGCCTTGTGCCTTTTCTATCTTTGGCCCACGAAAACACATGTCACGAAATCATGACACATTCGCTGCCTTGTGCCTTTTCTATCTTTGGCCCACAAAAACACATGTCATGAAATCGTGACACTTTTCCTCCTTGGCGCTTTCTCTTCGAACCTGTCATGAAATCGTGACACTTTTTCTCCTTGGAGCTTTCTCTTCGAACCTGTCATGAAATCGTGACACTTTCTCTCCTTGGCGCTTTCTCTTCGAACCTGTCACGAAATCGTGACACTTTCTCTCCTTGGCGCTTTCTCTTCGAACCTGTCATGAAATCGTGACACTTTCTCTCCTTGGCGCTTTCTCTTCGATCCTGTCATGAAATCGTGACACTTTTTCATCCTACAGTCCTTCTTGCAAATTGTCATCAAATCGTGACACTTTCCTTTGCAAGCTCCTTCTCTTCGGAACATGTCACGAAATCATGACAATTTTCTTTTCCTGTGCCTTCTCTCCAAACATGTCACGAAATCATGACAGTTTTCTTTGCTTGCGCCTTCTTTCCAAACATGTCACGAAATCATGACAGTTTTCTTACTTGCCTTCTTTGCTTCCAACATGTCGTGAAATCATGACAGTTTTTCTACTTGCCTTCTTCTCTGACAACATGTCATGAAATCATGACAGTTTTTCCACTTGGCTTCTTTGCCTCCAACATGTCATGAAATCGTGACAGTTTTCCAACATTTTCTCTCTCCTCCGATATGTCGTGAAATCGTGACAATTTTGACAGCATTTTCTCTCTCCTCCGAGATGTCGTGAAATCGTGACAATTTTGACAGCATTTTCTCTCTCCTTCGAGATGTCGTGAAATCGTGACAGAAAACATGTCGCGATATCGCGACAGTTTTCTTACTTGTCTTTTTCTTTGATTTTTTGAATCTGGGCCACTTCTGTCTTCTTGGAAATTCACTATACATGTTCTGACTGACCTCTGAACTCCTATCCACTGCATCAACTGCATCAACTGATCTATCTGTCTGTGTTGACAACAATGACAATACTTTTGTTGCACCTTGCTCAACAATCTCCCCCTTTGGAATTGTTGGCAACACTCATGCACTCTCCTGTAATTCTTCTCCCCCTTTGACAATAATACCAAAGGGCTACTGCAGACTCCCCCTGAGTCTATGCACACCATTCTCAGACAAACATTGTTATAGTTAGCAAAAATCATGAATATGAGCAAAACTATAAGCATAGGCATAAATGCTCCCCCTGAGAATGTGATCCCAATTGATAGTCGAGTTCTTGGGAAACGTGACCACTCCCAACTTACTCCGAAGGTACTCAAAAACTTCCTTGGGTAATGGTTTGGTGAATATATCTGCTACTTGCTCTGTAGTTGGAACAAAATCCAATTTGACCTCACCTTCTGCAACTTTATCCTTCAAGAAGTGATACCGGATTGCAATATGTTTGGTTCGAGAATGCATAACCGGATTCTTTGATATGTTAATAGCACTAGTGTTATCACATTTAACTGAAATTGGCTCTTTGAAGTGAATACCAAGATCTTTCAGGGTTTGTCTCATCCATAATATCTGTGTACAACATGTTGTTGCTGCAATGTATTCTGCCTCTGCTGTGGATAGAGAGACGATTCTTGTTTCTTGTTGTGCCATGCTACCAACCTGTCTCCAAGATAAAATGCTCCTCCACTGGTACTCTTTCTGTCATCAATACATCCTGCCCAATCTGCATCAGAATATGCAATAAGAGTGAAGTCCTTACCTTTTGGGTACCATAACCCATACTCCATAGTACCCTTGAGGTACCTAAAAATCCTCTTCATGGCTGTCACATGAGTCTCTTTGGGACTAGCCTGAAATCTTGCCACCATGCATACTGCCTGTAAGATATCTAGTCCAGTAGCTGTCAAATACAATGAGGCTTCCAATCATAGACCTGTACATGGTTTGATCTACATCTGGAGATTTGTCATCCTTGCTCAACTTGCAACTTGTTGTCATGGGAGTGCTAACAGGTTTACTATCCTCCATTGTGAACTTTTTCAACATTTCTTTCACATATTTAACTTGAGAAATAAAAATGCCCTTTTCACTTTGATTGACTTGCGGTCCGAGAAAATAAGAAAGTTCACCAATCATAGACATCTCAAATTCTTTCTTCATTTTATTTGCTATGTCACTACAGGACTTATCATTATTGCTTGCCAAAAATGATATCATCTACATAAACAACAAGGACAATAAGATGGCCATTCTCTGTTTTGACATACAGATTGTTGTCCACCAAACCTTTCTTGAACCCCTGTTGAATCGAGATAGTTATCCAACCTTGCATACCATGCTCCGGGTGCCTGTTTCAAGCCATACAAAGCTTTCTTCAACTTGCAAACAAAGTTGGGATTATCACCGAGTTGGAACCCATCTGGCTGCTCAATGTAAACCTCTTCTTTCAGTTTTCCATTCAGAAATGCTGATTTTACGTCCATTTGATATACTTTGAAATTTTTATGAACTGCTAAGGCCAGAAACATTCTGATTGCCTCTAGTCTAGCTACTGGTGCAAAGGTTTCCTCAAAATCAATACCTTCAACCTGTGCATAGCCTTTACAGACCAGTCTTGCTTTATTCCTTACAACCTGTCCATCTTCGTTCAATTTATTTCGAAAAATCCATTTAGTACCGATTACATTTTTATTTGTCGGCCTTGGTACTAACTCCCAGGTTTTGTTTTTCTCAATCTGATCTAGTTCTTCATTAATTGCCTTCATCCAACTTTCATCTGTGCTTGCTTCAGCAACATTTTTGGGCTCAATGCTGGATAATAGAGAGTAGTTCCGTACTACTGCTCTTCTTGTCTGAATACCAACTGTTGGGTCCCCAATAATCTGTTCTCTGGGATGATTTTTCTGCCAGCTACCTGTTTTGAATTTCTTGTTTTCTTCTTCTGAGTCAATTCTTAAATCAGTTGGGTCAATTTTTTGATTCTCTTCTATTTCCATTTCTTCATCTCCTTCAATGACTTCTTCATAAATAGGGTAGTTTTCTTGATAAGTAGTTTCTCGATCTCTACCTTCATCAACTTTAACATCTTGCACTCTCCACAATTTTCTTTAGCCTCTTGTTGTAACATGTGTAGGCTTTGCTTTTTGTTGAGTAACCAAGAAAAATACCTTCGTCAGCTCTATCTTCAAATTTATCGAGATTATCTTCAGTTCGTTTGATGTAGCACTTGCTGTCGAACACTTTGAAATATCTTGTTGTTGCCTTTCTGTCGAACCACAGCTCATACGGTGTTTTGCTTTCATGCGTTCTTAGCATGCACCTATTTTGGATGTAAACCGTAGTATGGACTGCCTCTTTCCAAAATCTGTCAACTATTTTGTTCTCAGCCAACATTGTCCGTGCCATTTCCTGCACTGTCCTGTTCTTCCTTTCTACAACACCATTCTGCTGAGGTGTTCTTGTTGCTGAAAATTGTCTTCTGATCCCATATTTTTGATAGTATTCTACAAATTCTTTTGAGATAAATTCTCCTCCTCTGTCTGATCTTAGGCATTTAATTCTTTTTCCAGTTTGATTCTCAACCTATTTTTTAAAAATCTTGAACATCTCAAAGGCATCTGATTTAAGCTTTAAAAATAGTACCCATGTCATCCTGGAGTAGTCATCTATGAACAACATAAAGTATTTGTCACCATTTATGCTTTGTGTTCTCATGGGTCCACACAAATCAGTATGTATTAGATCTAAAGGCTTACTGGTGAAGTATTCCTTTGATTTAAATGTGGCTCTAGTTTGCTTCCCTTTTTGGCATGAAGCACAGATGCTATTTACTGGTTTGCCAATGGTGGGTATATCTCTTACTTGCCCTTTTTGAACTTATTTTTACCAGATTGTCAAAGCTAATATGACCGAGCCTCTTGTGCCACAGCCAATTTTCATCTTCCTGTCCAATCAAGCATGCTCCTTCTAAAGTTTTTGAGAGAGTATATAGATTTCCAGAAGTCCTTAATCCAGTAGCTATCAGCTTCCCACTGTGTGCTTTTCTGACTTCACAACCCTGCTTCTTAAAGATGACTTCATGACCTCTGTCACAGATTTGACTTACGCTTAGTAAGTTGTGCTTCAAACCAATCACAAATAGAACTTCTTTGGAATTGATCTGTCCATCACTTATCTTGACTGATCCTTTGCCAACTATCTTGGCTCCATCATTATTTCCAAACTTTACAGAGCCCCCTTCATATTTCTGTAATTTTTCAAATTTTTGTTTATCTCCTGTCATGTGACTGGAGCATCCACTATCCAATATCCATGGTGCAGATTTGTTCTATGCTTTGAAAGCTATCTGAACAATCAAGGATTCCTTTTCTTCCTTGGGTCGCTCCTTTTCTTTCCACTCTGGTTTGGCTACAGTTTTGGTCACTTGTTTAGACTTTTCTTTGTCAATAGCCTGTGCATGTTTTTCTAGGAATTTTTTGTTTTGCCTTAAACTGTTTGGTTGAGATCTTCTTCCCTGATATCTGTTTGCTGCATATGTGCTTCTACAGTTTCTTGCAATGTGTCCAAAGTTATGACAGTTATAGCATTCTACTGCATAATCCATCAAGGGTGAAAAGACATTTCTATTGGTGAAATTTCTTTGTCCTATATTATGAATGCAGTCTGAAATCTTATGACCATAAGCATTGCATTTAAAACAATAACCAGAAAAGGAATGATTGAACCTGGGAATTGGTCTTTGCCATTTTGTAGTAGGAGCCACAAATTTTCTTCTCCTTTGATGTGTGACTTTTATGAATCCCTCATTGTCAGCACTCTTCTCGTGCCTGGCACTGTTGCTTTCTTTTGCATGATTCATTTTTCCTTGATCAACCTTGATCTTATCTTCTTTCTTTACTTGTTCTACTAGTTATGGCCTTTGATCCACTTGACGATTCTCCTTCGACAAAGCCCAAGCCAAATTTGATGCCCGTAGTCCTCTGACTATTTATAATATTTTCAAGCTTTGCAGAACTTCCTTCAAGTTTGTGATAGCAACTTAATTTTTGATTCTTTTCTTCTAGCCGCATTCTTAAGACAACAATCTCTTCTTCCAGTTTGCAGCACTCATCTATTTTCATGGTTAATTGAACTTCGAGTTCTTTAGACATTTTCTTAAATTCTTCTGTCTGTACTTTCAAACTGCTTATTATGTCATTCGCATCCTCTAGTTTTCTTGAGACCTTTTTATTCTTTTTCCTTTCTGTACTCAACTCTTTAAGTGCAGCAACCAACTCTCCTTCCAGATATACTTCAGCCTCATCCTTACTTTTTGTGTCACCTTCCTAGTTTTTCTTCTATTTTTGCTTCTTCAAATGCCATGAACAGAGCTTCACCTGTTTCTTCTTCAGAATCTTCACCTGAGCTATCTTCAGAAGAGCTGACATTCTTTGATATGAAACTTTTCTTTTTGAAGTTGCTTTTCCTAAAATTTGGTTTCTTCTTCCAGTCACTTCTTTCTTGGTGTGACCCTTCATCACTTTTGGTTTTCTCATTCATTGGACACTTAGCTGCAAAGTGACCGACCCCTCCACAATTGAAACACTTAAACGGTAACTTTCCTCTATACTTTCCTTTTCCCTTTGTAAGTTTTCGAACAAAGTTGGCTTCCGTTTCATCCGATGTCTCTTCATCCTCAGATTCTTGTTCAGCTTTTGTATTCTTGTGTGCTTTAAAAGTAGCTTCTCTGTCTATGGGCTTAGTTTGTCCTATTCTCATTTTGTATGCAGTCAAAGAACCATGCATCTCATCCATGCTAAAATTATTTAGATCTTTAGCCTCTTCTATTGCAGAAACTTTAGAATTAAATCTTTTGTGAAGAGTTCTAAGTACCTTTTTCATGACAACCGCATCTTCGATTTCTTCGTCGAGTCCTCTGATTGCATTAATGATTCCATTGACTCTCAGCATATAGGCCTCTATGTTCTCATCGTCATTCATTTGTAATGCTTCGAGCTGAGCTCGATGAGTTTGCGGCTTGGCTTCCTTGATCTTGTTGTCTCCTTCATGGATGCTCTTCGAGTTTGTCCCACATGTCTTTTGCTGATTTATAGCTCATGATCCTTATCAGTTCACTTTCTACTAGCCCACACATTATGGCATTCTTTGCTTTGGAGTTATTCTCAAACTTCTTCTTCTCAGCAGTATCTGTTGGAGGAGTAGCGGGTACTGTGTATCCACTTTCTACTGACTCCCAAATGTCGTATCCTAACGCACTCGGATATGTCTGCATCCTGAGTCTCTAGAATGAGTAATTAGTTCCATTGAACAAAGGAGCTTTGTTTGATGAGAATCCTTCATTACCTGCCATTGTGTTCCTTCCAAGATCACCTTAGCTGATTAAGCTTGTTCAGGAACCTTGCTCCGATACCAATTGATATTCTCACAATGACACTGAGAGGGTGTGTAGCTATTAAAATTCAAATCTACAACACTTAATGCTGAAGCAAAGAGAACTTAAAAATAGGTAAAGCAATTTTCACAAGAGAGCACACCACAACACACAATGTAACGAGGTTCACCAATTTGGCTACTCCTCAAAAATGACTGCTTGGACTCCAATCCAAATCCAACCTTTGCAAAACACCAATTTTACAAACACTTTACCAACACCCACTGGAAGGAGCACCAACCCCTTATTTTTTTACTGCAACAGATAGGAGCACCAACCCCTAATGCCAAGCACCAACTTGGACTGCAATTCTGAATTATCTTAATGACATAAAAATGCCTTCGTTGTTTACACGACCTTGACTGGTCTGCAATTAATCAAACTCTGCACGCTCTCACGGCTCTGCTTATCTCTCTCTCGGCCCTCTTCTAACCCTCTTTACACAACAATTTCTCACATACAACAACAACCTTATTCTTCACGTAGACCTGCTTTTATAACATATTAGTCTCTATTTTTAACTTCCATATTTACGCATGCAACCCGTAACTGTTCCTTTAATATTCTCTTCTGCCACTTGTCAATTGTAACTACTTCTTTATGTAACTCCTTTTGTATTTATAGAGTGGGCATTTCGTTAAACATGTTACATGCAACATATACCTCTACCATGACTGTTAGTCTTCTTGGTCATGATTGTTCGTATTCTTTTCTATGCATGCATGCATTTTTTGATTCTATTTATGCGACTGTTCGATTTCTCCTTCTTCGATTGTTCTTAAAATAGTTGCATGCTTTTCTTTTGTAATTGCTCCTGTAACTATCGCATTGACTCCAGTTAACTCTTCTTATTTTGGCTGCATGCTTTTCCTCTACAACTACCCCTTTAACTATTGTTCTGCTTCAGTTAACTATCAGTGATCGTGTTGTTGCGACCTATCACGAAATCGTGACACTTCTGTCTCTTTATGCTCTTCTCGCCTTTTACCCATGAAAACTCAACATGTCACGAAATCGTGACATTTTTTGCCTCCTTGTTCACCTCTTGTCTTGCACCCGCAAAAACCAGACATGTCATGAAATCGTGACACTTTTCGCTTCCTTGCACTTCTCTGCCTTTCGCCCGTGAAAATGGAACATGTCACGAAATCGTGACACTTTTGTTGCCTTGTGCCTTTTCTATCTTTGGCCCATGAAAACACATGTCATAAAATCGTGACACATTCGCTGCCTTGTGCCTTTTCTATCTTTGGCCCGTGAAAACACATGTCACGAAATCATGACACATTCGTTGCCTTGTGCCTTTTCTGTCTTTGGCCCGAAAACACATGTCACAAAATCGTGACACATTCACTGCCTTGTGCCTTTTCTATCTTTGGCCCATGAAAATAGAACATGTCATGAAATCATGACACTTTTCCTCCTTGGCGCTTTCTCTTCGAACCTGTCACGAAATCGTGACACTTTTTCTCCTTGGAGCTTTCTCTTCGAACCTGTCATGAAATCATGACACTTTCTCTCCTTGGCGCTTTCTCTTTGAACCTGTCGTGAAATCGTGACACTTTCTCTCCTTGGCGCTTTCTCTTCGAACCTGTCATGAAATCATGACACTTTCTCTCCTTGGCGCTTTCTCTTCGATCCTGTCATGAAATCGTGACACTTTTTCATCCGTACAGTCCTTCTTGCAAATTGTCATGAAATCGTGACACTTTCCTTTGCAAGCTCCTTCTCTCCGAACATGTCACGAAATCATGACAGTTTTCTTTGCTTGTGCCTTCTCTCCAAACATGTCACGAAATCATGACAGTTTTCTTTGCTTGCGCCTTCTTTCCAAACATGTCACGAAATCATGATAGTTTTCTTACTTGCCTTCTTTGCTTCCAACATGTCACGAAATCATGACAATTTTTCTACTTGCCTTCTTCTCTGACAACATGTCACGAAATCATGACAGTTTTTCCACTTGGCTTCTTTGCCTCCAACATGTCACGAAATCATGACAGTTTTGCCAGCATTTTCTCTCTCCTCCGATATGTCGCGAAATCGTGACAATTTTGACAGCATTTTCTCTCTCCTCCGAGATGTCGCGAAATCGTGACAATTTTGACAGCATTTTCTCTCTCCTTCGAGATGTCGCGAAATCGTGACAGAAAACATGTCGCGATATCGTGACAGTTTTCTTACTTGTCTTTTTCTTTGATTTTCTGAATCTGGGCCACTTTTGTCTTCTTGGAAATTCACTATACATGTTCTGACTGACCTCTGAACTCCTGTCCACTGCATCAACTGCATCAACTGATCTATCTATCTGTGTTGACAACAATGACAATACTTTTGCTGCACCTTGCTCAACAATAAATTGATCTTCATTTAATACAATTTGATGCTAAATATCAATGCATACATGAAGGTGCAAAGACCTATATTTCTCTGTAGATCATAATGAATGTTAAGATATGATTTTGACATAAAATTATCCCTTGTTTATAATTTATACCATGATGTTACTAGTTTAGTATAATGTGAAAAATATCCTACCAAGATTACCATGTTCTATATAGTAAGGTTGATATCAATGTGTCTATTAATATCACAATTACATTTCTAGATTTAATTTTATCATTAAAAATAAATAATAATATGATATACCAAAAATATAAGAATTCTTAGTGTCTATAATAAAAATATCATAATACATTTACCTTGTATGATTCATGAACAATTATATGATTAGTAGTAACATGATGTACATGTTGAAAAAAGGTGATTTTGTTCATTTATATAGGTTATAATTTTTATTCATTGCAATATATAAACAAAAGTAAAGACATTCTTCAAAACTAAGCTTACACAATACAATGTTTATACATAGTGTTTTCTTGATGTACATTATTAGAAGATAAAATAAACATACCAATATAAATGTTGGTATCATAATTCAATTCTATATTTTGGTTTTATAAAAAATGACATCAAATCTCTAATAATGGTAACCTATGTAATAATATAGTAACATCAAATATATTTTTAAAACATGAAATCCTCAAATAGACCTATGAAGCTAGCATAACTAGCTAGCATAAACTAAGATTACATAGTTTTTGTCTATATCCACTGCTTCAAAACTTTGGTTAATTTTGATCCATGACTTTGGCTAATATAATTCAACAAAGCTAGTTTAACTAGCTTTATGATTGCAACTATAGATGACAAAGATCCTGACCTAGAGAGTTACAAAAAAAATCAAACTACTACCTTTGCAAGCAGGTTCCCCTTGATATGTGAACCTGGATGTCTTCCTAGTAAGTGCATGACCAAACAAGCACTCACCAATCAACCTAACCCTTGAGAAACAAAGGATTTATGGTAAACCGAGATGATTTGACCTAGAGGATTCAGATCAAACTACTACCTTTGCAATCATGTTGCCCATGAGGTTTGAACCTGGGTGTCTTATTAGTAAGTGCATGACCAGACAAGCACTCACCAATCCACATAGCCCTCGTGGACCAAAGGATTTATGATAAACTAATGTGATTTTAACCGGAGTTGCGTGGATGTGATTTAAAACAAAGTTGCATGTATCCGCACACATTGTGTATCCGCACCTAATGAATCATGTTCCTCATATACCACTATATAAAGGAAAACCACAAGAGATTTTTTTATGTCCCCTTTGCATGGTAGAGGTTAGAACCGTGGAGCTCCCATTCAATGGGGCCAAGCTCGCCTTATCCGCTTGCTTGCGCTAAAAAGGCGAACATGTTTATTATTAGTTTTACTTGTAACATTTATATTTGTGATAATATATTTTTTAAATATTTATTTTATATTGTAATAATAAGGTTATTTTTATGTTAATTATATATCATATATTATTTTATTTCTATATATTTTTAATAATTAAATATATATTTTTTAAAATTAAAATTAAATATTATAACATTTTTTTAAAATATTAATAAAGGGAGTGTAACTAGAAGCAACCTTAGAGAAGTAAAAGAAAAGAAATCATGGATCTTTCATATTATAAAATAAATTTCTGCGCTTTTATTTTATTTTATTTTTGCGACTCCAGCCAATTTTCTTGGGAGAAATTGACGAGTTTTTGACAGAACCCTCACCTCGAGCTGACAAGTTTATTGACGCCGAGAAATTTTTAAAAAACACGAGGCCTTGATTTCATGAGAGAAATCAAAGGTTCCCGGTAGTTTTTCTAACTACTTCCAATCAAAAGCATTAAAGGGGGGCGTCTCAGAATTCATCCAGCAGAATTGCATATGATCTTCTTCATATCGAGCTCCTGCTACAGCGTCCACGGGAAAAGCGGCTTCTATCTCCTTCATGTCCTCACCACTCAAATACACGGAGAGGGAGAGGATGTTTGCATCCAGATTTTTAACCTTGGTGGTTCCAGGTATGGCCACAACGTCATTACCCTGGTGTTGGACCCACGCAAGAGCAAGCTGGCTTGGACTGCATCCTTTTCTCGCACTTATCTCCCTCAGCTTTTGAAATAGTACGTTGTTGCGCTCAAGATTCTCACCTTGGAACCTCGGAATCGTCTGTTAAAACATACAAACGATATCATCTCAACCAATCCACAATAATTGGAGAGAAAAAATAAAATTACATAATGGCCATATGAGCAGAGTTTTGGTACCAGTTATTACCTTACGGAAGTCATTATCCGTAATACTCTCCACAATTTTTGCTCCGGAGGAAAGAAATCCCCTACCCAAAGGGCTGTAAGCCACTATTCCAATACCTAACTCCCTGCAAACTAAAAAACCTAAGCATAAACAATTTATAATTATCATGATTGAAGGGAATGTATCTGCTGTAACTTTGCATATTGTGTTAGAAAAATAAACCCAGATTTCACGTCTGTGCCCAACTGCGCTGCCGCAAATCCGGGATCCCGACAAAAGTGTGACCTGACGTCGCACTTATCTTCTGACAGATTTGACACCTGGCAGATCCGATCTCCGCAGGAGTTAATGCCCAGTCGGCGTTTGTCAGAAACCCTAGATGTGGGTCGGTCCGAGGATAACCCTTATCCGGAGCTGTCAGAGGATAACCCTTATCCTCCTCTCCCCGCGGCTATAAAAGGACGGTTCGGTTCTACAGACAAACTAGTGCGAGAGAGTGCGTAGAAGAAGGAAGCAGAGCGGGTGTGAGAGAAGTTCGTGAAAGTGAGCAGAGAAAGAAGGGCGAGTGTTTCAGTGAGCAAGGAGGCTCACCGATAAATGTCCGAGCAAGCAGACTCGACATTTCCCTTGTCCAGTTTATCCTGCAGCGTAGCCTGCAGATGTTGTTACTTCCTCGGTTGAGGAATTCTCTATAACCCTAGTTGTTCATATGAATAAAGTTTGCTTTTGTCTGTGGCATATTTAGGGTTTGCAGTTGTTTAGGTGTTAACCTTGTTGTTCTCTGTTCCGGCGTTTCTCTCCATTCATTCGGGTCTTGCCAAGCCGGGCAAACCCAGCAGCAGCCGCGAAAGACGAAGAACTTGAAGGCCAGAGTTGGCCAAGTCTGAAGTTAGTCAGTCGTCACCGTGCCTTGTTGGTCGCCGAGCAAAGTTCGTCACTTTGTCTGCATAGCCGCGCTTCGTGCAACCGAGAGCGCGAAGCTCGCACTTCGGCTGCGATAGTGCGCTTCGGCAGACTGAAGGCTGCGAAGTTCGCACTTCGCGGCAAGTGCGAAGCTCGCACCTCGTCTGCACAAGCCGCGCTCGGCAGCCTAAGTGCGACTCGCACTTCGCCGAAGACCGCTTCCCAAGTGCGACTTCGCACTTCCTGCGCAAGCCGCACTCCCAGTGCGGACTCGCACTTCGCTCCCGAAGCCGATTCTCGCCTACTCAGCTCACTTCGCGCCCCACTTCCTCGCACACTCCGACTTCGACGACGAAAATAAAATCCCTTATCCTTCAAATTGGTATCAGAGCTGATAGTGCCGTGACACGGAGATAGAAGCATGGCTTCCGAGAGAAACTCGTTGCAGTTGCAGATCCCACGATTTAACGGTAAGAACTACGATTACTGGAGCATCCAGATGAGGATCCTGTTCGGATCTCAGGAGCTATGGGAGTTGGTCGAGACCGGCTACCCAGAACCGGCAGATGCAAAGCAGCATTGGCCGCCCTCTCTCAAGCGGACATGGATCCGTTGAAAGAGCACAAGAAGAAGGACCGGAAGGCCCTCTTCTACATCATGCAAGCGGTTGAGGAGACCATCTTCCCGCGGATTGCATCAGCCACCAAGGCCAAGCAGGCCTGGGAAACCCCGGCGAGTTCGTATCAGGGCACCGACAAAGTGAAGTTGGTGAAGCTGCAGATGCTCGGGAGAGAGTTCGAGAACCCGCAGATGAGCGAGTCCGAGTCGATGAGCGATTTCTTCACCCGGACGACGGACATTATCAACCAGATGCGGTTGAACGGAGAAAATGTCCAGAGCGCGAGAATCGTGGAGAAGATTCTCGAAGTCCGCCCGCGAAGTTCGACTCGGTTGTGATAGCAATCGAAGAGTCGAGGGATTTGACAACCCTCTCGACAGACGAACTCATGGGTTCCCTGCGACCCATGAACAGAGGCCGAGCCGCTCAACTCGGTCTTCTTTGGAGCAAGCCTTCAAAGCGCAAGTCTCGACCCGAGACAGCGGCAGACAAGACTCCCAAGACACAGTGCTTCTAGTTCTCAAGGAGGAAGAGGCAGAAGTAGACGTGGGAGAAGGAACAAGCAAGGAGGGAACTCAAACCCTCAGGACGCTGAGCCAAGTTGCAACTTTCATCAACAAGGAGGAAGAGGCACTGGCAGAAATCAGCAAGGTGGCTCTCAGCAGAAGAAGGACATGTCAAAGGTCCAATGCTACTACTGCAGCAAGTTCGGCCATTATGCCACACAATGCAAAAAGAAGATGGCGAACGAGAATCAGCAGCAAGCCCATTATTCGAAGGAACCCAAAAATGCGGCAGGAGGAATTGTGTTGCCGACTTGCAGTATTGAAGAGGAGAGCAAGAAAAACATCTCGGTATCTTGACAAGTGGTTGCAAGCAACCACATGACCGGGAACAGGGAGATGTTCTCACAACCGGATGAAACAATCCATCCAAGTCAAGATGGGGAACAACATCAAAGTTCCCGTGATGGGGAAAGGAAAGATCCTCATCCGCACCCGGCACGGTGATAGAAAAACAATTCAAGATGTTTATTATGTGCCTGGGTTGAAGCATAATCTGCTTAGTGTTGGACAGCTTGTGCGTAAGGGGCACACCGTACTGTTCAAAGATGGAGTCTGTTCCATCGGAGACAAGGTCCATGGACAAATTGCATCCGTGTCCATGACGAAAAACAAGATGTTTCCGCTGCAGATTCGTAATGAATCTTTGATGTCTCCGAGTGCAGCTTGAGAAGGATGCTACCCGGCCGTGGCATCTCGCATTCGGTCACCCGAGTTTCAGTGGCTCGAATCGTCGCACAAGAAGCAGATGGTGAAGGGTTTACCCTTTATAGAGCAACCGAATCAAGTTTATGAAGGTTGCCTGGTCGGCAAGCAAGACAGGGATGCATTCCCCGTAGGGCGCCTTGGAGAGCATCACGGCCTTTGGAGCTGGTGCACTCAGACATCTGTGGTCCCATGCAGACCACCTCATATGCCGGCAATAAGTATTTCCTGACCTTCATTGATGACTTCAGCTGGAAGACTTGGATTTATCCAATCAAGTTGAAGTCAGAGGCGTTTGCAAGGTTTAGGGAGTTCAAGGCTCTGGTTGAGAAACAGAGCGGTTACTATGTGAAGACTCTCAGAACTGATGGAGGTGGAGAGTACATCTCCAACGAATTCCACAACTTCGCAAGCAACATGGAATTCGGAGGCAGTTCATCGCAGATACACGCCACAGCAGAATGGCGTAGCCGAGAGGAAGAACAGAACAATCATGGAGATGGCACGGAGCATGCTGAAGGCAAAAAGTTTGCCACATGAGTTCTGGGCAGAAGTCGTAAGTTGTGCAGTCTATCTGTTGAACCGATGTCCCACCAAGAGTGTGAGGGACAAAATTCCAGAGGAAGCGTGGAGCAAGTTGAAGCCAAGTGTGGCTCATTTGCGAGTTTTCGGGTGCATAGCATATGCACATGTTCCAGATGAGAAAAGGCAGAAGCTGGATGACAAAGCTGAAAGATGCATCTTCACAGGGTACAACGAACCAGCGAAGGCGTACAGGCTATACAATCCCGGGACAAAGAAACTTGTCATCAACCGAGACGTGAAGTTCTTGGAGGATGAAGTCTGGAACGGGAAGTCAAAGACTGGTCAGACTGAACCAAAGAATCGTTGAGTCTCATAGACTTGGAGGAAGACAGAGTCCAACCACCTGTGCCTTCAAGCATCAACAGTGGTGCCAGCAGTAGCACACCCTCAACATCCCGCTCACCTCCACTTGCAAGCAGAATACAGAACCTGAGGACTCCTGCAAAGACTCGGAGCTTGCAAGACATCTATGAGGTAACCCGTAATCAATTAGATGAAGATTATTCTGATTTTGCTCTCTTTACTGAATGTGATCCAATGGAGTTTGAAGAGGCAAGTCGAATCGCAAATGGGTGAATGCGATGGATGAGGAGATAGCAACCATTGAGAAGAATGAGACATGGCAAGCTAACGGATCTTCCAAAGACGAAAGAAGACCATTGGGGTCAAGTGGGTATATAAAACGAAGTTTAATTACCAAGGAGAAGTTGACAGGCACAATGCTAGATTGGTGGCGAAAGGCTACAAGCGTAAGTCGGAGTTGACTATCATGAGGTGTATGCACCCGTATCTCGACTTGACACAAGTCGAATGATTCCGGCACTCGCAGCTCGTAAAGGATGGAGCGTGTACCGGATGGATGTCAAGTCCGCCTTCCTCAACGGAGTGTTGGAAGAAGAGGTCTACATAGACCAGCCGCCCGGTTATGAAATACAAGGGCAAGAAGGCAAAGTCCCGAAACCGAAGAAGGCCCCGTATGGGTTGGAAGCAAGCACCCAGGGCATGGTACAACCGTATTGACGGCTATTTTTAGGAGAATGGGTTTCAAAATGCCCATATGAGCACTCCCCGTACATGAAGACAAATGCAAGAGTGAGCTCATCATCGTCCGCCCGTACGTAGACGATCCGATATTTACCGGCAATAGCAAGACTCTATTTGCGTAGCTTTAGAACAGCCATGAAGTCCGAGTTTGAAATGACCGACATGGGGCCGATGAAGTATTTTATCAGCATCGAAGTTGACCAATCAACAGATGGCATATTCATTTCTCAGGGCAAGTATGTGAAGGATGTCCTAAAGCGATTCAAGATGGAGGACAACAAACTTGCCATCACACCCGTAGCCACAGTGTTTGAAGCCGAGCAAGTTGGATACAGGGAGGTCTCGTAGATCCAACCTTGTTCAAGAGGCTAGTTGGCGATCCGATGTACTTGACTCGCAACTCGGCCGGATCTCGATGTTCGGAGTCGGCCCGATCAGCCGTTTCATGGAGACTCCGAAGGACACGCACCGGCAAGAGGCAAGAGGATCTTGCGCTATGTCGACGGGACGCGAAACCATGGCCTATTTTACGCCGTACGGGACCAGCTGGAGCTAGTGGGCTTCACGTACGATGGATCGGGTCGGGCAAGATCGACGATCGGAAGAGCACCTCCGGGTATGCTTTCCATCTCGGATCGTGGCGGCCTCATGGGCGTCCAAGAAGCAACCCATTGTTGCGTTGTCCACAGCCGAGCAGAATATGTCGCCGCCACGACATCCGCATGCCGAGCAAGATGGCCGCGAAGAGTTCCGAGCGAACCGTTTAATCCTCCGAAGGCACGACAACAATTTTTCGTGACAACAATTCGGCCATTGCACTGTCAAAGGATCCCGTGTTCCATGGCCGGACGAAGCACATTGATATTCGTTATCACTTCATCAGAGAGTTGGTGAAGTCCGGAGAAATTCATCTGCAGTTTTGCAGATCCAAGGAGCAGTTGGCAGATATTTTCACGAAGCCTTTGAAGGAGGAAGACTTCAACAGATTGCGAGAGCAGCTTGGAGTCAAAGTGCTTGTGAAATCAGGTTTAAAGGAGGGTGTTAGAAAAATAAACCCAGATTTCACGCCTGTGCCCAACTGCGCTGCCGCAAATCCGGGATCCCGACAAAAGTGTGACAGGACGTCGCACTTATCTTCTGACAGATTTGACACCTGGCAGATCCGATCTCAGTCGGCGTTTGTCAGAAACCCTAGATGTGGGTCGGTCCGAGGATAACCCTTATCCGGAGCTGTCAGAGGATAACCCTTATCCTCCTCTCCCCGCGGCTATAAAAGGACGGTTCGGTTCTACAGACAAACTAGTGCGAGAGAGTGCGTAGAAGAAGGAAGCAGAGCGGGTGTGAGAGAAGTTCGTGAAAGTGAGCAGAGAAAGAAGGGCGAGTGTTTCAGTGAGCAGTGAGGCTCAGCTGATAAATGTCCGAGCAGCAGACTCGACATTTCCCTTGTCCAGTTTATCCTGCAGCGTAGCTTGCAGATGTTGTTACTTCCTCGGTTGAGGAATTCTGTAACCCTAGTTGTTCATATGAATAAAGTTTGCTTTTGTCTGTGGCATATTTAGGGTTTGCAGTTGTTTAGGTGTTAACCTTGTTGTTCTCTGTTCCGGCGTTTCTCTCCTCATCTCGGGTCTTGCCAAGCCAGGCAAACCCAGCAGCAGCCGCGCAAGACGAAGAACTTGATGGCCAGAGTTGGCCAAGTCTGAAGCTTACCGGTCGTCGCCGTGCCTTGGAGGTCGCCGAGCAAAGTTCGTCACTTTGCTGCGATAGCCGCGCTTCGGCAGCTGAGAGTGCGAAGCTCGCACTTCGCTGCGATAGCGCGCTTCGGCAGCAGAAGCTGCGAAGCTCGCACTTCGGCAGCTAAAGTGCGAAGCTCGCACCTCGCTGCATAAGCCACGCTTCAGCAGCAGAAAGTGCGAAGCTCGCACTTCGCTGCGAAGGACGCGCTTCCGCAGCTAAAGTGCGAAGCTCGCAATTCGCTGCGCAAGCCGCGCTTCGGCAGCTAAAGTGCGGAGCTCGCACTTCGCTCCCCAAGCTGGGAGTTGGCGGTGCGCCCTGTTTAGCCTGGAGCAGTCGGACTTCGGCGACTGGCCGCCCCTTCCCTGCGCAGCACGAACCGTCCGACTTCGGCGGGGATCGAAAATTAAAATTTCTCCCTTCAATTGTGTGAACCTGCAGGTTGGAATGATCTCAGCTTCGGCATCCCTACTCCACAGGGACCATTCAAGTTGCACAGCAGAGATGGGATGCACAGCATGGGCTCTGCGTATTGTCGAAGCTGAGGCTTCCGACAGACCTACATATTTTATCTTCCCCTCTTGGACAAGTTTTTTCATTTCTCCCATCTGTGTAAAAGGAAGACAATTGATTCTCACCACGGTTATATTTTAATTTTGAGACAGTAAGGTTTATGGATCAAGAGTTAAAGACTCACGGTAGCTTCTATGGGGACAGTGGTATCAATTCTATGCTGATAGTAAAGATCAATGCATTCGATATCAAGTCTTTTAAGGCTTCCTTCACATGCGGCACGCACATATGCAGGATCACCTCTGGCACGGAATCCTCCATCAAGAGTCCCAGTGCAGCCAAATTTAGTAGCAATCTGGACCTTATCTCTGATTCCTTTCAAAGCCTGTGTTACAACTTACAGGAATCAAAGATAATCGATGTCTTTCAGCCAAAGACAAGGCCAATCAAAGACCAATCTCATATAGGCAAATATACAAAAACACTCAGAATTGAATAATATTAGAGAAATAAGTGACTTTGAACCTGCATGGCATACCTTTCCTATAAGAATTTCGTTAGCCCCTGCTCCGTAAATATTAGAAGTATCAAGAAAAGTGACATCTCTGTTAACTGCATAGTGAATGAGATCAATCATCTCCTCCTCCGGTTTGGGAGGGCCATACGAGCCAGTCATGCTCATACATCCGAGACCTTGTGCAGAAACTTCAAGTCCCTGGTGTCCCAACTTTTTCCTACCCACATTCGACATGGTTACTTGTAATCAAGCTGAACGATATCAAATGCAAGTTTTATCTTGATTTATATGCGATCGATCAAAGAGCATAAGACATTTCTGCTCACCTTGGTTACGTACTTGCGTTCGTCACCGTTATATTGACCCAAATTTTGTGCATTTTCTTGAAGTCACCATTGTAAACAGAGTGACTTGGTTTTTAAATAATAAAATACTGGTTTTTAAATAATAAAATACATTTCTATATTAAATGTATGTGATTAATAAATATATAAATAAATTACTCAATAAAATATATATAAATAAATAACAATTTCTTATTAAAATCCTTTCATATAATTTATGATCGGGATTTACACTATGTTTGAAAATATCATTTATCTTCTCTATTTAAGAATAAGAAACCTAGGTGTGCTTTGATTGATTGTTTGAAAAGAAAGTCTTTAAATTTATAAGTTTATTATTAGTTTTTTTGGTTACATAGGAGAGTTGATCATAATTACATTATTTTTAGTAATTCATAGTTCAAACCCCTTCCACCAAACCTATTTTACCTCTTTATTGATGACCCAACATGAAGGAGATCACTAATTGCTCATGATTTGTATCAACATCATTCATATTGTCATCATCGGTCTCAAAGGATTAAGATCAAACTACTACCTTTGCAAGCAGCTTGCCCCTAATGTTTGAACCTAGGTGTCTTCTTAGTAAGTGCATGAGCAGACAAGCATGCACCAATCCACCTAACCCTCAAGGACCAAAGGATTTATGGTAAACCGATGTGATTTGAACCGGAGGATTCAGATCAAACTACTACCTTTACAAGCAAGTTGCCCTTGAGGTTTGAACCTCAATGTCTTCTTAGTAAGTCCATGACTAGACAAGCACTCACCAATACACCTAACCCTTGGGCGACATCAGAGGTAGGCTGAGTATTTTTAGTTCTCATGAGTGCTCTGCTAGTTTAGGCTGAGGCAGGATGTCCTAGATGAGCCTGTGTTGTAGGAGGCATCAGGAGGAGATAGGGCTACCATGTACAAATTTGTGGAGGGTATCCTATGAGGATGATGAGGAGATAGATCTCCCAGATGTGGAGGATGCATGGACTACCGTAGAATATGATACATTTGCATCTCAACCACCATGGGCACCACCTTGAGGAGCTGCTGATGAGGAGAGGGATGAGGTTGGGGATGAAGGTACTTAGGAGGCCCCCAAGAACTAAATATTCCTTTGATCAGATAGTCAAAGAAGGAGGATGAAGGGTGCAGCAAGGCAGGCTCCTAAGAGTGGGGGAGATGACAGAGATGGAGATGATGCAAAGGATATTTTGGATGGGCTTTTTGATCGAAATGAGGAGGATTTGGTGATTTTGGAGTAGCAAATGGTGGAGTAGGAGGCAAGGATCACAAGGCTCTAGGTAGAGCTAGTAGAGAGGGAGGATCAGTATACTATTGATGCCACACAACTTCGATCTCATGATAGATATATCGAGGCATTGGAGGATAAGTTTAAGGAATATCATATTCCACATCCTGATCCTTCCACCTCATCTATCTTTGGGGTTGTTATGCATAGTGATTCTAGGCATATCTCTAGGTCTAGGGCTCCTCCTAGGTCGTAGGGGTCCTCTTGGAGGACTTAGATTAGTGCTTAGATACACTTTTTGTATATGAGCCTTGCTTCTCCATTGTATGTAGCCCTTTTGACACTCATTGTACATGCGATATTATACATATATATACATAGCTTTTACCTTTTATGTTATATGTGTTTGTGAATGCTTTTATGGGATGCATGTTTATATGTATGATGAATGTATATGATATATTATGGATGATTAATGTAAGGTGGAATATATGGATGATTAATGCAAGGTGGAATATATGGGAGCACCAATATGCTATTGATGCCACACAACTTAGGTCTCAAGATAGATATATCGAGGCATTGGAGGATAGGTTTATGGAACATCATATTCCACATCCTGATCCTCCCACCTCATCTATATTTGGGGGTGTTAGACATAGTGATTCTAGGTATAGCTCTAGATCTAGGGCTCCTCCTAGATCACAGGGGTCCTCTTGGAGGACTTAGTTTAGTGCTTAGATGCACTTTTTATATATAAGCCTTGGTGCTCCATTGAATGTAGCCCTTTTGGCACTCATTGTACATGTGATATTATACATATAAATACATAGCTTTTACCTTTTGTGTTATATGTTTTTGTGAATGCTTTTATGGAATGCATGTTTATATGGATGATGAATGTACATGATATGTTATGGATGATTAATGTAAGGTGGAATATATGGATGATTAATGCAAGGTGAAATATATGGATGATAAATTAAAGGTGTAATTTATGGATGATTAATGCAAGGTGGAGTATATGGATGATTAATGATCATTTCCAGTTTAGATCTTGCTTGGCCATGTTTAGCATTGTTGATTAATCATGGGTACTAGACTTGGTGACATATGGGATGAATGACTCATGAAGTGACATGGATGTTGTCATGGAAGAAGATATGGATGTTGATATGGAAAACTGATTTTTTTGCAAAAACTCAGACATACTAGTGATATCAAACAAACTCACTAACACTGCCTAACTCCTCTAGGACCAAATGTGTGTGCAATGAATTCATTTACCAAATATTGAGCATGGTAATGACTTGAGGTAATCAAGAACCAATGTGTGTGCAAGTGAGTTCATTAATTCATCTTGAGTAAATTAGGTAAACTTGTTATGGATGAAACCAAGAAGCTAGCTTGAACTTATGCAAGGTCAAAGGTATCTTTAAAAACTATGTGTCACCATGCATGAGAGAACTCCACTACCAGTCAAGAATCTATAGCTTCGGTGGAGGCTAACACTATATTCCATGATTTGTGTTTTTGATCTCTTGAAATTTTGGGATGACTACCTAATCGTTTGATGAGAAGTGTAGTACGATCCTTACAACCCAATGACCAGTGGTGTATGATATAAAATATTTACATCTTTGGGGAATCGGATTATCAATCTAAGTTTGATGAAAATTGTACCCTATACTTACTACTCTATCTTTTGAATTTGAATCAACTATGATAGTGGTGCAAACCACTATTCTTATGGACTATGTTGCATGATGGGACTAACAAGGATGACCCTTTTCACCTTGAGGTTTATACCAAGTATGGTGTTATCTCTCTTTGATCCAAGATGTTTTTAAGGTGTGAGATTGTGCTTGGTTCAAGAATGTTTTGGATTCAATTCCCAAAATTCAATATTTTCTTAGTGTGTATGTGCAATGGTCCTAATAGGAACTGAACATGTATTTTGGAGTTTTCTTAAAACACTAGGAGTGGCTGAGTGAATGGAAACACAGGATTTGTATGGATGTATGGAGGAAAATGACCATTTTGACCTGATGGAATGAAATGGGTGAATTTTGTGGATGATATTGTGAGGATGCCCCTGATTAAGGCAACATGATTTTATTTGGACCAATTCAAAACCTTGAACTTAACAAATGATCCCTAATATGACAAGTGAAATGTGAATTTGAATGCAATGTATGACATGCAATTCTATGAAATATGAAATGCAATGTGCGTGAATGCAATGTTGTGAATGAAATGTATGCAATTTTTTTTTGTGTATTAGCCATGTATATATACATATAGAAGTCTAATAATGCATAGAATAGGATCCCCAAATGAGGAAGAGCTAAGACCGGTCTCGAAAATCAATGCAAATGCATGTTTCCCCATAAATCTTGTGAATGGATACCATGCTTGAGAGCCAGTCAGGATAGTCTATGATGTCATCTAACTCTTCTGGCTTATTCTTATCTATTTATACCTAAAAACCTCAGGATCCAAAGGTGAAGGTGAAGACAAAGGTGGAGGAGATGGGGGAATGTAATTGGAAGAAGCCCTTAATAATTCCTTGAACAAGACAAATTTGGTGAAGGTTGAAGGTAAGGAAATCCGGTCCATATCAATGAGACTTATGTCAACTGGAATTGGCTTAGTCAGATCATATGGATTATAGAGTAGGGTGACTAAATCAATAGTTTCATTTTGATTTATGGAAAAAAAGGTGGATAAGGTTGGATGGAACTTAAGAACCAATGCTAGGAGCTTGGTTAACCTAGGTAGCAACAAGTAACACAAATAAATGCATTTATCTAAGTGATATATACACATGCAATACACAAAAATAGAATATTTTTGTTGATTTTGATTTTTTTTTGTAGTGGTGAAAACCACTATTTTTGTGTTATGTACATATGTTACAATTTTGGCTTATGGAATGGCTTAATGGAATGGAGGTGGTGGTTCATCGGTAGGGGTAGCTCGTTCTTGTGGAGGAAGCAAGTAAAATATGGGCTCATGGATGAGGAAAATGTTGAGGTAAAACTCATATTGTTCATTATGGGAATAATGGGCTTTGTTTCTTCTTCAAATTTGTACAAAATTATCGACATAAGTTCAAATTCTTCAAAGATTTCATCATTAGAATTATTAGGATGGAGGGCTTCTTATATTGAATTTAGAATTAAACCTTTGGAAGGCTTGTTCAAGAGAAGAGGTGATAGAAAGTGGATGATAGCCTAGACCTGAACGGTTGTGCACCTCTTGACATGGAACATTGATGGGCTGAAACACTCCCTATTCATGTGATCCTAGGTGATGGCCTTTCCAATTGACTATGTGAAAATAGAAAAATGTAAATCCTGACATGTTTGGAATGTTGGCAAGTAGTGTTTCCTTGGATTCTTCTAGGAGAGCTAGATTTTTTGACAAATCAATCCCTCCATAGACAAAATTTATGATATTTGGAGTTGAACCCATGTTATATATTTCTCCTATTGCCAAAGGTGGATCACGCGGGCGATTAAAATCCTTAGCACTATGGATTTTGAGTGGCATGATGATGATATTTTGGACCACATATTCATTGATACCAAGATTAGTGATGTGGATATTGAATTGGGATCATGTGGAGGGACTATGACTAGATGATGGCTTGAGAGATGATGGAGATGGAAGTATCTCACAATATGTCAATTCAACTTGTGAAACATTGGGCAAAGAAAATGGATTGGATTAGGAAGTCTTCTGAGTGTATTAAACTAAATATATGGAGCTCCTCCAAAATGGATGCCTTTGATGAAGAAATGGGTAACATGGTAGATGGATTGGTTGATGGTGATAGAAAATATGAGTGGAAGTAAGCATGGACTCATAAGGATTTGAAATGAAATTACAATACTTAAATGGCTCGATGTTCATCGGTATGCAATGTATCTATCCCTCATGAACATATTTCAAACATTGATGTAGTATTGAAGGGACACATCTCATTTCCCTTATCCAAGGTATTTCAAGGAGTACATTGTATGCCATGGATCCTTCCAAGATGTGGAACATTATGTGCAATGTTTTGGCCCCTACTTCAATGGGCAAAACAACAGTACCAAATGTGGAACACAAAACATCATTAAATGCTTTGATGGTAAAGGATGACTTGATGATGTGATATGGAGGAAGATTCAAATGATGAAGAGTGAATTTAGTGATGATATTGATGGAGGAAATAGTGCTAATTAGAACTCTTTTAAAGGGCTTCTTGTCAATTAGATCCATAATATGCAATGGAGGGTCTATTTATTCTGATGATATTGGCTTAATATCAAATTCATAGAATGTTATGGAAGGCTCCATGCATGTTTGGATACTCCCCATAAAATTGTTGAAGGCATTAGGATCCTGAGATTGTAATTCAATGGATTTTAAAATACCCATTAATGCCTCACAATGTGGAGGATATTTTTGGATCAAATAATAGATTGATAATTTGGTAGAAGCCATTTTGAGACTTGTAGTTAACCGGCTACTCAATGAGATAATTGGTTGGGGTGGACGATTGATGGGTAGATTTGGAGGATTTGATTGGCTAGGGATATGGATGGATGATGAAGGATTGGGTGAAACTTGGATGGGAGGTGACATAGAAGGTTGTGACACACTTGCTTGAGATGGTTGCCTTTGCTAGTTATTCCTTTGACCTCTAGTGACCACATGGATGACCCCTACAAAACCTTGGTATTGTTGGACATGATTGACTTGATTAGGAGGATTTTTGGTGTTAGCTCCCCCTACATTTGGTTGAACCTCATCATGATGAGAAAGTGGTGTTTGAAATATACCAAGGTTTTGATTTTGTTGAGTGAGAGGATTATCAAGCTTGATCACCCCAAGTCAATAAGGTCTTGCACTATGTATTTAAATACATGGCAATTGTTAATGTCATGCCTATTTTACCTATTGTAAGAACAAAAAAAATGTTCCCGATAATGTTTACCACATTTTACGGGATCATCTGGTCTAATTTTTGGTAAAGCAAGTTTATTTATCTCATAAAACCTTATAAAAATAAAAGTGTATGACTCGACTAAAGGGGTATATTGGTGATTTTTTTGTATAGACTATCATCGGCGATGGCTTTCCATAGCTAGCGTTGTGTTCAACATAGCTTGAGTTGTTGAGGGTACCACATTATAAGCAATTTATTGTGGTTTTTGTTGCATAGGTTGTTATTGAGACATTATCAACTGGCTTATGACCACTTGATTAACTTGATTAGGTTGATTGGTTGGGGTAGCCTATGTTGATGTTTTTTGGCCAAAATAGTTTCTTTTGAATTGGCCCTTATTTTACCATTATTTCTTTTTAGGCTTAATTATGCCTTCTTTGATTTTTATCTCCTCAATGACACTAGCCTAAGCTAAAGCTTATTTGAATGAACGATAGGTCTGTAGTTAAAGCATCCAAGAGATAGATTTTAAAAAAATCTTGGTGAATAGCTTAATTAGCTCATCCATTGGTAGGGTGAATGGTAATTTGGAATTGATGACCCTCCAATGGTTTTTGAAATCGTAGATAGACTCATCATTGTGTTGCCTTAGATCATAGACATCAGATAATGAGAATTTCTTTCTAACATTTAGGATGAAACGATCAAAAAATTAGTCAATCAATTGCTCAAAAGTGTAGATACTATGGCTTAGTAATTAAATGTACCATTTTGTGGCATCTCCTAATTTTTGAGGAAAATTTCAAAGCATGAGAGCATTGTAATTTTGAATTCTAAAGCATGCATGTACAAATGTGCTTACGTGCTCTTTGGGATCCTCAATTCTCTTAAAATTTTCAAACTTAGGTACCGTAAATTTTGTCAGATATGGTGGTGATGGTATCGAAGGATGAATAGGTTGATTGACCAATTGATATAAAGTGGGCTTCTGGTTTGTAAAACCAGTAGTATGTTGTATCAATTGATCTATCTATTTTTGCATGGCCTTAATTCAAGGGTCTTCTTCAGGAATGTTATCCTAAATTACCTGATGATTATGTGGTGGCATGGAGAAATGTTGTGGGGTAACCAGGTGATCATGAGATTGGTAATGGTGGTTAGGTGAATTTTATAGAATTTGATGAAGGAAAGATTGATGATGAAAGGATGGAGAATGTTGGTATGAGGTTGAGGTATGAGGGTTATGGCTAGATTATCCAATGGTAGTAGGATGGGTAATAGTATGAATTTATAGAGGGATATGTGTAGAGACCATGGAATACTGTAGGGTCCAAGATGGACCTTTTTTTTTAAGGATATTCTAATTAGAGTTTTGCAAATATTTAGGATTCAGTTGCACTTGTTGTTGAGCATGTTGACATTTTCTAAGCAATTTTTTTAGGTGTTCCCATGCCTCATTGATATCTCTATAATAAGCTAAGGGTATTGAGGTATATGGTATGGAATACATGGCTTGGGAATAAGTTACACTAGGTATGGCAACTTGTGAGGCTAAAAATTATGAAGCAACATTTGCATGTGCTTCATACAAGGGGTTGGTGTAGGTGGAAGTGTATGAGGTGCTAGGAGCACATGAAGGTTGGGGAATGGACATATGGGATGAAGGTGCAACTGATACATCAAATTGAGGGTTGGTATACACCTAAGTAAAGGTGGATGGTGGTTGGAAATAGATAGGTTGTTGTTGTAAAGTAGACTCCTATCTAGGTGAGTTGGGGATAGACTCTAAGGCATAATTAGAAGACTTCATGAGAGCTTCTATATCTATATGGGTAATGCAGTTGTCTATGGTAGGGGAGGTTGACTCCTCTTAGGGCATGGTCATATGATAGACTATGGATGACAAGGAATGTGATGGACCTATAAACAAATATACTTGTATCACATTCAAGGACTCTACCATAGAAGTTGTGAGGAAGGTGGATGAAGGTTTCATTTGATTAATTTGACTTAACGCTCATTTTTCTTTTTGTTTTAAGACCATAAAGCAAATAAATCAAAGTATAGATTGTACAAAAAATTGAAACACTCAATTTAGATTTTCATAATAAAATAAATAATCAATGCTAAGTTTAACATGTGTCTTACCTTGTTCATTGATTATCTCATTTTAACGTGAACATATTTTTTAGGTTTCAATTTTATGTGTTTCAAAATTTCTAATCTGAATTAATCAAATAAAGGTAAAAACTATGGCTAGGTTGGGGCAACAAGATTCTTGCTGGTGATGAAATCCAACAAGTTTGCTCAAGGGTGACCTAGGGTTTCTAAGGGAAAATATTGGTGGATGGAGATGAAAGACACCATCACCAAATCTCAAGTAATGGCTGGTGATGAAATCCAACTACTACTATTGAATATGATTCATGTAGTGTGTGTGGTTTTTTTTTTTTTAATTTTCAATTTTCTATTGTGTTCAAACAATGTTAGAACAATAACCACTTTCAATGGTCTAAATTAGAAGCCACTATTCACAATCAATTTCTTCAAAGGATATAGAGTACACCACTTAAAACCTGCTCTAAACAATTAGGGGTTTGTCTATTCCTCTATATGGAATAACCCAAGTACGGCGATACTCTTCGTTTATGAACAACATTCCAACTTTGACCACAAAAAATAGATATATCTAACCCTAATAATATAAAATAATTATGTATTTTTGATTTACATGCAATCAAAATGTAGTATTGTTATTTTTTATCTTCACACAACAAAAAACTCAAAAAAATTAAAACAGAATATGTGAATGGATGCAAGTGATTGATTTAAATCCTAAAATGCATGCTAATATGAATGTTATTTTCCATATTACTTAGTGAAGTTCTTTTTATATCAAAAGCCTAAAAAAGACACAAAATAGCCAAAAAACGTAAACAAAAAAACTAGGGTTTGGTTAGTAGACTTACAAACAACCTATGTATTTATCCTAGCTCTCTAAAAAATTCCCTTGGGCACTTCTAGAATGTACCTGGGAGTTTCTGGATGACCTTAGGGTGCTTCTCGGTGCTTCATGCACCTTCTACAACTTTTGCAAACTTTTAAAAACCCTAGATCTAGAAAAATCTATGAAATTTGTGCTTCTAAAAACCCTGCAAGATAAAAAAAAAAATAGCAAGTAAATTAGTAAGGTAAATCATAAACAAAAACCCTTAGGGGATCCCACCGTGATCACCATTTGTGAATACAAAAATGCAACACCAAACAATGCTAAATAAATTGGACACAAAGAATCAAAATTGCACAATGAATTGATCTTATATTAAAGGGGGGAGCTTAAAAACTCCATTGATACAATGAGGATCCTTGTAATCATTTTTTATACAAGTTTACAGTAATTAGGGTTCTTTGAAACCCTAATAGCTAAGGCTAGTGGTGTCTTCAGATGAGTTCTTTATCCCAACAAAGTTGAGTGGGTTTCTTGATATCCGATGTCGGGCTACTCTAGCTTAATCAATTGTCCAATGCTTGTGTAGCACCTTCAAATATACATACAATGACACAACAATAGGTTAGTAATACCTGTGAGGGGTTGATAGTGTGAGGCCCTCTATAAGCAATGATAAACCCTAAATGATTTTCTGCTAATGAAGTGAATAGAAATAAAAATGCATAAAATAAAATAATAACTAGTATATTTACCTTACTTGCTTGTTATCTTCTAATCTTTAAGATTGTAGTTGATAGGCACGGTGATGCCCTAGCATCTCCCGAAGGCTAGGGGGTCTTCAGAACACTTACGTAAAATGTCCACGAGCACTCTGAGACTGCAAAAAATGCTTGTGGGTATCCAAGGTAGGTAAGGAGGTACCTAGAGGTATCTGTTGATGGTAGGGAGCTACCCAGAGGTGTGCAGTGGCAATAAAAAGTGCTCAAAGGTGTTCTATGGATGAGGAAGGGTTCTACAAAAGTAGATCCAGTGAAGGAAATGGATGAAAATGACTGTGGGGGTTGCGATGAGTGAGGATGAGGGCGAAAGTACTAAAACACTCCAAGGGAACTTAGGGAATTCAATAACTTAATAAAAGGTCTAGGAACTTCAAAAACATAGAAAACTCAGGGAACTCAGGGTTGAGCCATAAAAATAGCTCTTATTTATAATCCAACATAGGGCATGCTAGATTTTCAATGACACTAATCATGTGGCTAAGATAAAAGCACATTGGAGGGTGGATATTAAATTTAGGGTGTGACATTGATTGATGTGGATGGACAACTAATATTAAGTGAAATCGGATGGCTAGGATTAATTTATTTATATATATTTATTATATATATATAATATATAATATATAATATATAAATATTATTATTAAATAAATATATAGTAAATATATATAAATATAAATAAGTAATGGGAAAAAATGGCGGGAAAGTTAGTATGGATGACAAATGGCTATGTTTTGGTGGTGGAAATGGTAGGAAAGTTAGGATGGATGACAAATGGCTAGGTTTTGGTGTCTATAGAATATATAGTAGTATCCCACATGTTCTAAGAAATTCCTTACCTATATTTGCATTTTTGGAGGTTAGAGGGATTGGATAACTTGAATTTTTGTAGAATCTACTTTAACTCCTTCCTTTGATATATAATGTTCTAAAACAATGCCTCCTCTCATCATCATGAAACACTTCTCATGGCTCAGAGAGAGGTTTTATTCTTTGCATCTAACCAAAACCTTTTGTAAGCTTGATGGAGTTTCTTCAAAGGTGTTACCATAGACTATGAAGTCATCCATATAGACGTCTACACATTCATTAATCAATCAGCAAAAATGGCTAAGATAGCCCTTTGAAAAGTGGCAAGTACATTGCATAATCTAAACAATAAGAATTTATAAGAATATGTGCCTATAGGACATGTGAAATTTGTCTTTTCTTGATCTTCTTCAGCTATGAAAACCTAATTATACCCACTAAAGGCATCCAAAAAAAAAGTATTTCTTCCCTACCAGGGTATCAATAACTTGGTCAATGAATGGTAAGGGGAAATAATCCTTCTATGTCACTTTATTCAGTTCCCTGTAATCCACACAAATCCTCCATTTACCATTCTTTTTAGGGACTATCACTAATGGTTATACCCATTGGCTTTAAAAAATTGGATATATAAATCATGTGTTCAAGATTTTAATGATTTCTTCCTGAAATACATCTTTCATAGTTGGATTCAACCGTCTTTAGGATTGTCTTATTGGGTGGCAACCTTCTTGAATAAATATGTGATGGGTACAAATATTTTTGTGTTTTCATTTCATGTCCTCATAGTTAAATGAAAATGCAATTTGATGCTTATTAAAGACATCAATAATTTGTGATTCATGTATGCTTGTAATCTCATTACTAATGTTCAAAGTTCTTCTCGATGTGATATCTATCTGTTTATAACTTTTTGTATTCACATCTATTTCCATAATTTTATGTTTAGGAATATTTCAGTGATAGTCATATGGTATCAATTACTGAGTTTAACTAGTGCTCGCTTCGTTATTCGTTATTGTAGATTCAGATAAACACTTATTATCTTGACCTTGATCTTCCTGTTGATCTCCTAGTAACAATGATAAGGGTCCCTCAAATTCTTTTTGTAGGTGTTCACTCAAAACAATGATCGATAAGGTTTGAATATCATCCAAATCATGAGGGAAATCATACCATAGTTGTTTTAACAAATATCTATATAATGTTGATTCAAGAAATAAGCTAAGATCTTTAGTGTTTTTACCATCATAAATAGTCATGTTTATGGATCTGCAACTGATGTAGGTATTAGTTTTTCAAGCCATGGGCATCCTAGAATTAAGGGATGTTCCCCTAACTTTTTCTTGGGTTATAAGACTATAAAGTCTACAGGGTATTCCCATGAACTTATGGAGACTATAACATCTTCCAATTTTCCTTTTGGTTTAATGGTATACCTATCTATAAGATGGAGTACTATAGAAGTGCGGATTCTATTGTGTCCTTGGTCATGACATTAATAGCAGCTCCTAAATCGACCAAAACATTGTGCAAGGCTATTTTACCAATGTGAACTATAAGGATAGGTATTCCAAGATCTATATATTTTGTTAATAACATATCTTCAATCATTATATCAGATAATTACCAACGACTTGAATGGTTTGGCTTCATTCTTATTTTTCCTTCCTAAATTTGTACATATGTTCTTGATTAATTTGGAATAGATAGGAATATCCTTGATAGCTTGTAAAAAAGGAATTTTAACGGTGATGTTTCTAGCTCTTGAAGGAAAGTGAAGGTTGATTTATATGGTTCCTTTGGTATTGTCAGCTTTTCAGGAAATAATATCTCCACTTATTTCCTTTGAGGAATTTGGATCTCTTTTTGTTTTAC
Organism: Wollemia nobilis; assembly: GCA_028583015.1. NCBI lineage: Eukaryota > Viridiplantae > Streptophyta > Pinopsida > Araucariales > Araucariaceae > Wollemia > Wollemia nobilis. Next base: position 7,635,396 of record JAQPPZ010017086.1, read on the forward strand.
TAGAATGGTTTTTGGTAAAGTTATTACCTCTTCTTCAGGCATTTCATCTTTGTTTACTTTTTTAGATAAATTCTCTGGGAGTTCTTCAATTTCTATGAGAGTAGCTCTCATATTTTCCAATATTTTTTTGGATCTTAATTGAATTTTTTGGCAAGGTATCAAAAATATTGAGCATGTATCATTTGTTTCATAAACCTATTGAATATTTTTGTTATTATTAGGGTTAGGCATCGGTTGAGTTGGAAAAGGTGGCTACTTAGGAGGATTGTTTACAATATTCAGATGTGGAAGGAGTCTATTTTGAGGCTAGCATTGAGGTACTTGCCCACTAAATTGATCTTTAAAGTTGTGTTTTTGGGCTATCCTTGAGACCAACTAGGTCCTATTTTATTGTATTGGCCACTCATTCCAATTAGATGCATTTTGATTTTGGCCTACCATCCACGGAGGTGAATTTCCATATGAATTGGACATGAATTGTACTCAATGAGGCATGTTCCAATATTGATTATATTGATTCCAATTCATCCAAATTTGAGCATTTGACCAATAATTAGATCATTTTTTATTGGAATAGCTTGAGTTTGACTAATTTGGTGGTCCATTAAAAGGGCTATTATTTCTTTGAGCTATAAATTAAACATATTCCACTTCTTTGATGTTAGGTTATTTTATAGTGGTTTTAATAGCCAAAATATATTTACAATTTTTGATGCTATGGTTCTTGTCATAGATCTTGCAACAAGTAGAGATGTTGAAAATTATTGTAATGTTGAGAGGACATTCCCTCAAGTTGTGTTTCTTCCTACATTTGTGCTAGTATATTTCTTCAATGTTTTGCTCTCTTAATTTCTTATCCATGAGGTCGAGATACGATGTTAATGTAAACAACATATCAGTATTGATATTTTATTTTTATTTTTTTGGTTACATAGGTGAATTGGTTACAACCACGATTTTTAGTAACTCGTGTTACTCTCCCTCATGTGTTAGCATACTTTAATATTTAGCAACTAGTTATTTAGTTGCAGCGGCATCCTGTTGATATGCGCCCATTCTGGGCTAATCCAGGAATGCTGTTTATGCCTACAGTGTTATTTAAACTCCCCGACAATAATACAATACTGTTCGTTGTTCTGACATGGCATCAGAGCTAGATTGCTACGCAATGTAGTGATCTAGTGGCATGAGAAGCTGAGCGCATTTTTTTCTGTTTGCTGTGCTGGGGAGGCAAAAAATTTTATACGCCACGCACAATCGCGCGACGTACAGTGCATGATAGCAGCTGAAATTAAAAAAAAAAAAAAAAAAAAAAATTCCACGCACAGACTGGAACGCTCGCGCAGAGCCGCACGAACGCCCCGTAGCCGCACGCAGCGCCAGGCTGGAACGCGCACGGCCACGTCCCCCGCCGGCTGCGTCCGCGCAGACTGCTTAGGCTGCGTCCAACCTCCCCTCGACTAACTCGCGCGCTGGAGGGTTGACGCATCGCGCCACACCCGTTGGAGGACGTAGGGCGAGGACGGAGATGGAGTGCAATTTGCGTGCCCCCCCCATTGGAGTACGGGGTCGACGTAGCACGATTTGCGTGCCTCGCCCCCCCTCCCCCCCTGTTGGAGGATGGGGTCAACAAAGCGGGATTTGCGCGCCGCCCCCCCCGTTGGAGGACAAAGAGGTGCAGGTGGACCCTGCGTGCGTTGGACGAAGAGCAGGCGGACCCTGTGCGCGTTGGATGAAGAGCTGCAGGCGGACCCTATGCACGAAAAAAAAAAAAAGGAACCGGACGCGCGCGACTGTGGACATGGGCTGCGGTTTGCAGAGGAGGAACCTGTGGTCGGGCAGCAGCTCAAATACGAGGGGCTCCATTGATCCTTCCGAATCAGCCCGCTGGCTCACGTGGTCGTGAGCCATGCGATAAGGCTTTGGGAGCCTGCAGGTCGGGGGTTCAAATCCCGCCGACTCCCCCTTTCAAAGGTAAAATTTTTTTTCAAAGGTTTTTTAATTATTATTCTTTTAGTTAAAATTTTTAATTTTAATTTATTTTTTATAGTTTAAAAACAATTTATTTTTTTCATAAGTTTTTAAAACTATATAAATTAAAATTATTTATTTTAACTTTAAATACATAATAATTATTAAAATGCTTTGTTAAAAAGATTTTTTTAGGGGGGATATTTTTTTTCAAAAAATCAAAGGGGGAATGTGAGTAATTTTCTGAAAAAGCAATTTGGCGAATTATAAAAGGTGCATTTTCGGCTGTGACCGACACTTGGAGGGTTAATTCTTGTGGGCACTTTTTATGTTGTATGTTGCATATTTCATTTTTTGCACTACTTCATTAAAAGTTAAAAAAATCAAATACACTCCCTAAGCCCCCGGAATAATTAAAACCCATCCGTGCAATTTATTGCACTGCAGCATTCGATATTTGTGATACCTCTGGCCAGCACTTACAGGTAAAGCTGTCATGATTGGGCTACTGTATCTGTCACCTAATATAGTTGCTACAAAGACGTCTGAGCTTGTTCTCTATAAATTGTCGAGGAGAGATAAGTTTGCCATTTTTTGCATTTTTTTACTCCATCCACTACCCTTAATTGCACTTGTGTTTAGGCGTAAATCCTGATGAAGTATTCTTCATAGTGTTTAGGGGAAGTTATGCCCCACGCATGAGAAGAATCTTCTATGGTAGGTGTCATCAACAAGGCGATTCCCTTTCAGTACCGCTTATGTTCCACGTATCGTATGATCTCTAAAACTCACCTATAGTCTCCCTCATGTAAGGGCGGGTGATTTTTGTTGATATTTCTAAATACCTATAGTTTCCCTCACGTAAGGGTGGGTATTTTTACGGTATAACGGCCTAGCAAAAGGTATATCGAAAGGGGGACCAATTGGTGTTATAAGGAACCTTCACTATGGCTGCTGTTGCAAATTTGATGACTGATCCTCATCAGTTATTGAAAGGTCCAAATTATACACCATGGAAACATAATATGAAGGCAATTCTCCAAATGGAAGATTTGTGGGATATTGTTACTTGGAGTAACAACAAGGCCTTCACCAATAGCGAGATCCACGAGTCCTTCGGCAGATCAGATAGCTTTTGACAAGAAAGATAGTCGAGCAAAGGTGCTCATTTTGTTTGCTATTTCAGATGAAGTGCAACCTCATATAGCTGACAAAGAAAGTTGTAAAGAGGCATGGGATGCCCTTAGAACCATCTATGAGGGAAAGAATGATTCCACAATTCTTCATTTTTCAACAACTTCATAACCTGAGTTTGAGACGGGGTGAAACAGTTGAACTCTTTCTGTGCAGAGTGTCTGAATTGAAAGAGAAATTGAATTCTTTGGGAGATACTGTGGATGAAAAGCTACTCATTTCACTTGTGATGAGAGCTTTGCCTTCTTCATTTGATATGTTGATCACCTCCATCCAGGTGTCTCAACGACAAATTACCTACATCGAGTTGGTCAATCTACTTCAACAACAGGAGGCACGCCAACTTCACAAGGATGATTCTTCCAATACAGCCCTATACACCAACAGGCAGGGTTCTAGGAAGAAAGGTAATGGGAAAAAAGGAGGAAACTTTCAGAAAAGGAGGAAATTCTCAACAGGACATGAAAGGAAAAGAAAAACAACCTCAACAGAAGAAGAGGTGGTGCAAGATCTGTGAGAAATACAACCATGACACCAACAGGTGTTGGCATAAGAACAAGCAGAAAGGCCAAAACAAACCACAAAATAAAAACAAGCAACCCCAGGTGAATTTTTTTGTTGAAGAATCTGACTCAGATTCTGAATGGGCACACAAGGTGCTCATGACTACCATAGATTCTACATAGAGGGATCCTGTTTGGTATGTCGATTCTAGAGCTAGCAAACATATGACTGGCGACAGATCGTGGTTTGAATCATTTGTGGCCAAAGAGGGCAAACCTGTCACCATTACTGATGATAAAACCTACCAGGTTCGGGGAGAGGGGTACGGCTTCGGTCACTCTTCCTGATGGCAAGTGTCAGATTGACAAAGTCCTCTATGTTTCGGGATTGGCTAACAATTTGCTGTTAGTCACACAAATCCTGGATAGAAATATGGTTGTCAACTTTCGTGTTGAGAATGGAAAGAAGTGTTGTACTATTACCAGGAAGGGTAAGCATATTGCAACAGCTTCATATAAGCACGACTTATTTGCCCTAGATGCTATCTCTACACCACATGTTTCCATGACTGTCTCTACCAAGGAGGCAACTTCCCTATGGCACAAGAGATATGGGCATCTTAGTTCTGGATACTTACTTGAGCTCAGTAAGTATGAGATGGTAAAGGGTCTTCCTTCCCTTTCTGCCACATTGCCAGTGTGCTCGATCGCTTGGCGGGAAAGCGACATAGAGTACCATTTGAGAAGAGCTCAACAAGAGCACGAAAACCTCTGGAGTTAATTCACACCAATCTTTGCGGTCCTTTCACACCCAAAAGTTGTGGAGGGAAGAGGTACTTTCAGTTATTTGTAGATGACTACTCACGAAATATGTGGGTTTTCTTTCTCCAACTAAAATCTGAAGCTTTCGCATTCTTCCAGCAGTTCAAGAAATCCGTTGAGAAGGAGTCAGGAGCTTCTATTAAAACCCTCTGCTCAGATCGAGGGGGGGAGTTTACCTCTAATGAATTTTCTTCATTCTTAGATAAGCATGGAATCAAGAGACAGTTAAAAACTGCCTATACTCCTCAGCAAAATGGAGTTGCTAAGAGAAGGAACCGTTCTATCATGGAAATGGTTCGTTGTATGCTCATAGGAGCTACTCTTGGGCAACAATATTGGGCAGAAGCTGTCACCACTACAGTATATCTATTAAATAGGGAACCCACAAATGCCCTAAAAGGAATGACTCCACAGGAAGCTTGGAGTGGTCAAAAACCCTCCATATCTCATCTACATATTTTCGGATGTCACGCTTTCATGCACATACCGAAAGAGAAAAGGAAGAAGGTAGATGAGAAAACACTGAGATGTATTTTTCTTGGTTATGATGAGCACTCTAAAGGATATCGTTTGATAGATCCTTTGACCAAGAAAATTCATGTCAGCAGAGATTTTGTCTTTGATGAAGCTTTCACATCATAGAGCACATCAAAAGTACACCTAGATCTTGTGGAATCTAAGGAAGAGAAGATTCCTTCGTCAACACAGACAGGAGGTCCTTCTACATCTTCTTCAACACCACTAAAGAAGAATCCAAAATGGTGTACAAATACAATCAGAGATGCAAATTTATCCACTCCTCCCAATTTGAACTTGGATAGACCTCGTACATGCAGTATGGCTCAAAAGGAAAAAGAAGCCAAAGAAACTAGTGAGGTTGATGATCTTTGTCAATATTTTGAGGAACTTTCTGTAACTCCACATACAGAAGCAAAGGATATGGATATTGATGATGATAGGGCGTTCATGTCTACCATAGATGATCTTAAACCTGCATCAGTGCAAGATGCTCTCAGTGAGCCTCAGTGGAAGGCCGCTATGGATACAGAGTATGAGTCTTTGATGAAAAATAAAACTTGGAAGCTTGTTGATTTGCCGCATGGAAAGAAACCCATTGGCTGCAAATGGGTATATAAAGTCAAGTACAAGGCAGATGGAACAATTGATAAGCATAAGGCCCATCTTGTTGCAAAGGGCTATGCTCAAAAGGAAGGCATTGACTACGAGGAAACTTTTGCACCTACTGCTCGGATGACCACAATTTGGGTTATGTGTGCTATGGCAGCACAATATGGGTGGAAATTTCACCAGATGGATGTCAAAAGTGCCTTTCTAAATGGTGATCTCCAAGAAGAAGTCTACATGACTCAGCCAGAAGGATTTGAACCGGAAGGCCAATAGCAGAAGGTTTGCAAATTGGTCAAATCCTTGTATGGTCTGAAACAAGCTCCTCGAGCTTGGTATATAAAAATGGACAATCACCTTATGCAGCATGGATTTAAGAGATGTCCATCAGATGCAAACCTCTATTTTAAGAAACAGGGTTATGAGATAGTGTTGCTTGTACTCTATGTGGATGATCTGCTCATTATAGGGAGTTCAGAAACTATGATCTCTACTGTCAAAAGAAACTTGTGTAAATATTTTGAGATGATAGATCTCGGACTTCTCCATTATTGTCTTGGTCTAGAATTCAGCCAGAAGGAGCACTCCATCAAAGTGTCTCAGAAAAAATATGCCAAGACATTGCTGGAAAAATATCGCATGACTGATTGCAAGCCAATGGCAACTCCGATGGAGAATGGACTTCAGTTATCACGATATGATGATTCACCTCAGGTATATGGTACTCTCTATCGATAGTTGATTGGGAGTCTCATATATCTAACCAATACTAAGCCAGAACTCGTATTTGTTGTCAACTATCTTTCGAGGTTCATGCAGGAGCCTAAGACCACTCATTGGAAAGCAAAAAAACGTGTTCTTCACTATGTCCGTGGTACTATGGAATATGGCCTAGAATACAAGAGGAACAACAAATTCTTCTTGCAAGGATACATGGACTCCGACTATGCCGGATCATTTGATGATCGCAAGTCAACTTCACGGATACATTTTTCATCTGGGATCCGGTCCTGTCTCTTGGCATAGCAAGAAGCAACAGGTGGTTGCTATTTCATCAACAGAGGCAGAGTATCACGCCACACGTGAAGCTGTGTGCGAAGTGATATGGTTGCGTCACATTTTGACAAGTATGGGCCATCCATCAAAATCTCCAATACACTTGTTTTGCGACAATCAGGGTGTTCTGAACCTCGTCAAGAATCCAGTCCATCATGAAAGAACAAAGCACATTGACACACAATGTCATTTCATTCGAGATGAAGTTCTAAAGCACCGAATTCAGCTTCAAGACATTCCCACCGATGCTCAAGTTGCAGACATTTTCACTAAGGCACTTGCACGTGTCAAATTTGAATTGTTTCGCAGCTCTCTTTGTATTGCAAAATGATGTAAGGGGATGTTAGTATAGCTATTAGTTATTACATTACCCAAATAATGTAATAAAGGGGGATGTTAGCATACTTTAATATTTAGCAACTAGTTATTTAGTTGCAGCGACATCCTGTTGAGATGCGCCCATTTCGGGCTAATCCAGGAATGATGTTTATGCCTACAGTGTTATTTAAACTCCCCGGAAATAATACAATACTGTTCATTGTTCTGACATCCTGATGATGGATGCTTATTATTTCTTAATGGCTTATTTTTTGAGTAATTTTTGCAACGATTTATGATTTCTCCTTATCCCATCTAATGAATATCCCGCTTTTCCATAAGTTTTAGTATGCCAAGGACATATTCCTTTAGCCATTTAAGAAAAAAATATTTTTTAACTTCCTCATCCAACTCAATGTTTACTCTTGATCCCACAAACCAGAATCTCTCAAGATAATATTCAATGGATTCATTATATTTTTTATTCATGCAAAACAACTCGACTTTATTATCATAAACTCTAAAATAATATTGGTACCTCTCTAGGAATATATATTTTAATTCATGTTCTCCATCCCATCACTTGCAAACACTTTATCCTAGACCCATGAACCATCTTAAGGTTGTGCCCTTAAGCATATAAGGGAACAATCTTAATTTTTGCTCATAAGTGGTGTAAAAGTAAGCTTGGCACACAATTTTAAATTCAAATGTAAAGACATCAAGATCCTCATGTGGTTCCCAATTAAAGGTAGGAAAAACAACAACAAATACTAGTTTTGGTTTTCTTGTTAGCCTATCTTTAAAATAAGGAATTGAGAAGGCAAAAGTATTTCTCTGTATATCCCCTTTTGGTTTTCTACTTCTCCTTGATAATTAGTCCTTTAAATTTAGTTTCTATTTACTTCCCCTTTTTCACTACCATGATCAAGAATTGGACCAGGGATAAGTTCAAAAAAGAGATATGAAGGATCTATATGATCGTCAAATTCTGGTTTGGGTTGTAGATATGTTTTGGGATCTTGTTCTAGAAATTCAATCAACTTTGATGATGCAGAATTTGTAGATGTTTGGATTTTAGTTCTAGTTTCTTTTATCTCAAAAGTTTTAGAATTCTTACTAAGGTATCTTTGATAATTTCCTTCTGGTTCACTAATTTTAATAAATATTTCCTTTCAATCTCTATGCTTGTTCATGAAAATTTTCAAGTTCTTTGGTTCTTGCAACAAATTTTTATCTTTTTAATATTCCTTGAACAACCTATGGATGTCGTTAATTGGATCGAGTTGTTCATGAGTCATATAATGCTCTTCATTAAATCCAAATTATTTTGTTACTATAAGGACAATAAAAGCCTATTTTAGAATTGGGTTAGGGCTCTCGAACTGTAATTTACAATGCAAGTATTGACACAATTCTCTAAAGTGAACTACTATAGGTGCCCTATGATATATCTTACTATATTCTAGGTTCATTTCCCTATCTTCTATTTTTTCTAGGAAACTATGAATGGTAAAGGAATCCTCAAAATATTAGTCCCATGGGTAGGTGACTAAATTTATTATTGCTCTTCTATCCCCAAGCCACCATTCATAACTCCTTATAAGGTCAAGGTAGGGTGAGTGATAATATGGCCCTAGAATTTTAGCTATGTTTACTCTCTTGATTCTAACTAATTCATTTGATCTATCTTTTATGATATCAAGATGTTTGCACAAGTGTTCCCAATATTTCTTAGATATTTGGTGTCTTTGCTCGAAAAGAAGGTTAACTTCTTGTTCTAATAGTAATTTTCTAAGGTCAATGGATGCAAATTGTTTGATGTAATTTTCTATCATCTAACAATGTTTTTACTTATCCTTTTCTCTTCCTTTTTTTTGGTTCAATTTTTGTTTTGTTTTTTATGGCAATTTAAAGCAATCCTACTGTTGTTAAGACTCAATATGCAATTCAAAACCAATGAATTTATACAACCAACCCTTAACACAGTACGAAAAAATATATTTTTTTTTGTTTCTCGAACAATTCTTACTACCACTAAAACTAGGTTTTATTTTCCAGCCAATTTTGAAATAGTAAGGAAAAGTAAATTTTCTATTCTAAAATAGTTTGTACTACCACTAAAACTAGGTCTAATTTTCCAATCAACTCTAGCATAATAAGGGAAAGTAAAGTTTCTATTTGAAAATAGTTTTTATTGCCACTAAAACTAGGTTTGATTTTCCAACCAATTCTAGCACAATAATGGAAAATACATTTTCTATTCTAAAGAAGTTCTTACTGCCACTAAAACCAAGTCTGATTTTCCAACCAATTCTAACAAAATAAGTAACATGAAATATTGCTTGAAAAGTAAATTTTGTTGGAAATGAAATTTATGAAATAAATGGTTAAATTTTTGTTACTTATTATATTTTAATGAGCATTTCACTATTATTGCGTCACTCAATCACACCTACTTCCTTTTTCCATAGGTCAAAGAACCCAAACCAAAGCAAGCAATAACAACCACCCAATGTTTGTTGAAATAAAAATAGCTAAAATAAAAGGTTAAACTTTTGTTACTTCTTTGATTTTAAGGATGATTTCACTATTATTGTGTCACTCAATCACACCTACTTTTTTTTCATAGGTCAAAGAATCCATACCAAAGCAAGCGATAACAACCACCCAATGCTTGGATTTTTCCAGAAGTGAAAATTGTTGAAATCAAATATTAACTATGAAAGCAGTAAAATGATTCTAACAAAAAAAAACCTAAAAACTTCAAAAAAAGAGGCTTGTTGGGACTTATTGTGCCACTTCGACTCATATGCACACCAAGGACTCGTACCTCTTCCCACATATAATTAAACCTCTCTTCTTGCACAACCAATAGTATTTGATTAAAAATTATGGCACTGCTCTCATCGACAATGGTGCCAAAATATCTAGCTGTAAACTCTACATTTATTTATCAATCTAGGGTGAAAAAATTAAAGGGTAGTAATCCAATAAATTATGTTGAATTGAAAAAAAATGCAATGTATGATTTATATTTAATTAAATGCTTTTTATATTTGTTGATGCGGATCCATGTGCAATATATTGAGTTAACTATCCATTTTTACCTTATAATATATGATGATGCAATTTATTTTAATTGATAAATTAAATTTAATCTATGTACTAACTATTCCTATCCTATTTTAGGGTAAGAGAATAGCGACTAGCTATAGGAGTAGGTGTTGCCTCCTAGAGGATAGTATAAATATTTCTCCTCTAAAATATTTTACTTTAGTAACTAATATGCATTAATATTACTAAACTTATTTTGCTTTATGAATGCATTAAAATACAATAAAAACTACATAAGAAAGTAAATCATAATAAAGCAAATGGCATAGTTACCAAAGACATGATGAAAAGTGTTGTTGCTTAATTGCATGAAATTCAAATGTACAGTATCTTCAAGCATCAGGTCTTCAGTGTAGAAATTGTATATAGAATATCAGAGTGTAAAAATTAGAACATTAGACATTAGAATTATAATATTTTGACATTTCAGCATTAGATCTTTTCAAAGGTCTCCCTTGTACTTTATAATGTCACTTGGACATTCTTAATGAAATTATTCCACATATTTTCCATGTGGCTCTTCTGGATTGATGATTTAGACACTATATTTTCAACAACAAAAGGCTAAACTAATAATAATTTGTGACCAACTTGGACTTTTCACAATACCTAAGGTCCAAGTGGAAAAATAACAAACTAACATAACAAATATTAGAAATTAAATAATCGAATGATGCAACAAATACAACTATTCATATTTCATTCCAGGAAGAGATAAAATCAGCTTGTATCAGAATCTATACATCTTAAAAGCATAATAATTTTACAACTTTATAATAACACATTTATAACAACTTAAATAAATATACAATATCGTGCATAATGCCAACATGTCAGTCAACTGTGCTAACTGTGTATGCCTTGTAATACTACTACATTGTCACTAGACATGGCTTCAACAACACGTTGGACAATTTGACTTAGCCAACCTTCTTTCTATAATGTCTTTCAGTAAACACTTTTTGTAACCATTTTCTATAATTGTATTTTGTAGCATCCGTCCATGCAGCTCCTTAACATGTCATCCTCGTGGTTGGTCTATCCATATCGATTATCTAGTTTGTGTCTTGCCTCATCCTTCTCTATGAAGCTCCTGTATCGTTCTCTTACCAAAACACATAGAAACTTGCACACTTTTGCATAAAATACAAGCATAAATTGCATTTATCATTATGGATAAAATTCATTTATAAATTGCATAAATAAGATAAAATGATCATAAACTACATTTGTTTTCATAAATTTCCAAACAAAAAATGAATTAAACCTGCATAAAATACATGTTATTTTAACACTCATCAATCATTTTGGTATTCTAAGAGCATTATTCTATATATGGATCTCATGTCTATTGGAAGCTTAAATATATGCTTAATTTCATTATCTATTATTCTTAACTTTTTACAATATTATGGTTTATGGTATTTGTAAACATATAAACCATAAGTCTAATGCAAAAAAATACGTGGTATAATTAGATTCTTGAATGTAAAGGAGTAATATTGAATCATTAAAACTCGATGGAATTGTTAGGGATATCCCACTCTTTGGACCAATGCAAGAGGCCTCTTCTCCATTTTTTGGTTTTTTAATCCAAATATGGTCCTAATAATTCCTAGAGCTCCTTAGAAGGTGATCCTTTTTATTATCCTTTCTAGTTTCACTCTTTTGGTGCTAGTTGAGCATGTGGTCGTGGTCCTTTTTTGTTGCGGTTTATTGGTGCCTCTTTGAAAGGTTGGGGGTTTCTTGATTATCTGATATGGAAGGTGGTTTGATAGGCCTTGTTCTCTATGGTGTTGGTTGGTCTTTGGGGAGATAACTTATGCTTACTTGATCACCACAAATGAGGGGTTCTAATTTTATATCCTTGGTTAGTTAGCTAGATGAGGGTTTTTTGGTCTTCTACTTATATAATGTGAGTGGTGGTCTAGTGGGACTTATTATCTATGGTATTGTTTGGTATATGAGGGGAGACCATGTGCTTCTATGATGGTGATGAAGGAAGGGTTATGATGACTACTTACTAGTTCGACACCTTTAAATACCTTTTAATCGTTTTATGTAGGAGGTAGTCTAGTGGGCCTTGTTCTCTACGATGTTGTTTGATCTTTGAGGGGAGACCATGTGCTTCCATGATGGTCATGGAGGAAGAATTTTGATGATGGCTTCCTGGTCAGGTATCTTAGGAGATATTTTACTTGTTTGATGTAGGAGGTAGTCTAGTAGGCCTTGTTCTCTACAGTGTTGTTTGGTCTTTGAGGGGAGACCATGTGCTTTCATGTTGATCATGAAGGAAGAGTTCTACTAATAGCTTCCTGGTTAGGAAGCTCTAGTGGGGGTTGGATAGTATCTTGTTGGTATAATGTAGGAGGTAGTTCGATGGACCTTGTTCATTGTGGTGTTGTTTTAATTTTTAGGGAATATCTTGTGCTTTCATGATGGCCATGGAGGAAGGGTTATGAAGACAACTTCTTGGTTAGATTATTTTCTATGGGAGTTGGAGGTATTTTTGTGGTCTGCATATTTCTTGGATTTCTTTATGTTAAGACTTTTTATTCTCTGTTCTTTTTTAGGAGGTCTTTATGTTTCTATTATGTTTTTTTTTAGGAACACTTTTTTCCTTTTTGGGGTTCTGGTTATCCCTTTTGGTTATGTATTTTTTTGGGCTAAATGGTGTGGGTAGATAATTTTTATTTTATTTTTGAGTGAGTCCTCCCAGTGTTGTTTGAGTTTTAAGTTTTTTTTTTTTCTATTGGCCTGAGGAGTCCTTCTCGAGATGCTTATTTTTATTTTAGGTGGATATCTTTTTCTCAAGATGCTTCTTTATTTATTTGGCTTGGTTGTGCTTCAGGTGAATATCTTTCGAGCAAACCTCAAATCTAGGCAACCAAGGAGTGGAATACCATCGTATTCAAGTAGTTCAACTTTATTTGTTGATCAGTGGTACCTCTTATATTGAGATGTTTCTCCTGGATGAGAAACTATGTTTTCAATTTTAAATTTGTGAGAAGGAATCTTTGTTTTAACCTTTAAAATAGAGATTTTTAATTTTGTGAGTAAGAATATATGTTTTATTTTTTGTTGTTCAAGATGGGAAACCCTTTTTAAATTCTAATTTTTTCAACCTAGTTTGAATCTTTAGGCCCTTATGGTGGTTTTTCTATAGAAAGACCCTCTTTTTAGAGGGCTTATTTTCTCTCGAGTTTGTCTTTGTAAGGTTTGGTGGTGTCCTCCATTTTTATCATTCTTTTTTCTCTCTAGGGGACTCTCTTTTAGGATTCTCTTTAAGAATCCTTTTTCTTTTGTAAAAGGTTTAGGGTTTCTATCAAAACCCCTTCCTTAAACCAATAAGATAAAACATATAAACCATAAGACCATTCTTCATCATCCTCCATAGATTTTTTATCTAACATTGGATTTTAAAAGTGACATGACATCATTAGTTGGTAATACTAGTAACTCAGTCCAACCTAATTCTTCTTCATCCTTAAAAATATCCATACTATTAAAACTATCCTTCTAACATAACTAAGTCAAAAATATGTAAAGATCCCTTATCTTGAGGTCATTTGGCATTAATTCCAAATTATTTTTTAAAAATTACTCCACTTTTATATATAATAGTTCTGCTTATATATTCCAAGCATGTATACAATCTAACAATGTACCAACATATTGTATCTCTTTTATTTTGAGAAGAACATAAGTTTCTTCCCTTAGATTCAGTAGAGTCACCATTTGACAAATATGGTACTCTCATCTCTCTTCCTCCATTCTAACCTCATTTAGAATCATTGAGAGAAGCTCACTTAGGTTTATCAATCCCATAATATATTTAAATTGCAACCAATATCTTGATCCTCTAAGGAAAAAAAAATTGTAATAAACAACTTTGCTTAGCTACTTTGTTGATCATCACTTGTAATATATCAAAATGAATTTATTCATGCCATTAAATCATCAAGCAGAGTTGTGTTGGTTAGAAATTAATTGTTTTTATTTGAAAATATTATTCTCTTAAATAGTAGGCATAAACATCAAATGGCATGAGCTCAATTAGTTAAATTTATTAACTTTCAAGAAGGAGACACAAGTTTGAATCTTTCAAAGCAATATATGCATAGTTTCCAAGATATTATATTACCACTATGTGATCATGATGTAATATGGGTGAGGTCCACTTCAATTCTATATAACCAATTTAAAAAAATAGCAAACATAAAACAGTAAAGGTGCCCTACATTAGGGTATTTTTTTGCACAATCTATAACCATCTCTAACTTTGACTACAATTGCTACTCTCTTAGTTCCTTGTTAGTGTTTAGTTTTTGAATTTCTTGATTTATATATTCCTTAAAATCATCCTCTTGTATCACTTATGGCATGAATATTTTACTATTATTATTTTTATAACACAAACCTAGGTTAACATGTTGATGCTTTTGATATGTTTCTTAAACTATTTGAGTTCCATTCTATGATTTTCTATTTCATGCTCATTCTTGATGTAGCTCATCATACTTTCTAACCTTAAGATTTAATTCATTCATTACCTTCAAATTTATCTAAGGGTCTATGAAATATTGTTGTAATATTATGATAAGGTCATTAATTATATGTTAATTTGGTAGATATTCCATCAACTATTTTAAATATTTACCTTTTTCTATCAGTTGACCAATGCAATGTTTTCTTCTCACAAATAATTGATTGTTTCTTTTTCTTATTTATTATCTCATGCAATTTATTAACCTTCTGTGTATCCTTGTCAATTTCTATAATATTTGAATTTTCATAATATATATGTTCTAGTATATTAACCAACCATTTTGCATCGTCATTAATGAGACTACTTTAGATTGGGTATTTATTTACTACAAGATCAACATCCTTCATCTCTTCATCTTCAAACTATGTTGTCTATATACTATTTTCTCCCTTTAATTATTGATCAAGTCTACCATCATTTATATAGCACTAAGTTTCTTCACTTCATCATCCTTATATTTTTTCCATTTAGAAAAATTGTTGTCTATTTCAATGTGCATGATTTCATACAAGTTGATCATTTCATTGTATTTTTATGCAACCAATATACATAAAATATGTAAAAAAAAATGTGAATATGGTTCATTTGAAAAATTAGTTTTTTGTGCCTTTTTTAAGCTCCTTCATCAATGATTGAATATTTTTAGTAGACAATCCTTACTTCCCCTCTTTCTTATTCTCCTATTCCTCTCCTAACAACTTTATGCATAGATATTTGAATGCTTGCAAATTAAATCTCTTGTTTAGTGGATAGAACCCCTTGTCAAGCACATTTAGGTTCTTTGCAATGATATTCATACTTACAATAATTAATATATCATTCACTTTTGTATGGTCATTTTCATTATTCCTTGCTAACTACTCTACAAAATCAAGGTGGTAGTCAAATGTGTGTGCACATATAATATTAACCATATTATTTCAACAACCTTTTGATATCCTTATTTTTCCAAATAATTTCTCTCTATTTTGTTTTATTATCCATTATGAATTTAGTATGTGATTGCTTTGTTTTTATTCTTTAATTATTTGTTATTCTTACAATTTTTTTTGTTAAACATAAAAATTAAAAAAGGGTAATAAGAAATAATAGTATTAAACAAATAATAGTATCAACGATACCTTAAGACTTAATAATATTATATTTGATCCCTAATTTAATAGGGTTGATAATATCATAATCCCCTTATTTGTTTATATAAGGGTACAATATAATTTAGCTGAATCAATGGTTAGCCTATAATTTCAAAGATCTTAAATATTCCACTGGAGGCATAATTTGGCCTAGCGGTCGATTACGCTTTCTCTACTTTGACTTGTGGAATTATATCCCAAAATAGAAAACGAACATCTAATACTTCTAAAGAGGTTTTATTACAAGGTCAACAACTTTTTAATAAAATTTAAGCATTGAATGACATATAACCCATATACCATGGCTAACAAGGGCCCTCGAAAGCATTATGGTTTAGTGATATGTAATTCAAAGAACCATGACACGTCTCAATGCATGTACACGATCTGTAGTAGTTGTATGGTTGGGTTGTGGAGTAGCCAAATATAATGGTCTTTCGAGCACATGTTAGGTCTTTCTCGACATATCATATGAGTATGGAGTCTAAGTTTCCATAACTTGTCATCTATCCTAGTGTGGAGTTTGTGTGGCTCATTCCTAAGAAGTTCAACGATATTTGATATTTTCCTTCCTGAATAAGGGTTTGGCATTTTTCTAGTTAGCATCTAAATTTGCTACATGTTTCTAGCATAGACCATTGCGACAAGGAAAATGGTGATCCTAGCTATGATTAAATCGAATCACCAATAATAATTTAGGTCTAAACTATGGGATATATTAGGTTATTCACATCTTAACTCCTTGTAGGATATATGGCTAACAATGTGGTCTATCTAAAAGCTTGCATGGTCAGGTTTGTAGTCACCATGGAAGCTCCACCAAACTTTGAAACCCCAAACTAAATCTAGGGAAAATTTTAGTTTTTCATGGAATTCTTAAAACCTATAGAATTTATATTGCATTTGCTACTATCAAGGAGGGTGTGCTACCATCAATTTTGGATAGCTTGGTCACTCGATTTCATCTAACTTATTTATACTATGAGGAGGCTACAAAGTTCTCCGAGATAGTGGATGGAACTCAAATGAGGATGAGCAGGTTACTTGTCTTGGTGAAACTTGGATGACCCGAGTCACCACATGGAGAGGGTTCGCTTTATTTTAAACTAATGATTGAACAAGCGATAACCAAGAGTGATTTCTTGTAGATACATAACAACACATATCATTCACGTAAGTTTTTATGAAATAGAAGTTCCACTACCCTTCATCATCATATCTCACATCATAGTCCGATGACAATTAGCCTTAGATAGGCAAGGGGAGAATTTATAAACTTATGGAATTCTATGATGGTAGTCCCCATAATCCAAAATTTGGACATAGTTAGAGGGCGAATGGAGAGGATAGACGAGGCTTTGGACATAGTGACCAAGGAAGGTCTTAATTATTACTTTCTTCTTAACATAAATTTGGGCTTCCTCTTACCAGATGTCCAATAATAAAATGTCCATCAATGTCTAGGCATTCACATAGTAGAATTTTCATCTGTAAGAGATAGATGGTCTTATATCAAGGAAATCCCACTTTCCTCTTCTCGAAGTTTGGCAATGTCAAGTTGTTATTTTGGCCAACAATCACATTGATGTAAAAATACTTCTTGGATTGCAAATCCAGCAGAGATAGTCCTACTCTATAAATACTCACAACACATACCCTAATTTAATAGGTGATCTTCCCTTTGTCTCAACTGGAAGCACTCATTGATCCCATTGTCGAGCCATTCATGATAGATGCATGCTATACATAGTATGCACTAGTTATTATCATAATTAATGAGGTTAATAATACCATGAAAGGGCATCAAACACCATCTATGATAGAAACATGCTATACGTAGTATGCACCAGTTATTATCGTAGTTAATGAGATTAACGATGCCATGAAAGGGCATCAAACTAAATATCATGGTCATCATGGTTCCCTTGATTACCATTATGAAAACAAATTCAGATTTTCACGAGATTAGGAATAGCCAAAGTTTCTACTAGCTAGTGTAAGTTTGTATTGCTAAATCGATTCTATTTGCAATTTGGGGATAAACTCAAGATATGTTCTCCTATGTGTAAATTTTGATAGGACATGAAGCTTACCCAATAACCTTTAACATATTTTAAGTGGAAAGTAACCCTTCATCTAATAAAATTATAATAAGCTTTAACAAATCCCATAAGCTTTATCAAAATTTCACATCTTCTATATATATATATATATATATATATATATATATATATTATACAAGTTGTATTAGTTTAATTTTCAGGAAGGCGTTATAGATAAACTTGATTACAAGCATTCACAGGCAGTTTTAAGAGGATTAACAACCATCAAATAATTAGTTAAGTTAAACCATTACAGATATTCTTGTTCAATATTTGACTAAGGAGTAAGAAGTATCCAAACTGAGCCATTTCTTCTAAACTTCTAAGTGGTCTCTTCTTATCCTTCCTCCTTTGCTTACTCCTTCAAATCCTCCACACTTGCCTCTTACTATGACTAGGAAATATTTCAAGCTTTCTATTTTCTGATCCACCCAAGGTGGAGAGCATACTCCCTAGGCAACAAGACTTCCTCCCCTTTCTTCTCAGTAGGCTTCCTATTTATAGATGTACATTATCCCAAAATGCAATATTCTCTCTATTAAACAACCCTTCCACTAATGCAGGGTAAATATAGTTTAATAATACTAAATCCTAAGTGGAAATAAAGGTTGAATAGATTTAATCTCCACTAAGGACAATGGTGCAGGCATTATTAGATTCTCTTGTTTAAATATTATATGCCCCTTTGAGTGGACAAATAGCCCATCCACTATGGATTTAAAATAACACCACCTTTCCTTAAATGCATGACACCTACGGGGTACTATAATTAGGATATTATTAACCCCATTCATGGAGCATTAATCCATTTTAGTCTAGTCAAATTGAACACTTTTAGGTGATGATAATTCCACCTAATTAATTCCCAGAGTTATTAGACTTATTAATCATGATTAAATAATAAACCTTTCAAAATTTATTAATTAGGGTTTTGTAATAATATTTAGGGTTAACAACTCCTTAGATGGGTATTAATTGATCCCCATGATCAATTACTATACCTTGAAAGGGTTTAAGGGAAACAGGTTGTGATATACACCCCCCTGAGAATAACACAGTCCTCTGTGTTTCTTGCTATTTTTAATCGGTTTAATGCATCAAGGGAATATAGCTAATAATAATTATTTACAAAATGATTAGAATCATCAACATTTTCCTTGTTTCTAGTATCTCGTTCCTGATGGTAAGTAATGCCTTCCATCCACGAATGTACCTGGTCTTGCAAGAGTACAAAACATCAACAATACCATATTATTATAGCAATGAAACATCTATATTGCATAAATAATAAGTATTGAAATATCTTTAATACATGAAATTTTCATTTAATAATTAGATTCTTGAAACATCTTTCAGTTTAAATTCACTACATTAGTTTCTTGTAGTTAAAGAATTTCAAGTTATTCTCATAGAGAAAGTCTAAAATTTATTTTCCTTTGGGCAATATCTCAAGCATATGCAGGCTATAACCCTCATGTACATTTGAGCTACAACTCAAAATATGAGAACTTTGTTTGAAATCCAACTCAAACATGAGTTTAAGTAGTCACAAGTACTTTAAATAATAATTTCTTTCATAATTTCATCTTAATGAAAGACTATGTAGAGCAAAGCATATAAATCATGACATCAAATATTATCTATACATCATCCATTGAATCATATCATTAGATTAGATGTCAATATATTGTCATAAATATTTACTTTAGGATATTAATACATCCTAGAGTTCACTATGGCAAACCTATTTGCCATTACCAGTGCATCACCCTTGATGCCCTCTGGTATACATCCTTAGTGAACATAAAATCATGGAGACGTCTCATACCTTCTCCAGAATGGACTTCAATCTATTATTCAATTATTAAGTAAGTTCACATTTATAATTTACAAAAATAGACCAAAATAATTTTATAAGTCATATACATTTACTGATTATATTAATAAACTATTCTGAGTTTCATAATAAAAACTTTAAACTATTTAAGTTCATTTAGTATGAACATACAATATTCATTTTCTATTTCTATCATGAAAACAACATTTATTTTTCTGCAAATATAAGTGTACAAAATATGCATATTGCCAAATTCCATACTACACATTATATAGTTCCCAAAGTAGTGGTTTCAGATCTCAAGGTTATTGCTCCTTAGATCTTTCACCAGGATGAGCTACACCTACATTACTAGTTTGGGAAATTGCTAGAGGAATTGCTTGAGAAGTGGTTTGAGTTATATTCTGGGTTGTTGCATGAGTTGCATGAGTTGTACTTCCATGTTCACGTTGTATGACCATAGTTGGTTGTGATGGTAGAAGTACACCATGGCTAATGAGTGCATTAAAACAATAAGTTAAAAATGCCATTTTGTAGTCATCTCTTGCTTGTTGAAACTGTGCACTCTACACTTGTAAGGTTGCTATTGTTGTATGCATTTGTATTAACTCTAGCCGAAGTCTCTCCTTATCTAAAACTATAGCTTTTTTCTTAGTCTCCAACTTAAATATTTGTTGTACCCATTGGTCTACTAATTTTAACTATTGGGACTCTAATAGTCAAATTCATTCCTTTAGCACTTCCATTTTGTGTTGCACTTTTCTCAAGATTTCCTCTCCTTCTAAGTTGGATGGACTTACCCCTATATCCATCCTTTGGCGTACACACATTTTAGAAGATTCTTCCTCTTCAAAATATTCTTCTTGGCGTTGTCGATGTGCAGTCCACCAAATATCAAAGTTCTATGTTATACCCGCATCATCCTCCTCTGGTGTCCATATAGCCTCATCTGGTTCAAGGGCTAATGGTTCCATTTGTGGAGGTATTACTACTTTTCACCCATTTTGAGTATAAACCTTAGATGGGTCTAGTATCCATTGCTTAATACTGAACTATCGCAATACCCGAGTATACTAAAAATATTTGTATTGCATACTTGTACATCCAATCAACCACCTTGCTAATCTCACTTGAGTGATTTGTACTCCATATTTTGCCCACCTTGGGCCCTCTCTCCAAGGTCTCCAAATAACATCTCAGGAGTGTAGACTCTCCAAAATAGAGCGAAATCACTCTCTATATCTTTCAAGTGGTATGTGACTAGACCGCTCCTTGTCTTGTTTCCATATTAACGCATAGGGTAACTCTGGACCTATAATTTTGTGTACATCATAAGGTAACACTTGGGGTCTTGCTATCACTATGTGTTCTCATGCCTATATTTGTAGCAGAGTACTACAACTCAATTTGGTTTTTGTCATTGTTCATAATTCGAACAACTCTCTATAGGTTTGAGCCAATAATGTTGGTGCCCATGCATATACAATTGGTTCTTCAACTAAATCTTGTACTATTCCCAATAAATTCTATGGAAACCGTGCACCTCTTGATTTAGGTAAAACAATGCTCGATAAGAGCTCCATTACTATAGCATGTCTATGTATCAAAATACCCTTAGCATAGTGTAGTTCATAATCTATACGACCTATGTCGGTGTTCACACTTCTCCATTACATTCTAAATACTCTTTATAGAACATACCTATTTTTTTTTTTGTTAAAAACTGTCACTGTATGACCTTCTATTGGTATTCGGTATATCTTGTATGTGTCTTCTAGTGTGATAGTCATTTCTTGAGTGGGTAATTGAAATATCCATCTATTGGGATCCCATATTTCAACTAAGGCTTAAAAATAGCATCCATATATAGATATTGGTTCCAAACAGGTAACTGTTGGTCATCAAATCCGCACAAGAAAGGACTTTCGGTGGGTTTGCGCGCCCTGGACCTGCGACCAACATTGAAAGGCCGAGGGGAAGAGATGCCCCTCGTGCCAATCTTCGAAGAAAGGCCGGCTCCTATACTAATCTACTTTTGGGGTTTGAGACAAGAGTGCAGGAAAGAAATAAACAGAGTAAGGGTTAGGAAAAGAAATAAAAAAGGGTAAGGGTTAGAGAAAGAAATAAAAAGAGTAAGGGTTAGAAGATGATGATTTAAGGTGGGAGAGAACAGGAAGCACGATTACTCGCTAACAACTCGAATAGCAACAAGAAATACCAAGAATAACATGAAAGAAATGAAATGCCGAACTTCCTATGTATCCTCTGGACGGGTTCGCAGGGTTCTCCTTTCTCTCTCGCTGGAATTCGGGATTCAGAGTAACAACGATTGAGATAAGGGAATAACAGAAACCTCGATCCACCAGGCAGCATAAAGGAAAGCGACAAGGCATTTTTCCTCTCCTATGTATCCTTCAGGGCGAATTTTAGGGGTTCAGTCCCCGATCGCACACCGGATTCAGGATTCAGAGTCTCAGTACGCGAACGAGAAAAGACAAAAGAATTAAGCACAGAAGGCAGCATAAAAGAGAGAAATAGAGCACAAAAGGTCTTTAGTATTAAACGCAGGACATCAAGTTATAGCAACTTTCTAGCAGAAAGTTCCCCCCCTTTTTACATTACATGCCTGGGTTTTTATAGAGGACCCGACCCTCTGAGTCATTATTACAAAAAACGGTGGAGTACACCCTCGGGCCCTGAGAAATCGGCGCCTCGCTGCTGCTGCGAATGATCTCTCAAATCGGCTGCCAAAACTGGCAACTGTGACCGGGTCAACCATGGAAACATTCATTTAATGCGCCGCCCGAGTGTCCCTGGCTTCTGGATGCTGTGCTTGAGTGATCGTTACGCCCGTCGGGTTTTACTTCGAGGACTGTTACGTCCCTTTCGTTTGCCAAAAATGGTCAGCGGACTTATC
This sequence comes from Wollemia nobilis, assembly GCA_028583015.1. NCBI lineage: Eukaryota > Viridiplantae > Streptophyta > Pinopsida > Araucariales > Araucariaceae > Wollemia > Wollemia nobilis. Next base: position 7,658,040 of record JAQPPZ010017086.1, read on the forward strand.
GGGCAAGAAAGGGGGTATTTATAAGGGGCCTTCGATCACCTTGGGAAGCTGCCCGCCTTGGAACGTGGGCCCAAAAAGTGCTTCGCTACATATCCGCCTCGCCAAAGCCTTGGGCCGAAGTAGATTCTCCTTGATTTGTTCTTCGCAAAATAATGCTTCGTAGAAACTACTTCGGGGATGTCGAGTGCCGAGCGGATTCCATCTTTGAAATGGGGCTCTTTGTCCTTTGCTGGCGAAACTGCTTCGGCTGGAAAATGTTTCGGCCCGATTCTTTCTCAAAACTGTGGTTCGGGGAATATCCTCCCGAAGCACTTCTCTATTTTTGAAACATTGTCATTTTGCTTCGGGCACCACTGCTTCGGGTGAAAACTGGCCGAAGTAGGTGTCAGAAATACTTCGGGCCCGAAGTAGTTTCCTTACCTTAGCTGATTTGGATTATGCTCTCCTCCTTCGGCGAAGTCGTTTGGATGCTGCTTCGCAAAACTTCCGCCCGAAGCGGTTGCTGAAAATGCTTCGGGTGCGAAGCGTTATCTTTGTATTTTCTTCGGCGATATTACTTCGCAAGGTTTTCGCCCGAAGTGGTGATTTGAAGTGCTTCGGGCCCGAAGCTCTTTTCACATTCTCCTTCTTTTCTTTCGAGTGAAGCTATTTTCCTTGGCTCTGTTTGGTAGCGAAGCTCTTTCTTCTTCATTTTATAAAAGGGGCGATAGGGAGAGTCAAAATTGCTGTAACTTAAAATAAAAGAAAAACTTTCAACAAGGAAATATTATACAAAATTCTACTATTCTTCTACCCCTTGTATAATGTGACAAAAAGTGTCAACATTCTTGGCGGCTCGCGGGGTGACGAGCTCGTCTCGGCAAAAGAACCCTTTAGTCCTGATCCATTGGGCTGCAGAGTCATTGGTCTTCCCCAGACCCTGCTTCTGCGGTTTGTCCCTCTTCTTGTTCCTCTTCTCCTTCTTCTTCTTCTTCTTCCTCTGGCATGGCTTCTGGCTGAGGCGATGGTTCGAGGCGATCACGGATGCGCTTCATCATTCTTCGGACATGAGTCCAGGCACTCTTTTGGAATGGTTCTTGATCTTGTAATGCCTTAACCAAAACGCGAAACCGATCAATTTGCCCGATGTCAGCATGTTTGGCCCTGATGAATAAATCATTTAGGCATGCTACCATCTTGCAGTATCTCAAGATGAAGTCTGTCACCTGCCCTTCTGAGATTGGCTCCTCCCACCCATCTATCTCCGAGACATCGCCCTCGAACTGGAGCCAGACTGGTTTGAGGTCATCTTTAGTCAGAAGGTTCCCATCATCGTCCGTGAAACTCGGGAAACCCAAGGAAGAAAGGTCCTAAAAATAATTCATTGAGGCACGCTGCTCATTGTCAAAAATGTCCTGGAGGCTTCTCGCCTTCTGAGCTTTTCGCACCTTGGAGAAGAAGGCGCGAACCGTGGCCTGAGCCGTGGACCAATCCCTAGCCGTCCGAGTCATTGCAGTGACCTGCAAGTCTTGATATCTAGCATTCTGGACGTCGAAGGCTAGCTTGAGTCGGCGCCTGGCTTTCTGCGTGACTTCATCAATGATTGGCCCTCCTTCGGCAATAGCGTCTGGGCCTCGGTGATAAAGGTTAATATTGTGAGAGCACTGGAACACCGAGACATAAAATTTTTGAGCAAATGGGCATGAATCTCCTTAATTCTGCTCCTGTCAAACATCGTTGGATCTTCCTTTTGCATACAATTGGAGCTTGCATTTGTGCAATTTTGCTTTCAAGCTCTTTGGCCTTTAGATCACTCTCGGCTTGTCTTTGTGCTTGGCTCTCTTGACATACTAGAGCTGTTGAACTTGCTGCTTTAGGTCGAGCGTCTCCTTCTTCATCAATTTGCATTGCTCCTCAGCCTCTGCTAATTTGGAGCGGACCTTTGCCAGGTTTTCCTCTAGCTTGACATTGGCGGCCTCGGCTTCAAACCTGCGTTGGTTAGCAATGGTTGCATGTGCCCGAAAAGTCTCGATTCGAACATGCATAGAGGCCGATTCATCATCAACATTCAGGTGTTCCAGGTCCTTAGGTGTCTCTTGATAATCGTAGTCTGCTGGAGTCATTTCATCCAGAGGCTTTTGTACCTTGGGGACCTTCTTGATTTTATGCACCTTTTCGGCCTCTAAATAAAAAATGGTGCATTTTTCAACTGATGTCGTCGAGCGCCCTCTTCTTTTCCTTGCCTCCCTTAGTATTTGCTCAGTGTTTTGCCATGCTTGGAATAGCTTCTCGGCAAGGGGGCGGTCCTTAATTAAGGACATCTCTGATTTAGACAAGGCTAGATCTCCAGCCGAGGGAGTAAACAAATATAAAGAATGTGCGGGGGATGCCTCACCAGAAGGCTCGATGACAGACGTGGTGGGACTTGGCATTGAAGTGGGACCCCTGTCTCTGCTAATGACCAGGGGAATGGTAGTGTGGAAGGGTGAAGTAGGGTCAATGGTCTTACCCCCGTCATGATCGTGGGATGAGGCCGGACCAGCGATAGGTGACGTGTGATGGGGTGATGGGCTATGCAGGGGAGACTGGTGAGAACTCTCAGCTGGGGTTACGGCAAAAATGTGTGAGGCTAGGGCAAGGGGTGGAGAATGCGTACCTGCGTGCCCTCCTGGCATTGTGGCAGTGGTGACTTTTGGTGCAGCCGCATCTTGTTCTTTCTCGGTTTTGGCACTCGATAGGGCTGCGACCTCGACACTTGCTTTGGATGGGTCTGATATCGGTCGCCCAGTGGAGGGGCTTACAAATCCTGTGCGAGGTCGCTTTGGGTGTTTTGGGGGCACCAGGGTCTGTTCTTGCTTTTTCCTTTTCCTCCTCACCAGCGGCTATTCTGACCCTTCAGTGCTCGAGTCGTGGCCTCCTACAGGCCCCTGAGGTGATCTTGGAGGTGTAGCTTGGGCCTTCTCCTCTCTTTCCTTTCCCGAAGTAGTATCATCTCTTTTTGGGCTTTCGCCCGAGCCTGGGATAGCTGGAGGGATGAGGGTGGCGAAGGACAAAGGCTTCCACTTTCCAGCGTTGGCTTCATAAATTTTTGTGAAGTCCTTGTCCGTTGCCAAGAATCCATAAGAGTTCATTTTCTGTCGGTGGACCCTCATTATCCACCATTCTCTCAGCTGAGCCGCGTCCCAATCCTTTACTCCTTCCTTCAAGTCATCTTTCGCTTTCTTCCAGAAGGTGGAGTTGGGGCTCGGGAGTGAATGCCGATCTGGGTCATATGCGACCTCCATTGGGTAGAATTCGTGCCAGGGAGGCAAGGCTTCCATCCTCTCCAGATGCCACTCCAGATCCTCTCCCCGAGGATTATTTCTTTGTTTCACAATTTCTGGATAGGGGCAAACATGGAAGCTCTTGACCCGTATATGGTCCCTCATCACTCCCAAAGGATCATAAAGCCATTGCTGGGGAATTTGGAGTAGGCCAAACTTGGCAAGCTTCTCTTCCAAGAAGACGTTCTGATTTAGGGTGAACACTTCGATAACTCCTATCCTGAGAGGGAAGTCACAAGTGTGGGCCCATTTTCGACCCTTGCCGTAGATGGCATTAGTTGCATCGCTCTGCCTAGCGACTTCCAACGTGAATTGATACTCGGAGGGGTAAACTGGCAGTATGAAGGGCTTCCCTATGAAGCCGAAGATGCGAATCACCAGCCCCTGCGTTAGTCAAAAAATGTCTCCCCTCTTCTCCCGGACCACTTTGTTTCTCAAGCCAAGGGGAACTCGCGGGGAGGATCCTGCCAACATACGCATGGCGGGTCCCAAGAATTGCTGATTAAAGGGATAGTAGGACTCTGATCTCAACAGTAGGGGAGTCCACTGATATACGGGCAAAGGACTTCCATCCTTGCCACTTGCCGTAATGGCAACATGAGGAAAACTATTATGTACATGAAAGAAAAGTAACCAAACAAGAAAGGAGCAGGGCGCGAAGCATTGGCTGGTCCCAACATTCTTCATGCTGGTGAGTTGCGCATGTAAGCCCCTGGCCACCCATTCTGCCCAGTCGACAAAGACTGGGTTGGAACCAGGTCTCGAAGTATCGGGGGCATTGAACTCCCCTCTAGAAATGCATTCGGCCAGGGACACCTGCCATGGGTATACCGAAGCATCGGTAGATAGGCCTGCCACCCATGCAATGATGGAGAAGAGGTCGGCATTTTTGAAGGCCTCCAAGGGAAGGGGCATTTGGGGCAGTTTGCCCGAAGGAAGCCCGCTTTTGAGGCTCTGCTACAAAAAATTGATCATGTAGCCAGCAGACGTGAACCTCTCCGTTTGTTCGCTCAAAATGATGTTGCGAACCATACATCCCTCGGGTGGGCCCTGCTGTGGCGCAAAAGCTGCCTGTACATCTTCTTTCAAAATTGAAAATAACTTCTGGCCAGATGTGTCTAACACCTGTCTGGTGGCGGGCTGGTAATTCTGCACGATGGCATTGATCAGCTCAGGGCAATGGTGCATGGGGGGCGTCAGATACCAGTATATCTGGGAGTAGTAGGTTGTAGCTCGTATGCTCTCTGTCGGGAGCCTGCTTCTCATGAGCTCGATGGTGCTCCTGAGTTCAGCTACGCTCCTGGACAGCTCTGTATCCCTGATTCTTTCCCACCTATCGACTGGTGGTTCTAGAGGTTGCTCGTCCTCAAGATCCTCCCTTTCTTCCAAGACGCGTTTATCTGGGCGGAGGCCCGAATCAACGGGCTTTGGCTTCGGCCTTTTCTCATGGCCTTTTACCTTTGGCTTCTCAGGGGCCAATACTTCTGGCTCTTTTCCCTTTTCCTTGGAACTTTCCTTGCCCATAGTTGATGTTTAGGGCAACGGGATTTATAGTATGAAGTGGAAAAAATTTGCAGGTTGGCAGTGAGGTCTGTATGAGTCGTTGAATGAGTAATCCTCTCGGCTGCTTGGAGTCTACGTTATATAGCCGCCAAAGACAACTACCCACATTTATGGCCTATGCCACAATTAATCCTGCACTTCTCACCTGAGAGATCATCGGTTCATCGGATTGGCCCCACGGTGGCGTAGTACATAGGGCCATGCGTTATGATGATTACGGCTACTTTGGGAACGCAGTCGGCCACCACCTGGTACCTGGGGGCAGACTTTTCTCTCAGCCGAATCCCCTGAGGATGTACCCGATGCCTTTTCATTTAACTCACCTATTTTGGATGCCTTTTGAAGGCGGCTGTCGGCACGCTCCTCTAGGCACGCAATAAATGCTTCTGCCTTGTGCATCTTTGGGTCAGCGAAGCCGAAATCGGAGCTGACATACTTCACGGTGAACCTTTCCCCTTTATGCTTCAGGCCCGAAGCTTGTTTCCCTTTTAAAGCTCGCTCACTCTCCTTAGGCGAGCATCTTTCATACCTTAGTCGGGACCCTGCTCGGCTAATCGTACTTCGCTGCGAACCACTTTGCATCCACTACTTCACAAGCCAAGTTCCCGAAGGAGTTTTTTTTTATAGAGTTGCCAAAGTAAAACTCGACCTGAGCTTTTGAGCAACATTTTATTTATCAGCCGAACTATTTACACTATTCACAAGCTTGCGGCATAATTGGCATGCCGCTACTATAGATTCACTTCAGGTGATTATCCGGTAAACCTGCAGTGACCCGACCAGATCAGATTGAACTTTAGCAGATCCTTGAAGTTCTGGACCCTTCCCGAAGTTGTCCATGCTGCGAACAGGAAGCAACGCAACCGATTTTCATTTTTGCTAGTGCCCAGATTATTGGCGAAGAAGTTCGCCACTTGAAAGCCTTCTTGGGGCATCGGTCTTAGGGATAGCTGGAACCAATACTAGACCCAATGCCAGAATTCTGTAGATTCTTCGAAATAAAGGTCGGGTACAGGTTCTTCCATCCCACTGATATGGTAACAAGGTTCCTCCGACGAAGAGTAGTCCTCCAGAATCCCTTCGGGCTCATCCTCTGAATCGGACAGGCTTGATGAGCTTTGGCTGAACACTTGCATGCCATCTCTTGGGATACAAAAAGGGTGCAAAAATGTGCCCTCTTTGTTCTCGGGTTCTACCACTCGAGTCTGCTTCTCTCCTCGGTTCACCTCTTGATGGAGATCGCGAGCAGCCATGTTGTTCATTAGGTGGGCCGTGCTTGCGTACTCCCATTGTTGGGCTAGTATGAGGTCTGCCTCCTGAGCTCCAAATGATTGCATCTCAGGCCTCGGCTCAGTGTGAGGAATGCCCCATGATGAGTACTGCGTTGGCCGGACAGGAGCAGTAATTATCGGAGGAAGCGACGGAGTTTCTCTCCACTGCCACTTTCCCGATAGGAGCAGAAGCCGTTTTGCTCGTATTGCCTCCTCAAATATTTGAGGGAACCTTCGTTCCCTTGATTGCAGTAGAATGAGGCTTACGTCCGGGTGGAAGGCCCGAACATAGAAGAGATGGGCTTGGGCGGGCGTCGGTTGGATCTCCAGTGGGATTCTCTTCCAACTTCTGCAGAATCGGACATTGAAGTCCGTGATACCCTCCGAAGGTGCTCTCTTGATGGTGGAGAGGTATGCGAAGAGATGGAAGGGGTCCTGAGAGCCATCGAACGTTTCGATCAATGCCCCCGCTAAGTCATCCCATGAGCAGATGCTTTTGGGCCTGAGCAATCTGTACCACCGCAGCGCCCTTCCTTCCAGAGATAGAACAAGAAGTCTGATCATGACATCTTCATGGATAATGTCATGGAGGGTCGCTAAATCGACAACATCTTCAAGGTGCTCTCGGGCCATTCCCGCGGTGCCGCTGTATTTTGTCAATGATTTCAAAGCACTTTTGGGAATCTCGTGGTAGCTTTGGATATTCAGGGGGCCTGGATCGTTCCAGCTAGGAAAGCTTCTCCTAGCCATTACGACAGCAGCCTATGGAAATCACGGTTGTCGCCGCTGAGTCGGAGTCGTTAGGTGGACATTCTTTCTCCGCTTATGAGGTCAAGGCTGCTCACCGAACCTTGATTCCTCCGGGATATCTTCTTTCAGATTTGAAAGGCGCCTACGACCAAGAAATCTGGATCTTCGGCTCAACTGAGTCGCCAGGTGATTTTATCAGATGAAGACAGGCCAGAGATTCACCGAACTCGGACCTTCTTAAGACACGGGGAGTCCTGGTTACGAAAACCAGGTTTAGGCACTGGTCTTCACGACTTTAGAGATTCTCGGGTAAAACAGAGTCGCCAGATGCTAAGAGTCTTTTAGTAATGAGAGCATCGATTCTCACTACTACTCAGAAGATGAGACTGACCGGATCTCACCGGGAACTTGTTAGAACTACTGGCTCCGGTGAAGACGGGCTAGAAATTTTCTCAAATATGGGACCTTGGGTCCCATCGGGCGTGCCAGAAACTGTTGGTCATCAAATCCGCACAGGAAAGGACTTTCGGTGGGTTTGCGCGCCCTGGACCTGCGACCAACATTGAAAGGCCGAGGGGAAGAGATGCCCCTCGTGCCAATCTCCGGAGAAAGGCCGGCTCCTATACTAATCTACTTTTGGGGTTTGAGACAAGAGTGCAGGAAAGAAATAAACAGAGTAAGGGTTAGGAAAAGAAATAAAAAGGGTAAGGGTTAGAGAAAGAAATAAAAAGAGTAAGGGTTAGAAGATGATGATTTAAGGTGGGAGAGAACAGGAAGCACGATTACTCGCTAACAACTCGAATAGCAGCAAGAAATACCAAGAATAACATGAAAGAAATGAAATGCCGAACTTCCTATGTATCCTCTGGATGGGTTCGCAGGGTTCTCCTTTCTCTCTCGCTGGAATTCAGGATTCAGAGTAACAACGATTGAGATAAGGGAATAACAGAAACCTCGATCCACCAGGCAGCATAAAGGAAAGCGACAAGGCATTTTTCCTCTCCTATGTATCCTTCAGGGCGAATTTCAGGGGTTCAGTCCCCGATCGCACACCGGATTCAGGATTCAGAGTCTCGATACGCGAACGAGAAAAGACAAAAGAATTAAGCACAGAAGGCAGCATAAAAGAGAGAAATAGAGCACAAAAGGTCTTTAGTATTAAACGCAGGACATCAAGTTACAGCAGCTTTCTAGCAGAAAGTTCCCCCCTTTTTACATTACATGCCTGGGTTTTTATAGAGGACCCGACCCTCTGAGTCATTATTACAAAAACGGCGGAGTACACCCTCGGGCCCTGAGAAATCGGTGCCTCGCTGCTGCTGCGAATGATCTCTCAAATCGGCTACCAAAACTGGCAACTGTGACTGGGTCAACCATGGAAACATTCATTTAATGCACCGCCCGAGTGTCCCTGGCTTCTGGATGCTGTGCTTGAGTGATCGTTACGCCCGTCGGGTTTTACTTCGAGGACTGTTACGTCCCTTTCGTTTGCCAAAAATGGTCAGCGGACTTATCGGGCAAGAAAGGGGGTATTTATAAGGGGCCTTCGATCACCTTGGGAAGCTGCCCGCCTTGGAACGTGGGCCCAAAAAGTGCTTCGCTACATCTCCGCCTCGCCAAAGCCTTGGGCCGAAGTAGATTCTCCTTGATTTGTTCTTCGCAAAATAATGCTTCGCAGAAACTACTTCGGGGATGTCGAGTGCCGAGCGGATTCCATCTTTGAAATGGGGCTCTTTGTCCTTTGCTGGTGAAACTGCTTCGGCTGGAAAATGTTTCGGCCCGATTCTTTCTCAAAACTGCGGTTCGGGGAATATCCTCCCGAAGCACTTCTCTGTTTCCGAAACATTGTCATTTTGCTTCGGGCACCACCGCTTCGGGTGAAAACTGGCCGAAGTAGGTGTCAGAAATACTTCGGGCCCGAAGTAGTTTCCTTACCTTAGCTGATTTGGATTATGCTCTCCTCCTTCGGCGAAGTCGTTTGGATGTTGCTTCGCAAAACTTCCGCCCGAAGCGGCTGCTGAAAATGCTTCGGGTGCGAAGCGTTATCTTTGTATTTTCTTCGGCGAAATTACTTCGCAAGGCTTTCGCCCGAAGTGGTGATTTGAAGTGCTTCGGGCCCGAAGCTCTTTTCACATTCTCCTTCTTTTCTTTCGGCGAAGCTATTTTCCTTGGCCTGTTTGGTAGCGAAGCTCTTTCTTCTTCATTTTATAAAAGGGGCGATAGGGAGAGTCAAAATTGCTCGAGGTGATGGTTCGAGGCGATCACGGATGCGCTTCATCGTTCTTCGGACATGAGCCCAGGCACCCTTTTGGAATGGTTCTTGATCTTGTAATGCCTTAACCAAAACATGAAACCGATCAATTTTCCCGATGTCAGCATGTTTGGCCCTGATGAATAAATCGTTTAGGCATGCTACCATCTTATAGTATCTCAAGATGAAGTCAATTATTTGCCCTTCTGAGATCAGCTCCGCCCACCTGTCTATCTCCGAGACATCGCCCTCAAACTGGAGCCAGACTGGCTTGAGGTCATCTTTAGTCAGAAGGTTCCCGTCATCGTCTGTGAAACTCGAGAAACCCAAGGAGGAGAGGTCCTAAAAATAATTCATTGAGGCACACTGCTCGTTGTCAAAAATGTCTTGGAGTCTTCTCACCTTCTGAGCTTTTCACACCTTGGAAAATAAGGCACGAACTGTGGCCTGAGCCGTGGACCAATCCCTAGCCGTCCGAGTCATTGCAGTGACCTGCAAGTCTTGATATCTCGCATTCTGGACGTTGAAGGCTAACTTGAGCTAGTGCCTGGCTTTCTGTGTGACCTCATCAATGATTGGCCCTCCTTCAACAATAGCGAGCTGGGCTTCGATGATGAAGGTTAGTATCATGAGGGTGCTGGAACATCGAGACCTAAAATTTTTGAGCAAATGGGTGCGAATCTCCTTAATTTTGCTCCTATCAAACACCGTCAGGTCTTCCTTCTTGTACAGCTAGGCTTGCATTTGTGCAACTCTTCTTTCCAACTCCTTGGCCTTTAGATCATTTTCGGCTTGTCTCTGCGCCTGATTTTCTTCAGCATTCTGGAGCCATAGAACTTGTAGCTTCAGGGCACATGTTTCCTTTTTCATGGCCTTGCACTGCTCCTCAGCCTTTGTCAACTTGGAGCGGACCCTCACCAAATATTCTTCTAGCTTAACATTGGTGGCCTCGACCTCAATCCTACACTGGTTGGCGATAACTGCATGAGCCCTAAAGGTCTCAATTCGGACATGCATGGATGCTGATTCATCATCAAAATTTAGGTGTTCCAGGTCCTTAGGTGTCTCTTGGTAATCGTAGTCTGCTGGAGTCATTTCATCTAGAGGCTTTTGTACCTTGGGGACCTTCTTGATTTTATGCACCTTTTTGGCCTCTAAATAAAAAACGATGCATTTTTCAACTGATGTCGTCGAGCGCCCTCTTCTTTTCCTTGCCTCCCTTAGTATTTTCTCAGTGTTTTGCCATGCTTGGAATAGCTTCTCGGCAAGGGGGCGGTCCTTAATTAAGGACACCTATGATTTAGACAAGGCTAGATCTCCAGCCGAGGGAGTAAACAAATATAAAGAATGTGCGGGGAATGCCTCACCAGAAGGCTCGACGATAGACATGGTGGGACTTGGCATTGAAGTGGGACCCCTATCCTTGCTAATGACCAGGGGAATGGTGGTGTGGAAGGGCAAAGTAGGTTCAATGGTCTTACCCCCATCATGATCGTGGGATGAGGCCAGACCAACGATAGGTGACGTGTGATGGGGTGATGGGCTATGCAGGGGAGACTGGTGAGAACTCTCAGCTGGGGTTATAGAAAAAATGTGTGAGGCTAGGTCAAGGGGAGGAGAATGCGTACCTGTGTGCCCTCCTAGAATTGTGGTAGTGGTGACTTCTGGTGCAGTCGCATCTTGTTATTTCTCGATTTCAACACTCGATAGGGCTGCGACCTCGACACTTGCTTTGGATGGGTCTGATATCGGTCGCCCAGTGGAGGGGCTTACAAATCTTGTGCGAGGTCGCTTTGGGTGTTTTGGGGGCACCAGGGTCTATTCTTGCTTTTTCCTTTTCCTCCTCACCAGCGACTGTTTTGACCCTTCAGTGCTCGTGTCGTGGCCTCCTATAAGCCCCTGAGGTGATCTTGGAGGCATAACTTGGGCCTTCCCCTCTCTTTCCTTTCTCGAAGTAGTATCATCTCTTTTTGGGCTTTCGCCCGAGCCTGGGATAGTTGGAGGGATGAGGGTGGCGAAGGACAAAGGCTTCCACTTTCCAGCGTTGGCTTCATAAATTTTTGTGAAGTCCTTGTCCGTTGCCAAGAATCCATAAGAGTTCATTTTTTGCCGGTGAACCCTCATTATCCATCATTCTCTCAGCTGAGCCACGTCCCAATCCCTTACTCCTTCCTTCAAGTCATCTTTCACTTTCTTCCAGAAGGTGGAGTTGGGGCTTAGGAGTGAATGCCGATCTGGGTCATATGCGACCTCCATTGGGTAGAATTCATGCCAGGGAGGTAAGGCTTCCATCCTCTCCAGATGCCACTCCAGATCCTCTCCCCGAGGATTATTTCTTTGTTTCACAATTTTTGGATAGGGGCAAACATGGAAGCTCTTGACCCGTATATGGTCCCTCATTACTCCCAAAGGATCATAAAGCCATTGTTGGGGAATTTGGAGTAGGCCAAACTTGGCAAGCTTCTCTTCCAAGAAGACGTTCTGATTTAGGGTGAACACTTCGATAACTCCTATCCTGAGAGGGAAGTCACAAGTGTGGGTCCATTTTTGACCCTTGTCGTAGATGGCATTAGTTGCATCGCTCTGCCTAGCAACTTCCAACATGAATTGATACTCGAAGGGGTAAACTAGCAGTAAGAAGGGCTTCCCTATGAAGTCGAAGATGCGAATCACCAGCCCCTGTGTTAGTCGAAAAATGTCTCCCCTCTTCTAACGGACCACTTTGTTTCTCAAGCCAAGGGGAACTCGTGGGGAGGATCCTGCCAACATACGCATGGCGGGTCCCAAGAATTGCTAATTAAAGGGATAGTAGGACTCTGATCTCAACAGTAGGGGAGTCCACTGATATACGGGCAAAGGACTTCCATCCTTGTCGCTTGCCGTAATGGCAACATGAGGAAAACTATTATGTACATGAAAGAAAAGTAACCAAACAAGAAAGGAGCAGGGCACGAAGCACTGGCTGGTCCCAGCATTCTTCATGCTAGTGAGTTGCGCATGTAAGCCCCTGGCCACCCATTTTGCCTAGTCGACAAAGACTGGGTTGGAACCAGGTCTCGAAGTATCGGGGGTGTTGAACTCCCCTCTGGAAATGCATTCGACCAGGGACACCTGCCATGGGTATACCGAAGCGTCGGTAGATAGGCCTGCCACCCATGCAATGATGGAGAATAGGTTGGCATTTTTAAAAGCTTCCAAGGGAAGGGGCATTTGGGGCAGTTTTCCCGAAGGAAGCCCGCTTTTGAGGCTTTGCTACAAAAAATTGATCATGTAGCCAGCAGACGTGAACCTCTCTGTTTGTTCGCTCAAAATGATGTTGCGAACCATACATCCCTCGGGTGGGCCCTATTGTGGCACAAAAGCTGCCTGTACATCTTATTTCAAAATTGAAAATAACTTTTGGCCAGATGTGTCTAACACCTGTCTGGTGGCAGGCTGGTAATTCTGCGCGATGGCAATGGTGCGTGGGGGACATCAGATACCAGTATATCTGGGAGTAGTAAGCGATAGCATTTTTGCTTTTTGCTAGGAGCCTGCTTCTCATGAGCTCAATAGTGCTTCTAAGCTCAGCTACGCTCTTCGATAGCTCCGTATCCTTGATTCTTTCCCACCTATTGACTGGTGGTTCTAGGTGTTGCTCATCTTCGAAATCCTCCCTTCCTTCCATGACATGTTTATCCAGGTGGAGGCCCAAATCAACGAGCTTTGGCTTTGACCTTTTTTCATGGACTTTTACCTTTGGCTTCTCAGGGGCCACTACTTCTAGCTCCTTTCCCTTCTCCTTGGAACTTTCCTTGCCCATTGTTGATGCTTAGGGCAACGGGGTTTGTAGTATGAAGTGGAAAAAAAAATTGTAGGTTGGTAGTGAGGTCTGTATGAGTCGTTGAATGAGTAATCCTCTCGGCTACTTGGAGTCTACATTATATAGCTGCAAAAGAAAACTACCCTAGGCACACTCCTCTAGGCATGCAATAAATGCTTCTACCTTGTGCATCTTTGGGTTAGCAAAGCCGAAATCAGAGCTGACATACTTCGCGGTGAACCTTTTGCGCTAGTTAAACCTTTATTCTTCGGGCTTGAAGCTTCTTTCTCTTTTAAAAAGTAGCTTTCTCAGACTCTCCTTAGGCGAGCATCTTTCATACCTTAGTCGAGACCCTGCTCAACTAATCGTACTGCGCTGCGAACCACTTTGCATCCACTACTTCACAAGCCAAGTTCTCGAAGGAGTTTTTTTTTTGGGGATGGAGCTGTCGAAGCAAAACTTGACCTGAGCTTTTTAGCAACACTTTATTTATTAGCCAAACTATTTACACTATTCACAAGCTTGCGGCATAATAGGCATGCCGCCACCATGAACTTAGCTTTGGGTAATTATTCGGTAAACCTGTAGTGTCCGGACCAGATCTGATTGTACTTTAGCAGATCCTTGAAGTTCGGTTGGACCCTTCCTAAAGTTGTCCATGCTATGAACAGGAAGCAACGCAACCAATTCCCATTCCTGCTAGTGCCCAGATTATTGGCGAAGAATTTCACCACTTGAAGGTCTTCTTGGGGCATCGGTCTTAGGGATAGTCGAAACCAATACCAGACCCAATGCCAAAATTTTGTAGATTCTTCCAAATGAAGGCTGAGTACAGGTTCTTCCATGCCACTGATATGGTAACAAGGTTCCTCCGATGAAGAGTAGTCCTCCAGAATCCCTTCGGGCTCATCCTTTGAATTGGACAGGCTTGATGAGCTTTGGTCGAACACTTGCATGCCATCTCTTGGGATACAAAAAGGGTGCAAAAATGTGCCCTCTTTGTTCTCGAGTTCTACCACTCGAGTCTGCTTCTCTCCTCGGTTCACCTCTTGATGGAGATCACGAGCAACCATGTTGTTCATTGGGTGGGCCATGCTTGCGTACTTCCATTGTTGAGCTAGTATGAGGTCTGCCTCCTGAGCTCCAAATGATTGCATCTCAGGCCTTGGCTCAGTGTGAGGAATGCCCCATGATGAGTACTACGTTGGCCGGACAGGAGCAGTAATTATCGAAGGAAGTGACGGAGTTTCTCTCCACTACCACTTTCTCGATAGGAGCAAAAGTCGTTCCGCTCGTATTGCCTCCTCAAATATTTGAGGGAATCTTCGTTCCCTTGATTGCAGTAGAATGAGGCTTACGTCCGGGTGGAATGCCCGAACATAGAAGAGATGGGCTTGGGTGGGTGTCGGTTGGATCTCCAGCGGGATTCTCTTCCAACTTCTATAGAATCGGACATTGAAGTCCATGATACCCTCTGAAGGTGCTCTCTTGATGGTGGAGAGGTATGCGAAGAGATGGAAGGGGTCCTGAGAGCCATCAAACATTTCGATCAATGCCCCCGCTAAGTCATCCCATGAGCAGATGATTTTGGGCCTGAGCAATCTGTACCACCGTAGCGCCCTTCCTTCTAGAGATAGAACAAGAAGTCTGATCATGACATCTTCATGGATAATGTCATGGAGGGTCGCTAAATCGACAACATCTTCAAGGTGCTCTCGAGCCATTCCTACGGTGCCATCGTATTTTGTCAATGACTTCAAAGAACTTTTGGGAATCTCGTGGTAGCTTTGGATATTCAGGGGGCCTAGATCATTCCAACTAGGAAAGCTTCTCCCAGCCATTACGATAGTACACTATGGAAATCGTGGTTGTCATCACTGAGTCGAAGTCGTTAGGTGGACATTCTTTCTCCGCTTATGAGGTCAAGGTTGCTCACCGAACCTTGATTCCTCCGAGATATCTTCTTTCAGATTTGAAAGGTGCCTACGACCAAGAAATATGGATCTTCAGCTCAACTGAGTCGCCAGGTGATTTTATCAGATGAAGACAGGCCAGAGATTCATTGAACTCGGACCTTCTTAAGACACGGGGAGTCCTGGTTACAAAAACCAGGTTTAGGCACTGGTCTTCATGACTTCAGAGATTCTCGAGTAAAACAGAGTCGCCAGATGCTAAGAGTCTTTTAGTAATGAGAGCATCGATTCTCACTACTACTCAAAAGATGAGACTAACCGGATCTCACCGAGAACTTGTTAGAACTACTGGCTCCGGTGAAGACGGGCTAGAAATTTTCTCAAATATGGGACCTTGTGTCCCATCGGGCGTGCCAAAAACTGTTGGTCATCAAATTCGCATAGGAAAGGACTTTCGATGGGTTTGCGCACCCTGGACCTGCGACCAACATTGAAAGGCCAAGGGGAAGAGATGCCCCTCGTGCCAATCTCCAGAGAAAGGCCGGCTCCTATACTAATCTACTTTTGGGGTTTGAGACAAGAGTGCAAGAAAGAAATAAACAGAGTAAGGGTTAGGAAAAGAAATAAAAAGGGTAAGGGTTAGAGAAAGAAATAAAAAGAGTAAGGGTTAGAAGATGATGATTTGAGGTGGGAGAGAACAAGAAGCACGATTACTCGCTAACAACTCGAATAGTAGCAAGAAATACCAAGAATAACACGAAAGAAATGAAATGTCGAACTTCCTATGTATCCTCTGGATGGGTTCACAGGGTTCTCCTTTCTCTCTCGCTAGAATTTAGGATTCAGAGTAACAACGATTGAGATAAGGGAATAACATAAACCTAAATCCACCAGGAAGCATAAAGGAAAGCGACAAGGCGTTTTTCCTCTCCTATGTATCCTTCAGGGCAAATTTTAGGGGTTCAGTCCCCAATCGCACACCGGATTCAGGATTCAGAGTCTCAGTACGTGAACGAGAAAAGATAAAAGAATTAAGCACAGAAGGCAGCATAAAAGAGAGAAATAGAGCACAAAAGATCTTTAGTATTAAATGCAAGACATCAAGTTACAATAGCTTTCTAGCAGAAATTTCCCCCCCATTTTTACATTACATGCCTGGGTTTTTATAGAGGACCCGACCCTCTGAGTCATTATTACAAAAAATGGTGGAGTACACCCTCGGGCCCTAAGAAATCGGTGCCTCGCTGCTGCTGCGAATGATCTCTCAAATTGGCTACCAAAAATGGCAACTGTGACTGGGTCAACCATGGAAACATTCATTTAATGCGCCGCCCGAGTGTCCTTGGCTTCTGGATGCTATGCTTGAGTGATCGTTATGCCCGTTGGGTTTTACTTCGAGGACTATTACGTCCCTTTCGTTTGCCAAAAATGGTCAGTGGACTTATTGTGCAAGAAAGGGGGTATTTATAAGGGGCCTTTGATCACCTTGGGAAGTTGCCCGCCTTGGAACATGGGCCCGAAAAGTGCTTCGCTACATATCCGCCTTGCCAAAGCCTTGGGCCGAAGTAGATTCTCCTTGATTTGTTCTTCGCAAAATAATGCTTCGTAGAAACTACTTCGAGGATGTTGAGTGCCGAGCGGATTCCATCTTTGAAATGGGGCTCTTTGTCCTTTGCTGGCAAAATTGCTTCGGTTGGAAAATGTTTCGGCCCGATTCTTTCTCAAAACTACGGTTTGGGGAATATCCTCCCGAAGCATTTCTCTGTTTTCGAAACATTGCCATTTTGCTTCGGGCACCACTGCTTCGGGTGAAAACTGGCCGAAGTAGGTGTCAAAAATACTTCGGGCCCGAAGTAGTTTCCTTACCTTAGCTGATTTGGATTATGCTCTCCTCCTTCGACGAAGTCGTTTGGATGCTGCTTCGCAAAACTTCCGCTCGAAGCGGCTGCTGAAAATGCTTCGGGTGCGAAGCGTTATCTTTGTATTTTCTTCGACGATATTACTTCGCAAGGCTTTCGCCCGAAGTGGTAATTTAAAGTGCTTCGGGCCCGAAGCTCTTTTCACATTCTCCTTATTTTCTTTCAACGAAGCTATTTTCCTTGGCCTGTTTGGTAGCGAAGCTCTTTCTTCTTCATTTTATAAAAGGGGCGATAGGGAGAGTCAAAATTGCTGTAACTTAAAATAAAACAAGGAAATATTATACAAAATTCTACTATTCTTCTACCCCTTGTATAATGTGACAAAAAGTGTCAACAGTAACTCTTACTAAACCTATTTTACCCAACCATTGCCAATCACTGGCATCTAATGCACTCCTCGCTCTTTGAAAGATTGACCTAGAAGTAGAATGGGGTCTAATAACCTTTAAGGTTTCTATTTCCTCTGTTCTATCTCGATAAATTTTTCCCACATTATTTGAGGCCATTTTCTTTCTCTATACAAGGCATGTACTAGCAGATCAGTTATTAGGAATAACAGAATCAAGAGTCTCACAATAGGAATCTTTCCAAACAAGATTACTATAAGTAATAATAATCCAAATACAGGTAAAATCTTGTTGATTTTTATAATTCAATTTTGTATGTTGTAAGGTTTGTTCAGACTTGACCTAGTTCCAAATATTATAGTGTTTCATAGTTATTTTATTCAACCATGAAACTGATCCTGATCCAATTTTCCAATCAATCACTCTTTGTATATTTTTCTTGATTGACTCTAATTCATTTACTATTGCACTTTCCAATTTTTGAGGCACTAACATTTCTATTCTTTAGTCAGTATGGCCCATAAATTTTATTCTTTTATTACCCTTTCGACGAATCTAGTGGCCATTTCATGCACAATTATTCATGCACTTAAACTTATAATACCCTTACACGTCTAATTATTGTATATTGCCTTTATTGGAAATAAGCACCATTGCGCATTTTAATCCTAAGAATATCTTTTCGTATTTTTACATGTGTCAATAATGCAATAATATTTTTAGCATAAAATGTAGTTTGTTAGGGTTAATTAGTCACTTATCATACTAGGTTAACTCAACTATCCTTAGTGTATATTTGGATGTCATTAATACCACATGTACCATGTAGTGGTATTGTATGGTATTCTTAAATCATATACCAAACTGATAGACTAGGAAATCACCCGAGATATACATTTCTTAAGAGTCGAGATATTTGAAGTAGTTAGAGATGGTGATGTTTCATATGACATCATTTGGACAGTGACCATGAGTCAGATATGTTGGTTCTTCATCTTACATTCTTTCACCATTGTTGAGATGTTCAATTCTTTCTTTGGTCAATGACCATATTTGTATTCAAGAGACTACTTGGTCTCCTTAATCCAATGATTAATAATACAAAACATGTTTTTTATTTTTATTTTAAATAAAGGGGTAAAAATTTATTGATAAAAAGTCTAGATTACAAAGTACAACTGAGCTTCCAACTAGGACTCAAATAAACATCCAAATAGGCTAAAACCACTAGACTAGAATGACACCTAGAAAAGACAACAAGAACAAACCACATTAAGTCTGTACATCCTTATGGATCAACTCCCACAGGCATTGAGAGTCCCCAGACGGGAGACTCTCACAATTATCGATGCTCCAAGGATCTAGCATTTTAGAAGCCCTTTTGGCCAGGTAATCAGCAACCACATTCCATTCCCTTGGAATGTGCACAAAGGATATAAATTCAAACTCTTCACTCATTCTAATAATCTTAATGGCTACAGAGGCCAACTGCCAATTAACTTCCTCCACCATTTTACTATTTAAAATATTAACCACAATTTGAGAGTCAGACTTGCAGATAATCCTATGCAAGCCAAGAGAAAACCCCCTCCACAAGGCCTCAAGAATTGCAAGAGATTATATAAAATTGTTGGATTGAACACCTTTATAAATGGAAAATAAAAAAATAACACCACCAGTAGAATCTCTCCCAACACTTCCAATGCCAGCATGTCCAGGATTACCCCTGGATGATCCATCAGTATTAATTTTTAAAACTCCTCTAGGGGGTGGCCTCCACCTACCATCTATCCTAACATTCTTATTGAGCTGAGGAACCCTACTAGGGCTAGAAGAGTTCACACCATCCCCAAAGAGACCAAGGGATTTTTGTACCTTCTCCTCCCTAGAATCCAAAAGAGGGTCCACATCACATTTGCTATGGATGGTTTCCTGAACCATATACAGGATCCTTTGCTAGATCTGTTGAACATCCAAATAACTGCCCTGAAATATGTGTTAGTTCCATTCGAGCCAAATTTTCTAGATGATGCAATAAGGGACCAAATTCCAAGCCACCTAAAGGAAGGGGGCCTTGGTCGAAGGTCTACCCAGACTACTCCAAAACTCCACCAGGGACAGCACATGAGAACATGGATGGTTCCAGACGCTCCACCAATAGTACCAAATGTCTTTGGCAAAGGAGCATTGGAAAATAAATGAGAAGATTCATCCTCATTCTTACTGCCAAGGACACAAAAAGAGGGACCTTTAAATCCCCTCTTCCTCACATTATCCCAAGTAAGGCATTTATTATGTGCTACCAACCAGAGAAAAAAGTCACATTTTGGCCAGGCAAATTTGTTCCACACCTTTTCCCACCAAGTGATAGGAAGACTCTCATACTTTTGCTTATCAAGAACCTGATAACCATAGGCTACCGAGTAGGTTCCCTTAGGATTAGGGTTCCAAGATAGAATATCTTTACCCCTCAATGAATAACAAGATCTCCACGTAAGAATAAGAGCAAGCACCTCTCTGTCCTTAGCCAGTCCCCCCTGGGGCCATTCTTGCGGATCTTTCCACTTGTACATCTCCATATTTCCAAAAGACTAGATTTTTTTGAAGTCCTCCACACGAGGATATTGATTCAAGATAGGAGGGTGGCCATCCCAAGAATCCTCCCAAAAAAGAGCATTTGATCCCTGATTTTAAATCTAGAACAAACCCTGCTTGATTAAATTAGCTCCTCTTTTTAAATTATCCCAGATAACTAAACCTTTCCCAACCAAGCTGACTCTAGGGATCTCAGCCTCAAAAATACCTCTCAAGTATTTATAAGATAATATTTTAGCCCAAATTTTATCTTGAGAGGTACACCATCTCCAATAAATTTTTGCAGCCAAAGCCTACCCAAAAAGAGCTGTCTATCGCAACCAAAGGCCTCCCTCTTGCATTGGCCTACATATAGAATCCCACCTAACCAAAATCCATTTAGATTGATCAAGTTTTCTAGACCATAAAAATTGTCTTTACAAAGCATCCATGTCCTTGATGAAGTGAGAGGGAGCTATTTGTACAAAACATCTATAAATGGGTAAATCTTGAACAAAAAAATTTAAAAGCAACACTCTACCTGCAGTGGATAGCCATTTGAAATTCCAGTGATTGACCTTCCTTCTAAACTTATCAATCATAGAATACCAAGAAGATCTAGGTAGAGGATGAGATGAAATTGGAATACCAAGATAAATGAAAGGGGGAGTCCCAACCTGGAATCTTAGAATGTGAGCAATCTTGGCTTGAATAATAGGAGGGGTATTGAAGAAGAAAATAGAAGACTTATCCTCATTAATCAACTATCTAGAAGCACCAACATATATGTCAAGGGACTGTCTAATATTTCTAGCTTCCCTGGTAGTGGCAACTCCCAACAAAGCAGTATCATCAACAAATTGAAGGTGGGAAAGAGGTGGAAAAATAATATCCCACTTCCACCCCTGAATGAGACCCTGCATGACTTGAGACTTGAGCAATCTTCCCAACCCTTCCTCCATAATGATAAAAAAATAAGGAGATAAAGGATCTCCTTGCCTCAATCCCCTTGAGGCCTCAAATAGCTCTTATGGCTCATTATTAACAAGAAAAGAGAATGAGGAAGAAGAAACACAACTCATCACCCATCTAATCCATTCCTCCTCAAATCCAAAAGCAACAAGAAATTAATGAAGAAAGGACCATCTAACCCGATCATAGGCTTTGGCCATGTCCAACTTAATGAACATAGTTTTCTCCTTAGAATTTTCCATCAAGTGAATAGCTTCTGTAGCAATAACAATCCCATCCAAGATTTTTTGGCCAGTAAAAAATCCTCCTTGATCCTCAGAGATAATTTTGCTTAACCATATCTTTAGCCCCTCAACAATAATTTTTGTGATGATATTATACACAACATTGCAGAGAGTAATAGGCCTGAACATATCCAAGGAATTTACTCCCTCTTTTTTGGGTATAAGCACCACAAAGGTATCATTTAGGGCCCTTAGCATCTGTTTGTTCTTTTGGGACTCATGGACTACCTCCAAAAGATCAAATTTGATTAAATCCCAAAACTCTTGATAAAACTCAATTGGAAATCCATCTGGGCCTGAGGATTTTCCTTTTTTCATCTTGAATACAACATTTTCCAACTCCTCAAGGGAAATTGGACCCATCAAGTGCTCATTCATCTCTCTAGAAACAATCTCTGGAATATAGTTTAGAATAAGCTTTTCATTCTCATCATCTAATAGGGAGTCCTCCTTGAAGAGAGAGGAAAAATACCTCTTAGTCTCTTTTGAAATATCCCTAAAAGAAGAGAGCAAGGCACCCTGAGAATTCACAAGAGAGGTAATCAGGTTACCATTATGACAAGCCTTAACTGAGTTATAAAAGAAGGTTGTATTCCTACCCCTTCCTGAAGCCAATCTACTCAAGCTTTTTGTTTCCAAAAATTTCTTCCCTTAGTTCCCATTCAACAAGGTCTTTTGCAGCCTCAGATTCCTCAACAAGAAGCTCCTTCATGAATCCCTGATCTCTAATCTTCCTTGAAGCTTCTTCCATCCTCCTAAGAGTTGCCAGCTTAGCCAAGGAAAGGTTCCCAAAATTTAGTCTATTCCATCTCTTCAATTTATATTTTACAAATTGTAGTCACTTCATAAAGGAATACATAGCGGTGCCATGAGGAGGTTTGCCAATGGTCCACCAACCTCATATGAAATTATGAAGCTTAGGATCAGGAAGCCACATAAGTTGAAACTTAAATGAGGGATTATTTTTTAGCCCTAACTCCAAAGCAGAGAGTTTTATTGTCCAATGATCATATCCCCTACCCTCCAGAATCATAGAACTAGCACTTATGTTATTACCCATCCAATAGCTAGATATCAAAAACCTATCCAGTCTCTCTGAGATGGAAGCTTCCCCACACCTTCTATTATGCCAATTAAAGATCCCATTATCTGGATTGATGTCAACCAAGTTTAGGGCCTGGATATGAGCATTGAAGATAGAATAAAAAAGCTTGAGAAGGTCCACCCCACCACGTTTCTCCTCCAAACAAGTGATAGAGTTGAAGTCTCCAACCAAAATTCATGGGTATAGGGGAACCAAACTTCTCATAAAGCAAATATGCTCCCACAAATTCACTTTACCATTGTAATCAATAGGAGCATACAAATTTGTAAGTAGGATGGTTTCACCAGATTCATTATAATGCCCGACCATCGAAATAGACCATCTACTGGAAATCCAAGTAAGAGGGGATATCTTAACCGGATCCCATAAACAAGCGATGCCACCAGCATATCCACATGCACCAATACACTAACATTGCCCCATTCTCCACAACTTGGGAGCAATATTGAACATACTATCAATAGCCAATTTAGTCTCCTGAATAAACACCACATCCGAAGAATGCACACGAACCAAATCATGAACAACATATTGTCTAGGGATGTTGTTCAACCCCCTTACATTCCATGAGAGGATAATCATTTTTGGGGGTTATAAAAATGGGAGTCCAATGTTCTCACCAAGCATGACTCCACCAAAGTATCCCCCATTAACTTAATTTTATCCTGGTCCTTCTTCCGACCCACCTTCATATTCTTATCCAATTTTTTTTTAATTATTTTCTGATGCAATACCAACACCGTAGGAGATTTGCAGTCCAAGGATGACTGCATCAGCGCTTGAGTAGGAGAAGGCATAACTAAATCTATACCACTTTCTAAAATAGTTTTCCTTATAGGGCTAGACCCATTCATGTCCCCTATACTAAGATCCAAAGCCCTTTGTTCTTCATTTAAACCCCCTATATCTGATTCCTTAAGTTCTCCCTCAAGAAGAGACATCTAATTTACATAAAGTAGCGACGTTTCAGGTATCTCCATGCACTGATCAAGATCATATAATATTTCAAAATGGTTGAGTAGAGCATCTGGCTAGCTATCCTTAAGTTCTTTATTTGCCCTTCGTCCTCTTTTTTGGGATTTTACCAAAAAAAAACCTTCCTTATCCCATTCCCCTTCATTTATCGAGGTTTTTCCTTTATCTAAAATTTGTCTAGATCGAGAGGGCCTAGGATTTGAAGCCACAAGCGGGACAAACTTAGGTGGTCATAGTCACGGTAAAATTAGAAACGAAATGGAAGAGCTTCATAGTCAAGTTTTTGAACCCATGTAGTTGATCCAAATTGTATTTCAATAGAATTTGGAATAGGATTATTTAAGTCAATTTCAACACAAATACGAGCAATAGAGATTACCTTTTTATCCATTGTCTATTGTGATGGTCCAACCAACTTCCCAAGCAGAAGGGCAATATTATGCAAGATATCAGTTCTCCATAATTCCAATGGGAGCCATGGAAGCCGCACCCATACTTGAACCCACAATGGAAACTCCTCTTATGGGTTGAAACCCACATACCAGGATTTAAGAAAGAGTCCCCCTTGGTTATAGAAATAAGGACCCCCTTCAAATGCTTTGTTATGATCTACAATACAAGAGGAAACCACCATAAAATAGTTTTTCACACTCAGCATCACCTCCACATCGCCTTCAGGATTCCAAGTCTTCCTGACCCAGCCTCCACAAAGGGGAGAGAAATTCAGATTCCCAAAAATTTGCTAATAAGGGCATTTTTGGTTAGATACTCCACATCTTCCGCCACCAAGTCTGGTTGAACCACTAGAACTGGTCTAGATTCACATCGTTCCAAACATCCATTGTTCTTTAACCAGTGGTTCCCGACATGCACTAGACAATCGTGTTCCTTCCAGTCATTTTTAGATGAAAAAACATCATGAGCATGCACTCTTTGTGCTGGACCCGATGCCATCACGACATTCCTCCAATTTTTTATACCTCCTCCGAAAGTTGTTTCCATCCCCACAAAGCATTTTTTCTTCATCAAACCCTAGCATAGTAGTTTTTCCTCCCTCACCTCTTTTAATATTTCCATTATTTTGGTATTATTGTTAATATATCTAATGCACGATTAAATTGAATGTATCCTCATGTGGGTCTCTTATAGATGATTATCCAAGTAAGTTAAAGGCTACATTTCACAGGAATCAAAATGATCAGTGTCTATCTCATGGATAGGAGTGGCCAATCCCCCTATAATGATATGTAGGTAAGGTTTATATACCTTTTAATTGGGAATTATTCCATCTATTTCAATGTAAACGCCTCTTTTCCCTACTAGTTTAAATCAAACATTAAACTAGTGCAAATGTTAGGTCTCTTTCAACCCATGCATTAGGCATATACCTTGAATATTAGCTTTCTCTACCTCAAGGATAGAACAATAATAATTACAATGCTTAGTCATACCATCAATAATAGTATGCTAAGGGGGTTATCACACAAACCCACATAGACTTGTCAATGTCTACCATTATACCTTACTTGATTATTCAACTATAATCTCCATGAATAGATATAAGATTTTCATTTTTCCTCATGATTATTCTAGGTAGAAATAATATGTAATAATTTACCCACTAAATACAAATAGACACAATACATTCCATATAATGTAATTGTCTAAAGTATTCACCATTCAAAGGAAGGAAATCCCATACTTTCCTAAGACTGAAAATCCCATTTCATCTCATGTCATCTTCCACAATGATATGCCTTTGAAACAACATTATTACAACCAACTTTTGCCAATCATACAATATTTTTAAATGGGGTTAATTTAATCATTCCCCATGACTTATCAAGTTTATTATCTTTCCCATTTAATATCAGTGTTGCACCAATTCATGCAATGTTCATTTTCTAGGTATTCTTATAGTCATTTAACCTATAAAATTATAGTAATTAACATTCTTTTAATTAATGGTTTTTAATTATACCATAGTTCAAGTGAGCATTCAATAGTTTGAACCAATCTATGGTTTTTTTTTAGCCCATATATTTTCTAACCTAGATCTAATAAGAGTCCACTATTTAGCCTAGGCTCTGATACCACCTGTAATGACCTACATTGTCATCACTCAACTTAACCTCCATTGTCACCACTCAACCATTCAGATTTTTTTAATCATAACTTATGAGTCCATTATGAGAGGACATATTCATGATCTAAATGAGGATGTTCCAGTGGATAAATAAGTTTCCTTCTTCAATTAACTAAGTTCCATACCTTTAGTTAATAGAATGTTCAATTTGCCATTATTATTTACAACATTAGATAGATTTGTTTATAAACAATCGTTTATAAATAATCAGAGTCATTCATCATCTTATTACAATATTATGATCTAGGGTAATAATCATAATTCATAACCCATTAATCCATAAGGTGATAAGTAAACACAGTTGCATTTGTAGTAAAATTACTCCATTAATAATACATGTATTAAAAATATACAATCATTCATCTTTAATTGATTCATTATTCATTATAGGATCATCTTTTAAGTTAGAATAACATGAACAAGAACATAAATCTTAATTTATAACTCAAATTATCCATAAATGATAATTAAACATAATCTCATTTTTCTATAAGGTTATTTCATCTAACATTGCATAACACATTCCATATTAAGCAATTAAAATTAACATCATCTCATGGTAATCCAAATACAACATTCATTCATAGCATTGAAAGTAATAGCAATATGCACAAGATTTAACAAATCAAACCATAAATAAGAGACACAATGTTTATCTTGGGAACCCTCAGGGGAATAAACCTAGCCTCCAAAATATGTGCTTTCCTCATATTCATAAACTTAAGAATATCAAGATTACAATTACAGAAGGGCATCTACAGATTCCTTTTAATCAATGCAAGTCAAGGAATACAACTATTCCATTTCATGTTCATGGTGCAATTAAGGAATTCCCAATTCCTTTTTCTAAGTCATCATTATAACATTAAGGTATTTTTCATACCAATAAGGAATCCATATGTTCCTTTAAGATCTATGATGCAATTAAGGAATCTATTAATTCCTTTCTCTAAGTCATCATATGAATCTCTAATAATTTGTATATGTTTATGATAATCATTGGAGTCACATTTTGGAGAAGTCTCATCAAATTTAGAGGAAACTTCATAAATTCCCTCAATAATGAATTCTAAATTCATTCTTCATGATTGATTTACAATCAATCCTTTGTATAATGAATTTAAAGTCCCGTACCTTTAAATCCATCAACAACTATTCCTTCAACCTAATTATCATGATGTCTTATATTGTAAACTTCCTAAATCGAAAATCCTTCTCAAATGGATAAGATATTTATAATCATTCAATAACTTGATTGCATAATTCACCAAATATTTGACAATATTTACTTATTCATTTGGTTTCATAATCTCCTTCTTTCTACCAGAAATTGCTTTTATAAATGGATCCTAAGGAATTCATTATTCCAAATTAATATTCAAGGTCATCACATCTAATCTATAGTTTGATTACAAAATTTCCATAATATTTAATATAATATTCTTTGTCAAATTGAATCCATAATTATCAATCTCATTCGAACATTATCCCAAATGGATACATCAACTATTTAATGAGTCAATTACTTAAATCTATATCCAAAATGTCTTTAATCTATAAGTAAACCTATAAATTATATACCTTATAATTTATAATAACATCCTTCATAATTTAAGTTCTCATAAAATTATAATTCAACAATACCTTAAGACTTAATAATATTATATTTGATCTCTAATTTAATAGGGTTGATAATATCATAATCCCCTCCTTTGTTTATATAAGGGTACAATATACTTTAGCTGACTCAATGGTTAGCCTATAATTTCAAATTTCTTAAATATTCCATTGGAGGCATAATTTGGCCTAGTGGTCGATACTCTTTCTCTACTTTGACTCGTGGAATTATATCCCAAAATCTAAAATGAATATATAATACTTCTAAAGAGGTTTTATTACAAATTCAAAAAAAATTTAATCAAATTTAAGCACCGAATGACATATAACCCATAGACCGTGGCCAAAAAGGGCCCTCAGAAGCATTATGGTTTAGAGACATGTAACTCGAAGAAACACCATGCGTATCAATACATGTATGTGATCTATAGTGGTTGTAAGGTTGGGTTGTGGATTAGTCAACTAGAAGGGTCTTCAAAGCATGTGTTAGGTCTTTATCAACATATCAAATGAGTATGAAGTATAATTTTCCATAACTTGTTGTCTACCCTAGTGTGGAGTCTATGTGACTCATTCCTAAGAAGGCCAGTGACATATGATATTTTCCTTCCTGAATAAGGGTTTGGCATTTTTCTAGTTAGCATATTAATCTACTACACGTGTCTAGAACAGGCCACTATGACAAGGAAGGAAAACAGTGATCTTAGATGTGATTAAATCAAATCACCAATAATAATTCAGGTCTAAACTATGGTATATATTAGGTTATCTACAGCTTCTTAATTTGTTCTCCTTATAGGCTATATGGCTAATGATGTTGTCTAGCTAAAATTTTGCATAGTCAGTTTTTTCATCGCCATGGAAGCTCCACCCAAACTTTGAAACCCCAAACTACATCTAGGGTGAATTTTAGTTTTTCATGGAATTCTTAAAACTTGTAGATTTTATATTGCATTCACTACTATCAATGAGGGCGTGCTACCATCAATTTTGGATAGCTTGGTCACCCAATTTCATCTACCTTATTTATACTATGAGGAGGCTACAGAGTTCTCCGAGACATTGGATGGAACTCAAATAAGGATGAGTAGGTTACTTGTATTGGTGAAACTTTGACGACATGAGTCACCACATGGAGAGGGTTCACTTTCTTTTCAAACTTATGATTGAACAAGCAAAAACCAAGAGTGATGTTGTTTTAGATACGTAACAACACCTCTCATTCACATAGGGTTTTACAAAATAGAAGTTCCACTAGCCTTCATCATCATATCTCACATCACAGTCTGATGACAATTAACCTTATATAGGTAAGGGGAGGATTTATGAACTCATGGGATTATACAATGGTAGTCCCCATGATCCAAAAGTTGGACATAGTGAGAGGGCGAGTGGAGAGGACAAACGCGGCTTTGGATAGTGAACAGGAAGGTCTTAATTATTACTTTCTTCTTAACATAAATCTAGGCTTCCTCTTACCATAGGTCCAAGAATAAAATGTCCATCAATTTATGGGGTACTCATAGAGTAGCGGTTTCATCCATAAGATATAGACATATGCTATACACAATATGCACCAGTGATTATCATAGTTAATGAGGTTAACGATGCCATGAAAGGGCATCAAACCAAATATCATGGTCAGCATGGTTCCCTCGATTACCATGATAAAAATAGATTTAGAGTTTCACGATATTGGGAATAGCCAAATGTTCTACTAGCTAGTGTAAGTTTGTCTGGCTAAATCGATTCTATTTACAATTTTGGGATAAACTCGAGATATGTTCTCCTATGTGTAAATTTTGATAGGACATAAAGCTTACCCAATAAGCTTTAACACATTTTAAATGGAAAGTAACCATTCATATAATAAAATTTTAATAAGCTTTAACAAATCCCATAATCTTTATCAAAATTTCATATCTTCTATATATATATATATATATATATATATTATACAAGTTGTATTAGTTTAATTTTCAGGAAGGCGTTATAGATAAACTTGATTACAAGCATTCACAGACAATTTTAATAGGATTAAAAACCATCAAATAATTAATTAAGGTAAACCATTACAAATATTCTTATTCAATATTTGACTAAGGATTAAGAAGGATCCAACCTAAGCCATTTCTTCAAAAACTTCTAAGTGGTATCTTCTTATCCTTCCTCCTTTGCTTACTCCTTCAAATCCTCCATGCTTACCTCTTACTATGACTAGGAAATATTTCAAGCCTTCTGGTTTATGATCCACCCAAGGTGGATAGCATACTCCTTGGGAAACAAGACTTCCTCCCCTTTCTTCTCAGAAGGCTTCTTATTTATAGATGTACATTCTCCCGAAAGGTAAGATTCCCTCTATTAAACAATCCTTCCACTAATGCAGGGTAAAGATAATTTAATAATATTAAATCCTAAGTGGGAACAAATGGTGAATAAATTTAATCACCACTAAGGGCAATGATATAGACACTATAAGATTCTCTTGTTTAAATATTATATTCCCCTTTGAGTGGACAAATAGCCCATCCACTATGAATTTAAAATAACACCACCTTTCCTTAAATTCATGACACCTACACCTACGGGGTACTATAATTAGGATATTATTAATCCTAATCATGGAGCATTAATCCATTTTAGTCTAGTCAAATTAGACACTTTAGGTGAAGATAATTCCACCTAATTAATTTCAAAAGCCTATGTGATTAGGCTTATTAATCATGATTAACTAATAAACCCTTAAAAATCTCTCAATTAGGGTTTTGTAATAATATTTAGGGTTAACAACCCCTCAAATGGATATTAATTGATCCCCATGATCAATTACTAAACCTTGAAAGGGTTTAATGGAAATAGGTTGTGACAAGATATAACTCCTTAAATGGCCTATACACCTTTGCTTAGTGAGAGCTCCTATGATGAGATCTATAGTACTCTAACAAAAATTAGTTTACAAATTAGATCTATAGTACTTTGACAAGAATTTATTTACAAATGAGATATGTAGTACTCTAAAAATATATATTTTACAATCACACAAGTTTTTAGAATGGTTACGTCTATGTGACACCCAAGCTTTCATATTAATTTTGTTTGTGTGTAGCGATCCAATTTTATAGATTAGGTGTATTTATAAAGCTTGCATGAGTATATCAATCACACAATACCATATCTTAGGTGACATGTTTGAGGATTCTCATAAAAAATTGGATGGGTGTAAATTTACCTTATTATATCTCACCACGTGGAATCATTTATTACAAAAATCACTATTAAAAGTAGAAAATTATTACTTGCATGCATGGTATAATTTGATCCTATTTTTATAATTTACCAAGTTGATGGAAAATTATATGGATTATGAATAAGAGATATTTGCTTCTTCACTTGTATGTCATTCATTCATAAAATTATTTAAATTTACATTAACACATTTTCCACATTTGATAATTTTACAAAATGTTACAAAAATTTTAGTTGTTGATGACAACTCTAATAAAAATATTTTAAATGATAAAGGGTCTACCAAATTATAGAACTTGGTTTCAAAAATATTAAGAATACAACTACCAAAGTGTAAGTCTTAATAAATTACTAATTTATAAGAATAGATATTTTTGAAGGTAATATTTTCAATGTCCAAGGTCCAAAAGAGACAATGAGGTCAAACTTCATGTTAGCTATTTTTTTCTATAATTAGTATGTTAACTAGCCTTAGGTTCTAAATAAAAAAATAGCTAATTTAAATAACCATGGCTAATGCTAATGGTAAGTTATGATATGTGTTCACCTTTTAGCAATGCTAATACATGGAAGACACATATTCACCTTATTAATAGTAATGACATATATCCAATTTAAGCATACATATTCTTAGTCTAGTTGGAGTTGATTTGAGGAATGAGAGCTTGATCAAGTGTGTAGCTTGGGTGAGGTGATAAAAGTAGTAGGTTATAATTCTACATCCAAAGTTTAAAAAAGACAAGGAATATGAACTTCACCTCAACTAAATTATGTATATAATGTATCAAGTCATATCATACATGAGTCTAATTTTTGTTATATATATTTATAGTTTAGGTTAGTTGGCAAATCTTAGCTATATTTTTCTATAATTAGTAATTTTAGGTAGCTTTAGTTTCTACGTAATGAAACATCCAATTTTAAAGGTACATGTTTTGATCTTGTTGGCCTATTTAAATAACAAATCTTGCCCAAGTTCATAGCTTGGGTGAGGTGATTAAAATAAAGTGGTAATGTTTTTAGCATCCAAAGTTCACAATAGGTAAAGAATCAAAGTTTACGTTAGTCACATTTTACTTATAATTAACATGTAATCTAGCTTTTGATTTTGAAAAAGGCATATGCATAATGTTAATTATATGTATTTATTTCATTTTTCTTATTGAGAAATCAAATTTACCTAATTTTATAGCATGGGTGAGGTAACAAAGTAATATTTTTAATTTCAAAGTCTAAAAGAGACAAGGATGCTAAAATTCACCTTAGATAAATTTTATCTATCATTGGTATGTTAGAAGCATTATATTTTGAGTAATAAAATGTATTTAACTTTAATGATGTGTGTTTTATTTTTTTATCCTAGTTTCAATAATGAGAGCTTGCCCAAGTTTATGACTTGGGTGAAGTAACAAGAAGTAGTAAGTAGCATCTTTGACATCTAAAATCCAAAAGACACAAGAAGGGTAAACTTCATCTTAGCTAAAGTCTAATTGTCATATGTATGTTACATAGCTTAAGGTTCTAAGTAATAACACATGTTAAATTTTAATTATATCTATTTTGGTCTCTTTGTCTTGGTTTGGAAAACTAAATATTACCCAAGTTTATATCTTGGATAACATGACATAAAGTAGTAGGTGATATTTTTGATATCCAAAGTCTAGAAGAGACAAGGGGATCAAACTTTAGCTTGGCTAAGGTTTTTTGGTCATTGGTATGTTAACTAGCATTGGGTTCTCAATAAAAATTACTAGGTTAAATAATTGTGGCTAATAGTTAATCAACACACGTGATTGTTCGCCTTAGGTATAAGAATATCCTAAATAATGAAGAACACATGCTCATGTTATAAATACTAATGGCATCTATCTAATTCTATTTATACATATTTTTGGTCTAATTTAAGTAACCTAATTTTGCTTGAATTTTATAGCTTGGGTGAGATGACAAAAAGGTGAGTTGTGACTAGTGGTTTTGGTGATAGTAAACTCCAATGTGATGTTTGATTTGAAATTTCTTAAGAATAATTGTAGTAATTTTATTGTCATCTTAAAAAATTATCCTTTATTAAACTAGAGTTTGCCCAAACTTATAGCTTTGGTGAGGTGTTCTACATATTTCAAGTGACAATAGAGATACATGTTAAGCATGAGATTATTGAAATTATTGTTGACAGTAACTATCATGGCATTCAAATCATTAAAAAAATTTATCGTCCTATTATTGAAAAGCATATTATCTCCTTACAATCTTGCTACAATAATTTTTGTAGCATGCCACCATTTTCATATCCAAAGCCAAGATTTATGTAATCATCTTATTTTCCAAAAAATAAGATTTATTTTAAAGCGATGAATACTAATTTTAATGTATTTAATATTTGCCTCATTAATTTCAGTTTAGCATTAGGTTGTTCCTATAAATACTATAGAACATAACTCAATAACTCTTATTGAAGCTTAGTAAGCCTTGTTGCTTCTATACTTCTCATTATTGAAGATAACACTTTCTACATCTAGTTAAATATTTATAAAATAGGAAGGATTCAGTGGAAAAGTATAGTAGCACTATCAAAGTAGTGAATTCTACATCAAAATTTATAGGTAGAAATGATATATAACACAAGGCAAAGGTATGTTAGCAATGACACCACATATATAACACTTAGAGTAAAGAATATCATGTATCATTCCATGGCCTCTATGACTACTACTAAAATAACAATAGGATTATGATGTTAAGTGAATGACACAATTAAAGAACAAGAGAAGGCAAAGATTATTTACATTGCCAAATATTTTTTGAAATGCATGTTACCCACTATTGATGTTCATCCTCAATTGTATCCTTTCTTCAAGGAATTCTTTAGATGGGTTTTGGATTATACATGTTAGTAGAAGAGGATTAACCACAATGATAACCAATCATAAACCAATAAATTTAGTGTAAAATATATATGATCAAAGTATAAGTCAATAATGAGTATATGGATAAATATTCCAAGTGTCCTATGGATGAATAAAACAATATGATTACCAAGTTTAAATTCTAGGTAATTAAATAAAATATGTAACCCCAAGTGGTCATAGGAACTGCTAACAGTGGTAGCACCAGGATTAGGATTATAAACTTCAAACCTATTACTGTCTACTTGGTAATAAGGTTATCTAGGCTCAATGTATGTGAGAAGACTACTTACTTTGATAGTGAGTATTTTCCTATCTTGAAACAAGTCGCAGAGAAAGAAACAATGTTTAATTAAGCTATAATTCTTTCAAATACTCTAGTTAGGGATATAAGTAATTTTAAGAAATGCTAAAATAGGTCAAAGACTAAAATTACATATTATTTCATATTTACTTGGTTGTACTTGTGTTGATAATGATTTTAGAGTGCTATAGTAGGAATTTGTTGATATAAAACTAAGAACCACTCAATTTATATATTCTTTTTTACCATGAAATGAGACAAGAGTATATTTATTGTGACCATAATTTACACAAAGTCTGTACATAGTTCATGAGATCTATAGTTTATTCTTTTCTAAAGATATTTCTAAGATGCTAAGGTCCCATTGTGAGGAATTGGGAATAAATTCATTGGTGAAGTTTATAGTTTTATAAGGTTGTATTCCTCCTATGATAAACCACATATTATTCCCTCTCATATGTTAGATAAGTTTTTCTTTAATAAATAGCATACTAGAGTGTTAATGGGTTTAATAGAAAAGATGCAAAAAACACTTTACATATGCAAGGTTATTTATCATATTTTCTTTTTTGATTGGATCCTTTAGCCTTATATACATATGACATTCTAAGTGGAGGGTATATTCATTATATATATGATTGTCACATGGAAAACAATGATATTTTATTTGTAAAGCGCCTCTCAAATCAAAGTTTAACTAAGATGAGAGACTATGGATATGATGTAAACCTAAAGGAACACTTAATTATGGATGATAAGAATTAGAAACAAGTAAAGAAAAAAAATTAAACATCATAAAATCATAGCCTCACCTCATCTCTATTAAAATTTTTGTGTCAAGTAATTATTTTTTGGTGGAATGTAACTCTCACTTTTATTTTATTTACATTTTTTTAGTGACTACCATTTCTTGGCCTCTAGATTTTAAAGGATCATCAAATCATGGTGTCAATTCAAATTTCCATCAAAATCATGTATTGCAATATTTTTTTTGAAGAACACAAGCTTATACTGAGAGGGGGGGGTGAATAGTATAAGACCTCTTTTTACTTTTTCCTTTATACTTCAAAACAGTAAAGCAATATACCCAAAGCAATATCAAAGCAATGCACAATATCATCCACAAAGTGACACCAATTTTAACGTGGTTCACCCGAATGGTCGGGCTACATCCACAAAACTTTTCTCTAAAAGTTATCTCAAAGTTCTTTGGGAATCCTTCCCAATTACAATGTTTATGAGCCTCGGCCCAAAGGAGATACCTTCCCCCAATCAAAATTTATGAGCCTCTGCTCAAAGGAGATACCTTCCCCCAATTAGAATTTATGAGCCTCTGCTCAAAGGAGATACCTTCCCCTCTACTCTGGAAATGATCCCTCAGAATGTCAACTGCCTCTACCTCTTGCCAGCACGTGGAACTCATTTCCACCGAAGACCTCCTGTCCTCAATGCTTATCCTAAGAGACCTTTGCCTTCTATGATCACGTCCATAGCAGCTCAACAACCTATACCAAACACAGTTAGTCAGTCTAGTACAAGTCTTCCTCTATCTGTCAGATCTGTCCAACTCTTGAACAAATCAATCCTCTGCATACAAGCCTTCTCAAAGACTTGCCAAATATGTCCTCAGGTTCTTCTCATAGAACCAATGCACCTCTGTTCTCAAGTTCTCTGATAGAACTATCAAACTCAGCTCACAAGTCCTCTGCTAGGACCTATCCAAATATACTCACAAGTCCCCAACGGAACCTGTCCAAAAATTGCTCACAAGTCCCCACCGAAACCTGTCCAAAAACTGCTCACAAGTCCCCACTAGAACCTCGTCCAAAAACTGCTCACAAGTCCCCATTGGAACCTATCCAAAAACTCAGCAAGCTCACAAAGAAAAACTTTCTTAGTAGGAAATCACAAAGTGAATTGTTAGAGACCCAATGTGATTTGTCAAACTCATAGAAGCATAAAGAAAATTTTTAGAGACTCAATATGTTCTATACTCAAATCCCAATCTCAAAACTCAACTCAAATCAACTCAACTCAATCTCAATCTCAAATCTGAAAACTCAACTCAATATCTAAAATGGATAGGATAGAATGTTTTCTTTCAAGAACATGAAACCCCAACAATTGCCAACTATGCAAAGAATCACATAACAATGATACTCATGTTCTTTTCACCATCAATTAGGGTTTCAACAACAATGCTCATCAAACAAGGTTTAGTCAACCAACACCATTCAACTCAACATCAACCTTGAAGCATTCAACCAATCATCACAAGAAAAGGAAACAAGTAGAAATCCTTTTTCCTCCAAAGATATTTGAACAAAACAACCACCAACACAATATCACCAAATGCAAAGAATAACTTGCTCAAATCAACTCAATGGAGTAAGCCCAATATCATGAATCAAGTAAAGCAATAACTTGATCAAACAACCTCTATGGAAGCAACTCAACCATCAAACTCAAAACATCCAACCAAGGGTTCCAACAACTCAATGCAAGTAGCTAGAACTATCTCAAACATCCAACCAAAGCTTCCACTATCTCAAACCAGAAATTATGCATTCACCAAAAACTCTCCTTAAGGATAACAATGCATAAGTAGTCTTCAACTAACCAGAAAATAGGATTTACACCTAGCCAAAGGATACCTAGTAGAATACCTTTTCACTCCAACCTTATTTCAAAAAACATACACCAATCATACTCATAAGAAGAATGTGCCCATACCTTATTGGAGTAGAAGATAATTGAACCTTCAAGTCGTCACCACACATAACTCTCAAACTTCCAACCAAGTTAGGGTTAGAATAAAAAGAAATGAGCAATAATATAAACTTCCTTTATTACACCTTTAAGCTCCACTTCTTTAAACACAACCACCATAACATGCCAATAAATCAACAATCACAGACTCACACCTTATACCTCCATTTTTAATTTTAGCATAGCAAAGAATAATCTTAAAAATACATCCAAAGAAATATGCCCTTATTTCTCCTAAGATTTTATTCAATGCTAATCACAAAAGCAAAAACTCATAAAATTTAATCACACCTTATAAATCGTTGTCCAAGAAACTCCGAATTTTGCGGTATAAAGACGTTTTAATAAAAACGTGTGTTACTCTAGCAAAGCACCCCCGCGAGACTCGAAACGAGCAACCTCCGCCAATGCAGCGCCCAACAGCAGCCTTCGCTGCCACTAGCCTAGGTGGGCTACGAAGTTCACAAGTGAACTTCCCTCAACTTCACCCTAAAAAAAAACTCCCAAAGACTTTTCAACCGCACGTGCTTCTAAGTATTCCTTCGATCGTAGTGAATACAGAGCACAAACACCGCAAATTGCATTCGGGGAATTTTGAATTAATTAGCCTTCCAACCTTAGGAGTTGGAGAATAAATAGTCTCTTCGAAGACACCTTGACGTCGGCGAAAATAAAGACCATTTCGAAATTAATCAAAAGTATTTTCAAAAAGGGTTTAAAAACCCTTAAATAACTTTAATAAATTAGGAATAAAAAAGATTTAAAAACCTTTAAGTATTTTTAATAAATTAAAAATAATTTCTCCCTTAATTAATTAGATAATTAATTAATTAAAACCTTGAAGGGTTTTAAATAATAATTAAATAAATAATAAAGAGAA
This sequence comes from Wollemia nobilis, assembly GCA_028583015.1. NCBI lineage: Eukaryota > Viridiplantae > Streptophyta > Pinopsida > Araucariales > Araucariaceae > Wollemia > Wollemia nobilis. The sequence goes on from JAQPPZ010017086.1 coordinate 7,694,936, forward strand.
CCTCCATTGGTTTTAATAAAAACCCTATCCAACTTGGTTTTAATAAAAACCAGTTTGGTTTTAATGAAAAACCCTTGCCAATGGAATCTCTTTGGATTCTCTTAAAAAGATTTTCTTGGAATCTTCCACCTTTGAAGCCAAAACATCCTCTTAACATTAATGTCATTTCCTTTTGACATCAATGACAACTCATAGACAAGAAGCTAGGATCTCAAACCCAAAATTGCCAACAATCTCCCCCTTTGTCATTGATGGCAAACCATGCTTCTCAACAACACAAAAACTCAACATAAATAGCTCCCCCTGTCTTGAGGCTCTCCCCCTTACTCAAATCTCTCCCCATTTGTCATCAATGGCAAAGGGTCACCTTTGGGGCTCGGGACTAAGAATGAGCCTCTTAGCTTAGTCCCTCCCCCACCTCCTATTGAGGTGTTTAATTTTGGGGTGGGAGTAAAACTCCCATTAGGCACTGATCATCATCAGTGTCTATAGCTGCCTTACCATGTCTTCTCTTGTTCTCCTTGTCCATATTCTTGTTCCTGTTCTTGTCACTGTTCCTGTTCTTAACCATGCCTTGATCCTTGGACCTGTTCATACCACTGTTTTTGTTCTTGTACCTTGGAAGTTCAGCTCTACACTATCCAGCTATGTGACCTTCATTGTTGCACTTATAACAAGTAAAAATGTTATTTCTTTGAGGCATACCTGTTCTTTGAATCCACCTGTTCTGACTAACCCTGTTCCTGATATTAGCCTTGCAGTAAATTGCCTTATGCCCAAACTGTTTACAAGAGTAGCAATACCCTTGAAAGAAATTACCACCTCTGAAATTGTCATTTACCTTCCTAACTTGAGTCATGCAATGTGAAGCCATGTGACCAAACCTGTGACAAGCAAAACATCTGCCTTGAAGCTTTCCTTTAATTGACCTCTTAGGTTCTGAAAACTTCTTCTTCTCATTCTGAATTCTATTTTCTATTTTTGTGCATCTATCATACAAGGACTCCTTTTCTGAAATACTTTCCTCATCAGAACTTTCTTCCTTTTGGAGTCTCTTACTAGACTCTCCAACTTGTTTCTTGTGTGGCTTAACAAAACCAAGGCCTATTTTATCTGTTGTCTTTCTTTGACCTTTGATGAGTGACTTAACATTTTTGGAGCTATCTTGAAACCTGTAAAGCTTATCCTTGTACTCTTTAGTTTCCTCTTTCAAAGAATCCATTTTCTGTTCTAACTCACTATACTCAAGAATCTTAGACTCTAACTCATGCTTGAGTTTTTGTGTCTTAGCTATTAAGAAGTCAAGACTTTCTATAAGATCATCTCTCTCCATACAACATTCATCTAACTTATCCTTGAGTCTAGCATTCTTATTTCTTTCATTTTTCAAAGCACTAAGAGAACTAATTCAAGATCTACTTCACCTTCCTCTATATCTTCCTCTATTTGTTTGCTTTTTGAATCATCAAGGACTTTTTCAGATTTCTTATCACTAGAGGTGCTACCCTTTTCAAAAACCATACATGCATCTCCCTTATAGTTTTCTGAAGCATTCTCATACATACTAGAAACCAAATCACTATTTGTTCAATCATCCTCAAGGTGACCAAAATTTCCACATCTAAGACATTTCATGATAATGAATCTATGTTTCGGTTCTTCCTCCTTTTCTGATATGAACAACATCTCATTTTCATTATCACTTGAAGAACTTTCACTATCACTACTAGAACACTTACTTGCTTTGTCTAGGTAGAAACTCTTTTTGTGCTTGTGAGAATACCTCTTTCCTTGATTGTTGTGCTCATCTTTGTTTTTCCTGTGATGCTTGTGCTTTTCAGAATCCTTGCTCTTAGAATCCTATTTATCTTCATCACTTTCATTCTTGGGAATAGTACAATCAGTAGCATAATGACCAAACTTTCCACAATTGAAACATCTTACATTTTTCATACTTGTGTGCTTTCTAGAGAACTTGCCTTTCTTGTCGTAATATGCCTCTTCATCACTAGAAGACTCATCACTATCTTGAAGTTGTTTACCCTTGGATTTTCTGGTAGCCTTGAAAGTCGCCTCTTTCTTGACATCAACCTTCACTTGAGTTCTCAACTCAAATGCTGCAAGTATACTATGGAGCTCATCCTTTTTCAACTTATCCAAATCTTTAGCTTCCTCAATAGCAGAAATCTTTTCACTAAATCTATTAGGAAGAGATCTTAAAATCTTTCATGGAGTTAACAACCTCATCCATACGAAGCATGTAGTCACTAATCTTTTCATCATCATTCATCTTGAGTTGTTCAAACATACCTTTGAAGTGTCTCAACTTGGCCTTTCTAACATTTGTATCACCTGTATGAACCACCTTCAACTGTTTCCACATTTCACTAGTTGTCTTGCAATGAATCACTTTGGTGAGATCTGCTTTATGTAAGCCTTTCAAGATTGCATTCATTGCTTTTGAATTGTTGTGATGTAGGATCCTTTCTTCTTTAGTATTAGGACCATGTTCAGGAATAGTGTACTCATCTTCAATCACTTCCCAAACTTCATTTCCAAGTGCCATTAGATGAACCTTCATCCTTGCACTCCAAAGACCAAAATCTGACCCATCAAGAATAGGTGTTGCATTGCCACTTGAATGATCCATTGTGTTCTTTACTAGCTTTTCCTTCAAGATGTTAAACTTTCCAAAGGCACCTACTCTGATACCAATTGAAGAACACAAGCTTATACTGAGAGGGGGGGTGAACAGTATAAGACCTCTTTTTACTTTTTCCTTTATACTTCAAAATAGTAAAACAATATACCCAAAGCAATATCAAAGCAATGTACAATATCATCCACAAAGTGACACCAATTTTAACGTGGTTCACCCAGAATAGCTGGGCTACGTCCATGAAAATTTTCTCTAAAATTTATCTCAAAGTTCTTTGGGAATCCTTCCCAATTACAATGTTTATGAGCCTCGGTCCAAAGGAGATACCTTCCCCCAATCAGAATTTATGAGCCTCTACTCAAAGGAGATACCTTCCCCCAATTAGAATTTATGAGCCTTTGCTCAAAGGAGATACCTTCCCCTCTGCTCTGGAAATGATCCCTCAAAAGTTCAATTGCCTCTACCTCTTTCCAGCACGTGGAACTCCTTTCCACCGAAGACCTCCTGTCCTCAATGCTTAGCCTAAGAGACCTCTCGCCTTCTATGATCACGTCCACAAGCAGCTCAACGAACTTGTACCAAACATAGTTAGTCGATCTAGTACAAGTCTTCCTCTATCTGTCGGATCTGTCCAACTCTTGAACAAATCAATCCTCTACATACAAGCCTTCTCAAAGACTTGCCAAATCTATCCTCAAGTTCTTCTCATAGAACCAATGCACCTCTATCCTCAAGTTCTCTGATAGAACTATCAAACTCAGCTCACAAGTCCTTTGCTAGGACCTGTCCAAATCTGCTCACAAGTCCCCACCGAAACCTGTCCAAAAACTACTCACAAGTCCCCACCGAAACCTGTCCAAAAACTACTCACAATTCCCCACTGGAACCTGTCCAAAAACTCAGCAAGCTCACAAAGAAAAACTTTCTTAGTAGGAAATCACAAAGTGAATTTTTAGAGACCCAATGTGATTTGTCAAACTCATAGAAGCATAAAGAGAATTTTTAGAGACTCAATATGTTCTATACTCAAATCCCAATCTCAAAAATCAACTCAAATCAACTCAGCTCAATCTCAATCTCAAATCTAAAAACTCAACTCAATATCTGAAATGGATAGGATAGAATTCTTTCTTTCAAGAACATGAAACCCCAACAATTGCCAACTAATGCAAAGAATCACATAACAATGATACTCATGTTCTTTTCACCATCAATTAAGGTTTCAACAACAATGCTCATCAAACAAGGTTTAGTCAACCAACACCATTCAACTCAACATCAACCTTGAAGCATTCAACCAATCATCACAAGAAAAGGAAACAAGTAGAAATCTTTTTTCCTCCAAAGATATTTGAACAAAACAACCACCAACACAATATCACCAAATGCAAAGAATAACTTGCTCAAATCAACTCAATGGAGTAAGCCCAATATCATGAATCAAGTAAAGCAATAACTTGATCAAACAACCTCTACGGAAGCAACTCAACCATCAAACTCAAAACAGCCAACCAAGGGTTCCACCAACTCAATGCAAGTAGCTAGACTCACAAATATAAACCCTAGTGCACAAAGCTTCCACTATCTCAAACCAAAAATTATGCATTCACCAAAAACTCTCCTTAAGGATAACAATGCATAAGTAGTCTTCAACAAACCAGAAAATAGGATTTACACCTAGCCAAAGGATACCTAGTAGAATACCTTTTCACTCCAACCTTATTTCAGAAAACATACACCAATCATACTCATAAGAAGAATGTGCCCATACCTTATTGGAGTAGAAGATAATTGAACCTTCAAGCTGTCACCACACACAACTCTCAAACTTCCAACCAAGTTAGGGTTAGAATAAAAAGAAATTACCAATAATATAAACTTCCTTTATTACACCTTTAAGCTCCACTTCTTTAAACACAAACACTATAACATGCCAGTAAATCAACAATCACAGACTCACCTTATACCTCCATTTTTAATTTTAGCATAGCAAAGAATAATCTTAAAAATACATCCAAAGAAATATGCCCTTATTTCTCCTAAGGTTTTATTCAATGCTAATCACAAAAGCCAAAACTCATAAAATTTAATCACACCTTATAAATTGTTGTCCAAGAAACTTCGAATTTCACGGCATAAAGACATTTTAATAAAAAAGTGTGTTACTCTAGCAAAGCACCCCTGCGAGACTCGAAACGACGACCTCCGCCAATGCAGTGCCCAACAGCAGCCTTCACTACCACTAGCCCACACGGGCTACGAAGTTCACAAGTGAACTTCCCTCCACTTCACCCTCGGAAAAAAAACTCCCGAAGACTTTTCAACCACACGTACTTCTAAGTCTTCCTTCGATCGCAGCGAATACAAAGCACAAACACCGCAAATTGCATTCGGGGAATTTCGAATAAATTAGCCTTCCAACCTTAGGAGTTGGAGAATAAATAGTCTCTTCAAAGACACCTTGACATCGGCAGAAATAAAGACCATTTCGAAATTAATCAAAAGTCTTTTCAAAAAGGGTTTAAAAACCCTTAAATAATTTTAATAAATTAAGAATAAAAAAGGTTTTAAAACCTTTAAGTATTTTTAATAAATTAAAAATAATTTCTCCCTTAATTAATTAATTAAAACCTTGAAGGGTTTTAAATAATAATTAAATAAATAATAAAGAGAACCTCCATTGGTTTTAATAAAAACCCTATCCAACTTGGTTTTAATAAAAACCGGTTTGGTTTTAATGAAAAACCCTTGCCAATGGAATCTCTCCGGATTCTCTTAAAAATATTCTCTTGGAATCTTCCACCTTTGAAGCCAACACATCCTCTTAACATTAATGCCATTTCCTTTTGACATCAATGACAACTCATAGACAAGAAGCTAGGATCTCAAACCCAAAATTGCCAATATTTTTATCATTGTGTCTCCCATTGATTCTTCATCTCTTATGACTTTGTAAGCATGTCTAGAAGATAGGCCATCAAGAGGTTCACTTAAGGCTATAAACATTATCCATAACTCACTAATTTTAAAATATATTGTAGGTAATGATTGTGCTCTCAAGTTGTTACATTAATAAGTTTTTATTCATATTTTTAATATTATCTTTACTTAAATCACATATGTTTTGTTATATTGCCTTAAAGCTAGTTTATCCTACCAATAGGTATACAAGCCCAAAAGTTGGGCCATCAAGAGATGTGTTTGATACCATAAAACTTATAATTGGCTCATCAATTTCAAAACCCATTCTAGGTAATGACAATGCTTCCAAGTTATTACGGTTAGTTAATTTATTCTTACTATATTTTTAATATTATCTTTGTTTACATTATATGGCTTTTTTTATCCTACTTTAAAATTTATTTATCTTTCCACTAGGCATACAAGTATAGAATTTAGCCCATTAGGATAGGAATTTTAGCTCACAAACCCTATTTTAGCTAATCAATTTAAAATTTATTAAGTAATGATAGTGCTCTCAAGATGGTATATTTACTTAAGTTGTTATTCATATATTTTTTATATTATCTTTGTTTACATGACATTTTTTTTTCCAATATGTTATAGAATTAGTTTGTCCTACCATTGGCTACCCAAGTTTAACTTTTGGTCCATCAATAGGGGCATTTTAACCTCTAAATATTGTTTTCGATTCATCAATTTTAAAATATATTCTAGGTAATGGTAGAGGTCTAAAGTTATTGCATTTACTTAAATTTCCATTTACATGTACAACTTTAGTGGACCTTATGGTAAGATTTTGGAAGTCTGAATAGGAGGCTCAAGGTTCAAATTTAATGGGAGGTAAGTTGTAAACCATACTTTGGTGATCAAATTTTGGTTAGATGAATATATATTATGTAAGTAACATCCTTTGTGAGAGTCATATCATGTGGCATATGGTCTCATGGACATTAAAAGTTTTTTTATCTTTATTACCATTATTTAAAATCAATTTATTCTTCTACTAACAATCCAAGTCTAGTTGTTGGACTATCAAGAGGGGTTTTTAAGCCCATATAACCTATAATTATCACATTTGTTTTAAAATTTATTCTATGTAATAACAATTATTTAATGATCTATACATAAGGTCCCATGACAATGTTAGACGACAACTCCTCTAAACTAGATTTTCATGTCAAGAGAGTTATGACATAAAGTGGTACTATAGAATAGGGCACTAATGACAAGTTTACTCTATGATGGAAATGAAGAAATGGAAGATTTCTAAGCAAGAACTCAACTATGTAACTAAGTTTATGGCACTTGGATATGAGGCTTGGTAGTAGAATAATTACAACTAAGATGCCATGACAAAATATATAAAGCATAACATAAACATGAAAAATGCACAAAATGCATTAAACACAACATAAATAAAATGATTACATAGAAATTATGACTGAAGTATGATGATAAAATTCATTATGTATAACTAGACTAAAACAAAGCACTAATAAATAGGATAGAACACAAACAAATATCCATGACATGCAGTAATCTTATATAATAATAAAATATTACACTGAGTCTCCATGAGAAAGGGATATATAAAGATAAATTTAATATTATAATAAATTATTACAATTAATATCTATGAAATATATGGAGAGCATGATGTCTTGAGGTATAGATTCTTGATAAAGAATGTAAGAGGACATGGGCTAAATAAAGTGGCATTGGTTATAGCTTTGAGTGCAATCATTGATCTTAGTTGGTAAGATGTGAGGGTATATTGTACTTGTGGATCTTAGTTTCTAAGATGTTAGATGATGTATGTCATATTCCTAAGGAGGAATGTTGGCATAAATTATGGTTTTGAGTTGGGAATGTGATCGATGATCTCATTGGAAAGATATGGACTAGTACTTTCCATCCCCTTACTCTTAGATTCCTTCTATAGATTGTATTGTTTTTTAAAGGAGTTCTAAAATTCATAGAATATGCAAGGCTATGTAGGAGTTGGAAGGCGAGACTTTAGCTTCCACCAATTCTTGGTAGAATAAGGAAATATTGTATTGTATGTTATAAAATTATATAATGGTTCTTAAAGTGGAAAAGTGACATTGGAAATTGCTACATCCATTGAATTATAATGCATGGAATTGACATCAATAATTTGTCATATTTGTGTGAGCACTAGTGGCAAATAACTTCAATTCATAAATGAATTATAAAAATTTATAATATAAAATTATTAGCCAAGGCTAACATTATATGATTCAATCATTTGTAAGATATGGGCCTATAATCAACCTTGTTATGGTTAAATCCTTAAATTAATATAAAATTTTATGTTATATTAGTTTTAGTCAATGTAATTATGTAATTATTTGTTGTGGTTTAGGTATTGTTATATATACCCTCCAACATCCTAATCCAATATGTCAGTGTTATTATTTGTATCTATGGATATTATAGTGATCTTTGGAACTGAAGGGCAGCCATCCAATTATTTCTATCGGATTTTATTTTTGCTCTTCCTTTTGTCTAAGACTTGAGTAAAATCGTAGCTTCTATTTATTTTTTTAACACTAGTGAGATGGTATCAAAGTGGGTATAGAATGCCATTACTTTGTCCAAAATTTTTATTTGTGTTGGAATATATTACATTATTTGGTACATGCTAATGTACCACCTTGTGTACATATTTATATTAGGAGTGTGTCTTATATTAGAGTGTGAGTATTTACTTTATGCAATGTAATAAATACACAAGTGTGCAAAGTATTTAATAATGTAAATGTGCACATGAGTCCATAGAATAGGAAGTGAAGAGTCTCAAGAAGAGTGAAGACCAAGAATACTTTATATGAAGAGTCGCACTCCATTATATATGGTTCTATATGTGAGTGTGAAAGAATATAATGTAGAGCACAAGGTAGTACACGATGTAGAGTACAAAATAGTACACAATGTAGATTTCAATGTAGGAAACAATGTAGATTGAGAATGTATGAAGTATGAAGTATTTGAGATCTACGTTCTATAGCAAAATACTATTTTTGTGAGAATTTATTAATGGTAAATTTTTGAGTAGTTGTATATGTTATTCATGAGTTTTATATGTTTAGAATATTGCCATTGTATTATAATTGATATAGCATTTTTATTTTAGATCTTGTGGTTATTTTCATTAAGCATTTAGTATCAAAAGATAACAATGGTATCAAAGCCATAAGGGAGATTGATAGGAGATAGGGAGAGCCACAAGAGAAATTGAGAGGTGATAGGGATATTTGATTTTCAAAATTTTAAAGTTTATTTTTGTCTAGAGTCTTTCCATTGTTGGACATTTTAAGTCCTCTAAGTCAAAGTTGTCATTGATGTCACCTGATAGAGTTATCACTCATCACAAGGAATTCGACAAGAAATAAAGTCATCCAAGGTTGTCACAATCTTCCAAGAAAAAGCTTCATCAGTGCAAAAGTGAAAGGAAAAAGGCTCCATAATATTTTAATATTATTGGGAGCACAGGTTAAGCGATTGGTTCATAAAAACCCAAGATGGGTTATTACAAAGGTTAAAAAGGAGGTTTAATAATTATTTATAAATTATTTAAATTTACAAGGAATTTAAATTTTATAAATAATATTCGTTACACCAAGATTGTGCATTAAGACAAGGTTCCAAGGCTTAATTAAACCAAAACCTAAGGTTGGTCTATTCTAATTTATAATATTTAAATTTAAATTTAAATTTAAATATATTATAAATTAAACCACGTCGACGTCGAATTAAATCGATGCACCGACGTGATTGAAAGGAAGACAAAGAAATTATAAATAATGCCCCAAAAGGCATTAATCATCACCCTTGCTAATTCGTTTGAGCGCATGCAAAAAGGCTCGTGTTTTAAAAGATTTGACGGTTCACAAAAAGCGTGAAGTAGGGAACATGTGGGTGATTGGAGCACATAGGCCAGCTTGGCCTAGCGATGTGTTGGCTTGGCAATATAGAGGAGGTCCCGCATTCGATTTGCTTGGAGGTTTTCTTGCAAGGTTGCTTGCGCTCGAAGCGCGTTTTGATTATTTTAGAAGGCACATTTTCATGAGTTTTTGATGTGGTTCATGCCTTTTTAGGCATGTGAGGGTGTGTGGCCCAATGTAGGCTTGGCCATGGCTAAGGTGTTGGGAAGGAGGACGTCAGGGTATCGAATCCCTCCGAGAGGCAAAGGAAATTAAATCTTTAATTTTTATTTTTTGTTAAATAGTTTTAAATATTTGAAGTTGACTGTGATGCTTCACATGTGGGGATTGACACTGATTTGAGCTAAGAGGGTCAGCCAATAGCATTTTTAGTGAAAAGTTGAATGAGGTAAGGAATAACTACTCCACTTATGATGTAGAACTTTATGCAATTGTGCAGGTGCTAAGGTATTGGTGATATTATTTGTTATACAAGGAGTTCACGTTGTACACTGACCATGAAGTCTTAAGGTATGTCAATTCTTAGAAGAAATTAAATAGTAGATATGCCAAGTGGGTTTCCTTTTTGTAAGAATACTCATTTGTGTTGAAGCACAAGTCTGGTAAGCAAAATAAGGTGGTTTCTGCATTAAGTAGGAGAGTACTATTGGTAACCACCATGGAGAATGTTGTAGGATTTGAGGAAATTAAGGAGTTATATGAATCTGATGTAGATTTTGGAGGCATTGTACAACAATACAAAACTCCAGTTGTGGGTGAGGCTGGTCGAATATTTGTTGAGTATGTTATGCAGGATGGTTATCTATTTGAAGGGAAACAGTTGTGCATACATTTTGGTTCCATGCGAGATAATATCATCCATGAGTTGCATAGTGGTAGTTTGGAAGGACACTTTGGCATAGATAAAATAGTTGCTCTTGTGGAGGAAAAGTACTATTGGCCATGGTTTAAGAGAGATGTAATTCGATTTGTGTCCAGATGTAGAGTGTGCCAAGTGGCTAAAGGCCATGTACAAAATATAGGATTGTATACATATTTACCAGTTCCCCTAGGATCATGGACCGACCTAAGCATGTATTTTGTGCTAGGGCTACCCCGTACTTAGTGAGGTAAAGATTCCATTGTTATTATAGTAGATAGGTTTCTACGATGGCTCATTTTCTTGCTTGCCAGAAAACCAATGATGCAACCAAGATTGTAGTAATTTTTTTTAATGAAGTGGTGAGACTGCATGGAGTTCCAAAGACCATCACTTCAGATTGGGATGTTAAGTTCTTGAGTCATTTTTGGAGGATATTATGGAATAAATTGGATACAAAGCTACAGTTCAATAGTTTTTATCATCCATAGACTGACAGAAAAATCGAGGTTATGAATCAAAGCTTGGGAAATCATCTAAGGTGCATAGTTGGTGAGAAACCACAACAATAGGATTTAGCTCTATCATAAGCAGAATTTACATATAACAGCTTAGTGAACCACTCAACAAGCAAATCACCATTTCAAATTGTTTATGGATAGAACCCCAAGGGTGTTCTATATTTGGTTGAATTACCAATCCATGAGCATGTTAGTGATGATGCAGAAGCATTTGTTGAACATATACAACAATTGCAAGAAGAGGTCAGAGACAAGTTGCAGAATAGTAATGCTAAGTATAAAAATATCTTTGATGTGCACATATGTGTTCAAGTATTCTAGGTTGGGTACATGGTGATGGTTCACATTCAAAAGGAGCAATTTCTCAAAGGGACATATAATAAATTTAAAATGAATAAAATTGGCCCTCGTAGAATTCTATAGAAAATGAATGATTGTTAGTTGACCTCGATATTTCACCAATTTTCAATATCTTTGATTTGCATGAATTTCATGGTGATATTGTAGTTGTTGAAGAGGCAAATACCATATCTTGGGAGAAGCAAATACCTAAGAAGAAGAAGAAGGAATGCATTGCGCAGGTCCTTTATAGGAAAGTGATCACCACACGCAATGGCAACTATAGAAAATAATTGGTATAGTGGGAAGGTTTGTCCCAATATGATAACACTTGGATTTCCAAGGAGGAACTAAAGAGGCTTTACATTGACAAGCTCAAGGAATTTCATCAGCAAAACTCGTAGGATTTGAGTTCCTATTCAACCATAGGAGAATGATGCACCTTGTCAGGGCCATAACTTTTGCTCTGAGTGTCCGTTTTGCCCCATTTTTTTAGAACATGTTGAATGTCATGGAGAACCTAATAAAAGTGGCACATATGTTTTCCAGCATTAAAATGCCTCTAGGAGACCCAAAATTAGCTTTTAATATAATTTTCAGTTTTCATAACTAAAAATTTATCATAACTATTAGTGTAGAACTGGAGTGGGGTTGCTATCTTGAGATAGTGGATTTTATTGAATAACAGGTGCATGTTTCCATTTTATATGTCATTCGGGTTTTTTTAAGGTTACTAAAAATAGCAAGTGAGTTTCTAAAAATATAAAATTACTAAACATAGTAAGGGTGTAGCTTAGGCTAGGGTTTTTATTTTTTGGGAGTATAAGAAGTGGGATACTCTATTGTAATGTGAATGGAAATTTAGTTAATAAAAATAAGCATTTGTAGGTTTCTTTTATTGGTGTATTTTGTATGATGTCTTATATTGCAATTTTATCCTTGGAGTCCATTGACGGTCTCCTCCAGTGAATTTTCATCATATTCTTTCTAAAGAGTTACTTGTTTTGAAACACCAAGGGATGTTGATCCTACATCAAAATAACTCAAAAAAGTGCAAAAGGATACACTCACTTGAACAATAAATTGGACTCAATAGGAAAAATCAATAATGCCAACAACAAATTATAAAATTTCAAATTCTAAATCAGTACATATCTTATCAATTTTAAAAAGGCTAAGTCTCATAGACACATGGAGAGCGAGAAATCTCATACATGGAAAAGAAATGACTTAAGACAATAATTATGAATGATATCTCAACTAAAAAATAATTCCTCTATTTATAGATTAAGACAAACAATAACCTTAATCATAATACCCAAGGTTTGACAAACCTAATACTAGGGCTTAAGCCAACGATACTAAACATAATCGACATGGCTCTGTTGGAATTATTACAAGGACCTATTCTTTGATAGCTATTAGTACCATTGATAATAATGACAAGGTAGATGACCAATGACCCATCAACACTAAAAAGTTTAGGCTTTTGATATTAGAAAGAAACATGGGTGAGATGGTGCACAAGTGGATAAGAGGGGTGATAGAAAATCAAGAAAATTTAGAGGTAATATAGAGGATGGTAAATATGATATTATGGTGTATTCATAGTTAATTAGAAGAGAGAAAAATATGTGCTAGTAGAAATTAAGGAAGTCCTAGAATTTAGGAAAAATAATAAGAAAATAAGAAAAAAAAAACAAGGATTGGTTGTATCTTAGGACTTATGAAGGCTTAAAACTCATAGAATGATCATGCCTAATATCTAGGATAAGTCGTAAAAGTCTCATTTAAATAGGCAGTGAGGGTGGTTTGATATCTAAGTTAAGCTACATGGAGATAAGAGATCTTTAGAGGTAACTATTACAAGCTTATTATTAACTTCTAAAGCATTTCATTTATTGATATGTTAACCCCATTTGGGATCCCTATGTGATAGTGGAAATTTAGATTTTGGTTCCAAGCATTTTTTGATATTTTTATTTTTTATGTCATAGATTTAGTGAGGTTTGTTTCACCAAATTTGGGTCTAGGGTATTGGGTTCAATTAAATCAATTTGGGTTACACATCAATGGATTTGTGTTGCTTTATTTATTTTTCCTCTTGGGTTTATAGAATATTTTAGAGTAATTTTTTAAGAAAATGAGAATATTTAAATAAATTACTCTTTGAAAAGCAATAATAATTATAGTTGATGAATTTGGAAAACAAGAGACAATAGTAGCTTTTGAATTTGAATTTAAGAGATCCTACCATTGGAACAACCCATGGAGTTCATTCAAGTTTCGTTGGAGCTTATAACTAATCTATATAAAGTGATTACAAATACTATAAAGTAAATGACATACCTTAATTTATATTTTTTCTTTTTTTGCTATTTTATTATATTTTTGTATTCTAGTTGCTTATTTTTAATATATTATTCCTCTAGTTGTTTGACATGTTGAACTATTTTGGGTGATGTATATGGGATGCATTTTATATATATCACATCTAAAGGATAATATTTAGGATTTGAGGATCTTGAATTCTAATGAAAATATAAAGCACTCTATTTTATTCGTGATGCAATTTTACAAACCATGTGATGGGTATCTAGGAAAATTATAAATTTAAGAATGACAAAAAAAAAGGTGAAAGACAAGAGGATCCTACATCGGATCATTGACATACTACTATAGAAGCAAAATAGAAACACATTTGAAGTAAGCTATTAATTTATTCAAATTATAATTGTGTGTGTTGAGATCAACATGCATTCATAATTTCTCATCCATCCTATTTGATTCTAAAGTGGGTATGCAAATTATGTAAATTTTGGTATGTTTATGTTTGCAATGCTCTTAATGGTTACTTGTGGTCATTGACATACTACTATAGAAGCAAAACAAAAACACATTTGAAGTAAGATATTAATTTATTCAAATTATAATTGTGTATGTTGAGATCAACATGCATTCATAATTTCTCATCCATCCTATTTAATTCTGAATTGGGTATGCAAATTATGTAAATTTGGGTATGTTTATGTTTGCAATGCTCTTAATGGTTACTTGTGAAGAGTTAAGCATAATATTGTAGGAGTGAAGCATTATACTCCAAAGTTGTCTTTCCTTGTTCAATCATATGGTTTTAGTGTGAATGAGCCTAATGAAGCCTTAGATTCCACAAAATAAAATAGATAACTTTAGTCCATCCTAAAAATATCTTCTAATTTTATAATGATCTTTACTACTATCTATCAATTGCTAACATTAATTATGTAAAATTATATACGTTATGTGTGGTTATGTGGGTCATATCAATATAAAATTATTACTATCAAACATTAGAGGATTCATTGCTCAAAATACCTCAAATAATAGCATCATAGATTGCATAAGTCACAATGTTTATGGCATCTACAAGTAACTAAATATAAGATAGAATGTATTTAACATCATATTCATTAAATGAGGAAGCATATCATGTCATTTCAAACTCTTATAAATATATGTTTGATCATTTATAAGCATTTAGGGGTGCAATACTTGCTCTTGTAATAAGAACATTTAATGATTTTTGACCAAGAAAATTGGGATATGTTTTATATAATGACATTTAAAATTTTTATATGATTCTCTAATAAATATTTTAAAACTTTTTTTCCTTAAAATAAAATTTATATTCAAATTGTGATAGATTCTTCATCTAATAAACTATTTTATGATAGATTTTTTTATCAATGTACTATTTGTTAGAGAAAAATTATGTTGTGTATATAAATACATCTATGCCTATAACCCTATTGGTAAAAAAGTTTGACAAATGACAAATTTCATCATTAAGCCCTACAACTTGATTCATTAATGTAAAATTATTATCATACTCACACTACACCAATTAAAAAATATATGTATTAAAGAGTAAAGAAGTTCGATCATAAGACTATAATAACAATTTATAGAGAAAAGAGCTTCAAAAGGGACAAATTAGAAATCAAGAAAAGAAATTAGAGATTGAATTCCTCGTTTTCATATGATTCAAATTGCATATAAGTGAAATCGTGCTTGGAAGCGATTACCGACATCTAGACGAAAGTTGTAAATTACAATTGCTCTAATGTGCGGGTTTCACAATTTTAAAAAACATAGTGAATGCAAGTAATGCATAATATGAATAAAAATGCAAAGCATTGAGAGGTTTAAGTTCCGAATAGATATTTCGATTTAAGAAAAAGTCCATACATAAAATGAAAAAGGAACTGTACAGCTGTAGAATGGAAAGGCAGCTGACGGAAGTTTTGTGCAAATTGTAACCAGCTGTTGAATATAGTTGACTTGCTTTCAGTCTCTGATTAAGTTAGATGTTCTTGAGTTTTCCTAACAAAGTTCAAATTTATCACGAAAGAAAAATATCTAATTTATTTTTACATAATTAATATTTACTACATTGCCGGATAAATTGTAAATTTATATACATTCAAAGACAAATTCTCACTGTTTTGGATGTAAATAACAGCAGTTGTACAAATCCATGTATAAGATCCCAAATTAAGAAGGTTTGTGACAAACACATTTCAATATTAAGATGTGACACCTTTCTATTTAACGCCAATTGGCTGAAATTATATATAACATATTATCATGTAAACATAAATATGTTGATATGCAAAGTAATTATAATTTCTCATTATAAAGCTACAGTGAACAAAATATATCCCAGAATCACAACCTGCTGAGACTTACAGGAAACATAGAACAAATAACCCAACAATTATCAATATATAACAATAAAACAGAAAGTTACAAACAATTGGTAGTTATTTTCAATCTTAAATTTTAAATAATCATAACAATTAAATTCTTTACGAAAAAGATAAAGAGAATTTAGGTGCAGAATCAGACTACAGTTCTAATGACAGAGTGAAACATGAACTATTACTATTAACGCCATTAAAAAGTGCCGAGCATTCTTTGCTCTCTTACGTTTTGAGTCAATAATCCTTTTTAACACAACGAGCTCCCAATGCTTTTCATTTGCGTTAAATGCTTGCTAGTTTAAAGTTCCCTTCTTCGTCTGGTCAGAGGAGACATTATTTTTCGCGGTTATTTAAGTATAAATAATTTCCATATGGACTTATAGAGGAGATCAGAGACAAATATTCATTACTAGGCATGCAGGCGAATCCATGCACACATTAAATAAAAAATTCTGTAATAGGTGAAAGTAAGGAAAAGATTTACTGCAGAAAATTATGTGCAATTTCGTAATATATACATGCATCAAGCAAAGTCAATTCCTAGTAAGAGTCTTATATAGAATGAAGTATTTAAGCTACAGAATTAAAACAGAGCCGCCGGCTTTCCTGAAGACAGACAAAAGGAAACAATCCAGCGAAGAAAAAGCTTCCAAAATCAGTTGGAATTAACGATGTTATCTCCAACGCCCTCCTGTATCCACATAGGAGAAAATAATCAGAAGAAACGAGATAATGCTTACCTCATCAATAGCAGAGTTTCCCTACAGTGGAAAAGGATTGAATGGAATTTACCTTTACGTTCGAATTCATGTTAGTACCGCTTCCATCGACAGGGTTTTGACAATCATTAGCCTGTCACATTTTAGTGTGAAAACAAAGCTCAATATACTTATCAAATCAGCCCTGACCTATTTATAGAAATTTCACTGCAATTTACTTCAGACTCTTGACTCTGTGGAGGATTAACGAGGATATTAAATAAAGATGACAGACCTGAGTCAAGCTTTTGGCCCTGTAAGACTCGAGCGCAGCCTCATAGGCTGCTTTGCTATCTGCAGCCAGCTTGAAGTAGGGAAGTTTCTCCTGCACGCACATCCCGATTTCAACATACTTAGCTTAGGCTTTACAGTTTATTTTCACAATCATCCTTTCTACATTAACTACATTAATCTTGTATTACTCGAGCGGAAGAAACTTACATCATTCGACATTGATTTCCATTTAGCCCCGGCAGACTTGGACAACTGAAATTGTCATATATGAAGGGAAATTTATGTAAACAAATGTGTGATTCTTAAGGTCTGGTTGTCACTAAATTATCATCTCAAATTTCTGTCAAAGAAATGCCTACTGCTTATAATCATTTGGAATTTAAGTTGATCAGATCCGGTCACAAGAATAACGAAAATATTAATACCGTGGCAGTACTTTTCACATTCAGAATTTCCTTCTTGAATTCCTCCCTGTGGCTCGACCTGTTCGGCACTCGGAAATAATCTTTGCATTAGTCCTTGAGCTTAAGAAAGCATGAGAGATTTATATCATGTTCAAGCTCTTCAACAGTATACATGAAATATATGAAAGCTGTTGGAGGACGTTTCGGCAAGTCTGTATTCTCGGACTTCTTGGACTTTTTCTTCCGTTCAGGACACAACAGTTTCCCCGTTGATTTTCGCTTCTTGCCATTCCTGGACAAACAATAATTGTTTAAAAAAATATTTTTAAATAAACACATCTGCGGTACCAGAACGGGGTAATATAATTTTATGTGACATACATCACAGAATCCGGTGTTTTCTTCTCGCTTTGAGATCCAGAAATGGCAATCTTTCCAGCTTTAAAGCAAAATAATAAAAAACATGCCGACAATTTGTTAGAAGCCAGTACGGATTAAGCCTTTTAGAGCTTTTAATTCTAGTAAAATAGCCGTAAATAACTTTCAGATATCCTTAAATCAATTTGAAGAACAGATAAAGAGACGCGGAGAAGATATATATCAGTAGACAACTATCAATTTAAACCGATAAAGTCATTGAAAAGCGTTTGATTCCACCATGATCTTGAACGCCGGCACTGTGGAAGCCTTTGTTCGAACCGTCCTCAAGAACCTTTAAAGACCTGTACGACGTGTTTAAGTAAATCGACATGGTCAGACCTAGTGATAAACATTTATAAAAAGCTATGTTGAAGAAAGTGAAGATTGTTCCTCTTCCGCAACTATATGAATTTTTAAAGCTTCGAATAAATATTGTTAAATTTGAAAATCGAAATATTCTTCCTTCAAATTCTGTTTCATTAACACCAATTCTAAGCAAATATTTCTTGTATAACGTCCATCAAACTATATTTGCAGAAAATAACAGACACGAAAGCCGTAAAATACTAATTCACCATCCTACTTGTGACAGAAAACATTGACGAAATGAATAGTTAAATTCGAAAAACTGAAAATAAGGAGATAAACAAGTATGTCTGTTCTTGAGAAATATTTACTGCACAGAGGAAAGAATAGAGGAAGGGGAATGCTTGACAATTGGAGTCCCGCGAAGGCTTGCCACTGGACTTCTCAGGTTCGCTGTTGCTGCTTGTGCCGCCATTCCTTGCCACTGAACTTCTGAGACCCGCACCGCCATTGCCATTGAGAACTTTCACCGGAAATTATAATGAAACAAATATGAGATTGTTCCTGTTGACGCATCGAATTTATAGTAATTAAGGTTCTTGTAAAATCCTAAATTTAAATCACAAGGAGGGTTGAACCGTCTTACTTGAAAAACCCCAAAAATGAGATTCCCAAATGCGGCACTACACTACCGAATGTAACCTAACGCCATCTAAGACGCACCTTGTACTTTGCAAGGACTCTTTATCATAGCCGAATTTTAGCTTCCCTTCTTTTCCCTTTGTGCTTTGCCTTAGACTTTCGGGGCTTAAGTGAGCTAGATAAATAGCTTTCAAAATTATTTAATTTAAAGTTTTTCCCGAAATGTATACTCCAAAGAGAATTATTGACAAATACAAATATGGAAACCGTTTTATTGTTATTTTGATACTTTTAAAGTATAAATTCTTCAGTTTCTCTTAATAGAGGAATTTGGAAAACGGTTTTGGTTTTTGTATATTCCTATAAGCATTTTTTTTTTTTTAAAGAAACCTTTATAGAAGAATCAATTATTAATAATAAGTTTATAATTTAATATAATCTTCAATTATTGTAAAGAAATAAAATTTTGCATGGTTAGTTGTTTTTTAAAATTTAAATTTTACTAGGATAAAGATCAACACCACATTTAGTTAAATTATTTTACTCGAATTTTTTTTCTATAACTATGCTCACACTTCCAAGAGATTGCCTCATCCATTTTTGTCAATAATATTGGTAATAATTTGTGAATCCTCCTCAATTGAAATATATTTTCATCTTTTTCTTCACTATTTCTTATAACACCATCTCCACCAGCTTTTCTTAAATTTCCTTTAGAAGCTTCATCAAAATTATTTTGATATATCTCATTTTTGAACATTTGCATTTTATCCTAGATCAAACTAGATCCTTTTATTATCACAAATGACTCTTCCATAAATGTTCAAATCTAGTAGCTAAGTTATTAGCACCTCTTTTTTTGCATTTGAGACTTTCTATGATAAGCACCATATTTGTAAACATTCTACAGGAGAGGCAACAATGTGGTTTCAAACTTGGACATGATTTTGAGATTTATTTTTTAAAATTCTATTATTTCTTGTAAGCCTTAAATTCTAATAAATAATGGCAGGTTATATCCTCTATAGAATATATAATTCTTTCACTTTGAAATAAGTAATCCAATTTTTCATCAACTCTTTCAATGTTGATGGAGCTACCCAGTATAATTTCATAATTTTTAAAAAGAAACCCCAAATAGAATGAGCAAAGGGACAATAGAGAATTAAATGGTCTAATATTTCTAAATTCTTTTCATATAAAGCACATCTAAAAGATCCATAATATCCTCTTCTTTATTGACTCTCCAATAGGAATCTTACTTTGAACTACTAACCAAAGGAATGTTGAGACCTTAAGGAGAGCCTTTAGTGACCAAACATTCTTCCAAGGAAAATATTTGGTCAGAAAATCTTTATTTCTCTAAATATCATATCCCAAGATCGAGTATCCACCATCCTTTGATAAATTTTAAATCATCTCATCCTTTCATGTAAAAATTGGTAAATAAATCTCTTGAAGCATCTTTTGAAGTTCATATACAATTTGTTTGAGTTCCTCTCCTTCAACTAGGTTACTAAAATAAATATATTATTTGGAGTTTTTGCTCATATTAATATAGTCTTTGACCTTTGGAGCTTTACATGCTAGGCATTATTGATCTTGTGGTTGCCATTTTGAGTTAGAGATAAGAAGATAAGGCTTCAACGAAGCATCAGACCAAAAATCTATATAAATCCCCTCATTGACTAGCCATCTAATATGTTTCTTTATCAATTACAAACTATCTAATATGAAATTTCATGTTGATGATCCTTTGGGTAGGGTTCTTTTTCTAAATGATTTCATTGCATCAAGAGGATCTATATATTTATTTAACTAATACTTTTACCCAATTCATTATTTGATATCAAAATAATATCCACCCAAGCTTTTCATTTAATTCCAAATTTATAAGTTTACAATTCTGCAAGCCTACTCCTCTAGTATTATTTTCTTTGCAAACCCTATTCCACTTACAAAGAGGAAATCTAAATTTTTCCTTACAACCTTTCCATAGAAAATCCTATCCCACTTACAAAGAGGAAATCTAAATTTTTTCTTACAACCTTTCCATAGAAAGTCTTTGAATTTTATCAATTTCTAATGCTACGCCTATTGGCAATCTTGAAAGTGATATCATATAAATAAGGATGGACCGTAATGTAGTCTTTATGAGTTGTCAACCTTCCTTATATGGTTAAGAACTTACATTTTCAACCTACCAAGCAATCTTTCACTCCATCCAAAACTTTTAGGGTAAAGCATGGGTTTTTTAAAGGGGCCTCAGTCCCCTTGTACCAGGGTTATGTTTGAACTTGGATCTTTTTGGATGAAAATACAAAGACATACCACTATAGTATCCCTTACGATACATACCACTATGCTATCCCTCATGAGACTTTTTAGCGTTAATATTTAATAGTGAAGATGGATGATATTTTTTATATGTGTGTATTGATGTTATCCATAAAAATTGTTGTAATATATGATCTTCTATAAGATAGAGTAGGGAATACTTAAAAATTTATTTAAAAAATTATAATAAAACATCTGTTAGAAATCTAATATTATTATCACAGGATCTTATACTATATCAAATATTCACACAATAAAATAACAATCTTACATAAAATGTTATTGATAACTATCAACTCAAAAAATATAAATATAATGTATTTGTAAGCTTCTTTGAGCACATATTACATTGCTTTATATTCAATATATACAAATTAGATATGAGACTCTTCACATTCACAAGAATCTTGACCTTTACACTTACACAAACTTTTTATCTCCTCAAACACATGGGAGATATAACACTTCATATTTCTCATATGAGAAATATCACATAATAATAAATTTCTCTACATATCCATATATGAAGAAAGGATCTCATGATTGCACATACTAAATGACAAACTCTTACACAAATCATAACTCCACACTTATTAACATGACACCTCACTTACATAACTCACACTTACTAACATGACACCTCATTTACATAACTCCACACTTACTTACATGACACCTAATATATACTCAAATATTATACACACTATAGAATAAATTATTTACATGATACTTGCATTAATCTTGCAAGTTACAAAATAATGTAATAATTCCAAAACCCCTTTGTATTATTGCATTCATGTGATTTTATGTTCTTGATCTAACTTAGATTATGCATTCTGACTTATTTTTATTTTGGTATTGATTCTATTTATTTTGGATCAATTGTTGAAGAAGTTCATATCTTTTTTTTTGCCATATCTGGAATTAAAAAATCATTTAGAAAAAAACCATTTAGTGTTACCCTTGTTATCATTTCTTTCATATTATCTCATTTGTGCAAGTTCATCCATCCTTAATTCATATTCATACTATTGTTTCCTTTGTATCAATAATATTTTTTAGAATGATTATTACCTCCATAAATTTCATAACACTAGATCCTAACATTTTCTATCTTGTGTCCATGCCTACCATAATATCTAAATTTGTTACCTATCTCAATTTTTCTTGTTTTATAATCAGTTCCATATGTCCTTATCCTAAATTTATCTATTTCACAATTACTTTTGTTAATATTTGATTCATTAGTACCTGGTTATTTGAGTCTTCATATTTTGATTTTATTCTTTGCCAAAAATTGAATTTGTATCATTGTACCCTATCAAAAATTTATGCCAATATTTCTATCACTATTAATGATATTATTATAATGTCTATTATCACATTTACTTTTTGCACACTCTTTATCTTCACAAAAAATATTTAATTCCTTTGTGTTATATACAATGCCTATTCTTAGAATAAGTCCTATATTTGTTGTTATGGACCCTAAATCATAAGTATTATAACTTGCATAGGCCTTTATGGAAATTAAATCACAATTTTCATTTTTCTATTGATGAATATCACCAGTTTCACAACATGCATATGTCATCATGGGTCTTAAATCTAAGGCATCACAACATGTATTTATTGCCATAGGCCTTAAATCATTTGTGTCAGAGTTGACATCTTTCACCATAGGATTGTTCTTCAAAATTTTCATTATTTATTCTTATCTCCTAAAGACAGTAATGCTATATATATTATATTTCTTATATCAATAGGTAATGTGATAATAGAGTGATCATCATCTTCATCAATAATAGTATTAAAGTAGTATTTAAGTGTTGAAAAAACTTCATCTTTAGCTTCTTCAAGAATTATTTTTAGTGCAATATTAATTATGGTAACATATAATCTTCATCTTGATCATTTAAGAATTTTTGAATTATTAAAAATATGGATTTTTAACTTGTTTCTCTTCTTCATTTATTTTTGATAATTCATGTTCTTGTATTTCTATTTGTTTCTCTTTATCCATACTAATTTATGATGAAATATACTTTTGATTGTTTGTTTGTCTTATTGTTTGCTTTCTTATTTTAATTGCCAAGCTAGCAATAACTATAATCAGGGATTCCTTTCTCTATAATTTTAATAGATTTTTTTTTGAAGAACATAGGCTTATATTGAGAGGGGTGGTGAAAAGTATAAGAGCAACTTTTACTTTTCTTTCCCAAGCAATATTATCCAATATTATCAATGGTAATATCAATAGCAGTAATTAAATCAATGCATAAATCATCACACACAAGATAGACACAAATTTAACATGGTTCACCCAATATGGGCTACTCCATGGAGAAAATATTTCTTCTAAATTTTCTCAACAAATCTCTTGGGAATCAATTCCCTATTACAATGTTTATGGATATTTTACAAAAGAGACACCAATCCCCTATGCTCTAATTTGTGGATCTCTCTCCATAGGAGATCTCTTTCTCCTTTTCTCTGGTTCATGGATCTCTCTCCATAGGATAACTCTTTCCCCTTTCTCTAGTTCATGGAATTTGATCCAAGATAACTCTATCTCCTCAACTGCTTCATGGATCTCTCTCCATAGAAGAAGTTTATCTTTCTAGATAGTTCATAGATCTCACTCCACATGATAAATTTATCTTCTCTACTCTGGTTGGTGATATTCTAGAAGAATTTTTCTCCCACTAATATAGCTTGTGGATCTCTCTCCATAGGAGACATTTATCCCCACTACACTGGTTGATGGTTTTCTATCCACTGGATACTAATGTTCTCTTTGATCTATCACCTCCAAATCCTACTCTCAACTTTGTATTAAATCTACACCAATATTTATCCCAAGTCTAGCACAAATCTGCTTTAAATCTGCTCACAAATTTGCACTAAACTCTATCCTAAGTCTAGCATAAATTTGCTCTAACACTACTTATAAATTTGCACCAAATTCTATCTCAAATTTGTCACAAGCCTTAACACAAACTTTGAACAAAATGCCTTCAATACTTCTCAAATACTTGCTCAAAATTGCCTTCAAGCCTTCTCAAATACTTGCTCAAAATTACCTTAAAGCCTTCTCAATATACTTTCTCAAAATTGCCTTAAAGCCTTCTCAAATACTTGCTTAAAACTACCTTCAAGTCTTCTCAAAAGACTTGCTCAAAACTGTACTAAATATTTCCAAACCTTGCACACAAAAAGAGATTATATATTTTTCAGAAATGCTTTCTTCAAGCAGATATATTCTACTCAGAATTCATTTAACCTTTGGAACATGTAGAGAATGATATGCACTTGTAAATATCTTAATATGTTCTACTCAATCATTAAGTCTGTCACTTTCACATGTTTCATATTTATTGCTCTTTTAAATATAGGTTTAGTCTAGAACATGACACCTATCTTCCCGATTCATACACTTTCTTTCACAAATATGATTTCTAATGTTTTCACATTCACTTTCAATATCACTCAAAACCAATGCCCAAAAGCTTCACACAATCATTCAAACAATGAAGCACAATTTGCTCATAAACCCTAAGATAGGTGTTTCCACTTTCTTTCAACAAATATGCACAATGTAGGTCTCAAAACCTAACTCAAATATTTCCAACAATGCTTATCAAACAATCATTTTCTCTCCACCTTATATTCCAAAACATTCACTTCAACAAAATACTTTAAACATGGGATGATGTGCCCATACCTCTTAATTGCTCTTGCAGATATATGTCTTCAAAAATCTATCTCATAAATAATTGATTTTTATAATACCACTTCAAGAGTTAGATATCAAAATACTCTCTCAATCCGTCCATATAAATTTTCTTCTCAAAAGATATTTTACCATACTAAAATTACAATAAATATCAAATCACTTTTACACCTTATTTCTCCTATCCTTTCATGCAAAATAATGCTCAACAAAATCAACTAGAAATTTTACACATGAATTTCACATATACACCTTATACCTCCTTATGAAATCAAAAAAATACACTTCAAATTTCAATAAGACCAAAGAAATTATCACTTCATCTCATGCATTAACCAAGCATTAGTAATCTAAAATTTCACCTTTCATCCCTTTCTAAAATAAAAAATCAAATCACTTTACTAACCTTATAGCTCCCTAACCATACCATATCACAATGATAAATTTATTAACCCTTATAACTCCTTAACCAAACACAACTTTGCATACCTTTATTAAAAAAATTAATTCTACCTTCAAGTGTTGTTGTCGTTGCTTGAACTTGTGATCTCGCTGGACTTTGTGCCCTAGCACAAGGGTAACACCACTTGAGCT
Organism: Wollemia nobilis; assembly: GCA_028583015.1. NCBI lineage: Eukaryota > Viridiplantae > Streptophyta > Pinopsida > Araucariales > Araucariaceae > Wollemia > Wollemia nobilis. Next base: position 7,720,416 of record JAQPPZ010017086.1, read on the forward strand.
AGCTACCCACATAAAACCAAGGAGCACACGCTCCTTCTTGTCCTCTATCCCCATCACAAAATGAAAACCTCACACAAAACCTTGTCACCTACCTCTGTTGCATCTCGAACATGAGATCTGTCTACTGCCATGACCTAGAAGTACGAATGTTTCCATCTACGCTACCTTCCTGGATGGAATAGAATTTTGAAGCCCTTGTTCCTTTTCTTTTACTTTGCTTTGATTTTTGAAAACTGGTGTCTTCTTTCTCTCCACTGTGAATCGAATGACGATCAAATGGGTGCACAAATTTTCTCAATGAATGAACACTTTATTAACTACCTTAACATGCAATATTTATATGCAATGGTTGCATTAATATTTGACATTGGTGCTCAAATTTTTAAACCTTTTGCGCCAATAAAATATTATAAATTTAGTTATAATATTTTAAATCCAAGGGATTTAAATATTATAATTTCCTTTTCTTAGGTTAAAAATTTTTCCACCATAGTTAATCAACTTAACCTTTTTATTTTGCAAAATTACCACCAAGGTAAATAAAATAGACTTTTTTATTTTTCCTTTTTCAAATACCACCAAGATAAATCAACTTGATCCTTTTATTTTTCTTTTTCAAATACCACCATGGTAAATCAACTTGACCCTTTTATTTTTCGATACCATCATGGAAAAGACTTTTCTTTCTTCTTGCTGCCTCATGCCTCATGTGCCCTTTGAAGAATATTCTCACAAATATTTCCATCAACCTTTTGACATCAATGACAACACAACATGCTCAAATTTCCAAAAAAAAAAATCAATATAATTTCCTTTGTGGTAGAATTCCTTATTACTCCCAAATTTAATTAATAAAATATTCTTTATTCAACTTTTATATAATCTCTTAAATTCTAATATATTTCTCATTCAAAAATAATATTTTTTTTCAATCATAAAATCTTTCTTTCCTTCAACCAATTTCCTTTTTCAAATAATTCTTTTTCTGATTTCATTTCTTCAAATTTTCAATTAATCAAAATATAACTTCTTTAAATCAAATTTTCTTTAATATTTCTTCTTTATTTATTCTTCAAATTTTTATTTTCTTCAAATATATTAATTTCTTATTATAACTCATGAATTATAAATTTTCTTCCTCCAATTATTTTCTTCTTCACTTTAATAAAATATCTTCCTTCCAATAAAGTAACTATCTCAAATTTTCCTTTTTTAGAATTAATCACCAGTCCACTCTTCCTTTTAATCCAAATTTAAAAAAAAAAGTTTACATTTTTTAAATTTGTAAATCCTAGCTCATGCACACTCTTTTCTCCAACAGTGCTCTCTTCCACATTATTATTGCATTGTATCTTACTTCTACAATAGGGATAGTATTTACTCTAGATATTACATGATTCTAGGTAGCTTTGACCATTTCATCAACTTAAAATGTCTTAGATATTTTTTACTACTTTAACCAATCAAGTCATTGCATATTTATATGCTCCTAGGTCTGTAACTTTGTCTATGTGTTTCTAGACCTACAACTCTTTCAATTATTTCTCCACCCTTCTTCTCTTAGCATCATTATATTCAAGCATCTAATTTGGTTCTTCATTCCTCGAATAGGCTTCACAAGCAGCTACTGACTACGTTGTCTTTACTTTCTCCTTCAATAATTATCCTCTTCAACAGACCAATAAATTAATCACATGCAATCTCAACCAACTTGGATAGATTCATGGAGAATTTATTTAATTTCTTCTCAATGATATCACTTAGTTTTGTAGCCCTCCAACTATGATGTTCTAACATGACTTTCTCTCTCCCATCAAATTCTCATGTCTTCTCAATTGTAACTCTCCTTAAACATGTCTTTCACAAAGCACATCCAATGTGGCTCTAATACCATTGTTAGAAATCTAATATTCTTACCATATGATATTACAATATATCAAATATGCACACAATGAAATAACAATCTCACATAAAATATTATTGATAGCTATCAACTCGGGCAATATAAATACAATGTATTTGCAAGCTTCTTTGAGCACATACTACATTGCTTTATCTTCAATATATATACTTTATATATGAGACTCTTCAAATTCACAAGACTCTTGACCTTTACACTTACAAAAAAAATTATCTTCTCAAACACATGGGAGATATAACACTTCATATTTTTTATATGATAAATATCACATAATAATAATTTTATCCTTGTATCCACATATCTGCATATGAACAAATACTCTTACGATTGCACATACTAAATTTTAAACTCTTACATAACACCACAATTACTTACATGACATCTACTATATACTCAAATATTAAACACACTCTAGACTAAACTATTTACATGGTACTTGCATTAATCTTGCAAGTTACCAAATAATGTAATACTTCCAACAACATCCTCACTTGTTGTCACTTCCTAACTTGGATCTCGTAGATCCAATATATAAAATAATTATGAAACCCTTGGATGAAAAAATGGTATTCATAAAATCTAAAAAAATATATCTATCTAAATAAAACCTCCTTCCACAACCACTCCACTAAAGCACAAATCCTCTAAAGAACATCCATACAATGGTCAATCTACAAATACATAAACTTGGTGTTTGATAATATACTAAAAAATAATATTAAAGGTGTGTCCTAAAATATTTTTCTCTATAATTATTCTTTCCAAAAATACTTCTCTAGAATTAATACTACATAAAATTTCAATAAGCTATTAGATCAAGTAACAAATATTTATGTGATGCTTTATTGTTGCTTATTCTAAAATATAATTACAATATTAAGTAACACAAAAAATATCTATAGATAAAAATGTGTAATCAATAAATGGTGATTCACATATACTTTGACATGATGTTAAAACTCTTAATACTTTGAAAAAATAAATACAACCAACACATTATCCATACACTAGCTTAAAAGAAAAGAAAAAAATAGTTCAAAATTTGATAAGGTGCTTTTGGACACCTATAATAATGAAATTATCTCCAACCAATTGAATGAAATAATGTTGTATTGAGTATAAATAGTAGTTTAATTATAATTTCATGTGTCCTTTAATTTTCAAGAGAATATTAATATCCCATATGCAACATAAATTATAGATCAGTAAGTGTATACATTATATTGCATCATACAATATCAATTTGTGGGCTTATGAAATATATTGCATTATAAAACATTTAACCTTGGATAATAAGTGAAATATTACATATTATAATAATACAGTTATTAATATTATGCAACTCAAATTGAGTGATTTTTAATTTATATATTCATGTTATCATGAATATAAGTATCTTTTCTATAATAATATTTTTAGTAGATATCACTCCAAGATTTGGTAAAATAAATTTCTCTCTCTTTTCTATGCTTTCCTTAATAAATGTATATATATATATATATATATATATATATATATATATATATATATATATTATATTATTATATTTTTTTGACATAAAAAATTATTTATATCTTTGAATTAAACCATATAGTTTCCAATATATGATTAATTTACATTATATTTTTAGAATAATTTTTTAATTATATGTAACTTCATCTTAATATTTGATATTGGAAAAGGATTTTATTTCTCCTATTATTGATTTTTAGTATGACCTTTTGGATTGTTTTCAATATCTTATAGAGGAATAGACAAAATCAACTCAATATCTAGATAAAAATATAAACATATAAAGTCCAACACCTTCTAAAAAATAATATAAAGGTATGTGGTTTCTTCAGATATAGAATTACTTCTTTGACAATAAAAATTTATTTAATTAATGTACAAAAATATGTGGGAGTGAGAGTATAAATAATAATCATAATACAAGAGTATGAAACACAATAACCATCAAATCAACATATTATAGGATCATATTATAATACCTTGATGATGTAGACAAGAGAAAGGAATCCTCCTATGGACATTCTTCTCAAGTAGCACAAGTTTCCTTTCTTTCCAAGACCTCAAGATGCACAACAATCACACGTGCAATCAACAAGGTTCAAGACAACAATTCAAATACAAACTCTTTGTGCTTACTTATACAGGGTCATACATTTGTAAGACAATATGTGTCTTGTATGATCATCATTAAATTATACAATAATAGTATCCTTATCATACGATCACCTTCATTGTACGGTCAATTAATTGTGTGGATCTCCTTATTCGTATGGTAGTTTCATTGAATGATGGTATTGATTGTATGGTAGGTTATTTTTGTAAGTTTGTATAGCACTTTAATGGTTATGCTAAGGTTTCCTAATGCGTATATATTTCTTGGATGACAAGATTCTTATTTGAAAGGCAATAAAAAATGTTCAATGGGACTTAGCTCAACTCTTCTATTTCATTTCAAATTATATTAATCCTCATATGAAAAAAAATATGGTGTTTTAATTTCAAAAGGTATAATTCAAACGGTAATCATATATCCTCTTTCTCCTCCAAAGGTTAAGTTTTTCAACAACCTCTCCTTATGGATACACAAAACTAGATGATATCTAATCTAATATATACAATATGACTTTTATTCATGCCTTACACAAACTTAAATTTAAAAGAAGTATTTTTTTATTCATTTGCCTATATAAGAAATTTATAGAAGGTAATCCTTCATGTTTTCCTGATTGTATCTCTTTCCTATCCTATCTTCTATATCATCTAGTAGTTAAATTTCATGGGCATTAGCTACAAAATTCTTCAAAACCTTACAAGGTTCAATATTCTTCCAATTGAGCTTGTTATAAGTGCCCTTTAGAAATTTATCCTTATACAAATGTGTTAAAACTAAATATCACACCTAGAATTCCTATGTTTAGCACTTGAGGTCAACATGTTGCTTGTATTTCATGGAATTTATTTCCAAATCAACCTTCACTTAATGATGTAAATCTTACAAACATTCGATAATATCCTTTTCTATAGCACTAGGCTTCTACAAATCAACTGTATTCTACAACTCATACACTCCTCTTGGATAGATTCCATACATAACTTGAAATGGAATCTTGGTTGTACTTCTATTTATTAAATTTTTATATGTAAATTTTTCTATGTTAATATGGTATCCCACATCTTTGGCTTCTTTCCAACTAGACATTATAGCAAATTCCCAAGGATTTTTTTCACTACTTTGGTTTGTCCATTTGTTTATGGGTGATAAGTTGAACTAAAACTCAATTTTATACCCAAATTCTTCCATAAGGTATGACAAAAGAAACCTACAAACTTTGCATCTCTATATAATACAATATCTTTTTGTAAACCATGCAATCTCAATATTTCTCAAAAAATAAATCAATAATTTGAGTAGCATCACTCATTTTGTTGCAAGGTATGAATTGTTCCATCTTCAAATATCCATCACCAACAACAAAAATTGAATCATTCTCCTTTTTTTTCATGGAAATCCAAGGATAAAAATCTATACTTATATCTTTTGATGGCCTTTTTGGTATTGGTAATGGCTAGTACAATCCAATGTTTTGGCTTATCCCCTTTGCATTTTGACAAAATTGATAATACTACACAAATATTCTTATATTTGTACCCATTCTTGATGAATAATAACTTACACAAAGTTGTATCACTATCTTATCTACTCCAAAATGTCCATCATGTTCTCCACTATATTTTTCTCTTATCACGTTCTCCCTCATTGAGCTCCTTGGTAGGCATAATTGTTATCCCTTGAATAATAATCCTTCTTGGATAAAATAGTCTAGACATGGTGGTTTATCTCCTGCAGTCATATCATTGCAAGCTTCCCAAGCTTCCTTGAAGTCCAAATCATTAACATTAAGCTCTTTCATGACATAAAAACCTGCAACTTCAATCTTCATTGCATTCATCAGTAAGTTTGTTCTACTCAAGGCATCAAATACCCTATTTGAACTTCCACTTTTATGTTTCAAAACAAATGAATAAATTTGAAGATACTCCACCCATTTCATGTGTCTTTGATTCAACTTTTTTTGACTATTTATGAACTACAAAGCATGATGATCTATAAATAACATGAATTCCTTTGGTAATAGATAATATACTTCTATTTCTTCAGTGCATGCATTATAGTATAGAAATCTTGACCAGAAATTGTATATTTCTTCTTGGATTCATTTAAATTTTCATTAAAATAAGTAATGGATCTACCTTCTTGACTCAAAACTCCTCCAATGGTTGTTCCCATGGCATCACAATCTACTCAAAAAAAATTGTTAAAATCTAGCAATGCCAAAACCGGTTGTTCCATCACTTTCCATTTTAATATTTGAAAGCTCATTTCCATTCCACTTGTCTATTTAAACTCATGTCTATCTTCCTTTATCATTTCTATGATTGGAGCATAAATTCCATTAAAAATTTTGATGAAATTTCTATAAATACGTGCTAAACAATGAGAAATTCTAGTTTTAAATATACTTCTTAGTGATGACCACTCCAAAATAGCTTTCACCTTTGTTGTGTCCATCCACAAACCATCCTTGGATATAACAGAACCCAAGTATACCAATTCCTTATTCATAAAACTACATTTTTTCAAATTGATTAGCAATTATTCCTCCTCCAAATTTTACAAAACTAACCTCATATGCATTAGGTGTTCTTAATTCATATTTCTAAACACCAAAATATTATCCAAGAAAACTAACATAAACTTACCAATAAAAGGCTTCAATACCTCATTCATCAACCTCATGAAAGTATTAGATGTATTTTTCAACCCAAATGGCATTACTAGTTATTCATTCAATATCTCTATAGTCTTAAATCCAATCTTCCACTCATCTCCTTACCTAATTTGAATTTGATGATAATACCTCTTCAAATTAATCTTTGTGAAGTACTCCACTCCACTAAAAATCCATCAAGTCATTCATATGATTAATTGGAACCTATAATTTATTGTGATTTTATTTATTGATCATAAGTTTATGCACATATGCCACTCTCGTACAACTAGTACTGCATATGGATTCAAAATTTTCTTAATCATCCCCTTGTAAATATCTCTTGGGTGTGCCTCTTTATTTCTTTATTCTCCATAGGTTTCATCCTATAGGTTGCCTTATTTATAAAACTTGAGCCATGTATGAAGTCTACTTGATGACTAATGCTTCTCATAGGTGGTAACCCATAAAGTATTTTTTCTAAAATAATCCTAGCATATTATTTGAACAAATCCTTCACTTTAGGTGGAATGTCATCCATTATATTCGCTATCCCATCTTCCATTGGTTTAGTAATAAATAAAAATATGCTTCTCCTTTTTTCTCCTTTAAGAATTATTTTTAGATATCGGGTAAACTTTTAAATTATTTCACACCTTTTTTCCTTTTTCCTTCAAGGGACTTAATGTGTGATTCTTGCCATATTTTTCAACAGTATAGGTGTTCACCATACAATCATGCACTGCCTTTATATCATACTATTATGGTATTTTCAATAAGACATGGCATGCATCCATTGACATGATGTCACAAAGAACTACATCCTTATAAGAACCAATTTGAAATTTTACCATACATTGTTTAGTTAGAAAATTTTGGTGCCTAATTTGTAACCATGAAACTTTGTATAGGTTTGGATTCTCCATCCTCTTCAATCTAAGTTTATCTACCATATTTTTCCTCACTAGGTTGTCGGTGCTTTCACTATCCACAATTACCTCACAACACTTGCCTCTCAATTTGCAAATCATCTTCAATAGGTTCCTCCTTTGTTGTTTTCAATAATACCCTTTTCATAATAATTCTCCTTGTTTTTATTTCTCTATGTGCTTTGGTGAGGCTACACTTTCTTCCTCTACTTTTATAACATGGCTAAGAGCTTCCTTTCAATGCCCACTAGTTTTTTGTGCTTGAGGGAATTCATATACCCAATATCTATCTTATCACATTGATAACAAGTTCTAGGGAATCCTCTACTCCTTCCTCTACTATAACCTCCTCTTCCTCTAAGGATATCTCTATTTTCCTTATTATTTTGATAAGTAATATTTTCTCCCTCATGCCTTTGTTTCTCTCTTTCGTTGTGGTACTATCCTCTTCCACTATTGTTTTATTCTCTTCCATGAGAGGATCATCCTCTTTCTCTTGCATTATTTTATTGTCTATGCAACAATGTTTCCTCTACCTTGTGCACATACTGATATGCCTCTTTAATATTTTTAATCTAAATCATATCAGTCTCATCTTGTATGTGCATTCTTAGTCCACTTATGCATCTTTCCATGTTCTACTCACCATCTTCAATATGACTAGCTCTTATGGTCAATTTATAGAATTCTTTTGTATATTATTTTACTCCTAACTCCTTTTGTTTGAGGTTTTAGAGTCTTCTAAAAAATCCAATTTGTAATCCATAGGTAAAAACTTTAGCTTCAACTTGGACACAAACTTATCCCAAGTTAAAATTTTATATTTTCTCTTTCTTTTTCTTTCAATTTGGACATGATCCCACCAAATCGATGCATGTCCCTTTTGACTTACTTTGTATCCTCCATATATTTATAGTCAAATAATCTCTCAATATTCATTATCCAATAAATCAACTCTTTTGAGTTTAAACTTTCAATAAAAATGGGAGTATCTATCTTTGGTGTACATCCCATATTTGAAATTACTCGAATCAACCATTCCTCTAATTCTTCTTCTTTCTCTTCATCTCAAGCTTTCACATGACCAGTATCCTCTTCTTCTTTATCATTAATCTCCTAAATATGGATGCCTATTATTTGGGTAGTCCCAATCACATCTAACCTACCAATGATTCCTCTTAGTATTTTTGTTATATCCACAGGTCAATCCCCACATGGCCTTCCTCTTATTTGTTGTGCCATGTATCACAAACTCTTGCTCTAATACCAAAAATTATATAGACGAGATAAAGTAATTCTTCTATGGATGGGCCTTTTCAAGCAACACAAGTTTTATTTATTTTTAATACCTTAATAGTCATGGTATTCACACATGCAATCAACAAGGTTCAAGACAATAATTTAAATGTAAATTATTTATGCTTGCTTGTACAATATCATACATTGATATGGTAATATCCACCTTGTATAGTTATTGTTCAATTGTAAATATTCTTAGTATAGTATGATCAACTTCATTGTACGACAAATTAATCATATGATTCTCCTTAGTCATACAATATTTTTATTGAATGGTGGTTATTTTTTAGTTTGTATGACACTTAAAAACACTTTAACGGTTACACTAAGAGTTCCTTATGTATAATATCTTCCTTGGATGGTGAGATTCCTCCTTGAACAATGATTAAAAATATTCAATGGGACTTAGCTAAACTCTTCTATTTTATTCCAAATGATATTATTCCCCATATGAATGACACCATGTGTATTTCAACTTCAAAATATATGATTCAGGTGGTAACTACATGTTCTCTTTCTCCTCTAAAGATTAATTTTCTTAGCAATCTCTCCTCTTGCATACATAAAACTAGAAAACATATAATCTAATATATACATTCAATTGGTTCATCCAAATCCCATAATGGGGAGAAGGTCCAAGGTTCAAATCCTGGGCCTCATCAGACTGAACGCTTGTCCCTTTCCTGGTGCTTTCAGTGGCGTAAAATGTTTAAAATGATTGTGGCATGGTGGTTATAGGGGTGGATTACACGAAGATCTGTGTGGCGGCTTCCGAGGTGGACAACACAGAATACTGTGGTGGCCATAAAAAGCTGGACAGCCTGCCCAAATTCGTGGCGACTACCAATTCCACCATGTTAAAATATATATATATATATATATATATATATATATATATATGAATAATAAATATACTTCTTTTAAATTTAAGTTCAGATTATGTATGAATAAAAACCATAATGTATATATATATATATATATATATATACATATACATATACATATACATACATATATATATATATATATATACATATATATATATATATACATATACATACATATATATATATATACATACATATATATATATATATACATACATATATATATATATATGTATATATATATATATATATATGTATATGTATATATATATATATATATGTATATGTATATATATATATATATATATGTATATGTATATATATATATATATATATATGTATATATATATATATATATATATATATATATATATATATGTATATGTATATATATATATATACATTATGGTTTTTATTCATACATAATACGAACTTAAATTTAAAAGAAGTATATTTATTATTCATATATATATATATATATATATATATATATATATATATATATATATATAATTTTATATATATATATATGTATATGTATATGTATATATATATATATGTATATGTATATGTATATATATATATATATATATATATATATGTATATATATATATATATATATATATGTATGTATATGTATATATATATATACATTATGGTTTTTATTCATACATAATACAGACTTAAATTTAAAAGAAGTATATTTATTATTCATGTGCTTGTTAACTAGCATTGGGTTCTCAAAAAAAAATTACTAAGTTAAATAATTGTGGCTAATAGACTTAGTCAATCAACATACATGATTTTTCACCTTATGTATAAGAATATGCTAAATAATGAAGGATATATGCTCATGTTATAAATAGTAATGACACATATCTAATTCTATTTATACATATTGTTGGTCTTGTTGGTCTAATTTGATTAACCTAAGTTTACTTGAATTTTATAGCTTGGTGAGGTGACAAAAGGTAATTTGGGACTAGTGGTTTTGGAGATAGTAAACTCCAATGTGATATTTAATTTGATATTTCTAAAGAATAATAGTAGTAATTTTATTGTTATCTTGAAAACTTATCCTTTATTGAACTAGATTTTGCCCAACCTTATAGCTTTGGTGAGGTGTTCTACATATTTCAAGTAACAATAGAGATATATGTTAAGCATGAGAGTATTGAACTTGTTGTTGACATTAACTATCATGGCATTCATATCATTGCAAATTTTTATTGTCCTATTATTAAAAATAATATTATCTCCTTAATATCATGCTACAATAAGTTTTTGTAGCATACCTCCATTTTCATATCCAAATCCAAGATTTATATAATCATATTATTTTTCAAAAAATAAGATTTATATTAAAGTAATGGATACTAATTTTAATGTGTTTTAATATTTTCTTTATTAAGTTAAGTTTAGCATTAGGTTGTTTCTATAAATCCTATAGAACATAACTCAATAACTTTTCTTGAATTTTAGTAAGTCTTGTTGCTTCTATACTTCTCATACTTGAAGATAACACTCTCTACATCTACTTGCTTTTTTGGTGGAATGTAACTGAGACTTATTTTTTATTTACATTTTTTTAGTGACTACCATATCTTGGCCTCTAGAGGTTACTATATTAAAGGATCATCAAATGATGGTGTTAATCCAAATGTCCATCAAAATCATGATAATGCAATATTTTTTATCATTGTGCCTCCCATTGATTATTCATCTCTTACGACTTTGTAAGCATGTCCAAAATATAGGCCATCAAGAGGTTCATTTGACGCTATAAATATTTTACCTAACTCATTAATTTTAAAATATGTTCTAGGTAATGATTGTGCTCTCAAGTTGTTACATTAATAAGTTTTATTCATATTTTTAATATTATCTTTACTTAAATCACATATTTTTTGTTTTGTTGCATTAAATCTATTTTATCCTACCATTAGGCATACAAACCCAAAAGTTGGGCCATCAAGAGATGTGTTTGAGACCATAAACCTTATCATTGGCTCATCAATTTTAAAACTTATTCTAGGTAATGATAATGCTCTCATGTTATTACAGTTAGTTAATTTGTTATTAATATTTTTTTAATATTATATTTACTTACATCATATAGTTTTTTCCATCCTACTTTAAAATTTATTTATCTTACCACTAGGCATACAAGTCTAAAATTTAGCCCATCAAGCAGGGAATTTTAGCCTACAAACCCTATTTTGGATAATCAATTTAAAAATTTCTTAAGTAATGATAGTGCTCTCAAGTTGATATATTTACTTAAGTTGTTATTCATATATATTTTATATTATCATTGCTTACATGATGTATTATTTTCTAGCATGCTATAGAATTAGTTTGTCCTACCATTGGCTACCCAAGTTTAACTTATGGGTCATCAACAAAGGAATTTGAACTTGTAAAGATTGTTGTTGGCTCATCAATTTTAAAATATATTCTAGGTAATGGTAGTGGTCTAAAGCTATTAGATTTACTTAAATTTCCATTACATGTACAACTTTAGTTGACCTTATGGTAAGACTTTGGAAGTCTGAATAGGAGGTTCAAGGTTCAAATCTAATGGAAGGTAAGTTGTACACCACACTTTGGAGATAAAATTTTGGTTAGATGAACATATATTAGTTGAATAACATCCTCTATGAGGGTCATATCATGTGGTATATGGTCTCATGGACATTAAAAAAAAAAAAATCTTTACTATCATTCTATAAAATCAATTTATTTTTTCACTAACAATCTAAGTCTAGTTTTTGGACTATGAAGAGGGGTGTTTAAGACCATAAAACCTATAATTATTACATTTGTTTTAAAATTTATTCCATGTAATAGCAATTATTTAATAATTTATACATCAGGTCTCATGACAATGTTAGAGGAAAACTCCTCTGAACTAGATTATCATGTCAAGAGAGTTATGACATAAAGTGGTACTACATAATAGGGAACTAATGACAAGTGTAATCTATGAGGGGAAGGAAGAAATGGAATATTTGTAAGAAAGAACTCAACTATGTCATTGAGACTATGGAACTTGGGTATTAGGCTTTGGTAGTAGAAGAATTACAATTGAGATACCATGACAAAATATATAAAGCATAACATAAACATGAAAAAATGCACAAAATAAATTAAACACAACATAAATGAAATGATTACACAGAAATTATGACAAAAGTATGATGATAAAATTCATTATGTATAACTAGAATAGAACAAAGCACAAATAAAAATGATAGAATACAAACAAATATCCATGAAATGTAGTAATCTTATATTATAATATTCTCCATGAGAAGGTGATATATAAAGATAACTTTAATATTATAAGAAAGTGTTACAATTAATATCTATGAAATATATAGAGAGCATTATGCCTTGACGCATACAACATATTCTTAAGAAGAAATGCGAGAGGACCTGGGCTAAATAAAGTGTTAGTGGTTATAGTTTTGCATGCAATCATTGATCTTAGCTAATAATATGTGAGGGTATATTATAGTTGTGGATCTTAGATGCTAAGATGTTAGATGATGTATGTCATATTCCTAAGGAGGAATTTTGGCATAAATCATTGTTTTGAGTTGGGAATATGATCGATGATCTCATTGAAGAGATATGAACTAGCACTTTCCATCCACTTACACACTCTTATATGCCTTGTATAGATTGTCTTTTTTTATTTATAGGAGTTCTAAAAATCATATAATATGCAAGGCTATGTAGGAGTTGGAAGGTGAGACTTTAGCTTCCAATAATTATTGGTAGAATCAAGAAATTTTTTTTTTTTTTTTTTTGGTGGTGGCCACAAGGGGTAAACAGACTGTGACCACGAGGGAACCATTACATAACATATCCGCAACATGTGAGGCGATATATTTGAACCTGGGCCTCTCAGCAACTAGAGAGGTTTAACTACCCACTTGCTCTCCAACTCCTCTACATGGGCGGATGGTAGAATCAAGAAATATTGTTTTGTATGTTAGAAAATTATATAATGGTTCTTAAAGAGGACAAGGGGAATTGGAAATTGATACACCCATTGAATGATAATGCATGGGATTGACATCAATAATTTATCATGTTTATATGAGCACTAGTGGCAAACAACTTTAATTCATCAATGATTTATTAAAAATTTTAATCTGACATTATTGGCCAAGGCTAACACTATATGATTCAATCATTTGTAATAGATGGGCCTATAGTCAACCTTGTCATGGTTAAATCCTTAAATTAATATAAAATTTTATGTTATGTTAGTTTTAGTTAATTTAATTGTGTATTATTGTAGTTTAGGTATTGTTATATATACCCTCCAACATCCTGGTCCAATATATCAGTGTGATGATATTTATCTATGGATAATATAGTGATCTTTGACACTCAAGGGCATCCATCCAATTCTTTCTGTCAAATTTTCTTTTTTCTCTTCCTTTTATGTAATACTTGAGTAAATGCATAGCTTCTATTTATTTTTTAACACTAGTGAGATGGTACCAAAGTGGCTATAGAATATAATTACTTTATATAAAAGGTTTATTTGTGTTGGAATATATTACATTATTTGGTACATGCTAATGTACCACCTTGTGTACATATTTAGATTAGGAGTGTGTCTTATATCAGAGTGATAGTATTTACTTTATGCAATGTAATAAATGCACAAGTGTACAAAGTGTTTAATAATGTAAATATGCACATGAATCTATAGAATAGAAAGTGAAGAGTATTAAGAAGAGTGGAGGCCAAGAATACTCCATATGAAGAGTCACACTACATTATATATATGAGTCTATATGTGAGTGTGAAATAATATAATGTAGAGCACAAGGTAGTGCACAATATAGTGTACAATATAGTACACAATGTAGATTTATCATGTATGAAGTATGGAATATTTAAGATCTCCATTCTATATCAAAATACTATTTTCATGAGCATTTTTTAATGGTAATTTTTTAGTAGTTACAAAATTTATTCATGATTTATATATGTTTATAATATTACCATTATCTTATATTTAATATAGCATTCTTATTTTAGATCTTGTGGTTATTTTCATTAAGCAATTAGTATCAAAAGCTAACGGTGGTATCAAAACCACAAGGGATATTGATAGGATATAGGGAGATCCACAAGATATATTGAGAGGAGATAGGGAGATTTCATTTTCAAAAAATTAAAAGTTGATTTTTGGATAGAGTCTTTCCACAGGGTTGCAAGAAAACTCATGAAGACTAGGACTCAACAAAGATTACTTTCCACTAGATTGAAGGATAACTAGTAAAGTTTGATGATTTTAGAGATCTAAATACTTGGATGTATTTGATTGTTCCTGTCTAATTTTTTGTTGTAGAAAATTAGTTCTCAAAATTTAGAAGCCTTCTACAATGGATAGAGAATAATTTCATCTTCGATTTATTAAAATTCAATGTGCTTTGTTCGTGTAGGGATTAGTTTTTTAGTTGCAGCAAAGAGTATACATTGAAGATTAAGGAGGTACAAGAAAGAGGCCCCATTGGAGATTGAAGATTGAATATTAAGGAGAATCATTAAAGAGGTCCCTAGAATATTGAAGATTGAATATTTAGTATACCCAATAAATATATCCCCATAGAATATTGGATATTGAATATTGAGGAGACCCGAGAAAGAGGTCCACATAGAATATTGAAGACTACAAATTGAAGAGTGAAGTAAGGATAAAAAGCCAAAAAAAACCTATTAAAGGTTGAGAAAGAGGATACCCAAGATAATAGGTCCCCCTTGTAGATTTAAGAAAGGAGATAGGAGATTTTAGAAAGAATATTGAGAATTTGAAGACCTAATAGAAGAGATCTCAAGTAAACATGGAAGAAAAAATAAGGCTAGAGAAGCCCTATTGAAGAAGTTGAAGAAGTTGAAGAAGTGGTCGTTGGAGGATATTTGAAGAAAGCTCAAGGTAGAATAATGGAAATAGGAGAAACCTTTGAAAATAATAATTTAGGACATTATCACCATCCAACAACAATCCCAAAACGAATAAGGATTTGGCAAGAATTTTTCCAAATTTTAAAAAAAAAATTGAAGACCTCAAGACATTCAGATTCTTGAGAAAGAAGTTAGATTTAAAGATAAATTTTAGTGAGATCTAAGGAGGAGAAATGAGATATAAGAGTCCATCGATTCAATAATTTTGAGGATAGCCATTAAGAATTTGAAGGCTGATTTGTAGAGGAGAATATTGCTGATTTTCATGATAGAATTTGAAGGGTCACATGATGGCAAATTGAAGATGACATAGAGCTACCAATTGTAGAAGATTTGGATAAATTTTGAAATGCCCTTGAACATCCAGTTGAAGGAAGGCTTGATAGCAAACTAAGGCAATGAACTGGAGGAGTTAGATATTGTTTTTTAATAGCAATATATAGGAGAAGAAAACATATTTTTGTAACAACAATTTAAGATATCTAGACTGCAAAATTGGGTAGCATTAAAGGAAAATAGTAGATTTAACAGATCTTTGGATAGAAAAAGCAAAGGAATATTTGGTAGTAACTAAAGCTAAATTTTGTAGAGATTTTGGACAGCAAGAAGGCAACATTTAGAGCTGCAAAAATCAGAGAATCTAAAGATAAAGAAGGCTGATTTCAAACAGCATTTGAAGAGGAATAAAGGCTAAAAATTTCAGCATTCTATAATAGTTGTCTGGCAAGGAGAAAGATAATATCGAAACAACATACTTTGAAGAGGATAGAAGTTGATTTTGAAGCAACAAATTAAAATGTAGTGAAGCTAAAAAGTAAAAGGTTGTGAAGCTACAAAATTTATAAATTCAAGACAACAAAAGGTGAATCAAAACACCAAGGATACTAGCTTCAAAAAGGAGGACAAAGAGGTTTGTAATATTGGTGCTATAAAATTTTATTATTCAAGCATTCAAATTAGCTTATTATAAAGTTTTTGAAAGCACCATATTAGATTTATTAAAGCCAACAAAAGATATTTTAAGCTAAGTGTCTCAAAGTCAAGGAAGGAGACATTTTTATCATTCTAGAATCTACAAAACACAATAGCAAAAGTAAAGTTAAATATTTCTTGAAAGGGAGTAATAAAGAGAAGGAAAATTGGTATATATATGTTGTTCTTATAATCCAAGAAAGTACAAAAATTTGAAGTCTTTTTTAATAAAATAAAGAGACCAAATAGTGCATAAGAACAAGGTCAAATACATCATACCAAAGGAGTGGTAGAACCACCATCTTGAAGGAGGAGCCATCATAGTGAAGAAGTGCCACTGTATTGGATGGAGGAAGCAATGTAAAAGAGAAAGACATAACATCATTGGAAAGAGAGTTTAAGTGTCATAAGAGGCATTGTTATTTGAGAGAATTTGAGACATCATTGACTAGAGCTTAAGCATCAAAAATTTAGGAGCCACCAAAGCTAAGAGCAAACATCGTTACTAAGAAGTTTTGAGCATCAAAATCATGGGCTATTTGGAGTGAATTATTGAAAGAAATCCAAATTTCATTGGAAGTAATTCAAAAAGTCATTTGTTGTTACTTCATTGAAGATACATTGGAAAGAAGACGTTGAGTGTTGAGGAACTTAAGAGTAGAAGCTTGGAGGTAAATAATTGAAGTTGCTACCATTGGCCTATGCGTTCCATTGGATAATGGAGTTCATGAAAGTGTTTAAGGAGGTGCACGACTTTGTGTACCCCACTTTAAG
This sequence comes from Wollemia nobilis, assembly GCA_028583015.1. Lineage (NCBI taxonomy): Eukaryota > Viridiplantae > Streptophyta > Pinopsida > Araucariales > Araucariaceae > Wollemia > Wollemia nobilis. The sequence continues at coordinate 7,737,971 of JAQPPZ010017086.1, forward strand.
CCCATGCGCTCCATGAGAGCACGGAGTGTGCAAGGTTTTCAAAGGGTGCACTACTCCATGTGCCCCAAGTAAAGTCTACGCACTCCACTCCAATGGAGTGTGCAAAGGTCCTTATGGACACACAAGATCGTGCACCTGTCTATAGTCGATGCACTTCACTGTAAATTGGAGCACATGAAAAATCCTAAGGGTGTGCACCTTCATGTGCCTTGATCCTGCCTACACGCTCCATCCAACGGAGCACGCAAGAGTCTTTGGGATGCATAAGGTTGTGCACCCAGCCCCTGGTCCATGTGCTCCACTCCAATAGAGCATGAAAAGTCCTGAAGGGTATGCAATTTTATGTACCCCAATTTGTGATCGTGCGCTCCACTCAAATGGAGCACATGAGGGTCTATTTGGGTGCACAAAGTCATGCACCCACAACCAAGCTCATGTGCTCCACTAGAGAGTGGAGCACATGAGGATCTTGAGGTTTCACAGTCTCATGCACCCCATTGTGGTCCATGTGCTCTACTCCCTTGGAGTGCACAAGGTTTTTGTGGGTGCACAAGGTCGTGCACCCACTTTGAGGTCCATGCACTCCACTCCCCCAATGAAGTGTACAAAAATGTTTTGAGTGTGTGAATCTATGCACCAAGTCCTTTTAAGGTGTTCTAGGAGTTAATGAGGCATAGATTTTATATGCTCTTACCCAAAAAGCTACATGCCTTGCTCGAGCATGCCCCGCCCAAGCTAATAAAAAGTCATCACATGTCTTGAGATCTCCCCACTCTGTAATTAAACAAAGTGGGCGTAAAGTGCAGCCAATAATGAGGATGATGTGGTGCATCCAACTCTGTGGTATGACCAGTCATAAAGTGTTAGTGAATAAAAAATCACACATCCCACCTATGCAAATTAAATTTTGGCTCTTTAAATGGAAGGTGGTAGATCTCCCCCCATGCCATTAGTGTAATTGTACATGTAGAGTGCTTTCTCAATGAGGTCGAGTGTATAAATTCAAAAAACCCTCTATGTCCACAATAATGTGCTTTAATGAATTCCACTAGCATGGTTGCAGCAAGAGTACCTGATATCAAGGCCCGCATTGGGAGAATTACTAGGGTGTGGCCATTCACTAGGAGGGTAGGGAGAGCCCAGGACCCAAAATCATTAAGTAAACTACCCAATTTAGGAAAGGATATTACGATAGACCAATAGTGGGAGGTAGAGGGCATCACAATCTATAGTTTTGATCCTACTAAGGAGGATAACTAGCACCACTCGATGTTGTTGAGGATCCTATTTATGAGGGCATAGTGGGACAGCATCGAGCCAGCCCCAATTTACAATAAATGGAACACTAACCTGGGTCGATTAATCTATTTTAATATTTACCACTCTTCATACCTCCTAACATGGCTAGCTATGGCCTATGACCATAATAATAGGACCATTTGTGACCACAAAAATCAAGTTGTGGCTCGATTGACAGCAGATAGAATCAAATAGGTGTTCGGGCTCACCACAACTTCATGGGTCTTATACTTTAGAACACTCACTCTTCAAGAAAAATTTATATTGAACAAAACATTCCCGCAGATGCTCCTAAAGAGAGAAGAGAACAAGCCTTCGGGTTTTCCAGTCTAAAATTTCTTACTTCATCCCTAGGCGTAGGACTATGTAGAGATGATCAACCTAGTTTTGGGCATTAAGTACTTAGAGCTTATCACAAAGGAGGTTATGTTCCTAATCATCTAGTGCAACATGACAGACAAGATGCCCCTCTACCGATGGGAGGACATCATAAGCGATAATATGGATAGCGAATTGAGTAAATTATAGGAGGTCATACTTATCGATAAGGAAGAGCTCCCCCCATTCTCATATTATTCATTTTTTATTCATTTATTAATAGCACAATTAGAAAAATACTTGGTGGCTCAGTTGGGAGGGGTGACTACCATCACAATTCAAGATTCATTGTTGTGTATACAAGAGGGGTGTGATGAGGCCCATAAATGGCTCATTATTGCACTATGGTTGACATATAAAAAACTGCCATATTACCAAACATGAAAAAGTTAATTATTTGCATGATTTCATGTTAGGAATATTATACCCTTGTTTTGACTATTTTCAGCATTTTATGACTGATTTTGCTTGATTAAGTGCAAATAAAAACATGAATTTCAATTAGAAAAATATGGTATGCTGATATCCATTAGCTTCACAATCATTTTTTATTTTTTTTCTGCCCTTCAACTTGTTTGAAATTCACATTGCAACCAAATTTTTAGGACTACCATAAATCTGAAAATCTGCACAAAAATAGCCATATAAAAATCAACAAGTTGTCACTTTATAGGAACACCTTGAATTTATCAAGAAAAGCATGAGGAAATGGATGGAATAAGTTTAGAAGAACTAAATAAGACATTTGACCTATTTAGAAGCATTCCCACATGGTCTAAATAGGTAACAATAGGATATAACAGAGCAGGGACAATAGTGCAACACTATTGCACTATTTCAACATGGTTACTAGGTGAATGAAGTGTATAAATTTAGTAGCAAATTGATGTACTCTTTCATGTTGAAATTTGAATTATTTTACCATGTTCTATTTTTTTTGAATTTGCAAGAAATGCCAATAATTTGCAACTGTGCAGCAGAGCTAGAAAATGCAGTAATTTACCATGTAAATTCCAACCAGCTGCGTAGGGCCTATAATTTACCAATAGAATAAGATAAAAATGGTTGGGATCACCTCTTGGAAGTTGGATTAAATGACCTAACTAAAAGAAACAATCAAAATGTATATTTTGAATGCATTTTTGAGCATCAAGTGCACCTACAACCAATTATTTCAAAGATCTTTAGAATAACAAGGAACACGCTTCTTTTTGAATATATATGATTTATAAGCGGTTGAAAAGGTAAAATAATATTGAGGGGATATATGAAAATATTTCTATAGCTATCCCCACCATTCCTTGCTGGCCAAAAGACACAACTCACGAGGAAATATCAATTGATGCAATTGATCATGTCTTGAAATATACTCAAATTAGTTGTAGAATATTAGAAAATGATATTTTAAAGTGGAGATAGGTGTGCAAGATATTTCTAAGACTCCTTCAATGTACTCCCACCATTTAAGATGCATTCTAAGGGCCAATGACTACTATTACAGCATAAAAATTACACTTATTTCAGATCTAGAATTAGTGGCAAATCACTGTAAAATAGCAAATAGGTTGATTTGAGCACGAGATATATTGTATTATTTTATTATAAATAATACAAATCCCTCATTTTTTGAGCTAATTAGGAATTAAAATAGAGTATATTAGTTAGTAGCAGCAAATAAGACAATATAACAATTCTCTATAACAATTTCAGCATGTTTTAACAGTAATAAAAGTGCAATTCTTTTGTCAATTTTTGCCCATGAGAAAGTGTAATTGTTAATTAGTTAAGAAGTATTTTTCCACCTTATTCTACATCAGGAATCTTGGGCCCACTTCCATACCTAGAAGGAGGATTTTTATGATAGGTTTTTCTATAATTTTGTTGTAGCAGAATTAACAGATTGCTTGTCAGATTTCATATTTTTGTTTTAAGTTTGTGTGATGTTATTTATGTTTTCTATTTTTGTGTAGCCAATGTGTGTGTGTCAGCTGAAAAATTATATTAGACATTTGTTTCCCATGTTTCTTTTGTTTTCCATGTTCCCTTGTTTTTATGTTTCAGCAACTTTTAATTTTCAGTAGATTTCATTTTGTTGTCAATTCCTGTAGCAGAAGCTTGATGACCTTTTGTGGTAGGACATTGATAGGTGTTTTTAGCATAAGTTTTATTTCCAAACATCATTTAAATTTTACAAGAGTAAACTAGGTTTTAATTTTGCAATTATAATTTAGGATTTCAATTTAGCAACATTTTAATTTTGTTATTTCAATTTTGTAAAAGTAAATTAGATTTCAATTCAGCAATTTCAAATTCCTACACTTATAGTTAACTTTCAATTTCTACAACTTAGAATTAGTTTTCAATTCTTGCAAGTTTCCATTCTATAGACTAGGTTTAGTGTGACACCAAAAGGCTAAACCAACATCTATTTCACCCAATAAATGCTTGAAATCTAAATTTTTGAATTGTGATATGCCCTAACCTTCTATCGTAGACAGCATTGGACACCACCCTAGATTGATATATCATAATATTAAATGATGCCATTAATGACATGCATCATTTTAGTATCATTTTTGGAGAACACGGTGTTGTTAAAGGGTAAAAGCAATCATAATTATTATTGTGCTAAGTTGTGAAGTTCAGAGTAAAATCTGAATATAATAACTAGTATAAATAATATTTCATAACATTTAGAAAACAAGCAAGAAACCACAGGGAGGTGATCTTCACACTTAGGGGTTAAATTGCCTATGTTTGAAATTCCTGGTAAAAATTGAAATAATTCATCATCCTCATTATCAAGAAACATAAGATCTCTTGAAAATTTTAGGGGATTCATCTGTTAGTACTGCCCTTTTTATATCCATATAATTAGGGTACTATAAAAAAAAATTGTACTAGGTGTTGGGAAGACATCATGGCAGATATATAAGACTATCCCTTCAAAAAAAAAACCATATCAGCTACTTGTAGCATTTTTTCACAAGAACATATCATTGATAAATGTCATTTACTTTGACAACCCAGAAATATCCTAGAGATGCAAAATTTGTTGCTTAGTCTGAAATCTTCTCAAGAGAGATCCCAACAACAACAAATAGAGCAAGTAAATCAACCACTACCTTCAGCCCAACCTATGGCTAATTTGAATAATATAGGATAGGCATCCCTTTTCTATGTATTTGAATCTGGTAAAAATACTACAAGAAATGTTATTGACTGTAGTAACATCCAACTGTGCTAAAAAAAGACCTTACCTAAGCTTGAAAAGATAAAATTCAATGGAGATACACAAGAATACCTTAGTCCAGAAACAAATCAATCAACCATGGATAAATAGGAAGAAGAAATAGAAAAACTACACATAGAAAATTTACTTCCATTAAACTCCTTAGTAAGCAATTACAAAGGGGTAAATTTTGTCCTCTTAGGAATGAAAAAAATTAAAGTATAGCCAAGAAAATTCTTGAACATTATTAGTTGGCTAACTTATGAAAAAAAGCAAAATTTTTTACTTTTTTGAAACAATATTTCAATCTTTTTGCATGGAAATACAAGGGTATGTCAATATTTCATCTTTATGTATACACTCATAGGATATATATTGAAAATGGTAAACCTGCAAAATAGTTGTAAATGCAATTAAAGTCTACTTTAACAGTTATTGTCCAAACTGTAATAAAGAAACTCTTGGAGGTCATATTAATTTATATAATTTTTGATAACTGATGGATTCCTCCATTAGTTATTATTCCAAATAAAAATAAGAAATTGAGAGTGTGTGAAGATTATCAAGAACTGAATATAGTGTACAAAATTTTTTTGAGTGTGTGAATCTATGCACCCAATCCTTTTAAGGTGTTCTAGGAGTTAATGAGGCTTAGATTTTATGTGCTCTTCCCCAAAAAGCTACATGCCTCACTCGAGCGTTCCCTGCCCAAGCTAATAAAAAGTCATCACATGTCTTGAGATCTCCCCACACTATAATTAAACAAAGTGGGCATAAAGTGCAGCCAATAAAGAGGATGATGTGGTGCATCCAGCTATGTGGTATGACCAGTCATAAAGTGTTAGTGAATGAAAAATCACACACCCCACCTATGCAAATTAAATGCTGGCTCTTTAAATGGAAGGTGGCAGATCTCCCCCCATGCCATTAGTGTAATTGTATATGTAGAGTGCTTTCTCAATGAGGTCGAGTGTATAAATTCAAAAAACCTTCTCTGTCCACAATAATGTGCTTTAATGACTTCCACTAGCATGGTTGCAGCAAGAGTGCTTGATGTCAAGGCCCGCATTGGGAGAATTACTAGGGTGTGGCCAATCACTAGGAGGGTAGGGAGAGCCCAGGACCCAAAATCATTAAGTAAACTACCCAATTCAGGAAAGCATATTACGATAGACAAACAGTGGGAGGTAGAGGGCATCACAATCTATAGTTTTGATCCTACTAAGGAGGATAAACAGCACCACTCGATGTTGTTGAGGATCCTGTTTATGAGGGCACAGTGGTACAACACTGAGCTAGCCCCAATTTATAATAAATGGAACACTAACCTGGGTTGATTAACCTGTTTTAAGATTTACCACTCTTCATACCTCCTAGCATGGCTAGCTATGGCCTATGACCATACTAATAGGACCATTTGTGACCACAAAAATCAAGTTGTGGATCGATTGACAGCAGATAGAATCAAATAGGTGTTCGAGCTCACCACAACTTCATGGGTCTTATACTTTAGAACACTCACTCTTCAAGAAAATTTTATATTGAACACCACATTCCCGCAGATGCTCTTGAAGAGAAAATAACAAGCCTTCGGGTTTTTCAGTCTGAAATTTCTTACTTTGTCCCTAGAAGGTAGGACTATGTAGAGATGATCAACCTCATGTTGGGCATTAAGTGCTTAGAGCTTATCACAAAGGAGGTTATGTTCCTAATCATCTAGTGCAAAAAAACAGACAAGATGCCCCTTTATCGATGGGAGGACATCATAAGCGATAATATGGATAGGGAATTGAGTAAATTATAGGAGGTCATACTTACTGATAAGGAAGAGCTCCCCCCATTCTCATATTATTCATTTATTAATAGCATAATTAGAAAAATACCTGGTGGCTCAGTTGGGAGGGGTGACTACCATCACAATTCAAGATTCATTGTTGTGTATACAAGAGGGGTGTGATGAGGCCCATAAATGGCTCATTATTGCACTATGGTTGACATATAAAAACTGCCATATTACCAAACATGACAAAGTTAATTGCCAAAATAGTTGATTAAAATATATTATTGGTTAATTATTTGCATGATTTCATGTTAGGAATATTATACCCTTGTTTTGACTATTTTCAACATTTTATGACTGATTTTGCTTGATTAAGTAGCAAATAAAAACATGAATTTCAATTAGAAAAATATGGTATGCTGATATCCATTAGCTTCACAATGGTTTTTTATTTTTTTCCTGCCCTTCAACTTGTTTGAAATTCACATTGGAGCCAAATTTTTAGGACTACCATAAATCTCTGAAAATCTGCACAAAAACAGCCATATAAAAATCAGCAAGTTGTCACTTTATAGGAACACCTTGAATTTATCAAGCAAAGTATGAGGAAATGGATGGAATAATTTCAGAAGAACTAAAGAAGACATTTGACCTATTTAGAAGCATTCTCACATGGTCTAAATAGGTAACAATAGGATATAACAGAGCAGGGAAAATTATGCAGCACTATTGCACTATTTCAGCATGGTTACTTGGTGAATGAAGTGTATAAATTTAGTAGCAACTTGATGTACTCCATGTTGAAATTTGAATGATTTTACCATGTTCTAATTTTTTGAATTTGCAAGAAATGCCAATAATTTGCAACTGTGCAGCAGAGCTAGAAAATACAGTAATTTACCATGTAAATTCTAGCTAGTTGCGTAGGGCCTGTAATTTACCAATAGAATAAGATAAAAATGGTTGGGATCACCTCTTGGAAGCTGTATTAAATGACCTAACTGAAAGAAACAATCAAAATGGATATTTTGAATGCATTTTTGAGCATCAAGTGCACCTACAACCAATTATTTCAAAGATCTTTAGAATAACAGGGAACACACTTCTTTTTGAATATATACGGTTTATAAGCGGTTGAAAAGGTAAAATAATATTGAGGGGATATATGAAAATATTTCTATAGCTATCCCCACCATTCCTTTCTGGCAAAAAGACACAACTCACGAGGAAATATCAATTGATGCAATTGATCATATCCTGAAATAGACTCAAATTAGTTGTAGAATATCAAAAAATGATATTTTAAAGTGGAGACAGGTGTGCAAGATATTTCTAAGCCTCATCCAATGTACTCCCACCAGTTAATATGCATTATAAGGGCCAATGACTACTGTTACAGCATAAATTATCCAAAATTACACTTATTTTAGATCTAGAATTAGTGGCAAATCACTATAAAATAGCAAATAGGTTGATTTGAGCACGAGATATATTGTAATATTTTATTATAAATAACACAAATCCCTCATTTTTTGAGCTAATTAGGAAGTAAAATAGAGGATATTAGTTAGTAGCAGCAAATAAGACAGTATAACAATTCTCTATAACAATTTCAGCATGTTTTGACAGTAATAAAAGTGCAATTCTTTTGTCAATTTTTGTCCATGAGAAAGTGTAATTGTTAATTAGTTAAGAAGTATTTTTCCACATTCTTCTACATCAAGAATCTTGGGCCCACTTCCAAACCTAGAAGGAGGATTTTTATGATAGGTTTTTCTATAATTTTGTTGTAGCAGAATTAACAGATTGCTTGTCAGATTTCATATTTTTGTTTTAAGTTTGTGTGATGTTATTTATGTTTTCTATTTTTGTGCAGCCAATGTGTGTGTGTCAACTGAAAAATTATATTAGACATTTGTTTCCCATGTTTCTTCTATTTTCCATGTTCCCTTTTTTTTATGTTTCAGCAACTTTAATTTTCAGTAGATTTCATTTTGCTGTCAATTCTTGTAGCAGAAGCTTGATGACCTTTTGTGGTAGGACACTGATAGGTGTTTTTAGCATAAGTTTTATTTCCAAACATCATTTAAATTCTGCAAGAGTAAACTCGGTTTTAATTTTGCAATTATAATTTAGAATTTTAATTTAGCAACATTTTAATTTTGTTATTTCAATTTTGTAAAAGCAAATTAGATTTCAATTCAAAAATTTCAAATTCCTACATTTATAGTTAACTTTAAATTTCTACAACGTAGAATTAGTTTTCAATTCTTACAAGTTTTCATTCTATAGACTAGGTTTAGTGTGACACTAAAAGGCTAAACCAACATCTATTTCACCCAATAAATGCTTTAAATCTGAATGTTTGAATTGTACTATGCCCTAACCTTCTATCGTAGATAGCATTGTACACCACCCTAGATTGATATATCATAATATTAAATGATGCCATTAATGATATGCATCATTTTAGTATCATTTTTGGAGAACACGATGTTGTTAAAGGGTAAAAGCAGTCAAATAATTATTATTGTGCTAAGTTGTGAAGTTCACCATAGGGAGGTGATCTTCACACTTAGGGGTTAAATTGCCTATGTTTGAAATTCCTGGTAAAAATTGAAATAATTCATCATCCTCATTATCAGGAAACATAAGATCTCTTGAAAATTTTAGAGGAGCCATCTATTAGTACTGCCCTTTTTATATCCATATCATTAGGGTACTATAAAAAAATTTGTACTAGGTGTTGGGAAGACATCATGGCAAATATATAAGACTATCCCTTGAAAAAAAAACCATATCATCTACTTGTAGCATTTGTTCACAAGGACATATCATTGATAAATGTCATTTACTTCCACAACTCAAAAATATCCTAGAGATGCAAAATTTGTTGCTTAGTCTGAATTCTTCTCAAGAGAGATCCCAACAACAACAAATAGAGCAAGTAAATCAACCACTACCTTCAGCCCAACCTATGGCTAATTTGAATAATATAGGACAGGCAACCCCTGTCTATGTATTTGAATCTGGTAAAAATACTACAGAAATGTTATTGACTATAGTAACATCCAACTATGCTCAAACAAGACCTTACCTAAGCTTGAAAAGATAAAATTCAATGGAGATACACAAGAATACTTTAGTCCAGAAACAAATCAATCAACCATGGATAAAGAGGAAGAAGAAATAGAAAAACTACACATAGAAAATTTACTTCCATTAAACTCCTTAGTAAGCAATTACAAAGGGGTAAATTTTGTCCTCTTAGGAATGAAACAAATTGAAGTATAGCCAAGAAAATTCTTGAACATTATTAGTTGGCTAACTTATGAACAAAAAGCAAAATTGTTTGTTGTTTTGAAACAATATTTCAATATTTTTGCATGGAAATACAAGGGTATGTCAAGATTTCATCTTTATGTATACACTCATAGGATATATATTGAAAATGGTAAACTTGTGAAATAGTTGCAAATGCAATTAAAGTCTGCTTTAATAGTTATTGTCCAAACTGTAATAAAGAAACTCTTGGAGGTCATATTAGTTTATATATTTTTTGATAACCGATGGATTCCTCTATTAGTTATTATTCCAAAGAAAAATAAGAAATTGAGAGTGTGTGAAGATTATCAAGAACTAAATACAGTCACACATAAGGAATTTAGTGGTGAATGGATATTGCCTTCGGGTATACCATGCACCATTAACTAAGGAGGATTTCTTGAGGGAGGTTGAACAATTGGATGTACATAGGATGCAGGAGAATTTCTCTTCCATATCAGATTCAAGGTGATGATACAAAGTTTTAAAAAAAAAATACAAGAAAAGCAAAAAGAGAATAATCTTGCTTGTGAACTTCCTTCATGGGCACAAGAAAGACAAGAAAAAAAACAAAAGAAAAGAGAAAAAATAATAAAAAAAAAAGAGAAAAATTTGTAGTAAAAGGCATGTCCCACAAAATGAGGATACATGAGGACAAGCATCAATTTTAGCATGGAGGAGGAACAATGAAGTCAATACTTCATTTCCAGTAATAAGGAGTTAATGATGACACAAGAAGCTTCTTACTGCCCATATGGAAAGGAAGGTTGCATCATTGTTGTAGCTTTCAGTAGACAAAAATGTTGTTTTCATACATAAATTGACATGTTTCTGTAGAATAATGATTGTTCTTATCCAAATAAGAATGAGAGACATTCTCTCTCATTACAGCCTCATGAGATACATTCTATCTCATTGAAGCCCTTGAAAAAAAAATAGAAGTTGGTTGAAAACCAAAAATGGCAGCCTTTTCTGATGAAAAAAATGAAAAAATAAAATAAAATGAAAAAAGGAAAGAAAAAATGAAAAAAAAAATGAATAATTTAGTAGTGAAACCCTCCTTGGAGGCGCTACTGAGTTGGCTTGCATAAAAACTAGTTTTTCGACGTGCATTACCTTGTTGATCCACTCATCATTATTCCACCATTGTACAAATCTCACAATGCACATGTTTTATGTTTATGTTTTCAGATAGTTTGCTAATAATCATCAAAAGAAGCTTGTAAGATGCATGATCAATTTTTAGGACAGTAAGGTGTTAGGATCTCATCCTAACCCTTAATGTAATAACTTCCTTGACATAATAATTCCTAGTGAACGTGGGTAGTACCCATGATTAATATTTTGTAATATTCTAAGTTTTAGCTTAGGTAGTGCCTATGACAAATGGCACCCGTTTCTATGTAACACATGGTAGATAGGTTAGGTAAGGTGGCATTGTGCATGTAGTTTGTGTGGCATTATGCATGTAATTCGAGTGGCATTGTGCATGTAATTCAAAGTGGCACTATGCATTTAATTCGGGTGGCATTATGCATGTAATCCAGGTGGCATTTTGCATGTAAGCCAACCTTGGAAGGAAACTCTTTAAATACCCGAAAAGGCACCAATGTAATCATCTTTTTGCAAATTAATGAAGTATTGAAGGAGGTTGCCCCCTCGAAGAAGCATGCGATTCTATCTATTGTGAAATTGTTCCTTTAAGTAGTTTTTTTTATCATATGCAATTAATTCTGAATACTATTATAATGTTTTTGTGAGTTTATTTCCAATCAAATGTGTGAGAGTGTGTTTATTTGAGTTGAGAGTGTGTTGTTTAGTATATTTTATAGCAGGATCTTAACAAGTGGTATCAGAGCACTTTCTAGGGCCAAGTTATGTTGCAACTACAACGATTCTTGCCATCCAATCTACCTATTAGGCATAAATTCTGTGTGTTTTTCCATTCCTATTTTTCCTTATTAAAAAAAAAATCCAAAAAAATAGTGTTTTTTTTCCAGACCAAAAAAAAAAAAAAATTTAGTTGAGTAGGTAGAAACCCTGTGTCGGGGGTTTTAAAATATCATGAAGGATCTATCATTATTGGCTAAGCTAGATAGCCCATAAAGCATCTAGTGAAGTGAGGGGCAATCAGGCTCCAATACCCAGGCCTCATACAGAACTTGCGCATGGACTTGAGCTCCCACGTATCTTTGGGTATATCAGGAGACCATCTAGGTTTAAACAAAATTTTAGCCATTAGGAAGCTTTTTGGCCTTGTATTACTCATAGTCTATGGGACACAGCATCCTAGATGATTACCCTCCCGTATTGTCAGAGATGCGGGTAGTCTACTCAAGGGTATGTGTGGAATCCTCCTTGAGTAGTGGCCTGGAATATTGGTCCGAGCACTATTGTTCGTCACTGTCAGTATATTAGAGAGCCTATGGGTGGTACATACTCCTCTACCTAGCATTCCCTAGTTCTGTTAAAACTTCAACCTGTAAAAAATGAAAATATAAAAAAAAAAAAAAATCAAACCTCCCTATTTGTAAACCTGCATTACAAATTCCCAAAAAGTGAGCATATGAGAAAGGAGTCCTCTACTAAAAAAATAACAGAAAGAATATGCATTCGGGATAGACCATGAGGGTGACACTTAAGCTGACAGTTTGGAGAATAACAGTCAAATTTACAGTGGTAATCACAGTCAGGTCAGTCAAGTCAGAGAGGTCAGCACAGTCAGGTCAGAATTTACAGTTTTTAGAGTCAGAATAGAACTGTCGTAACAATCACCTACAAAATATAGAGAATCTTGGAGCTAGTGAAGTCAAGACTGAGCCAACCAGTGAAAGCATGATAGAAGGCCAGTTATAGATAGTGCTCCAATACCCAACTTTTGCTCTGTAGCTCAGAATCAAAAACTGTAAACACCGTTAGACTTTGCAAAACAACATATAAAAAAAAAAGTTTGGGGTGCCAAAAAGTAGTGTTGAGAGATATAGCTCATTGTGACCACCTCTTCGAGCTAATTTTTTTGATATATAGTACCCAAGAACTTTTTTGGGCACTTACTAAAAATAGTAAGTCCTAAAAACTCAATTCTATTTTTAGTAACTGGTCACAAAAGGTTTCAAAATGGCCCAGGGTACCCGTGGACATCAAAAGGAACTAGACCACTTGGAATCCTTAACAAAATCCATTGATAACTTGCACTCGGCTTTTCACTCCATAAGGGAAGAAGTCCAAGGTCTTTGCCTAGAGCATGAGGCCACCAGTAACCGTTTAGAAGAAGCGCTGACAGAAGTAGACAGCAAAATAAAAAGAGGACCCCCCAAAATAGAACACCAAGCTGAGGGTTCTACAAGGAATCATGACCATGAACCATCCTTCAGAATGCCCAAATTGGACTTTCCCAAATTTAGTGGGAAGGATGTTGATGGGTAGCTATGTAGGGTTGATCAATTCTTTAGACTTCATAATGTCCCCATATTTCATCGAGTCCAGATGGCTTCCTTTGACTTGGAAAATGAGGCTCTACACTGGTTTCAATGGTTACGTATTACCAACCCAAATCTCTCTTGGGAGAATTTTGAATCCCAACTACTCACTCGATTTGGTCCTAGTGAGTATGAGGACTTTACAGGGGCCTTGACCAAACTACAACAAATAGGGTCAGTTCGTGAATACCAAGCTCAATTTGAAAATTTGGCCAATAAGACAAGAGGATTGACTGAAGGGTTCTTCTAGAGTTGTTATATCAGTGGGTTGAAGGTGGAACTCCAAGCAGAAGTAAGAATGTTGAAACCACAAACTATGATGGAAGCTATTAGTTTGGCCCATTTGGCCGAATCTAAACTCTTTGCCCAAAGGCGCCCATCAAATTTTCCTCAAAATAGACCTTCATTTCCTCCTCGATCTCAACACCCAATTGATAATAAACCTACTGCACCCAAGCACCAAACCACAGAATATATGGATGCACGTTGTGCCCAAGGATTATGCTACAATTGTGATGAAAAGAATTTTAAAGGGCATAAGTGTGCACACAAAAAAATGTTCTTGATAGATGTTGAAGAACCTGATGACTCTGACCAGAGTGATGAGGATGAGGACCCTCCAGAAATACCTTCTCCACAAGAAGAAGTAAAACAGGAACCTGAGACAGCAATTACAGTCCATGCTCTTGCAGGCATTACTACTCGATAAACCATGAAGGTTATGGGATTTTTCAAGGGCCAACGTCTTTCCATCCTTATGGATTCGAGAAGCATGCACAACTTCATAGACCCTAGAGTGGCTCAGTGGGAAAATTGCTATATCCACACTTGTAATTCCTTTAAGGTCATAGTAGCCAATGGGGGAACCTTACCTTGTAAATGAAAATGTCACAATGTTAAAATCAAGATAGGGGACTATGAACTCAAGAAGGACATGTTTGCCCTCCAGTTGGGTGGATGTGATATTGTTTTGGGATCTCAATGGTTGAGTACATTGGGAACTATTAGTTGGAACTTTGCTGAACTCTAGATGCAGTTCTCCCAAAATGGACAAACACACATCATCAAGGGCTCCCCAGTAGGAACACCTCAAATTATTAGTTCAAATGGCATGGAGAAATTGCTAAAGAAATCATCACGTGGGGTCATTGCACAACTATTCTCCATCCAACCATCCACCTCTCCAATGGGTGAAACTCCATCAGACCTACAATAGATTCTCCACAAACATGAGGCCATATTTTCAGAACCAACTACACTACCATCGCATCGCTCTCATGACCATGCCATTCCATTATTGTCGAATAGTGCACCTCCCAATATCAGACCATACAGGTACCCTCATGCCATGAAGTTAGAGATTGAGAAAATGATACAAGAATTACTCAAGGCGGGTATCATTCAGCCTAGTACTAGTCCTTACTCTACACCAGTCTTACTGGTCCTCAAGAAGGATGGATCCTAGCGATTGTGTATTGACTACCGAGAACTCAACAAGATAACTGTCAAGGATAAATTTCCTATCCTCGTGGTTGATGAATTACTAGATGAATTACATGGGACCATGTACTTCACCAAGCTAGACCTTCGCTCTGGGTACCATCAGATACGGATTAGGGATGAAGATATTCCTAAAACTGCTTTTTGCACTCATGAAGGTCATTATGAATTCTTGGTAATGTCGTTTTGTCTCACAAATGCTCCTTCCACATTTCAAAGCCTTATGAACAACATCTTTCACCCTTTTTTGTGGAATTTCATCCTTGTGTTCTTCGATGACATCTTGATTTACAGTCACACATGGGAAGAGCATCTCAAGCATGTAGATCAAACCCTACAACTATTGACTAACCATCAACTGTTCACAAAAATATCCAAGTTTTCCTTTGGTTTGACCAAAGTGGAGTATCTGGTACACATTGTCTCAAAGGATGGTGTCAAGGTTGACCCTAAGAAGATCCAAGCAGTCCAAGAATGGCCGAAACCTTGCACTCTTAAGGGACTTCAAGGATTTTTAGGGCTTACAGGCTATTATTGTAAATTTGTCTGTAACTATGGAAAGATAGCCACCCCCCTCACCTCCATGTTGAAGAAGGATTATTTTACTTGGACAGGGTCGGCTGAGCAAGCATTCCTAGAACTCAAGCATGCCATGACCACCACTCCAATTTTAGCCATGCCAAACTTCTCTAAAAAAATTGTCATTGAAAGTGATGCTTCTGGTCGTGGTATTGGGGCGGTATTGATGCAAGAAGGATGCCCTTTGGATTTTACTAGCAAATCCCTATCTGATCGCAATTTAGGGAAATCCACATATGCCAAGGAAATGATGGCAATATTGCATGCAATCCTACATTGGTGACCTTACCTCATTGGGCACCATTTCTCCATCAAAACTGACCACCAGAGTCTGAAATACTTTCTAGAACAATGGGTTGCCACCCCCGAGCAACAAAAGTGGGTATCAAAACTCATGGGCTATGATTATGACATCAAGTAAAAAAAAGGAAAGGAAAATCTTGTGGTGGATGCTCTCTCTCGCCAATTTGAGACCCTTAGTATGTTGTGTGCCATTTCTACACCGTTGCCCCAATGGATTGAGCCCTTACGTCAGGAAATACTTTAGGATGCAGATTTGAAAGACTTGGTTGCTTCACTTATGGATGACCCTAAGTCTACACCAGGATATAGTTGGGATGGCCAGGATCTATGTTACCATCAATGCTTGGTTCTTCCTCCTAAGTCCCCACTTCAAGAGCTCCTCATGAAGGAATCACATGCTACTCCATCTATTGGCCATTTAGGGTTCCTCAAAACTTATGAGCGACTCAAGCGCACCTTCTTTTGAAAAGGTATGAAATAGGACATTCACTCTTTTGTAGCTGATTGCGACACATGTCAAAGGATGAAAGGGGAAACAGTGCGCTCTCCGAGCACTCTTCAACCATTGTCGATTCCAAAGCAAGTGTGGACTGACATCTCCATGGACTTCATAGAAGGGCTACCTAAATCGGGAGGCAAGTCAGTTATTTTCATAGTAGTGGACCGCCTTTCAAAGTATGCTCACTTTTGTGACCTAGCCCATCCTTACACAACATCCACTATTGCCCAAATTTTTCTTGACTCCATCTTTCACATTCATGGCATGCCAACCTCCATTGTATCTGATCGTGATCCCACCTTTACTAGCAATTTTTGGCAAGATTTGTTTAAGTTGTAGGGGACTCAGCTCAAAATGAGTTTAGCCTACCATCCGCAAATGGATGGTCAAACAGAGGTTGTTAATAAATGCTTGGAAATCTACCTTCGCTTCTTTGCCTTCGATCATCCTACTCATTGGGCAAAATGGCTTTCCTTGGTCGAATGGTGGTACAACACTTCCTATCATACCACCACCAAACTCACATCATTTGAGGCAGTTTACGGGCACCCTCCACTCATGCCTTCCTCCTACATTTCGAGCAGCTCCAAGGTCCAGGCCGTTGACAATGCTCTGAGTCAACACACCGAGGTCCTACGCCAACTCAAGAAAAATTTGAACATGGCCCAGAATTGGATGCGCCAACAAGCTGATCAGCATCATTCTGAGCGTAGTTTTGATGTGGGTGATATGGTCTTCCTTCGCTTACAGCCATACAAATAATCATCCCTACAACTTTGTAGGTGTCAGAAGCTCGCTCCAAAATTATATGGTCCTTATCAGGTTCTATAATGGATTGGACCTATAGCTTACAAATTGGCTCTCCCCCCCACTTCCAAGATCCACCCTATTTTTCATGTTTCCCTTCTCAAGAAATTTGTGGGCACAAAGGTACAGGTTCAATCAACACTTCCCAAATTAGATGAAGAAGGCTCCATCTTATTCACACCTGAGTAGCTGCTGGATCGTCGAACTCACACTCTGTGAAACCGTACCATTATAGAGGTCCTTGTTCAATGGCATGGGCTTCAACCTGAGGATGCTACATGGGAGTCTCTCCATCAACTCCAGCAATAGTTTCCTCATTTTCAGTTTTGAGGACAAAGCTTCTTCAAGGAGAAGGGCATGTTAGGATCTCATCCTAACCCTTAATGTAATAAATTCCTTGATGTAATAATTCCTAGTGAACGTGGGTAGTACCCATGATTAATATTTTGAAATGTTCTAAGTTTTATCTTAGGTTGTGCCTATGACAAATGGCACCCGTTTCTATGTAACACATGGTAGATAGGTTAGGTAAGGTGGCATTGTGCATGTAATTCGTGTGGCATTATGCATGTAATTCGAGTGGCATTGTGCATGTAATTCAAAGTGACACTATGCATGTAATTCGGGCGGCATTATGCATGTAATCCAGGTGGCATTTTGCATGTAATCCAACCTTGGAAGGAAACTCTTTAAATACCCAAAAAGGCACCAATGTAATCATCTTTTTGCAAATTAATGAAGTATTGAAGGAGGTTGCCCCCTCGAAGAGGCCTGCGATTCTATCTATTGTGAGATTGTTCCTTTAAGTAGTTTTTGTTATCATATGCAATTAATTCTGAATACTATTATAATGTTTCTGTGAGTTTATTTCCAAGCAAATGTGTGAGAGTGTGTTTATTTGAGTTGAGAGTGTGTTGTTTAGTATATTTTATAGCAAGATCTTAACATAAGGTATGTGTTTCTTGCATTTAGTCATGGTAAGTATTTAGAATTTAGTGTATGATAATCAGTATTTAGCATAAACTATTCATACAATATTGGCAAGTTAAAAAAAATGGAACATGTTTAAAATATCAAGAAACAGCCCCTTCTGCCCTTATTTGCGTGGGGACTTCAAAACTGTGCAAAATTTTGATTTTGGGATAAACATGGCAGCAATTCTATTTGAATTAGTAGGGTAAATTTTAGAAGGAGAACTACAAGTTGATACCCCAAAAATGATTCATAAATCTAAAGAGGGTAATCTAGAAAATGCACCTGAAGATTCAGTTTTACTATTGTTGCGGTAAAACAACAATATACAAAATGAAGAATAACATCCAAATAAAAGGATAGAGTAGGGATTACTGATGTTATGGAAGACTTATACACTCTAGAGATGGTCCCACAATAGAATCTACAACTAAATTTTGCATAGGAGGTCATTTCTACTTTTTGGATGCATCTTCGAAATAAACAGCCATATCTTCAAAATAAACAGGCACATCTTTGGAATAAACAGAAACATCTTCGGAATAAGAAAAATTGTACCAAAATTCTTGAAAATGCTACAAAATAGCAAAATAAGTAGGGCACATCAAATATTGAGGTTCCTAAATCTCAAAATCATCCCACCATAAGTAGCACATCCCTCCAAAAGATTCAAATTCAAATTTTTGTCAAGTCATTTATGTGCTTAGTTGTAAAATGCTTGATATAGTGCAGCAAGAAAAAATTTCTCAGGTAGCAAGTGGCAAAGGATATGTTTTCACAAGGATAAAACCTGCATATTACTATGGCCTACTAGGATGCATGAAGGTATGCATTAGTATATTACTATGGCCTATGGCCTACTAAGAGATTATAGAAGAATCAATTATTAATAATAAGTATATTTTAATATAACCTTCGGTTAATATAGAGAGATAAAATCTCACTTGGTCAGTTGTATTTTAAATTTTGAATTTCACCAAGATAAAGATCAAAACTACAATGAGCTAAATTATCTTACTTGAATTTCTTCTCTATAAATATGCTCACACTTCCAAGAGATTGCCTCATCCATTTTTTTCAATAGCATTGGTAATAATTTGTGAATCCCCCTCAATTAAAATATATTTCCATCCTTTTTCTAATGCAATTTTAACCCATGTAATAAGTGTCGTAGCCTCTACATAGTTGTTAGTTGAAGTTCCAAATGATTATGAGAAAGTGATCAGAATTTTTCCTTCACTATTTCTTATAACACCACCTCCACCAACTTTTCCTAGATTTCCTTTAGAAGCTTCATCAAAATTATTTTGATAAACCCAATTTTTGAACATTTGCATTTTATTCTAGATCAAATTAGATCCTTCCATTATTGTAAATAACTCTTTCATATATGTTCAAATCTTGTAACCAAGTTATTAGCACCTATTTTTTTGTATTTGAGACTTTTCATGATAAGCATCATATTTGTAGACATTCTACAAGAGAGGCAATAATGTGGTTTCAAACTTGGGCATGATTTTGAGATTTATTTTTAAAATTCTAATATTTCTTGGAAGCCTTAAATTTCCATAAATAATGGTAGGGTATATCCTCTATAGAATACATAATACTTTCGCTTTGAAATAATTAATCCAATATTTCATCAACTCTTTCAATGTTTATGGAGCTACCTAGTATAATTTCATATTTTTTAAAAAGTAACCCCAAATGGAATGAGCAAAGGGACAATGGAGAATTAAATGGTATAATATTTCTAAATTCTTTTCATAGAAATCACATCTAAAAGATCCATAGTATCCTCTTCTTTATAGACTCTCTCTAGTAGGAATATTACTTTGAACTACTAAGCAAAGGAATGTTGAGACCTTAGGGAGAGCCTTTAATGACCAAACATTCTTCCAAGGAAAATATCGGGTCAAAAAAATTTTATTTCTATAAATGTCATATCCCAAGATAGAGTATCGACCATCCTTTGATAAATTTCAAACCATCACATCCTTTCATGTTAAAATCGGTAAATAAATATCTTAAAGCATATTGTGAAGTTCATCTACAATTTTTTTAAGTTCCTCTCCTTCAACTAGGTTACTAAAATAAATATATTTTTTGAAGTCGTTGCTCATATTAATATAGTCTTTGACCTTTGTAGATTTACATGCTAGGCATTATTGATCCAATGGTTGCTATTTTGAGTTAGAGATAAGAAGATAAGGCTTCAACCAAGCATTTGACCAAAAATTTATATAAATCCCCTCATTGACTAACCATCCAATATATTTATTTATCAATTACAAACTATCTAATATGAAGTTTCATGTTGATGATCCTTTTGATAGGGTAATTTTTCTAAATGATTTCATCGCATCAAGAGGACCTATATATTTTCTAACTATTATTTTTGCCCAATTTATTACTTGGTATCAAACAACCTCCACCCAAGTTGTTCCTCTAATGCCAAATTTATAATTTTGTAATTCTGCAAGCCTACTCCGCCAATATTCTTTTCTTTGAAAATCCTATTCCACTTAAAAAGAGGAAATCTAAATTTTTTCTTACAACCTTTCCATAGAAAGTCTTTGGATTTTATCAATTTCTAATGCTATACATATTGGCAATTTTGAAAGTGATATCATATAAATAAGGATTGACTGTAATGTAATCTTTATGAGTTGTATCCTTTCTTCTATGGTTAAGAACTTACCTTTCCAACTTGCCAAACAAGCTTTCACTCTATCCAAAAAATTTAGGGTAAAGTATGGGTTTTTTAAAGGAGCCTCACTCCCCTTGTACCAAGGTTGGGTTTTAACTTGAGTCTTTTGGATAAAAATACAAAGAGATACCATTACAGTATCCCTCATGAGACTTTTTAGCATTAATATTTAATAGTGAATATGGGTGATATTTTCTATTATTATTTTTTTATATGTGTGTGTTGACATTATCCATAAAAAAATTATTTTAATATGTGATATTCTATAAGATAGAGTACAGAGTGCTTAAAATTTTATTTAAAAAATTATAAGAACACATATGTTAGCAATCCAATATTCTTACCACAGGATCTCATAATATATCAAATATTCACACAATTTAATAACAATCTTACATAAAATATTATTGATAACTATCAACTCACGCAATATAAATATAATGTATTTACAAGATTTTTTGAGCACATATTACATTGCTTTATCTTCAATGTATACACATTAGATATGAGACTCTTCACATTTATAAGAATATTAACTTTTACACTTATACAAATTTTTTCTGTCCTCAAATACATGGGAGATATAACACTTCATATTTCTAATAAATATCTCTTCATATCTAAAAATGAAGAAAGGATCTCATGATTGCACATACTAAATGACAAAAAATTATACAACTCATAACTCCAAACTTATTAACATGATACCTCACTTACATAACTCACACTTACTAACATGACACCTCACTTACATAACTCCACACTTACTTACATGACACCTAATATATACTCAAATATTAAACACACTCTAGACTAAACTATTTATATGGTAATTGCATTAATCTTGCAAGTTACAAAATAATATAATATTTCCAACACCCCATGTATTATTGCCTTCACGTGCTTTTATATTCTTGATCTAACTTAGATTATGCATTCTAACTTATTTGTATTTTGGTATTGATTATATTTCTTTTGGATGAATTGGTGAAGAAGTTCATACCTTTTTTTTGGCCATATCTAGAATTAGAAAAACCATCTAGAAGAAATCCATTTAGTGTTATCCTTGTTATCATTTCTTTCATCTTATCTCATTTGTGCATGTTTATCCATCCATAATTCATATTCATATTATTATTTCCTTTTTACCAATAATATTTTTTAGAATTATTATTACCTCCACAAATTTCACAACAATGAGATCCTAACAATTTCTATCTTATGTCCATGCCTACCATAATGTCCATATATGTTACCTATCTCAAATTTTCTTGTATCATAATCTGTTCCATATGCCCTTGGCCTAAAGTTATCTATTTCACAATTACTTTTGTTAATATTTGATTCATTAATACGTGGTTATTTGAGTTTTCATATTTTGATTTTATTTTTTTGTCAAAAAAATGAATTATTATCATTGTACCTTATCAAAAAATTTATGCCAATATTTTTATCACTATTATTGATATCATTACAATTTCTATTGTTATATTTTCTATTTACACACTCTTTGTCTTCACAAAAAATATTTAAGTCCTTTGTGTTACATACAATGCCTATTCTTAGAACAAGTTCTCCTATATTTGTTGTTGTGGGCCCCAAATCATAAGTATTATAACTTGCATAGGCCTTTATGGAATTTAAATCACAATTTTCATTTTTCTTTTGATGAATATCACTAGTGTCACAACATGCATATGTCATCATGGGTCTTAAATCTATGGTATCACAACATGTACTTATTGTCATAGGCCTTAAATAATTTGTGTCAGATTTGACATCTTTCACCATAGGATTGTTCTTCAAAATTTTCATTATTCCTTCTTATCTTCTAGAGATAGTAATGATATATATATATTAGTTTTCATATATCAATAGGTAATGTGATAATAGAGTGATCATTAGCTTTATCAATAATAGTATTGAATTAGTCTATAAGTATTTAAAACACTTCATCGTTAGCTTCTTCAAGAATATTTTTGAGTGCAATATTAATTATGGTGACATATAATCTTCATCTTGATCATTTAAAAAAAAAAATTTCTTAAAAATATGGATTTTTAGTTTGTTTCTCTTCTTTATTTGTTTTTGATAATTCATGTTCTTGTATTTCTATTTGTTTCTCTTTATCCATACTAATTTATGATGAAATATACTTTTGATTGTTTGTTTGTCTTGTTGTTTGCTTTCTTATCTTAATTGCCAAGCTAGCAATATCTATAATCATGGATTTCTTTCTCTACAATTTTAAAAGATTCCTTTTTTTCAATATAATTTCCTTTGTGGTAGAATTCCTTATTACTCCCAAATTTAATTAATAAAATTTTTTTTATTCAAGTTTTATATAATCTCTCAAATTCCAATATATTTCTCCTTCAAAAATAATAATTTATTAGGTCCGAGGTGTAGACCAATTGGTTGATCCAAACCTCATAAGGGGGGTGGAGGTCCAAGGTTCAAATCTTGGGCCTCGTCGGACTAAACGCTTGTCCCTTTCCTGGTGCTTTCAATGGTGTAAAAGGTTTAAAATGATTGTGGCATGGCGGTTATAGGGGCGGACTATGCGAAGATCTGTGTGGCGGCTTTCGGGACGAACACTATAGAATACTGTGGTGGCCATAAAAGTTGGATAGTCTGCCCAGATTTGTGGCGGCTACCAATTCCACCATGTAAAAAATAATAATAATAATATTTTTTTTCAATCATAAATTCTTTCTTTCTTGTAACCAATTTCTTTTTTCAAATAATTCTTTTCTGATTTCATTTCTTCAAATTTTCAATAATAATTTTTTTTTAATATTTCTTCTTTATTTATTCTTCAAATTTTTATTTCCTGAAAATATATTAATGTCTTCTTATAACTCATGAATTATAAATTTTCTTCCTCCAATTATTTTTTCTTCACTATAATAAAATATCTTCCTTCCAATAAAGTAACTATCTCAAATTTATCTTTTTTAGAATTAATCACCAGTCCACTCTTTCTTTTAATCCAAATTTAAATAAATTAAAGGTTAATTTTTTTAACTTTGTAAATCCTAACTCATGTGCACTCCTTTATTCAACAATGTTCTCTTCCACATTCTTAATGCATTATATCTTCCTTCTACAATAGGGATAATATTTACTCTAGAAATTACATGATTCTAGGCAACTTTGACCATTTCATCTACTTAAAATATCTTAGATATTTTTGACTACTTTAACCAATAAACTCATTGCATATTTCTATGTTCCGAGATATGTAACTTTATCTGTGTTTCCAAACCTACAACTGTTTCAATTGTTTCTCCACCCTCATGCTCTCAGCACCATTCTACTCAAACATCTAATTTGGTTATGCATTCCTTGAATAGGATTCACAAGAAGCTACTGACTACGTTGTCATTATTTTCTCCTTCAATAATTATCCTCTCCAATAGACCAATAAATTAATCACATGAAATCTCAACCAACTTCAGTAGATTCACATAGAATTTCTGTAATTTATTTTCAATGAGATCACTTAGCTTGTAGCTCTCCAACTATGATGTTCCAACCTGACTCTCTCTCTCCCACAAAATGCTCTTGTTCTCTCAATTGTAACTCTCCTCAAACGTGGATTTCACCAAGCACACCCAATGTGGCTCTGATACCATTGTTAGCAATCCAATATTTTCACCATAAGATATTACAATATATCAAATGTGCACACAATGAAATAACAATATCACATAAAATATTATTGATAACTATCCACTCGAGCAATATATATACAACCTATTTGCAAGCTTCTTTGAGCACATACTAAATTACTTTATCTTCAATATATACACATTATATATGAGACTCTTAAAATTCACAAGACTCTTTAACTTTACACTTACACAAACTTCTTATCTCCTCAAACACATGGGAGATATAAAACTTCATATTTTTCATATGGTAAATATCATATAATAATAATTTTATCTATGTATTCACATCCACATATGAAAAATACTCTTATGATTACACATACTAAATTTCAAACTCCTACATAACTCCAAAATTACTTACACGATACCTACTATATACTCAAATATTAAACACACTCTAGACTAAACTAGTTACATGGTAATTGAATTTATATTACAAGTTACCAAATAATGTAATACTTCTAACAACATCCTCACTTATTGTCACTTCCTAATGTGGATCCCATGGATCCAAAATATAAAATAATTATGAAACCCTTGGATGAAGTAAAATGGTATTCATAAAACCTAAAAATATATCTATCCAAATAAAACATCCTTTAACAACCACTCCACCAAAGCACAAATCCTCTAAATAACATCCATACAATGGTCAATCTCCAAATATATAAAATTTTTATTTTATAAGATACTAAAAAATAATATTAAATGTTGGTCCTAAAATATTTTTTCTCTATAATTATTCTTTCCAAAAATACTTCTCTAGAATCAATAATACATTAAATTTCAATAAGCTATTAGATCAAGTAAAAAAAAAAAAAAATTGTTATATTAAGAGAAAAGGAGGTTTTGAAAGGAACCCCACAACCTTTTACAAAATGTAAACCAAAAAAATAAAAATAACTAGAGGAGAACAGATACAAACAAAGAGGTGGATCTTAGAAACTCCAGAAAAACCAATAAACTGACCAATGAGAGAACCAAGGTGGTTCTACCTTAGAGAATAAAACTCATGAATAATTTCTCTAGACATCTAGGAAACCTCCTCAGCATAGTCTAAAGCCATCTTCATCAAACTCCATACCGTATGTTGTTTGATCTCCTTCATACAAAGATAATGGAGACTTACGCTCTTCTTCACAGTGGATTTACCTTTAGAGTGCATCTCAAAAATTGGTTTATCTTTGGCAACAGATCTAGGAAGGAACTCCACCACATCATCCATGTTGACCACCTTAGAAATGGGGGAGGACTACACAAAATTTTCCCGTTTACCATTCAACCGAACAAATTTATGAATCTCACCAATTTCCCTATGAGCATCCATAGAGGGGCCCTCCACAATCGGATAAGTGATTTGAGAAACCAAGGGCTTCTTCCCATCATCAATAGAAGTCTTTACCACTATAGATCCCAACACTTCTTTAGCAAAATCAAAGCCTTTACCATATACCTTTTTCGAACTTGATCCCAAAGAGGAAGAACGCGTAATCCCAACTTCAGAGCTTGAACTATCTGAAGTCGTCAGGGGATCTCTAGGGATTGAAATAGGAAGAGAGCTCAAGGAATTTAAAATATCATTCGCGATGACTCGCTTGTCCAAAGTAGCACACTCAAACAAAAATAGAGCCAAACCTTAGTGCAAGGGATTCTATCCCCTACCACTTTGCATAGTTGTCATATATTTACGTAATGAGTTAAATAGGAATAGAGGAATACTCATCCATCTTTATTGATGGAGGTGATTAAGGAACATAGCATAAAAATTTCATACAATATTGTATGAAACATCCACCATGAAAAATCCATAATCACCCTAATTACCTTATTCCACAGAGCAAGAAAATCTTTTGCACTAAAACCATTTTGAATTCGGGGTAGGAATTCATCTTCATCTAGAAAGAAGTGAATCTCTTGAACTAAAGAGTGTCTCTCCCTATTGTGCATTGCACCATCTAAAACTAGCCCCATGGTATGGCTAACCAGATCTACCATAACTTCAAATGACCATGACCCAACATGAACCCATCCCTCCTTCCAAGTAACTGCCATCCATTTAGATAGAATAGGATTATGACCATGGAACTTTTGGATACAATCCAATAAACCCCCTACTTTCAGAATGGACAAAACATCCTCATCAACCGATAGAGATGCAGGTTCCACCCTTGACTTGGACTGTTTGGACTTATGAATGGAGACCTTAGATTTACCCATCTTCAGAGAAAACCAAAAAGACCTAGAAAGGATAACACCAACAGACCACACAAGGGAGCCAGGGGGAAAACACACATACACACAGAATAACAAAGAAGGCTCCAAACACGGCTTGAACATAAAAACTCCTCATAACCCAAACCAGTCCAAACGAGGCCTCCCAAGTCAAAGATGCAGTAATTCCCCATCGCCAACTCATGAGCATCGGGAATAATAGAATAACTCTACAAGAGCCCCGAAGGGCGAATAGTGAACATAGGAACAAATAGAAACTCAAACCCCATGAGGAGCTCAAAAAACCCCATAGAGAGAGTGGGCCACCGCATAAGATAGCGAGGGGAATATGGGCATCCACACGGTATAATACACAACCAACAATATCCCAAAATACCTCCACCTAGTGAGAAGGAAGAAAATAAGCGAAGAGGTGGAACCAAGGCACAAGACCACCTAGCCAACCATGTCACCAAAGGTGATAGATAAAAAGTGGGCCACCCAAGGTGTAGAAACTAGAGAAGAAAGGATGAGAGCCAGTCCCAATGAAAGTTTAAATCTTTGATCTTTGGGCCCTCCTAACAACATAAACAAAATAGAAGCCACCAAGGCCCACTTTTCATTGGAAACAACACTCGAGGCACTCCAATTTCTAGATAAATATGATAACATAAATGTAGCGGTGGCCATAAAAACATACTGCACATTGAGAATGACACCCAAGGGACACCTTGAGGCCATCTT
The DNA here is from genome assembly GCA_028583015.1 of Wollemia nobilis. Lineage (NCBI taxonomy): Eukaryota > Viridiplantae > Streptophyta > Pinopsida > Araucariales > Araucariaceae > Wollemia > Wollemia nobilis. Next base: position 7,765,465 of record JAQPPZ010017086.1, read on the forward strand.
GCATACCAAATTCCACATAAAAAATGTACAACATTAGGAGGGCCTTGGGAAAAAAGCACCTTCCAGTAGAAGCTATAGAAGATTCGAGAAATTCCCTAACAACCAAGACAAAAATACAGGCGGAGTTTAGAGTTTGAAATTTGAAAAAATACCATGGCCATGGTGCCACAAGGAAGAATACCATCCACCCTCCTACTGTCGTAATTACTCCCACCCCCCATAAATCCCAATGCAATGGCACCAACCACCAACCACCAATTAATAAATATCATTGCAGATGTTGTTGATGATCTCAAGAGGGAAATCCCTTTGTTAGACCGTAAATCTATAAAGATTTACCCCCATGTTAGCCATTAAATCTACAGTCAAGTTACCTTATTTAAAAATGTGCTTCATTTTAATTTCCTCAAGAGCATGAGATAATTCGACTACCTCATAAATTAAATTGACCACCTTCCAACTAATGTGGTAGGAGTTGTTAAGCATTCTAACCACGTTCAATGAATCACCTTCCATAATTGATTTCCTATAACCAAAATCTTTTAGTAGAGATAAATCCAAATAAGTTGCATGTGCTTTAGCAACCTAGGAAGAATTCCTACCAATGGGCTCCACATAGGCTAGGAGTAAGTTACCTTCATTATCATGAATGACCCCCACTACACTAGCCAATTCAGGATTACCTTTAGAGGTCTTGTCAAAATTCAATTTAACCCATCCCACGGAGGAGGAGGGGACCATCGAACCGAGATCCTAGTATTGGGAGTAGGAAGAGGGTGATCCACGTGACCAAAAACCAAACTTTGCTCAACCAAAATTTTACTAGAAGAAGAAGCTCCAGGAAGGTTCACCACTAAACACACACTCACCACATTCTCCACAATCTTGCTCAAGATACAAAAAATCAGAAGATGAGGATAAAATTCTTTATCCCTAAACATTTAGGTGTTCCTCACCTTCCAAACTCCCCACAAGACATGTGGAAGAAGAAATATCCAAAAGCATCTTAGCCTAGGTGACAAGAAGGGAGGATCCCACTGAAGAGCACAATCTAACATAGAATTAGGAAAAACCCAATTCACACCTAATAGTCCAAGAATTGACATAACAATTTCCTTAAACACATTACAATTGAGAAGCAAATGCGACATCTATTCCCAAGAATTTTTACACATATAACATTTGTTTACTAAATTCCAGCCCCTTTTGTGAAGGTTCTCAATCGTGAGAATATTATTTTGAATAGATAGCCAAAAAAATATAATCACTCTAGGAGTTAGGTTCTTAAGCTAAATCACACAATGAGGGAAGAAACCTTCACCATATTCACTAATACGACCATAGTTAAACTTTACATAATAGGTACATGCACTCTCCTACTTCCAAATCAGACGGTCCTCCATGTTAGCTTGAGGGATAACATAGAGATAAAGCTCCTCCATAAGGAGAGACCATAATGATAAAACCCTTACATTCCTCACTGACCTTGGAGGGTTCGACCATACAATTCTTGTTCCCATGAATCTTAGTGAAGTCAATAACTTTCTCCATACCAACGGCCCTAGACCCATCAATGAGATCCCTAAATCGAGCATCTTCATTCAGAGGCCAGTCTCTTAGCCACATATCATCTCAAAAATTAATTAAGCTACCCTTCTCAACAATCCATCTACAATTTTTATTGATAAAGTCCCTTGATTTCACCAAGTTATTCTAAAACGCTGAACCTCCAAAAGGCAAAAAGTCAAAAGTAAAGGATTTGAAATTATATTTCACTTTCAATCTACTACACCATAACTTGCTATCATTGGAGGTGACCTTCCAACCAAGCTTAGAAATAAGAGCCTTGTTCATTCTACTCGCACATTTCAAATTAAGACCTCCTGCATTCTTCCTCCTACAGAGTTGCTCCCATGAGACAAGATGAAACCTACCTTTGAGCTCCGAACCTGCCCACAAAAAGGCTTTACAAATGTTGTCAATCTTAGAAACCACTTTCCCAGGAATGTGGAATAGAGACATGAAATGGATTGGGATACTCTGCATAGTGCTTTGGACCAACACCATCTTACAAACTTGACTCAAAAGATCCCCTTTCTCAACATTAAGCTTGCACTAAATCCTTTCAACCATAGGGGACCACATCTCGGTATTAACCCTTTTAATAAAAAGAGGTAAACCTAGTTACGAGGATAGGATAGAGGTAATTCGACAATTCAAAATATCAGTAATTTTTCTCTGCAGCACCTTTGGGATGTTAATGAAGAATAGACTACTCTTTAAAAATCTAATGTGTTGTTCATATGCCTTCTCATAACAGTCCAATATGGCTTTCACTTCCCTAGCAATAACCATCGACTTCGTACAAGAGAGGAGAGTATCATCTATGAATTGCTAATGAGAGATCGAGTTGCAAGGAATTGCTAGTCGCATACCCAACTCATTGCGACACCTAGAAAATGATAATCAAGTAACAGATATTAATGTGATGCTTTATTTTTGCTTATTCTAAAATATAACTATAATTTTAAGTAACACAAAAAATATCCATAGATGAAAATATGTAATCAAGAAATGGTGATTCGCATATACTTTGACATGATGTTAAAACTCTCAATACTTTTAGAGAGCAAATACAACCAACACATTATCCATACACTAGCTTAAAAGAAAAGAAAAATATAGTTCAAAAATGGATAAGGTGCTCTTGGAAACCTATAATAATGAAAGAATGATCTCCAGCCAATTGAATAAAATAATTTTGGATTGAGTATAAATAGTAGTTTAATTATAATTTCATGTGTGCTTTAATTTTCAAAAAACATATTATTGATTCATCATAATATCCTATGGATCACATGCAACATGAATTATGGGTCAATAAGTGTATACAATATATTGCATCATAACAATATCAATTTGTGGGCTTATAAAATATATTACATTATAAATAATTTAACCTTGGATAATAAGTGAAATATTACATATTATATTAATATAGTTATTAATATTATGCAACTCAAATTGAGTGATTTTTAATTTATATATTCATGTTATCATGAATATAAGTATCTTGTCTATAATAATATTTTTAGTAGATATCACTCCAAGATTTGGTAAAATAAATCTCTCTCTTTTTTCTATGTTTTCCTTAATAAATGTAATTATATATATATATATATATATATATATATATATATATATATATATATATATTATTAGGGTTGTTTGACATAAGATTAAACCATATAGATTCCAATATATATGATTAATTTACATTATAATTTTAGAATTATTTCTTAATTATATGTAACTTCATCTTAATATTTGATGATAAAAAAAGAAATTGTATTCCTCTTATTATTGATCTTTAGTATAGACCTTTTGGATTGTTTTCAACATCTTATAGAGGAATAAACAAAATCAACTCAATATCTAGATAAAAAGAGAAACATAAAAAGTCTAACACCTTCTAAAAAATAATATAAAGATATGTGGTTTCTTTAGATATAGAATTACTTCTTTGACAATAAAAATTTATTTAATTAATGTACAAAAATATGTGGGAATGAGACTATAAATAATAATCATAATACAAGGGTATGAAACAATAACCATCAAATCAACATATTATAGGATCATATTATAATACCTTGATTATGTAGACAAGAGAAGGGAATACTCCTATGGAAATCCTTCTCAAATAGCACAAGTTTCCTTTCTTTCCAAGACCTCAAGATGCACAATAATCATGAGTGCAATCAACAAGGTTCAAAACAACAATTCAAATACGAAATCTTTGTGTTTCCTTATACAACATCATACATTTGTAAGACAACATGCATATTATATGATCATCATTAAATTATACAACAATAGTATCCTTATAATATGGAAAACTTCATTGTACGGTTAATTAATTGTGTGGCTCTCCTTAGTCGTATGGTATTTTTATTGAATGGTGGTATTGATTGTATGGTAGGTTATGTTTGTAAGTTTTTACAACACTTGAATGGTTATGTTAAGGTTTCCTTATGTGTATATCTTTCTTGGATGACAAGATTCTTGTTTGAAAGATAATAAAAAATGTTCAATGGGACTTAGCTCAACTCTTATATTTTATTTCAAATGATAGTAATCCTCATATGAACAAAAACATGGTGTTTCATTTTTAAAAGGTATAGTTCAAACGGTAATCATATATCCTCTTTCTCCTCCAAAGATTAAGTTTCTCAACAACCTCTCCTTATAGATACACAAAACTAGATGACATCCAATCTAATATATACAATATGACTTTCATTCATGCCTTACACAAACTTAAATTTAAAATAAGTATTTATGTTATTCATTTGCCTATATAATAAAGTTATATAAGGTAATCCTTCATGTTTTTCCAATTGTATCTCTTTTCTATCCTTTCTTCTATGCCATATAATAATTCCTACTGACCTTTCAGTCTCTCCTATGCCATCTTATAACTCTCTTTAACCTTTCATCTCTCTCATTTTTCTTCTATTTTTTATTGGATTCCATTCTCCTTCCTCTTTCCTATAATTTATTTCCTATTCCTGCTACTTCCCATGATGTTCTATTTCACTTCCTATCATCTCCTTGTCCACCTATTGTTTTTCCTTCTACCTAAAAATTTATGAAATGGTCTACCAATTTGTTTCAAATGGTTTGATGTTTGCATAATAATCATAGGGTAATATAAAATGTTTCATGAACGAAGCTCATAAATATTTTTAAAGTCTAAAACCAAGATTCCATACTTATTAATCTTGGAAGCATTTATCCATGTTGTCATATCAACTGATTGGTTCTTCTACTTGATCATATATTCATAATATTAGGTCATTTTTCATTCTCTTGGTCACTCTAGAGTCTATCACTACTTCTATTTCATTCCATTGTACTTATAGAAATTGTGCTCTCCACCCTTCAATTGGAAAGTTAGATGCGATATTTTTTATATTCTCCATAGGCTAATCATAGTATGAATACAAATCTACTATATTACAAATAGGCAAGATATTTACCACTTCTATAAGTTCAATTTAATATGAATTAGCTACAAACTTCTTCAAAACCTTACAAGGTCCAATCTTCTTCCAATTGAGCTTGTTATAAGTATCCTTTGGGAATTTATCCTTCTATAAATGTGTCAAAACTAAATATCACACCTGTAATTCCTATGTTTGGCACTTGAGGTCAACATATAGCTTGTATTTCATGGTATTTCTTTCCAAATCAACCTTCACTTAATGATGCAAATCTTACAAACATTTGATAATATCCTTTTCTATAGCACTAGGCTTCTACAAATCAACTTTATTCTACAATTCATCCACTCCTCTTGGATATATTCCGTACATAATTTGAAATGGAATCTTGGTTGTACTTCAATTTACTAAATTGTTATATAATAGGGTATCCCACATATTTGGCTTCTTTTCAACTAGACATTATAGAAAATTTCCAAGAATTGTGTTCACTACTTTGGTTTGTCCATTTTTTTGTGGGTGATAAGTTGAACTAAAACTCAATTTTATACCCAACTTCTTCCATAAGGTATTCCAAAAGAAACCTACAAACCTTTCATCTCTATCTAATACAATATTTTTTGGTAAACCATGCAATCTCATAATTTTTCAAAAAAACAAATCGATAACTTGAGTAGCATCACTCATTTTTTTGCAAGGTATGAAATGTGTCATCTTCAAAAATCCATTACCAGCAACAAAAATTGAATCATTCTCCTTTTTTTTTCATGGAAATCCAAGGATAAAATCCATACTTATATCTTTTGATGGCCTTTCTGGTATTGGTAATGGCTAGTACAATCCAATGTTTTGGCTTATCCCATTTGCATGTTGACAAACTCGATAATACTACATAAATATTCTTATATTTGTACCAATTCTTGATCAATAATAACTTACACAAAGTTGTCCCACTATCTTATCTACTCTAAAATGTTTATCAAGTCCTCCACTATGTTTTTTTCTTATCAAGTTCTCTATCATTGAGCTCCTTAGTATGCATAATTTTTGTCCCTTGAATAATAATCCCTCTTGGATAAAATAGTCTAGCCATGGTGTTATATCTCCTATAGTCAGATCATTACAAGCTTCCTTGAAGTCCAAATCATTAACATAAATCTCTTTCATGATATTAAAACCTACAACGTCAATATTCATTGTATTCATCAATAAGTTTCTTCTACTCAAGGCATCAACTACTCTATTTGAACTTCCACTTCTATGTTTCAAAACAAATGAATAAATTTGAATATACTCCACCCATTTCATGTGTATTTGATTCAACTTGCCCTGACTATTTATGAACTGCAAAACATGATGATCTATAAATAACAAGAATTCCTTTGGTAACAGATAATATACCTCTATTTCTTCATTGCCTACATGATAGTATATTATTCTTGACCATTAATTGTATATTTATTATTGAATTAATTCAAATTTTCATTAAAATAAGTAATGTTCCTACCTTCTAGACTCAAACATCCTCCAATGGTTGTTCCCCTACCATCACAATCTACTTGGAAAACTTTGTTAAAATCTAGCAATACCAAAACTGTTTGTTCCATCACTTTCTATTTTAATATTTGGAAGCTTATTTCGATTACACTTGTCCATGTAAACTCATATCTATCTCCCTTTATCATTTCCATGATTGGAGCACAAATTCTATTAAAATTTTTGATGAACTTTCTATAAAAACTTGCCAAACCATGAGAATTTTTGGTTTTAAATATACTTCTTGGTGATGACCACTCCAAAATAGCCTTCACCTTTATTTTATCCATCCACAAACCATCCTTGGATATAAAAAAAACCAATTATAGAAATTCCTTCTTCATAAATATACATTTCTTCAAATTTATTAACAATTATTCCTCCTCCAAATTTTGCAAAACTAACCTCATATGCATTAGGTGTTCTTCCTTCATCTTGCTAAACACCAAAATATCATCCAAGTAAACCACCATAAACTTACCAATAAAATGCTTCAAGACCTCATTCATCAACCTCATGAAAGTACTAGGTGTATTTTTCAACCCAAATGGCATAACTAGCCATTCATACAATACATTTTTAGTCTTAAATCCAATATTCCACTCATCTCCTTCTCTAATTTGAATTTTATGATAACCCCTCTTCAAATTAATATTTTTGAGGTACTTTTCTCAATCCATAAAGTCATTCATATGGGTAATGGGAATATATAATTTATTGTGATTTTATTTATTGATCATAAGTTTGTGCACATATGCTACTCTTCTTTATTAGGTGCTAGTACAACTAGTACTGCACATGAATTTAAAATTTTCTTAATCATCCCATTGTCAATAGATCTTGGACTTACCTCCTTATGTATTTATTATCCGTAGGTGTCATCCTATAGGTTGTCTTATTTGGAAAACTTGAGCCAGGTTTGAAGTCTATTAGATGACTAATGCTTCTCATAGGTGGTAACCCATAAAGTAATTCTTCTAAAATAATATTAGCATATTCTTCAAGCAAATCCTTCACTTTAGGTGGAATGTCATCCATCATATTCACTATATTGTATTCCATGGTTTTAGGAATAAAGTAAAATATGCTTCTCCTTTTTTATCTCCTTTAAGAATTATTTTTTAGAGATTGGGTAAACTTTTAAATTATTGCACATCTCTTTTCCTTTGTCCTCCAAGGGACTTAATGTGTACTTCTTGCCATATTTTCAATAGTATATATGTTCATCATACCATCATGCACTGCCTTTCTATCATACTACCATGTTATTTCTAATAAGACATGGCATGCATCCATTGACATGATGTCACATAGAACTACATCCTTAGAAGAGCCAATTTGAAATTTTACCATACATTGTTTAGTTAGAAAAATTTGGTGCCTATAACCATGACGCTTTGTATAGGTTTGGATGCTCCATCCTCTTCAATACAAGTTTATCTACCATATTTTTCATCACTAGGTTTTTGGTGCTTTCGCTATCCATAATCACCTTACAACACTTGCCTCCTAATTTGAAAATCATCTTCAATAGGTTCCTCCTTTGTTATTTTCAATCATACCCTTTTCATCATAATTCTCCTTTTTTTACTTTCTCTATGTGCTTTTTTGAGGTTAAAATTTCTTCCTCTACTTGTATAACATTTCTAAGAGTTTCCTTTTGATGCCCACTAGATTTTTGTGCTTGAGGGAATTTATATACCTAATTGCGAGCTTATTGCATTGATAACAAGTTCTAGGGAATCCTCTACTCCTTCATCTACTATAACCTCCTCTTCCTCTAAGGAGATATCTATTTCCTTATTATTTTTATAAGTAATAGTTTCTCCCTCTTGCCATTGTTTCCCTCTTGCGTTGTGGTACTATCCTATTCCACTATGGTTTTATTCTCTTACATGAGAGGATAATACTCTTTTCCTTGCATTATTTTATTGTCTATACAAAAATATTTCCTCTACCTTGAGCACATACTGATATAACTCTTTAAAATTTTGAATTTGAATTATGTCGGTCTCATATTATATGTATATTCTTAGTCCACTTATGTATCTTTCCAAGTTCTACTCACCATCTTCAATATGACCAGCTCTTATGGTCAATTTATAGAATTCTTTTGTATATTATTTTACTACCAACTCCTTTTGTTTGAGGTTTTAGAGTCTTCTAAACAATCCAATCTGTAATCCATAGGTAAAAAATTTAACTTCAACTTAGACATAAACTTATCCCAATTTTAAATTTTAAATTTTATATTTCTCTGTTTGTTGTCTTTCAATTTGGATATGATCCCACCAAATCGATGCATGTCCCTTCAACTGTGTGTAACCAAATTTGACCTACTTTGGATCCTCTATAGATTTATAATCAAATAATATATCCATATTCATTATCCAATCAATTAACTCTTTTGAGTTTAAACTTTTATTAAAAATAAGAGTATCTATCTTTGGCTTACATCCCATATTTGAAATTGCCTGAATCAACCATTCCTCTAATTCTTCTTCTTGTTCTTCATCTCAAGCTTTCGCACAACCAGTCTCCTCTTATTCATTATCACTAATATCCTCAAGATGAATGCCCCTCCTTTGGGTAGTCTCAATCACATCTAACATATCAATGATTCCTCCTGGCACTTTTGTTATATCCGTGGGTCAGTCCCCATATGGTCTCCCTCTTCCTTGTTGTACCATGTATCACAAACTCCTGCTCTAACACCAAAAATTATGTAGATGATAGAAATTAATCCTCCAATGGATGGGCCTTATCAATCAACACAAGTTTCCTTTATTTTCAAGACCTTAAGACTCATGGTATTCACACATGCAATCAACAAGGTTCAAGATAATAATTCAAATGCAAATTGTTTATGCTTTCTTGTATGATATCATACATTTGTATGACAATATCCACCTTGTATAGTTATTGTTCAATTGTAAATATTCTCAGTATCGTATGGTCACATTCATTGTACAATAAATTCATCATATGATTATCCTTAGTAATATAATATTTTTATTGAATTGTGGTTTTGATTGTATGGTAGGTTACTTTTTTAGTTTGTACGACACTTCAAATCACTTGAACGATTATATTAAGGGTTTTTTTTGTATAATATATTCCTTGCATGGTGAGATTCCTCATTGAACAATGATTAAAAATATTCAATGAGACTTAGCTAAACTCTTCTATTTCATTCCAAATCATATAAATCCTCATATGAACAATAACATGCACATTTCAACTTCAAAAGATATGATTCATATGGTAACTACACATCCTCTTTATCCTCCAAGGATTAATTTTCTTAGCAATCTCTCATCTTGCATACATAAAACTAGAAAACATATAATATAATATATACATTGTGGTTTTTATTCATGCATTATATAGACTTAAATTTAAAAGAAGTATGTTTATTATTCATCTGCTTGTTATAAAAAAATTCTAAGTTAAATAATTATGGCTAATAGTTAATCAACATACGTGATAGTTCACCTTAGATATAAGAATATGTTAAATAATGAAGGATATATGCTCATGTTATAAATAGTAATTACTTCTATCTAATTCTATTTATACATATTGTTGGTCTTGTTGGTCTAATTTGAGTAACCTAATTTTGCTTGAATTATATATCGTGGGTGAGGTGACAAAAAGGTGATTTGGAACTAGTAGTTTTGGTGATAGTAAAATCCAATGTGATGTTTGATTTGATATTTCTAAAGAGTAATTGTAGTAATTTATTGTCATATTAAAAACTTATCCTTTATTGAACTAGATTTTGCCAAACCTTATAGCTTTAGTGAGGTGTTCTACATATTTCAAGTGACAATAGAGGTACATATTAAGCATGAGAGTATTGAACTTGTTGTTGATATTAACTATCATGGCACTGAAATCATTGCAAATATTTAATATCCTATTATTGAAAAGCATATTATCTCCTCAATATCATGCTACAATATTTTTTTGTAGCATACCTCCATTTTCATATCCAAAGAAAATATTTATGTAATCATCTTATTTTCCAAAAAATAAGATTTATTTTAAAACAATGGATACTAATTTTAATGTGTTTTAATATTTACCTCATTACATTAAGTTTAGCATTAGTTTATTTCTATAAATCCTATAGAACATGACTCAATAATTGTTCTTGAAGCTTAGAAAGCCTTGTCGCCTCTATACTTCTCATTATTGAAGAAAATACTTTATGCATCTACTTGCCTTTTTATAAAATGGGAAGAAGCCAGTGGAAAAGTACAATAGCATTAACAAAGTAGTCAATTCTACATCAAAATTTATAGGTAGAAATGTTGTACAACACAAGGCAAAGGTATGTTAGCAATGACAAAACATATATAACACACAGATTAAAGAATAACATGTATCATTCCATGGCCTCTATGACTATTACTAAAACAACAATAATGAAGAAAAATAGGATTATGATGTTGCGTGAATGACACGATTAGAAGAACAAGAGGAGGCAGAGATTATTTACATTGCCAAATTGGTTATGAAATCAAAGTTACCTAATACTTATGTTCATCCTCAAGTTCATCCTTTCTTCAATGACTTATTTAGATGGGTTTTGGAGTATACATGTTAGTAGAAGAGGATTACAATGATAACCAATCATAAACCAATAAATTTAGTCCAAAATATATATGATCATTGTATATTTTGCAAGACCCTAGAGTAGAATTCAATAAGAATTTTATGGATAAATATGCCAAGTGTCCTATATATGAATAAAATAATATGACTAGCAAGTTTAAAGACTAGGTAATTATAGAAAATTTGTAACCCCAAGTGGTCTTAGGAACTACTAATAGTGGTAGCACTAGGCTTAGGATTATGAACTTTAAACCTGGAATTGTCTACTTGGTAATAAGGTTATCTAGGCTCAATGTATGTGAGAAGACTACTTACTTTGATAGTGAGTATTTTCCTATCTTGAAACAAGTTGCAGAGAAAGAAACATTGTTTAATTAAGCTAAAATTCTTTTTCATAATCTAGTTAAGGATATAAGTAATTTTAAGCAATGCTAAAATAATTCAAATGCTAAAATTTCATATTATTTCATATTTACTTGGTTGTACTTGTGTTGCTAATAATTTTAGAGTGTTATGGTAGGAATTTGTTGATATAAAACTAAAAACCACTCAATTTATATATATTTGTTTACCATGAAATATGACAAGAGTATATTTATTATGATCATAATTTACACAAAGTTTGTACACACTTCATGAGATCTATAGTTTATTATTTTCTAAAGATATGTTGAAGTTCTTAGAAGATGCTATGGTCCCATTGTGAGGAATTGGGACTAAATTCATTGATGAAGTTTATAGTTTTATAAGGTTGTATTCCTTCTATGATAAACCACATATTCTTCCCTCTCATATGTTAGATAATTTTTTCTTTAAGAAATAGCTTACTAGAGTGTTAATGAGTTTAATAGAAAAGATGCAAAAAACACTTTACACATGTAAGGTTATTTATCATATTTTTTTATTGGATAATTTAACCTTAGATACATAGGACATTTTAAGAATAGTGTATATTCATTATATATATGATTTTCACATGGAAAATGATAATTTTATTTGCAAAGAACCTCTCAAATCAAAGGTTAACTAAGATGATAGACTATGGACATGATGTAAACCTAAAAGAACACTTAATGATGGATGCTAAGAATTAGAAACAAGTAAAGTAAAAAATTTAAGCATCATAAAATCATGACCTCGCCTCATCTCCGTTAATAATTTTTGTGTCAAGTAATTATTTTTTTGTGGAATGTAGCTCTGAATTTTTTTTATTTACATTCTTTTAGTGACTACCATCTCTTGGCCTCTAGAGGTTTCTATTTTAAAGGATCATCAAATGATGGTGCCAATCAAAATGTCCATCAAAATCATGATAATGCAATATTTTTTATCATTGTGCCTCCCATTGATTATTCATCTCTTATGACTTTGTAAGCATGTCTAGAAGATAGGACATCAAGAGGTTCATTTGTGGCTATAAACAATGTCCCTAACTCATAAATTTTAAAATATGTTCGAGGTAATGATTGTGCTCTCAAGTTGTTACATTAATAGTTTTTATTCATATTTTTAATATTATCTTTACTTTAATCACATTTTTTTTGTTATGTTGCATTAAAGCTAGTTTATCCTACCATTAGACATACAAACCCAAAATTTGGGCCATCAAGAGATGTGTTTAAGACCATAAACCTTATCATTGGCTCATCAATTTTAAAACTATTCTAGGTAATGATAATGATCCCAAGTTATTATAATTAGTTAATTTGTTATTAATATATTTTTAATATTATGTTTGCTTACATCATATGGCTTTTTCATCCTACTTTAAAATTTATTTATCTTACTACTAGGCATACAAGTCTAGAATTTAGCCCATCAGGTGAGGAATTTTAGCCCACAAACCCTATTTTGGCTAATCAATTTAAAAATTTATTAAGTAATGATAGTGCTCTCAAGTTGGTATATTTACTTAAGTTGTTATTCATATATTTTTTATATTATCATTTCTTACATGATGTATTATTTGCTAGCATGCTATAGAATTTGTTTGTCCTACCATTGGCTACCCAAGTTAAACTTTTGGGTCATCAATAGGGGCATTTGAACCTGTAAATATTGTTGTTGGCTCATCAATTTTAAAATATATTCTATGTAATGGTAGTGGTCTGAATCTATTAAATTTACTTAAATTTTATCTACATGTACAACTTTAGTGGACCTTATAGTAAGACTTTGGAATTCTGAATAGGAGGCTCAAGGTTCAAATCTAATAGGAGGTAAGTTGTACACCATTCTTTGGAGATAAAATTTTGGTTAGATGAATATATATTAGGTAAATAAAATCCTCTTTGAGGGTCATATCATGTGGCATATGGTCTCATGGACATTAAAAATTACTTTATCTTTACTATCATTCTATAAAATGAATTTATATTTCCACTGAAAATCCAAGTCTAGTTGTTGGACTATCAAGAGGGGTGTTTAAGCCCATAAAACCTATCAATATCACATTTTTTTTTAAATTTATTCCATGTAATAACAATGATTTAATTGTCTATACATCAGGTCCCATGACAATGTTAGATTACAACTCCTCTAAACTAGATTGTCATGTCAAGAGAGTTATGACATAAAGTTGTACTATAGAATAGGGCACTAATGACAAGTGTACTCTATAAGGGGAAGGAAGAAATGGAAGCTTTGTAAGCAAGAACTTAAATATTTCATTGAGGCTATGGCACTTTGGAATTAGGCTTTGGTAGTAGAAGAATTACAATTGAGATGCCATGAAAAAATATATAAAGCATAACATAAACATGAAAAAATGCATAAAATACATTAAACACAACATAAATAAAATGATTACATAGAAATTATGATAGACGTCTGATCATAAAATTTATTATGTATAACTATACTAGAACAAAGCACAAATAAATAGGATAGAATACAAACAAATATCCATGAAATGCAGTAATCTTATATTATAATAGAATATTATAATGAATCTCCATGAGAAGTGGATATATAAAGATAACTTTAATATTATAAGAAATTATTCCAATTAATCTCTATGAAAGATATGGAGAGCATGATGCCTTGAGGCATATGCCAAATTCTTAATAAGGAATGTGAGAGGACATTAGCTAAATAAAGGGGCATTGGTTACAACTTTGAGTGCAATCATTGATCTTAGCTAGTAAGATATGAGGGTATATTATAGTTGTGGATATTAGTTGCTAAGATGTTAGATGATGTATGTCATATTCCTCAGGAGGAATGTTGGCATAAATCATGGTTTTGAGTTGGGAATGTGATCAATGATATCATTGAAGAGATATGGACTAGTTCTTTCCATCCACTTATACACTCTTAAATGCCTTGTATAGATTTTTTTTTTTAGAGGATTTCTAAAAATCATGGAATTTGAAATGCCATGTAGGAGTTGGAAGGTGAGACTTTAGCTTCCACCAATTCTTGGTAGAATCAAGAAATATTGTTTTGTATGTTAGAAAATTATATAATGTTTCTTAAAGTGGAGAAGAAGAATTGGGAATTGCTACAGCCATTGAATGATAATTCATGGAATTGACATCAATAATTTGTTATGTTTACATGAGCACTAGTGGCAAAAAACTTTAATTCATCAATAATTTAATAAAAATTGATTCTGACATTATTGGCCAAGGATAACATTATATGATTCAATCATTTGTAATATATGGGCCTATAGTCAACTTTGGCATGGTTAAATCCTTAAATTAATATAAAATTTTATGTTATTGTATTTTTAGTTAATGTAATTATATAATTATTTGTTTTGGTTTAGGTATTGTTATATACCCTCCAACATCCTAATCCAATATATCATATTGATGATATTTATCTATGGATCCTCCATAGATTTATAATCAAAGAATGTCTTCATATCCATTATCCAATAAATCAACTCTTTGAGTTTAAACTTTCATTAAAAATGGGAGTATTTATCTTTGGCTTACATTCCATATTTGAAATTTCCTGAATCAACCATTCCTCTAATTCGTCTTCTTGATCTTCATCTTAAGATTTTGCATGACCAGTCTCCTCTTCTTCATTATCACTAATCTCCTCAATATGAGTGCCTCTCTTTTTTGTAGTCTCAATCACATCTAACCTATCAACGATTCCTCTTGGCATTTTTTTTATATCCACGAGTCAGTCCCCACATGGTGTCCCTCTTCCTTTCTATGTCATGTATCATAAACTTCTACTCTAATACCAAAAGCTATGTAGACGAGAGAAAGTAATCCTTCTATGGATGGGCCTTCTCAAGCAACACAAGCTTCCTTTATTTTCAACACCTTAAGACTCATGGTATTCACACATGCAATCAATAAGGTTCAAGACAATAATTCAAATGCAACTATTTATGCTTGCTTGTATGATATCATACATTTGTATGGTAATATCCACCTTGTATAGTTATTGTTCAATTGTAAATATTCTCAGTATCATATGGTCACCTTCATTTTATGATAAATTCATCATATGATTCTCCTTAGTCATATAATATTTTTATTGAATGGTGGTTTTGATTGTATGGTAGGTTATTTTTTTAGTTTGTACGACACTTAAAATCACTTGAACGATTATACTAAGGGTTCCTTATGTATAATATATTCCTTGGATGATGATATTCCTCCTTTAATAATGATTTAAAATATTCAATGGGACTTAGATTAACTTTTCTATTTCATTTTCAATGATATTAATCCCCATATGAATGACAACATGGGTATTTAAACTTCAAAATATATGATTTACATGGTAACTACACATCCTCTTTCTCCTCCAAGGAATAAATGTTCTTAGAAATATCTCCTCTTGCATACATAAAACTAGAAAACATATAATCTAATATATACATTGTGGTTTTTATTCATATAATATACAAACTCAAATATAAAAGAAGTATATTTATTATTCACCTTTTTGTTAACTAGCATTGGATTCTCAATAAAAAATTATTAAGTTAAATAATTGTGGCTAATAGTTAATCAACATAAGTGATTGTTCACCTTAGGTATAAGAATATGCTAAATAATGAAGAATATATGCTCATGTTATAAATAGTAATGACATCTATCTAATTCTATTTATACATATTATTGGTCTTGTTGGTAAAATTTGAGTAACCTAAGTTTGCTTGAATTTTATAGCTTGGGTGAGGTGACAAAAAGGTGATTTGGGACTAGTGGTTTTGGTGATTGTATACTCTAATATTATTTTTGATTTGACATTTCTAAATAATCATTGTAGTGATTTTATTGTCATCTTAAAAACTTATCCTTTATTGAACTAGATTTTTCCTAACCTTATAGCTTTAGTGAGGTGTTCTACATATTTCAAGTGACAATAGAGATACATGTTAAGTATGAGAGTATTGAACTTGTTGTTGATATTAACTATCATGGCATTAAAATCATTGTAAATGTTTATTGTCCTATTATTTAAAATCATATTATCTCTTTAATATCATGCTACAATAATTTTTTGTAGCATACCTCCATTTTCATATCCAAATCCAAGATTTATGTAATCATATTATTTTCCAAAAAATAAAATTTATTTTAAAATAGTGGATACTAATTTTAATGTGTTTTAATATTTGCCTCATTAATTTAAGTTTAGCATTAGGTTGTTTCTATAAATCCTATATAACTTAACTCAATAACTCTTATTGAATCTTAGAAATCCTCGTTGCTTCTATACTTCTCATTATTGAAGATAATACTTTCTGCATCTACTTGCCTTTTTATAAAATGAGAAGGAGCCAATGGAAAAGTACAATAGCATTAGCAAAGTAGTCAATTCTACATAAAAATTTATAGGTAAAAATATTGTACAACACAATGCAAGGGTATGTTAGCAATGACAAAACATTTATAACACACAGAGTAAAGAAGACCATGTATCATTCCATGGCCTCTATGACTACTACTAAAAGAACAACAATGAAGAACAATAGTATTATGATGTTGAGTGAATGACACAATTAGAATAACAAGAGGAGGCAGATATTATTTACATTGCCAAATAGGTTATGAAATCCATATTACCTAATATTGATGTTCATTCTTTATTCAAGGAATTATTTAGATGGGTTTTATAGTATACATTTTAGTAGAAGAGGATTATCCACAATGATAACCAATCATAAACCAATAAATTTAATCCAAAATATATATGATCAATATATCTTTTGCAATACTCTAGAGTATAATTCAATAAGGAGTATATGGATAAATATGCCAAGTTTCCTATGGATGAATAAACCAATATGACTAGCAAGTACAAAGACTAGGTAATTAAAGAAATTTTGTAATTCCAAGTGGTCGTAGGAACTGCTAACAGTGGTAGCACCAGGCTTAGGATTACAAACTTCAAACCTAAAATTGTCTACTTGGTAATAATGTTATCTAGGATCAATGTATGTGAGAAGACTACTTACTTTGATAGTGAGTATTTTTCTATCTTGAAACAAGTTGCAGAGAAAAAAACAATGTTCAATTAAGCTAAAATTATTTCTCATACTCTAGTTAGGGATATTAGTAATTTTAAGCAATGCTAAAACAAGTAAAAGGCTAAAATTACATATTATTTCATATTTACTTGGTTGTACTTGTGTTGCTCATAATTTAGAGTGTTATGGTAGGAATTTGTTGATATAAAACTAAAAACCACTCAATTTATATATATTTGTTTACTATGAAATGTGACAAGAGTATATTTATTGTGATTATAATTTACACAAATTTTGTACACACTTCATGAGATCTATAGTTTATTCTTTTCTAAAGATATGTTGAAGTTCTTAGAATATGCTAAGGTCCCATTGTGAGGAATTGGGAATAAATTCATTGGTGAGGTTTATAATTTTATAAGGTTGTATTCCTTCTATGATAAACCATATATTCTTCCCTCTCATATGTTAGATAAGTTTTACTTTAAAAAATAGCTTACTAGAGTGTTAATGGATTTAATAGAAAAGATGCAAAAAAATGCTTTACACATGTAATGTTATTTATCATATTCTTTTTATTGAATCATTTAGCCTTAGATATATAGGACATTCTAAGAATAAGGTATATTCATTATATGAAGAGATCTACAGAAACTTATTCCAAAAATAATGCAGAAATAAGTAACTTAGAAGAAATGACACCACACAATGCACATATGACACATGAGATATACCCTAGTTCACCTGATGTGGGCTACACCAGCAAAACAAGAGCCACTCCTCCTTGATATTATTATTTTTCTTTCTTTCTTAAAAATGAGATATTACAATAAAATATAAAGGAAACTCTCACAACCCTAAACCACTATGTGGTATTAGAATACAATGGGCACAATACCATGGGCTAAACCACCGACACCCACCAACCATCCACCAACCATGGTAATCCTGGAAATCACTCTGCCAATCGCTCAGTAAAAATGAGGAAAAAAAATTTTGGTGTTGTCAAAAACTGCCTTCGACGTGGTCGGGAGGGCTACCACCCCCCCGGATCCCCCCGAGGAGGGCTTCGTCCTCCTTGATAGGAGCTCCACTCCTCTTAACCTCTCGTGCCTGTCATACAATATTTCCTCGATAAAGGATGAGATACATCCAAAATTCTCCCACTTGTTGAATACTTTGTCAAACCCATTTCAACTGTACAAAATATGAACTTTTCTATGCTAACTGCCTTGGTTAAAGCATCTACAACTTTTTCCTTTGTATCCACTTTCTCCAGCAACACTTTCTTTTGTTCAATCATGTCCCTCCTAAAATGGAACTTTGTATCAATGTGCTTCTTTCTGGAATGGTAATCAAGGTTTTTTGCTAGAAATATAGCACTCTGACTATCATAATTTATCTTCATAGCTCCTTGAAAGAACCATGTTTTAGCACATAGTCTTTGTAGTCATCCTGCTTCCTTATTGGCATCGGTGGCTGCCATGTACTCAGCTTTAGTATTTGAAAGAGAAACAACAATTTACCTTTTGCTCATCCAACTAACAGCTCCTCCAAACAAATTGAATACATAAGCACTAGTAGATCTTCTATTTTCTAAATATCCATCCCAATCTACATCAACAAACCCTTCTATATCCAAGGATCTATCTTCTTTACCTGTACCCTCATAACATATTAAAAAATTAGAAGTACCATGCAAATATCTGAAAACCCTTTTCACAGCATTCTAATGCTCTTTACCAGGTTTGGACATATATCTTCTCAAAACTCCCACTGCATGGGCAATTTTTGGTCTAGTGCAGACCATGGCATATATTAAACTACCTACATCATTTGCATAAGGAACATGGAACATTTCCTCTACCTCTTCTTTTGTTTTTGGACATTGTTCAACAGATAATTTTTCCCCCAAAGGAATAGGTACCTTCACTGGTTTGCAATCCTGCATATTGAATCTCTTTAATACTGTCTCAAAATATTTTTTCTAATCCAGCCATAAATTTCTATTAGAATGATCTTTGTTTATTTTCATGCTCAAAATAAAATTTTTAGGGCCAAGATCTTTCATATAAAATTGTGATGCTAACTAAGACTTCACTTCCCTTATCATTTTCTTACTGTTTCCAATTAGTAACATGTCATCAACATACAAAACTATAATGACAAGTACATTACCAATTTTCTTTAAATATACACAGTGATCAGCATTGCTACAAATAAAATCAATTCCTAAGACATAAGTATAAAATTTTTGATACTACATTCTAGGTAATTTTTTCAGTCCGTACAGAGATTTCTTTAACTTACATACAAGATCCTCCTTTCCTACAACAATGAAACCTTCAGGTTGTCTCATATAGATTTCTTCCTCCAAATATCCATGAAGGAATGTAGTCTTTACATCCATTTGCTCTATTTCAAGATCAAAAGTAGCAACAACAGATAACAAAAATCTAATTGAGGTTAGCTTTGCAGTAGGAGAAAATAGTTCACCATAATAAATTCCCTCTACCTGAGAATAACCTTTAGCCATCAAGCAAGCTTTGTATTTCTCCACTTTACCTTCAGCATTCTGCTTCTTCTTGAAAATCTATTTACAACGTATTGATTTTTTTCCACCAGGTAATTTCACTAAATTCCATGTTTTGTTCTTTTTCAAGGCCATCATTTCCTCATCCATGGCCTCTTTCCAAAGGTTTACCTCTTCAAAATTTATAGCTTCTCTAATAGTTCTAGGATCTTCATCAGTAACAGATAATACAAAAGAAGTAGGAAATGCATATGGATTGTACCTTTCATGTTGCCTTCTTTCCCGTGTTGATTTCCTTACCACAAGTGTATGAACCTCTTGTTCATCCTCATCCAGATACTCATCCATATCCTCATCTGTCTACTCTTCTTCCAGATCCTCTTGTATGTGATCTTCTTCCATGAGATCAAATTGTACCTTTTTGGTTTCTTCTTCTGTTACTTCCTTCCTGTGATCACTTTTAGTTTCTCTAAACACCACATCTCTATTGTACACCATTCTTTTAGTTTCTAGATTCTAAATTTTATATCCTTTAACAATGTCTTTCTAACCAATAAAGATGCATTTAACAACATTATTATCAATCTTACTTCTTTTCTCCTTTGGAATATGCATGTATGCATCATAGAAAAAAACTCTAATATGTGAGAGAGAGGGTTTCTTACCAAACCATGCTTCAAATGGAGTTTTATCTGGCAATTATGATGTAGGAGATCAATTTCACAAGTAGAATGCCACACTCACCACCTCAGACCAGAATTCCTGTGTCAAACCTGCACCACTAAGCATACTTCTAGCCTTTTCCATCAGAGATCTATTCAATCTCTCTGCAAATTCATTTTTTTGAGGTGTATATGGAGTAGTCTTCTATCTTGCAATACCACACTGCTTACAAAAATACTCAAATTTATTTGAATAATACTCTCCTCCATTATCAGACCTCAACACCTTAATCCTTTTATCAGTTTAATTTTCAACAAGTGCTTTAAATTCTCTGAATTTATCAAACACTTCATATTTACTCTTAAGAAAATAAATTCATGCATATCTTGAAAAATCATCAACAAAAGAAGCATAATACCATGATTTTCCAAGTGATGGTATAGGGAAAGGACCAAATATATCACTATGAATCAGATCTAATATCCTTGTTGCTCTAGCAGACTGCTTTCCATAAATGCAGTGTTCATAGAAATCAAAAACCATTGAGAAATCAGGGATACCATGAACCATACCTTTTGTGTGCAGGGCACGCAATCTCTTTTCTCCAATATGTCTCATTCTTTGATGCTTGAGTGTTGAGCTTTTATCTGATTCAACCTCAAAAATAGTTGAGCTATTGCACTCATTTGTCATAGTTCTTCCTAATAACTTGTACAAAGTTCTAATACAAACTCCTCTTGCTAACACCATTGATCCTCGAACCATTTTACATGAATCTTTACTGAAACTAACATTTACTACTGCATCAACCATTTTTCTTACAAAAATTAAATTTCTAACAAGGCATGGAATATGCATCACACCTGGAATGGTCTTAACCCTACCATCCTGCAATAGTATTTTCACCCTTTCACGACCAATGATCTTAAGTGGTGAATCATCTCCCAACAGTACCTCCCCTCCATCATATCTTTCATATTCACTGAACCACAACCTATGAGGAGTCATATGAAAAGAGGTATCAGTATCGATAAACCAATCATTTTTATCTAATCATGTGGAGTAGGATGCTATATATACATCCCGTCCTTCATCAGTAGATTTATGTGTCTCTGTGGAAGTGGATTCATCAGACATCTTTCTAGAATCAACATTCTTTGATCTACAGTCCTTCTTCATGTGACCAGGCTTGCCACACTTCCAACACTTTCTCTCAAACTTTCCATGAGACTTGGATCTACCTCTAGACTTAGATCTATCATCGTATCTTGTTTTATCTTTTTCCTTGGCACACCCTCTCACTATTAAGGCTTCCTTTGAAGTGCTCTCCATGGCTTTTCTCCTCATATACTTTGATATTAGATATGCCACAATATCTTCAAACTTAAATGTAGATGAAGTTGTACTACCAATTGCTACAACTAGGTTATCCCATGAATCTGGTAAAGAACATAGCAGGGTAATACATTTATCTTCCTCACTTAAGTTAATATCATCAGATGTAAGCTGACTTACCACTGTATTTAATGAATTCAGATGATTTGCAACTGAATCTCCTTCATTCATCCTGAGATTGTACAGTTTCTTTCGGAGGAACAATTTGTTCACCAGGGACTTAGATTGATAAAAAGCTCCCAATTTCTCCTAGAGATACTTTGCAGTAGCTTCTATAGAAACGTTGATTAGGACTGAATCTGCAAGACACAGTCGAATCAAACTCTTTGCTTTTCAATTCATATTTTTCCAATCTTCATCGGATGTTCTTGTAGGTTTTGTTTGTTTAGAAATAATAGCCTACTAATCTCTGTCTACGAGCAGATCCTCCATCTTATACTTCCATAGCTCAAAGCTTTTTCCATAAAATTTCTCGATCTCTATCCTTGAATTATTTCCTATCATTTTACTTCAAGCTCCTTCTGCAAAAAAACTCACACTCTAAAATAGGTTTTCTCTCCCTCCTAGAAACCCTAGAAACCCTTCAAATGAAATGAAACCCTAGCAATAAAGGTATCCCCCTATGGCTAACAACTTGGCTCTGATACCAAATGAAGAGATCTATAGAAACTTATTCCAAAAATAATGCAAAAATAAATAACTTAGAATAAATGACACCACACAATGCACATATGACACACAATATTTACCCTGGTTCACCCGATGTGGGCTACTCCAACAAAACAAGAGCCACTCCTCGATATTATTATTTTTCTTTCTTACCCGAAAATGGGACATTATAATAAAATATAAAGGAAACTCTCACAACCCTAAACCACTATGTGGTATTAGAATACAATGGGCACAATACCATGGGCTAAACCACCCACACCCACCAACCATGGGAATCCCAAAAATTGCTCCGCCAATCACTCCGAAAAAAGGGAGGAAAATTAAATCCAAGAAATGAGACATCACTATCATTCTATAATCTATAAAACACAACAGAAAAATTAAAGTTAAATATTTCTTGAAAGGGAGTAATAAGGAGAAGAAAAATTAGTATATACATACATATGTGTGTGTGTGTGTGTTGTTCTTATAATCCAAGGAAGTGCAGAATTTTTAAGTCTTATTTAATAAAATAAAGAGACCAAAGAGTGCATAAGAACAAGGTAAAATTTTCAAATACATCATACCAAAGGAGTGGTAGAACCACCATCTTGAAGGAGGAGCCACCATAGTGAAGAAGAGACACCATGTTGGATGGAGGAAGCAACATAAAATAGAAAGACATAACATCATTGGAAAGGGATTTTAAGTGTCATATGAGGTAGTGTTATTCGAGAGAATTTGATACATCATTGAGTAGAGCTTAAGCATCAAAAATTGAGGAGCCATAAAATCTAAGAGAAAGTATTGTTACTAAGAAGTTTTGAACATCAAAATCATGGGCTATTTGGAGTGAATTATTGAAAGAAATACAAATTCCATTATAAGGAATTCAAATAGTCATTTGTTGTTACTTAATTGAAGAAATATTGGAAAGAATACATTGAGTGTTGAGGAACTAAAGAGTAGAAGCATTGGGGGTAAATAATTGAAGCGTTTTCCAAGTGTAGAGGAGAAGTAGTGCGTTACCAAGAGTATAAAATAAGGGGACCAAGAGGAGGAAAATATGTTATGTGGAGGAGAAGCCCAGCCATTTAACCTAATTATCACTTGAGAGGATAGATAATATTTGTAAAGTGTTACAACATAGATAGTAGATCCAACCAATGCCAGCGAAGTGAAATATCTCTTGGTATCCATAAGTGCATGAGAAACAATTCATACAAACTCATTTGTGAGAGAAGAGAGTGGTGCAAGTTATTGGAGCATTGCACATTAATGGTTAGAGAAGCTAGCAAGATCGTAGAGGAAGGTCAGAGCCCTGAAGACTAAATATAATGAGTGCCACACACAAAGAGGAGCATTAAATACATTGGATAGAGAAAATATTTCTTTTTTGAAAAGAGCATCTAAAATAGATCACAAGCTACAAAGTTGAAAATTAAATGGTGAGGAAGGTCATCGAGCATTTGAGTGCACCCACTATGATGTTGAAGAGAGAAATTAGGGAGGACAGGCTAAATTCAACCTAGTTGAGGAAGAGGATGAAACTGAGACAGAAGTTGCTGCAGACATGGGTGAGAATCTCATGATAAATATAACATTGATTGCTCCAAATAATATGAAAATACAATTGTATGAGGGTGATGAGTCTTGGATACAAACAAATATCTTCCGCACAAGATGCACATCAAGAGGAAAGGTATGCAAAGTAATCATTGATGGTGGTAGTTATGATAATATGGTCTCTAATGTAATGGTAGAGAAAATGAATCTAAAATGTGAGAAGCACCCACATCCCTATCGCATTTCATGGATCAAGAAAGGGAATGAGGTGACTATTGATAAGAGATGTTTGGTAAAATTCTCAATTGGGAATACTTATAAAGATGAAGTTTGGTGTGACATGATTCCTATGGATGCCTATCACATACTGTTGGGGAGGTCTTGGCAGTATGATAGGAAGACCGTCCATGATGGGTGTCGAAATACATACACCTTTTGGAAGTATGGTGCCAAGGTAGTATTATTGTCTCTTTAAGAAGAAGGGTAAAGCAAGATTTTTCTGACTACGAAGGAGTTTATCATAGAGGTACAAGAATCTGGTTGGTGCTATACATTGACAACAAAGAAGATAGAGGTAGAGGAGGCTCTTATACCACCAGTAGCATCCATGTTGTTTAAGGAGTATGTTGATGTCATACCAGATGAGTTACTTGATGGTTTACCATTGAAGAGGGATATTCAGCATCATATTGATCTAATTCTTGGGTTAATTTCTTCTGAACCAGACAACCTATCAGTTGAGCCCAACCCAGAATGTAGAGTTGAATAAGCAAGAGATAGAATTAATATGAAAAGGATTAGTAAGGGAGAGCATGAGTCCTTGTGAAATTCCTGCTCTATTAACTTCGAAGAAGGATGGCTCATGGTGGACGTGTGTAGATAACAAATCCATAAATAAAATTATTGTTAGGTATAGGTTCCTAATACCTAAAGTGGATGATATGATGGACATCTTAGCAGGGGCTAGCTACTTCAGTAATATTTATCTATGAAGTGGTTATTATTAGATCAATATTAGATAGGGGGATGAGTGGAAGACTTCTTTCAAAATACGATATGGGTTGTACGAGTGGATGGTGATGCCATTCAAGTTATCAAATGCATCCAATACCTTTATGTGGTTTATGAATCGAGTGTTGTGAGAATACATTGGTAAGTTTGTGGTCATTTATTTTGATGATATCTTGATTTTTAGTAAAAGTGAAGAAGAGCACTTGCACCATGTGAGGTGGGTATTAGATTTATTACAAAAAGAGAAATTGTATGCTAATTTGAAGAAGTGTAAATTTCTTCAAGAAAGACTAGTGTTTTTAGGCTTTGTAATTTCCAAGGATGGCATGAAGATGGATGAGGAAAATATGAGGGCAATTCTTGAATGGCCTATTCCAAGGAATGTAACAGAGGTGATAAGTTTCCATGGTTTGGCAAATTTTTATAGGAAGTTCATTAGAAACTTTAGCAACATTCTTGCACCCATAACAGAGTGTACGAAGGGGAAAAACTTTGTATGGACCAAAGCAACAACTCAAATTTTTGAATTCTTGAAGAAGAATGTTTCAGAAGCACTTGTGTTGGTATTACCTAATTTTAACAAAATATTTGAAGTTGACTATGATGCTTCACATGTGAGGATTGGCACTGATTTGAGCTAAGAGGGGCATCCAATAGCATTTTTTAGTGAAAAATTGAATGAGGTAAGGAATAACTACTCCACTTATGATGTAGAACTTTATGCAGTTGTGCAGGCACTAAGGTATTAGTGTTATTATTTGTTATACAAGGATTTCAAGTTGTACATTGACCATGAAGTCTTAAGGTATGTCACTTCGTAGAAGAAATTAAACAGTAGATATGCCAAGTGGGTTTCCTTTTTGTAAGAATACTCATTTATGTTGAAGCACAAGTTTGGTAAGCAGAATAAGGGGGTTGTTGCATTAAGTAGGAGAGTACTATTGGTAACCACCATGGAGAATGCAATGGTAGAATTTGAGGAAACTAAGGAGTTATATGAATCTGATGTAGATTTTGGAAGCATTGTACAATAGTACAAAACTCTAGTTGTGGGTAAGGTTGGTCGAATATTTGTTGAGTATGTTATGTAGGATGTTATCTATTTAAAGGGAAACAATTGTGCATACATGTTGGTTCCATGCAGGATAATATCATCCATGAGTTGCATAGTGGCAGTTTGGTAGGATACTTTGGCATAGATAAAATAGTTGCTCTTGTGGAGGAAAAGTACTATTGGCCACGGTTGAAGAGAGATGTAATTCGATTTGTGTCAAAATGTAGAGTGTGCCAAGTGGCTAAAGGTCATGTACAAAATATAGGGTTGTATACATATTTACCAGTTCCCCTAGGATCGTGGACCGACCTAAGCATGTATTTTGTGCTAGGGCTACCCCATACTTAGTGAGGTAAAGATTCCATTTTTATTATAGTAGATCGGTTTCTACGATGGCTCATTTTCTTGCTTGCCAGAAAACCAATGATGCAACCAAGATTATAGTAATTTTTTTTGATGAAGTGGTGAGACTGCAGGGAGTTCCAAAGACCATCACTTCAGATTGGGATGTTAAGTTCTTGAGTCATTTTTAGAGGATATTATGGAAGAAATTGGATACAAATCTATAGTTTAATAGTTTTTATCATCCATAGATTGACAGAAAAACCGAGGTTATGAATCAAATCTTAGGCAATCTTCTAAGGTGCATGGTTGGTGAGAAACCACAACAATAGTATTTAGCCCTGTCATAAGTAGAATTTACATATAACAACTCAGTGAACCGCTCAACAATCAAATCACCATTTCAAATTATTTATGGATAGAACCCCAAGGGTGTTTTAGATTTGGTTGAATTACCAATCCATGAGCATGTTAGTGATGATGCAGAAGCTTTTACTGAACATATACAACAATTGCAAGAAGAGGTCAGAGACAAGTTGCAGAATAGTAATGCTAAGTATAAAAAGGTCTTTGATGTGCACAGATGTGGTCACGTATTCTAGGTTGGGTACATGGTGATGGTTCACCTTCAAAAGGAGAAATTTCTCAAGGGGACATATAATAAATTTAAAATGAATAAAATTGGCCCTTGTAGAATTCTATAGAAAATGAATGACAATGCTTATAAGGTGGAATTGTTAGTTGACCTCGATATTTCACCAGTTTTCAATATCTTTGATTTGCATGAATTTCATGGTGATATTGTAGTTTTTGAAGAGGCAAACACCATATCTTGGGAGAAGCAAATACCTAAGAAGAAGAAGGAATGCATTGTGTAGGTCCTTTATAGGAAAGTGATCACCACACACAATGGTAACTATAGCAAATACTTGGTATAGTGGGAAGGTTTGTCCCAATATGATAACACTTGGATTTCCAAGGATGAACTAAAGAGGCTTTACATTGACAAGCTCAAGGTATTTCATCAGCAAAACTCATAGGAGTTGAGTTCCTTTTCAACCATAGGAGAATGATGCACCTTGTCAAGGCCATAACGTTTGCTCTAAGTTTCCATTTTGCCCCATTTTTTAGAACATGTTGAATGTCATGGAGAACCTAATAAAAGTGGCACATATGTTTTCCAGCATTAAAATACCTCTAGGAGACCGATAATTAGCTTTTAATATAATTTTCAATTTTCACAACTAAAAAGTTATCATAACTATTAGTGTAGAACTGGAGTGGGGTTTTTATCTTGGGGTAGTGGATTTTATTGAATAACAGGTGCATGTTTCCATTTTATATGTCATTCGGTTTTTTAAGGTTACTAAAAATAGCAAGTGAATTGCTAAAAATAGAAAGTTACTAAAAATAGTAAGGGTGTAGCATAGGCTAGGGTTTTTCTTTTTTGGAAGTATAAGAAGTGGGATAATCTATTGTAATGCAAATGGAAATTTAGTTAATAAAAATAAGCATTTGTAAGTTTCTTTTATTGATGTATTTTGTATGATGTCTTATCTTGCAATTTTATCCTTGGAGTCCATTGACGGTCTCCTACAGTTAATTTTCATCATATTCTTTCTAAAGAGTTACTTGCTTTGAAACACCAAGGGATGTTGATCCTACATCAAAATAACTCAAAAAAGTGCAAAAGGATACACTCACTTGAACAATAAATTGGACTCAATAGGAAAAATCAATAATGCCAACAACAAATTATAAAATTTCAAATTCTAAATTAGTACATATCTTATCCATTTTAAAAAGGCTAAGTGATGGCAGATGGGAAAATGCACTCACACTATTCCAGAAAATTTCTTCATTAATCTGAAAAATCTTGTTTATAGATACGCAACAGCCCGTAGGCTTTACAAGAACCAGCGCTCAGCTTGGTTTTCTCTAACTGCACTCTCTAAGTCCGTTCTCCAATCCACCCCCTATTCTATTACAATGCTTGGGTTTTTATAGAGGCCCCGACCCTCTGAGCCATTAATGACCCACCTACAAAAATACATTAAACAAAACCTGCAAAGTCGGCTTCCTCCGCCGAGTCTTCAATTTCTTTCCATTAATGGGCAATTGCCCCGATCTGCCATGAAAGCATACATTTAAAGAACCACCTGACATTTTTGACCTCTGGACGCAGCATTCAAGAGGCCGTTGTGTTCAGCTAACTTATCGAATATGAAAATGTGCATTAATGAGACCCCTGACCGCCTCAAAAACATCATCTTGGAGCGCATGCCTTTTTGAGCCACGAACCAGCTGTTTTTCATGATGTCACGACATGTCGCGATATCATGACAGTTTAACTTTCCTACGCTCCTTCCTTCTTTTGGTCATGATATCGCGACATGTCATGATATCATGACGTATTCTCTCCATCCCTGCTTTTCTTGCCTTCAAGTCGCGATATCACGATGCGTCACGATATCATGAAAATTTCCTCCACCGCTTGCCTTTCTTATCTTCAAGTCGTGATATCATGACATGTCGCAATATCGTGACATTTGCCTTCTGATGCACCTGCTTTCCTGCTCCTTGTTGCGATTTTGTGACAGTCACGATTTCACATGTCACGAAATCATGACATTCTCCTTGGTGTTCTCTCGACTGCTCTCCTTTGTCATGATTTCACGACAGTCATGATTTTGTGACAGTCATGATTTCACGATAGTCATGATTTCACGACAGACGCGATTTCATGATAGTCACGATTTTGCGACACATCGCAAAATCATGACATTCCCAATAATGTCTGCCTTCGGTTGCCTCCTTTGACGTCGTGATTTTGCAACATCATGATTTCACGATGTCATGATTTTGCTACCACTTCCAACCTCCGCCTTGGTCTCACTTTGACGTCGTGATTTCGCGATGTCGCAAAATCACAACATCACAATTTCGCTACCACTTCCATCCTTCGCCTTAGTCTCACTTCGACATCACAATTTTGTGACGTCATGAAATCATGACGTTGTGATTTCACTCCCACTTCCATCCTCTGCCTTGGTCTCACTTTGATGTCATGATTTCGCAACGTTGCAAAATCACGACGTCGTGATTTCGCTACCACTTCTAACTTTTGCCTTGGTCTCACTTTGACATCATGATTTTACGACGTCAAGAAATCATGACGTCATGATTTCGCTACCACTTCCAACTTCTGCCTTGTCACAGACTAAAAACTTAGAAAAAATTTTGTTGATGCAATATTGCGTTGCTACCATCGGATGCTCCTGCATTAGACAACCGGGGTTGATGGAGAAGTGATCTTCACTTTTGCACTGTCTGGTTACTGCCTTCTGCAGCACCTCCAGACATTCATCTACCTCTACAGCTTGTTCCAACCCCTTCTTCTGGCCCAAACAACTTTTGTCTTCCTCCAGACAGATTCTACCACTGCTGCACACTTCCTTGTCTATAGCCTGCTTCAACTTCGTCTCCTGGCCAGATAAATTTATGTCTTCTACTGGACAGACCCTGGCACTACTGCACACCTCTTTGTCTACAGCCTGCAATGGCTTCATCTTCTGATGAACTCCATCTTCTCTTCTCTTCTGTTTATCCTCATGCTGTCTACACAGCTCCCTTTGTAGGGCTTTCACTTGCCTTTGCAAATCTCTTCTGAGCAGTTCCTCTTGTAGGGCTTGCACTTGCATCTGCATCGCCTTGAACTCTTTCATTATCATCATATCCCCCTCAGATCTTGGTGTAACTGCCTCACGTCCGGTGATCTGTTACACACTCAGGAACCCTAACTCACTCTTCTCTCACAGAACCCTACCACAGATCCTGGCGCAACTGCCTCATGTTTGGCGAATCTGTTGCACACTCAGAATCTTCTAGCTTTGATACCACTGATGGCGGACGGGAAAACGCACTCACACTATTCCAAAAAATTTCTTCATTAATCTAAAAAATCTCGTTTACAGATACGCAACAGCCCGTAGGCTTTACAAGAACCAGCGCTTGGCTTGCTTTTCTCTAACTACAGTCTCTAAGTCTATTCTCCAATCCACACCCTATTCTATTACAATGCTTGGGTTTTTATAGAGGCCTCGACCCTCTGAGCCATTAATGACCCACCTACAAAAATACATTAAACAAAACCTGCAAAGTTGGCTTCCTCCGTCGAGTCTTCAATTTCTTTCCATTAATGGGCAACTACCCCGATCCGCCATGAAAGCATGCATTTAAAGAACCACCTGACATTTCTGACCTCTGGACACAGCATTCGAGAGGCCACTGTGTTCAGCTAACTTATTGGATATGAAAATGTGCATTAATGAGACCCCTGACCTCTTTGAAAACATCATCTTGGAGTGCATGCCTTTTCGAGCCATGAACCAGCTGTTTGTCATGATATCGTGACATGTCGTGATATCACGATAGTTTAACTTTCTTGTGCTCCTTCCTTCTTTTGGTCACGATATCACAACATGTCGTGATATCATGATGTATTCTCTCCATCCCTACCTTTCTCGCCTTCAAGTCGCGATATCGCGATGCATCGCAATACCGTGACAATTTCCTCCATTGCTTGCCTTTCTTATCTTCAAGTCACGATATCATGACATTTGCCTTCTGATGCACCTGCTTTCCTGCTCCTTGTCACGATTTCACGACAGTTGTGATTTCGCAACATGTCGTGAAATCATGACATTCTCCTTAGTGTTCTCTCGGCTACTCTCCTTTGTTGCGATTTCACGACAGTCATGATTTAGTGACACATCATGAAATCATGACATTCCCAATAATGTCTGCCTTCGATTGCCTCCTTTGACGTCATGATTTCACGACATCACGATTTCGCTACCACTTTCAACCTCCGCCTTGGTCTCACTTCGTCGTCGCAATTTCACTACCACTTCCATCCTCTGCCTTGGTCTCACTTCGATGTCACGATTTCACGACGTCATGATTTTGCTACCACTTCCATCCTCCACCTTGGTCTCACTTTGACGTCGTGATTTCGCGACGTCGTGATTTCGCTACCACTTCCAACTTTTGCCTTGGTCTCACTTTGATGTCGCAATTTTGTGACGTCGCGATTTCGCTACCACTTCCAACTTCTACCTTGTCACAGACTAAAAACTTAGAAAAAATTTTGTTGATGCAAGATTGTGAATCTGCCACCGGATGCTTCTGCATCACTAAGTCTCATAGACACATGGAGAGGGAGAAATTTCATACATGGAAAATAAATGACTTAATACAATAATTATGAATGATATCTCAACTAAAAAATAATTCCTCTATTTATAGATTAAGACAAACAATAACCTTAATCATAATACCCGAGGTTTGACAAAACTAATACTAGGGCTTAAGCCAACGATACTAAACATAATCGACTTGGCTCTGTTGGAATTATTACAAGGACCTATTCTTTGATAGCTATTAGTACCATTGATAATAATGACAAGGTAGATGACCAATGTGATCCATCAACACTAAAAAGTCTAGGCTTTTGATATTAGAAGGAAACATGGGTGAGATGGTGCACAAGTGGATAAGAGGGGTGATAGGAAATCAAGAAAATTTAGAGGTAATATAGAGGATGGTAAATATGATATTATGGTGTATTCATAGTTAATTAGAAGAGAGAAAAATATGTGTTAGTAGAAATTAAGGAAGTCCTAGAATTTAGGAAAATAATAAGAAAATAAGAAAAAAATAACATGGATTGGTTGTATCTTGGGACTTAGTAAGGCTTAAAACTCATAGAATGATCATGCCTAATATCTAGGATAAGTCGTAGAAGTCTCATTTCAATATGCAGTGAGGGTGGTTTGATATCTAAGTTAAGCTACATGGAGATAAGAGATCTTTAGAGGTATCTATTACAAGCTTATTCTCAACTTCTAAAGGATTTCATTTATTGATATGTTAACCCCATTTGGGATCCCTATGTGATAGTGGAAATTTAGATTTTGGTTCCAAGAATTTTTTGATATTTTTATTTTTTATATGTCATATTTAGTGAGGTTTGTTTCACCAAATTTGGGTCTAGGGTATTGGGTTCAATTAAATCAATTTGGGTTAAACATCAATGGATTTGTGTTGCTTTATTTATTTTTCCTCTTGGGTTTATAGAATATTTTAGAGTAATTTCTTAATAAAATGAAAATATTTAAATAAATTACTCTTTGGAAAGCAATAATAATTATAGTTGATGAATTTGGAAAGCAAGAGACAATACTAGCTTTTGAATTTGAATTTAAGAGATCCTACCATTGGAACAACCCATGGATTTCATTCAAGTTTCGTTGGAGCTTATAACTAATCTATATAAAGTGATTACAAATACTGTAAAGTAAATGACATACCTTAATTTATATTTTTTCTTTTTTTGCTATTTTATTATATTTTTGTATTCTAGTTGCTTATTTTTAATATATTATTCCTCTAGTTGTTTGACATGTTGAACTATTTTGGGTGATGTATATGGGATGCATTTTATATATATCACATCTAAAGGATAATATTTAGGATTTGAGGATCTTGAATTCTAATGAAAATATAAAGCACTTTATTTTATTCGTGATGCAATTCTACAAACCATGTGATGGGTATCTAGGAAAATTATAAATTTAAGAATGACAAAAAGAAAGGTGAAAGACAAGAGGATCCTACATGGGATCATTGACATACTACTATAGAAGCAAAATAGAAACACATTTGAAGTAAGCTATTAATTTATTCAAATTATAATTGTGTGTTAAGATCAACATGCATTCATAATTTCTCATCCATCCTATTTGATTCTAAAGTGGGTATGCAAATTATGTAAATTTTGGTATGTTTATGTTTGCAATGCTCTTAATGGTTACTTGTGGTCATTGACATACTACTATAGAAGCAAAATAGAAACACATTTGAAGTAAGATATTAATTTATTCAAATTATAATTGTGTATGTTGAGATCAACATGCATCCATAATTTCTCATCCATCCTATTTAATTCTGAAGTGGGTGTGCAAATTATGTAAATTTGGGTATGTTTATGTTTGCAATGCTCTTAATAGTTACTTGTGAAGAGTTAAGCATAATATTGTAGGAGTGAAGCATTATACTCCAAAGTTGTCTTTCCTTGTTAAATCATATGGTTTTAGTGTGAATGAGCCTAATGAAGCCTTAGATTCCACAAAATAAGATAGATAGCTTTAGTCCATCCTAAAAATATCTTCTTTATAATGATCTTTACTACTATCTATCGATTGCTACCATTAATTATGTAAAATTATATACGTTGTGTGGTTATGTGGGTCATATCAATATAAAAATTATTACTATCAAACATTAGAGGATTCATTGCTCAAAATACCTCAAATAATGGCATCATAGATTGCATGAGTCACAATGTTTATGGCATCTACAAGTAACTAAATATAAGATAGAATATATTTAACATCATATTCATTAAATGAGGAAGCACATCATGTCATTTCAAACTCTTATAAATATATGTTTGATCATTTATAAGCATTTAGGGGTGCAAGACTTGCTCTTGTAATTAAAGCATTTGATTATTTTCGAACAAGGAAATTGGGATATGTTTTATATAATGACATTTAAAATTTTTATATGATTCTTTAATGAATGTTTTAAAACTTTTTTTCTTAAAATAAAATTTATATTTAAATTGTGATATATTCATCATCTAATGAGCTATTTTATGATAGATTTTTTATCAATGTACTATTTGTTAGAAAAAAATTATAGTGTATATAGATACATCTATGCCTATAACCTTATTGGTAAAAAAGTTTGACAAATGATAAATTTCATCATTACGCCCTACAACTTGATTCATTAATGTAAAATTATTATCATACTCACACTACACCAATTAAAAAATATATGTATTAAAGAGTAAAAAAGTTCCATCATAAGACTATAATAACAATTTATAGAGAAAAGAGCTTCGAAGGCACAAATTAGAAATCAAGAAAAAAAATTAGAGATTGAATCCTCGTTTTCATATGATTCAAATTGCATATAAGTGAAATCGTGCTTGGAAGCGATTACCGACATCTAGACGAAAGTTGTAAATTACAATTGCTCTAATGTGCGGGTTTCACAATTTTAAAAAACATAGTGAATGCAAGTAATGCATAATATGAATAAAAATGCAAAGCATTGAGAGGTTTAAGTTCCGAATAGATATTTCGATTTAAGAAAAAGTCTATACATAAAATGAAAAAGGAACTGTACAGCTGTAGAATTGAAAGGCAGCTGACGGAAGTTTTGTGCAAATTGTAACCAGCTGTTGAATATAGTTGACTTGCTTTCAGTCTCTGATTAAGTTAGGTGTTCTTGAGTTTTCCTAACAAAGTTCAAATTTATAACGAAAGAAAAATATCTAATTTATTTTTATTTAATTAATATTTACTACATTGCCGGATAAATTGTAAATTTATATACATTCAAAGGCAAATTCTCACTGTTTTGGATGTAAATAACAACAGTTGTACAAATCCATGTATTAGATCCCAAATTAAGGAGGTTTGTGACAAACACATTTCAAATATTAAGATGTGACACCTTCCTATTTAACGCCAATTGGCTGAAATTATATATAACATATTATCATGTAAACATAAACATGTTGATATGCAAAGTAATTATAATTTCTCATTATAAAGCTACAGTGAACAAAATATATCCCAGAATCACAACCTGTTGAGACTTACAGGAAACATAGAACAAATAACCCAACAATTATCAATATAGAACAATAAAACAGAAAGTTACAAACAATTGGTAGTTATTTTCAATCTTAAATTTTAAATAATCATAACAATTAAATTTTTTACGAAAAAGATAAAGAGAATTTAGGTGCAGAATCTGTTAGAAAAATAAACCCAGATTTCACGCCTGTGCCCAACTGCGCTGCCGCAAATCCGGGATCCCGACAAAAGTGTGACAGGACGTCGCACTTATCTTCTGACAGATTTGACACCTGGCAGATCCGATCTCCGCAGGTGTTAATACCCAGTCGGCGTTTGTCAGAAACCCTTGATGTGGGTCGGTTTGAGGATAACCCTTATCCGGAGCTGTCAGAGGATAACCCTTATCCTCCTCTCCCCGCGGCTATAAAAGGACGGTTCGGTTCTACAGACAAACTAGTGTGAGAGAGTGCATAGAAGAAGGAAGCAGAGCGGGTGTGAGAGAAGTTCGTGAAAGTGAGCAGAGAAAGAAGGGCGAGTGTTTCAGTGAGCAGTGAGACTCAGCTGATAAATGTCCGAGCAGCAGACTCGACATTTCCCTTGTCCAGCTTTATCCCGCAGCCGTAGCTCGCAGATGTTGTTACTTCCTCGGTTGAGGAATTCTATAACCCTAGTTGTTCATATGAATAAAGTTTGCTTTTGTCTGTGGCATATTTAGGGTTTGCAGTTGTTGAGGTGTTTACCTTGTTCTCTGTTTCGACGTTTCTCTCCTCATTCGGGTCTTGCCAAGCCAGGCAAACCTAACAGCAGCCGCGCAAGACGAAGAACTTGATGGCCAGAGTTGGCCAAGTCTGAAGCTAGTCAGTCGTCGCCGTGCCTTGGAGGTCGCCGAGCAAAGTTCATCACTTTGCCGCTATAGCCGCGCTTCGGCAGCG
The DNA here is from genome assembly GCA_028583015.1 of Wollemia nobilis. Classification (NCBI taxonomy): domain Eukaryota; kingdom Viridiplantae; phylum Streptophyta; class Pinopsida; order Araucariales; family Araucariaceae; genus Wollemia; species Wollemia nobilis. The sequence continues at coordinate 7,801,939 of JAQPPZ010017086.1, forward strand.
AGAGCGTGAAGCTCGCACTTCGCCGCGATAGCGCGCTCGGCAACAGAAGCTGCGAAGGTCGCACTTCGGCAGCAGAAAGTGCGAAGCTCGCACTTCGCTGCGAAGGCCGTGCTTCGGAAGCTAAAGTGCGAAGCTCGCACCTCGCTGCACAAGCCGTGCTTCGACAGTAGAAAGTGCGAAGCTCGCACTTTGCTGTGAAGGACGCGCTTCGGCAGCTAAAGTGCGAAGCTCGCACTTCGCTGCGCAAGCCGCGCTTTGGCAGCTAAAGTGCGGAGCTCGCACTTCGCTCCCAAAGCTGGGAGTTGGCGGTGCGCCCTGTTTAGCCTAGAGCAGTCGGACTTCGGTGACTGGTCGACCCTTCCCTGTGCAGCACGAACCGTCCGACTTCGACGGGGATCGAAAATTAAAATTTCTCCCTTCAAATTGGTATCAGAGCTGATAGTACCGTGACACGGAGATAGAAGCATGGCTTCCGAGAGAAACTCGTTGCAGTTGCAGATCCCGCGATTTAACGGTAAGAACTATGATTACTGGAGCATCCAGATGAGGATCCTGTTCGGATCTCAAGAGCTATGGGAGTTGGTCGAGACCGGCTACCCAGAACCGGCAGATGCAGTAGCACTGGCCACCCTCTCTCAAGCAGACAGGGATCTGTTGAAAGAGCACAAGAAGAAGGACCAGAAGGCCCTCTTCTACATCATGCAAGCGGTTGAGGAGACCATCTTCCCGCGAATTGCATCAACCACCAAGGCCAAGCAGGCCTGGGAAACCCTGGCGAGTTCGTATCAGGGCACCGACAAAGTGAATTTGGTGAAACTGCAGATGCTCAGGAGAGAGTTCGAGAACCTACAGATGAGCGAGTCCGAGTCGATGAGCGACTTCTTCACCCGGACGATCGACATTATCAACCAGATGCGGTTGAATGGAGAAAATGTCCAGAGCCAGAGAATCGTGGAGAAGATTCTCAGAAGTCTGCCTGTGAAGTTCGACTCGGTTGTGATAGCAATCAAAGAGTCGAGGGATTTGACAACCCTCTCGATAGACAAACTCATGGGTTCCCTGCAGACCCATGAACAGAGGCTGAGCCGCTCAACTCAGTCTTCTTTGGAGCAAGCCTTCAAAGTGCAAGTCTCAGTCCGAGACAGCGGCAGACAAGACTCCCAGCACAGTGCTTCTAGTTCTCAAGGTGGAAGAGGCAGAAGTAGACGTGGGAGAAAGAACAAGCAAGGAGGGAAATCAAACCCTCAGGACGCTGAGCCAAGTTGCAACTTCCATCAGCAAGGAGGAAGAGGCACTGGCAGAAATCAGCAAGGTGGCTCTCAGCAGAAGAAGGACATGTCAAAGGTCCAATGCTACTACTGCATCAAGTTCGGCCATTATGCCACATAGTGCAGAAAGAAGATGGCGAACGAGAATCAGCAGCAAGCCCATTATTCGAAGGAACCTAAAAATGCGGCAGGAGGAATTGTGTTGCTGACTTGCAGTATTGAAGAGGAGAGCAAGAAAAACATCTGGTATCTTGACAGTGGTTGCAGCAACCACATGACTGGGAACAGGGAGATGTTCTCACAACTGGATGAAACAGTCCAGTCCGAAGTCAAGATGGGGAACAACATCAAAGTTCCTGTGATGGGGAAAGGAAAGATCCTCATCCGCACCCGACACGATGATAGAAAAACAATTCAAGATGTTTATTATGTGCCTGGGTTGAAGCATAATCTGCTTAGTGTTGGACAGCTTGTGCAAAAGGGGCACACTGTACTGTTCAAAGATGGAGTCTGTTCCATCAGAGACAAGGTCCATGGACAAATTGCATCTGTGTCCATGACGAAAAACAAGATGTTTCCGCTGCAGATTTAGAATGAATCTTTGTTGTCTCTGAGTGCAGTTGAGAAGGATGCTACCTGGCTGTGGCATCTTAGATTCGGTCACCTGAGTTTCAATGGCCTGAATCTGCTGCACAAGAAGTAGATGGTGAAGGGTTTACCCCTTATAGAGCAACCGAACCAAGTTTGTGAAGGTTTCCTGGTCGGCAAGCAGCATAGGGACGCATTCCCTGTAGGGTAGTCTTGGAGAGCATCACGGCCTTTGGAGCTGGTGCACTCAGACATCTGTGGTCCCATGCAGACCACCTCATAGGCCAGCAATAAGTATTTATTGATCTTCATTGATGATTTCAGCCGGAAGACTTGGATTTATCCAATCAAGTTGAAGTCAGAGGCGTTTGCAAGGTTTAGGGAGTTCAAGGCTCTGGTTGAGAAACAGAGCGATCATTATCTGAAGACTCTCAGAACTGATGGAGGTGGAGAGTACATCTCCAATGAATTCCACAACTTTTGCAAGCAACATGGAATTCAGAGGCAGTTCACTGCCAGATACACGCCACAGCAGAATGGCGTAGCTGAGAGGAAGAACAGAACAATCATGGAGATGGCACGGAGCATGCTGAAGGCAAAAATTTTGCCACATGAGTTCGGGGCGTAAGTCGTAAGTCGTGCAATTTATCTCGCTGAACCGATGTCCCACCAAGACTGTGAGGGACAAAATTCCAAAGGAAGCCTGGAGCAAGTTGAAGCCAAGTGTGGCTCATTTGCGAGTTTTCGGGTGCATAGCATATGCACATGTTCCAGATGAGAAAAGGCAGAAGCTAGATGACAAAGCTGAAAGATGCATCTTCACAGGGTACAACGAACCAGCGAAGGCGTACAGGCTGTACAATCTTGTGACAAAGAAACTTGTCATCAGCCGAGACATGAAGTTCTTGGAGGATGAAGTCTGGAACGGGAAGTCAAAGACTGGTCAGTTTGAACCAGCAACTGTTGAGTCTGTAGACTTGGAGGAAGACAGAGTTCAACCACTTGTGCCTTCAAGCATCAACAGTGGTGTCAGCAGTAGCACACCCTCATCATCTCGTTCACCTCCACTTGCAAGCAGAATACAAAACCTGAGGACTCCTGCAAAGACTCGGAGCTTGCAAGACATCTATGAGGTAACCCGAAATCAATTAGATGAAGATTATTCTGATTTTGCTCTCTTTACTGAATGTGATTCAGTGGAGTTTGAAGAGGCAAGTCAGAATCACAGATGGGTGAATGCGATGGATGAGAAAATAGCAGCCATTGAGAAGAATCATACATGGCAGCTAACAGATCTTCCAGCACGAAAGAAGACCATTGGGGTCAAGTGGGTATATAAAACTAAGTTTAATGTCCAAGGAGAAGTTGACGAGCATAAGGCCGGATTAGTGGCGAAAGGCTGCAAGCGTAAGTCGGTGTTGACTATCATGAGGTGTATGCACTCGTAGCCCGACTTGACACAGTCGAATGATTCGGCACTCGCAGCTCGGAAAGGATGGAGCATGTACCAGATGGATGTCAAGTCCGCCTTCCTCAATGGAGTGTTGGAAGAAGAGGTCTACATAGACCAGCCACCCGGTTATGAAATACAAGGGCAAGAAGGCAAAGTCCTGAAATTGAAGAAGGCCCTGTATGGGTTGAAGCAAGCACCCGGGGCATGGTACAACCGTATTGACGGCTATTTTCAGGAGAATGGGTTTCAGAAATGCCCATATGAGCACTCCCTGTACATGAAGACAAATGCAGCAGGTGAGCTCATAATCGTCTGCCTGTACGTGGACGACTTGATATTTACTGGCAATAGCAGCAGCCTATTTGCATAGTTTAGAATATCCATGAAGTCCGAGTTTGAAATGACTGACATGGGGCTGATGAAATATTTTCTCGGCATTGAAGTTGACCAATCAGCAGATGGCATCTTCATTTCTCAGGGCAAGTATGTGAAGGATGTCCTGAAGCGCTTCAAGATGGAGGACAACAAACTTGCCATTACACCTGTCGTCACAGGTTTGAAGCCGAGCAAGTTGGATACAGGAAGGTCTCGTAGATCCAACCTTGTTCAAGAGGCTAGTTGGCGATCGATGTACTTGACCGCAACTCGGCCGGATCCGATGTTCGGAGTCGGTCCGATCGATCGTTTCATGGAGACTCCGAAGGACACGCACTGGCAAGCAGGCAAGAGGATCTTGCGCTATGTCAGCGGGACGCGTAACCATGGCCTATTTTACGCCAGACGGGACCAGTTGGAGCTAGTGGGCTTCATAGACAGTGATCGGGCTAGCAGTACTGACGATCGAAAGAGCACCTCCGGGTATGCTTTCCATCTCGGATCAGGGGCAGTCTCATGGGCGTCCAAGAAGCAACCCATTGTTGCGTTGTCCACAATCGAAGCAGAATATGTTGTCGCCACGACATCCGCATGCCAGGCAGTATGGTTGCGAAGAGTTCTGAGCGAACTGTTTAATCCTCCGGAAGGCGCGACAACAATTTTCTGTGATAACAATTCGGCCATTGCACTGTCAAAGGATCCCGTGTTCCATGGCCGGACGAAGCACATTGATATTCGTTATCACTTCATCAGAGAGTTGGTGAAGTCCGAAGAAATTCATCTGCAGTTTTGCAGATCCAAGGAGCAGTTGGCAAATATTTTCACGAAGCCTTTGAAGGAGGAAGACTTCAGCAGATTGCGAGAGCAGCTTGGAGTCAAAGTGCTTGTGAAATCAGGTTTAAAGGAGGGTGTTAGAAAAATAAACCCAGATTTCACGCCTGTGCCCAACTGCGCTGCCGCAAATCCGAGATCCCGACAAAAGTGTGACAGGACGTCGCACTTATCTTCTGACAGATTTGACACCTGGCAGATCCGATCTCCGCAGGTGCTAATACCCAGTCGGCGTTTGTAAGAAACCCTTGATGTGGGTCGGTTTGTTGATAACCCTTATCCGGAGCTGTCAGAGGATAACCCTTATCCTCCTCTCCCCGCGGCTATAAAAGGACGGTTCGGTTCTACAGACAAACTAGTGTGAGAGAGTGCATAGAAGAAGGAAGCAGAGCGGGTGTGAGAGAAGTTCGTGAAAGTGAGCAGAGAAAGAAGGGCGAGTGTTTCAGTGAGCAGTGAGGCTCAGCTGATAAATGTCCGAGCAGCAGACTCGACATTTCCCTTGTCCAGTTTATCCTGCAGCGTAGCCTGCAGATGTTGTTACTTCCTCGGTTGAGGAATTCTGTAACCCTAGTTGTTCATATGAATAAAGTTTGCTTTTGTCTGTGGCATATTTAGGGTTTGCAGTTGTTGAGGTGTTTACCTTGTTGTTCTCTGTTCCGGCGTTTCTCTCCTCATTCGGGTCTTGCCAAGCCAGGCAAACCTAGCAGCAGCCGCGCAAGACGAAGAACTTGATGGCCAGAGTTGGCCAAGTCTGAAGCTAGTCAGTCGTCGCCGTGCCTTGGAGGTCGCCGAGAAATGTTCGTCACTTTGCTGCTATAGCCGCGCTTCGGCAGCTGAGAGCGCGAAGCTCGCACTTCGCTGCGATAGCGCGCTTCGGCAGCAGAAGCTGCGAAGGTCGCACTTCGGCAGCAGAAAGTGCGAAGCTCGCACTTCGCTGCGAAGGCCGCGCTTCGGCAGCTAAAGTGCGAAGCTCGCACCTCGCTGCACAAGCCGCGCTTCGGCAGCAGAAAGTGCGAAGCTCGCACTTCGCTGCGAAGGACGCGCTTCGGCAGCTAAAGTGCGAAGCTCGCACTTCGCTGCGCAAGCCGCGCTTCGGCAGCTAAAGTGCGGAGCTCGCACTTCGCTCCCGAAGCAGGGAGCTGGCGGTGCACCTTGCGCAGCCTGGAGCAGTCGGACTTCGGCGACTGGCCGCCCTTTCCCTGCGCAGCTCGAACCGTCCGACTTCGGCGGGGATCGAAAATTAAAATTTCTCCCTTCAGAATCAGACTACAGTTCTAATGACAGAGTGAAACATGAACTATTACTATTAACGCCATTAAAAAGTGCCGAGCATTCTTTGCTCTCTTACGTTTTGAGTCAATAATCCTTTTTAACACAACGAGCTCCCAATGCTTTTCATTTGCGTTAAATGCTTGCTAGTTTAAAGTTCCCTTCTTCGTCTGGTCAGAGGAGACATTATTTTTCGCGGTTATTTAAGTATAAATAATTTCCATATGGACTTATAGACGAGATCAGAGACAAATATTCATTACTAGGCATGCAGGCGAATCCATGCACACCTTAAATAAAAAAATTTGTAATAGGTGAAAGTAAGGAAAAGATTTACTGCAGAAAATTATGTGCAATTTCGTAATATATACATGCATCAAGCAAAGTCAATTCCTAGTAAGAGTCTTATATAGAATGAAGTATTTAAGCTACAGAATTAAAACAGAGCCGCCGGCTTTCCTGAAGACAGACAAAAGAAAACAATCCAGCGAAGAAAAAGCTTCCAAAATCAGTTGGAATTAACGATGTTATCTCCAACGCCCTCCTGTATCCACATAGGAGAAAATAATCAGAAGAAACGAGATAATGCTTACCTCATCAATAGCAGAGTTTCCCTACAGTGGAAAAGGATTGAATGGAATTTACCTTTACGTTCGAATTCATGTTAGTACCGCTTCCATCGACAGGGTTTTGACAATCATTAGCCTGTCACATTTTAGTGTGAAAACAAAGCTCAATATACTTATCAAATCAGCCCTGACCTATTTATAGAAATTTCACTGCAATTTACTTCAGACTCTTGACTCTGTGGAGGATTAACGAGGATATTAAATAAAGATGACAGACCTGAGTCAAGTTTTTGGCCCTGTAAGACTCGAGCGCAGCCTCATAGGCTGCTTTGCTATCTGCAGCCAGCTTGAAGTAGGGAAGTTTCTCCTGCACGCACATCCCGATTTCAACATACTTAGCTTAGGCTTTACAGTTTATTTTCACAATCATCCTTTCTACATTAACTACATTAATCTTATATTACTCGAGCGGAAGAAACTTACATCATTCGACATTGATTTCCATTTAGCCCCGGCAGACTTGGACAACTGAAATTGTCATATATGAAGGGAAATTTATGTAAACAAATGTGTGATTCTTAAGGTCTGGTTGTCACTAAATTATAATCTCAAATTTCTGTCAAGGAAATGCCTACTGCTTATAATCATTTGGAATTTAAGTTGATCAGATCCGGTCACAAGAATAACGAAAATATTTATACCGTGGCAGTACTTTCCACATTCGAAATTTCCTTCTTGAATTCCTCCTGTGGCTTGACCTGTTCGGCATTCGGAAATAATCTTTGCATTAGTCCTTGAGCTTAAAAAAGCATGAGAAATTTATATCATGTTCAAGCTCTTCAACAGTATACATGAAATATATGAAAGCTGTTGGAGGACGTTTCGGCAAGTCTGTATTCTCGGACTTCTTGGACTTTTTCTTCCGTTCAGGACACAACAGTTTCCCCGTTGATTTTCGCTTCTTGCCATTCCTGGTCAAACAATAATTGTTTAAATAATTATTTATAAATAAACACATCTGCGGTACCAGAACGGGGTAATATAATTTTATTTGACATACATCACAGAATCCGGTGTTTTCTTCTCGCTTTGAGATCCAGAAGTGGCAATCTTTCCAGCTTTAAAGCAAAATAATCAAAAACATGGCGATAATTTGTTAGAAGCCAGTACGGATTAAGCCTTTTTAGAGCTTTTAATTCTAGTAAAATAGCCGTAAATAACTTTCAGACATCCTTAAATCAATTTGAAGAACAGATAAAGAGACGCGGAGAAGATATATATCAGCAGACAACTATCAATTTAAACCGATAAAGTCATTGAAAAGCGTTTGATTCCACCATGAGCTTGAACGCCAGCACTGTGGAAGCCTTTGTTCGAACCGTCCTCAAGAACCTTTAAAGACCTGTACGACGTGTTTAAGTAAATCGACATGGTCAGACCTAGTGATAAACATTTATAAAAAGCTATGTTAAAGAAAGTGAAGATTGTTCCTCTTCCGCAACTATATGAATTTTTAAAGCTTCGAATAAATATTGTTAAATTTGAAAATCGAAATACTCTTCCTTCAAATTCTGTTTCATTAACACCAATTCTAAGCAAATATTTCTTGTATAACGGCCATCAAACTATATTTGCAGAAAATAACAGACACGAAAGCCGGAAAATACTAATTCACCATCCTACTTGTGACAGAAAACATTGACGAAATGAATAGTTAAATTCGAAAAACTGAAAATAAAGAGATAAACAAGTATGTCTGTTCTTGAGAAATATTTACTGCACAGAGGAAAGAATAGAGGAAGGGGAATGCTTGACAATTGGAGTCCCGCGAAGGCTTGCCACTGGACTTCTCAGGTTCGCTGTTGCTGCTTGTGCCGCCATTCCTTGCCACTGAACTTCTGAGACCCGCACCGCCATTGCCATTGAGAACTTTCACCGGAAATTATAATGAAACAAATATGAGATTGTTCCTGTTGACGCATCTAATTTATAGTAATTAAGGTTCTTGTAAAATCCTAAATTTAAATCACAAGGAGGGTTGAACCGTCTTACTTGAAAAACCCCAAAAATGAGATTCCCAAATGCGGCACTACACTACCGAATGTAACCTAACGCCATCTAAGACGCACCTTGTACTTTGCAAGGACTCTTTATCATAGCCGAATTTTAGCTTCCCTTCTTTTCCCTTTGTGCTTTGCCTTAGACTTTCGGCGCTTAGGTGAGCTAGATAAACCAATACTCCAAAGAGAATTATTGACAAATATAAATATGGAAACCGTTTTTTTAATGTTTAATCATACAAAAAAGGTGGGTGGGATTAGCACACCCCGTAAACCAATACATTAACCACTGTGGTTAAGAGTATACAAGAGTGTCAGAAACAGCCCACAAACTACCAATAACAACTGTCAAAACAGTATTAAATATGCATTCGGAAAGAAAGAAGCCGAGAAATTACTGCCACCTGGAAGGGGAAGGAAGATGCACATGACTCATAATGTAGGGTGCATTCCCCCAATGATCCATGAGGGTACGCAAGTACTGCAACTCCACCTATACTTTTTTAACCTGTACTTGAATCTATAACCAACAATCAAAGAATATATCATATTTATCAACAACATAGAAGACATGTCCGACATCTTGCTGAGAAAAAACAACTCTATTTCGGGAATTCCATAGATAAAACAAGGTACCAATTTTAAAAATATTCCAAACAACATCCAAGTTGAAGGAAAAAGCAATAGGGTCACCCAAAATAGCATGCACCCAAGTAAAATCCTCCTACATAAAAGGTCTGAAAAATTCAATAAGCCACTTCCAAGCTGACTGAGCCCAATCACAAGACCAAAAAACATGCAGTAAATCTTCCGCTTGTCCACAAACCGGTCAAATGAGATTATGAACACCCAGATGCTTGAGTCTACTGCCAATAGGTAACCCTTGATGTAAGAGACTCCAAGCAAAAAAACTCTGTTTAGGTTCAATATAAGTAGCCCAAGCAATCCAAAACCTCTTATTCCATTGGGAGGGAAGAGAGACTAAATTCCATCTTAGAGTGAGCTTATCAACCATTGAAACTCGTGGGGTGAGTCATTTGTAACCAAGATGAGCTTTATATTGCAAAACAGGAAGCTCCCCAGGCCAACACCAATTTGATATGGAAACCGTTTTATTGTTATTTTGATACTTTTAAAGTATAAATTCTTCAGTTTTACTTAATAGAGGAATTTGGAAAACAGTTTTGGTTTTTGTATATTCCTATATAACCATTTTTCTTTTAAAGAAACCTTTATAGAATATAATAAGTTTATAATTTAATAATAAGTTACTGTAAAGAAATAAAATTTTGCATGGTTAGTTGTCTTTTAAAATTTAAATTTTACCAAGATAAAGATCAACACCACATTTAGTTAAATTATTTTACTCGAATTTATTTTCTATAATTATGCTCACACTTCTAAGAGATTGCCTCATCCATTTTTGTCAATAATATTGGTAATAATTTGTGAATCCTCCTCAATTGAAATATATTTTCATCTTTTTCTTCACTATTTCTTATAACACCATCTCCACCAACTTTTCCTAAATTTCCTTTACAAGCTTCATCAAAATTATTTTGATATATCTCATTTTTGAACATTTGCATTTTATCCTAGATCAAACTAGATCCTTTTATTATCGCAAATGACTCTTCCATATATGTTCAAATCTAGTAGCTAAGTTATTAGCACCTTTTTTTTTGCATTTGAGACTTTCTATGATAAGCACCATATTTGTATACATTCTACAGGAGAGGCAACAATGTGGTTTCAAACTTGGGCATGATTTTGAGATTTATTTTTTAAAATTCTATTATTTCTTGTAAGCCTTAAATTCTAACAAATAATGGCAGGGTATATCCTCTATAGAATATATAATTCTTTCACTTTGAAATAAGTAATCCAATATTTCATCAACTCTTTCAATGTTGATGGAGCTACCCAGTATAATTTCATAATTTTTAAAAAGAAACCCCAAATGGAATGAGCAAAGGGACAATAGAGAATTAAATGGTCTAATATTTTTAAATTCTTTTCATAGAAAGCACATCTAAAAGATCCATAATATCCTCTTCTTTATTAACTCTCTCCAATAGGAATCTTACTTTGAACTACTAACCAAAGGAATGTTGACACCTTAAGGAGAGCCTTTAGTGACCAAACATTCTTCCAAGGAAAATATTTGGTCAGAAAATCTTTAGTTCTCTAAATGTCATATCCCAAGATCGAGTATCCACCATCCTTTGATAAATTTTAAACCATATCATCCTTTCATGTAAAAATTGGTAAATAAATATCTTGAAGCATCTTTTGAAGTTCATCTATAATTTGTTTGAGTTCCTGTCCTTCAACTAGGTTACTAAAATAAATATATTATTTGGAGTTGTTGCTCATATTAATATAGTCTTTGACCTTTGGAGCTTTACATGCTAGCATTATTGATCCTGTGGTTGCCATTTTGAGTTAGAGATAAGAAGATAAGGCTTCAATGAATCATCAGACCAAAAATTTATATAAATCCCCTTATTGACTAACCATCTAATATGTTTCTTTATCAATCACAAACTATCTAATATGAAATTTCATGTTGATGATCCTTTGGATAGGGTTATTTTTCTAAATGATTTCATTGCATCAAGAGGATCTATATATTTATTTAACTAATATTTTTATCCAATTTATTACTTGATATCAAAATAATCTCCACCCAAGATTTTCCTTTAATGCCAAATTTATAAGTTTACAATTTTGCAAGCCTACTCCTCCAGTATTCTTTTCTTTGCAAACCCTATTCCACTTACAAAGAGGAAATCTAAATTTTTTCTTAAAACATTTCCATAGAAAATCCTATCCCACTTACAAAGAGGAAATCTAATTTTTTTCTTACAACCTTTCCATAGAAAGTCTTTGAATTTTATCAATTTCTAATGCTATACCTATTGGCAATCTTGAAAGTGATATCATATAAATAAGTATGGACCGTAATGTAGTCTGCCTTCCTTATATGGTTAAGAACTTACCTTTTCAACCTACCAAGCAAGCTTTCACTCTATCCAAAACTTTTAGGGTAAAGCATGGGTTTTTTAAAGGGGCCTCAGTCCCCTTGTACCAGGGTTGGGTTTGAACTTGGATATTTTGGATTAAAATACAAAGACATACCACTATAGTATCTCTCACGATACATACCACTATGCTATCCCTCATGAGACTTTTTAGCGTTAATATTTAATAGTGAAGATGGATGATATTTTTTATATGTGTGTGTTGATGTTATCCATAAAAATTGTTGTAATATGTGATCTTCTATAAGATAGAGTAGGGAATACTTAAAAATTTATTTAAAAAATTATAATAACAGATCTATTAGAAATCTAATATTATTACCAAAGGATCTTATAAGATATCAAATATTCACACAATAAAATAACAATCTTACATAAAATGTTATTGATAACTATCAACTCAAAAAATATAAATATAATGTATTTTTAAGCTTCTTTGAGCACATATTACATTGCTTTATATTCCATATATACACATTAGATATGAGACTCTTCACATTCACAAGAATCTTAACCTTTACACTTACACAAACTTTTTATCTCCTCAAACACATGGGAGATATAACACTTCATATTTCTCATATGAGAAATATCACATAATAATAAATTTCTCCACATATCTACATATGAAGAAAGACTCTCATGATTGCACATACTAAATGACAAAATATTACACAACTCATAACTCCACACTTATTAACATGACACCTCACTTGCATAACTCACACTTACTAACATGACACCTCACTTACTTACATGAAACCTAATATATACTCAAATATTATACACACTATAGAATAAATTATTTACATGGTACTTGCATTAATCTTGCAAGTTACAAAATAATGTAATAATTCCAACACCCCTTTGTATTATTGCATTCATGTGCTTTTATGTTCTTGATCTAACTTAGATTATGCATTCTGACTTATTTATATTTTGGTATTGATTCTATTTATTTTGAATCAATTGTTGAAGAAGTTGATATCTTTTTTTTTGCCATATCTAGAATTAGAAAAATCATTTAGAAAAAATCCATTTAGTGTTATCCTTGTTATCATTTATTTCATCTTATCTCATTTGTGCAAGTTTATCCATCCTTAATTCATATTCATACTATCCAAATTTGTTACCTATCTCAATTTTTGTTGTTTTATAATCAGTTCCATATGTCCTTATCCTAAAGTTATCTATTTCACAATTACTTTTGTTAATATTTGATTCATTAGTACCTAGTTATTTGAGTCTTCATATTTTGATTTTATTCTTTGCCAAAAATTGAATTTGTATCATTGTACCCTGTCAAAAATTAATGCCAATATTTCTATCACTATTATTGATATTATTATAATGTCTATTATCACATTTACTTTTTGCACACTCTTTATCTTCACAAACAATATTTAAGTCCTTTTTGTTATATACAATGCCTATTCTTAGAATAAGTTCTATATTTGTTGTTATAGACCCTAAATCATAAGTATTATAACTTGCATAGGCCTTTATGGAAATTAAATCATAATTTTCATTTTTCTATTGATGAATATCACTAGTTTCACAACATGCATATGTCATCACGGGTCTTAAATCTATGGCATCACAACATGTAGTTATTGTCATAGGCCTTAAATCATTTGTGTCAGAGTTGACATCTTTCACCATAGGATTGTTCTTCAAAATTTTCATTATTTATTCTTATCTTCTAAAGATAGTAATGTTATATATATTACATTTCTTATATCAATAGGTAATGTGATAATAGAGTGATCATCAACTTCATCAATAATAGTATTGAAGTAGTCTTTAAGTGTTGAAAAAACTTCATCTTTAGCTTCTTCAAGAATTATTTTCAGTGCAATATTAATTATGGTGACATATAATCTTCATCTTGATCATTTAAGAATTTTTTAACTTCTTAAAAATATGAATTTTTAACTTGTTTCTCTTCTTCATTTATTTTTGATAATTCATGTTCTTGTATTTCTATTTGTTTCTCTTTATCCATACTAATTTATGATGAAATATACTTTTTATTGTTTGTTTGTCTTATTTTTTGCTTTCTTATTTTAATTGCCAAGCTATCAATAACTATAATCAGGGATTCATTTCTCTATAATTTTAATAGATTCTTTTTTTGAAGACATAGGCTTATACTAAGAGGGGTGGTGAATAGTATAAGAGCAACTTTTACTTTTCTTTCCCAAGAAATATTATCCAATATTATGAATGGCAATATCAATAGCAGTAATTAAATCAATGCATAAATCATCACACACAAGATAGGCACAAATTTAACATGGTTCACCCAATATGGACTACTCCATGGAGAAAATATTTTTTCTAAATTTTCTCAACAAATCTCTTGGGAATAAATTCCCTATTACAATGTTTATGGATCTTTTTACAAAGGAGACACCAATCCCCTATGCTTTGATTTGTGGATCTCTCTCCATAGGAGAACTCTTTCTCCTTTTGTCTGGTTCATGGATATCTCTACATAGGAGAACTCTTTCCCCTTGCTCTAGTTCGTGGAATTTGATCCAGGAGAACTCTATCTCCTCAATTGGTTCATGGATATCTCTCCATAGAATAACTTTATCTTTCTAGCTAGTTCACAGATCTCAGTCCACATGATAACTTTATCTTCTCTACTTTGGTTGGTGATATTCTAGAAGACTTTTGCTCCCACTAATCTAGCTTATGGATCTCTCTCCACAGGAGACATTTATCCCCACTACACTAGTTGATGGATTTCTATCCACTAGATACTATTGTTATCTTTGATCTATCACCTCCAAATATTGCTCTCAAATTTGTATTAAATCTACACCAAAATTTATCCCAAGTCTAACACAAATATGCTTTAACTCTGCTCACAAATTTTCACTAAAATCTATCCTAAGTCTAGCATAAATCTGCTCTAAGACTACTTATAAATTTACACCAAATTCTATCTCAAATTTGTCACAATCTTTAACACAAAGCTTGAACAAACTAGCTTCAAGCCTTCTCAAATACTTGCTCAAAATTGCCTTCAAGCCTTCTCAAATACTTGCTCAAAATTACCTTAAAGCCTTCTCAATATACTTGCTCAAAACTGCCTTAAAGCCTTCTCAAATACTTGCTTAAAACTACCTTCAAGTCTTCTCAAAAGACTTGCTCAAAACTATACTAAATATTTCCAAACCTTGCACACAAACAAAGCTTATATCTTTTTTAGAAATGCTTTCTTCAAGCAGACATATTCTACTCAGAATTTATTTAACCTTTAGAACATGTAGAGAATGATATGCACTTGTAAATATCTCAATATGTTCTACTCAATCATTAAGTATGTCACTTTCACATGTTTCATATGTATTGCTCTTTTAAATATAGATTTAGTCTAGAATATGACACCTATCTTCCTGATTCATACACTTTCTTTCACAAATATGATTTCTATTATTTTCACATTCACTTTAAATATCACTCAAAACCAATGTCAAAATGCTTCACATAATCATTCAAACAATGAAGCACAATTTGCTCATAAACCCTATGACAGGTGTTTCCACTTTCTTTCAACAAATATGCACAATTTAGGTCTCAAAACCTAACTCAAATATTTCAACAATGCTTATCAAACAATCATTTTCTCTCCACATTATATTCCAAAACATTCACTTCAACAAAATACTTTAAACATGGGATGATGTGCCCATACCTCTTAATTGCTCTTGCAAAGATATGTCTTCAAAAATCTGTCTCATAAATAATTAATTTTTCTAATACCACTTCAAGAGTTAGATATCAAAAAACTCTCTCAATACGTCCATATAAATTTTATTCTCAAAAGATATTTTACTATACTAAAATTACAATAAATATCAAATCACTTTTACACATTATTTCTCCTATCCTTTCATGCAAAATAAGGCTCAACAAAATCAACTAGAAATTTTACACATAAATTTCACATATACACCTTCTACCTCCTTATGAAA
Organism: Wollemia nobilis; assembly: GCA_028583015.1. Taxonomy (NCBI): domain Eukaryota; kingdom Viridiplantae; phylum Streptophyta; class Pinopsida; order Araucariales; family Araucariaceae; genus Wollemia; species Wollemia nobilis. Next base: position 7,817,382 of record JAQPPZ010017086.1, read on the forward strand.
TCAAAAATAATACACTTCAAATTTCAATAAGACCAAAGAAATTATCACTTCATCTCATGTATTAACCAAGAATTTTCTAAAATTTTACATTTCATCCCTTTCTAAAATAAAAATTCAAATCACTTTAATAACCTTATAGCTCCCTAACCATACCATACCACAATGATAAATTTATTAACCCTTATAACTCCTTAACCAAACACAACTTTGCATACCTTTATTAAAAAATTAATTTTACCTTCAAGTGTTGTTGTCGCTGCTTGAACTTATGACCTCACTGGCCTCTATGTCCTAGCACAAGAGTAAACACCACTTGAGCTAGCTTCCCACATAAAACCAAGGAGCACACACTCCTTCTTGTCCTCTATCCCTAGCACAAAATGAAAACCTCACACAAAACCTTGTCACCTACCTCCATTGCATCTCGAACATGAGACCTGTCTGCTGCCATGACCTAGCAGTATGAACGCTGCCATATAGGCTACCTTCCTATATGGAATAGAATTTTAAAGCCCTTGATCCTTTTCCTTTACTTTGCTTTGATTTTTGAAAACTAGTGTCTTCTTTCTCTCCACCGTGAATCGAATGACGATCAAATGAGTGCATGAATTTTCTTAACGAATGAACACTTTATTAACTACCTTAACATGCAATATTTATATGCAATGGTTGCATTAATATTTGACATCAGCGCTCGAATTTGTAAACCTTTGGCACCAATAATATATTATATTTTTAGTTATAATATTTTAAATCCAAGGGATTCAAATATTATAATTTCATTTTCTTAGGTTAAAACTTTTGCCACCATAGTTAATCAATTTAACCTTTTTCTTTTGTAAAATTACCACCAAGGTAAATCAAATAGACTTTTTTATTTTTCCTTTTTCAAATACCACCATGATAAATCAACTTGATCCTTTTATTTTTCTTTTTCAAATACCACCATGGTAAATCAACTTGACCCTTTTATTTTTCAATACCAACATGGAAAAGACTTTTCTTTCTTCTTGCTACCTCATGCCTCATGTGCCCTTTGAAGAATATTCTCACAAATATTTCCATCAACCTTAGGACATCAAACCTTTTGACATCAATGACAACACAACATGCTCAAATTTCCAAAAAAAAAATCAATATAATTTCCTTTGTGGTAGAGTTCCTTATTACTCCCAAATTTAATTAATAAAATCTTCTTTATTCAAATTTTATATGATCTCTTAAATTCTGATATATTTCTCCTTCAAAAATAATATTTTTTTTCAATCATAAAATCTTTCTTTCCTTCAACCAATTTCCTTTTTCAAATAATTCTTTTTTTGATTTCATTTCTTCAAATTTTCAATTAATCAAAATATAACTTCTTTAAATCAAATTTTCTTTAATATTTCTTCTTTATTTATTCTTCAAATTTTTATTTCCTTCAAATATATTAATTTCTTATTATAACTCATGAATTATAAATTTTCTTCCTCCAATTATTGTCTTCTTCACTTTAATAAAACATCTTCCTTACAATAAAGTAACTATCTCAAATTTTCCTTTTTTAGAATTAATCACCAGTCCACTCTTCCTTTTAATCCAAATTTAAAAAGAAAAAAAAGGTTAAATTTTTTAACTTTGTAAATCCTAGCTCGTGCACACTCCTTTCTCCAACAGTGCTCTCTTCCACATTATTACTGCATTGTATCTTACTTCTACAATAGGGATAGTATTTACTCTAGATATTACATGATTCTAGGTAGATTTGACCATTTCATCAACTTAAAATATCTTAGATATTTGTTACTACTTTAACCAATCAAGTCATTGCATATTTATATGTTCCTAGGTCTGTAACTTTGTCTATGTGTTTCCAGGCCTACAACTCTTTCCATTATTTCTCCACCCTTCTTCTCTTAGCATCATTCTATTCAAGCATCTAATTTGGTTCTTCATTCCTCGAATAGGCTGCACAAGCAGCTACTGACTACGTTGTCTTTACTTTCTCCTTCAATAATTATCCTCTTCAATAGACCAATAAATTAATCACATGCAATCTCAACCCACTTGGATAAATTCACAGAGAATTTCTTTAATTTCTTCTCAATGAGATCACTTAGTTTTGTAGCCCTCCAACTACGATGTTCTAACCTGACTCTCTCTCTCCCACCAAATGCTCTTGTCTTCTCAATTGTAACTCTCCTTAAACATGGCTTTCACAAAGCACATCCAATGTGGATCTAATACCATTGTTAGAAATCTAATATTCTTACCATATGATATTAAAATATATCAAATATGCACACAATGAAATAACAATCTCACATAAAATATTATTGATAGTTATCAACTCGGGCAATATAAATAAAATGTATTTGCAAGCTTCTTTGATCACATACTACATTGCTTTATCTTCAATATATGCACACTAGATATGATACTCTTCAAATTCACAAGACTCTTGACTTTTACACTTACAAAAAAAATTATCTTCTCAAACACATAGAAGATATAACACTTAATATTTTTTATATGAGAAATATCACATAATAATAATTTTATCCATGTATCCACATATCTGCATATGAACAAATACTCTTATGATTGCACATACTAAATTTTAAACTCGTACATAACTCCACAATTACTTACATGATATCTACTATATACTCAAATTTTAAACACACTCTAGACTAAACTAGTTATATGGTATGTGTTTTCTTCAGATATAGAATTACTTCTTTGACAATAAAAATGTATTTAATTAATGTACAAAAATATGAGGGAGTGAGAGTATAAATAATAATCATAATACAAGAGTATGAAACACAATAACCATCAAATCAACATATTATAGGATCATATTATAATACCTTGATGATGTAGACAAGAGAAGGGAATCCTCCTATAGACATCCTTCTCAAGTAGCACAAGTTTCCTTTCTTTCCAAGACCTCAAGATGCACAACAATCACACGTGCAATCAACAAGGTTCAATACAACAATTCAAATACAAAGTCTTTGTGCTTACTTATACAGGGTCATACATTTGTAAGACAATATGTGTCTTGTATGATCATCATTAAATTATACAATAATAGTATCCTTATCATATGATCACCTTCATTGTACGGTCAATTAATTATGTGGCTCTCCTTATTCGTATGGTAGTTTCATTTAATGATGGTATTGATTGTATGGTAGGTTATTTTTGTAAGTTTGTACAACACTTGAATGGTTATGCTAAGGTTTTCTTATGCGTATATATTTCTTGGATGACAAGATTCTTGTTTGAAATGCAATAAAAAATGTTCAATGGGACTTAGCTCAACTCTTCTATTTCATTTCAAATGATATTAATCCTCATATGAACAAAAATATGGTGTTTTAATTTCAAAATGTATAATTCAAATGGTAATCATATATCCTCTTTCTCCTTCAAAGGTTAAGTTTTTCAACAACCTCTCCTTCTGGATACACAAAACTAGATGATATCCAATTTAATATATACAATATGACTTTTATTCATGCCTTACACAAACTTAGATTTAAAAAAAGTATTTTTTTATTCATTTGCCTATATAATAAATTTATAGAAGGTAATCCTTCATGTTTTCCCAATTGTATCTCTTTCCTATCCTCTCTTCTATATCATCTAGTAGTTCAATTTCATAGGCATTAGCTACAAACTTCTTCAAAACCTTACAAGGTTCAATCTTCTTCCAATTGAGATTTTTATAAGTGCCCTTTAGGAATCTATCCTTATACAAATGTGTTAAAACTAAATATCACACCTGGAATTCCTATGTTTAGCACTTGAGTTCAACATGTTGCTTGTATTTCATGGAATTTCTTTCCAAATCAACCTTCACTTAATGATGTAAATCTTACAAACATTCGATAATATCCTTTTCTATAGCACTAGGCTTCTACAAATCAATTGTATTCTACAACTCATCCACTCCTCTTGGATAGATTCCATACATAAATTGAAATGGAATCTTGGTTGTACTTCTATTTATTAAATTGTTATATGTAAATTTTTCTATATTAATATGGTATCCCACACATTTGTATTCTTTCCAACTAGACATTATAGCAAATTCCCAAGGATTTTTTTCACTACTTTGGTTTGTCCATTTGTTTATGGGTGATAAGTTGAACTAAAACTCAATTTTATACCCAAATTCTTCCATAAGGTATGACAAAAGAAACCTACAAACTTTGCATCTCTATCTAATACAATATCTTTTGGTAAACCATGCAATCTCAATATTTCTCAAAAAATAAATCAATAATTTGAGTAGCATCACTCATTTTGTTGCAAGGTATGAAATGTGCCATCTTCAAATATCCATCACCAACAACAAAAATTGAATCATTCTCCTTTTTTTATTATGGAAATCCAAGGATAAAATCTATACTTATATATTTTTATGGCCTTTCTGGTATTATTAATGGCTAGTACAATCCAATGTTCTGGCTTATCCCCTTTGCATGTTGACAAACTTGATAATACTACACAAATATTCTTATATTTGTACCCATTCTTGATCAATAATAACTTACACAAAATTGTATCACTATCTTATCTACTCCAAAATTTCCATCATGTTCTCCACTATATTTTTCTCTTATCATGTTCTCCCTCATTGAGCTCCTTGGTATGCATAATTGTTATCCCTTGAATAATAATCCTTCTTGGATAAAATAGTCTAGACATGGTGTTTTATCTCCTGTAGTTAGATCATTGCAAGCTTCCCAAGCTTCCTTGAATTCCAAATCATTAACATTAAGCTCTTTCATGACATAAAAACTTGCAACTTCAATCTTCATTGCATTCATTAGTAAGTTTCTTCTACTCAAGACATCAAATACCCTATTTGAACTTCCACTTTTATGTTTCAAAACAAATTAATAACTTTGAAGATACTCCACCCATTTCATGTGTCTTTGATTCAACTTGTCCTAACTATTTATGAACTACATAGCATGATGATCTATAAATAACATGAATTCATTTGGTAATAGATAATATACCTCTATTTCTTCAGTGTATGCATGATAGTATAGAACTCTTGACCATAAATTATATATTTCTTCTTGGATTCATTTAAATTTTCATTAAAATAAGCAATGGATCTACCTTCTTGACTCAAAACTCCTCCAATGGTTGTTCCCCTGGCATCATAATCTACTCAGAAAACTTTGTTAAAATCTAGCAATGCCAAAACTGGTTGTTCCATCACTTTACATTTTAATATTTGGAAGCTCCTTTCCCTTTCATTTGTCTATTTAAACTCATGTCTATCTTCCTTTATCATTTCTATGATTGGATCATAAATTCCATTAAAAAAATTGATGAACTTTCTATAAAAACGTGCTAAACCATGAGAAATTCTAGTTTCAAATATACTTCTTAGTGATGACCACTCAAAAATAGCTTTCACTTTTGTTGTGTCTCCACAAACCATCCTTGAATATAATAGAACCCAAGTATAGCAATTCCTTATTCATAAAACTACATTTTTTCAAATTGATTAGCAATTATTCCTCCTCCAACTTTTACAAAACTAACCTCATATGCATTAGGTGTTCTTCCTTCATCTTTCTAAACACCAAAATATTATCCAAGAAAACTATCATAAACTTACCAATAAAAGGCTTCAAGACCTCATTCATCAACCTCATGAAAGTATTAGATGTATTTTTCAACCCAAATGGCATTACTAGTTATTCATTCAATATCTCTTTAGTCTTAAATCCAATATTCCACTCATCTCCTTATCTAATTTGAATTTGATGATAATACCTCTTCAAATTAATATTTGTGAAGTACTCTACTCCACTAACAATCCATCAAGTCATTCATATGAGTAATGGGAACCTGTACTTTATTGTGATTTTATTTATTGATCTATGCACATATGTCACTCTCATACAACTAGTACTGCATATGGATTCAAACTTTTCTTAATCATCCCCTTGTCAATATCTCTTGGGTGTGCCTCTTTATTTCTTTATTCTCCATAGGTGTCATCCTATAGGTTGCCTTATTTGGAAAACTTGAGCCAGGTATGAAGTCTATTTGATGACTAATGCTTCTCATAGGTGGTAACCCATAAAGTAATTCTTCTAAAATAATCCTAGCATATTCTTTGAACAAATCCTTCACTTTAGGTGGAATGGCATCCATAATATTCGCTATCCCATCTTCCATCGGTTTAGTAATAAATCAAAATATGCTTCTCCTTTTTTATCTCCTTTAAGAATTATTTTTTAGAGATCAAGTAAACTTTTAAATTATTACACACCTTTTTTCCTTTGTCCTTCAAAGGAATTAATGTGTGATTCTTGCCATATTTTTCAATAGTATAGGTGTTCACCATACAATCATTCAATGCCTTTCTATCATACTATTATGGTATTTTCAATAAGATATGGCATGCATCCATTGACATGATGTCACATAGAACTACATCCTTATAAGAACCAATTTGAAATTTTACCATACATTGTTTAGTTAGAAAAATTTGGTGCCTAATTTGTAACCATGACACTTTGTATAGGTTTGGATGCTCCATCCTCTTCAATCTAAGTTTATATACCATATTTTTCATCACTAGGTTGTTGGTGCTTTTACTATCCACAATTACCTCACAACACTTGCCTTTCAATTTGCAAATCATCTTCAATAGGTTCCTCCTTTGTTGTTTTTAATAATACCCTTTTCATAATAATTCTCCTTGTTTTTATTTCTCTATGTGCTTTGGTTAGGCTACACTTTCTTCCTTTACTTGTATAGCTAAGAGCTTCCTTTCGATGCCCACTAGTTTTTTGTGCTTGAGGGAATTCATATACCCAATGTCTAGGGAATCCTCTACTCCTTCCTCTACTATAACCTCCTCTTCCTCCAAGGATATCTCTATGATAGGTAATATTTTCTCCCTCTTGTATTTTTTTCTCTCTTTCGTTGTGGTACTATCCTATTCCACTATTGTTTTATTCTCTTCCATGAGAGTATCATCCTCTTTCCCTTGCATTATTTTATTGTCTATGCAACAATGTTTCCTCTACCTTAAGCACATACTGATATGCCTCTTTAATCGTTTTAATTTGAATCATATTAGTCTCATATTGTATGTACATTCTTAATCCACTTATGTATCTTTCCATGTTCTACTCACCATCTTCAATATGACTAGCTCTTATGGTCAATTTATAGAATTATTTTGTATATTATTTTACTCCTAACTCCTTTTGTTTGAGGTTTTAGAGTCTTCTAAAAAATCCAATTTGTAATCCATAGGTAAAAACTTTAGCTTCAACTTGGACACAAACTTATCCCAAGTTTAAATTTTATATTTCCTCTTTCTTTGTCTTTCAATTTGGACATGATCCCACCAAATCGATGCATATCCCTTCAACTGTGTGTAGCCAAATTTGACCTACTTTGTATCCTCCATATATTTATAATCAAATAATCTCTCAATATTCATTATCCAATCAATCAACTCTTTTGAGTTTAAAATTTCATTAAAAATGGGAGTATCTATCTTTGGTGTACATCCCATATTTGAAATTACTCGAATCAACCATTCCTCTAATTCTCTTCTTTCTCTTCATCTCAAGCTTTCGCACGACCAGTCTCCTCTTCTTCATTATCACTAATCTCCTAAATATGGATGCCTCTTCTTTGGGTAATCTCAATCACATATAACCTACCAATGATTCCTCTTAGTATTTTTGTTATATCCACGGGTCAGTCCCCATATGGTCTTCCTCTTCTTTGTTGTGCCATGTATCACAAACTCTTGCTCTAATACCAAAAATTATATAGACGAGAGAAAGTAATTCTTCTATGGATGGGCTTTTTCAAGCAACACAAGTTTTCTTTATTTTTAAGACCTTAATACTCATGGTATTCACACATGCAATCAACAAGGTTCAAGACAATAATTCAAATGTAAATTATTTATGCTTGCTTGTACGATATCATACATTTATATTTTAATATCCACCTTGTATAGTTATTGTTCAATTGTAAATATTCTTAGTATAGTATGGTCACCTTCATTGTATGACAAATTAATCATATGATTCTCCTTAGTCATACAATATTTTTATTGAATGGTGGTTATTTTTTAGTTTGTATGACACTTAAAAACACTTGAACGGTTACACTAAGAGTTCCTTATGTATAATATCTTCCTTGGATGGTGAGATTCCTCCTTGAAAAATGATTTAAAATATTCAATGGTACTTAGCTAAACTCTTCTATTTTATAAATGACACCATGTGTATTTCAACATCAAAATATATGATTTAGATGGTAACTACACGTTCTCTTTCTCCTCCAAGGATTAATTTTCTTAGCAATCTCTCCTCTTGCATACATAAAACTAGAAAACATATAATCTAATATATACATTCAATTGGTTCATCCAAATCCCATAAGGGGGCGAAGGTCCAAGGTTCAAATCTCGGGCCTTATTGGACTTAATGCTTGTCTCTTTCCTGGTGCTTTCAACGACGTAAAAGGTTTAAAATGATTGTTGCATGGCGGTTATAGGGGCGGACTACGTGAAAATTTGTGTGGCGAGCTTTTGAGGCAGACAGCACAAAATACTGTGGCGGCCATAAAAATGTGGATAGCCTGCCCAAATTCATGGCGACTACCGATTCCACCATGTTAAAATATATATATCTATCTATCTATCTATCTATATATATATATATATATATATATATATATATATATATATATATCTTATGGTTTTTATTCATACATTATACATAATTAAATTTAAAAGAAGTATATTTATTATTCATGTGCTTGTTAACTAGCATTGGGTTCTCAATAAAAATTTACTAAGTTAAATAATTGTGGCTAATAGACTTAGTTAATCAACATACATGATTGTTCACCTTAGGTATAAGAATATGCTAAATAATTAAGGATATATGCTCATGTTATAAATAGTAATGACACATATCTAATTCTATTTATACATATTGTTGCCCTTGTTGGTCTAATTTGATTAACCTTAGTTTACTTGAATTTTATAGCTTGGTGAGGTGACAAAAAGGTAATTTGGGACTAGTGGTTTTGGTGATAGTAAAATCCAATGTGATATTTAATTTGATATTTCTAAAGAATAATAGTAGTAATTTTATTGTTATCTTAAAAACTTATCCTTTATTGAACTAGATTTTGCCCAACCTTATAGCTTTGGTGAGGTGTTCTACATATTTCAAGTAACAATAGAGATATATGTTAAGCATGAGAGTATTGAACTTGTTGTTGACATTAACTATCATGGCATTCATATCATTGCAAATGTTTATTGTCCTATTATTAAAAATAATATTATCTCCTCAATATCATGTTACAATAAGTTTTTGTAGCATACCTCCATTTTAATATCCAAAGCCAAGATTTATGTAATCATCTTATTTTTCAAAAAATAAGATTTATATTAAAGTAATGGATACTAATTTTAATGTGTTTTAATATTTTCTTTATTAAGTTAAATTTAGCATTAGGTTGTTTCTATAAATCCTATAGAACATAACTCAATAACTTTTTTTGAAGCTTAGTAAGCCTTGTTGCTTCTATACTTCTCATACTTGAAGATAACACTCTCTACATCTACTTGCTTTTTTGGTGGAATGTAACTGTGACTTATTTTTTATTTACATTTTTTTAGTGACTACCATCTCTTGGCCTCTAGAGGTTACTATTTTAAAGGATCATCAAATGATGGTGTTAATCCAAATGTCCATCAAAATCATGATAATGCAATATTTTTTATCATTGTGCCTCCCATTGATTCTTCATCTCTTATGACTTTGTAAGCATGTCCAGAAGATAGGCCATCAAGAGGTTCATTTGAGGCTATAAATATTGTCCCTAACTCATTAATTTTAAAATATGTTCTAGGAAATGATTGTGCTCTCAAGTTGTTACATTAATAAGTTTTATTCATATTTTTAATATTATCTTTACTTAAATCACATATTTTTTGTTATTTTGCATTAAATCTATTTTATCCTACCATTAGGCATACAAACCCAAAATTTGGTCCATCAAGAGATGTGTTTGAGACCATAAACCTTATCATTGGCTCATCAATTTTAAAACTTATTCTAGGTAATGATAATGCTCTCATGTTATTACAGTTAGTTAATTTTTTATTAATATTTTTTTAATATTATATTTACTTACATCATATATTTTTTTCCTTCCTACTTTAAAATTTATTTATCTTACCACTAGGCATACAAGTCTAAAATTTAGCCCATCAGGCAGGAAATTTTAGCCCACAAACCCTATTTTGGATAATCAATTTAAAAATTTATTAAGTAATGATAGTGCTCTCAAGTTGATATATTTACTTAAGTTGTTATTCATATATATTTTATATTATCATTGCTTACATGATGTATTATTTTCTAGCATGCTATAGAATTAGTTTGTCCTACCATTGGCTACCCAAGTTTAACTTTTGGGTCATCAACAAGGGAATTTGAACTTGTAAATATTGTTGTTGGCTCATCAATTTTAAAATATATTCTAGGTAATGGTAGTGGTCTAAATCTATTACATTTACTTAAATTTCCATTACATGTACAACTTTAGTTGACCTTATGGTAAGACTTGGAAGTCTGAACAGGAGGCTCAAGGTTCAAATATAATGGAATGTAAGTTTTACACCACACTTTGGAGATCAAATTTTGGTTAGATGAATATATATTAGGTGAATAACATCCTCTATGAGTGTCATGTCATGTGGTATATGGTCTCATGGAAATTAAAAAATTGTTTTATCTTTACTATCATTCTATAAAATCAATTTATTCTTTCACTAACAATCTAAGTCTAGTTTTTGGACTATCAAGAGGGGTGTTTAAGACCATAAAACCTATCATTATTACATTTGTTTTAAATTTTATTCCATGTAATAGCAATTATTTAATAATTTATACATCAGGTCTCATGACAATGTTAGAGTAAAACTCCTCTGAACTAGATTGTCATGTCAAGAGAGTTATGACATAAAGTGATACTACATAATAGGGCACTAATGACAAGTGTAATCTATGAGGGGAAGGAAGAAATGGAATATTTGTAAGAAAGAACTCAACTATGTCATTGAGACTATGGCACTTGGGTATTAGGATTTGGTAGTAGAATATTTACAATTGAGATACCATGACAAAATATATAAAGCATAACATAAACATGAAAAATACACAAAATACATTAAACACAACATAAATGAAATGATTACATATAAATTATGACAAAAGTATGATGATAAAATTCATTATGTATAACTATACTAGAACAAAGCACAAATAAAAAGGATAGAATACAAACAAATATCCATGAAATGTAGTAATCTTATATTATAATAGAATATTACAATGAATCTCCATGAGAAGGTGATATATAAAGATAACTTTAATATTATAAGAAAGTGTTACAATTAATCTCTATGAAATATATGGAGAGCATTATGCCTTGACGCATACGACAGATTCTTAAGAAGAAATGCGAGAGGACCTGGGCTAAATAAGGTGCTAGTGGTTATAGTTTTACATGTTATCATTGATCTTAGCTAGTAAGTTATGAGGGTATATTATAGTTGTGGATCTTAGTTTCTAAGATGTTAGATGATGTATGTCATATTCCTAAGGAGGAATTTTGGCATAAATCATGGTTTTGAGTTGGGAATGTGATCGATGATCTCATTGAAGAGATATGAACTAGCACTTTTCATCCACTTACACACTCTTAGATGTCTTGTATATATTATCTTTTTTTATTTAGAGGAGTTCTAAAAATCATAGAATATGCAAGGCTATGTAGGAGTTGGAAGGTGATACTTTAGCTTCCAATAATTATTGGTAGAATCAAGAAATATTGTTTTGTATGTTAGAAAATTATATAATGGTTCTTAAAGAGGACAGGGGGAATTGGACATTGATACACCCATTGAATGATAATGCATGGCATTGACATCAATAATGTATCATGTTTACGTGAGCACTAGTGGCAAACAACTTTAATTCATCAATGATTTATTAAAAAATTTAATCTGACATTATTGGCCAAGGCTAACATTATATGATTCAATCATTTTTAATAGATGGGCTTATAGTCAACCTTGTAATGGTTAAATCCTTAAATTAATATAAAATTTTATGTTATGTTAGTTTTAGTTAATTTAATTATGTAATTATTTATTGTGGTTTAGGTATTGTTATATATACCCTCCAACATCCTGATCCAATATATCAATGTGATGATATTTATCTATGGATAATATAGTGATCTTTGACACTCAAGGGCATCCATCCAATTCTTTTTGTGAGATTTTATTTTTGCTCTTCCTTTTATGTAATACTTGATTAAATGCATAGCTTCTATTTATTTTTTAACACTAGTGAGATGGTACCAAAGTGGCTATAGAATGTCATTACTAGATAGAAAAGGTTTATTTGTGTTGGAATATATTACATTATTTGGTACATGCTAATGTACCACCTTGTGTACATATTTAGATTAGGAGTGTGTCTTATATTAGAGTGAGAGTATTTACTTTATGTAATGTAATAAATGCACAAGTGTACAAAGTGTTTAATAATATAAATATTCACATGAATCTATAGAATAGAAAGTGAAGAGTCTCAAGAAGAGTGGAGGCCAAGAATACTCCATATGAAGAGTCACACTACATTATATATGAGTCTATATGTGAGTGTGAAATAATATAATGTAGAGCACAAGGTAGTGCACAATATAGTGTACAATATAGTACACAATGTAGATTTATCATGTATGAAGTATGGAATATTTAAGATCTCCATTCTATATCAAAATACTATTTTCATGAGCATTTGTTAATGGTAATTTTTTTAGTAGTTATAGAATTTATTCATGATTTTTATATGTTTATAATATTACCATTATCTTATATTTATTATACCATTCTTTTTTAGATCTTGTGGTTATTTTCATTAAGCATTTAGTATCAAAATCTAACGGTGGTATCAAAACCACAAGGGATATTGATAGGATATAGGAAGAGCCACAAGAGATATTGAGAGGAGATAGGGAGATTTCATTTTCAAAGAATTAAAAGTTGATTTTTGGCTAGATTCTTTCCATAGGGTTGCAAGAAAACTCGTGAAGACTAGGACTCAGCAAAGATTGCTTTCCACTATATTGAAGGATAACTAGTAAAGTTTGATGATTTTAGAGATCTAAATACTTGGATGTATTTGATTGTTTTTTTCTAATTTTTTGTTGTATAAAATTAGTTCTCAAAATTTAGAAGCCTCCTACAATGGATATAGAAGAATTTTATCTTCAATTTATTAAAATTCAATGTGCTTTGTTCGTGTAGGGATTAGTTTTTGAGTTGCAGCAAAAGAGCATACATTGAATATTAAGGAGGTCCAAGAAAGAGGTCTCATTGGAGATTGAAGATTGAATATTAAGGAGAATAATTAAAGAGGTCCCTTAGAATATTTAATATTGATTATACCCAAGAAATTGGTCCCCATAGAATATTGGATATTGAAGATTGAGGAGACCCGACAAAGAGGTCCACATAGAAGATTGAAGACTACAAATTGAAGAGTGAAGTAAGGATAAAAAGCCAAAAAAAAAACCTATTAAAGGTTGAGAAAGAGGATACCCAATATAAGAGGTCCCCCTTGTAGATTTAAGAAAGGAGATAGGAGATTTGAGAAAGAAGATTGAGAATTTGAATACCTAAGAGAAGAGATCTCAAGTAAACTTGGAAGGAAAAATAAGGCTAGAGAAGCCCTATTGAATAAGTTGAAGAAGTGGTCGTTGGAGGATATTTGAAGAAAGCTCAAGGTAGAATATTGCAAATAGGAGAAACTTTTGAAAATAATAATTTAGGACATTATCACCATCCAACAACAATCCCAAAAGGAATAAGGATTTGGCAAGAATTTTGCCAAATTAAAAAAAAAAAAAAAATTGAAGACCTCAAGACATTCAGATTCTTGAGAAAGAAGCTAGATTTAAAGATAAAATTTAGTGAGATCTAAGGAGGAGAAAGGAGATATAAGAGGCCATCGATTTAAGAATTTTGAGGATAGCCATTAAGAATTTGAAGGCTTATTTGTAGAGGAGAAGATTGTTGATTTTCATGATAGAATTTGAAGGGTCAAAGGATGGCAAATTGAATATGACATAGAGCTGCAAATTGTAGAAGATTTGGATAAATTTTGAAGTGCCCTTGAATAGCCAGTTGAAGGAAGGTTTGATATCAAACTAAGGAAATGAATTGGAGGAGTTAGAGATTGCTTTTTAATAGCAATATACAGGAGAAGAAAACATATTTTTGGAGCAACAATTTAAGATATCTGGACTACAAAATTGGGTAGCATTAAAGGAAAATAGTAGATTTAACATATATTTGGATAGAAAAAGCAAAGGAATATTTGGTAGTAACTAAAGCTAAAATTTGTGGAGATTTTGGACAGCAAGAAGGCAACATTTAGAGCTGGAAAAATCAGAGAATTTGAAGATAAAGAAGGCTGATTTCAAACAGCATTTGAAGAGGAATAAAGGCTAAAAATTTCAGCATTCTATAATAGTTTTCTGGCAAGGAGAAAGAGAAGATCGAAACAACATACTTTGAAGAGGATAGAAGTTGATTTTGAAGCAACAAATTAAAAGGTAGTGAAGCTACAAAGTAAAAGGTAGTGAAGCTACAAAATCAAAAGGTGAATCAAAACACCAAGAATACTAGCTTCAAAAAGGAGTACAAAGAGGTTTGTAATATTGGTGCTATAAAATTTTATTATTCAATCATTCAAATTAGCTTATTATAAATTTTTTGAAAGCACCATATTAGATTTATTACAGCCAACAAAAGATAGTTTAAGCTAAGTGTCTCAAAGTCAAGGAATGAGACATTTTTATCATTCTAGAATCTACAAAACACAATAGCAAAAGTAAAGTTAAATATTTCTTAAAAGGGAGTAATAAGGAGAAGGAAAATTGGTATATATATGTTGTTCTTATAATCCAAGAAAGTAAAAAAAAAATAAGTCTTTTTTAATAAAAGAAAGAGACCAAATAGTGCATAAGAACAAGGTCAAATACATTATACGAAAGGAGTGGTAGAACCACCATCTTGAAGGAGGAGCCACCATAGTGAAGAAGATCCACCATATTGGATGGAGGAAGCAATGTAAAAGAGACACATAACATCATTGGAAATATAGTTTAAGTGTCATAGGAGGCATTGTTATTTGAGAGAATTTGAGACATCGTTGACTAGAGCTTAAGCATCAAAAATTGAGGAGCCACCAAAGCTAAGAGCAAACATCATTACTAAGAAGTTTTGAGCATCAAAATCATGGGCTATTTGGAGTGAATTATTGAAATAAATCCAAATTCCATTGGAAGTAATTTTAAAAGTCATTTGTTGTTACTTCATTGAAGATACATTGGAAAGAAGACGTTGAGTGTTGAGGAACTTAAGAGTAGAAGATTTAAGGTAAAGAAATGAAATTGCTACCATTGTCCTATGCGTTCCATTGGAGAATGGAGTGCATGAAAGTGTCTAAGGAGGTGCAAGGCTTTGTGTACCCCACTTTGAGCCCATGCACTCCACGAGAGCATGGAGCGTGCAAGGTTTTCAAAGGGTGCACTATTATGTGTGCCCCAAGTAAAGTATACACGCTCCACTCCAATGGAGCGTGCAAAGGTCCTTATGGGCACACAAGATCATGCACCTGTCTATAGTCCATGCACTCCACTATAAACTGGAGCACATGAAAAATCCTAAGGGCATGCACCTTTACGTACCTCGATCCTGCCTACATGCTCCATCCAATGGAGCATGCAAGAGTCTTTGGGACGCACAAGGTTGTGCACTCAGCCCCTGTTCCATGTGCTCCACTCCAATAGAGCATGCAAAATCCCAAAGGGTGTACAATTTTGTGTACCCTGAGTTGTGATCATGTGCTCCACTCAAATGGAGCACATGAGGGTCTATTTGGGTGCACAAAGTCATGCCCCCACCTCCAGGCTCATGTGCTCCACTAGAGAGTGGAGCACACAAGGATCTTGATGTTTCACGGTCTCATGCACCCCATTATTGTTCGTGTGCTCTACTCCCTTGGAGTGAATGAGGTTTTTGTGGGTGCACAAGTTCATGCACCCACTTCGAGGTCCATGCACTCCACTCCCCCATTGAAGTGTACAAAAGAATTTTGAGTGCATGAATCTATGCACCCAGTCCTTTTAAGGTGTTCGAGGAGTTAATGAGGCACAGATTTCATGTGCTCTTCCTCAAAAAGCTACATGCCTCACTCGAGCGTGCCCTGACCAAGCTAATCAAAAGTTGTCACATGTCCTTAGATCTCCCCACACTGTAATTAAATCAAGTGGGCATAAAGTGTAGCCAATAAGGAGGATGATGTGGTGCACCCAGCTCCATGGCATGACTAGTAATAAAGTGTTAGTGAATGAAAAATCACACACCCCACCTACGCGAATTAAATGTTAGCTCTTTAAATGGAAGGTGGTGGATCTCCCCCCATGCCATTAGCGTAATTGTACATGCAAAGTGTTTTCTCAATGAGGTCAAGTTTATAAATTCAAAAAACCCTCTCTATCCACAATAATGTGCTTTAATGACTTCCACCAGCATGGTTGCAGTAAGAGTGCTCGATGTCAAGGCCCACATTGGGAGAATTACTAGGGTGTGGCCAATCACCAGGAGGGTAAGGAGAGCCCAAGACCCAAAATAATTAATTAAACTACCTAAATTAGGAAAGGATATTATGGTAGACCAACAGTGGGAGGTAGAGGGCATCATAATCTATAGTTTTAATCCTACTAAGGAGGATAACCAGCACCACCCGATGCTATTGAGGATCCTGTTTATGAGGGCACAACGGGACAACACCGAGCCAGCCCCAATTTAAAATAAATGGAACACTAACCTGGGTCAATTAACCTATTTTAATATTTACCACTCTTCATACCTCCTAGTGTGGCTAGCTATGGCCTACGACCACAAGAATAGGACCATTTGTGACCACAAAAATCAATTTGTGGCTTAATTGATAGTAGATAGAATCAAACAGGTGTTCGAGCTCACCACAACTTCATGGGTCTTATACTTTAGAACACTCACTCTTCAAGAAAATTTTTTATTGAACACCACATTCCTGCAGATGCTTCTAAAGAGAGAAAATAATAGGCCTTTGGGTTTTCCAGTTTGAAAGTTCTTACTTCATCCCTAGGCGTAGGACTATGTAGAGATGATCAACCTGGTGTTGGTCTTTAAGTACTTAGAGCTTATCACAAATGAGGTTATGTTCCTAATCATCTAGTGCAACAGGACAAACAAGATGCCCCTCTACCATTGGGAGGACATCATAAGCGATAATATGGATAGGGAATTGAGTAAATTATAGGAGGTCATACTTATCAATAAGGAAGAGCTCCCACCATTCTCATATTATTCATTTTTTATTCATTTAGTAATAGCACAATTAGACAAATACCTGGTGGCTCAGTTGGGAGGGGTGACTACCATCGCAATTCAAGATTCATTTTTGTGTATACAAGAGGGGTGTGATGAGGCCCATAAATGCCTCATTATTGCACTATGGTTGACATATAAAAAACTACCATATTACCAAACATGACAAAGTTAATTTCCAAATAGTTGATTAAAATATATTTTTGGTTAATTATTTGCATGATTTCATGTTAGGAATATTATACCTTTGTTTTGACTATTTTCAGCATTTTATGACTGATTTTGCTTGATTAAGTAGCAAATAAAAACATGCATTTCAATTACAAAAATATGGTATGCTGATATCCATTAAATTCACAATGGTTTTTTATTTTTTTCCTGCCCTTCAACTTATTTGAAATTCACATTGGAGCCAAATTTTTAGGACTGTCATAAATCTGAAAATCTGCACAAAAACAGCCATATAAAAATCAACAAGTTGTCACTTCATAGGAACACCTTGAAGTTGTCAAGCAAAGCATGAAAAAATGTATGGAATAATTTCAAAAGAACTAAATAAGACATTTGACCTATTTAAAAGCATTCCCACATGGTCTAAATAGGCAACAACAGGATATAACACAGCAGGGACAATTGTGCAGCACTATTGCACTATTTCAGCATGGTTACTTGGTGAATGAAGTGTATAAATTTAGTAGCAACTTGATGTACTCCTTAATGTTGACATTTGAATGATTTTACCATGTTCTAATTTGTTTGAATTTTCAAGAAATGCCAATAATTTGTAGTTGTGTAGTAGAGCTGGAAAATGCAGTAATTTACCATGTAAATTCCAGCCAGTTGCCAATGAATGGTAGGGCCTATAATTTACTAATAGAAGAAGATAAAAATGGTTGGGATCACCTCCTAGAAGATTTATTAAATGACCTAACTAAAAGAAACAATCAAAATGGACATTTTGAATACATTTTTTAGCATCAAGTGCACCTACAACCAATTATTTCAAAGATCTTTAGAATAACAGGGAACACACTTCTTTTTTAATATATACAGTTTATAATCGGTTGAAAAGGTAAAATAAGATTTAGGGGATATACTAAAATATTTCTATAGCTATCCCCACCATTCCTTGCTGACCAAAAGACACAACTCACGAGGAAATATCAATTGATGCAATTGATCATGTCCTGAAATAGACTCAAATTAGTTGCAAAATATTATAAAATGATATTTTAAAGTGGAGACAGGTGTGCAAGATATTTCTAAGACTCATCCAATGTACTCCCAGCACTGAAGATGCCTTCTAAGGGCTAATGACTACTGTTACAGCATAAACTATCCAAAATTACACTTATTTTAGATCTAGAATTAGTGGTAAATCATTGTAAAATAGCAAATAGGTTGATTTGAGCATGAGATATATTGTAATATTTTATTATAAATAACACAAATCCCTCATTTTTTGAGCTAATTAGGAAGTAAAATAGAGGATATTAGTTAGTAGCAGCAAATAAGACAGTATAACAATTCTCTATAACAATTTCAGCATGTTTTGACAGTAATAAAAGTGCAATTCTTTTGTCAATTTTTGTCCATGAGAAAGTGTAATTGTTAATTAGTTAAGAAGTATTTTTCCCACCTTATTCTATATAAAGAATCTTGGGCCCACTTCCAGGCCTAGAAGGAGGATTTTTATCATAGGTTTTTCTATAATTTTGTTGTAGCAGAATTAACAGTTTGCTTGTCAGATTTCATTTTTTTGTTTTAAGCTTGTGTGATGTTATTTATGTTTTCCATTTTTGTATAGCCAATGTGTGTGTGTCATCTGAAAAATTATATTAGACATTTGTTTCCCATGTTTCCTTTGTTTTCCATGTTCCCTTGTTTTTATGTTTTAGCAACTTTTAATTTTCAGTAGATTTCATTTTGCTGTCAATTCCTGTAGCAGAAGCTTGATGACCTTTTGTGGTAGGACATTGATAGGTGTTTTTAGCATAAGTTTTATTTCCAAATATTTTTTAAATTTTATAAGAGTAAACTAAGTTTTAATTTTGCAAATATAATTTAGAATTTTAATTTAGCAACATTTTAATTTTGTTATTTCAATTCTGTAAAAGTAAATTAGATTTCAATTCAGCAATTTCAAATTCCTACACTTATAGTTAACTTTCGATTTCTACAATGTAGAATTAGTTTTCAATTATTACAAGTTTTCATTCTATAGAATAGGTTTAGTGTGACACCAAAATGCTAAACAAATATCTATTTCACCCAATAAATGCTTGAAATCTGAATGTTTGAATTGTACTATGCCCTAACCTTCTATCATAGACAGCATTGGACACCACCCTAGATTGATATATCATAATATTAAATGATGCCATTAACGACATGCATCATTTTAGTGTCATTGTTGGAGAACACGGTGTTGTTAAAGGGTAAAAGCAGACAAATAATTATTATTGTGCTAAGTTGTGAAGTTCAGAGTAAAATCTAAATATAATAACTGGTATAAATAATAATTTTTTATAGTTGCATTTCATAACATTTATAAAACAAGAAAGAAACCACAGCGAGGTTATCTTCACACTTAGGGGTTAAATTGCCTATGTTTGGAATTCCTGATAAAAATTAAAAGAATTCATTATCCTCATTATCAAGAAATATAAGATCTCTTGAAAATTTTAGAGGAGCCATCTGTTAGTACTACCTTTTTTATATCAATATCATTAGGGTACTATAAAAAAATTTATACTAGGTGTTGGGAAGACATCATGGCAGATATACAAGACTATCCCTTGAACAAAACAACCATATCAGCTACTTGTAGCATTTGTTCACAAGGATATATCATTGATAAATGTCATTTACTTCCATAACTCAAAAATATCCTAGAGATGCAAAATTTGTTGCTTAGTCTGAATTATTCTTAAGAGAGATCCCAACAACAACAAACAGAGCAAGTAAATCAACCACTACCTTTAGCCCAACCTATGGCTAATTTGAATAATATAGTACAGGCAGCCCCTATCTATGTATTTGAATCTGGTAAAAATACTGCAGGAAATGTTATTGACTACAGTAACATCCAACTGTGCTCAAACAAGACCTTACCTAAGATTGAAAAGATAAAAGTCAATGGAGATACACAAGAATCCTTTAGTCTAGAAACAAATCAATCAACCATGGATAAAGAGGAAGAAATAATAGAAAAACTACACAGAAAATTTACTTCCCTTAGTAAGCAATTACAAAGGGGTAAATTTTGTCCTCTTAGGAATGAAACAAATTGAAGTATAGCCAAGAAAATTCTTGAACATTATTAGTTGGCTAACTTATGAACAAAAAGCAAAAATGTTTGTTGTTTTGAAACAATATTTCAAACCTTTTGTATGGAAATACAAGGGTATGTCAAGATTTTATCTTTATGTATACACCCATAAGATATATATTGAAAATGTTAAACCTACGAAACAGTTGCAAATGCAATTAAATTCTACTTTAATAGTTATTGTCCAAACTATAATAAAGAAACTCTTGGAGGTTAGATTAATTTATATAATTTTTGATAACCGATGGATTCATCCATTAGTTATTATTCCAAAGAAAAATAGGAAACTAAGAGTGTGTGAATATTATCAAGAACTGAATACAGCCACACATAAGGACCATTTTCTATTTTATAATCATATGTTAGACATACTCAATTTCACACTGCATAAACTGGTTTATGATAAGAAACCATATTTTTCTATTTAAATTGAGTTACTAATGCTTTTAACATATTTGGGAATTGGTATTGAATTGTTTCAAGTATAGATTGACAATATTTTGTAGAATAGGTGGCATGGATCACACTTGATTGAAGAAGTTTTCAGATATGAAGCAGTGCCTCTTTCTCCCAGTGGTGATTCACAAAGGAAGTTAGTGGTGAATGGATATTGCCTTCGAGTATACCATGCACCATTAACTAAGGAGGAGTTCTTGAGGGAGGTTGAACAATTGGATGTACATAGGATGCAGGAGAATTTCTCTTCCATATCAGATTCAAGGTGATGATAAAAAAAAATACAAGAAAAGCAAGAGAATAATATTGCTTGTGAACTTCCTTCATGGGCACAAGCAAGACAAGAAAAAAAAAACAAAAGAAAAGAGAGAAAAAATAAAAATAAAAAAAGAGAAAAAATTGCAACAAAATCCATGTCCCACAAAATGAGGATACATGAGGACAAGCATCAATTTTAGCATGGAGGAGGAACAATGAAGTCAATACTTCATTTCTAGCAATATGGAGGTAATGATGACACAAGAAGCTTCTTACTGCCCATATGGAAAGGAAGGTTGCATCATTGTTGTAGCTTTCAGTAGATAAAAATGTTATTTTCATACATAAATTGACATGTTTTTGTAGAATAAGGATTGTTCTTATCCAAATAATAATGAGAGACATTCTCTCTCATTACAGCCTCATGAGATACATTCTATCTCATTGAAGCCCTTGAAAAAAAAATATAGAAGTTGGTTGAAAACAAAAAATGGCAGCCTCTTCTGATGAAAAAAATGAAAAAATAAAATAAAAGAAAAAAATGAAAAAAAATGAATAATTTAGTAGTGAAACCCTCCTTGGAGGCACTACTGAGTTGGCTTGCATAAAAACCATTTTTTTGATGTACATTGCCTTGTTGATCCACCCATCATTATTCCACCATTGTACAAATCTCACAATGCACGTGTTATAGTGCAGCAAGAAAAATGCTTGATATAGTGCAGCAAGAAAAAATTTCTCAAGTAGCAGGTGGCAAAGGATATGTTTTCACAAGGATAAAACCTCCATATTACTATGGCCTACTAGGATGTATGAGGGCATGCTTCAGTTCAAGTTGGGGGGATGATGAGGCTCAAAAATGCCTCATTATTGCACTATGTTTGACATATAAAAAACTACCATATTACCAAACATGACAAATTTAATTTCCAAATAGTTGATTAAAATATATTATTTGTTAATTATTTGCATGATTTCATGTTAGGAATATTATACCCCTGTTTTGACTATTTTCAGCATTTTATGATTGATTTTTCTTGATTAAGTAGCAAATAAAAACATGCATTTCAATTAGCCAAATGTGGTATGTTGATATTCATTAACTTCGCAATGGTTTTTGAATGTTTTACCACCCTTCAATTTGTTTGAAATCCACATTGGAGCCAAATTTTCAAGACTGTCATAAATCTAAAAATCTGCAGAAAGCAACCATATAAAAATTAGCAAGTTGTCACTTTATACGAAGACCTTGAAGTTATCAAGAAAATCATAAGAAAATTTATGGAATAAGTTCATAATTACTAAATAAGACATCTGACCTATTTAGAAGCATTCCCACATTGTCTAAATAGGCAGCAACAGGGTATAACAGAGAATGGACAATTGTGCAGCACTATTGCACTATTTCAGCATGGTTACTTGGTGAATGAAGTGTATAAATTCAGTAGAAACTTGATGTACTCCTTAATTTTGGTATTTGAATGATTTTTCCATGCTCTAATTTATTTAAATTTGCAAGATATGCCAATAATTTACAATTGTGCAACAGAGCTAGAAAATGCAGTAATTTACCATGTAAATTCTAGCTAGCTGCCAATGAATGGTAGGACTTGGAATTTGCCAATAGAAGAAGATAAAAATGGTTGGTATCATCTCCTGGAAGCTGGATTAAATGACCTACCTAAAATATTTAGCCAAAATAGACATTCTGAATATGTTTTTGAGCATTGAGTGCACCTACAGCTAGTTATTCTGAAGATCTTCAAAATAATAAGGGAACACACTTCTTTTTGAATATCTATGGTTTTTAAGTGGTTGAAAAGGTAAACTAAGGTTGAGGGGATATAGAAAAATATTTATATAGCTACCCCCACCATTCCTTTCTTACCAAAAGACACAGCTCAGGAGGAAATTTCAATTGATGTAATTGATCTTGTCCTGAAATAGACCCAAATTAGTTGTAGAATATTAGAAAATGATATTTTAAAGTGGAGACAGGTGTGCAAGATATTTCTAATACTCCTCCAATGTACTCCCACCACTGAAGATGCCTTCTAATGGCCAATGACTACTATTGTAGCATAAATTATCCAAAATTACACTTATTTCATATCCAAAATTATAGGTAAATCACTGTAAAATAGCAAATAGGCTAATTTGAGCATGAGATACATTGTAATATTTTATTATAAATAACATAGCTCCCTCCTTGGTTGAGCTAAGTAGGAAGTAGAATAGAGGATAGTAGTTAGTAGCAGCAAATAGGACAATACAACAATTCTCTATAACAGTTTTAGCATGTTTTGACAACAATAAAAGTGCAGTTCTTTTATCAATTTGTGTTCATGAGAAATTTTGATTGTTAATTAGTTAAGGAGTGTTTTTTCCACCTTATTCTAGATTAGGAAGCTTGGGCCCACTTTCAGGCCTAGAAGGAGTATTTTTATGATAGTTTTTTTTGTAATTTTGTTGTAGCATAATTAACAGATTGCTTGTCAGATTTCATTTTCTTGTTTTAAGTTTGTGTACTATTATTTATGTTTTCCATTTTTGTGAAGCCAATGTGTGTGTGTCAACTGATAAATTATATTATATATTTATTTCCCCTATTTCCTCTGCTTTCCATGCTCCCCTGTTTTTATGTTTTAGCAACTTTCAATTTTTAGCAGATTTCATTTTGTTGTCAATTCCTATAGCAGAAGCTTGATGACCTTTTGTGGCAGGATATTGATTGGTGTTTTAGCATAATTTTAATTTCCAAGCATCATTTCAATTATGCAAGAGTAAACTAGGTTTCAATTCTGCATGTGTAATTTATAATTTCAATTGAGCAACATTTTAATTCTATTATTTCAATTCTATAAAAGTAAATTAGATATTAATTCAATAATTTTAAATTCCTACACTTGTAGTTAACTTTCAATTTTTGCAACTTAGAATTAGTTTTTAATTCTTGCAAGTTTTCATTCTGTAGACTAGGTTTAGTGTGACACCAAAAGGCTAAACCAACATCTGTTTCACCCAATAAATGCTTGAAATCTGAATTTTTGAATTGTACTATGCCCTAACCTTCTATCATAGACAGCATTGGACACCACCCTAGATTGATATATCATAATATTAAATGATGCCATCAATTACACACATCAGGATGTTTAGGTTATAAATTCTTCTTTTAGAATGTTCTCTCGATGGTACACACCTGATTGTGCAATGAAGAACCTGATAGATTTGAAGTTGGGGTGAGGACATTTTTGCATGAGGTTAAGGCAAGAGATTTCTTCTATACATAATAATTCTCCTATATCATGGTATATGACTCTAAATTGCCCCCAAAGACATTTCCAAATTACTTCCCAACTTCAATTGCTATCCTAGAGATAACCTGATAGATTACCAAGGAGGTGAAAATCAAATATCTCAAGAAAAAGGTTAGTGTGCCATGGTTACCCATTTCTTGCTTGATGGGCCCCTATATATATCTAGGTCATTTTGCAATATTGCAGGCCATATGAAATATGGATACCTACTACTTTCTTGAGGTCACATGGAGGCCCTATGACCCTGATGGTCACCATAAGCACGTTGTTGCTAGAAAGCTTGCTCTCTTACAAGTTACTCATAAAATGGATGATTTTGAATATGATATGTATAAGGTCTTTAGGGGAAATAAATCACTAGACTTGGTATGGAGAATGGATAATAGACCTTATAGCAAGCTAGATGTGGTTGGATATTATAGCTCTGAGTTGAGACTGCATAGAGAATTTTTAGTGGATAGGTGGTGCCACCGGTCCCAGCTACTTTCCCAAAAGAATTCCAAGACCCTACCTTCCAGGTTGTCCATCAAGATACTAACCTATTTGATTTCATGATAAAAATAGTGGATGGAGCACAGTAATAATAGGAAAAACTTTCCTTTTCTTCTAGTTCTCTCATTACCACCTAAAAAGGTAAGGATTTGGTCACTTACTTGTAGCAATCACAAAGCCTCGTATCATCAAATTTTACGTTGATGTGTTCTTCAAATCACACTAATGTGGCAGTGGGCTAGCCTTCTTTATTCTCTACCACCTTGGTAGTCAACCAAGAGGAGCATCCCATTCCCCCCAAGGCTTTAAAGAAAATAACAAAAGTTGGGGGGTTGTCTAATATACTTGGAGAATACGAGGTGCAAGAAAGAAGCTCCACATAGTCCCCCGCAAAAATAAAATCTAGAACTAAGTCTTCTACTAAAGATATCAAAAATCTTATATTGGCGAGGGTGAGGGACACACTCTAGTTTACTACATATGAGGAGGATAAAATACAAGATATAGAGGAGTAAATATCCCTTAGTAAAGGAGTAAGAAGGCCCCAAAGGATAGCTATGTAGGAGATAGGTGATGTGTCCATTGCTACATTTGATATCCCTTTGCCACCAAGTTTAAAAGAAGTTGCCATTAATGTCAGCAAAGGTGTCATACGAGCAGAAGATGCCCCAGTAGAAATGATGAAGTCCCACGTAGTCTCCCAAGTGTAGGTGGTAGAATTAGTAGAGAAATATATGGCAAGTTTAAATACCAAGGCTACAGAATCGTGACAACTACAGCTCAAAGTGCAGCAGCTTCAAGTCAAGGTTGATCAATTAAAGAAAATTCAAGTTCCTTCCTAGGACATTACTGTATAGGCTAGTGACCAACTCGAGTTTTTGGAAGAGTTAAAATAGGAAATGAAAGAGAAAATGATGGAAAAATGGAGGACTTTGAGTCCATATTTTATGACATCTATGCCACCAGGCACACTGTCGACCTCTTGCATGATCAACTACAACAAGTAGATCAGAGAGTGAAAGTCATATTTTCTATATATAAGAGGTTTAGGGAGAACTACGTAGTAATCAGTACGATAACGACTATGTTGGTGAATGGTTCTATCTATTTCTTTGCCAAAGAGTATGCCAAAGTTTTCATCTTCCCACAAAATAGATAAAATTGGATCCTATGGAATCAAGAAGTGGTCGACGTCGAACAAGAGGTCGAAGATGAACTGGAGGATTGTGGTTTCAAAGTCGATGAGTTTATCCAAACTCTTGACATCAAGGAGTTCATGCTCCACAAAATACAAAATTTTGACTTTGGTCCTAATGTAAAATTATCAAAGCAATTTATAGCTTTGGTACAAATGGTGGATCGCCTATGTGTCTTCATTGAGAACACCGTGGAATGGGCCAGAGAAAGGGTGAAAAAAGCCATGCAGGATCTTAACTTGTTATTATTTGCTTTAACGTTCCATGATGAGGCATGAAGCTACATTGACCAAAGTATACAAGACATCAGAAGAGGAGGGGTGGGGTCCAGTTCACCAGGAGCACTAGCCAAGTGTAGTGTAGTTTCCATTCCAAGGTAGTGGGGGAGATTATACATAACCTTAGTCATCACATGCATAGACATAGAGATGTGGGATATGTGCCTATTTTTATTACATCTTACTTTTGGAGGGAGCGAGATTAATCCAGTTAGAGGAAACGATTATAGCCCCGCTCGAGCAACTGATACTATATAAGGGAGACCACTGTAGTAGCAAATTTTTTTATCAAACCTCTAAGAGAGAAAGCTGAAGTATAGGTATAACTGTGTCTAAGAGTTAGTCATATTTTCCATGTGTCTTTTTGTCTTCCTTATCTCACCTTTTCTTCTGCCATTTTCCAGGGACTGTCTAGGAAGTTTTGTTCATTGAGATCATTTCCTATGGAACATGCCAAAGTTGGAGACTTTTGCATCACTACAATCAGGATGGAGAGAAGCAACCCAATGTTACGATATTTGAAGTGTGGTTTATTGTAACCATTGTCATATAAGAGCTAAGCATTCTACCAATTTCTCCATATGTAAACCATTATATATTAATAGAAACTCCAACTCTCTCCCTGGCATCTTTTATGTATGTGGTTTATGTATCTTACTCGTTTATACATTAAAATAATATGAATGCATGAATGATTCCTTCTATCACTATTTGAATCATTTTTAGTTATTACATCATTTTAATGAATGAAAATGAACTAGTTCTCCTTTCTCTTTCTTTTTTGAGTCATTTAATATAAATATGCTACGACTACCCAATGGACATGGCACCGATCTGGTCTTGATGTGTTTTAACTGTGCATGGTTTGGTCACAAAATAAGTAAAATAATATAAAATCATTTTATCTGGTAATGAATGGGTGATTACATCAAAATAGCAAATATATGAACCCACTATCTGGGGTTTCCTTACCCTACTTGGCCTATCTAGAGCCCCCTAGGTAATCTATTCCTGGGTCAAAGAGGTAGATCCACCAGACTCTACAATACTTGTTGTGATCTTCGAGATTCCTGTGATGTGACAAAGCTTTGATAAGGTAAGCAATAAATTCCCACAACAAGATCTTGCAGAGTAAGAAATAACCTCAAAAATGCATTCTTCTTTATATTTCTCTAGAAACCCTAAAGTGCAAGGGCACTCTTCCAAAGCAATTACCTTCTTATTCTACTCTCAAAACCATAAATTGTTATAGACTTCCTCCATCCTAATTTTATTATTATTCCACTTTTAAAACCCTAGAGTGCAAGGAATAACCTCTATACCACTTTCACTTATATTACCAAGAGAGAATTTTATACTGCTTGAGAAAAATAAAGATGATTTACTTGGAAATATTTGGACCTCTTATGTCATATTTGTGTTAGGATTTTCCTCCATATATTTCTTTACACCTTTAATTTCTTTTGAACTTGAACTTACATATTGTACTTTCTCATACTTTATATCCTTCTTTGTTTCTTCTAATGATTAATCCAAGTGAGCTATGGTGGTATTTTCCATAAGATGTTGTTGATAGGATTTATTTTTCCCTTGTTTAGGAATGAAATATCCTTGATCTGATTTACCTTCTAATAATATATGATTTCCTTGATTTTCCTTGATGTTTATGTCATGACCAAATTTTTCTCTCTTTCTTCATAGATTTCACTTTGCAAACTATTGCCAAGTGAACAATCTCATAACAATTGTGACAACAAAATGCGATGTTTTTATAATCTACTTAATTATTCCGTTCTCTTGATTTAGATTTAATTTTAATGGATTATGGTAAAGGTTTTAAAATATCCATATCAACACATATTCTAGTGTAAATATCATTCTTATGCTCCTTAATAGTTAGTCCTTCCTTGCTAATTTCTCCTAGGATATTTCCAATATTCTTCAAAATATCCTTATTGATAAGTTGATATGGAATTCCAAAAAGCATAACCTAAACATAAATCTTCTTAATAGCTTTTGTCTCAATAAAAAAATTACATTCCATGGTCTTAAATAAAGGGTATCTCTCCCTCTAAACCATGGACCACTGCTCAATATTTTGTCCCTAGTTTTTTAATCAGAAAATATGACAAGGACAAAATCTTTAGGAAGAAAATTCATAGAGTAATTTGAATCACCGCACTTCCACTTGATCCAAACTTGAATCTCCAATAACCCTTGCTAGGATCTATGGAACTTACATATTAACTCTCTGCTTTTCAAAATTATTATATCATGTTGAATCATCTCATCCTTGATAATCATTTTTGGTGTAACATTTGCTACCTAGATCAAACTTACCATATATTTGCTATTTTACTTATCTTCAACTTGGGCATCCATACTTCCAACTAGGGCATCTTAACTTCCTATTAGGGCTTTCAAATATGACTTTCCTTACATACTAGCTACTGGAGCTTTCTCCTAGCTTGCACTCCCTCTTGGCTCACACTCACTTCCAATTCACACTTCGTCCCAATTCACACTTCCTCCCAACTCACACTCCCTCATGACTTGCACTTGCTTTTATCTCTCTTTTTTATGCAAAAATATATTATATTAAAGAAATAATAGAATATATTTTTACAAGTAAAAAAGAGGTGGATAAACATGCCACATGGTCAACACCATCAACCAAAAACCACCACTATAAAAATAGTGTAGAAAACTAAGAAATCAACTAATAGATAAACAAAACCACCTTATAGAACTACCATGTAGACATTATCAACTAGTTAACAATGATACTAAACTAAGCATGCCATAAGAGCAAAAGCAAAAGAGGAGGAATCCTCGCAATGGGAAAGAACTAGTATGCAACTTTAGCCACCACTGGTACTGAATCCCACCCAATAGTAACATCAAGAGAATTTGGTATTGGACCCCATTCTTGTCCAAAATATGTGTTAGGACCATCTTCCCAATCATGAATAAACAAAACCTCATTGGCAGAAAACACCAAAGCACTCAACTTGTCCTAGGCATCAAGTTGAGGAGCTAGAAGAGGGAGAGAAAAGTTTTTAGGTTACCAAGGCCAACTCTATAAGGAGGGGGACCTTGATTTGGGGTAGGAGTGTGATTGGGCTACTTGAATCTAGAGTGGCTTTGAGAATAATCCTACTCAGGAGAAACCTGATTTATTATGCACTAAGTGTTCCCCCAATTATCAATAATCTCTTAAAGATAAGAGAGTTGCATAGTCACCTTAGTGGCTTGAACTTTAATCAAAAAATACATAGACAAAATAATATTAGATTTCTCAAAAGCAAATATGTGAAGAGAGGAAGAATACTTACCAAAGATACAATCATTTCTAGATTTTCATATTTTGTATAAGGTTGCCATACGAAACAAGTTCCACACTTTAAAAAAATAGTCGATAAGGATAGGGGATCTCCCAGGATGATATGCTTCCACTCAAGCATGGTATAGGAATAGGCGCTACACCAAAAAATGCTTTTAAGGATAGCTAAAATATGATGGTTTTTTACAACGATAAAAAAGCGACCTAATAGACCCTAACAGGGTGTTTTAAAAGTGCCCTTAAAACTCTACACCAAAAAGGCTTTTTAGGGTAGCTAAAGACAATGGTTTTTTATGGCAGTTTATAACTACCCCTAAAAACATTGCACAAAAAAAATCATTTTAAGCATGATTAAAATACCTTAAGAGGGTGTTTTAAAACTACACTTAAAAATCAACCTTATATATATATATATATATATATATATATATATATATATATATATATATATATAAAATATATACAGGATTCATAGACCTTTTGGTGTGTGAAACTTTTGGTTGCCTTAACCTTGTCAAGCTCTCTATTCTAAGCTTCCCACAACCTTGACCTTTTCAAACTAGGAATGCTCAACACTAGATCGACCTTTTCAATTTAAAGAGAGGGACTTGAGAAGTGAGAGTGATTATCCTTTTTCGACCTTAGGGGAAAAGCGAGAGTGATTATTCCTCTTTCTCAAGCTCTTAAAAAGGAGGGGCAAGTGAGATCTCATAAACAAGTGCACATTTTGGAGAGTTCAATATCAGGGCAGTTTTTTACCCATTGGAGAGTTCAAGTGGCATAGGGCTTGGGAGTGTTGAGGTGGAAAGAAGTGAGTTGCAATTAAGATTTAGGATTTTTGGAATTTTCTGCAAAATCTATGAATGATTTGCTTTGATGGTCAAATTGTGTCATTTTTTATGGATAAAATTATTTTGGAGTTTTTGGAATTTTCTATGAAATCTATGAATGCTTTACATTTATGGTCAAAATTATGTTATTTTTTGCTGTCACACATTTGTGAACAAAATTGTTTTAGGTTTTTTGGAATTTTCTACTATATGTATGAATGCTTTGCCTTTATGGTTAAAATTATGTCATTTTTTTGTTGTCACACACATTTGTGGATAAAATTATTTTAGGGTTTCTCTGTACTTTCACTCTTTGTATTTATCAATTTGCAACAACACCTTTTCTTCTTGTTGCACACAATTATTATAATATCAAAGATAACAATTACTAAATATAGAAAGCAAACAATTGGGATGTTGTTCATGCTTTTAAATTTGAATGATTTGAATTTATATTGTAAATTGTGTTCTAAACCTTTTCTTAAAATTTTAGGGTAACATGTAATGCAAGATCAAATGGTAATGTGCACAATGGAGCTAATGATTTCAATAACTTGGTTTAGTTGCTTTAGGAAATTGTAGGATGTGATCTAGCTAACTCTTGCACTTCTGATATTTTTGGGATGAAAATCACACTCAAAACCTTCAAATTGTAATTTATGCTTTTGACCTATTTTTGGTGCCAAACTACCACTTGTCAATATTGTGAGAGATGGCATCAAAAAATTTTGCATTGTCATGTTTGTGCCACCTCAACCTAGGAGGTTGTTTTATAACATCAAAATCTTGTAACTATCAGCCATTGCTAGAAGGTGAACAATTTTACCCTTTTGGGAATTGTTAGTTGTATTTGGACAATGAACCATTTTATCTTCCAACACTATCCTTTCCCATTCAATTGCATCCTCTTCTATAAAGGATTTGTTGGTTTGTCTTTCATACACACCCCGTGAAGAATGAGCATAAAATACCAATAACACTTTTACGGGATAAATCTCACTCACTTTAGGATCTTGCTAATTATCCAAGGTGTGAGTTACAGAGTTGGGTCGAATGGCTATTCACTCTTTTCCGCTTTTGGAATAGTTTCAAGTAGACTATTTGTTACCTTACAACGGGTTCGACCTTGGTTCAATAATGTTTAGCGGTGGTTATATTTGTTGACAATAGGATTTACAATCAGTTCTTTGATATAGCTCTTTATGCTTTAGCGGATTAAAAAAAAAGACAAATTTGAAAGAAAATAAAAATGGATCATTTAACAGTGGAACAGAGAGAGTAGGGTAGGGCAAAAAAGAGAAGCTTATCTAACTTAGTTGCAAATCAAAACTACCAATTTTAGTTACACTATTTAGCTTCACGATAAAACCAATCAAAGAGGAAGGTATCCAGCTTTCTAAGATCACCTTCTACTAAGAGCATAAGATGGAGATGACACAGATTTAAAAGAAAACCATAAATAGAAGGGAATTCAGTGTCAACTGGTATCTCTCACTAACATCCTAGCTCGTGCAGTGAGGATAGAGAAATTAGAACAGACCCGAACCTTAAATCTTTAATTTTCCCTAGCATACAACAAACAGAATGAAGCCTAGTAGCATATTCAATCTTGATAACATAGATTTACAACTAAAATAAATAGACCTTAGTGAGACAAAAATAAAATAAGATGCACTTATCGCAATCCGAAAGAGATTAGGCTCCTGGCCATGCTATCACAGAAAATGATGTCACACCAACCCCAGGTATAGAACAAAGCATTCAAACAAGATTTGTAGGAAATTGCTAAAATATCTTTTATTCTAAGTTTTCGCATCCGAAATTTACATTCAAAAGAAGTATATATAGACTCATGATAGACCCTGATCTTTTCAAAAATATCTTCTTCCAAATATCTAAATCTTATCATAAAAATCCCACCGCCGAGGCTTTACAATATAATGCATTTTTATATATAGTTTCGATAAACCCTAATCACTCTGAAAATCTTCGCGTGGATCTTGCCATAAATGGAGAAGATAAAACTTGGTTTCATCCTCATCAATTGGACACCACGTGTAAATGTATCTTCATCTTTTGATAAGTCGTCAGAGCATCTCATTAATTCCTCTAAAAAATCTAGATGAGTCACTGACTTCTCGGGCCTTCTATCCTCGCACAACCGCCTTTATTTGGTTCGAGTTGAAATTCTCTGCCCACCATTACTTTTGCCATAAATTTTCTCTACAAATGCATCCACTGGAAAATTCCTTAAATTCTGTATTTGCGGCCAGATCTGCAAAATCTAGACGGCTCATAAATTCCTGGCATCTCCTATTTCCATCTGATGGTCCTTGCTTGATTTGTGCCAAAATTTTGGTTTGTCTGTCTTTCTCGCCATTACTTCTGCCATTATGCAAATTTCGGATCACCTTCTGCAAAAGAAAAGCAAAGGTTAGAATTTTAATGTTATTAATTTAATTATTTTTTAAATTTTTCCTAAGGTTTTTTTATGTTTTTCATTTTAATTAATTAATTTAATTAATTAATTTTTTTCATTTAAATATTTCTAGGGTTTAGACTGTGTTGAAAAGCTTCCACTTCCTTTGGATGGGTGATGAAAAATTTAAAGAATGGCCAAATTTTGCAAAATGAATATAAATCCAAAATGCCATATCAAGCAATTAGCCTTCGTAACAATTCAAAACTTTAATGGACTTTAAAATATTTTAGGGCAAAATTAAATTTGAGTGAAATTTTGACATGTAATGAGCATTAGGGTTTGATTTCCTTGTTCCAAGCTCATATTCTCATGAAATTAAAACATGTCATGATATCGCGACATTTCCCTCACTTCATTTCTCCCATGCTTTTGCCCTCGTGAAAATGAGACATGTTCGAAAATGGAACATGTTGCGATATCGTGACATTTCCCTCACTTCATTTCTCTCATGCTTGTGCCCTCACGAAAATGGAACATGTCGTGATATCACGACATTTCCCTCAATTCATTTCTTCCAAGCTTTTGCCCTCATGAAAATGAGACAAGTCCAAAAATGGAACATGTCGCGATATCGCGACATTTCCCTCACTTCATTTCTCCCATGCTTGTGCCCTCACAAAAATGGAACATGTCATGATATCGTGACATTTCCCTCAATTCATTTCTTCCAAGCTTTTGCCCTCATGAAAATGAGACAAGACCGAAAATGGAACATGTCGCGATATCGCGACATTTCCCTCAATTCATTTCTTCTAAGCTTTTGCCCTCGCGAAAATGAGACAAGTCTGAAAATGGAACATGTCACGATATCATGACATTTCCCTCACTTCATTTCTCCCATGCTTGTGCTCTCGCAAAAATGGAACATGTCACGATATCGCGACATTTCCCTCAATTCATTTCTTCCAAGCTTTTGCCCTCGCAAAAATGAGACATGTCCGAAAATGGAACATGTCGCGATATCGCGACATTTCCCTCAATTCATTTCTTCCAAGATTTTTCCCTCGTGAAAATGGAACATGTCGCGATATCGCGACATTTCCCTCACTTCATTTCTTCCAAGCTTTTGCCCTCACGAAAATGAGACAAGTCCAAAAATGGAACATGTCGCGATATCGCGACATTTCCCTCAAGCTTTTCTTCCAAGCTTTTGCCCTCATGAAAATGAGACAAGTCCAAAAATGGAACATGTCGTGATATCGTGACATTTCCCTCACTTCATTTCTCTCATGCTTGTGCCATCGTGAAAATGGAACATGTCCAAAAATGGAACATGTCGGGATATCGTGACATTTCCCTCAATCTTTTCTTCCAAGCTTTTGCCCTCATGAAAATGAGACAAGTCCAAAAATGGAACATGTCGCGATATCGTGACATTTCCCTCAAGCCTTTCCTCCAAGCTTGTGCCTTCACAAAAATGAGACAAGTCCCGAAAATGGAACATGTCGCGATATCACCACATTTCCCTCAAGCCTTTATTCCACTTTGCAAATTCTCCAAAAATTGTAGGTTGACTCCAATGACTTTGTCCATTTGTATTTTGCATTTTCACATATTTGTGAAGGATCTTCATTACTTAGAAATGATTTTAACATTTGAAAAATGAATTTTAAATTGCTCAAGAATGGTTAGCTTCACATGGTGTAGAAAAATGATGAAAATTCAAAGTGCCCAGAATTTTATAAAACTTTACAACAATCTAAATAAGCCCAAAGGGTATGCAAATATGCAAACGGAACGTTAAAATTCATCACGGCTTAAGATAAAATGCATTTAGAAGTTTATTGGCCAGAAATAGAAACTGTTATTTCTGGTAAGTGAATCTTGTCTAAAAGTCCAAAAATTTGGCATGGACACAAATATGAGTTTAATATATTCCACCTAAAATTCGAATCACCTCAAACGGATTTGTCTTCCAAAAGTTATGAGGATTTCAAGTTTGGAGTAAGTTTGTTGGCAAGAAGAAAATAATTAAAAGAACCCTAACGTTTGATTTTAATAATTAAACCTTAGAAAAACTATTGAAAATTAAAATCTCTGAAATGATTAATATGAATTAACACATTTAACATGCAAAATTTCAAAAAATTTAAATTGAAATCAATTCCATATGCAAGCCTACTTAGACACTTTGATGTAGACGAAATTTGAAAATGGATGCAACCAAAATTTGGAATTAAAACCCGAAAAACTCAAGAGGGTCCCTACGGAAAAATGAAAATTAAATATTTTCAAAGGATGGAATTTAATTTTTTTAGTGGGGGTGTGTTGCTTCTCAACAAATGGTGATATCTACGGGGAAAATAGTAGCACTATTTAAAATCTAGAACTCTAGTTTTAAAACAATTTAGACTATGTACCATGCTTTGCCACAAATATTTTATAAAATGACTTAACTACTATCTGCTAGCTATTAAAGTTTCCCAAGGACATACTAGGTTGAACCACTTAAGAAATATTTTGATGTGCGATTATAAGTGTATATCCTTCAAGGATGACCAGGGCTTCAAAATGCTTACTATGGATTGATCAGCTATTTAGATTATGCAGGGGAAACCGAGTAGGGCTCTGTTTACTAGTTTAGCCTTTTGAAGAACACAAGCTTATACTGAGAGGGGGGGGTGAACAGTATAAGACCTCTTTTTACTTTTCCTTTATACTTCAAAACAGTAAAGCAATATATCCAAAGC
Source organism: Wollemia nobilis (assembly GCA_028583015.1). Taxonomy (NCBI): domain Eukaryota; kingdom Viridiplantae; phylum Streptophyta; class Pinopsida; order Araucariales; family Araucariaceae; genus Wollemia; species Wollemia nobilis. The sequence continues at coordinate 7,853,588 of JAQPPZ010017086.1, forward strand.
AATATCAAAACAATGCACAAGATCATCCACAAAGTGACACACAATTTTAACGTGGTTCATCCACAAAACTTTTCTCTAAAAGTTATCTCAAAGTTCTTTGGGAAACCTTCCCAATTACAATGTTTATGAGCCTCGGCTCAAAGGAGATACCTTCCCCCAATCTGAATTTATGAGCCTCTCGCTCAAAGGAGATACCTTCCCCTACCTCTCGCTCCGTCGGTGATCCTCTAGAAGACCTCTGCCTCCGCTGCCCTTAGCAAATGGAACTCTATCCACGGAAGACACCTGTCTTCCCTGCTCCGTCGGAGACCTCTGTCCTCAACTCTATCACCTCAAAGCTGGTCCTCGAATTTGCACTAAACATAGTCCTTCGGTCTAGCACAAATGTCCTCTTCCTCTGTCTTTGATCTGCACCAAACACAGTCCTTCGGTCCGGCACAAATCTGTCCTCGGGTTCTTCTCATAGAACCAATGCACCTCTGTCCTCAAGTTCTCTGATAGAACTATCAAACTCAGCTTCACAAGTCCTCTCGCTAGGACCTGTCCAAATCTGCTCACAAGTCCCCAATGGAACCTGTCACCTGCTCACAAGTTCATAAAGAAAAACTTGCTTGGCATGAACCCACAAAGAGAATGGTTAGAGACCCAATGTGATTCATCACCTTCATAGAAGCATAAAGAGAATTGTTAGAGACTCAATATGTTCTATACTTAACTCCCAATCTCAATCTCAACTCAATCTCAAATCTCATAAGAATAAGATAGATGTAATATGCTTTTCTCAAGAACATGAAACACAACCCAACAATTGCCAACCATGCAATATCTCATATAACAATGATACTCATGTTCTTTCCAACAACCAATATCTTTTCTCAACCAATTAGGGCTTCAACAACAATGCTCAAAGACAAGGTTTAACCAACATCATTCAACTCAACATTAACCTTGAAGCATTCAACCAATCATCACAAGAAAAGGAAACAAGTAGAAATCCTTTTCCCTCCAAAGATATTTGAACAAAACAGACCACCAACACAATATCACCAAATGCAAAGAATAACTTGTTCAAATCAACTCAATGGAGTAAGCCCAATATCATGTATCAAGTAAAGTACTAACTTCATCAACACAACCACTATGGAAGCAACTCAACCATCAACCTCAAAACAGCCAACTAAGGGTTTCACCATCTCAATGCAAGTAGCAAGACTTACAAACATAAACCCTAGTGCACAATGCTTCCACTACCTCAAACCAGAATTATGCATTCACCAAAACTCTCATCAAGGATAACAATGCATAAGTAGTCTTCAACAAACCAGAAAATAGGATTTACACCCAACCAAAGGAAACCTAGTTGAATACCTTTTCACTCCAAACTTAATTTTCAATAAAACCAATCAAACAACTCAGCCAAGGAAGATTTTGCTCATACCTTTTTCTTTGATGGAGAATGACCTCTTCAAAACCTGGTTCAAATATCACTAATTTCTCTTTTGCCAATCTTCAAAGTTAAATAACATTAATTTTCTTCAAGACACCTCATGCATAGATTTCCTTATACTTTTCCATAAATAACATATTATAGATTCCAAGTTTTAATCAAATTAAAACAAATACACATAACCCTTATAACTCCCAATATTTAATTATGCAAACAATAATACCAAACCCTTATGCCTCCCAAGTCATACACCATACAATTTATACATTTTCAAAAGCAAACCTTATATCTCCCGTACCATATAACCTTTTAACCTTTTCTAATAAAAATTAAGTCCTCATACCTTGGAAAAATTCCTTCTCCGCTTGCAAACGTGCTCAACCGAACAACCTGTCTTTTTATCTAGCAAAATGGCGATCGCGAGGTTTGAACCCGCGACTCTCTTCCTACCAACGCCTCAGCGCTAGCCTGGCGACCAGCTAGGCTAGCCACCCGCTTGGAAAGAATCTTGCCCACATTTTTCTTATACCTTCTCTCCGTCGAAAACGCGTTTCACTTTATCTTGCTCTGCAAAAAGCATCCGCGAGATTCGAACACGAGATCTTCCTTCCACCAATGCTCTAGTGCTAGCCTCACGACCGGTTGGGCTAGCCACCCACGTGGAAAGACTTCCACCACTGCTTTTATTTATTCCCTTCCTTCATTGATCGAACGAAATGCTTAACACTCTTCTCCCTTCCGAAAATGAATCGATTGCGCTTAATGTCGAAAATCCATACCACACAACTTAATGAATTTGATTGCTTTATTTTATATGCACTAAGATGCATTGATTAACACGTCGGCACTTTTAATTTAACATTTTAATTTAAATTTTAAATAAATAAAATTTAAACTAAATATTTAAAATTAAATATCTTCATCACCGGGGCACCTTTTTCAACGAAACGAAGAGCCAACTTGGGTTTTAAGAAAAACCCATTTCAAATCTATTGCCCATGGTTTTAAATAAAACCTTTTATTTTGTCTGCCTTGGTTTTCACAAAAACCCTTCCGCTTCTTGACATCAATGACAACATCAACACTTGAGCAAAGGCAATGTACCCAAGGTACCCAAAATTGCCAACAATCTCCCCCTTTGTCATTGATGGCAAACCTTTACTGAAAACACAACTTCAAGAGCCAAAACTGAAAACAATCTGAGCTGACAACTGAGAATCTTTTTTGAAGTTTTTCTCCCCCTGACTTGAAGCTTTCCTCTTCACTTGAAGCTCTCCCCCTTACTCATATCTCTCCCCCTTTGTCATCAATGGCAAAGGGCCACCTTTGGGGCTCGGGACTAAGAATGAGCCTCTTAGCTTAGTCCCTCCCCCACCTCCTGTTGAGGTGATTAATTCTGGGGTGGGAGTAAAACTCCCATTAGGCACTGATCATCATCAGCGTCTATAACTTCCTTGCCGGGCCTTCTCTTGAACTCTTTGTCCATATTCCCTGTTCCTGTCATTGTTCTTGTTCTTTTTCTTATCCCTGTTCTTTTCAATGCCTTGATCCTTGGACCTGATCATGCCACTGTTCCTGTTCCTATATTCTGGAATTTTAGCTCTACACTGTCTAGCTGTGTGACCTTCATTGTTGCACTTATAACAAGTAACAATGTTATTTCTTTTAGGCATACCTGTTCTTTGAATCCACAAGTTCTGACCAAACCATTTCTCACCAAACCTGTTTTGACCAAACCTGTTCTGATTAACCCAGTTCCTGATATTTGCCTTGCAAAAAATTGCTTTATGCCCAAACTGATTGCAAGAGTAGCAATACCCATGAAAGAAATTACCACTTCTGAAACTGTCATTTACCTTCTTCACTTGAGCCATGCAATGTACAACCATGTGACCAAATCTGTGACAAGCAAAACATCTCGCCTTGAAACTTTCCTTTATTTGACCTCTTGGGTCCCGAAAACTTCTTCTTCTTCTCATTCTGAATTCTATTTTCTATTTCTGTGCATCTATCATTCAAGGACTCATGATCTGAAATACTTTCCTCATCAGAACTCTCTTTCTTTTGGAGTCTCTTACTAGACTCTCCAACTTGTTTCTTGTGAGGCTTAACAAAACCAAGACCTGTTTTATCTCGTTGTCTTTCTTTGACCTTTGATAAGAGATTTAACCTTTTTGGAGCTATCCTGAAATTTGTAGAGCTTATCCTTGTACTCTTTATTTTCCTCTTTCAAAGAAGCCATTTTCTGATCTAATTCACTATACTCAAGCACCTTAGATTCTAACTCATTCTTGAGTTCTTGTGCCTTAGCCATAGAGACGTCAAGACTTTCTATAAGTTTATCTCTCTCCATGCAACATTCATCTAACTTATCCTTGAGTCTAGCATTCTTCTTTCTTTCCTTTTTCAAAACACTAAGAGCATTAGTAAGTTCACATTCAAGATCCTCTATTTGATTGCACTTTGAATTATCAAGGCCTTTTTCAGATTTCTTATCACTAGAGGTGCTACCCTTTTCAAAAACCATACATGCATCTTCCTTATCATTTTTTGAAGCATCCTCATACATACTAGCAACCAAATCATTATTTTTGCAATTATCCTCAAGGTGCCCACAATTTCCATATCTAAGACATTTCGGTTCTTCCTCCTTTTCTGATATGAACAATATCTCATTTTTATAATCACCTGAAGAACTTTCACTATCACTACTAGAACACTTACTTGCTTTGTCAAGGTAGACGCTCTTCTTTTCTTGATTGCTGTGCTCATATTTGATTTTAAGAGTTGTATTGGCCTCTTCTAGTTGTTTCTTCAATGAAACAATCTCTTCTTTTTGTTTGCAGCAAACAGTCTCTTTCTCATTGATCTGAGACCCGAGAGTTTCTTCACTCTTTTTGAACTCTTCTATTTTCAGCTTCAGATTGCTAACAACTTTGTTAGATTCCTCTTCATGTTTGTTGTATATACCGACTTTATTACTCATTTCTTCTGTCTGCATTCTTAAACCGTCAATTTCTTTTTCTAGCTTGCTGCAATACTCTATTTTCCTGGATGATTGCATTTCGAGATCTTCAAAAATTTTCTTGTAATCTTCTGCTTGTACTTTCAAGCTGGTGATTATATCTTCTACATCCTCAACCTTTTTACTCGAGTCTGAAATCAGTTTCTGTTTCCAATTTGCTTCTGCATCACTTCCTTCTTCATCACACTCTTGTTCTGAATCTGTTTCTTCACCAATTTTGAACGGATCATCTTCATCTTCACTGCTACTAAACCCATGGCAATGATGATCATTGTGATAGAGTTGACCACAAACAAAACATTCTCTTCCTTGTGAGCAATCAACTGCAAAGTGACCGGTCTTCCCACATCTGGTGCAAAACTTTATTAATCTGGCTTGTTCTCCATTGTTTGATTCATCTCTTGAATCTATTTCCATTCCCAAAGCAGCAACATTGAGATCATATTCATTTTCTTTCATGACCCTGTGAGATTTCTTTTTCTTGTGTCTAATGGTTTTGCTTTTGCCTTTCCTTGCCATTTGTGTTCTTGTAAGATCTTCCTTCAAGCTGTTTAAACTTTTCGAAGGCACCCGCTCTGATACCAATTGAAGAACACAAGCTTATACTAAGAGGGGGGGTGAACAGTATAAGACCTCTTTTTACTTTTCCTTTATACTTCAAAACAGTAAAGCAATATATCCAAAGCAATATCAAAACAATGCACAAGATCATCCACAAAGTGACACAACAATTTTAACGTGGTTCATCCACAAAACTTTTCTCTAAAAGTTATCTCAAAGTTCTTTGGGAAACCTTCCCAATTACAATGTTTATGAGCCTCGGCTCAAAGGAGATACCTTCCCCCAATCTAAATTTATGAGCCTCTACTCAAAGGAGATACCTTCCCCTACCTCTGCTCTGTCGGTGATCCTCTAGAAGACCTCTGCCTCCGCTGCCCTTAGCAAATGGAACTCTATCCATAGAAGACACCTGTCTTCCCTGCTCCGGCTGGAGACCTCTGTCCTCAACTCTATCACCTCAAAGTCGGTCCTCGAATTTGCACTAAACATAGTCCTTCGGTCTAGCACAAATGTCCTCTTCCTCTATCTTTGATTGTCCACCAAACACAGTCCTTCGGTCTGGCACATATGTCCTCGGGTTCTTCTCATAGAACCAATGCACCTCTGTCCTCAAGTTCTCTGATAGAACTATCAAACTCAGCTTCACAAGTCCTCTGCTAGGACCTGTCCAAATCTGCTCACAAGTCCCCAATGGAACCTATCCAAAACCTGCTCACAAGTTCATCAAGAAAAACTTGCTTGGCATGAACCCACAAAGAGAATTGTTAGAGACCCAATGTGATTCATCACCCTCATAGAAGCATAAAGAGAATTGTTAGAGACTCAATATGTTCTATACTTAACTCCCAATCTCAATCTCAACTCAATCTCAAATCTCATAAGAATAAGATAGATGTAATATGCTTTTCTCAAGAACATGAAACACAACCCAACAATTGCCAACCATGCAATATCTCATATAACAATGATACTCATGTTCTTTCCAACAACCAATATCTTTTCTCAACCAATTAGGGCTTCAACAACAATGCTCAAAGACAAGGTTTAACCAACATCATTCAACTCAACATTAACCTTGAAGCATTCAACCAATCATCACAAGAAAAGGAAACAAGTAGAAATCCTTTTCCCTCCAAAGATATTTGAACAAAACAACCACCAACACAATATCACCAAATGCAAAGAATAACTTGTTCAAATCAACTCAATGGAGTAAGCCCAATATCATGTATCAAGTAAAGCACTAACTTCATCAACACAACCACTATGGAAGCAACTCATCCATCAATATCAAAACAGCCAACTAAGGGTTTCACCATCTCAATGCAAGTAACAAGACTTACAAACATAAACCCTAGTGCACAATGCTTCCACTACCTCAAACCAGAATTATGCATTCACCAAAACTCTCATCAAGGATAACAATGCATAAGTAGTCTTCAACAAACCAGAAAATAGGATTTACACCCAACCAAAGGAAACCTAGTTGAATACCTTTTCACTCCAAACTTAATTTTCAATAAAACCAATCAAACAACTCAGCCAAGGAAGATTTTGCTCATACCTTTTTCTTTGATGGAGAATGACCTCTTCAAAACCTGGTTCAAATATCACTAATTTCTCTTTTGCCAATCTTCAAAGTTAAATAACATTAATTTTCTTCAAGACACCTCATGCATAGATTTCCTTATACTTTTCCATAAATAACATATTATAGATTCCAAGTTTTAATCAAATTAAAACAAATACACATAACCCTTATAACTCCCAATATTTAATTATGCAAATAGTAATACCAAACCCTTATGCCTCCCAAGTCATACACCATACAATTTATACATTTTCAAAAGCAAACCTTATATCTCCCGTACCATATAACCTTTTAACCTTTTCTAATAAAAATTAAGTCCTCATACCTTGGAAAAATTCCTTCTCCGCTTGCAAACGTGCTCAACCGAACAACCTGTCTTTTTATCTAGCAAAACGGCGATCGCGAGGTTTGAACCCGTGACTCTCTTCCTGCCAATGCCTCAGCGCTAGCCTGGTGACCAGCTAGGCTAGCCACCCGCTTGGAAAGAATCTTGCCCACATTTTTCTTATACCTTCTCTCCGTCGAAAACGCGTTTCACTTTATCTTGCTCTGCAAAAAGCATCCGCGAGATTCGAACACGAGATCTTCCTTCCACCAACGCTCTAGCGCTAGCCTCATGACCGGTTGGGCTAGCCACCCACGTGGAAAGTCTTCCACCGCCGCTTTTATTTATTCCCTTCCTTCGCTGATCGAACGAAATGCTTAACCCTCTTCTCTGCTCCTTCCGAAATCGAATCGATTGCGCTTAATGTCGAAAAACCATTCCACCAACTTAATGAATTTAATTACTTTATTTTATATGCACTTTGATGCATTGATTAACACGTCGGCACTTTTAATTAATTTTAAAATTTTAATTTAAATTTTAAATAAATAAAATTTAAACTAAATATTTAAAATTAAATATCTTCATCATCGGGGCACCTTTTTCAACGAAACGAAAAGCCAACTTGGGTTTTAAGAAAAACCCATTTCAAATCTGTTGCCCATGGTTTTAAATAAAACCTTTTATTTTGTCTGCCTTGGTTTTCACAAAAACCCTTCCCTTTCCTTTTTCATCATTCCTTCTTGAACTTAGATCCTTTTAACAAAAAGCTTCTTGACATCAATGACAACATCAACACTTGAGCAAAGGCAATGTACCCAAGGTACCCAAAATTGCCAACCCCTTTTATAGCCCCGACAGAGTTACTCTTTAGATTTTCAAGACCCTGATTCACAACTATGAGGTGGCACCTATAGCTTGGTGAACCGTTTGAGATGTACCCTTTGAGAGCCTTGGCTATCTCTTTCTATCACATAACTTTTCTTCTTCTTCTTCTTCTTCTTTTTTCTTTGCAAAAAAGAGTGTCAGTTTTATGTTGGCTTACCCAACTTTCACCTTCTCTCTTTTTTTTTTTTTGAAAGATACCGATATTTGGAAAGCCTTGCTAGAATTTTTTTTTTTTATATTTCATTGATCGAGAAATTGATCGACTAACCGCTTCAGCCTGGGTACCAATAGCTTCCTTGGACACTTAAAATAATTTTATGAATCGGAGTCCCCTCTCATGACCAACTTTTCTTGGATTCCCCGGGAGTTCTTCAGCCAAGCAAGTATAGTAGTTTCTTTATAATCAAAATAATTGTGGCAAGCAAGATACAAAATCCAATTATCTTTCTACTTTTGTTCTAAATAACAAGTAGTCCCACTTTTTAGTTCTAGCAGACTATCTCTTAACAAAAATAAAACAAAATGAAAACACACTACTTCAACCTTTATAGCGCCAATTTTAAATGTTGATTTGTGTTTTGTTGTTTAGGCAAAAACTTAAACAAACAGGATTTAAAAGCTAAAGAGGAGGGAAAAAGGCCACCAGTTAAAGATAAATTTGCACAGACCTCAAAAGATAAAACACAGTACTTCAACCTTTATTTACAATATATACATATGCACAAAGTCTTTGTGATTACTCAAATGATGTAGTGGATGGAACAACTGAGAAATAATGCTTTAGATATTGACCATTGACAGGAAGGTTCAGAAAATTACCTTCCAGGTCCTATAGACGAAATGCATTATTACCTAGGATTTCGGCAATCTGGTATGGCCCTATCCATAGAGGTTGCAACTTGGTGTGTTTACCTTTCTTTTCATGGGCTTTGTCCCATAGAAGCACTAGGTCTGCAAGTCTAAAGGCCTTCACTCGGGCTCTTTTGTCAAACCAGCGCTTGACTGTCTCTTGGTGTCGACTAAAATGCTCCAAGGCTTGAAGTCATTCATCCTACAAATTAATTAAGTCCAACACACGAGCTTCCACATCTGCATGATCATCAAAGTAATCTAAAGCAAATTGATAAGTGGGCAATTTTAAAGAGATAGGAACGATGGGCTGAGTACCATACAACAAAGCAAATGGGGAAGTCTTAAGAGCTTCTTTATGTCTTATCCTGTCATCCCAAAGTGCATACTTCAATAGTGTGTGCCATTGTCTGGGTTTGTCTACAGCAGACCTTCTTGATGGCATTCATCAAATTCTTATTTGTGGACTCAGCTAGTCCATTACCTTGGGGATAATAGTTGGATGAAAATTTGATGACTATCCCCTCTGGTATGCCCACTCTGCAAATTCTAATGACTGAAAGGTTGGTCCGTTGTCGCACACCAAATTCAAAGGAACTCCAAACCTGGTTATGATATTTGATTCTAAAAATCCGATCACCTCATGGGTTGTACTCCTCATGGTGGTTGTTGCTTCAACCCATCTTGTACAATAATCAGTGGTTGTTAAAACATACTTGTGCCCTGCTAATGAATTCGGGTTTATCACACCTACAAAGTCAAGTCCCCATTGCATAAAAGGTTTGTCTATTATAACAGGTTGTAATGGTAGAGCTCGATTAGCCTGCTTGGATGCAAAAATCTGACATTGGTGGCAAGTTCTCACATGCTGATGTGCATCTTTAAACAATGTAGGCCAATAATAGTCTGCTCTCAATATCTTGTGTGTAGTAGCAGAACCTGAGGAATGCCCTGCTCCTAACTTCTCATGAAAACTAGACATCACCTCATTCACTTCATTCTAAGAAATGCATCTTAAGAATATGCCAGCATAGTTTTCTCTCGTACAAGTTGCCTCCTTTGAGTAGAAAATGAGCAGATTTCAGCTTCAGTGCTCTTCTTTGAGTTCTATTTAGGTGAGGTGGACAAATTCCAAACCTCAGCAGATGAATGACATCTCCATACCAATCATCCAATCCAGAATCCAGCTGATTAATTTCTCCCTCTACAGGTATTTCAACAATATGTCGGGACAAACCAAGTCCTCTGATTAATTTTGCAGGCCAGATTTCTAAGTCGTACTCCTATAGTCTCGTGGCCCAATTACCTCTTAGCTCACCCAATTCATCCTAGCTTAATAAATATTTGACATCTGGATCAGGAACTATAGCATGGACTTTGCTTCTCAATATGTAATGTCTGAATTGCTTGATTGCTCTCACTAAGGCATAGGCTTGCTTATCCAAGCGAGAGTATTTTAGCTCAGCACCCTTTAAGTTGGTACTTTTGAAGGCAATCGGGTGCTCCCCTGTTTCTCTTCATTGGGTTAAAACTATTGCAAGTGTGTGTTCAGAAGCAAAAGAGTATAGGTAAAAATTTGCACTAAAATCTGGGCTCACCAACACTGGAGCTTGTTTGATGGCATATTTGATCTCTTGGAATGTTGCTTTGGCTTTCATTGTCCAGGCAATCTTAGCAGTTTCCTTCAACATGTCATTTAGTGGCTTGACTATTTTCGCAAAGCCAGAGATGAATTTTTTGACAAAATTAATTTTCCCAAAAAATGATCTTAACTCTTTCTTAGAGTTGGGAAAGGGTATCCCCGATATGGCTTCAACTCTCTCAGGATCCATGGAAATGCCATCTTTGGTGATTAAGTGTCCAAGGAGTTTTCCTTTAGTTACACCAAAAACACACTTCTTTGGGTTTAAAGAAATGCCAAATTCTCTGCATTTGTCGAAGACAGATTCCAAGTGCTTCACATGGTCAAACCGGGATTTAGAAAAAACTGTCAAGTCATCCATGTAGACAACGATGCACTTACCCATGAGACCTTTGAAGGCATGATCCATTGCACGCTGAAAGGTAGCTCTGACATTTATCAATCCAAATGGCATTCTCTTGTAGGCGAAGGTTCCCCACTTGGTCGTGAAGGCAGTTTTCATCCTATCTTCCTTTTCAACTAGTATCTGGTTGTACCCCAAAAATCCATCTAAGAAAGACATCATTTTTGAACCATTCACAATTTGTAGCACATCATCCATGGAAGGCAAAGGATAATTATCCTTTTTAGAAGCCTTGTTCAAGTTCCTAAAATCCACGCACAAGCGGATTTCCCCATTCTTCTTTCTAACCAGCACTAAATTGGCTACCCAAGTAGAATGTCTAATGGGAAAAATAATGGCAGCACTCAATAATCTCTCCACCTCCTTCTTGATGAGGGGTTCCAACAAAGCGTTGACATGCCTCTGTTTCTATCGAAAGGGTTTGCAGAACTCCTTTAAGGGTATTGTATGGGTGTAAACTTTTGGATCAAAAACCTTTAGGTCTTTATAAGACCAGGCCATAACATCCTTGGACCTATGAAGGAATTCAATCATATTTTTTTTAATTTCAGGGTCACAAGCTTTAGCTAACTTAAGGTGTCTGGGATCCTCTTCAGTCCCGACATTCAGTTTCTCAGTCTCACTGCCTACTACACCAATAGAATTTCCAAAACTCACTCTTTGTTTAATTTGGTCAACATCAAACAGTCGCTCAAGCTCTACCATTCCCTTCGGAATTCTATTATCTTTCAACCTCATTATCCCCTTTTCATCATCAAACTTTTCCAACATAGTATCCCTTTGACCATCATCAATTATAGTATTTTCAAATGCATTGGTATTCTGTAAAAAGTTTATAATTTGTTGGTCATCAAAAAAGACTTGAAAATTATCTACGTTATCCGGAACCGAAGGACAAGGGATTAATTCGATTGAAAATTTCTTCCATTTGAACTCCTCCAATGGCTTCAGATTTGCGGCTGATGAAGCTAAAACATCTGCAAGTGAATTCTCTTCTCTAGGAATGTGCGTCAAATTAAAAGCATCAAAATCCTCCATGAGATCCCATGCTCGGTATTTATATCTTTTCGGTAAGATGCCTTGCACTGAAATTTACCTCTAACCCGATTGGCCACCAACTCTGAGTCTGTAAAAACCTGGATATTTTTTACACCTTTATCTAAAGCAAATTTCAATCCCAGCACTAGTGCTTCATACTCTGCCAAATTATTCGTGCAAGGAAACTGCAAGCGATAAGACATAAAATACGTCTCATTTTTAGGTCCTTTAAGAACTGCCCCTATACCAGAACCTTGCTTAGACTTAGCTCCATCAACATGAAGCATCCAAACTTCATTATCATGATCAAGATGAGCTTTAATAGGTTTCTCCTTTTGTGCAGTTGTCAAATTATAAACCTTGATATCTACATCAGCAAGATTAATAGTCTCATTCTTGGCATTATACTCAGTGATCATGTGTTTATATCTAGGTTCTCTTTCGATTCTTAACTGATTTGCAACACCTTTCCAGGGCAACCACATATGTGAAAAATCAGTCGCCAAGTACCCATTCAAAGACTTTGACCAATCTCTGCTCAGAAGCATTTTGTATCCCACAGGAATATCTACCACCTGAATGTCAATTTTGTGTTGTGCTCTCGGCTCAGATGCTAGCTGGATGTGTATACTTTGAAGTTCACCTACCACCTTAACCTCAGTTTTATCCAATTGGATGACTCTTCTCTCAGACTTCATAGGGGTTAAACCCAACTGTTGACAAATGGCTAGAGGCATGACATTGGCTGAAGCACCAGAATCCACCAGATAGTTGTGTAAATTTTTTCCAAATATACGGACAGTTAGAAGGAAAGGTGGAACTTCAGTCTTTTCTTTATACATGGCCATATTTGCATTTGCTATCTTCTTCCCCTTTTCTAGAGGTTTTGCAGTAGGCTCAGAGTATGTCTTAATCAAATTATCCCTTTGTTCAGTAATTTGAGCCAACTCATGAAGAGTGATGTTAGCCTTGATCTTCTTCATATCCTCCACTATATTGTATCCCTTATTGAGTGGAGCAACAAATCCATCTGGTACTCTTGGATCTCCTCCCTTGGGTGGAGGTGGGTTATTATTTGGAGATGGATCTGGAGGAACATTATGGGAGTTGTCTGGAGGTGTAGACGTAGTATTAGGCTCCAAATTTTTGTTCCTGAGATTGTAGTTGTCCCTTCTATACTGTTGAAAAGCTTGCACTTCATCCATAGGCATCTCCACAACATTCTCTGACTCATCTGGAAAAGTGAATGAATCTAACACCATAGCTACACTATGTTTGGATGAACTTGGACCATCAACATTTCTTTGATTTTTAGAAAAACCAACTCACCAGATAGAGCTTCAAAGGCATTGTAGAACTCCAAACAATCCAATTCCCCGTGCTGAGATGTTTCATGTATCCTGCACCAGTTGGGCAAAGCCAAGTCACAAATATTCACTTCATGCCCCTTACCTTTATAATCCTTGTTGGGTTCATATGGTGGTCTAGTGAATCTATTCTGTTGATAAGAAAATCTATTTGAGTTTTCCCCGGTGGACACTTGCCTTTTGAAACTCAAAAAGTCATTTGCCAACTTTTGGACCATCTTTGAGACTTCCTCAACTCTTATTTTATCAGATTCTTTCTCTGTATTCTGTACATGTTCAACATGTGTTACAACCAATGGATTTCCTATCGGTGGAGTTTGGCATGCTGGCAACATCATTTGATGTGGGATGGGATTCAAAATAGGGGTATTTTGTGTAACAAAGGGAATTTGAGGAGCATTCAAAGGTTGAGGTCCCAATTGTCTTTCAAGAACCAAAGCTTCTTTATAAGCCTCTGTTAGATTAGTAATATTGGCATCTCTCTTCAAGAAAATAGAGGTCACTGGATCTAGGGAATTCCTGAAAATTTCCAATGCTAGATCTGCAGTTGGCACATAATGACCCGTCAATCTACCATAAGCCTTTTGAAACCTGACGTTGAAAGATCTGATAGTCTCACTGATTTCTCTCTTAATGCTGGAAAACTATTGATATAACACACTGGGGTCAATTACTTGACCAAATTGTGATACAAAAACTTTCTCGAGGTCATTCCAACTAGTAATAGAGTCATTAGTAAGATTCAAAAACCAGTCGTATGCTCCCTCCTGGAGAGTGAATGGGAATAACCTACAAGCCACATCTTCATGCTGCACATTCAACAACTTTAGAGCATTTTTAAATGCCACTAGGTGTTCTTCTGTTGTTCTGATTCCATCATGCTTGTAGGTAGGAAGATACTTCTCAAGATTTTTGGGTAAATCATGCGCTGCACCAGGGATATTCAAAGCAGTGGAACCCAACCAGTTTGCCATCACTACCTGATTAACGATAATATTTTGAGTTGCAGTTGGAGGAACTACAAGTGGTGATAAAACTATGTTGGACAAAGACTTGGCCCTTTTGAGGCTGCTTCTCCTTGGGGTTTCCAACTCAGGCACAAGGAGCTCTCCAGCTCTAGAGTGGGACCTGGTTACTCTGTAGGTAGAATCCAGCTTTACACAAGCAACTTACAATCCTTAACAAATACTGAACGGAGTTCGGTCGGCCCTCCTTCTAGCACCAATTTTAAATGTTGGTTCATCTTTCATACACACCCCATGAAGAATGAGCATAAAATACCAATAACACTTTTACGGGATAAATCCCACTCACTTTAGGATCTTGCTGGTTATCCAAGGTGTGAGTTACAGAGTTGGGTCGAATGGCTATTCACTCTTTTCCGCTTCTGGAATAGTTTCAAGTAGACTATCTGTTACCTTACAATGGGTTCGACCTTAGTTCAATAATGTTTAGCGGTGGTTATCTTTGTTGACAATCGGATTTACAATCAGTTCTTTGATATAGCTCTTTATGCTTTAGCAGATTAAATAAAAGACAAATTTGAAAGAAAATAAAAATGGATCATTTAACGGTGGAACAGAGAGAGTAGGGTAGGGCAGAAAAGAGAAGCTTATCTAACTTAGTTGCAAATCAAAACTACCAATTTTAGTTACACTATTTAGCTTCACAATAAAACCAATCAAAGAGGAAGGTGTCCAGCTTTCTAAGATCACCTTCTACTAAGAGCATAAGACGGAGATGACATAGATCTAAAAGAAAATCATAAATAGAAGGGAAGTCGATGTCAACTGGTATCTCTCACCAGCAGCCTAGCTCGTGCAATGAGGATAGAGCAATTAGAACAGACCCGAACCTTAAATCTTTAATTTTCCCTAGCATACAACAAACGAAATGAAGCCTAGTAGCATATTCAATCTTGATAACATAGATTTACAACTAAAATAAATAAACCTTAGCGAGACGAAAACAAAAGAAGATGCACTTATCGCAATTCGAAAGAGATTAGGCTCCTGGCCACGCTATCACAGAAAAACGATGTCACACCAACCCTAGGTACAGAACAAAGCATTCAAACAAGATTTGCAAGAAATTGCTAAAATATCTTTTATTCTAAGTTTTCGCATCCGGACTTTACATTCAAAAGAAGTATATATAGACTCAGGACAGACCCTGATCTTTTCAAAAATATCTTCTTCCAAATATCTAAATCTTATCATAAAAATCCCACCGTCGAGGCTTTACAATATAAGGCATTTTTATATAGAGTTTTTGATAAGCCCTAATCACTCTGAAAATCTTCGTGTGGATCTTGCCATAAATGGAGAAGATAAGACTTGGTTTCATCCTCATCAAATGGACACCACGTGTAAATGTATCTTCATCTTTCGGTAAGCCGTCAGAGCATCTCATTAATTCCTCTGCAAAATCTAGATGAGTCACTGACTTCCCGGGCCTTCTATCCTCGCACAACCGCCTTTGTTTGGTTTGAGTTGAAATTCTTTGCCCACCATTACTTTGCCATAAATTTTCCCAAAAAGACACAAACAAAACCACCCCCACCCTTTGTTTGGTTCGGTTGAAATTCTCTGCCCACCATTACTTTTGCCATAAATTTTCTTGGCAAATGCATCCACCGACAAATTCCTTAAAGTTTTTATTTGCGGCCAGATCTACAAAATCTGGATGGATCAGAAATTCTCGGCATCTCCTATTTCCATCTGATGGTCCTTGCTTGATTTGTGCCAAAATTTAGGTTTGTCCGTCTTTCTCGCCATTACTTCTGCCATTATGCAACTGTCGGATCACCTTCTACAAAAGAAAAGCAAAGGTTAGAACTTTAATATTATTAATTTAATTATTTTTTAAATTTTTCCTAAGGTTTTTTAATGTTTTTCATTTTAATTAATTAATTAATTTAATTAATTAATTTTTTCATTTAAATATTTCTAGGGTTTGGACTGTGTTGAAAAGCTTCCACTTCCTTTGGATGGGTGATGAAAAATTTAAAGAATGGCCAAATTTTGCAAAATGAATATAAATCCAAAATGCCATATCAAGCAATTAGCCTTCGTAACAATTCAAAACTTTAATGGACTTTAAAATATTTTAGGGCAAAATTAAATTTGAGCGAAAGTCCGACATGTAATGAGCATTAGGGTTTGATTTCCTTCTTCCAAGCTCATATTCTCATGAAATTAAAACATGTCGCGATATCGCGACATTTCCCTCAAGCTTCATTTCTCCTTGCTTGTGCCCTCACGAAAATGAGACAAGTCCGAAAATGGAACATGTCACGATATCGCGACATTTCCCTCACTTCATTTCTCCCATGCTTGTGCCCTCGTGAAAATGGAACATGTCGCGATATCGTGACATTTCCCTCAATTCATTTCTTCCAAGCTTGTGCCCTCGCGAAAATGAGACAAGTCCGAAAATGGAACATGTCGCGATATCGCGACATTTCCCTCAATTCATTTCTTCCAAGCTTGTGCCCTCGCGAAAATGGAACATGTCGCGATATCGTGACATTTCCCTCAATTCATTTCTTCCAAGATTTTGCCCTCATGAAAATGGAACATGTCGCGATATCGTGACATTTCCCTCAATTCATTTCTTCCAAGCTTGTGCCCTCGCGAAAATGAGACAAGTCCGAAAATGGAACATGTCGCGATATCGCGACATTTCCCTCAATTCATTTCTTCCAAGCTTGTGCCCTCGCGAAAATGAGACAAGTCCAAAAATGGAACATGTCGTGATATCACGACATTTCCCTCAATTCATTTCTTCCAAGCTTGTGCCCTCGCGAAAATGAGACAAGTCCAAAAATGGAACATGTCGCGATATCGCGACATTTCCCTCAAGATTTTCTTCCAAGCTTGTGCCCTCGCGAAAATGAGACAAGTCCAAAAATGGAACATGTCGCGATATCGCGACATTTCCCTCAAGCTTTTCTTCCAAGCTTGTGCCCTCGCGAAAATGAGACAAGTCCCGAAAATGGAACATGTCGCGATATCGCGACATTTCCCTCAAGCTTTTCTTCCACTTTGCAAATTCTCCAAAAATTGTAGGTTGACTCCAATGACTTTGTCCATCTGTATTTTGCATTTTTACATATTGGTGAAGGATCTTCCTTACTCATAAATGATTTTAACATTTGAAAAATGAATTTTAAATTGCTCGAGAATGGTCAGCTTCACATGGTGTAGAAAAATGATGAAAATTCAAAGTGCCCAGAATTTGATGAAACTTTACAAGAATCTAAATAAGCCCAAAGGGTATCCAAATATGCAAACGAAATTTAAAATTCATCACGGATTAAGAGAAAATGCATTTAGAAGTTTGCTGGCCAGAAATAGAAACTGCTATTTCTGGTAAGTGAATCTTGTCTAAAAGTCCAGAAATTTGGCATGGCCACAAAGATGAGTTTAATATATTCCACCCAAAATTCGAATCACCTCAAAGGGATTTGTCTTCCAAAAGTTATGAGGATTTCAAGTTTGGAGTAAGTTTGTTGGCAAGAAGAAAATAATTAAAAGAACCCTAACATTTGATTTTAATAATTAAACCTTAGAAAAACTATTGAAAATTAAAATCTCTGAAATGATTAATATGAATTAATACATTTAACATGCAAAATTTCAGAAATTTTAAATTGAAATCAATGCCATATGCAAGCCTACTTGGACACTTTGATGTAGGCGAAATTTGAAAAAGGATGCAAGCAAAATTTGGAATTAAAACCCGAAAAACTCAAGAGGGTCCCTGCAGAAAAATGAAAATTAAATATTTTCAAAGGATGGAATTTCATTTTTTTAGTGGGGGTGTGTTGCTTCTCAACATGATTGTTTTAGACAAAATTTTGAGAAGGAAGAAGGCAAAAATAGGAGTAGGGATTGAGTAGTCAATGGTAGTTCACATCTCACTTGTGAGATCTACAGTTGCATCTGTATACAAGAGATACGATTGGTGCCAATACATCTCTAGGAAAGGACCTAACATGCCACATCATATTTTTCTTAGGAATGCATCCAATGTCTTCACATGTCTAGATAGATATTTGTCTTACATCCTCTCACACCCTTTTTTAAGGATCTACCTTATGCCTCGAGGTATATTTCTCTTCCATAGAGGACTATTGTAATATTCTCTTGTAATGAATATGGATGTGTTTCATATGTGTTTCATGGGTATCTACTGTGTTCACTTCTAAGTGAATGAATTTTGTCATGTTAGTATTATGCCTAATATATCCTGACACAATGCCTTAATTGTAGTTTTGTCATCGCCAACTTTATCACCTTGTGTATTAGCACCATGAGTTTCATCCATGTACAATCTTGTCTTAACACCCAATCTGAGTAGTCCCTTTCTTAGAATCTACTAGTTGACCTTGGTGTTAACACCTTAGTGCACAGTCAACCATTTCCTATTGCTATAGCATATGTCACAGTCAAGTCCTAGCTCACAAAGCATTTGTGTCTTCCTTCCTTCACAAGTACAATCAAGTTATTGGTGGTTAATTCCATAGTGCCACTCTGTATCATAACTCACCTAATGCTACAAGTTGGTTTAGGGGAGTTATCCTCCACACCATCATTTGGAACTCGTAAATCAAAAACAACTGGGGGACATCCAGAAAAGCATCCCCTTGTACTATCATTTATGCCAAGATGTGCATGGGATGCCCATACATCCACTTGAGGGATGTGGTATACCTTGGAGTCCCCAATGTAATATACAATGTTTCACAACTTAAATATGGACACTTAATATAGAGAGATGATAATATGGAGAGTTGTTTGCAAAATATCAAGAGTTGTCATATTAGATAAGTAGTTGATATCTGGAAACCTAATTATCCTCATATTCCAAAATGTGAAGATTTTAGTAACACAAGAATGCAAACGTGTGGTTGCCTGCATGGATTCTATTGAAATTTGAAACACCTAACATTAGCATCTCTAAAGAAGTTTTGCAATTCATTTATGTACATATTGTATGTGCATCATGTTACCACATAATATCCTTATCTGTTCAATGGCCCAATAACATTGAATTAATCACTATAATCTTCTAATAATGCATCATTATATTTTTAGTTTGTCTATGAATATTGATTAGTAATGAGTAAACCAATGATTAACACAATTGTTTTTCCCTTTCAAAATGTTATTTCATTTGTAATTTTTATTCTTATATTTCTATATTTTAAATAATTTTATATTGTTGTTCCATTTGTCATCCCAGTTTTACTAAAATTTAGGGGTGTTTCCTAGTTGTCACCTTTTCGTGTCCCCTCCTTTCTCTATTGCCACTAAAGGGTACTATGTGTAACATAGGTTGTAAGACTTTAGACTCGATAATTTAATTATTTTTCCACTGTATCATGCCTAAAATCATAATCACTTGTATTTGTCAATCCTATCTTGGTTGATAAGCTTTCATGAAGAATTAGTCATTCCAATATATTTTTTTCATCAAAACCAATTCAAGTCTTCTATACTTTGGCATATATACAGGTATCATTCCTTTGGGTTGTGGGCCTCCCATATTTTGTATGGTGGTGAGGAGAGAGAAGATATTATCATAGATATCTTTATTGATGTAACAATCTCAGTTGCATTTTCAAAAGGATCCTTGGGAGGTCATATCAATAGAAATATGTCTTGAGACCATCCTACCAATAGTCAAACCTGATTTGATAGGATGTACAATGATCATAATTGCCTACTTTGATAGAATTGATATGGATTTGGGAGCAATTTCAGTAACAATACATCAAATTGCAGAATTTATTCTATTATGGTACTAGCAATAGGATGCATTCAAATCAAGGACATACAATCGAACGAAATATTGGAATCCAAAATGTTGCTTGTAAAGAATGGTCCATTTTAGGAGTAACAAATTGTTAGCACTTAAAACAATGATTATGCAAGAAAATTTTATTTTATGCTTACAACATAGTAAACTATTGTCAATCAGGAGACAACTCACTTTAGATTTTTTTGCCTTGTCCTAGAACTTCTTTTCCTTTTCATAAGATCTTTCTCTCAAACCATCCATGTATGGTATTTCTTCCTATCATTCTAGGACTAGGTAACGATTGACAATCTGCTAATTTTTAACTTGCAAAGGTTGTATATCTCTAATAGTTCTTAATGGAAAGAGCATTGGTTTCTTGATCATTGGCCCTTGCATTCCCTTTATTTTGAAGAATTAGAAAAATAGTTTATTTTTAAATCGTAATCAACTTACAATGACTTTGTAAGGGTTGTATTCCTATTTGTGGCCAAGAATAATATTTTGTGGCTTTTTTCCTTTGGTTGTTCGATTACCTTATTTTCTAAAAATAGAGCATAAATGGATTTTTTGATCATACGATCAATTCAATTTGTTTTCTCATAGACTATATTAGCTTATGCCAAATAAAATGATTGTATTCTAGAAATATTAAGGTGCTATGTGTATAAAAAGATAGATATTGCAACTGCATCACTTATTGACTCACACACTTCATTTTCTTTGACATATCCACATATTGGGATTGTTCCATTTGTACAATTCAAATTTTTTAATGAATAATAAATAATCTAGAGTTACATGTATATTTCATTTCTTATAATCCATAAATTGATAAGTATGAGCAATTGAATTTGATTTTATAACCAAATATTGTTGTTTTGCTTATGGATTGGGTTGTTGCACTATATCATTTTCTTTTGAAATAGTTGCTGTTTTTCCTTTGTTAAATGTATGAAAATAGTCATTTGAAGCAATTTCAACACTTTATAAAAAAATTCATTGACGTAGTTTTGTTTCATTATTGTACCAAAATTATTTCCTTTCTTTTAAATTAACAGTGGACTGGTTGATTCAGGAATAATTGAATACAATTTTGAATAAAACCCTTGTATTGTTGTTTGTGCCATCTATGTTTGTGTTGTTATTGTTTTGAGTGGAGTTTTCTCCCTTATCTTATTTATACAAGGAGTTGGATATTACAACTGCAACACCTTTCCTTAGTATCTTAAGTTTTCTTATGAGTTTGTACAAAGTACAATTCTTTATTTTATTTTTTCTAAATATAAAAAAGATGGATATTATAGTCTTAGTCCTAAGATAGTTAGATAGTATGGTGAGCCTATTAATCATTAATTTACCTTTAGCTCTAAAATTTAGTACAAACTTCAAAGTGATATGCTAGAAAGGATAAGATTTTGTGATCATAATCTCATCCATTATCTTGTCCATGTGCACTTGCTCAACTTTCTACGAACTTAGTGTAACATTGCCTTTTAGAAATATATCCAATTTTTTTCCTTTAAACACATATAGAAGCTAATATTTTAGGATCAATATATTGTTTTTATTTTATTTTTGCAATTCAATTTTTATCTTGTCTTGGACATTTAATTTTGTTTTGCAATTTTTGCAAAAATATGCATGCAATTGAATTATGTTTCCTAAAGAATGGAGCAACACAAGCATGTTCACAGGCATATTTTTTTATTTAAGTCGATCTCTTTAATGTCTTTAGGAAATGAACTTTTAGATCAAACCTATCTTCTATTTTGCAATAAAATGTTTTAGCATGCCACTCTTTTTTGTTTGACTTTGTTTCAGGCCACAATCCATGTTAAATGGAATTTGGACTCTCTGCTTGCAAAATGTGAATCTTTTTGTAAGTTTTAATTTTTTATATACATTTGACTATTTAGTATTTAGTTTCATGGGTATGTCCTTTTGGATGCCTGTGAAGTGGATTTGCCAGAGATTGGGAAAGGTTTAATCCTTTGTGAAACTTTGAACGTGCACACACAAACATATTGTCGGGTTATATACAGAGTTTTTTCCAATAGGGTAACTTCATTTTTTAAGTTGCAAAACATGTTTTCATGTTGTGGGATAGCTCTAATCCTTTGTGAAGTTTTGAATATATGTATAGTTGACACTTAAACAAATTTTTGTTCAACTATCAATGCTTAATTTTTTTTCAAAAGCACTTAGGCAAGGAATAAAAAATCATCTAGTTGCATCTTAGGTTAGTTTTTAGGTTTTTTTTGGAAAGATATTTGGGTTATCATCCTATGTGGCAAGCTATGATTACATTTTGGTGAACCCTACATGAACATCACATATCCTTGAAATATAAAAAACTAATTCAAACTTGTGTCTATTTTGGTTACATTTTTATATGCATAGTCTTTCATTGTGGGTTATCTATGTCTATTTTGGTTTTGTGGTGTGTTTGTACAATATTCAAAGTGGCAATATATCCAAAAAATACCAAGAAAGACACCATAAGTAGTTGAGGTTATCACAATAAATTAAGAGTTAGTGATAGAGGCCTTAGTAGTTGAGGTTATCATAATAAATCAAGAGTTAGTGATAGAGGCCTCACATACCAGTAAGTACTTGAAATTTGATAGTGTTGTTCAATAGTGGTTGACCTGGGAATATTATAATTGATCATGGTTTTGTCATCGACTATGGTGTATTGTAGCAACTAGTAGAAGATACCAGCTATGGAGTTCCATGAATGAGGAAGATAAGGAGGTGACCCATAACATAAATGAATTTGATGGTGAGAATACTCAAAATGAGGTTGATGATGCTTTGGCTAATGAAGAAGGTACGCAGACCACACAAGAAATTTGCTCGTGATGTTGGTTACTCATTGTTGTCATACTATATGGCATAATGATGTTTGGATGGTGCCCAATGTATAGGTGTTGATGCTAGGTCATCACACACTTCAAACACTAAATATCATAGAAAGAGAGGTCCAACAAGATGTGTAACAGAGTCAAGAAACATAGATAAGGTGGAGATCATTTGCAATCTAAATGGACAACCCATAGGAGAAAATTCTACTAAGTTTGCATCTTACTTGGGGGTGATTGTGAGGGAGATTATCCCTATCACCCATACAAACTGGAGAGCAGTCCTAGTGGAAGTTAAAAACTAGTTATGGACACTCATTATGGTAACTTTCTAGCCAATGGAGTTCATAGTATCCATTTTTGAATACTTATATAAATGTTGCATCTAATAAGATATTGGTTTGATGTAGCAAAAATATATCATTTCAAACGCAATGAAGAAATGGGTCTTTGCGACCATGGACAAGCAATGGCATGATCATAAGCATCGACTTGTGAAAAACCACTATGATAAGTATGATAATGATGCAGATAGAATTGCTAATCCCCCACCTCGTGTATCACAAAAATATTGGGAAGCCTTTGTGAATGGTAGGAGTAGCACTGACTTTAAGGCAAGTACCAACCAATCTGCTATGGTAGTTCATATCATTGTTATGTTCATGTGAATTTTGTGGACCTTGCTCTCCCTAATGAATTTATATATTATTTTCTTCATTGTGTTGTAGGTGGTGAGGCAAAGGAATAAACAAAATAGATCTCACCAATCCATCATGCACACTTGTAGTCAAAGAGGATATGCTCAACTGGAGCACAAAATGGTATTCTATCATACTCATCCATTATATGTGACAAACATAGCTATATTGTTTTGTCGTATGACTTATCCCCATGTCTCTCCAACTATATATCCTGTAGAGGAAGAGCCAACCAAATGTAGAAACTCCACTACCAAGGGAAACTATGTGGATGGTAGCTCATAAAAAGAAGGATGGGGCTCCTGTTTCACCAGAAGTTGTAGAGACAATCGTAAGTGACATTCCCTTGGAAATAGCAATACGTTGAACTTCAAACCATTGTTATATCGATTGTTTTTTTAACATATTCCCAGTTAACTATGCATGTGGTGTTGCCAGCAAAAATTGGATGATGCAATATCATCTACAAGCTCCATAAATCAATATATTAAGGATGATGCCCTCACCAAGGTTTTAGGACCTAAAATACCGGGTCGGGTTTGGGGTGTCGGCAAAGGAGTGTTTATCGACTACTCTATTTACTGGTGAGGGTTACATATAGAAGTTGTGCCAGATGCAAGAGCATACGGTAGAGAAAGAGCAAAAGTTGGAAGAGAAGCTTGTAGAGAATGAAAAAAGTTGGAAGAGAAGCTTGCAGAGAAAGATAAAAATATTGAAGAGATTTTGACACGACTTTCACAGATAGAGGTGTGTCAATTTTTTCATGATTTCATATTTGAAATGTTTACATGTTGCACCCCTAAAGTTGTAATGATCCCTTGCATATAATTCCATAGGCAGCATCACTACATGCTACCCCTACAATTGGACACAATATTGGTGGTGGTGATCAAGGCACAAGTAGTTGCTCAATACCTTCTAGGCCAGAGTCATCAATGGTACGACTATTATTTCAAATATAAAATGGTTGACTTAGTTTGTATTGTATGCTATGTAGTGAATTTATCTAGGCTATTAATTTTCCATGTAGGGACTAAAAATGACACTGATCATGCAAACTGAGAGAAGGGAATGCTACTTGACTCAGATCCATAAGGATAACATAGTGGTCGAAGGCACGATGATCAGTATTAACCTTGAAGACCTTGTACATGGTGAACGTTTGGGTGAAGGTTACTAGAAAGTCAATGTGCATGTCACCCATAAAGAGGAAACAATCTTGTTTAGAAGGAATGATGAGATGGCCACAATGAAGGATGTTGTGGGCTCCTTCATTGCCTAGCCTATATCAGACATTGCATTTAAGTAGTTATTTGTCATAACTCTATGGATGCTTAGAGAGCTTTGTCATCACTATTTATTTTCCTTGGATGCTTGGACCAATGTTTGTATGTTTTAGGTTGACATCAAAATTATTAGTAACCCTATCATTTGTTTTGCAGGTTAAAAGTAACCCTCAAGCAATAATAAGAGGGTACTTTTTATATATTTTATAATAAGAGGGCAATAATAAGATGATTTTATCCTCCTTAAACTTCTTGATGAAGGATTATGATTCATGTTGTTGAACCCAGACATCCAGTGCATCTGCATCAATTTTGTATTTAAAAGGAGGAATGTTATGTTAGGATGTGGATATTTCTTACATTTACTATTTATGCATATATAATTATGAGTAAAGGGAAACTTTAGGATATATTGGCCTATTTTATATTCAGGATATGTGAGTAGTTATGTCAATATGTAGACCATGTCACCCCTATAAGATTTGGTGAGGAAATGACAACATAGACTTTAAAGGCCTCAGCCAGTGGACAACATGAATCTCTTCACTGATATTTTCTAGAGTTGGGTGTTAGGAGTGTTGTTGGTTGATGCTATGCAAATCATTGCTACATGTTAACTCTTTTAGAGCTTCTTTGTATGTCCTTTCTTTTTGGCAACTCTTTGTACTAGTTTCACTTTTTATTTTGAATTTTTTGTATTTTTGCTTCTTTATATTTCTTGTATAGCTCACATTTTTGTGTCTATTATTTGCTTGTCCAATATTACTCTTTAGGGGTGCATCAGTTGTTACTATCATACACTCTATTCACTATAATTTTGTAGTCCTATTAGCCATCTTGGCAGCTAATGGACATTAATATTTAAATTAAATTAAATATAAGTGGATAAATAATACACTGCACACTTTTTCTTTTAGCATATGTATGCAATCTATTTGTGTTTCTATATATTGTTGTGATTCATAAGCATACATGTGGTTTCCTCTTGTGTTAAACTGGTACTACTGAGATCTTGTGGCATCTTGCAGGTACAATGGGCAGCCAAGCTAGGAGTGAGGTGAGTAGGTATCTTGAGCATGAGGTTGGCTAGTCAGATATTTATGTATCTGATGAAAGTCTCAAGATACCCTCTCACCTCATCTCTGATGGTTGGGGTGGGTAGGGATGTTTAGACATCTACCCATTATATGGAGGGCTCAGGTTTCCCAAATGAGGATTGAAGCCTTGTGTTGCATTTCAGAATACCCAAAGTGGCAAGACCACCTTGGCACTAGCCCTGTGCAAGGACCCTGTAGTCAAAGGTGAGGATATTTATATCGTATTCATTTTGCATTCTCTTAGTGGTACATGGTATCATGACAATATTTTATATTTGATGGTGTTATATTCAATGTTCAAACCAAGATATATATTCAATACCAGGAGGAGATTTGAGAGGCAACCATGGATATAGACGAGAATCTCTCAAAATCGAGCAGCAATGATGGCCATCAAAACCAAATGCAAACCATTCAATCTCTCATAGCTCTAGCTAGGTAGAATATCAACGAAGGAAACCCATCTCAAGCCTTAAATATTGTAAGTCCCTCTTCGTACCCAATTTTATTTTGGGCTTTCTTGCTTATGGAAAATTCACACCAACTTTGTTTGCATTGAGTTCTTTAGATTTCCCATATTGGGTGCCAATTTTTTAAATGTTGGGTGACTCTTCAATGTTATAATCTAGATATTTTTTGTGCAATTCCTTTCAAATTTGAATAAACAATCAGGTGGGCAATGTTGTCCTCTATGCTTATTCTTGTTGTTGGTCAGCTTTAGAGACAACATAATAAGAGTGGGTCTTTAGTTGGAAGTTTGCTTGCAATGGTGTGCTTATGCATTAGATACAGGTCTAAGAGACATAACCATTGAGATAGACATGAAGTTAGAAATTGGAGACCAACTATATTATGAAATGATAGGTGTACTTTTTTCCTTTGGAGCCAAACTCATGGTAGTGAGACTAGAACCCTTACTTCAAGTAATAGGTAATGAGGTGATTTTTTAGGTCTTACTCTAGCCAGGACATCTACCTAGTGTATGAGACCCCTTGGTTGGAATAAGGGATCTTTCACTTTATGTAATTTTGTGTTCCAAATTGGATGCCTCTATTGGTGACTTTGAAGATCTCAGTCTAGCCAACAAGCCTACTAGGGCTATGAGATTCCTTTGTTGCAATGATGGATATTTCACTTTACCTTTTATATTGTTTCAAGTTATATACTTTCTAAGCTATATTTTTGTATCTCAGTCTAAATCCCTTTACCTCAATATTTTGGATCGTAATTTACCTTACCTCCTTAATATTTTAGGTCTTAATTTAGCAAGCACACCTACTTTTAGGTCTTAATTTACCTTTATGTTTACCTTATAGTGGCTATCCTATAATTAATCTGTTTTAACTCTAATAAGATCATATTTAACAATAGTGATATCATGTTTGTGAGGGCTGACTTTGAGTAAGAAGGGACACCAATTCTAACCACACATATCTTAATTTCTTAACATGATTCAGTGGAAGGAGTGAGCTAATCATTTTCAAAGGAATTTGAGTAATTTAAGTGATACATCGATATGTTCTCATTTCCTCGTATAGTTGTTCATGCTAATAGTTATTAACTAGCTTAATGTGAATGATTTGTCTTAAACAACTTATGGTGCATATTTTTCAAACATCGATTGAATAGGATAGGTTAGGTGCTAATGCACATTATCATTCATCATTCCATATTTGTTGCAGAGGCAAGGCAGTGGTGTGATAAATGATATCTGGCATTCAAAGTATTCAGAGTTTTATTATGGGTGCAGTGAGCCAAGCAGTCATTTTGCATGTAAGTATGTTGTTCAGGGTTTCTTTTTTGGTCTTGGGGGAAATGTTACCCTCATGTAAATGTGTAAATTGTTGTGACTATCTACCATGAAATATCCTTGTCTAGCAAGTTTTGCATTTCCATGGCTCCTAAAATTTTTGAGAACTATAATAGAATTATCGGATTTATTGTGTATAATACATACAAGAATATTTCCTTGTAAGTGTATTAAATGACTTGTGCTACATAATATTTGTTTTCTATGCAGCTGCAACACCTGAGACCAGTGGCAATGGTTATTTGAAGATTGCAGCTAGTGGTGGGTTAAACCAACAAAGAACTAGAGTAAAGATCTTCCCTCATTGTAGTGAAGTTTCTGATTAATAGAGTTCATGCTCAGGTTATAACTTTATGTATTTGTATGCACCCACTTGCATATTCTTAAAATTCATATTATTTTGTACTTGGTCAACATTATCTTCAAGTTTTTATGAATATCATGGAAGGAGTGTACTGTTGTGGTAGGGGTTGAAGCTCAAGAACAAAGATAACTATGTTGTATAGATATTGGAAATGTCATTAAACCATGAGTTTTGGGTGCTGATTGACATGATTGTTATGCTGAAGTTTATATGAAGATATTTGAATTGATCATATGTATGCTTGTGTACCTATTCTCTTGTATTCATCTGATGTTTAGTTTGAAATTGATAATTACCTTGGCCAAAAAGGTATTTAAGTATGATTCATTACGACAGATAAGTTGTCTTCTAAACTTCAGAAAGTAGAAGGAATACTTATGATTTCAAAGTTTCAAATAATATTGAATTCTTGTAACTATTAGGTATTGGTTAATGAGGTAAACCTGAACTATAAGCATTTATGACTGATAAATGCATGGGTGCTTGTTTCCTTACAGCCAAACTTATCTCTGTTAGCATGTAATAAATTTGATATTCCCATGAAACCACCATTGGATATCTTCCTATAAAAAAGAGGGGGTGATTCCCTCTCCAATATCTGTGATTGGGGGTGATTCCCTCTCTCCAATATCTGATGAATCCAATGAATGCATCTTGAATACAATGTTGTATCTTAAGATTTTTATTTATTTTTAAAAGTAATAATATTAGGGTGGTTATAAACCACCCTCTTAGGTTCTAAGAGGGTGGTTTATAACCACCCTAATATACCCTAAGAGGGTGGTTATAAACCACCCTAAAAGACCCTAAGAGGGTGGTTTTTAACCACCCTAATAGACCCTAAGAGGGTGGTTTTTAACCGCCCTAATAGACCCTAAGAGGGTGGTTTTTAACCACCCTCATAGTGATAAACTAAGGTAATTTTTAACCACCCTAATAGACCCTAAGAGGGTGATTTTTAACCATCGTCGTATGACACAAACTTTATATGATGTCCTCATAGATAGTGTCTGAATAACCACCCTTAAAGGTTTCTAAAGGTAATTAAAAACCACCCCTTAAATGTCTTTAAGGGAGGTTAAAAATCACCCTTAAATATCCTTTTGGGATAGTGAGGGTTTAAAAAGGGAAAAAATCCACTCCTAAAGGGAATGATCCCAAACACATATCCAAAAAAGATGGATAAAGTCTTCAAACTGAATATATAAAGGACAAGAAGGGTTCGGGATGCCTATATGTCAAAGAAACTCCCCAACAGGAAGCTCTTGGTGAAGAAGACTCCAAGAAAAATAGGAAATCTTGGGCTCTATGAAAGCATCCCAGGTGGTCTAGAACCTGCACATCCAAACAAATAGAGAGAAAGAGATATTCCATCATTAATTGAGCTTATCAATCATGTGAAGAAAAATAGTGAGCCATTTATACCCCAAACAGATCTTGTAATTTTATAGATAAGTGTCTGGATACCACTTCCAATCCTTCCACCAAGGTCATTGAGAAAACACAAAACTTTGTGAAACATGGAATCAACGAGAGCATCCTTGATGACCTCAAACATGTCCTTTTTGAAGTGCTTGAGCCCAAATTTGAATTTGAAGTCATACCAAGGGATCCAATCCTTGGTAGGATGATAAAAAAAATTAGTGATGCACCATAAAATTTTGCAAAAAAATCTAAGTGCATGAACCCAGGAAACCTACACAAGGGAAGAACAATCATAGGTGATAATAGGTGACCACCAAACATTCATCTCGTTAATGGAGAAGCCATACCAAAAGCTCTAACCATTACATCTTAGCTAAGGCTTAATACTCTCCCAATATTTCTAAATGCTCTTGATGATGAAGGATCATGTCACTTTGATAGACATTGGAACAACAAGGAGGGAATGGAAACCCATGTTCCTTCAACTCTTATAGCCAAAAGGAGAACCTTTGTAAATACAATAACAAATTAGAATATTCCTGGTCTCATTACTTGCAAGGACTTTGATGATCCACTTAAAATAGAGGGCCTAAACTTGATGTTGCATATTTAGAATACCAAGTCCACCATGGCTTCTAGGGAGACAACAACACTCCCAGGCAACATGGTGGAATCTCGAACTATTATTGGAAGAGGACCATAAAAAGTCTTATAGAAACTTTTTTTTATTGAAATTGTTGTCAAATTCATATTTGCCAAAATCTTAAGAGAATAAATATAATATAAATATAGATCATGGTTTGGGTGCCTACATCTAGGCTTGAACACCCAATAACATTAAAACCATGATAGACTTCCCTCTAGTAGGGATAAAGCAAACACAAGTGCATTAATAGGGCCATGTAGGGCACCCAACACCAAAAATAAGCGCATTGAAGACCACACAAAGACCCCCATTATTTTATTACAATATGAGTCCATGAAGGACCAACACAGAGGAGAACTGAGAAATATTATGATAGTCAGGACACCTGACTACAAGCATTAGAAGTGAACAACCATACAAATGATCCCATAGTGACCCATGTTAAAAACTAAGATATCCCCAGTGGTTGTTATAGGGATGAAAAATCATGTCATCACCAAGACTCTAAAAATATGTGCTAACATAAAATTGAATGACTAGAGACTATTAGGTTACTCCCTCTAATGGATAGCCTGTATACTATCTGCTGAGAAGAGACCACTGCACTGCCAAAACAAAAAATTGTAAGGGAGTTGTCATGTTGGGAAACATTTTCTTAAAGATATGAGTCTAAGTGAGCCTACTCCACCTCATGTTGTGATGGAATTCTAATATGAGGACTAGAATAAGTGTTGTTGGCTTCTAATTCCACTTGATTTAATTGCTTCATCAAGTGTGTCTAATAATACATCATCGAGCTATGTTGCTCAATTAATTCACCTACCATATTTTGTAATCTATAAATACCATCTAATATATGATTTGAGGTCTCACAGATACACCTCTTAAGAGGTATAATTTCTTCTTGTAGTGCTTTCTTCTTACGGGTGCAACCTGTTGACTCAACCTGCAATTGGAATTTTACAATAGCAAAGATGTTTTTTACTGAGATATTAGGGATATCTTCTTGATTAGTTTTAAAAATAGATTTGCTTCGATTCTTGCATATATGAAATATGACAGCTACCCTGGTAATGAAGAGAAGAAATTTTTGATTGGGCATCAAAGTTTATACAAGAGGTGGACCAAAGTCCTGTAGAAACTTATCAAGCTTCTAGTAGTAGTTTTTTGGATGGGACCCAATAGGAAGAATAATAAACATAAATGGTTGTAAGAACTTTAGAGAAAATTTGGAATTTACAAGCAAGGGAGAGCTTCTTGGTGGACCAGTAAGTAAGGTTTTATTTCACCTTGTTAATGGCATACTTCCATAACTCTGAAGTTTATTTGTTAAAATAAAAAGGAATACCTAAGAAGTGAAATATTTTATCCTCCAAAATAATCCTCAAATAAAGAGACTAAGCTAGTGGGACATCGGGTTAGGATATTGCCTGTAATATTGTGTCTTTATCCATTGAATGGAGGATCTAAAAGCCATACAAAAAATTTCTAGACATGCAAGCACATGTTAAATAACACCTTCATCCTCAATAAGCATGAGGAAAGAATCATAAACAAGATGACCATTGATCAACTGAGGCTCACCTTAAGGGAGAGAAATTTGCTAAATGTAGGGTTATGCATAAGGGGTCAGCCCCAAAATGTATTTTAAAAAATTTGGCGAATCAATTTCAAAATCGAGGTGAATAGTTTCCAAACACATGTAGAAGATTCACTATTATTATCGGTAATGTTGGAAATTTAAACTTAAAATGGTCAAACTATTATAAAATTGGGGCAAATCGACCCCAAAAAATATTTACATCTAGAATTTTTTGGCTAATGGGCCTTGGTCAAGGGTCCCAAATATTAGCCAATTCCAAAATTTAAAAATCCTAATTTTAGCCAATTTGGCGAATATTATCCGCTATGCATAACCCTACCTGAATGGAACCTAAGTAGCATGGTGAGCTAATAAATAACCAAACATTTCGATTACAAGGACATACAAGGATGACACCAATGGACAACCCTATCAAATGGAATGAAAGAGCCCAATGGCTAAGGACTTTTTCTTGTTAATGGAAAGAATAATCGAAGCCTCAATGAACAACATATCCATAGAGCTAGTGAAGGAGGGTCCAAAACCAAGAGCTTTAAGCATGGACAAAATGAATGACGAATCGATCCTGTCATATGCTTTCTCAAAGTCAATTTTTATGAACAAGGATCGTTGACTAGAATTGAGAGCCCACTCCATGCCTTTCTAGAAAATAATAATGTTATCAATGATGAATCTACCTCAAATTAAAAACCAATTTGCATTGGGTGCATGATGATGGGAATGTGATGGCAAATGCACAAAGCTAGGGCTCTAGCGATGATCTTATAGAAAATATTAAGGAGATTAATAGGCCTCCAATTATTGATGATTTTTGGATCACTAGCCTTGGGGATAAATTTAATAATCCTTTGATTAATAATAGGGTATAGAGAGGTCCGAGGTGTAGACCAATTGGTTCATCCAAACCCCATAAGGGGGGCGAAGGTCCAAGGTTCAAATCTCGGGACTCGCAGGACTGAACGCTTGTCCCTTTCTTGGTGTTTTCAGCAGCGTAAAAGGTTTAAAATGATTGTGGCATGGTGGTTATAAGGGTGGACTGCACAAAGATCTGTGTGGCGGCTTCCGGGGCAGACATTGCAGAATAATATGGCGGCCATAAAAAGCTGGACAGCCTGCTCGAATTCGTGGTGGCTACCGATTCCACCATGTAAATTCAAAAACAAAAAAAAAAATAATAGGGTATAGAGAACCCTTGGAGAAGACCTCCTAATAAACTTTGAGAAGATCATGTCTGACAGTGTCTCAAAGGGACTTGTAAAACTCACAAGAGAAGCCATCGAGACCAGAGGATTTATTGTTGGCCATCTAAGAAAGAGCTTCCTCCAAATCCTTCAAATAGAGGATTGTTTCATAGGAAGCTCTTTGAGAGTCAAAAAGTTGCATCAAAAAACATAGAGGTAGGAGTTAAAAGCTTGGTCATGTTGAGGGGAGTGGGAGTAAGCTGCAAACACAGTCTGATAATGTTCTTCAAAAGCATATAGAATACGAGGAAGCTCAGAAATATGCTCTCCATTAATGTTAAGGGCTTTATTTCTTGAAAGTTGATTGTGAGGACATAAGCACTAGAAGAACTCCTTGGTTACCTTGTCACCATTTTTTAAGCTAGTGCAACCTTACCTTGATTTGTGTCCTTATGGTATCATAGTGCTCTAACATCAAAAGCTAGTGTTTAATAGTCATGATGTGCCTCTAAAGCTCCTTATTGAAATGATTGGATTATAATTAACTTGAAGCCACCTCCAACTCTTGCTTGAGAGCAACATTGGAGCAATAACAAAGCTTGGCAATCTTACACCCTAGCGTGTGAAGGAAGTTGATAGTGCACTGGATAGCATCGTTCCACCAATCAATCCAACTAGAGGTCCCTTGTGGTCTAAAGACTAAGTTTCAATTTTTGATGATATAGGCTCTCAACATGAGGTGGTGCAAAGTAGAAGTGTTAAGGTATATTTGAGACTGAGAAAGAGGAGTGGAAGAAACCAGGATAGAAAAGAAAATGGAAAAATGGTCAAACAAATAGAAAAAAAGGTGGATAAAGACAAATGAGGAAGAGGATGAGGGTTGCTCAAAGGAGAAAATATCAAAATCTAAGAGCATGGCTCTGTCCAATATTTTCAACACATGACTCTCACCTTGCTGGTTTTTAGACCACATGAACTAGGAATTAGTAGGGAATGAAGAGGGTAAGAAGTAGTTGTTGGGGTACGAGATCCCCAGTTGTTTTTCTTTCTTTCTTTGAATGTTCCTTTGTTTTGATAATGTTTCAAAAATAATATTAGTCATACATGGTAAGGATTTGAATCATTGATACACTTTGGATGAACCTGCTGCTCTTTCGCCATATTTGAAGATCTTAAGATTATAAAAGGAATTGAATCCTCCTCCACTCTAAGCAGCACATAATTTTCCCATCGTACTCTGTAGCTCCTAGGGTTTTTTGTTTGTGAATTCTTCTTCACTTTTGGTTCTCTATGTGATAGTTTGGATTTCTAGATAGCCTTTAGATGACCAGTATCTCCAGTTCATGCACCATGGCTTCAACTTCACCTACAATCCTTTAAAAAAAACCACACAACTTTAGCATTCTTCGCATCATCGTAAACACTTATTCCAGTGCCTAGATTTTGTGGCACATAGTGGCAAAGGCTATTTCAAAAATTAAAATGTGGGTTCCTTGTGCTCTACCCTAGACAACTAGGCTACAAATTTACTTGTAGTTCCTCATGCTCTAGTTTCATCTATAGTTCGTACCCCACAGTTCCTCTCGCTCCAACTTCACCTACAATTCTAAATAAATTTTTATTTTCAATTTTTTATTTTATATTTTCAATAAAAATTTATAATTTATTTTTAAAATAATATATTATTATTTTCAATAAAATAAAGTTTTTTTTTTTTTTTTTTTTTTTGCATAAAGAAACCTCTAAAAACCTAATGTTGTTTATAAGATCATGTTTAATTCATCCTTTGCATTTTGATTTTTTTACAAATGATTATATAAACAAATACATTTCAAATATTAAATATATATATATAAAAGAATTACTTTTAAAATGTTTAAATAAATTATATAAATTAAGATTATATACAATTTATATTAATAAAACTTAATTTATTATTAAGTTATGGTACTACTGTCGGAAAAAAAAAAATTACCATTAATATTTTAAAAAGCTTATAACTATTTATCCAATCCTTTAATCTTCTTTAGTTAAATGAAATCTCATAAATACACATTATTTAAAAACACAATTTAAGATGATCAACAATTTTTTTTTAAATAAATAATTTAAAAGATGCTCTACAATTTGTTTTGTTTTTTTTTAAGTAAATTATGATTACGGTCTACATAAACGCATTAGCAGCGGCCTCCGAGCATACAAAAGGTCAGCACAGAATTTTCAAGCTGTTGCCCATTTGGGTGAGGCCTGCACCCAATTCTTCGCGCCCATACAACTTTAAAACCTGTAGATTTGTGAGTTGCACGAAGTTGGAAGGTAATTCCTTCAACTCATCACAATAACTCAAATCCAATTCCTGTAAGGATCTCACCTCTCCTAAACTTAACGGTAATTCTTTGAGGCGTTTGCAATTATACAAGTTCAGGTATTTGAGGGCAGTAAGTTGTCCAAAGTTATCGGGCAGTATTGTTAGTGAAGTACACTGCGACAGATCTAAGTATTCTAAGGCTATGAGTTGGCCGAAGCTGTCAGGCAATTCGGTCAGCATATAACATTGACTTAAACCTAAGCACCTTAGACATGTAAGTTCCCCAAAGCTTGAACACAACCCCTCCAACCGAGGACAAAAATCTAAATCTAGATGTGTTAGACCGGTAAGATTCGAAAAAGATTCTGGCAGCCGCTTTAAGGACTTCCACCCCCACATGATCAGCTTATTCAACGAACGCAGTTGACAGACTTGAGCGGGCAGCTCCCTCATTTCACCCCACCCAATAACCGCCAAAATCTTCAATTCAATGAACTGATGAATCCCCTCTAATAGTAAAGGCAAGTTTTGCAGTTCTGTTAAATTTAATTCTTGCAACGAAGAATTTTGAACGGTTTGGATGGGGTTTGACTCCTCTGAAGTTGCGCATTCATCCCGATTAGATTGTGCTCGGGCGTACAAAAATCTTAAGCTTTTTGGCAACTGCACGTGCATATTTCAATTTCAATTTTCATGTCAGTCATTTTTCCACGTGGCAACCAAACTATTCAAAAATCTTATGAAATGTATGCATGGACTCGCCTTGTTTATACTAAACCCTTCTTTGAAGATGGGCCCCACGTAGAAAGCTAAGCGGGGAAGCGCCTCTAAGTTCACCGGCAAGCAAGGAATGTCTCCGCCTATGTTAAGATATCTCAACTCTTGGAATGTGTTGCTGCTACGACCTCTGACACTCATGCGGGGTCCTAAACAGAAGACTCTTAGTGAATTGCTCATACAACTCAACTGACTTTCTTCAAGCATGTCAGACTCAGACTCATCAGTGGTACTGAACGCAACTCCTTTGATGCTTTGGAGGACCTTCTGCAATAGTGTAGCACGTGTTAAAAGAATGTTAGAGTAGATGGTTTGTGCTTGACAAGCATGTAATCATAAACTAGTGTTATGTGTAAGGAATTAGCTCCAAAATTTTGGTGAATCAATTTCTAAATCCAGGAGAATAGTATCCCATGGGTACATGTAAAAGTTCACTATTATTAAGATAATATTGAAAATTTAAACTTAAATTGATTAAATTATTATAAATTTGAGGTGAATGATTTAAAAAAATTGCACCTAAATTTTTTGGCACCATGATGAAAGATCCAAATATTAACCAATTTCAAATTTTAAAAAAACCTAATTTTAACCAATTTATCAATAAATAACCAAATTTACCTGATCTTCTACAGCTCGAGACAAGGACTCTGCGTCGTTTACTATTCGCGTGCCTTTGGCCATGCTTCGCCCTTTTGCTCGGATGACATCGTGCACAATCAAATGCTCTTCGCCTTCCCAATATACTCCTTCCTTTCTGATATCATCGAAAGAATTGGCGAATGGCAATGGCACTGATGTGATCAGCCCTGCTTCTTCAAGACTTGCAACTTCAGTTACTCCGACTATATACTTTGCATGTCTACAAAGAAAAACTTCTGTAGGCAAGACGGTACAGATATCCAGAAATGCTTCTTGGGCGGAAGTTTCTAGCCTGTTATATACAAAATTAACAAGGCGTTCAATTTCTTGAGGCGGCTTTTGGGACTCAGAAGATGCTGCTACTGCTGTTGATGTCTGAGCCATTGATGTTGAAGCTACGGGCGACTCCATTGGATTCTGCTTAGTCTGTAAATCCGCCTCAACAACTCCAACGGTCAATGGCTCCGTGGGCCTCTCTGGAGCGAGGGAGACGACATTCGTTTCTTCTTCACCGCATCTGCCACACATGGCCTCCTTCATATAACTCCAGCAGTTTCCCATGGCGAATGTAAAGACTAAAATTTAAGAGATAAAACGATATGTGAATGAATAAGATTTTCTCCTCAAATACTCTCAACACAAACTTTCAATCACCTTTCCACTTCACAAATGTAAATTGCACGATGAAAGGCTTTCGTGCAGAAATCGAACACCACAACCGCGTATGTATACATTGTGCTTTACATTGTTCCCCAAATATGAAATTTATTGCGCACTTTCGTTGAAATGTTACTTCAAAATATATTTATTTATTAAACATCTTTATCTTTGCCGGCCAAGATAAGTATTTCTTATTTAGTAACACATTCCCGTCTTTGGCCGGACAAGATAAGTATTTCTTATTTGGTAACACATTCCCGTCTTTGGCCGGACAACAGCATACGTGTTTGTAAGTTTTCGTATTTATAAGATTCCATTGCATCCAAAGGCAAATAAAATGGCATATCGTCCTTTAACCCCATTCTAAAATAAGAGATTTTAAACTGTGGGAATCTTTTGATTTGCAAAGCAAAATAATAAACAAACAATTAAATTATTTGGATGATAATTTTTAAGTGGACTATTGAATGAGTCATAATAAAAATTTAACCCATTGTGCACAAGCAGGAAAAAAATAATAATAATTATGAGTTTTCAAATAGCCGGAATCTTTTTAATTGAACCATATTATGAAGATAAAAACAAAATAATAATAAAAAAAAATGAACAATTTACCTGAATATCAAAAAAGGAATTGGTCCGAGGATCCCAGGAGAGAGGGGGAGGGTCATGTTCCCTCTCTCCTGGTTCTTACCTAGTCCTTGGCTCATTCCAGGTCATCCCATTCTAGGAATGCTTTGTAGCAGATGATCTCCTTGAGGGAAGATCCTTTTCCACTTTTTTTCTCCTTTCCCAGTAGTTTCAGGGTTTCCCTGCTTAAGCCCGTGGTTTGGTGCATCCCAAGGTTCTTCTAGGGTTTCCTGCATGTTTTTGAGATCCCTTCCCCGTTCTCCCTCAAGCTTTCCTCTGGAGTTTTTTGCAGGTTTTTGCTTGGATCTGATTCCCCAGGCCTCCTCAATCGGTGGTGGTGGCAGGTTGGGTTTTCGACTGCTTCCTAGTGCATCCTATGAGGTCCTCACTGCTTCGGGGTTGGTCTGGGGGGGCCAGTTTCCTCTTTTTCCAGTGACTCCTCTTTGGGATATCTTTGGTTGCTGCTGATCTCGTCCCTTTGGGTAGGACCCTTTTCGATTTCCCGTTTGGAGGCTTCTTCTTGTTGGATCTGCGTTTTGGTGGACAACCAGGACATTGGTTGGCCTTGGGGGTGGGCCTCTTCCTCTGCCTGGGTTGTTCCCATTCCTAATCCCAGTTCCCTAAAGTTGTTCATGAGCAAGGATGGGGGGTCTTGGTCCCTTCTTCTGGGGTTCTTAGGGTTTCTATTGCATATCTCGATCTTGGGGAGGGGACCCATGATCAGTGCATGCAGACCCTGGTTCCCCTAGGTTAGGCTTTCGAGGATCCCATCTTTGTGTCTATTGCCGCTTCCCACCTAGGATCCTCAGGTTTTCCATTTTAGTTCCTGTTCGGGGGCTTTTGCCTTCTGGTCTTGCTTCTCGGTGGACTCTCAAAGCATGTTCTTGGCCTTGGGGGTGGGCCTCCTCCTGTTCCTGAGTGGTTCCCAATCCCAGTTCCAATTCCCTAGATCTGTTCGTGAGCGATGATAGTGGTTCCTAGGCTTTTCTGCTTGAGTTGTGGGGACTGTATTTTGTTTTATCTGGTCTAGGGCTGGAGATTAGTATATTTGCAGTTGTGGTCCCTCCTTCCTCCTTTAGTTTTGGCTTTCAAGGATCCTCTCTTTGCACCTGTTGTTGTTGTCCCTGGATCCTTTCGACTTCCTTGTATTTCACCTTATTGTGCATGAGGATATCTTGGCCTGTAGATATCCCCAGTAGTGTTGTTCCACTTTACAGGATCAAGCGGAGGCTTCCCATTGTTTTTCTTTGAGGATCCTGATACCATTTTCTAGGTTGTCTTGTTGTTGCACCCTGAACTATATCTTGGTGTTGCTTGATGCTTTGCTCGTGTGGCTGCTTGCTACTCTGCTACACCCTGGGGTGCATCCTGGGTCATCCCAGGGCGAGGATCCTCTCCAATTTTCCAAAAATTCCTACTTCTAGTTTTCGGGCAGGATATCTGGTTTCAGGCTATTCTTGGCCTTTCCCTACTCAAGTCTGGGCAGGTGTGCTGTATCCACCCCCGGGAGGATCCCAGACTGACTGCATCGAGAGGATGGTGTTTTGGCGAAGTGGGTCTCACTAGTTGGTACTAGAATATGGTCTTTCTACTGGATCAAGGGTTTTTTGGCTCTTTATCTTTCTGTTTATGTTTATTTCCATGTACTACGGCATTGCCTAAATTCTCAATGCTACGATCCTTTTTGTTATAAGGTTTTGGGATCCTCTTAAAAAACTCAATTTGTATATAAAACTCAACTTAGAAAAAAATAATAATAATAAAGAAAATAATTAGACATGTTATTCCATATTATGATGCAATAATAATTGTATGTTAAACATGTTGACATAACCAAACCATCATGAAAAATGATAAACAAATTTAATGAGAATATTTCCTTGGTATATTATTGTTTCAATATAATTATTAAATAATCATTGAATAAGTTTATTTCATAATATTTTTTTTCTAGGTCCCATTCAAGATGAGGGTTCTTGTTGGATGTTCTAATGGAACCTAGTTGTCTATTGATGATATTTTGTAATGGTTGTGGGGATTTTCTTATGACCAAGGTTTTTTT
Source organism: Wollemia nobilis (assembly GCA_028583015.1). NCBI lineage: Eukaryota > Viridiplantae > Streptophyta > Pinopsida > Araucariales > Araucariaceae > Wollemia > Wollemia nobilis. Next base: position 7,893,581 of record JAQPPZ010017086.1, read on the forward strand.
CTTGGTTATATTTTCTTTTGTAAAAACATGTCAAGAAGATTTAGTGGGTGGGCCATGATTATTTAGATATGCAAGTCTTACCCTTCAAACTTGGGTCTCAAGAATTGTTAGAAACTTTTAAAAAAGGAGTTATGGCTATAGTGTGGGTAGGCATCTATGGTTTATCAAGATATTTTTGGTAAGAGGATACTCTTTGTGAGATTATAAATGCCTTGGATGGAACTATTTATTTTGGAAAGGAGACATCCACAATAGTGGGGACTTATACATAGGTACATATGTTGATGAATATAAATAATCCTTAACAAAATTGTCCTATATTGATTTGGTGTAAAATGGTGTCAAATGAAAGATTATGAGGATTTACCATTTCAATGCAAAGGTTATCATAGGGTTGATTAGCTCTCCCAAGGCTATCCTATTTTTAGGCCTTTGTCTCAAAATGAATATATGTAAGGTAGATCAAAGCATAGGCATAAAAATTCAAGGGATTTTTATGCCCTTCAAATCATAATGATGTTTCACATTAAAATATCCCCAAGAAGTAGATGTGGGTCCTCTATCTCTAATGTGGGGAAGTTAATCCTTTTGAAGACATCTCTATATTATCATTAATAATAGTATTTTAACTAATTGATTAAATATTATAGAGAACAAAGGTCTTGTGATGATTCTAAAGAGAAGAAAATTTATGGATTCCTAAAGTCCCCTCATTTTAAATATTGAATAATCTTAAAAGGCAAAGGAGAATGATCTGGTGGTAGAGGAAACTTAAGCAAATATATCTGAATGATCAAATTCATCCTTGGTTCTAGATACCACAAACATAAAAAAAAATTGATGAAGGTAAATATTCTATGTTGAAAAATTCAAGGTAAGATTGAAGAGTGTAACTAATGTAAAATGACTCAATTTTTGGCTCAAGGGAGAAGGTAAAACCCTACTGAGAAGAAATGAGGGCCCTTTCATAGATGTCAAAGGTCTTAGTGCCCTTGAGAAACAACATTAACTAAAAAGGCATCTGTTTATGTTTAAATGAATCAAATATATTTGATGTGTGTAGGGAATATGTGATTCATAGGAGTGACAAAGGTTACTTTTGAGTTGGAGTTACTACTGAATGGGAATTAGTGGGTTCTTTAGTACTTTGGAATAAGGTTCTACTCAATATCCAACACTTTTGTGGGTACATGACTTTGTATGCGATTAAGATTTCAAATAAATATGTTTATATGACATATATTTGCATATATTCATGTTCTATATATATTTTCTATATATTTTAAAATACCATTGTTTAGGATATTTATGCCAATATTAGTGAGCTTTCATATTTTAATATCCTCCTAGGAGAGGACTTTAATTCCATATTACATGATTGTAAGAAGATGGAGATGATCATCGAGATCCTATCTCTAAAAAGCATTTTTTTAATATTTTGTAGATTTAGAAGGTTTATAGGATCTTATACCAATGTTTGATAAATATACTTAGTCTAATCATAGGATACATTTTGGTTTTGTAGTAGAAAGGTTGAGTGATTTTTTATTGAAGGGCCCTTAGTTATTGTAGGAACTTAATTTTTAAATCTAAGATTCTAAAACTACAAGATCCAATAACATGCTGATTAGGTTGACCTCTAAGCTTTCTTACTATCTAGAAAGCTCACCCTTTAAACTAAATAAATTGAATAAAGGATGGGTGACTTTAAACTCTAGTGCAACAATGGTGGATAAAGCTAAGATTTCAAAATGGTTTTCTAATGTACAAATTGTATTGGACTTTACCTAGAGTGAGATTTAAATATGAAGGAATGGAACCATAATTTTTTTAGAAATATCTTTGAATTTGTATATGAGAAAGAGGGAAATGCAAATATTTAGGTTGAAATATAGGTGAATGACTTGGTTGTTAAGAGAAAGCTTTGTTAATGGATATAAATGATTTATAATTTAAGGAGGAAATATTTTGAAGGCAAAAATTCCTATAAATATTGGTTAAAAAAGGGTATAGAAACACTATTTTCCTATAAGATTGGTATGACGAGAGTTTTGGGTTTTATAATAGTTTGTAGAAATGAATGGAATCAACACATTACCTAGAAGTGTTGAAAACTAACTCATTAAAATTAATACACACAATTTAAGAGGGTGCCCATGGACACCAAATTATCTCACTAAAAAAAACAAAAGAATGCACTCCAACCAATATAAGGTGTACAAGGTCCTAAGGGGCTTATACAAACAATACAATTCAAAGTTAGTCATGGCCTAAAGTGAAGCTTAATAACCACATGTTTCAGCATCCTCCCTTAAGCTAAATAGGGGACACAAAATGAGAACCTTATTATTCACGCCCTTAAGGGTCACTCTCCTACACCAAGTAGATCCCGCATGCATACAAAAGGTACCTGAAGCATGACATTGGATACAATATCTATTACATGATAAGGTGATGATACAAAAATTGGATCAAGCATCCCATGAACATAAATCCATTGCACATAGTGCATTGAAATAACAATGTGTAGGAATAAACTTGATCAATGTAGGAATAAATTGCACATAGTGCATTGAAATAAATTGCACATAGTGCATTGAATAAATTGGATCAAGCATCCCATGAGCATAAATCCATTGCACATAGTGCATTGAAATATCAATCTGTAGGAAAAAATTGCACATGAGCATGAAATATTGGATTGTAATAAACTTGATGGTGATGGAGTTGTCATAATGAAGAGTGACTAGGTAGGAATGAGGAATGCTTACTTGATCCAATATCATAAGTATCCCATAAATGTGCTTAGTTTCCTCATTGGTGGCACAATAGTGGATTATTATCTAGAACACTATGAAATGTGTTTAGAACCAAGGTAGAAGACAAAGCCAATAGTGAAGTATTATTGATCTAAATAACTAGTGCAATCTACATCTTAAAAGCCTGTCAAAATTAGAGGTGCATCAATTGAATAATAAATTCCCATCTAATATGTACCTTTGTTATAGTGAAGAATCCTCTTGAAATTAGTTCAAAGTCTCTCCTAAAATGCTTGCATGTACTTGGAATAGTAGTTGATGACAAATGCAATATCAGGTTGCATGTGAGGTAAAATGGACCTCCCACAAGAGACTAATATAGAGTGATATCCACCAAATAATTTGTTGATATCCAATTTTGTACATAGATCTAGTCGTTAATCTTGCCAATCACTTCATCAATTAGTCAAATTGAATCAACCTTCCTTGTTTAACTTTGGATAATTTATTGCTACAAGAGCAAAAGCATGAAAGCATGAGTGATAGCACCATCAATGCTTTTGCAACCCAAGCAATGCTTTTACCAGTTGTTTAACTTTGAACTTTTCTACTAAAATTTGACCTCCAATGGTTATGATGATGAAAGAACCATCATAAACATACCACCAACACTTTTTCCAACTCATATTACCAAATCACATCATGCTTACAATGTTTCTTGGATCTCTCCTATTACTATGGTTATTTTTATGGATGCATATTCTTTATACAGTATTGAGATCCTACCATAAAACTCTTGTGCATGATAAAATATTAGCACATCATAGAAAATAGGAATTTATGGAAGTATAAGATATGACACAATGAAGAAATTATATTATATACACAAATTACAATATTACATGGATGCTCACTATATTTTCTACTAGAAAAACATGGCCCTCTTGTTGAGCCTCCACCTATTGTGAACTTTCCCAACAACCATTTTTCTACACCCTCACCGTCACAATCTTGGATACACCTTGGTTAAAGAGACACTCTTTTCTAGATATCTTGGCTTGCTAGCACTCACTCATACACTAGAATCTTTATTACTTTTGTGAGCTCACACTTGCTCAACTCAACTTAACTTGCCTTCTATGAGGGGTCTCTCCTCTATTTAGAGGCTCATGGAAGCTAGATATTATATGCATAGAGAAATTCAAATGGATACATGGCAACACTTTTTAGAGATTTCCTTTTTGGACTCTTTCTATAATATCAAGATATTTTAGATACCTTTCTTTGGACTCTTCCTATGATAATTTTTAATTATATAAGATAGTCCAAATATTTCATGTTTCTAAACATTTTTCTTTTGGAAATTTCCTATAATTACAAATATACTTTCAAAAGTATTTTTGTCTATCCTGGATTTCTAGATATTTTATTATTTACAACATATCTCCTTATAACAAAGACACTTGACAAAGATAATTTACCATAAAAATGACACTTTTTCTATTCACTATTACATTTTACTATGACTTGCCCTTATCACATTTTTTATACTCCTTACCTACAAACATTATATTATTTGATGGTCTTTGCAACCTTCTTAGTGAATCTACTCTACTACAATATGCTTAAACAAGCTACTATGGGAATGTGTATAAACCTTAGCGGATCTATAAGGTCTAAAATCCTTACGAAGCTTATCATATCAAATGAATATTGGTGGATGTTGTATTGTATGTTGAAGGGTTCACCATGAGTGTTTTATGGATTCACTCCAAATCCTTTGTTTAATGTGTATTTTGGAAAACACCTAAGTTTGTTTTGTTAACTAAGTATTAGAGCTATAGAATAAATCAAGACTTAATAATGCATAAGACAATGATGCAAAATACAAGAGCTAACTTATGTATGATTTTCACTTGAATCTATACTATGTCTAAATTGCCAAAAATATTTTGTTTTCCTTTTGAGCAAGGGTTCAAGAGAACGCAATATACAAAACTAGCCTAATGGAACTATATGTGATTTCAAATATTGAATGCCTAAGCTAATAGAGGAGATAAACAAATCAAAAGACTACGTTATATTCTTTGATTTTTCTCTACTTTGGGTGATCAAAATATAAGGGAAAGAACTAGTACTTAGGTTCCTTTTATCTTTCTTTTGTTTTTTTTTTTTTTGTGAAATTTACAAAAATAGAGAACGCAGTAGTAGATAGTCTTTTAAAAGAAAATGATATTTAAATCTAGAAAGGAATTTTCCTAAACCAGTGTCTAAAACAAAACTAATTAAAACTAAGAAAGCCAATCCAAAAAAAAAATTATTTCCAACTATAATAAGAAAAATGATATTTTCCATCTCTTTGAATTTTTTTTCCAACCTTCTATTGTGTAACAAGAACTTTTAATAAGATTTTTATAAAAATATTATGTTTATAAACTAAAAAAACATATATAATTTTATTATTAACATTATTTAATGTTAAATAATTTTCATCTTCTTCAAATTTTCATTTACAAGAATTTTTAGTAAGAAGCCCTTATCTTCATAATTCTGAAATACATCCATATAAATTCTCTTCCCCATGGAACACATGAATAATCATAGCCTTAATTTTGAGCATGAATGCAAGCTCATCAAAACACCACGATGAGGAATCATAGTTTTGAGATAAAAATGACTATTTGAACTGTAACAATTTAATGGCCTTCTCTCCTTGCAAGGGCAATAAATATCTACATGTTAATTGTATTGCTAATATTGAACTACCATTCATCAACAAATACTCTCAAGCCCCAAATATCAAAGTAACTACTAGTGTAGGAGGCTACCTACTCATTTTTTGACTTTAGCGCTACAAAAGTTGAGAAATACTTGATAGCTTTCAGCCTTTCCATCCTCCATCCTCACCTAAAGGATGATCTAGAAAAATAATGTTCTTAAAGCACATCACTTAGAGATACTCTAGCCATACAAAATAACCTTGCTTATAAAATGCTCCTCTCAGTTGGGGGTATCTAGCTTGCTTCATAATAATCAAATATGGTATCTAAGCAACCACATATAGACAATTATGTACCACTCAAAATTATGTGTATTTAGATAGGTTTATCCAATTATTTATCCTTAAATAGACTAATTTGCATATAAACACATCATAAATAAAATCATAATGTATCCTTAAATGGCTCAATTTGTATATAAGTAAAATCCTAACATATCCTTGAATGGACCGATCTACATATACAATCAATATGTGTCTTTTAATAAACTAGCCAAACAAGTGTCCTTAAATGGACTTAATCCAAATTATCGTCTTTAAATAGATCATTCCAATATATCTTTAAATAAAATCTAGCCTAGTAGAGTTTGGTATCTTTCCCCATTGTGTCTTTCCTCTAATCAGCCATCTCCTCTTACTCTCTCCTTTTTTAATTTATCCTTTCATCTTAAACAACAATTCCTTCTTCTTTACCTATCTAGTCTTTAAATAAATTTACATCCAATCAATCATTGTTCATTCCTAACCCTAATTGACTCATCAACCTTCATCAACCCATTTTAACCAATATCTTTCCATCGTCCCTATGTGAATTGAGTTTTTGTGGTTCAACTTGGTTTACCCCTTTAAAATTTGAAGGGACACAAAAGGTGGCAAGGCAACATTTAATGATTGACCTAGGCACGATCTTTGATAATGCTCTTAAACAAGCAAATTTGTATCTTTTAAGCACCAACCTACAATTAGGGCATCTACATAAATTTTAACGTATTCATCACACAATAAACACATCAAAATAAGACAAATTTAAACATCCTAAATCAACCCACCTTAACCCTTTATAAACCTCATTCACCATGCTTCTAATTAACTAATTAAATTCACCCCCTTTTACCCATATTATAGACTTGATTAATAAAATAAATTAAACATAATAATATATAAAATAAAAACTTGGTTTACCCCCTTGAAACTTGAAGGGGCACACAAGGGAGTAGGGAAATATTTAATGATTTCCCTAGGGACAAACTTTGATAGTGTTTTTAAACAAGCGAATTTGTATACTTTAAGCACCCACCTACAATTAGGACATTTACATAAATTTTGACGAGTTCATTACACAATAAACACATCAAAATAAGATAAATTTATACATACAAAATTGAGTACCTTAACCTTTATAACCCTCATGCACCATACTTCTAATTGACTAATTAAATTCGCCCTTTACACATGTTAGACTTGATTAATAAAATATATATATTTTTTAATTTACATGGTGGAATCGGTACCCTCCATGAGTTTGGATAGGTTGTTCAGCTTTTATGGTCATCACAATATTTTGCATTGATTTCTTTGCCATATAGTCCTTCGTGCAATTCATCCTTATAACTGCCATGTTATAATCATTTTAAACCTTTTACACCACTGAAAGCATTAGGAAAGGGACTAGCGTTTAGTTCGACGACGCTCGAGATTTGAACCTTGAACCTCCACCCCTTACGGGGTTGTGACGAGGAGATCCGAATGATTTGATAATTGAATAATTGCATTAACCATATAGCTATGGAGCTATAGTTTATATAGGTTACAAAATAGCTAATCAAACTGAAAATACTATTGTCACGCCAACAAACGTGCCAAGAGGTAGAGAGTTTGATTTAGAACACTTCACCTAGGATATTTAGGAAATGACCATTAGATATTTAAGACAAGTAAATATCTACATGGTAGAAAGTAGAAAAGTAAATGTAATAATCTACCTATGTAGTATAATGCAATATACTACCTATTTTACCTAGTGGAGTAAAAGGGTAAATATCCCAAAGAATGGAATATTACTCTAACATCCCCCCTTATTACATTATTTGGGTAATGTATATAATTGCCCCAATACAATGAAAAAGATGTTGAATTGTTGGTTCTTGCTCTGTCACAGTGCTCTGGCTGCTCCTAAGCAAAAAGTGGGTCATTCCTCACTTTGTCTTCACATCAACGAATGTCCTTATTGTAATCTTGTCATCCAACCGAATTGCATGGGTAACCAGTCGCTGCAATCGCTAGGTGTAGTAGAGTAGATCACTTCATACGAGGTTCATTCGGTTACAAAATGAGTTTGCAAAATATAAGGTAGCTAAGGTGTCGGTCGCTGCCAAAAATGCACCCTTATAAGTTCCCCCCTTGTTGCAAAACATGTTGTAATTAAATTTCTGAAAGAAGTTTGACTAAGGTGTCGATCGTCGCTCAAAAATGCACCCTTATAAGTCTTCTTCCCTTTTTACAAAAAATTGTGAAGAAAAGAAATGTATATCCCCCCTTAATTGCAAAAATATGTGCAACTCAAGAAGCTTTGTGAAGGATTGTACAAAGATTGCCTCCTAGGCAAATTTTACACCAGAAAATTCCCTCCTTTTGTTACAAGAACTTCAAACAATGAGAGTTTGCTATTTATGAAGCCTAAAAGAGGTACAAACACCCCTTTATTACAAGTACTTCAAACAAAAACTTATGCTATTTATGAAGCCTAAAAAGAGAGAGAGGAAATGGTGCTTGCTTAAGGTGACAAAATGTGTTTTCCCTCTACAATATTGTCTTAGCAAGGAGCACTTTGTGTGCTCTCTCTGAACCAGAATCAGAATCGGAATTAGACACTTCACTAGCAATATTGCCTTTGTTTTGCTTTTGTGTTGTGCCTTTATCTTTCTTGTTTTGCTTGTTTTTGAACCAACACCAATTGGTGTCATGGTTGTCCTTTTTACAATGCAAGCAAAACCTCTTTTGAGATTGCTTTCCCTTACCTTTTGAGGATGATCCTCCCTTTTGAAAGTTTCCTTTCTCCTTATCACCCTGATAGTTTGAATAAAGTGCATTGTTCGACACTTCATCATTTTGGAGTTGATTTGCTTCCTCAGTTTGAAGCAAATTGACTAACTCCACAAAGGTGACAACTCTTTGTGAAACATTAAGGGAGGTAATCAACATTTTGTAGGATTCGGGAAGAGCTCTCAAGATTACTGAAGTCAAAATGGTGTCTTCAACTTTGGCCCCTAAAGCATTAAGCTTAGACTTCAGATCTGCCACTCTATAGAGGAATAGTTCTACTGATTCACCTGACTTCATATGGAGTGTATGAAGTTGTGTTTGAAGGTTTAGAATAGTTGATTGATTCTTGCCTTCAAAAATGGTACTAAGTGCATCCCATGCAACTTTACCAATTTTAGCTTCACTTATGTGAGGTTGGATCTCATCAGTAGTTGCAAGGAGTATCAACATGAGAAGACGATTGTTCTTTTTGTCCCATGCTTTTTGATCTACTCCTGGTGATGCGGGTCTTGATTCAGTGCCATCAACTAAATCCCACATGTCCTCTACAGTCAAGATGGCTTTCATCTTAGTTTTCCATGTTGAATAGTTAGGACCCTTTAGCAATTGTGTATCACTTAAGTATTTATTGATAGTTGCCATGATGAAGGTCCTACAATTTTACTAAGATGATCTTTCTTTCACTCTTAAGTGATATTTAATGGCACCTGCCTGAAAATTCTCTTGAAGAGAGATAATCAATTGGAGGAAATTAAGCCAAACAAATAAGAGATGAAAGATAATTCACTCAAAAAGATATTTAATGGCACCTGCCTAAAAATCCTCTTGAAGAGGAATAATCAGTTTGAGGAAATTAAGCCAAACAAATAAGAGTGAATTAGGGGTTTTGTTGTTTTTAGGAGAGAATATCAAGTGAAATTGGCTTTAAATCTGTGCAATGGTTAACACAATTTTATTAGTGAAATTTTGGGGTATGGAGTGTTCTTGATTCTATGACTTATAATTGCAAAAGAAATAATGCAATAATCAAACAAGAATACCCACAAAATTCTTATCACCTAGGTGTCGGATGCAACCGAAAATGCACCTAATTTGCCAATGAAGGTGTCGAGTAAAATCGAAAATGCACCTTTTAATTTTTGCAACAAAATATGAATGTGTGTTGTGCAAAAAAATTGATATGTTATGTCTCCTCCTTGTCTTACAATTTTGCAAAAGAAGTACAATGTTGTCTTCCCCCATTTATTTTGCAAAATTAACAAATCGAGCACTCCTTCCAAGACAAGTCGACACACGACCCGCGTTTGAAAGGCTTCCAGACCAGTCGACACACGACTTGGTTTTGTCTTCAACACTCAAATATGGGTGGTGCATTAGGATCAAAAGGTTCTCGAATCCACATGGGACCATAGCTTCTATCCAACCCTTCATTTTTGTTCTTTCAAAAAAAATTTGAAGAGTTTTTATGTTTTGCAACAAAATTGTTGGTTTCTTTGTCTCTTTATCCCCAAGTGTGGAGAAAACATAAGAAATGGAATTGTTATAGTTGCAAAAAAAAACTTGGTTTTTAAAAGATTTCCAATTTAAATGCTAAAAAAAATAAGTTTAAAGACTTAATTTTAAATAATAAAACATATTTTGACAAAAATAATCAAGTTAGAATGATAAAAAATGATTATTTTAATCAAAAACTATGTAAAATTATTAAAAATGATCTAAAAAAAATTGATTTAAGCAAGAAAATTTAAAAAAATTGAAACTTTAGCCAAATTTAAGAAAAATGCACCTTTTGTTCATAAAAAGGGAGCGTGCGGGGGTCGATCCCTCGACCTCGCGCATGTCAAGGTCCTCCTTGACCACTGCACTGTTGGGGCGGCTTTGAAAGCTAGCCCCGCGTGCAGCTATATGAAGACTGGCGGGCGCGACTTATCTTTTGTGGGATATTATCCCACATTCATCCCGTAAGGGATGAAATCAGGCTTTAAAAACCTGAACGCGCTACAAAGTGCGTGATTGCCTTCGGGCAATCGACGAGCCTGCCAAGTGTTGTCTCCCTCGCCATGTGTCACCTCCACATGCAACCAGGTGGTGCCACGTGGCAGTACTCTACCCAACCAAATTTTTGCCCTCACATGTGTCACCTTCCACCTTCGCCACGTGTCACCTCCCTGTCCTCGCCACGTGTCCTACTGAGTCAGAGTCTTAGGTGTCTGGTGAGTCAGATCGCACGTGTGTCTAGGTTAGGAGTCTGGTGTGCTTGGTTTCGGCCACATGTCATTAGGTTAGCACCTGATGCACTCTATCGAGAGTGTGAGGGTGCTCTTGCCCTCTAGGCACTCTCGATTGGGTTTGCCATGTGGGAGCGTGAGGGCGCTCCTGCCCTCTATGCGCTCCCATTGGCTTGTCGCGGGTGCGTTGTCCCTGTGGGCGGGAGCCTCAAAAAGGCTCCTCCCATGACCCCTTGGGCACGATCGCGTGATCATCGGCAGGAAGTGTGTTGCCCGATCGATCGACTACGGGTGCTCAAGATCATCGACGTATAGGACCTTGTCGGTCAATCTCCTGGCCCTCTCCTGCAAGCCCCAAAGTCTGTTGAGGTGGGGTCGGGGTGGGCCTAGAAAAAAATCCAGGTTGCTACCTCCTCTGCCTCCGGGCTTAGTGGGTTAAATAAATCATTAATCAAACATTAGGAACTTAGGAACTTTAGGAAGATAGGAAAAATAAATAAATTAAAGTCACCAAATGAAAATGGTGCTTCCTCCTGCGCGAGATCGCCTTCTCCAACGGAATGATTGCGCTTCTTCCCTCCAACTCCCTCCAACTCTGATGCTAATGTGACCAGGAGATCCGAATGATTTGATAATTGAATAATTGCATTAACCATATAGCTATGGAGCTATAGTTTATATAGGTTACAAAATAGCTAATCCAAACTGAATGAACTATTGTCACGCCAAACAATCTGCCAAGAGGAAGAGAGTTTGGTTTAGAACTCTTCACCTAGGATATTTAGGAAATTAACCATTAGATATTTAAGACATTAAATATCTACATGGTAGAAAGTAGAAAAGTAAATGTAATAATCTACCTATGTAGTATAATGCAATATACTACCTATTTTACCTAGTGGAGTAAAAGGGTAAATATCCCAAAGAATGGAATATTACTCTAACAGGGGTTTGGTCAAACCAATTGGTCTACACCTCGAACCTAATTAATAAAATAAATAAACATAATAATATATAATAATTATTATTATTATTAATTAAATAATACTAAAAAACTAACTAAATTAAATTAAAACTAAAGATAAATTTTAAAGTAAAAATTACAAAGCAAGAAAAATCAAACAAACTAAAACTAAATTAATTCTTGAAATTAATTAAATTTCAAATAAAAAATAAATTTGCAAATCTAATTAAACTTGAATCAAAATTAAATTAAAAATAAGAAAAACTAAAAAATTAAAACGAATTTAAAAACAAAATCAACCCTTCGACCTAATCGTTAATTATACCATGTTAATTTTGTGGGATTGATCCCTAGCATGTCTCCAACCGTACATCCCAGGTAATTAATCACCGACTAAGCCCAATCGTTTGGTTGTAACTCATTAGACGCGTCTTCTACTCTTATTCGTGGCTGAGTCAAGTAGTAACTACTTTTGATTGCTTGCAAAGTCAAGTCGACCATGCTTCTCTCCGAAGCGACCTTGCCCAACTGCTAAGTTGATCATCTTTGTACCTGTTATAACCTTATTTATCACCTCGGATAGATGCTTCTAAAAATGCATCTTTGGCCTGCCAATTCCCATGGCAAGTGTCATTTGCTATAGTGGCAATTCAGGAGACCTGCCACCACCCCTGAGAGCACCACAGTCAAAGGATCCACTCAGTAGCGGCTAACCAGGTCATCAACTGCTATGGTGCCCTGTCGCACCTGCTGGGTGAAACCTGTAGAAAACTGTTGTAGAGTGGCGGCCTTCCCTCATGCTCTATAAACCTCTCTCCTCCTTATGGGGATCCTCAGGATTCACCACACGTCCTCCAATGTGACGGTCATCTCCCTTGTTGGTAGTCAAAATGTAGATGTCTTCAGACACCATCACTCTGCCAGGGTTGTCAGCATAGCCCTGTCCGTCTTGATTTGTGGCATCCTCACCACGTAGTCTAGCCCAACCGCCTGTAGTCTAGCCCTCTTCGGCTATCCTAGGGCATCTAGCTCTGCTAGAGCTCCTCCCTACCATTCTCAACTCTCGAGAATACCTAGCTGCAATAAAAAAAATAAAAAAATTTAAGTAGTTCCATCATAAAATAAAATTAATTCATTAATTAAAAATCAAATCAATTAATTTCGCATACAAGAATTTTAGTTAGCAATTTGTATTTCTAGCTTTTTTCTTTCCTTCTTTTCTTCTTTCTTCTTTCTCTCTTTCTTTCTTTCTTTCTTTCTTCTTCTTTTTCATGAAGTCGTACCCCATTTTTAGGGTGCGTGACTTCACTTCCACGAAGTCGCGCCCTCTATTTTTTTGGTGCGACTTCGTGAAATCACACCTGGTTTTATCCAGACATTATTTCGCAGTGATTCGCCTAAAGAAAAATCGTGCCCGAGTTAGTGGCACGAATTTTGTTGTCTTCTACAATGATTTTCTCTAAAAATTCCTCAAAAATCCTAATGAAATTCGTAAAGCGAGAAGAAAATTAAGTAAAAAGAGGAATAAAGACAATTCTTACCCATTCTCGAACCCCGACCTCGCCCCTCGCAGTCGCTGCTCTGTGAACTAGAAGAGCCATTATTTTTTCTCTAGAGCTCTATTTTCCTCGTGGTAAAAATGAATTAGGGTTTTACCCCTATTTTTCTTTTAACCTTGTTTTTTCTTTTTCTCTCTCCTTTTTTCTCTGTTTAGTTGTCGCTTTCTCTCTCTCTCCTTTCTTCTAAGTCAGTCTTTTGAGTTTTTATGAAATTATGATTTTTCATAACTCGAGGGGGCACCCCGGCCTATAGAGGCATTAATGTCCCTAATTCCTCGATTTGCATGCAAAATAAAAAAAGTGTTTGGAATGACACTATTTTTGCGTCATCCCTTTCTCCTAACCCAACCACCCTATTTTTGTTTGCATTTTTTTCCAGCGTGTGCCTACATCCTTTTCTTTGATGCATTTAATAGGCCATAAATGCATCAAAGAGGGGGACAAATGTAGATGCGGAAAATTGACCCATTTTTGATTGGGAAATATTCCTTAGTACCCCTAAGAGGCCCTCAATCCCTGTCAAGTGCAAGGGAAGACCTCTTTCCTTCTTTTTATAATTTTTTTATTTTTTAGCGAAATCACGCCCCATATTTACGAGGCGTAACTTTGCGCCAGCGATATCGCATCCCATCAATACGGGACGCGAATTCTCTATTTAACCTTTTTTTTAATTTTGTTTTATTTTATTATTTTTGAGCCCCCTTAGACCCAGGTTTAAACCCTCCAGCATGTTTTGGCGTCGGTTGTGAGTTTATTTGTGCCTGCCTTCTTCCTCCAATTTTGTCTATAAAAGGAAGGGTATTTTTACCAAATATATATAGATGAAATATGCGATGGTTTTTAGACATATGCGAGTAATGCAAATGTGAACTATTAAATTGATTAAGCTCTAAATTGTTCATTCTTTTCCTTTGTTTTCTCTCTGCTGTAAGCTAACCCCGAAGTGCGAATTTTGAATTGATCTTCTATTGTGTGGATTGGTTTGATTTTTTGTGTGACTTGGTGGATCCGTGGTGTATTTTGGAGAGATAGAGGACCTGATCGAATACTTCAATATTCTCTATTTGCTTTAGCAACATCCATCGAGGGGTTGATCACATTGTTTCGACATTTATTTCGTCTTCTGCATTCATTTTAATTTTTCTTTAGTCTACAGCAATATTGTGTCTGGCATTAGCAAGGCGCGACTTCCCTTACCCTAATTAGGACAAAGTTATTCTCAGAAGAGAAATCGTGCCCTATCTAGATAGGGCATGACTTTGCTGCTGCGATATCGTGCTCGCTCCAAACAAGGCATAATTTTGCCCAAGGCCACATCGAGGGCAATTTTTAGATTTTGCTTTTACTGTTCCATTCCATTTTACTTCTATATCATACTGTTGCACTCTATTCTCTATTCTATGTTACTATATTTATGATTTATGAATAATTCTCTAAAGGTTAAAAACTACTTTTGTATTAAAAGGTCATCTAAAAGGACCTAAGGGGCTTGACTGTTGTGCCTCCAAGATCTGTTATACAATGGCCAAAGTAGGCCCCCTAATACTAATCATATTTTTTAGTGTTTCATGAGTGATCTTGCAAAAACAGGTATTCTTGATATCATTGGACAAGAGGCAGAAAAGGCTAAGTCAACCATCGGTCCAGATAAGTGCTCTATCAATCCTATTGGTTGAGAATCTGATTTCATTATTGGTCCTTAGGCATTTGAAAACAAAAGATATTTAGTTGGCATCTAGGGATAATTTTTGTGTATTTGTTTTGTATATCTCTGCTTTAAAGGTTTTCTAAAATAAATCCTAGGTTAGCAAGCATTCAAAATAAAGAATCATTCTAGGCTAGCTCTTGTATTCCTGCATTCTATTTTCAATTGCATTATTTTGTTTCTGCATTGTCCTTTATCTTTTCTACCTTAGATCTAGAAAGGTCAAAATTAGGTGTTTGTCTCAAACTTGAATACATTAAACCATCCTAAATATCCTGAGGACTTGGAGCGAGTCCTTAAATCGTTCTTGGTGAACCCTTCCCCCTAGAACTGAGTGTAGAGTACAACACACCCCCGTGGTTCACCCCACCAAAGGGTTCCCTCCTTGCGGATTCGTCCCTTTGTTTGGGAATTGTACACATTAGGGCAATTTTTTCCCTTTAGACTTCAATCCAAACCCCTTCTATTGATTTAATTCTACTAATTCTGGAAGTTGATCTTTGTACTATAGCCATCCTATGAAAAAACTTTGTATTTTTATCACCTTCTTTTAACAAAGTCTATCTTTATTTTAATCTCCAGGATTTCTCTTCCTTACTCAAAATACCATGATATTCACTAAGCAACTCCCTTTCCTCTGAGCTTGGATTATTATCATCACCTTTTTAGAATTTTGAAAGTTTATCTTTTAGTTCTTTCTTCTCAAAAATATTTCCAAAGGTGTTCTTGTTCCATTCTTTTAATCTAGATGTCATAGCTTTAATTTGGTTTGGAAGAGCATACAACCCACCATTACCTAAAGAATTCCATGTTTGAGCTATCATATCAACAAATTGAGGATGGTCTTCCCACATCTGCTCGTATTTAAAATATGATCTTTTTTAATTCACTTACCATCATTTTAACTCTTATTGGCCAGTGATCTGAACCAATCCTTGTTAAGGTATTAATTTTAGCACAAGTTCCTTCATCTAGCCAATGATCTGAGAGAATGCATCTATCTATTTTTTTGCTATTAGGTTCTGGACTCTCCTATTGTTGGTCCAAGTATAGTTGTCTTCTTCAAACTCAACTTCCCATAGATTATTTTTTTGAATAAAAGTTGAGAAATATTTCATACTTTGGGTCAATTTCCTAATTCCCCCAAATTTTTCATCCAACTTGGTTATGGCATTAAAATCTCCAATGATCATGAATCAGATTTCTTGGTCTTTACTTCTCATAAAGGCTTCAATCCCACTCCAAACTTCTAATCTACCTGATTGAGTTGTAGGTCCATAGATATTGATAAGGATGAAACGAATATCTACAAAGTAGCAAGTGACTAAAGAGGCTATCCAATGCCTAGTTTTATGAATGGTTACACAAGAGGTTCTAGAAGGATTCCAACAAGTTAGAATTCCCCCTACTGCTCCTTCAGAATCCATAGCATCCCATTCACATCTTGCCCATACTGCTTTCATAGTTTTTGAAACTTCTTCTTTTGTCATTTTAGTTTCCTGGATACAGAGAATATCAGGTTTATTACTTAAACATAGGTCCCTAATACACCTCTACTTTGAGAGGGTATTAGCACCCCTTATATTCCATGAGATGATAATCATGTCTCATTAGGGGCTTTTGACCCCTCCTATGTATTACCAATATCATTTTGTTGTTTGGTAAAGAGAAGTTCAACCAACTTAGTTTGTGTTCCTTTCTCTATGTTTGCTCTTGCTTCCTTGGATCTTGCTTGATAATTTGAGGGTTTTCCTCTTTTTGCCTTGCCTATATTAGGAGTAGGTCTTATTATTCTATTCCTCAATATTCTTTCACAATTTTTTTTTCATCATATTTATCCTCTCTTGGCTCTATTATAGAAGCTTTTGACTTATCCTACTCATTTTCTGGTATTTCCTTATTAATGGCAGAGGTATTAACTTCTAAAACTGCATTTTATTTACCAATTATTTTCTCTTGAATGGTGCATGGTACTTCAAGAGAGTCTTCAAAATCTAATGAGACACATTCCTTAGGTTCATCGAGAATTTTCTTCCTTAAATTAGGATCATTTTGAATAGATGATTCCTTGTTAATATGTTGAAATTGTTGTATTGTGTCCTCTAAGTTTTGATCTACTTTTTCTTCATAGGCTAAAGCCTCAAAAGAGTTGGTATTTCTTCCAATATCCTTCCTTATTGGTCTCCACTATTTATTTTCTTTTATTTTCTAGATCTATTTTTTGGAAGTTGAAAACCATCTTCATCCATAACCATTTGTAAGTTTCTCTTGCGATTTTCTACAAATGATTCTGTTGGGCTCTTCTTAGGGCATGATCTCTCAATATGCCCCACCTCATGACATCTTCTACATCTAAAATATATGTTTTCATAATCTATAGTTTGGGTCCACATATTATCCCCATACTTAAGAATGATTGATTCTAGTAAAGCTTTACTTATATCAATCATGACCAATATTCGAGCATAAATAGCCAAGAATCCATCTTTTGTTGTATCTGAAATCTCAAGGAATTCTCCTAGAGTGTTGCCTATTGCCTTGAAGGTATCTATTTCCCAAAATTCAATGGGTAACCCAAACATCCTAACCCATACTAGTACTAGGGATAGATTTACATTTTTAGGTGAAAAGCCTTCATACCAGTGGGTAAGGAAGAGTCGTGCTCTTCCCATAAACCAAGGACCCCCTTTTAGGATTCTTTCTCTTTCTTCCTTAGAACAAAAAATGGCTAGGAAGAAACCTTTGGGAAGAAATGATAGAATCACTCTTGGAGACTTCCAACTCCTATCAATCCATTTTCTCAAGGCTGAAGCCCCTGGCCAATACCCATTAAATTTACCAAAAACTGCCCTATCTTGGAGCAATAAGGATCTCTCTGAGGTGCGCTCACTAACCTCTACCACTAGAGATGATTCTAAGGATTTAACTATAAATCGATCCATGGAAAGGAAACTAAAACTCAAAATCTATTGAAATTTATCTGAATGTCCTATAGCAAATATAATATTTGATAAAAACTTTATAAATTTTTCATGCACAATTTCTAAGATAAAGAAAGGAAAAAAAACTTAGCTGAAAATTTCTTTGTCCAGATAGAATGTCTTGCCTTGTTGAAGTCCTAGCCCTTCATTGCTCTTCCCATCGTTCGAACCCTAGTTGGCAAATATTTGCAATTTCATTTTTCGTGACTTGAAAAATCATCACTGCCCTTGTTCCGAATGGTTGACTTCACAAGGTCGTATCTCCCTCAATATTGCTCAGATTTTTGCATATGACCACTCATTTTAAAGCTATTCAAATTTTGCACAAGTTGGTCCAAGAATCAGCTGAATCGGATAACTCTTCGTAAAGATATGGCTCCTAAAAGATGAGATATTTTTCAAGAAAAACCCTAATCCTTTGCACTTTATGACCTTGTTGAAGTCCTAGCCCTTCTTGCTCTTCCCATTGTTCGAACCCTAGCTAGCAAATATTTGCAATTTCATTTTTTTGCAACTTAAGAAATCATCACTGCCCTTGTTCCGAATGGTTGACTTTCAAAAGTTATTTGTTTTAATTGATAATAAATAATATATAAATATAAAAGGTTAGTTAAAAATTACATGATTTTCAAAGTATTAAATTTTAAAATTAAATTAAATAATAAAAATATATGATGAAATATAGAAAATAATTATGAAAATTAAATAGTAACATGTTTATTTTGAAAATTAGTTTTTTACTTTTTATTTTAATTGATGATAAATAATATAAAATACAAAAGGTTAATTAATAGTTATATGTTTTCCCAAAGTATTAAATTTAAAAACAAAGTTAAGTATGAAAATATATACAAATTCATTTTTTATGGTCAGAATTACATGATAAAGGAAAATTTCTTTGGTGAAATGGAGAAAGGTATGTGATGATAAAACTAAGGGAGGCCTGAAAAAGGCCACAGAAGTTGAAAAATACTTTTTATGAAAGACCTGAGCACTAGCTCGACCGATCAAGGGAGACGTTTTTCGTAGGACTGCCCAAACTTCCGAACTCGTTTCGGTCATATCTCACTCATCCGGACTCGGATTGAGCTAAAATTTTGAGGGTAGATGCCTGAAAAACCCTAGAACGTCTCCACCAATTTTCATATCATTTGGAGCAACACAGATCCTAGCGCATCCCTATGTGTGAACGACATATTTGGCAAGCGGCTATGCGAGGGTTTCATCTGGGTTGAGTGCAAGCGGCTCCGGAGGTTGGTTTTTAGGGCCTTCGGGCCCTAGCGGCCAATATTTTTGTGGTTTATGCTCAATATTTTAGCAGGAAATGTTGCGGGGGATACAAGATGGGTTAGAAATTTGTCTTTCAACAAGATCATACTGTGAACTTGAGTGACAACGGCTTCCAATTTGCTGCACAAAAGAAAAGTGAAAACCATACCTTTCCACGGCGTCTAGGGCAAGGATTAAAGAGATCACGAAACAAGTTTCAAGCAGTTGATCAAAAAATGGCTCATATCTCAAGTGAATCTGGTGCTAAGGTGCACCCACAAAATAATTCTACTGTGAAAACCCCTATCAAGGGTAAGAATTTTGAAGACTCGGTCCCAAAAATGAATTTTAGGGATGCCCTTCATGGTGGACAGCCTCGGCCCAATGCTAATATCAATATTAGGGCTTCCCATAAACCTCTAAGAATGCCTAAGATTGATCCCGGGAAAATGGAGTCGGGATGTCTTAAAGCGGTGATGGAACTCCTATTGTTAAGCTTGATATGGGTAACATTGGACTGGCATTGAAGATTTGGAAAAAAGAGGACTAATTTGTCGGTTCGTGGGTTTTCGTCCGAGTCTATCTGCTTTCAAAGTCTGAGCTGCAAAAAGCTGGAAAACTAAAGGTGAGTTACAAATCTCTATTTATCCAAATGGTTATTTTCTTGTTTTATTTGCTAATAATGAAGATAGAGAGAAAACTTTTCAAGGGGGTCCTTGGTTTTTGGAAGGGCGGGGCTTTTCATGAAGCCCTGGCATACTAAATTTAAAGCCGAAGAAGAGATGCCTTCTATTGCTCCCGTGTGGGTTAGACTCTTTGGCCTCCCTATTGAATTTTGGAATCCTACTATTTTTTCTTCAATTGGAAACTCTTTAGGAACTTTTATGATGATTGTTGATTGTACTCAAAATTTTGAACATATTATTTATGCTCGGATTTGTGTTTTAATGGATTTTGACAAACCCCTACCTAAAAAGATCACATTACAATTTGGGGAAGACACTTGGGAGCAAGTAGTGGACTATGAGAACATTCCTTTTCGTTGTAGAATTTGCCATGAATATGGTCATTTGGCCGGTGCTTGCCCAAATAAAATTCCTAATCAAAATAAAGAAGATATAAACTTAGCAGGTTTCCAAATACCTAAGAAGAAGAACACTAAAAAAAACCGAGTTATGAAGGATCAATCAAAGTCATCTGCTAATATGTTTGAAATCCTTTCCACAAATGATGTCCCAAGTGAGGAAGAGGAAATAATGGAAACTGAAATCTTAGAAACATAATTTAAATATGAAGGGAAGAACTCGAGAGACAAACCAACAAATCAAAGGTTTTCAACGAGAAAAAAAAAGGAGAAAATTTACACAAGAAAAACAATATTTCAAATGTCAAAACTTCAAATAATGCGAGGTCCCAATATAGACTCTATTGAACCATCTAGTAAAATTTTGGCTGTGTACGAGCATTCTTCAAGGTTAGAAGCCATCTCAGATTCAATTGGAATAAGTCAAGAAACAGGGAAAAAAAATTGAAGATGGATTCTAATCAAAAAGTAGGTCGCAAGACCAATCAATATCATATGGTAAAAGAAGGTGAAAAGCTTGTAGAGGAAGGTAAGATTAATGCCCTTCCCAACTTTTTTAGCCCTGGTATTAATGAAGATCATCACTTGGAATATTAGAGGACTCAAAGGGAGTCTTTCAAAACAAAATGAAATTAGAAGAATGATTCGGGTAAATCATCCACATCTTGTTTTCCTTCAAGAAACAAAGATGTCAATGGAGGATATGGACTTAATTGCCGGTAAAATTTGGCCGGTTGGAAAAGTGGTTTCCCTCGGTTCCCAAGGGACTTCGGGTGGCATTGCTTGTCTTTGGGATCCAAAAGAGGCAGTTATTCACCATATGGTTGGCAGTTGGGGTTTGTTGGCTATAGCTATTCAAAGTAGACATTCCAACCAGATTATGCTCTGCATTATTGTTTATGCTTCGACTTCTTTGGAGGAAAAAAGAAGGCAGTGGAAGGATATTACTCATATTATCTCTCATTTTCCTAAAGCTTGGATCTTGATCGGAGGAGATTTCAATACCATCCTCTCTCTGGATGAGAAAAGGGGGGAAATAGAAATTTGGACAAAAGCACCGACCTCATGAGCGAATATATTGCAAACCTCCATCTTGTGGATATCCAACCGAGATAATGGCCTTATGACTTGGTCTAACGAGAAGGCAAGGCTTAGCTTGTATAATGGAGAGATTGGATAGGTTTTTGCTCTCTAAAAATTTCTTAATCCATGGTCACATTCCTAAAGTGAAGACTCTTAATAATGTTGGTTCGGATCATTGGCCGATCATGGTGGAAATGTGGAAAACCAATGTGAGTTTCTCTCCTTTTCGTTTTCAATTAATGTGGCTTAGAGACATTTCCTTCGAGACCTCATGTGCAACAATGGTGGAAGGAAGGTAAACCTAGGCATGGGACTAAGATGTTCTGTTTTGCCAAAATATCGCAATACATTAAATCCAAAATCAAGACTTGGAGCTGGAAAGAGTTTGGGGATGTTCATAAAAAAAAACATGAAGTTATTGCTCATCTTGAAAATTTGAATAAGAAAATCCGTTTAGATGGCCTCACGAGAGAAGAGAAGTGCGAGATGAAATTAAACTCACAACTCGGTTAGAGGAATGGGAAAAAAGAGAAGAAATCTTATGGAAGCAAAAATCTAGAATTCAATGGCTCAAAGAAGGAGATCGAAACACAAATTTCTTCCACAAATCTCTTCTAGCTCGAAGATCTCACAACTTTATTTCTTCCTTAAAATCAGATTACGGAGATGTTGTTTATACTTGGGATGGCATGAACTCTATTGTTGTTGATTACTTTTCCAATATTTTTTTTGCTAGTCCCCTTGACTCATCTTCACAATATAATTTCCTTCAAGCAATCCTTTCTCTTATCACTTCGAGGAGAACTCTATTTTGATTGCTCCTGTTACTATCAATGAGCTTCAACAAGTAGTTTTTAAAATGCAAAAAGGGAAAACCCCAGGTCTGGATGGTTTTCCTATTGAGTTCTACCAAGAGTTCTGGGATATCCTTCATGTTGATTTATTAGAGGTGGTGGAAGAAGCCAGGAAAGCCAAAGAAATTTTGAAGGTTATCAATAAAACTTATATTACTCTTGTTCCAAAAGCTCAAGAGGTTGATCATATCTCAGATTTTTAGACCTATTGCTTTATGTAATGTTCTTATCAAAATCATTACTAAAATCATGGCGAGAAAGGTTGAAGCCTCTTTTGCATAAGATTATTTCCCCAGAGCAAGGGGGTTATGTGGAAGGACGTCAAATAGTAGATGAGATAGTTCTTGCTCGGGAAGCCATCCATTCCATGGATATGCAAAATTCTCCTTCCATGTTCATTCGGTTAGACTTATCCAAAGCTTATGACAGAGTGGATTGGCACTTCCTTATCAAAGTTTTGAGGCAATTTGGTTTCTCTAAGGATTGGATGGATTGGATTATGGGATGTATCTCTTCGAGTTTCCTACTTAGTTCTTATCAATGGCGAGGCCTTCTCGGTCTTTCCCAGCTTCTAGAGGTATTAGGCAAGGTGACCCGCTATCCCCTTATTTATTCATCATTCTTGTTGAATGCTTGGGTAGGACTATAACCAAAAAGAGGGAAAACAAAACCCTTGAGGGAGTTACCATTGCTCATGGAGCTAGACCTATCTCTCATCTTCAATTTGTGGATGACTCTACTATTTTAGGTAAAGCTACGAGTTAAGGAAGCTTCTAATATTAAGCAAATCATTAGCTGTTTTTCTAAGGCTCTTGGGCGGTTGATCAATGAAGACAAATCTAAAGTTATTTTCTTTCATTGCTCTGCTAGACAGGAATCCATGGTCTTGGATAAGCTAAGATATAAGAAGACCTCTCTTCCAATCACTTATTTAGGTATTCCCATAAATATTCAAAGGCAGAAAAATAAAGATTGGAATTGGTTGTTGGACAAAGTCAAGAAGAAAATTGGAAAGTGGACCAACAAGTGGCTTTCTTATGGGGGTAGAATCACCTTGGTAAAATCAGTCCTTCAAGCTATTCCTATTTATGTTTCTTCCGTTTTGAATATCCCAAAGGTTGTTCTTCGAGAATTGGATCAAATCGGTCATCGTTTCCTTTGGAGTGGTACTAAGGAGAAAAGAAAATGGGCCTTGGTGAAATGGGATACTTTATGTCTTCCTAAGAGTGAAGGGGGGTTAGGTTTACGGTCTTCAATTAATAACAACAAAGCTTTAGCTGCTAAATTATATTGGAGGATGTTGCATAACCCCAATGCTCTTTGGGCCAATAATCTCCGTGCTAAATATGCTGAGAACAAAAGTCCTGAAGACCTTGTTCGCTATCAACTTCCTACCAAAGGTTCTCCCATTTTAGCAGTTCTTAAGACTTGGTGAGGATTTGATAAAGAAAAAATTATTTTGGATCATTCATAATGGTCAACATGCAAATTTTTGGATAGATTCTTGGGATGGTCACAAGCCTTTGATAACTCAGTTTCTCGATTGGAGGCCTTGGATGGAGGAGCTTCACCGAGCTAATTGGATAAAGGTGGCTAATTATTGTCGGTACCATACTGGTAATTCAAAGGTTGGTAGATATTGGATCCCTATTGAGGACTGGCCTATTCAAATCCCAGAAAGGCAAAGACAAGATATCCAAGGCATCCTTCATATGAGATCCCTCTCTTGGTCCCATGAAAAAGATTGTTTTGGATGGAACAACACTACTAAGGGTGAGTATTCGGTTGCTCAAGGTTATTTGACCTTATGCCATAATAATCCCAACCATTCTTCTGACATATTTTCTCAATTGTGGGCTCAAAAGCTATGGCCTAAGGTGAGGTTCTTTAATTGGCTTTTATTGCATCGTAGGGTGCTTATTGGTGAGCAACTTATGAAGCGTGGTTTTCATGGCCCTTTTAGATGTGAAATGTGTGAAGAGAATGTAGAAAATATCAACCATATTTTTATTGAGTGTACTTTAGCCTCTGAGCTATGGAGGAGAATGGCCACTTTACTTGGCTTACAGTGGTCCAATTTTTTTACTTTTGAACGACTTTGGAGGGATTGGCCTAATCAAGAGGGTGTTGATCATTTTATTAGGCAGTTAGTTTGGATGGGTTCTACCATTCTTCTTTGGAATATTTGGAATGAAAGGAACAACCAAATTTTTAATCAAGATAGGAAGGATATTCACTATATTTGGCAAAAGACCATAGCCAACTTAGTTGAATCAGTCCATCATCTCCTTAATCACCCCCAAAACTCCCACCAAATATGGGATCAAGTGATGCAAAGATTGAATATTAAACCTTCTAAGGGCAACCAACTTAAAGGGAATGTGAGTATTAGTAAGATGGATAGGAATAGAAATTGGCAACCTCCTCCTAAGGATTTTGGAAAAGTCAATACTGATGGAGCCTCTAGAGGGAACCCTGGAAAAGCCAGTGTGGGAGGAATTGGTAGACTTTCGAGATGGCTCCCTGGTTTTTACTTTTGCTTGAGAATTTGGGTATTCTTTCCAATAACCTTGTTGAGGGGTATGGTATCCTCGAGAGGTCTTCGAGGAGGCTACTAAGGTTGGATGGGAAAAGGTGTTAGTTGAGTCGACTCTCAACTTATGATTAATCTCTTGAAGAATCCTTCTAAGAATCATAAGGTGGATTGGAGAATAAAAAGAATTATTGAGAAGATTCGGTTAATCCGGATGGGATTTTTGAAAGTTGATTACAATCATGTGGTCGAGAGATCAAAACAAGAGTGTTGATGCTTTAGCTAATTGGGCTTTGGACAAAGGTGATCTTACTTGTTATGGCCACCCTCCTATATGGTGGGCTTCTCAAATTAGGGAAGCTCTTCTTTCTATCATTTCTTTGGATGGCTCCGGTTACGAAGGTACCTAGTTTCTTCTTGTTTTTTTTTTTGCTTCTCTTTGGTTCATTCAGTTTTTTTAGTTCCCTAGCTCATTCTATTCTTTATTTTGTTTCCTCTGTTGATTCTTGCCTTAATAGTCTTCTGGTCTAGATAGGTCATTGTTTTGTTCATTTTTTATTTCTTTTTTCCTTTTTGTTTTTTTGTTTAGTTTTTTAAGGTGGGTGGGTTTTTTTATTTTGTTTTGTTTTTGTGTTCTTTGTGTTGTTTTTTGTTGTTCTTGTGTTTTTGTTGTTTTGTTTTTTTTTTATGTTTTTTGTTATTGTTCTTGTGTTTTTTTCGTTCTTGTTCTTGGGTTTCTCTTTGTTTGTGTTATTTCATGTTTTTATGGGTGAGTGTTTTCTATATTTTTTGTTTTTTTTTTATTGTCTGTTGTTGGTTGTTTTTTATTTTTATTTTTATTTTATTTTTTAATTTTTTAGGTTTTGGTTGTGTTTATTTTTCATGTTTTTTTTTGGGTTATGTCTTTGTAGTGTTCTGTTGTTTTTGTCTTGTTTGTGTTTTGTTATGTGGTTCTTGTGTTTTTCTATGTGGTTTGTGTTGTGGTTTCTTTTATCTTATTGTGCGTGTTTGGTTGTGCTTTTGTTTTTGACACACTCAAGGAGCATGTTTTTTATTTTATTTTATAATCCTCTCTGATGGTATTTGAGACCTGGAGAACATTTTCATGCAAAAAACACCATCAGAGAGGATCAATCTTGTTGGAGGGTCTTTCAATAGTACGGATCATGACCAAGAATGGGGGACATAGGTACTTTGGTACCAAATCCTCCAAAACAAGGAATCTCATACCGGGAGAAGCTATGTGGTACCCAAGATAGCTTCAATGATTATCAAACATAGGCAAGGACAATCATAAACACCATGGGGAAGCGACAAAAGGAGGATTCTCTATCGGGAAGGGTGAATGGATGTTTACCACAAGCAAAGGAAATACCAGTATTGGAAATAGTTGAGGACTGGATAGCTGAGGATATAGTTTATAAGATAAAACACAACCTGATAGGCAAATTCATGGGTTTCAGACCATCTATGCACTTCCTTCACACGTGGATAAGGAAACAATGGCATCTAGAAGGAGAATACAAAATTCTAACTCTCCCAAATGGGTATTTTTCTGTAGAGTTCACATCAGTGGCAGACCAACAAAAAGTATTTGAGGGAGGGTCGTATCATCACGGGCCAGCGGGACTATTCCTACAACCATGGAAGATGGGATTCGACCCGAGGGTGGAACCGACTACAGTACCAATATGGGTAAGATTATTTGCCCCCCCTTCCCAATAAAAATTTAAAAATGATAAAAAAAATTCCAGGAGATAGACCTAAAAATAGGAGATTTTTGTCACCAACAACTAGATTATGAGGCTATTCCATTCAGATGTCGGGTGTGCCATGCTCATGGACATCTGGCTAGAATGTGCCCAACAATTAAGGATCATCAATTTGAACAAGAGGGGACAAGAGCAAATATTAACATGGTGGGCCAATATCCTCAATAGAAGGTAAATCAGAAGGAAGGGAAAGGCCCAACAGACTCTAAGGGCTTCCAAAAAGTAATCAGAAGGTCAAACAAAAGAAATCAGCATAGTAACCAGAGACAAGGAGAAAAAGTGGGAAGAACAAACAATAGATATGAGATATTCAAACAACTGGGAAGCTTGGAAACAGAAGGGGATTTTCAAATGGAAGGATTAGAGGAGGATACCCAGCAAGTCACACTGGTAGATCAGGAACAATACTCTAGTCTAGTGTCATGGAACAAGCAAGGAGCAGAACCAGACACAACCTCTCTCATGGAAGAGGAGATTCAGCCCATGAGGGAGACCAGAGGAGGGGAAATAGAGTAGGGGATAGTTTTAACTCAGGAAATAGAGATGAAAGAAGGAAATAAGAACAAAGACAGCCCTACTTTAGGGATTCATCAAGTGGAGAAGAAACAAAAACCGAACCAATATACAGGGAGGAAGTCAAACAAGGAAAATATGGAGGAACAGGGAAGAGATTTGAGCTAGAATGGAAAGGTAAAATCGATGGCTGATTTTTTCTCTCCTAATTCTCAATGATATTAATTACTTGGAATGTGAGGGGTTTAGGCAGTCACCCCAGACAAAAGGTAGTCAAAAACATTATCATAGATATGAGTCCAGATATAGTTTTGTTACAGGAAACCAAAATGCAAGGAGAAGACTTACAAAAAATAAATAGGAGGATATGGCAAAAAGGAGAGATCCTTACTCAATCTGCATAGGGGAAATCAGGTGGATTGGCCACTATGTGGAATCACCAACTATTCCTAGTGATAGGGGGCCTCTACGAGAGGGGTGTTGATGGTCCAATTACAAAATAGGGAAAGTGGGAAAAATTGGACTATAGTTAATTTTTATGGAGCACAGATAGTCAGAGCACAGAGGGATCAATGGGCAGCCATCCAGAATTTTAGAGACAACTACCTGGAGGACCAATGGATTGTGGGAGGAGACTTCAATGCAAATCTTAGAATAGAGGAACAACAAGGAGGTAGATCCATGTTGGAGGAAAAGGATAGATTTTTTTCATCAATAACATGTCAAATGAATCTAATAGATATCCCAACTATGGATAGCTCCATGACCTGGAAAAATAGAAGAAAGGAAGGGGAGACAGTCAAATCTTGCTTGGATCATTTCTTCATGGGAGAGGAACTATACCTGCATACCAAGCATCAATCGAGGGTCATGGATAGGCTTTCTTCAGATCATTTTCTAGTAAGCCTTACCATAGAAGAAGATAATCATAAAGTTGTAGGAACTTTTAAATTTGAGCTATGGTGGCTGAAATATGAGGAGTTGGGGGACCACATAAAGGAGTGGTGGGAATTAGGGAAACCAAGATTTGGGACAGCCCAATTCAAACTTCACAAACAACTGAAATATGTTAGGACCCAACTAAAGGAGTGGAGTAAACACAAGAAGGAACTCACTAGAATCCAAAAGAATGAAATCAAGGATCAGAAGGAGAAGATTGCTCAGGAGATAAGACAAGGAACTATTACGGAAGATCTGTTGCAATGTGAGGCAGAAATTATTAGGAGAGAGGAAGCTTTGGAGGAACAAGAAGAGATCTATTGGAGGTAAAGAGCCAGAGTTACATGGTTAAAGGAGGGAGATCAAAACACAACTTTCTTTCATAAGACAACAACTAGAAGACAACAAAATAGAATTACAGGTCTTACAGATATGATGGGTCAGGTAAAAACCAGTGGAAGTGAAATGAAAACTATAGCAAATCAGTACTTCCATACTCTTTTTAGTAGCAATGAAAATTTGAATGCAATATGGTAGGAGAAGATACTAGAGGTAATTCCATAATTAGTCAAACCAGAACATAATAAATTATTAATGGAGGAAATTTCTCTAGAAGAAACATCGCAGATCATACAAAAAATGCAAACAGGAAAGACCCCAGGACCAGATGGATTCCCCATTGAATTTTATCAAAATTTTTGGGAAATTGTGGGCCAAGCAGTGGTGGAGGCACTGGAGGAAATCAGATAGAGTAAGCAAATGTTAAAAGCCTTGAATCATACTTTTATCACTTTAATTCCTAAGGGCCCACCTAGTGAGATAATTGATAATTATAGGCCTATTTCACTCTGTAATGTAGTATACAAGATATTAACAAAGCTTATGGTAGAGAGGTTAAAACCTTTTTTACCAAATCTGATTTCAAGTGAGCAAGGTGGTTTTGTTGAAGGCAGACAAATTCTAGATGGAATAGTAGTGGCACAGGAAGTGATACACACAATGTCCAAGCAAAAGGACCCAGGTATGTTTATTAAATTAGATCTTTCTAAAGCCTATGATAGAGTAGACTGGTCTTTTTTGCAAAGGATTTTAGAAAAAATGGGCTTTGCAGAGGAGTGGAGAGATTGGGTAAAAGCCTGTACACAGACCACATCATTCTCAGTTCTGGTAAATGGTAGTCCCTCTCCCATGTTCACAGCAGGAAGGGGGTTGAGGCAAGGGGACCCTCTTTCCCCTTACCTTTTTATCCTTTATGCAGAGGGTCTAGGGAGACTATTAAAAAAGGGAGACAAGAGGGGAGGCTAAGGGGTCTAAAAATTAGTTCTCAGATTGAGATAAATCACCTCCAGTTTGTGGATGATACAACTCTTATTAGTCAAGCCAATCTCCTAGTAGCAAGAAACATAAAAGAAATTTTAGATGGGTATACTCAAGCTACAGGGCAAACTTTTAATGGAAAAAAATCTCAAATAGTTTTTTTCAATACAACAAAGAGGGTGAGAGATAAAATTATACAATTGTTGAACTTCATGGAAACTCCTTTACCCATACAATATTTAGGAGTACCTCTATCTACAAAGAAAACAAAAAGCAAGGAGTGGAAAGGGTTGATTGACAAACTTCAAGCTAAGTTGAGCAACTGGACACACAAATGGCTAAGCTTGGGAGGAAGGCTTACAATGATTAAAGTTGTGCTACAAGCTCTCCCAGTTTATAAATTTTCCATACTTCAGGCTCCAAAGAAAATTTTGAAAGATATTGATAAACACACAAGAAATTTTTTGTGGTCAGGTGCAAGGGAAGAACAAAAATTAGCACTAGTTGGGTGGGAGAAGATATGTCAACCAAAAAAACAAGGAGGATTGGGGATAAGATCAACATCCCAAAGCAGCAAGGCACTAGCAGGGAAGTTATATTGGAGATGGATTACAGCTACTGGGGGCTTATGGAGTAGACTGTTACAAGCTAAATATTACCCAGGAGTGGCTGAGAAAGACATCCCAAGACACAGAGTGGAAGGAGAGGGATCTATAGTATGGAGAACAATGGAAGCAGGCCAGGAGTTAATAAAGCCATACCTATATTGGCAGTTAGGGGATGGAAAGGAAGCCCTATTTTGGGAGGATTCATGGAATCAATCTCAACCAATTATTCAGACATTCCTAGAGATGGAGAGTTGGAAAGCAGAGCTCCAAAAGGTAGGGTGGTGGAAAGCCTCTTCCTATATGAAATCATGGAATCAACATGTGCCAGACTTACTACAATGGAAACATCCCCGAGAATGGCCAGTGAGGGGGACAGAGGAACTAACCAAAAAACTATGGAGACATCTCCAAAGACACCCAATTCAGGATGGTTCTACGAGGGATATGCTTGGATGGGGAGGAAGCAAGTTGGGAATCTATAAGGCAAAGGAGGGATACAAGGTAGTTTGTGGATATGAGATTACCCCAACACCACTTCCATGGACATTTGTCTGGCAAAAGGAAGGATGGCCAAAAATTAACATTTTCTCATGGTTGATTAACCATAGAAAGTGCTTGACATTTGATAATCTGAGAAAAAGAGGTTTCTACGGGCCTTCCAAATGTGTTATGTGTGGAAAAGTAGAGGAGACCTTGAATCACCTCTTTTTTGGGTGTTCTTTTGCTAAAGACATATGGATCAGTTGGTGGAGGCAGATGAGACAACATTGGGAAATTTTTGAGAGCTAGGAAAGCTTTTATGAGAAATGGAAACAGTGCAACTTTAAGACTAAAACAATGAAAATGGCATGGAAGTTGGGGCCTAGCTTCATATGGTGGCAGTTATGGCTAGAACGAAATGCACGCATATTTAGATCAGAGCACAGAACAAGGGAGCAAGTATGGGAGAGGATTATGAGTAAGGTAATGGAAACATTGTCTATTAGATTACAGGAGGAAACAAACATAGAAATGGAGGAAGTGACTATTTTACGGAGCTTTGGAATAACTGTAAAAGAAAAACAATTAAGGGTTGGATGCGCAGGTGAGATCTCCTCAAATAACATAGAGTGGAGACCTCCTCCCAGAGAGTGGGTGAAGGCAAACACAGATGGGGCTTCTACTAAAAACCCTGGAAAAGCTGGTTTTGGCATTATCATACGAAATTGGAAAGGAGAACAGGTGTACTGGAGAGCAGAAGGTATGGGGGAGACAACAAATAATGAAGCAGAAGGACAGGCGATCTTGTCAACATCAATGATAGCTGCAAATCTACATTTACATAAGCTATGGATAGAGACAGACTCTCAGATATGGGCTGGAATCTTGGATCCTATAAGACCCTTTCAGGTGTTGGGAATTGGTGAGAGAAGGAAGGTGGAAGCAGTTCAAAATATTTGGAAGGTTTTTCAGGATGTTTTTATTACACATATCAAGCGAGAGGGAAATAGAGTGGCAGATTATTTAGCAAAATGGGGAAAAGAACTAGAGGAAGGGCAATATGTGGACTCTCAGATGGAAGATCAGATAAGCTGGTACCAAAGAATCCAAGGGATGCGAGAGGTGGTACAAACAGATAGCAGAATAGGAAGAGCAGCTAGTGATTCTAATGAATCTATCACAGTTAGGCCATGGAGTGAAACAACATGAAGATAGAGGGATGGGTAATTTTTGAGCCAGGAGGGATTGGTGGAGGATTTTTTTCTCCCGTATTTCCTGTCAAGCTCATTTTACTTTGTAATACAGTTTCTATAAATATAATATATTTTTCATTTTTTCAAAAACAAGAATCGGGAAAATTAAATGAATTAGAAAGGATTAAAGGGAATTATAGAAAATTAGAATGGACTTAGAGAAATTTATGAGGATTTTGGGGAATTTGAATAATTAAAGGAATTAAGGAGGGATTTTTAGGGGGCTTAGGGGACTTTAGAGAGAATTTAGGGATTTTGAGCGTTTTGCAAAATTAGACAAAATTGCTTCATGTGATTACAAAATTGACACATTTTGGGTGTCTATAGATATAATGTAAAACACCAAAAAAATAAGAATACTACTAGAGTATGGAGAGATATTTGGGATAGCCTAAGCATTCCAAAAGTCAAAATTTATGTATGGTTAGTAGGTCATAGGATAATATTATCCTAGGATAACCTAATGAAAAGGGGTTTTTATGGTCCCTCACAATGTGTTCTATGTAAAAAGGAGGAGAGTATGGACCATATCTTGGGACATTGTTTGAAGTATAGGAACTATGGCAATGAATTCTTAATATTTTTAGTAAATGCATGGTGATGAATGTCAGAATTGAAGAATGGTTAAAGCAATGTAAAACACTTTTAAAAGTGAAGCGTTATAGACAATCTAAAATACACTAAAAGATACAAAAATTTGGACTATATGGCTAGAAAGGAGCAAAATAATATTAAAAAAAAAAGAAAAGCAATTTAAGGGTAATGAAAAGGAATATTTGTGTAGCCATAGAGGAGTCTAAACCAACCCTACCAACTCACCAATCCCTAATCTTGATGTAGAGAGCCTTGATAGATGGAGTCAAGTCATCAAATGAAATTATGATGTTGGGTACAAGAGAAACAAAAGGAAGGCAAAGAATATAAAGTGGAAACCATTGAAAATGGATTTGGTTAAATTAAATTTTGATGAAGCATTTAAAGAAAATCCAGGACCAATAAGAGGAGGAAAAATAATTAGAAATAGTAAGGGTAATATTTTGTCACATTACACTTTCAATAGTGGATTTAAGACAAATAATGAATTTAAAGCTTGGGCAGCTTTGGAAGGGTCAAAAACATGCAGACAAAATGAAATAGAATAGAGTATGGATGGAAGGCAATTCATCAATAGTAATAAATACAATTTTGAGGAAAATAAAAGGCTCCATGGAATATACAAGAGATCATTGTGGATACAAGACCTTGCTATAGAGTTTGAAGAAATAAGGTTTACACATACGTTAAGGGAAGGGAACAAATATACAAATAGACTAGCCAATAGAGGGGTTTTAATAGAAGATCATGAGGTTAAATTCTCTTTTCCATGATTTGAGGAAGTAGTAAGTTTACCTAAAGTTGATAAGACAATGTTGATTGTCTAATCAAATAATGATTAAGATTTACTTTAATGTTTTCCATTGGTAATATTTGCTATATTTTATAACATTAATGTGTTTTCATATAAACTATTTATTACAGTTCTTGTGGTTGCATTTATGCTTCAAGAAGAAAATTAATAGTCTAGATCTAGTAAAGTGGGCTATGATAGTGTGAAGCTTTGAAATTATTACTCTACTAAGATGTAGTGCATAGACAATAGAGGTGGAGTTTTGATATTGTGAAGGCTGCTATAAGAAAATATCAAGAAGAAGGATATTGAATTTTGGAATATTTGTATTTATAAAGAAAATTGAAAAAGATACAAAAAATATAAATCAAGAATTTAGACTTTTTATGAAAAAATGTAGGTATTTAGCTATAACAACTCAATTGAGATGAGAATTGAATCTGTTTGTAAACTCTCAATCTCTAACATAGAGAGTTGTAATTTGTCAAGGGTGGGGAACCTAAGTGCAACCCATTTTTCTCCAGTAAAAGAAAAAGATATACGAATAAAATATGCAATCATTTTTATTTAAAATTATACATTTGGTTGAATTTTCAACATAAAACAAAAATTTTACTAGAAACATATAATTTCTATCTAGAAAAAAGCTTCTCACCATGAAATAACAAAAGCATATTAAAACTAAAACTATTTAAACCTTTAAAAAATTTAGGCCTAGGAAGAGGATTAGCAAAATGTTAAATGTTATGTTGTTCTTACTTTGAGGATCTTCCTCTCCTTTTTCTATTCCCACCAATGCTTTTATCTCCATCAATCTCTTCTATTTTTCCATGTTGTTTATAAAAAGACTTATCTTCTAAAGGTTTATGTTGCCCTACAAAATTTGAAGTGGAAGGAATAATCTCGCCAATACTTTCTTCTTTTTTTTGCCTTGGAAACCTTAAAGTGTAAATATAATCTCGCATTGTAGTTACTTTCTTATACTGCTTTAAAAACCCTAAGGTACGAGGATGATCCTCCATAGTAATTACTTTCTTATATTGCCCCATATACCCTAGATTTCCATTGTTATCCTTCATACTAATTTCTTTACTATGTTGCTCTTAACTCTCTAAAGTACAAGGGATATGCTCTACACCATTTTCATTGCTATTGCAAGGAGAGAATTTTATACTACTTGAGAAAATCAAGAATATTTTACTTATATCCTTCTTTATTTCTTCTAATGATTGATCAAAGTAAACCATAATTGCCTTTGCTATTTGATGATGCAAATGGGCTTTCTTTGCCACTTTATTAGAAGTGTAAAAATCCTTGATTTGATCTAGGTTCCACTATGGTATGGTATCCATGTTTCATATTGAAGTTTATCTTGTGCCTAAAAATATTCGTCTCCTTTTTCATTGTTTCCACTTTGTAGTCTCTTGACATCCGTCTAGTCTTTTGACATTTGCAATATTAAAATACAATATTTTATGATATCAAAATGTAATTTTTTTATAATCCACTTATTGATCCTATTATCTTGATTTAGATTTAATCTTAACAAAGTGTGGAAAAAGTTTATTTAGATTTAATATTTAGGAATGTGACACATGTTTTGAAATATCTATGCCAACATATATTTGTATATATATGGCATGTCTTTGTTCCTTAGTAGGTGGTCCCTTGAGTGGTTGTAATAGTAAGGCTTTACAACTCTAAATAGGAGGTCTAACGTTTGAATCCAATAGGGGTAGAGTTGTACACCACAGTTTAGTAACCCAAGTTTGGTTGAATAAACATATATTGGGTAAAAAACATCTTCTATAAGGATTGTCTCACATAGCCTATGGTCCTGTGGAAGTTTAAAAACTACTTCACCTTTACTTTTTTACCTTCAAAACCTCTTTATTGATAAATTGATATAGAATTCCAAAAAGCCTTACTCACATTAGAAGCCTTTTAATAATTTTTGTCTCCATAGAAAAAATCTTACTCTATGGTCTTAAATATAGTGCATCTTTTCCCCTAAACCATGAACCATCATCCATTATTTTATCCTTAATTTTTGAATTGGAGAAAATGATTAGGAAAATTATTTTTGAAAGAAAAGTAATAGAATAATTTGAATTCAATTCCCACTTCCACTTAATCTAATTTAAAATCTTCAAAAAACTTGGCCAATATTTGTGGAACTTACATATTAACCTTTTGATTTTAATAACCCTTATGTCATGCTGGATCATCTCATCCTTGATAGATACTTTTGGTGTAACATATGTTAGGTGGATAAGATCTGACATTAATTCACCCTTTTTCTTATCCTTAACTAAAACATCCACAATTCCAACCAGAGCATCCTTTCATTGAATTAGAACTTTCAAAAATGACTTTCTTACCATACTACCTAACTTTTTTTTATAAAAATCCTTTATTTTTTGAAATTTTCAAAAAATCTAAAACAACAAAAAAATCAATACTTATACTTCATATTTATGTCTAGAATACTTATTTACTTTCTAAAATAACCAAAAGTAAAACTTACAACTTAGTATTTATATCACATTATTAATTAAATTTAATATATATAAATTTTATTTAAATTCAAAATTTATATATACATTTTATTTTATTTTTTGTCGATAGGCAGTTGCCCTAGTGGCTAAGATGATGGTTGTTTCTTAAGTGGTCTTGTGTTCAAAACCATTGAGGGTGGTTGTTGATGTAATTTGTAAATGTTCTCCTAAAAAAATTATTTTTAGTTTATAAAACCTTTTGTTATCATTGCTAGTTTATAAAATACTACAATCTTTTATAATTGGATGCGCTTAAAATACCCTAAAGTTAGGTCTTTAGAGGCTAGGTGATTGGTAAATTTTGGCACTTACCAAGAAAATATTTAGGTTTGGGGTATGCCTATTTGTGCAAAGGTAGTAGTCCGACTTGTGTTTGCTGAGTGGACATTAGCCTGACGGTACCTTTGCCTATTTGTGTAAAGGTACCAGTCCCTGATGCTCCTCTTTATATTGGTTAAATAACAAGGTTGAATAGGTGTTGTTTGGCAGCAACTCTAAGATTTGAACCTACTTGAACCTACTTGAACTTCTATAAATGAAACTTTAAGAAGATAATTTATTGGTAAGTATTTTTTTTTTTATTAATAAAAAAAATTATTTAAAAAGATAGGTTGATTAATAGTACTTGAGTCTAAAATTTAATTTTCATGATTTTATTTTTATTCAACAAACTTCTTTTCAACCCTATACAACTAAAACAATTATTTTTTCTAATATAATAATTTAAATTATGTTTTTTCACTTATACTATTTTTAACTATCAAACAATAAAACTACAAATTTATTACAATAATAAAAACTTAAAAACCCAAAATTCAAACTCACTTAATTAAAAAAAACACTCTAATCTAAACAATTAAATTAAAAGAGAACATGTGGACTGAAAGATCAATTTACTCCGAATCCAACTGGGTTTAATCTTTGCTAGTTCACGTCCAACACTTAACCTCGACTCACATTATCAGGTCAATTAAATATCGATTGATTTCGGCGCGCGGATGGGTTTGGCATCGCTGAAAGAGGAAACGTAGGAGCCTAGGGACGCTTTTGGTACTCTTCCAGGTACCTCACTTCTTCCCATTTTCCAAGCCTCGTAATGCAAACCTAAATGATTCTGCGTCAAATCTTTAAAAAATGTTTCCTGAAATCGCAGGCATGCCATTGGTAATGCAATTGCAGACTCCAAATGTCAAACGACAACTTATTAGAAGCCTGGACTTCAAAAACTCCAAAATGAAAATTTTAATGTCGTAGTGTTTAAGCCCCGATAGCTCAAAATCAAGTTTGATAGTGGATAAAGCCAAAAGGAAACCTTTAATTTCAAATATGATTTAAATGCTTTGAGCTTCTGTCAAATTGTGTAAACTGACAGTACCAAAACGTTGATAATTTCTGCCTATGTTGTATCCTTTGCAGAAGTTACCACGAAATAAATCAACTGTAGTGGAAATTCTTATTCTAATGAGTAAGATTTGCCCCTACTAAGTACATAAGGGCTGGTTCCGTGGAATAGGTGTAATGCTGAGTAAATTTAGGAGCCTTTTTAAGTAAAATTTTTTAATGGATGTGAATTTTTTGGCACTGCTACAGGTTTTTAAGGGTCTCTATTCAAAATGACCACTAAAGGGAAAGTATAAAAAATTAAGACTTTGTGCCGGCTGTTACTTGGCAATAAATATGCTTCAAGCTCTCAACCCCCTGCCAGCAGTTCCAGTATAAGCTCTGTTCTTTTGGGGCAAGATTCCAATTTTGTATTTTTCAAAATATATATTTTACACCGTTTGTATTTTTTTGAGAGGAGGAAGTTTACACCGTTCCAGAGATGTTAGGGTTTTGAGTATCAATATGGTCCCCAACTCTGACGGACCAGTGCACAGCATTGGTGATGCAGAAAGGAATGCATGCAATAATGGCTCCTCTAAAACGTTTGGGCAAGTTTGTGTTGAGAATGGTCCACAAGGTAACCTTGATGTAACTCTTTCATTGCCTGAATTTGATTCTGCATGTCACTGGTTAGACTCATTCACCCTTGTTGGGTATTTCACAAGGTAACTCTGATGTAATTCTGTCATTGCCTGAATTTGATTTTGCATGTCACTAGTTAGAATTATTCATCCTTGTCGGCTATTTCGTTGGACGCATCCTCGATGAGTCTTCCCTTAGGGCATGGGTTAACGCAACTTGGACTCCTCATGGAGTCAAGCAGACTGATGCTTCCAAACCTTGCGAAGGGTTTTTTTTTTTGTTTCGCATTGCAGAAACAGCCCAGGCTAAGGTGATTTACGAGCATGGTCCCTGGTACATGAGAAGCTCTCTGCATGTTTTTTCTCCTTGGATCCTGTTTTTGAGGAAAGGTCTACCAAAGACCCTGGGTGGGTGGAATTTCCAGGACTCCCTCTACCTCTGTGGCCCTCTTTCAGCTGCATAGCAGCCCCTTTGGGACGTGTCATATTTTGGTGGAGGCGGACATTTCTTGAGATCTCAGGGAGACTATTGACATACAAGTTGGTGACACTATGCTATCCCAACGAGTCCTCTACATTAATTTGTCCAACACTAATTTTTCCAACACGTGTTTTAGGTGCCGGTCCTCAGCACACAAGATCAAAGATAGATCTGAGGGAGACTATTGTACACAAGATCAAAGATAGATCTGAGGGAGACTATTGACATACAAGTTGGTGACGCTATGCTATCCCAACGAGTCCTCTACATTAATTTGTCCAACACGTGTTTTAGGTGCCAGTCCTCAGCACATAAGATAAAGATTGTCCTTGATGCCCCATAACAGGGATAAGCAAAGCCCCACCACACCGAGTGTGCCCACTCCTCAGCCTCAAGAGGATGGTTGGACGACTATGGGAGGGCATAAAAATGCGAGTTCAAATGCTTCTAAAGGTACACAGTCCAAGTCAACACATGTCTCAAAGCCGAAAGGAAAAGGGCATGACAAAGGAAAAAGTTGGTCCCCCAGCTGAAACTGCCAACAATGAGGCTCCTCAGTCTTAACAGATTCATACCCTAAGGGCTGCAACAGTGGTTGCTTCACAGTCTGCCCAACTGGCCAGTCCTGTAGTACATTCCCCCTGGCTTGCGCAAGGTGCTCCCGCAGCCCGAGAAGGGTATTTGTAGAAGAAGATGTTGCACCAGAAAAGGGGATTTGTAGAAGAAGATGTCGCACCAGAGAAGTGACTTCACCAGAGAAGCGACTTCATATGACTAGTGTTCAGTTGGACAGTTATGTTCATGGTTCATCCAACAACTACAGTGTGTTGGAGTATCTTAGCGGCAGCGAGGATATGTCGTTTGGATGCAGAGCCATCATCCAACAGCTACAGTGTGTTGGAGTATCTTAGCGGCAGCGAAGATATGCCATTGGATGCAGAGCCATCATTATGGATTTGGTGGTTCCTATGGAGGAAGCAAAATCTAAAGATCCCTCCCCTTCTATGCGGTTTCGGCGTTCTCGTAGTCCTCAACAGGGGAAAGAAGATGGAGACAGTCTATCTGAAAAATGGTTTCACCCATCTGACCCAACCATTCCAATAGCTTTGGGAGTTGGCATTGAACAAACGTAGGATGATGGAGTCTCAGCGGAGCAACCAATATTTAAGTTTACTTGGTGCCTAGAGTTACAGTTTAGGGTTTTTTTTGCTCTAGTTTATTTTTCTATGCTTAGTTATATTGTTTATTCGCCCTTTTAGGGGTCGGTTCGATGGAGACAGTCTATTTGAAAAACGGTTTCACCCATCTGACCCAACCGTTCCAATAGCTTTGGGGAGTTGGCATTGAACAGACGTAGGATGATGGAGTCTCAGCAGAGCAACCAATATTAAATTCTACTTGGTGCCTAGAGTTACAGTTTAGGGTTTTTTTTGCTCTAGTTTATTTTTCTATGCTTAGTTATGTTATTTATTCGCGCTTTTAGGGGTCGGTTCGGGTTTTGTTCGTATGGGTGGCCTTGCGTCTTGAGCTGTGATCTTTCCAACACCCATTTTATTGTAACCTCTTTTATTTTTATTGAATTATATTTTTATTGAATATAATTGTTGGTTCCAATAAAAAAAAAAATTTTTTAATTGGTTATATGGAATTGAAATGGTCTCACCCGTATTACCTTTTTTATTTTTATTGAATATAATTGTTGGTTCCAATAAAAAAAAATATATTTTAATTGGTTATATGGAATTGAAATGGTCCCACCCATATTACATAATGATCTTGACACCACAATATATAATATATATCACTTGACAATATTTGAACCCTGGTCTTCACCTTGAAAGTTGACGTATTTAACCAATTGGACTCTTGACATTTTATATGCATTTCACAAAAATATTACATTGCTAAAGTGTAAAAATTGTAGTGGCAGCTTCCTTCATGGGACCACTTCCTAAGAGAATTCACGATCGTATTATGTGCCAAGTGGACCCATTGTGTTGTTTGTTGTAGAAGTAAGCATATGCTTACATTGATATCAATTTCATAAGAGAATTCAGGATCGTATTATGTGCCAAGTGGACCCATTGTGTTGTTTGTTGTAGAAGTAAGCATATGCTTACATTGATATCAATTTCATTACGTCTCCTTAGCTCCTTCAATTTAGTTGCTGTGAGAATTTCTTTTTTGGCATTCTCTTCTGAAGTATTTTGTTTGGCTAACATTGCATAGTTTGAGAGTAACTTGGCATCCATTAAAAGAATTGTATTTCCATGTATTAGGCAATTAGACATACGATTGTCATGGGATATTATTTGAAGTTAAACCCTCTGGGATATTATTTGAAGTTAAACCCTCTGGGATATTATTTGAAGTTAAACCTCTCTCATGAGTTTTGAAGATAAGAATTTGCAACTAGTTATTTTTGAATTTTTGTCCGTAATCTTATGCTTATGTACTAACGCAGTGTGTTAGCTTCGAGTAGGTTTGTTTCATTATTCCTATGGGAAACATTTTTAGGTCACCAAATAGATGGGGAAGTTAGTTTGTTGGTCTTCTAGATATTCCAGTGGCCAGTTTGTAGATGGAAAGGGGCAATACCTGAGACAAAAGCCTGGGAAGGAATTTGAGCTATATTTTTGCGAATTCAGTAAATATATTTTTTTTCCATGGATGGTGATTCAGCTATTGATTCACTAATTGCAGCCAGTTGGGTGTTTGGCAACACTCTTGTGGAAAGTACAGTCCTTGTATGAGTTGGCTAGACTCATGGGTGTCTTTGTCAATCCTATTTGTGTTTGGAGTGATAGTTCAAATCTTTTCTTCATCATTATGTATGTTATGCATATATAATCCAATAAATAGAAAGCAAGTGGGGTGTAATTTTATTTTATTTTAAAGTTGGTTATATGAGATTGAAAGGGCCCCACTATATTACATTTGAGTAATATTTCAAGTATTTTCCTTATCATTATGTATATCATGTACATATAATCCTATAAATAGAAAGCACGTAGGGTGTAATTTAATTTAATTTTAAAATTTGTTATATGGGATTGAAGAGCCCCACAATATTACATCATGACTGTATTACAACAATATTTCAACAAACCGCATGTAATGGTATTACAACAACGTATTATCATGGCACCCATGGGAATGGTGTCTTGGTGGGGTCTTTGTGAGCTAAACATTTTC
This sequence comes from Wollemia nobilis, assembly GCA_028583015.1. Classification (NCBI taxonomy): domain Eukaryota; kingdom Viridiplantae; phylum Streptophyta; class Pinopsida; order Araucariales; family Araucariaceae; genus Wollemia; species Wollemia nobilis. The sequence continues at coordinate 7,934,888 of JAQPPZ010017086.1, forward strand.
ATTAATCAGACTTTAACCCCATGGGTTAGTGGGGTTTAATGTGCCTTGTTGAGTTTATTTCAATTTTCATAGTTCTGTAACTTTTGTCTGTCTTTTTTTCTTAATTCCCCTTTTCTTGTTTATGTATCTATTTAACGCTTTGAGTGGAGGAAATTGACATCACAACTTAGATGTTGTCGATATTTGTTCCATGCAAAGTGATTTCTGATTTAGCATTAAATAATTTGCATTTTGCTCATTTCAGAGGTGGCACAAGCTGGAGGGTTCTTTGTGAGTGTCGACCACGGAAATCAACAAGTGCAGTTTGCGCCCATAACCACAGTTCAACAAATGGATGAGGAGGGTTTTACTCTTCTCAACCTCGAGATCTTGGGCCAGTTCTCTTCTAACTAAGTTGAAAACAGAAGGAAAGGAACTAATATTAAAATGCAAAAAGTTAATCTAATCCTACTTTGTTAAGAGGAAAAGGGTGCAAGAGAAAAAAAATGTAAAATATGGCCAAAGCTGTAGCAAGCTTTCAGGTTTGGTGCAGTTAGCGATTCTAGCAGTGACCAAATAACTTCAATGTTGTAAGATCTTTGAGTCTTGAATAACCTGCAAGACAACAAAAGAGGAGGACTAACAAGGGAAAGGAGGGCAGATCCACTGATTTCACACATCCATGAAACAAAAGGTCAAAGACAGTTGAATCGGAATGCCATGCACAACTCTTTATTGATTTGCAACTTTGAAGTGTTCAATACAATCTTACTTTGAAGAGTAGCTCTAGTATGCTTGAAGGCAAAAGGACCCCTTTACAATGAGCATCAAGTTCTTATTTATACTTGAAAATGCAACAAAAAATAGACTACATGCAATGTATTATAAATTTATAATGCAACAAAAAATAGACTACATGCAATGTACTATGGTGAGTGGGGATCTCCCAAGTGGGGCTCTTCCACTTCCAAACGCTTAGGCAATTCTTGCTGATTTCTGCCCTCCTCTGTCTTCTGCCTCAGCTTGTGCGACGGATCTCCACTTGAGTGTGATACTAGTAGCAAGCTACTAAAATTTTGGCGATTCACGGGGATGTCAATCCTAGATTGTGCCTTATTTTTAGGTGTGGAGTCAAAATTGAGATAGTCACACAACAAAATCGATGTTTCTATAGGGAAGAGTGTTAGTGCACCTACAACGACATGTGGATCAATGAGGGTAAGGATACTAGTTTGATGCAACAACATAGATGATGGTGCGAATAGGGTGATGATGGGTGATGAGAAGGGTTGAGATGAGGACACATGAGGCAACACAACAATACTTGCAATGTGGAAGACCAAAGGAAGCATGGAGGATGGTGGAATAGTTGATGATGGTGACATTAATGACGTTTGACAATGATATGGGATGTTGTAAGTTGGTAATGGCAAATGGGATTTGCCCTAAGACTATAGTAGGTGAGTCTGCTAGTGACCTTTGGACTAAGGCTACCCTTCATAGAGGTGAGATTGGTGTAGTAGAAGAAGTGAGGGGGATTTGAGAAGTGGGAACAAAAGAAATATGAGGGGAAGAGAGAATAGTGACAATAGAAGAAACAAGGAGGTGGAGGTGAAGTGATCATGAGGTAGAGAGTGAAAGAAAGGGATGAGAGGATGTGGGAACCTGAGTGTCTCTTGCGAGATTTTCGCTCAGGTGAGAGTCTTTTTCTTTTCCTTTTTTTTCAATTGGTTATATGGGATTGAAATGCCCCCCATCCGTATTACATCATCTCCACATAGTGGTATTACAACAACTTGGATATTATCCATGTATCAATTGGCAAGGTTCGAACCTGGATCTCCTTAAATGCTGAGGAATATAACTGGTTGAGCTAATGCCATTTGATGTTTTTTTTTTTAATAAAAGTATCTAAGGCTTTTTCCTTACATGGAAAGGGGACATCCTTAAATAGAAAAACAAAGATTCCACTTTGCCCTTTTTTGATTAATAAAAGACGAAAAGGGGAAAATCAGAAAAGGATTGACAAAGAAGAGGTATCAAACGTCTTGATTTGGGATTTTTGTTCGAACATGACGAGCCTCTCTCTCTCTCTCTCTCTAAGTTGGGTGCTTTGTATGAGCAGGGCGGTCTCTTGCTGGGCAACCTGAGAGAGGCGTTGTTGGAACTTGGCAAATTTGTGTGCTCTTCCTCCTTGGATTTGTGAAAAACTCGCAGCTTTGAGACACAACAATTTCGAATCGAGTTGGCTGCAAATTCCTTTTCATTTCACTGTGCCCCTTAAAAGATATTTTTGCCCTGAAAATGAAGTGGTTGCTCTAAAATGCTAAAGCCCTTGGAAAACTGAAAACATGGGCTGAGTTCTTTCTAATGGGAAGCATCATCATCAACTATTCCACCATTGTCAAATGGGTCTCTCGTGGGAATGGATTAGATCCCGAGGAGCTTGGTTTTGCTCGAACCTCCTCCGACACACATGTGACGACTTACGGGAAGCATCTTCTTGAGTTGGGAGTATCCAACAGGCTCATTATTCTCAACGGTCTCTCTCGTTTCCCAGATTCTCAAGGGTTCACATGTTTCCCTCACAGCGGTGGCGCCAGTGTTGTGGACTATGCTCTTTCTTCCACCACCCTCCTCCTGTCCATCTCTCGGTTCAATGTCTCGGAGCACCCTCCCCCCTCACTGATCACTCCATACTCTCCCTCACTATCTCCACTGCCACACCCCCTATCAATCCACCCCTTATTAATCCACCGCCCCCTCCATCCACTCCCACCCCTCGGGTTTCCATAGACTTTGACTACTACTATTCCTTTACTTACATGGACCGGTTGGGTCAGATTCTCTCTAAGTTGTCATTTCTTCCCACCGCCACTTATCGCTCCGCCTTCTTAGTCCAATCAATCTGGAGGGTTGCAATGGACTCTTATCCCCACATCATCCACCCCCCTCCTCGTCCTCGTCCCCCTGGTCATTGTCCCATGAACATTTGGTACGACGAAGATTGTAAATCTGCCCACCGTAGGTTGAAACATACCATTCGATACTCTCCCCAGCTCACAGCCACCTCCCACAAAGCCTACAAGTCACTCCTTCCGGAAGAAGAAACGTCTCTTCCTCTCTCAGCGTCGTCTGGATCTCATTCACTCCCTACACCACTCCCCCAAATCCTTCTGGTGCCTTATCCTCCCTCGAGACCAAGTCAACCATGGGATTGATCTTTCTGCTTGGACTACTCTCACCTCTTCCCTCTAAACCATCCCAAATCCACCTCCTATTAGGGTCACCTCCCCCCCTGCTTCCTGCCACCTCTTCTCCACTGGGCTTATTAGGTGGGCTATTCAAAAGCTTTGCACGGGCAAAGCAACAGATCTGGATGGGTTACAGGCGGAATTCCTGAAGCATGGCATTGGCGCTCTTATTGGGCCCCTCACCGATCTCTTCAACCTTTCGTCTGTTCGGGTGTCCCTGACTCTTGGACCTAGCATATCATCCACCCCATTCATAAGGCGGGTGATCCCCATGACACCAACAATTATAGGACCATCATGATTGGGCACGTCTTCGCCAAGCTCTATGCCACAACTTTAGACATCCTCCTTTCCTGTAGGTTGGAGGAGGAGGGACACAGGGCTATTTGCCAAGTTGGTTTTCAGCAAGACCACCAGACCACAGATCGCATCTTGGTCCTGAGGGCTATTATTGAGGAGGCACGGTCCAGATCCTCGAGAGTCTATTGCTGCTTTGTCGACTTTAGGAAAGCCTTTGACACAGTGCCTCGACATTTGCTTCTTGAGAGACTCTCATTAGTTGGCATCTCTGGACAACTTCTGACTGCAGTTTTGCGGTTATATGAGATAGTGATAGGACGGTTTCGCTCTCCACAGGGACTCTCAGACAACATTCTCAGCACCATAGGAGTGAAACAAGGTTGCCCCCTCTATCCTACACTCTTTGGGATCTTCATAGATGAGTTGGAGTTGTTTATCAGAGAACACTCACAGGTAGAGGATGGTTGCCTACTCCACCATGTGCTGATCTCTATCCTTCTCTTCGCCGATGACGTGGTCCTCCTGTCCTCAACCCCCGAGGGGCTTCAGCGTCACCTGGATACGTTAGCCGCCTTTTGCACCTCGAGACATTTGACAGTGAACCTCACGAAGACCAAGGTCATGGTGTTCAATACCACCAAGGAGGCTCTATCCCATCTCCACTTCTATCTTCAGGGGAGGGAGGTGGAGATCACCACCTCTTACACGTAGTTGGGGGTTCTCTTCACTGGACCCACCTTTGGGTTGAAACCCGCCGCCCAGGCTCGAGTTTGCAAGGGGTATGCAACTCTTTCTTTGCTCAAGAGGAGCTGCTTTAGGGCACATTTCCAGGATATTCTGGTGAAGATGAGAATCTTTGACACCTTGGTTAAACCAATTGTAACCTATGGGTCAGTGATTTGGGGCCCTAGTTTAGGCCCAACTGATTGGTCTCGTGTTGAACGAGTGCAGACACTTTTTCTCCGGAGATTCGTTCGCTGCAAGGGCACGATCCCCCGTTCCATTATCCTAGCAGAGCTTGGCGCATCTCCTCTTCGGCTTGAGATCATCTTCTTGATTATCACCTACCTTCACAGGGTCCGTACCTTGGGGGAGATGCCCTCGGGTGGTAGATGGTATCCTTACCTTGCCCTTTGCTCATCGATGGACCTCTCCTCGAGCCCCCGGGGGGGTCGGAGGTGCTGGTACTCTCAGGTCTTGACACTTTTGGCCAACATTCAAATTCGGATTGATAGACTTCCCCCTTATTCCTTGGGTGCTTCCCCCCCTCCTCGGCATAAGGAGGAGATACACCACGAGATCCGAAAGGACATCAGCCTCCAGTATACCAGTTGCACATGGATCTCTCCCGCCACCCCTCTCTCCCCCAAGCTGTCTTTTTATCACGAGCACTTCCTTCAGATACAGGACGATTGGATTGCCCCCCCTCAGTACCTTCAACAACATATGATGCACAACATACGGATCCCGCTTGGAACTCAGAGTGTGCTCCCACTAGCTTTGGGTTGAGTCAGATCACCATCTTCTAAGGGAGGAGCGGGTCTGCCTATTTTGCCCCTTGGGAGAAGTAGAAACCCTACACCACTTTATCTTCAAATGTCCCATCTACTACGAGATCCGAGGCAGATTTCACTGCCTTTTTAGGGACAACTCTCGGTCCCTCTCCACCTTCTTCAGGTATCCGGACCAGCGGTGTCTCGCACTTTACTGCAGGGAGACCACCCAGTTTCGTCGACAGAGGGGCCCTCATCCCAACGGCTCTCATCCACCACAATCTCGACCCATCACAACCTACTTCACTAGGTCAGATGGACATCAGGAGGATACCGGACAGGAATGTCACATTTCGGATCATTCAGATAGAGACAGGGATACTAGATAGCACACCCGCGGTTCTTTGGGACTCCGGGTCAGTGATAGACAGAGAGAAATCACCGATTTTTTTCAGTGGAGATTCCTCGACCTTGACTGCTAGGAGAGATTAGGGATTGGGGTTGTGGGCAGACGCCCTTTTGGGCTGCCCCCCCCCTTCTCTCTCTCTTTGTTCCTCGTAGTGTTCACTCCACTCAGCGTGCTCCTCGTGGTTTGCAGCTTTCTTCTCTCCTCTCCTCTCTTCTTCCTTCCCATTCCCCTCGGCCCGCCCCTTGGGTCGTGACTTTGTACTTATCTTTGTTTCTTTTCCCTTTGTTGGGCGCGTTGGCCCACTCGCTTGTCGTTATGGCTGTCCTTTTCACAGTCCCTTGGGTCATCTTTGGCCCACCGTGGACATTAATAATATTTCATTTCATTATTTCATTGAGTGGATTGTTGGCAACAAAAAACTGCCTTCAAACCCTTGTGCTACTGAGAAAACTACACCCCAGAAGCTGTTCTCGAAATCTGAAACTGCATGTTGTGCCTTTCTCCCTTGTGCTTAAATGGGTTTCTTGCGGAATCAAAATGGGTCTCTCGGGCACTTTTCAGGTCAAGTTGAAGGTCAATGGGCCCTTAGAATAATTTAAAGAGCCAATTGATGAGGTTCCCTTGAAATCACTAGGGAGCCTAAGGCATTGCAATTAATAGGGAATCCCCAATTAGCATGGAAGACTATCGACTGGCAATGAGCCCCTACAAGTCTGGTAGGGTGCCGATCACCTTCTGGAACAAGTTGAATACCATTGAAAATAGGTGGCACTTTGACCATGGTGCCAAACAAAGGTGCCACATGGTTATTAAAAATTTCCTATGCCATCAAGAGACCTGCAAAATTAGAAACCATTAATTATCTTATTTGGAAATTGTTTGAACTCTTGAGGCTAGGTACTGAGCAAAATCAAGGAAGTTAGAGGATCATTCATGACCATAGAGTGGAGTAGAGCAACAATTATACATGTGAAGCCATGGAGATCATGGTAAATATCTTCAAAGTAAGGGAATGGTGTGCTGTGGGAGCCATGATGAGCTTAATGTGACTTATATTCACATGCTTAAAGAATGTTTGAAGTTTCCTCCATGAGTTTATCTCTTTTCTAGGGTTTGTTCACATAATTATGGCATTCTTCTGAAACAGATGTTTTGTGTTCTTGTTTGATGTTTGTTGTCTTGTTTGATGCATAGTCATAGGTTGTATGACAATTTGCATATTGGTTGCAGGATTACACATGGAATAGGAACTGAGCAACCAATCGATTAACACTTGAATCTCTTTCCATTGCTTCTCATGATGTGTTTGATGATTTCTCATTTAGAATTTCAGATCACCATCCAACTTGAATTGACAAACTTTTATTTGGATGTTGTGTGACACATGGCCTTGTTGTGAATACACCAATGTGGAAGTTAAAGAGAAACTCTTGGTAAATTGCAATGTGTTCTCTGTTCCTTTATTAGCCTGGTTTTGTGTTTCTTTTGATTATGTGTCAGGCCATGTGATTCTATATTTTATTATGCTAGTCACAGTCAGGGTTTGCCCTTGATTGTAAAAAACTGTTTATTATTTAAGTGATAACGTTGATCATAGTAGTCAGTTTAGTTATTTGTTCCTGAATTGTGTGCTTTTCGGATTTTGCTTGTTGGCCTTTTTATGATCTCTTACTTTTTTTTCAATTGGTTATATGGGATTGAAACGGGCCCACCCGTATTACATCATCACCACATAGTGGTATTACAACAAAGCTTGGATATTATCCATGTATCGCTTGGCAAGATTTGAACCTTGGTCTCCTCAAATGTCAAGGAATTTAACCAGTTGAGCTAATGCCACTTGATTTTTATGATGTCTTACTTGCTTTGTTTGTTAGATTCACTTTTCTTTCATTTGTATTAGACACAATTATAATATTTCCACATTGCCCAGCAACATCTTGATGTTGCAGTTCTTTAATGCTTATATATTTTTATCATTTATGTCCGTTATTCCGACTTGTTGATGCTTAATCTAAATTTGAAAGTTCCTTACTCTTTGCATTGGTTGCTCCATGTTTTCCATCTTTTGTTGTCTTGTTAGTGGCACAGTTATATTAAGGAGAACGTTTAGGCGGTGACAAATGATGGCTGGAGTGGGGTCAATCAGTGTTAGAGTGGAAGACGAGGTTAAGGATTTAAGGAATTGGGTGAGATGACAAAATATATATTTAAAAGTGAAGGGGATATATGGATGCCACTACATAAGGAACAGATAACTTGATGATGAACAAGATTTCTATGATTGCCCATGTTGAACTACCTTGGTAATGTTTCAGAAAACTGTTCAGAAACTTTATAAGTTAATGTGATTAAAATCATACTCTAATTAAGATGGTTACTTATTTGCACTATGTATTTGATACTTATTGAAAGTTATTTCCAAACATGGTATTGCATTGAAATGTTTATTAAGCATAAAATGATTTCTTCTCATGAGGTTGATGATTAGCCTTTATCGTTAGGAATACTGCAAAAAAGAATATGCGACTTGAACAAAGCTATTGAACCTAGAAAACTGTCAGAGAAGCATAAGTGATATGTATAGACATGATATTGTGGCTCAGCATGTAAAAAAGGTTATACTGGTTGGTTCTTCTAATGATGTAAAACAAAGATAAATTTCCAAGGAATATTAGGATGTGATATAGTTAGAAATGGGAACAGATAATGTAAAATGAGGGTATATATAAATGAAGCTTCTGTGTTGCTATATTGGAAGGTTGTTAATTGAGTTTTGTTTGATTGACACTGTTTAGGGGGTTGATGCAAAAGTAAGAAATATGAAGGATAATAATTCTATAGATCTTTCACCAGGAACTACAACAATTGCATTTGATCCTACAATTCCTTTGTTGAGAGTTCCTGTACCAGCAGGTGGAATTGATGATCCATCAAAGGGTCCCTATGTTCTTGCTTTCAAAGACGAAGATAGTTGGCGTCATGCGTGGCATGCTTGTGAATCTAGGCTTCTTGAGCAGTGCGAGGTAAGCAACGATTCTTAGCCCTTTATTTAGATGATGTTTAAGTTTCACAGCATCGATAGTTTTTTATGAATCAATTAATGGAATGCATTCGTAAGAAAAAAAGTAAGATGCAACTGGATTTTAGATAAAAATGTTATGGTTTTTAAATTGGCATCTTACTTGTTTATGGGGTTTCAAAAAGACTGCTACACTCAATCAGTTCAGTGTACTTAATTTCCACTCAAACCAGTTTAGTGTACTTAGTTTGTTTCATCTCTGAGTTAATGAGAATGCATATTTTTAAGTTTCTATGGCTCAAGATAATTTTTGGCAGATTATATGGGTTTCTTTTCCAATTACTTCATGGCGACTCATAGTGTTTATGGCATATGATGCATCTATTACAAATGCCAGCTGTGTGTTTCAGCTGCTTGATTGATAATTTGAACTGGCAAGGAAAATAAAAATAATATCATTTTCTTTTTATTTACAGATATGAGGGTGTTCAGATACTTTTGTTTTTCCATGTGTTTGAGGGATTAAAGTCTTCTGTATGCTGACATTATTTCCTTTCCCTAGATTTTGTTCAAGATTAGTTTTCAAATGTTTTATTTTCCTATTAAGAATAATGGACTGATTTAAGGCAGGTCAGTAGGGATGGGAGTCGGAAATTCTCCTAGGTATGTCACAGGTTTCTACCTTTGAGATTGTTCCTCATCATAAACTTAACAAATAGTCATTCTGGCTTGCAATTGCATGCTTATAGAATGTCCTGTATAATCACATGTTCAACTATTTATGAAGCATAGGCATTTGATTACTGTATTTGAAAATTGTTCTATTGAGGAGTGCTTTTCTTAGAGGTGAATGCCACGTGACCACAAAATCCAAATGAGTCTCAAGTCTACAGGCTTCCATACATGTGGTTGCTTTAGGCTAGCTTATGGTAAACTTGTTGGCATATAGACCTAATTTGCAATTTCTTATGTCCTATGGTTACCAAGTTCTTACTAAGTTCTCCCAAGCATAATCATTGGGAGAGCTAAGGGAGGTATCATGATGGCAAGGAGTAGAATTTGTCATCATAATAACCCAATTTATAATGCACATAATAATTTTTTTTGACAAAACCCTTTTACTATATTAACTTACAACTTTAGATACTAGACTTGCCCTTGAACCATGGGCAATATGTGCTTTCTTAATTCTCTTCTTGATTTCTAATCTTTTTGCAGTAATTAATTGTAATTAACTGAAGAATACCAATAAAAGTCAGTCCCACCCCTTGCCTTTCTTGTCCATTGTGTTTATTCTTCGTAGTAATTAGTAAGATTTCTTTGATCTTAAAGCAATTAATTGGAACCTGTTGAAGCCAACTCACAATGACAGACTATAGGCAGGTTGTTGACATACATCATACAAGCACAAGGCATGGACAGGCCATTGACAGATTTTTGGCAATCTGTCAATGGAAAAACTGAAAATACACATTTCTGTGTAGTGTAGTTATGCATTAACATACCAACAACTTGGTAGTGATGGAAAAACTGGAAATACACATTTCTGTGTAGTGTAGTTGTGCATTAACGTACCAACAACTTGGTAGTGATGACGGTGACTAACATGTCTAACATTGCTGTCCTCTAGACACTGAGGTCTTTAGGATGCATAAGTTATAACCTTGCAGATATTAACCAATTATAATACTCTGAGAATTTCTAGAATACTTCAAACATACGTTAGATGTTCTCAGCATTATCATAATCATATTTTCATCAAAATCAAGCCCTAAATTATTATCCATGGCCATTATATTAGTAAATATTCTACATATTTGACAACATGTCATTATCAATACTTCAATTAAACTACTTTTAAAATTATATACTTATTATCTGTTTCTTGAATCTTACTAGTTATTTATGGCTTGTCTTTTTGAGATGCACCTTCAGGAAAGAAAGTTCCTGCTTGAAAAGTGATATCCTAAAGCTGTTGATGCATTAAATCAACTATAAGGTTCCTATGGTTATTAACTTATTTGGGATATTCAGTGGCAGTCATGCATAAAATGTTAGTTGCAACATAAAGAACATACATGAGTGAAATTTCTCTTTTTGATTCGAGTGCATTGCTTCCAATAAGAGATTGTATTTAATAATCTAATTTTAATGCCCCTGGTGAAAATCAAACAAAAGCTGTGATTTGTTTTCTAGATTTATGTTCTTCAATTCCGTTAATGTATTTCACATACGAATAACTCTTATAACAAAATGTGCAGCGTACACATGCTAGATAGGTATCAACATAAACTAGATAAGATAATTTTATTAATGTGCATAGATGGCCAAAGTAGGCCAATGGGACTCACTGAAAAGAGCTGTTACAAATTACAATGCACTGTAGTAACCAAAAAGTACTATGAAAATAAGCTAAACTAGGGTAAAGAATCTAGTGTAAACTACTAGAGTAGTTGGGTAGTATTTTTTTTTTTTTTTTTTGAGTAATACTTCTTATAAACATCCACCATGGGGATTGAACCTGGGTCACATCACTGATAATGCAAGTGGCGTCCTTGCCAGTAGACCACACTCACGCGGATAGTAGTTGGGTAGTTGCAAGAAGAAAGACCAAGCGGCAGTTATCATCTTTTTTTCAAGATGTCTCGTCTTCAATTCTGCTAATGTATGGAATATACAAGGTGTCATAGATTTATAGACACACATACATCCATAAAATAGATCTTGCTGCTGAGGTTTCAGCTACAATAAAGATTTTATAAGATTAGTTTCTCTTGCTGTTTGTTCTAAATCTGCAGTCCCTTTTTTCGTTTATTTTAGGAGACGTTCTCAACATGGTCTTTACTGAGCTGGCTCATGTATTATTACATACAAGAAGTGAACCTGCTTTCCAGGGGTTTGCACACTCACATCATCATGTGAATTGCATAATTTTTAATTGCTTGGCTATAAAGTTTGATAGCTTGGGAAACATTTCTAGTGCTAATGTCAGGGATTCATGATAACTGGTGTGCTTATTTCAGTCTCATGATTGCCAGGCAGTAAAAGAAAAATGAAATATCTACCATTTTCTGCTAGTGACTTGGGAAATGATTAACGCAGCTGCAGTATATAGCATACTACAGAAAACTGGGAGTGCCCAATGCAATCACAAAGGTAATGGCAAATAAAACAATATGTGAGATTATGCTAAAATGCATCCTGCATAAAAAAGACATATCATAAAGGTGCATGTGTGTAAGATGTATGAGAACAGAACTAATATTACTAATGGAATGTTCAAAGAGTCCTTATCCAGGAAACATTATACCATACCCTTAAATCCCTAAAATAAATCTCCATGCTTAGGTTTCAGCTGGATTAAGGCTCCTAAAAAGATAATCACTACCAAAATAGACAATATGCCAGCTATGCCAAAATTGCATTCTTGGTAAAAAAAGGGAGATGAGTATGACAAAGGTGTATGTGTGTAAGATGTATGAGATGAGAACCAGTATTTTAAGAAACCAATAAAACATATAAGAAGCACTTATCTCAGAAAAAGTTTGTCACATATTTTAATAACCCATAAATGCATAAATGGATCTTGCTGCTCAGGTTTCAGCTGCATTAGAAGCCTTCGGAAAAGATTAGAATCCTTTGTTGTTTTTTCTAAAGCTACGATGTTGGCCTTTCTCTCTTACACTGGTAGAAGTCGTCAACATGGTTTTTGTTGCAGAAACTTGGAAACAGTTACAGTTTTCGAAACAGAGGATCCTTTGGAAACATGAGTCCTCAGTCCCCTGAGAAACACAAGAAGAGTAAGGAAAATAATCAGTAAAAAAATCTAAAAAATTCATAGATTTTTGGAATCGCTACATCAATTTTTTGTTTGCTATGTTATGTAGTCTTATTTCTAATGAGACAAAAAACATTCTTTTAGAATGCAAAAGCTAGAATTTCTTCCTTTAATTTCAACCTGTTTTATTCTTAAGTTATTGTTATTTTGGTTCTTTTCCCACCATCTTAGAGTCATTTTCAAAATAAATTTTATTTATTTATTTATTATTATTTTAAATTAAAAGGGGTCATGTGTGCTTCATGTAGGTCTTGTCTAAGGCAGGCCTATGCGACGCCTTTAAAATCCCAAAGTTAAGACTTATTTTTTCTCAAAATGCTAGGAAAAGCAAGGAAACATCCCTGGAGACATTAGGAAATTCTCATGGAAATGTGGAAAGTCTAGATAACTTTTTGGGAGTTTTCTTTGGAAACATTTTTGAAATGGAGAAATGTTGGCACCCTAGGAATTTCTTGAAACTTTTTCTAAACTAGTGGAGTACTCACATACAAAAAAACGAACCTGCATATAAGGGGCTTGCATGCCAAAATCATGGTACAAATTTGAATTAGTTTAGTTCTGCAGCTATAAATTTTGATGGCATCTGAAACATTTTCCTATGGCTAACTTGAGGGTGCCATGATAACCTACATGCTTCTTTCAGTCATAATAATAAAGATATTATCAAATTTCCAGTAAGTAAAATATTGATGTATCTAACTTTTCTGCCAGTGACTTAAAAAATGATCAATGGCTTTGTGATATAATACATGGGGTTGTATCAAATATTGATAGTGCCTAATGCGATTACAAAGACAATAGCAAACATAAAACAATATGCAAGGTTATGGTAAAGCATATCATCAATGAGATAAGATATTGAAAGGAGTAATCATTCACTTTGGCCATTTTTGGCTATGTGATGTTTTATTTTGTAATTATGTTTTGTAAAAGGTCTTACAGCCCATCTTAACTTTGTAAAGTGATCCATGTATTAATTAACAAACCTGTAACATGTTGGCATGTGACATTGTTGGGATCCATAAAATGTATTATGAAGAGTATAGATACCTCCACTCTCAAATCAGCGTAGAAATCAAAATATACCATCCCTTAGTATTATTTTAGTGAAGTAACGGTGTCTATGGAAATCAATCCTACATCATTTTTTTTTCCTTGTGAATCTATGTGACGTGTTGATTCTGTTCAATCTTCTCATTTTATTATAAAATTCTTTTATGGTATTTGAGCTAAGGATCTACCATGAATTTCTACGTGGTATATTCTATAACATGTGTGAATCTCCACCATTTAATCCAAGATTATTTATTTATTTATTTTTTTGTCATGGCTCTTTTGTGGTGCTGCTTCATATTGGAGTTGTGTTTCAGAGCCAGTGATAATAGCGTATTGGATCGACTTTTCCTATGTTTTATTTAAAAAAATTGCTTGAAGATTTTTAGCCTCTTTTTCGATCTTGCTTCAATTGGAGTTGTATTCCAGAGATTGCGAGTCCAGGGTATGGATTGGTAGTGCTAGGGTTTTTTAATAAAACCCCATTTTTCTTTGACTTTCTTAGGGTAGTAATTTGAAGGTTCCAACTGCAAATTTAGGGTTTTTTTCAGATCAAAATTTGAAGGGTTTGTGGCTCTCTTGCTGTAGGGACTTAAGGATTATGACTGTGAAACTAGGGATTTGGATTGACATTGCTAGGGTTTGTAGAAAACCCATTTATATGATCTTCTAGTTTTTGTCAACTTTAGGATATACAGAGGGATAGTGACTAAATTGACTATGGAAGATTGATAGTTTTGGACTTTGGTGGACAACCTTAGTGCATTGGGATGTTTTTGAGCAAGATCTATTGCATCATAGATGACTCCCAAGGTTGGGCTATGAGAATGCGAGGAGTTGATTTTTGGATCCATCAATCTCTGTCTTGACATTCAGCACCAGTTAAAAGAGCAACAAGTTTTGTAGATTTCAATATGTGGCTCTATAAGATGAACGGACAAGAATCATGGGGAAGCACTTTCAATTTTGGAATATATGAGAATTTTTGTAGGGAAGCCCAGTTTAGCAGTTGTGTTATTCCTCTGTTTTGGTGCTTAGAAAATTGGAGGGAAATTTTATTTTTAGTGCCTTAAAGGGTGAGCTTCTGCAGGCCATAATTTTGTATGGAACCCTTTTTTGTTTGTTTTTTCATGTACAATTTTTAGTGCTCACGTGGTGGTAGCATTTATACAATCTTGTTTTATTGGCTGGCAGATGGACTTCTATAGGATCTTGTTTTATTAGCTCGTTTATTAATAGTATCAATTTGCAGATATCTTCACTAGTGCCATGATGTAGGTCTCTTTCATCAGATTGCAAGGTTGTCTTAATGATGGAGAGCTTCCATTAAAGGGGGGAGTTCAGCAATGTGTTCTCTCTATGGCCTTCATTCAAATTAAGGGGGGATTCTAAAATATGTAAGCATTCACTTTAGGCATGGCCAACTTTGTGATGTTTTATTTTTTAATTATATTTTGGAAAAGGCCGACGAGCCCATCTTCAATTTGTAAAATAATACATGTAAACAAGCCAATAATATGTTGGCATGTGTCACTATCGGGATTTGTAAAATGCATTGTGGGGAGTATAAACACCTCCACTCTCAAATCATTTTAACAATTGAAGTGTATTATCCTTTTCTATCTTTGGTGAAATAACATTGTCTATGGACGCCACTCCTATATCCTATGCTTTCTTTTCCTTGTTAATTTGGGGATGTGTTGATCTGTTCGATCTTCTCTGTATTATAAAATTCTTCATTGTATTTGATCCATAGTAAAGAAACTTGGACTCGGCGTAGACTTGGCAAGGCCGACTTGGGACTCGAACGGACTCGGACTTGACAAAAAAAGGGGAAAAACTTGGCAAAAAAAAAAAACGGAAGAAAATGCATTTTTTCATTGGAAAAAGTTTTTTCATGCATATCACAATTAATTAACATTATACAAATCCAAAATTAATACTGTAAGTGATACAAGCTTAAACTACACATGAAAGTGACAAAACACACTTCAATTAAAGAAATTTTAATGCATCCAAAATTCAAATATTCTTGTATTGCTTATAAATTATAATATAAAAAGGTACAAATTACAAAATGTGTCATGACAATGCCTCAATATCTTGCAATGCCTTTGCCCTTTGCCCTAGCAGAAGCTCTAGTCTCTCTTTGTGGTTGTGCCCATGCCTCTTCCTGTGCCTTGGCCGCTAACTCCTCTGCCAGGCTTTCAAAATCATCCATGGAAAAGAGAGGCTCTTGCTGCTGCTCCTGCTCTGGCTTTGTGATCCATTCAGATGATGGATCAATCTCGTCTAGGTCAATGGCTTCGTAACTTGTTCCCACAATTTTTTTATGGTGGAGGCGAAGGTTGTAATGAACAAAAACAAGATCATTCAACTTTTGTTGTGTGAGTTTGTTGCGCTTCTTGGAGTGTATGTGCTCAAACATACTCCAATTGCGCTCACAACCTGAAGCGTTGCATGGTTGACATAAAACTTTGATGGCGAAGCGTTGTAGATTGGGCGTATACGCACCAAAGTCCTCCCACCATAAATCTAGAAAAAGCCAAGAAAAGGGAAATTTAATAATTCACATGTAAAATCGTAAATTGAGATTATTTTTTAAAACAAAATCAATAATAATTCGATGAGGGTTACCTGGCCTCAAAGTTGACCTTGCTTGAATGCACTATGTGGATGTGAAAAGGATGCCCTCACATCTCTTATAATCTTGCAACTCATCCTGTATCTTATTGCGGGTTTGCTCATCTTGCACCATTCGGTCAAGGCATTGTCGAAGGCCCGACATCACCTCATAGTCGGCCTCGAATGAATCATCATAAAAAAATTTGGGGTTGAGGTAGTACCCTGTTGCATGAAGTGGGCTATGGAGCTGAGAAGTCCATCGCCGGTCAATAATTTCCCAAATGGGATTGTATTTGGGCTCGGAATAATTATAAACTGAGGCAATTGCCTCTTTTGCCCTATCCATAGCCTCATATACATATCCCATTGGTGATTTTTCTCCATCAACAAGATGGAGAACCCTCACCAAAGGCTCTAACACCTAAAAAAAAAGAAAAATAATTTAAATAAAAATAATTTACAATTCAAATTTTCAAAATTTGCAAATGGAAAAATAATTTAAATAATAATAATAAATAAAAAACTTAGTCTTGTACCTTGATTGCCTCATCCATGGCTGTCCAGAAGGCCTCCTCAAAGATATAGTCATACACCTTCTGCCCCTCATTGGAGAGTCGGTATCTAGCAACGTCTTCGGCATTCCACTCCTTGCTCACAAACATCCTCTTCAATGCCCCCTTTGCATCAAAGAGGCTCTGCAATGTAACGAAGTTTGTGGCGAAGCGTGTAACTCTAGGCCGCACTAGCTCCCTCCCACCAGTAAATTGCCTCATCAGTTGGAGGACCCATGTATGGTTGTAGATAAATTTTGTAATACATTTGGCCTTTTGTACAACCTTCGACACCCAAGGTAATTTCCCAATGTCTTCGAGTAGCAAATCGAGACAATGGGCTGCACATGGTGTCCAAAAAATGGTGGGGAATCTCTCCTCCAACATCCTACCAACTGCTACATATGTCGTTGCGTTGTCCGTGATAACTTGGACAACATTCTCCTCCCCCACCTCTAACACAACCTCCTCCAACAATTGTGCAAGCATATCGACACTCTTAACTTGTGCCGATGCATCCATTAACTTGAGGAATACAATTCCTCCTGTAGAAGCAACCAAAAAATTAATCAATGTCCGATTCTTCCCATCGGTCCACCCATCGGACATGATTGTGCAACCCCTCTTCCTCCATACCCTGCATTGCTCTTCAACCAACACCTGAATATCCTCCATGGATTCACGAAGGAGAGGGCCCCTAAGATCGTCATAAGTTGGTGGCTTAAATCCTGCGCCACAAACTATTAGGGCATCTACCATTCCCCGCCAATATGGAGACCTCGCCACATTGAAGGGAATGTCGGAAAAATACCAGAAGCTTGCAACAGCCTTCCTCGCGGCCTTGTGCCTCTCCTCGTTCCACGTGGTCATATCCTCAAGCGTGGGTTGTGACCTTGGCATGGAGTGTTCCACAAAATAAGACTCTTCCGTCTCATTCCTCGGGTGTGTAAGCAATAGATTGGACCCACTCTGGCAATAAAACTAACTATAGGTGCTGTCGGTACCCTCTGTACGAGGTCGAGAAGGGGGGTTGCCATGGCCTCGCTTGTTCTTCATTTTAGCTCTTTTCTTAGTGTAGTTTGATAGGATGTCATTGCATTCCCTCTCAACCTCAACAAGCACCTTTGAACATAGCCTGACATCATGGCCTTGTTTCCTCGCCAAGTGGTATTTGAGGCGGTTTATGCCTCCATGAATTTTTTCCCCACAAAAATTGCAGTAAACCTCCCCTTTCTTTTCCCCATCCTTTGCATACTTCCATGCTGCATCTCTTTTCCCCGTCATTTTGATGTGGCTGCACATGGAAACAACAAACAATTAGTTAGAAACTTAAAAAAAAAATGCCCTAGGGTTTAAGCATTGACAGCTGAGTTTTTCTAGCTCAGATGAAACAGTTGGGTGGCTGTTGCAATTAGTTAGAAACTTAAAAAAAAGAAAAAATTGACAGCTGAAACAGAGTTTTTTTGGTTTAAGCATTGACAGCTGAGTTTTTCTAGCTCAGATGAAACAGTTGGGTGGCTGTTGCAGTTAGGTAGAAACTAAAAAAAACAAAAAAAATGCCTGAAACTTAAAAAAGAAAAAAAGATGCCCAAAACTGAAAAAAAAGTGGTTTTAGGATGCAATCTTGTGTTTTTGTTGGTCTGGTATCAGCTAGTCTTTGCTCTCTTTGCAATTTGGAACAGCAAAAATGAGGGCCATTGAAAAAAAAAAACCTTTTTATGCCGTTCCCTCTACACATGCGCAGACGACCGAGTATTTTCTCAGGACTTGGCAAGTTAAAAAAAAATCAGCTGAGTTAAAAAAACTCACTGAGTTGAGCCCGAGTGACTCCATGAGGCCGACTTGGACTTGGACTCGGCGAATGTTTTAAAAACTTGCCGAGTTTTGGAACAGAGATTTGACCTAAGGCTTTAACATGCAATTTTACACAATTATCACAAAGGTGCATGAGTAGGATATTGAGATGAGAACCAATATTCCAAGCAACCAATGTATTCTCCTTTCAGTCAAGGCCAAAAGCAAATTTGGTATGCAAATTCCTTCAATTTTAATTTGGTACCTTTGCATGGACAATCATCACACTATCTATCCAGTGTTTTAGAATGATTTATCTGCTTTTTGCTTTTGGGATGAAAGAAGGAAGTAATAAGACTTGGAATAAAAGTTAATTTAGATTTTGATGGAGTAGTCTCCTAATCCTGAAGCAGCTTTAGAACAAATAAGGCAAAACGTCTCCAATCCCTGTTTAGCGTTTTGTATTCAAGCATCCAATGAATCATGGGCATATGTCAACAAGCAAATATCCAACTCATCTCTCAAGTGAGTCACACATCTGAAATTTGAACTTAAGTAATCATCACTTTTGGCTCTATTACATTGTCTATAGACGTGTTCTTGTATGAAAAGATAATGGCACAATCTCAATCTAGAGTTAGCGAGAGAAAGCATAGACTAACCTAAGGAATCTCAGGCCATTTTGTGTCTATAACCATAGTGTATGTTGGTATGTTGACAAGCTTGTTTTTCATCCATACATGGAGATTTGAAGAAAAGTTTTTTTGTGATTGATGTGTTTTTGGTTCTATCAAAGTTTTTTAACGTAACCTCTATACATTGCATCTAAAGTACTATATCAACCTCTCTTTTGGTAAAGATGTAGAGCGTTCATCAACAATGTCATGACAAGCATCTTCTTTATTTCAAAACCAAAGGAGTGCTGAGAAGTAGCAACCTTGGCTTACCAACTATACATACCCTCCATTGACGAGTTGCATGGAGGAAAGGAGTAAGGTTCATTTTTCTACTTGCCTTAGGCATCTACTGCAACAAGTGTTGCATGAATGCATGTGATTTTAGCATAGTACGGGTTTCATAGAGTCCCAAGAAGCATGAGGCCAAAGTTAACACTTTAGGTGGTAGTCTCAACATCGTACCTCCAAAAGTACCACCTCAAGATTGATTAGGTTCATACGAGTGATGAGTACCCACATATTTTGATTGTACATAGTTTTGTTTTGTGTTTGTAAATAATCATGTTGCGCGGGTTGTATAGAATATGTTTGGTGTTATGTGCACACAATGTTTGGTGTTATGTTCCCATGTAATGACTTGTAATGTACGGGGTACTTTTGCTAGCAGACAGGTACAAGGTTGGTTGTTTATTCATGCAACTACCCCCCCTGCTGAGTTTTGTTATTTATAAAACCTCCACATTCATTGTTGGGTATCATCTACATTTGTTGGGTATCTTGATAGGTAGTGTCTGTGTTGTTCACAACTCATGTGTCTTGGTAATGCTATACTGATTTGTGCATATATCAGTGGAAGTGAGTTGTTCTTGTTGGTAACTTGATCTATCACCAAGATCCCTTTTATAAGTTTTATCTGTACGTTCATGGATTATTGTTATTAATGTTTCCTGTTGTTTGATACTTTCCTATACCTTCAATTCAGGAATACAACTGATGTGTTACATTTGGTGTTGTTGCCACAACAAGTGTGGATTGGAGACTATGGTGACATTGAAGAGAAGTAGAAGGTGAATGACAGATAATCTAGTGTGTGGATGTTTATGTGGATGGATGAGAGAGGAGCTGATGCAAAGATCTCAAGGACTCGCACAACAAACCAACTCGTGAAGGAATCGACCATGACCTATGTGGCAACTGATACAACAACTGACGTAACAACTTGTGCAATAATAATCAATGTGGTGACCCGTGCAACAACCCACGTGATAAACAACACAATGAAGTAACCTGCAAAAGTGACACAGCTGAAAGCACACGCAAAAGAACAATCATGGACATGAGAGATGCGCAAACAATGAGGACGCAGGAGTTTTGTCTCTTGATTTGTAGCCCATGTGGCCTTGTCTGAAGAAGGGAAGAAGAGAACTTGATTGGTGGGAAATGCTATTCCTGACAGTAGAAGAAGTGGAGGACGTGCCTGGGAACATAGAAGCAAATGCATAGGAAGGAGACGAATGTGCATTTGTGTAGGAAGGAAACGTATGCGCATTTTTGTAGGAAGGAGACATACAAGTGTTTGCACATGAAGGGGAGGTGCAAGTGTTTGCGCATGTAGTAGACATAACTTAGGCTGACGAAGACCTTTGCCTAGGTCGTGTGATATAGGCACTAGTTTGGACGTGGCACCATCTCAAGAGCCACCTTTGAATTAATGAAGTGTGTAGGAATTCAAGTACGCACACAAGAATTTTGTTATGTAATAGTTTTGTCATTTTGAGTTGTTTTATTATGCATACGAAAAGTGTTTGATGAAATGACATGTGTAGTTAATAAAATGATGAAATGTAAATGAAGCCAAATGACTGTTAATTGTAACTTAAGACATGATGAGGCGCCGGTGCTTAGTTGGAGGGAGTTGAGGAAGCAACTACCTCCCAGGTTGTATAAATGACACCCCTCATTCATTTATTCATTGATGTATGCATGTGGAGAGATAGTATCGTACAAGGTACAAAGGTGTAACCAGGCATGTATTCTTGCAGATAATAAGAATACTTCCATTCAGCCATTGTTGTGTAGACTTATGTTATCATTGTGCATGTGCCTGTGAATTGTTCTTGTTGTTATATGATGTTGTGTATGACCGTTTGAACTATTCCAACTATTGAATGCTTGCTGTAGATAGTTATGCAAGGCCGTTTGGCTCTAGACTAGGCCGTCTAAGCTGTTGTATTGGGCTGCTTGGACTTTTGAACCTGACTGTCTGATGCTGAACCAGACTGTCTAATGCTGAACTAGGTTGTCTGACTTTGTGCAAGGCCATCTAACCTATGCTGTGTGCAGGGCTGCCTAGGCATAGTTATTATTGTATTGTAATGTGCAGGGTCGTTTGAGGGTGAATTTTAAGACATTCGTGGTTGTTACCAGATTTGCATGTTGATGTCAAGCATTGGAGAAGTTGTTTTGCTGATTCTTCTTGTCATCCTTCATTCTCTATTCCATTGCAGAATACCACTGCTGTGCTGCATTTGGCACTGTTGCCATCTGAAGTTTGAACTAGTGAATGTGTGGACATCGAAGATGGGACAGATGGATGACAGATAACCTGACACAAGGATGTGGGAGACGTGGACGAGTGAGGACAAGTAGACAACTGACGAGAAGAAGCCTAAGGATTGTGCAACAAGTGTGGATAGAGTCTAGATGTGCGATGCACAAACAGGAGTTGCATGTTGGTGGAAAGGAGTTGCATGTCGATGAAGAAGAATTGCATGACGATAGAATTGGTGATGTCCAAACTGCTGAAGCTTTTTGGAGAGGAGATACGTGTGTTAGAATTTGAACGAGTGTGGAACCTTCAAGAGGAGGAAAGTTTGGACAAGGGACATGAAGAAAGGTGGCAAACATTGTTTTTGATGACGGAGGACGATGCGCAAGTAGAGGCACAACGTGCAGATGAAGGTCGGATTGAGGAGAATGTTTGCGTAAGTGGTGAAGGAGTGCCAATGTGGATCGTGCGTTGGACGAGGCTGAGTAATTGGTGACTCCAACACAAGTGCGGGGTAGAGTGCCTAGAGGTTTGGAGGATGAGAGTCAAGCATGAGGGCAACTGCAGGAGAGTGTGCTCAAAAGACTAGAGTCAATGCTTGTGTATTTGCGAAGGAGATCGCAGAGTGAAAGCTCACCAAGAAGTGGCCAAAGATTGTTTGAAGAATACCAATCGTCAACTGAAGGTTCATTGAGTGGAGACGAGACCAACGAACACCCATAGTCAATGGCAAACATTGCTGTAGTTGCAGGAAAGCAAAATTGTGCGAAATTCACAAGAGACGAGAGGGAGGATCCTGAATGCCATATCTCAACATGCAAAACAATATGGAAGGCATATGGAGTAATGGATCATGATGCATGGCTAAGATTGTTCCCAACAACGTTATGTGGTGTAGCAATTGATTGGCAATTGAAAAGAGAACTCCTTACAGATTGGGCTGAGTTAAAGATGGAATTTAACAAAGAAATTTGATTGCTTCACAATGATATAGAAATCATTGGTGAAATTTATTTGATGAAGTAGAAGAAGGATGAAAATATTAGTCTTATAATCACCTTCTAAAGGAACTCATCAGGAGGCAAAACTAACCGATGGGCTACAAAAGCAATGGTTCCTGGATGGCTGTTGCCAAGATATAAGAAGAAGATGAAAGTGGTTCCATCAACAACATACCAGGAAGTGTTTGATCGTGCACTTATTTTGGGAAATGAAATGAAGACAACAATAGGTTGAAGAAGTATGAGTCACGATCGAGAGGACGATTTTGATAGCAATTGACGTGACCTTAGGCAACAATACAGGCCATATGGAAGGACCTAGAAAACATGATCAACGATATGAAGGGGGAAAAGAAGAATGACATTTGGTGTTTGGATTGCATATTTTAAGGACAAACCAATGTAAATTGTCTGAAGAAAGCATATTGTAATATTTATGAAATTGCAGGTCACGTGATTGTGAATTACCCATTTAGCTTGCGAAGTGCGAGGCACTAGACGATGACCGTACAGAAGGAAGAAAAAGAGGAGAAACCTACCACTTCAAAGAGTAGACAAGGAGCAACTAGTGGCAGATTTCAGAACAACCAAGGAAGAAGCAACTACATTCTAGGAACCAAATTGTAGAAAGTGGTGGTGAAGGAAGATTACAATATGATTTGGGTGGAAGGCCAATCATATAGTGCAAAAGATGTCAGGAGTGGGGACATTTTGCATGTAACTGTACAAATGCATTGACGAGAGGAACTAGGAGGAACATAGCGATGATGTGCAAATGGTGTAGACCTGGCAACCACAAGGAGGCGAATTTTCTGAAGGTGGTGAGTACAAATAAATCACACAATGTCAATTTCATTGACATAGAAGAGCCTCAAGTGAACTAGAAGCAAGCAAACAAAGGTGAACAAGTATTTGTGGTGACTCGCGCATAAGCAAAGATGGAGTAGTACCCAAACGCTACCGAGGAGAAGGGGAAATAGCAGGAAGCACATGTGCAGCTAGAGGAGGAAATGTAAAAGATCAATAACGAGAAGAAGGAATCCATCATCATTGAAGAGGAGGAAATGTCAACAAAGTAGTTGGCAGCGTGAGTGTTGGATATAAATGTTGCAGTGAAGATGTCCAGTCTACTATTGCATAGTACCAGAGTTCTATGCGATGGTTGGAGATGTAATGTGAATGTGAAAGTAGTAGAACTGTAGCACCAATTGGAGGTGAGAAAAGTAGCAAAGGATTAGTTACTTAGTATATTGAACCGATAGTGTTGATAATTGATGCCGAAAAGAAACCAACGCTGATCCATAGTAAGTTGCTAAATCATAAGTTGACACAAGTTATTTTTGATGGGGGTTCGAGTGTGAACGTCTTGCTCAATAAGACATTGAAGGACTTTCTCAATAAGACATTGAAGGACTTGCTCAATAAGACGTTGAAGAACTTCGGGGCACCATTCTCGTGGTTTCCTAAATTCTAGCTATATGGTGCAGACCAATTTGATATTGAGATGAAGGGAGTTTTGACTATGTAAAAGGTGAAAATTGCTGATCAAATTTTCATTTTGGACTTTGTAGTGATTGCAATGCAAAAACCATCCTACGATGTATTGTTGGAATGTGGGTGGTTATGCATGGCAAAGGTAAACCGTAATTGGGAGAAGGATCGCTTAACATTTAAGAAAGGACAACACAAGTACATGATAAACTTGAAAAACCAGTTTGTTAGCTAGTAGGCAACGTCCGATGAATCTAGCAGCTCATTTGAGGAAGAAGATTGGGCAAATGAATGAGAACCAAATGAAGAAGGCATGCTAGAGTTGGAAGAGTGCATGGAGGACAAAGGGCACTCGAATAGCGGGCTTCTCCACTAGCAAATAAAAGACTATGAAATTTTCTAGCCAAGTTGCATCTGCATAAATGCAGAAGATGTAGTCAAGGATGAAGGACCTCAAAGTATGTTTGTGGTCGGCGAGAGCAGTAGAAGTGTCAAACCACCCATGAAAGCCGAAGAAGAAGAAAAAATGATCTTTTCACAAAACTTTGTGAAGTATGCTATTGGCGATGCCTAGATCGATGAGAAGCTAGCACACCTCTTTGATGTGGCAAAAACGATGAAAGAACTGACACAAATTACGAAGGATTGGAGATGGTGTAGGTTAACCTTGGCAAAGGTGAAGAGGAAACGATGATCCATTGCAGGGACAAGTGGGGTCGAATTTTAAAAGCAACAATTTTTAAAATTTTCATGCAATACAAGGTCTTCGCATGGACATACAAGGACTTACAAGGAATTTCACTTGAGTTGTGTGTGCATTAGATTCCATCGATTCCAGGCGTGCAACCTGTGAGTAGGTGGTCGTATGAATGAACCCATAAGACGCGGCCTTGGTCAGTGCAGAGATTGAAAGGATGTTGGATGCAAAGATAATCTTCAAGGTTATGATGAGTGAATGGGTGTCGCCCATCGTCATTAGCTTAAAGGAGAGTAATCAAATCTGAATCTATGAGGACTTTTGAAGTTTGATCGCAGTGACAATAAAGGATCCCTTTCCAATTCTTTTTACTGATTTAATTAGTATTTCCTAGGAAGATCGACTAAAGACCATGATTGTGATGTTTTATTTTCTCTCCCACGCCCTAATTTCTCCCTCCCGCGTCTATGCGCGTCCTAGCGCAGTTGCGTCTTCCCCCTCTTTCTTCCTCCCGCGTCTGCACGTGTTTGTTGGTGCGGCCGTGCCCTCCTCTCTCCCTCCCGTGTCCGTGTGCTTATTCACACGGTCGTGCCCTTGCCCGCTCTCCTCCCTCCCTTCTCCCACACACTTTTGTGTGGCTTTGCGCAGCTAAGCGCCCATGAACCTACGTGTGAGCATGGGGCTTTTTTGCACCCGAGTAGCTGCGCATCTGCACGAGATTGTAGCCGTGCCCTAGCGCGGTTTGATTGCGCCCTTGCGCAGCCTCGCTTTGCACTAGTGTGGCCGTGCCCTCGTTCAACCGTGCCTTCGCACGGCCTAGTGCGGCCTGCCTGCGCCCCTACTCAGCCTCATTTTGCGTTCCTGTGGCCGTGCCCTAGCGCGGCTTGCCTGCCACCTTGCGCAACTCACTCAGCGTTCCCTTGCCCTCGCATGGCCCGCTCAGCCCCTGCAGCCCTATGTTCTTGGTGTTATGGGGATTCTTGAGGAAGGAGGGATTGAGGAGACGCGAGCTTCTCCTCATAAATTTGTCCAACGCTTTCACGCAACAGCTTCATACCAACATCTCTCTAAACAGATAACTTCCCTCCAAAAACAGTTGGATACACAGGCTAGCATCATACTCTCTTTGCAAGACCAAGTGAAAGATGGCAGCCGCATTATCATGGATCTCCAGAGTAAGCTTCAAGATCAACAAGCCATTATTATTCAATTGCAGACCACACACCGAACAATCTCCTCAAGATTCTGCGAATTTTCACTCTGAAATTTCAAAAATCCGAGATGAACAGGTTGTCCTTCTGGCTGAACAGGAACGTCTCAAGGAAGCATCAACTGCACAGAGCCAGAAATTAGCCGACCAACAATCTTGGGTTCAGGTTGTAGCCGGGAAGAAGAACCCCCCTCCTATAGTTGAGCTTGTTGTCCAGGCTAAATTTGAAGAAGAAAGGATTCGCAATGCTAAAGCCCTCAATCTCAGGGTCCGTGGGGTGCCCAAACCTACTGATCCGCTTCAAGCCGGTAATGCCTTCATTCATAACACTCTTGAGTTAACAAACATCACTCTTGAGAAAGCATGGGTCTCTCCCGATTCCACATTGGTCATACGCTTCAAGAATGCGGAAGAGCGTATGAAGGCATTGAGGGCCAAACGGAAATTATTTAATCTTCAAGACAAGATCTATCTTGATGAGGACCTTACGCGACTCCAGGTTGATGAATTGAAGAAAGCCAGAGAACAAGTAGCCGCAGCTAGGAAAGCCAACAAATGGGCAGTTATTCGTAATCTATGTGCAGTGATCAGGGACTCTCCCCCACCAGGGTGGTCCAAACCCTTACCTACTAAATGACTCCTTCAACACGGAAGGGAGGGGACTGATAAGCTAGTTGTAGCTTGTTGGAACTGTAATGGTATGACATGGTCTGCCCCAGGGTCCCTTGTTGATGTGATCAACGGACACGACATCATTTTCATTTGTGAGACACATGAGAGTCCTGAGCGGGCCCTACCAATTATCTCTGGTTACTTTTGGTGGTCCAGTTGTCGGCAACTTACTCGGCGTTTTGGGGGGTTTGAGGATCAGGAGGTGTTGCTGCTCTCATCAAGGATAGACTCCAGGGTTTTGTGACCCTAGTTTCCACTGATCCCCACTCCAGATTTATATGGATTAAAATTCATCGTCACCCACCTCTTCGGGATATCTTCATTGCCACTTGTTACTTCCCCCCACCACGTCCAATTTTGCTATTCACACGGATGGGGACCCTTTCCAAGACCTTTATGAGGACATTACTAGGTACTCGGCTTCAGGGGAGGTGCTTTTGCTGGGAGACTTCAATGCTCGGACCGGACCTATGCAGGTTTCTCTTCACGACCTCACAACAAACGAGATGCAGACTCGGGAATTGGATCCTGATGACCTTGGTTTTGCTCGAACCTCCATCGACACACAGGTTACTGCTTACGGAAAGCATCTTCTTGAGTTGGGTGAATCCAACAGGCTCATTATTCTCAACGGTCTATCTTGTTTTCCAGATTCTAGTGGGTTTACTTGTTTTCCTCACAACGGTGGTGCCAGTGTCGTGGACTATGCTCTTTCCTCTACCACCCTCATCCCATTCATTTCTCGGTTCAACGTTTCTGATAACCCTCCCCCCTTACTGATCACTCCGTTCTTTCTCTTACTTTTTCCGTTGTTTCCCTTCCTATTATTCCTCCACCACCTCCCTCCACTCCCGCCCCTCGAGTCTCTATAGACTTTGACTATTATTATTCCTTTACCTACATGGACCGTTTGCGTCAGGTTCTCCCCAGGATGTCTTCTCTCCCCGATGTTTCCGATCGTTCTGCTTCCTTGGTCCAAGCTATTTGGAAGGCAGCTTTGGACTCGTACCCCCACACCATTTGCCCCCCTCCTCGCCCTCGTCCCCCCGATCATTGCCCCATGAACATCTGGTACGATGAGGAATGTAAGTCTGCCCACCGAAGGTTGAAACATGCCATTCGGTATCCTTCCCAACTCAATGCCATCTCTCACAAAGACTACAGGTTGCTCCTCCGAAGGAAGAAACGTCTCTTCCTCTCTCAGCGTAGACTGGATCTTATTCACTCCCTTCACCATTCTCCTAAATCCTTCTGGCGCCTTATCCTCCCCCGTGATCGGGTCACTCATGGGATCAATCTTTCCTCTTGGACCACTCACGCCTCATCCCTCTATACCATCCCAAATCAGCCTCCTATTACGGTTCCTTCCCCTCCTTCATCTTGCCATCTCTTCTCTACTGGGCTTATTAAGCAAGCTATTCGGAAACTTTGTACGAGCAAAGCAGCAAATTTAGATGGGCTACAGGCAGAATTTTTGAAGCATGGCATTGACCCTCTTGTTGGGCCCCTCACCGATCTCTTCAATCTCTCTGTCTGTTCTGGTTTCCCTGACTCTTGGACTCAACATATCATCCACCCCATCCATAAGGCAGGTGATCCCCACGAACCCAACAATTACAGGACTATCATGATTGGGCATGTCTTTGCCAAGCTCTATGCCACAACATTGGATGTGCTTCTTTCCCGAAGGTTGGAGGAGGAGGGTCACAGGGCCATTGGCCAAGCTGGTTTTCGGCAAGATCACCAGACCACGAATCATATCCTAGTCCTCAAAGCTATTATTGAGGAGGCGCGTTCCAAGTCCTCGAAGGTCTATTGTTGCTTTGTAGACTTCAGGAAAGCTTTTGACACAGTGCCTCGACATTTACTTCTTGAGAGACTTCGGTCAGTTGGCATCTCTGGGCAGCTTTTGACAACAGTTTCGCGGTTGTATGAGACTGTGAAGGGTCGGTTTCGCTCTCCACAGGGGCTTTCAGCCAATATTCTTAGCACCATAGGAGTGAAACAAGGTTGCCCCCTTTCCTCGACACTTTTTGGGATCTTCATTGACGAGCTTGAGTCTTTTATTCGAGAGAACGCACACGTAGAGGATGGTTGCCTTCTCCACCATGTGCTGATTTCTATCCTCCTCTTCGCTGATGACGTTCTTTTAGCTTCATCCCCTGAGGGGCTTCAACGTCATCTGGACACTCTTGCCGCTTTTTGTAACTTGAGACAATTGACAGTGAATCTTTCTAAGACCAAGGTTATGGTGTTCAATACTACCAAAGAGGCTCTATCCCATCTCCACTTCTTTCTTCAAGGTCAGGAGGTTGAGATCACCACCTCATATGTGTACTTGGGGGTTCTCTTCACTGGACCCACCTTTGGTATGAAACCCGCCGCCCAGGCCCAGGTGTGTAAGGGGTATGCAACTTTGTCTTTGCTCGAGAGGAATTGCTTCAAAGCACATTTCCAAGATATACCTGTGAAGATGAGGATCTTTGATGCCTTGGTCAAGCCAACTATTACATATGGGTCAGTGGTTTGGGGTCCTAGTCTTGGCCCGATTGAATGGTCCCGTGTTGAACGAGTACAAACACTCTTTCTTCGACGATTCATTTGTTGCAAGGGCACAGTCCCCCGTTCTATTATTCTGGCAGAGTTTGGGGCCTCTCCTCTCCAGCTTGAGATCATCTTCTTGATTATCGCTTATCTTCACAGGATCCGTACTTTAGGAGATACCCCAGCGGGTTGCAAGTGGTACCCTTACCTTGCCCTTCGCTCCTCGATGGAACTCTCTCCGAGTTCTCGAGGAGGCCGGAGGAGCTGGTATTTTCAGGTCTCTACACTCCTGGCCAGCATTCAGATACAGATAGATAGGCTCCCCCCTTACTCCTTGGGTGTTCTCCCCCCTCTCGGAATAATAAGGAGAAGGTGCTCCACAAGATCCGGAAGGATGTTAGTCTCCAGTACACCAGATGCACATGGATCTCTCCTGCTGCCCCTCTTTCCCCCAAGTTGTCTTTCTACCACGAGCACTTCCTCCAGATTCAAGAAGGCAGAATAGTTCCTCCACAGTACCTTCAACAACACACAATGCATAGTCTTTGGATCCCGATTGGACAACTCAGGGTGTGCTCCCACCAACTCCGGGTTGAGTCAGATCACCATCTTCCGATGGAGGAGCGGGTTTGCTTGTTTTGTTCCTTGGGTGAAGTTGAAACCCTGCATCACTTTATTTTTTGCTGTCCCATTTACTATGAGATCCGAGGCAGATTCCATTGCCTTTTCAGGGACAACTCTCGATCTTTATCTACCTTCTTCAAGTACCCGGACCAGCGATGTCTCGCACTCTTTTTTAGGGAGACAACTTAGTTTCGTCGATAGAAAAGCTCTCCTCCAGATGGATCTTGCCCCCCTCTCACCCTACTTCACCAGCTCTAACGGACCGAGTGACACCGGACGGAAACGCCCCACATCATCCCGTTCGGACAGAAGCAGGGTCACTAGACAGCGCACCCACAGTTTGTTGGGGCCCCGGACTAGCGATGGACAGAGACAGATCATGGACTTCTTCAGCATTGATACTTCGGCCTCGACTGTTAGGAGAGATTAGTTTCTAGGGGTTTTTGGAGCTTGCCCCCTTGGGCTGCTCCCTCCTCCCTCCCTCTCTCTCTCTCTGTTCTTCTTGGCGTGCACTCCACTCTTTTGGACTGCAGCCCTCCCCCCTTTTCCCCTCTTTTCCCTTTCTCTTTGGCCCGATTGTCGGGTCGCATCTTTGTATTTATCTTAGTTTCTTTCTTTGTTGGGCATTTTAGCCCGCTTGCTGGCAGTTATTATTGTCCTTCTTATAGTCCCTTGGGTCTTTTTTGGCCCACCGTGGACATTAATAATATTTCATTTCATTTTTTTCCTTCGGTTTGTGTAATGCCCTAGCCACATTTCAAAGGATCGTTTTGTACATCTTTGAGTAGATGTCTATGGGCAAAATCAAAGTATTCCTTAATGATTGATCGTTGTATTGGAAAAAAGGTGAGCCTTTAAAGGTGTCGAAGAAATGCATGCGGCTATGCATGAATATTGGTTATCCTTGAACCCGAAGAAATGCAAATTGTTGGTACCATACAAGAAGTTGTTGGGTCATGTGGTGTGCAAAGAAGGATCGACCCCAACAAGATTCGTGTCATGATGAGCATGGAGGAGTTGTTCAATTCATATTTGGGGCATGTCAGGTACTATTGGTGCTTCATAAATTTTTTTACCCAGATGTCACACCTGCTAGATGTGTTGATGTGCAAAGGTGTTCCCTTTTGGTGGACGGAGGAGCATCAGAAGGCCTTTGAGGAGTTGAAAGCAAAGTTGGTTTGCGCACCCATTCTAGTGTTTCTAGATTGGGAGGAGTTTCATGTTCATGTGGGTGCATCCAATTTTGCAATTGCATGTGGACTTTCCTAGGAGGGGAAATAAGGGTTGGACCAGCCCATATACTTTTCAAGTTGGTTGTTGTCGAGAGTGGAAAAGAATTACAACACAATGGAGTGAGAAGCACTTGGGATGATATATGCAATACAAAAATTCAGACATTATTTGCTTGCCAACCCTTTCACTGTTTATGTTGACCATTAGGCATTGTTGTACCTGATCAACAAGTCGACTATTCATGAATGAGTTAGCAAGTGATTTGTGATGTTGCAAGAGTTTGTGTTTCGGGTGGTGGTGAGACCAGGAAAGAAACATGTGATAGTGGATTAGTTGTCAAGGATTCGCTCAAGAGAACCTATTGGAGTGTTGGATGAATTTTTGAATGCTCATTTGTTTTCAATCACTACACTATTGTTGTGGTACAAGTACGTGAGAGAATACTTGTTGACGGGGGAGCTATGAAAATAGTTGAATATGGCAAAAATATCATCAGTAAATCAACACCATTTCAATTGATTGTTGGTTTGTTGTACAAGATTGGACCTTATGGAATGTTGCAAAGATGTGTGATGGACGAAGAGGTGAACACATCCTTGAAGGAGGCTCATCAGGGATTGGAAGGAGCCCACATGGGGCTGGATATGATCGTGAGAAAAGTGCTTCTGGCAAGGCTATGGTTGGCCACCCTCTATTGTGCTGCAAAAGAGTTTGTGACCGCATGCCATACATGTTGAGCCGGGAAGCTGCTATGGAGGGACTTCATGCCATTGCACCCATCTTAGTCGCAGAAGTAGTTTGAGAGATGGGGTCTTGATTTTGTTGGACCATTGAAGACCAACTAAAGGAAATACAGGTACATTGTAGTAGCAATTGAATATTTGACAAAGTGGGTGGAGGTGAGAGTGTTACTTCATAAATTCGCAAAGACCGTTGTGTGATTTTTGTATGAAAAAATCATTAGAAGATTCAGAGTACCTCTTCAGTTGATGTTTGACATGTGATTGCAGAGGACACTTTGTGAATGAGATCATTCAAAAGCTGATGACGGAGTTCAAAATCTTGCATTCATTGTCAAGTTTGTACTACTACAGGCGAAGTTAATGAACAAGGTTTTAGTTTCCTTATTGTATAAGATGTGTGAAATCAAGGATGCAGATTGGGAGGAGAAATTGCCAGCGATCCTGTGAGCATTCAGGTCAACGTATAAACTGACGATAAATCACACACTATTCCATTGGATGTATAGTCAACAGGTAGTTGTGCCATTAGAATTTCTAGTGCCAATTTTGAGAGTGGTGGTGCACAATCATCTTGGCGACCAAGTGAGCTTGGAGGAGAGGCTAACAACACTCATTAAGCTAGATGAGAAGAGGGTGATGGCACAATGGGCCATGGAGGTTGCCCAGTTTTGTTGGAAGCTTTGGCATGATAAGCACTTGCGGAAGATGAAGATGAAGGCAGGTGATTTGGTGTTTTTATAAACAATGACAAGCGCAAGATCAAGCCAGGGAAGTTGAAGACCCTATGACTTGGACCCTTCCAAGTGGATGATGTATTGGATAATGGTGCTGTAAGGTTGATAAGACTAGACATGAAGCAATGTATTGAGATAGTCAATGGTTCAAACTTGAAGCCATACAAAGTCAAAGCATAGGTAAACTTTGTAAACATTGAACCAAGTTATGAAGGTACAAGTACGGGCAGACTGAAGATTGTACCAAGTCAGTCTTGAAAATCCTTTCAAGGAATCTTGATAAGGAAAGTCAGAGAATATAGCTGTGCAAAGGAATACAAAGGTGCAAAAGAAACAAGTGACTCTGGTGAAGATGAACACGCGGAATAATTGGCATTGTTGTACGAGAAGGAAACTGCAAGTAGTCAAGAGGACATGCAAACCATAGTTGAGAAAATATGCAAAAACTCTTGAGAATCCCTATTTTTTGAAGATTTTTTAAAATGCCGATGCAATTGGCAAACTCTCAGCGATGCAAAGATTTTTTGAAAAATCAGCATCGCCGATTTTTTTCAAAAAATTTGCAATTTTCTTTTTCTTTTTTTTTTTAGGCTGCAGCTGATTTAGGGTTATTTTATGCAAGTCCATTTTTCGGCTGTTAATGTTTGAACTTTGAAGTGTAAAGTTTAAATTTTTAAACCCTAAACCCGAAACCCTCTTTTTAAGTAAATATTGTTGCCTAATAACTATGTATGTAAGCCCATTTTTCAGTTGTTAATGTTTGAAACTTTGAACTTTGAAGTTTAAACCCTTTGGGTTTAGGGTTTTATTTTTATTTTCCTCCTCTTTTTAAGTAAATGTTGCTGCCTGGTAACCATGAATGCAAGCCCATTTTTCAGCTGTTAATGTTTGAATTTGAAACTTTGAACTTTGAACTTGAAGTTTAAACCCTAAACCCTAGTCTAGGCCCTAGGGTTTTGGGTTTAGGGTTTTTTTTCCTCCTCTTTTAAAGTAAATATTGCTGCTTGATAACTATGTATGCAAGCCCATTTTTCAGCTGTCAATGTTTCAATTTAACCCTAAACCCTAGCCTTTTGGTTTAAGGTTTAGGTTTTTTTCCCTTTTTTTTTCAAATGATTGTAGCTTTGTTGTTACTTGTTTCCATGTGCAAGCATATAAAAAATTAAACCTTTGTTGTTACTCGTAACTTTGTACCTTTTCATATTATAAGAAATACATGATGTGTTTTGTCACTTTCATGTGTACTTAAAGCTTGAGCCTTGTATGATGTCTTGACATGAATTATTGCTTTTATTGCAATATTTGATTTGCATAATGTTAATTCATTGTAATATGCATGAAAAAAACTTTTTTCAATGAAATTTTCGTTTTCTTCAGTTTTTCTTTTTGCCAATTCTTTGCCGATTCTTTCCCCGATTTTTGCCGATTTTTAAAAATGCCGATTCCGATTTTCTCAACTATGATGCAAACAACAATTAAATAGGGAGAGTTGGTGCCTAGACCCACTGAACATAGGAGGGTGCATGTACATGTCAGGTTTTTCTGTTGAGGAACGAAGATTTATGGATGAACAAAGGTCAATGCTGAAAACATGCAACGAATGGTGGCGATGCATGTTGGACAAGAGGAAACGCTAGAGCAAGAGCCTTCGAGTGAAGAAGGTGAATAGGAGAGAATGAGTTTGTTAGCGGCCATTGGATGTACACAATAATGCATGATGAAATGCAACAATTTTGCAAAAGAAGTGAATAGTTGAATGTTCGAAATAAGTGAATTGCAAAGCATGCACAAGAATTGATGCAACTGGGACAAGATATATAAGCAACTAGTAGGATTTTTTTCGGGAGAAGGAACTAGTCTAGAAGAAACTCCAAGAGGAGCACGGTAGACAAGTAGGTGTTGGGAATTGCTTATGATCGTGTGATGGAAATTGAATTTTTGGAGAACTACTAGTAGGACAAACAAAACCTTGCTAGGACGAAGTGTCAAAAATTGAATGGCAAGATGTATAGAAGTACCACACTAGACATTACCAAGTGAAGTGATGTGCTAGCGATTCGGGAAAGGAATCGAGTGGTGTGTCCTTGACGAGTTCAAGCAATGAGGAGGAAGATTGGAGCTATGCCAATTCAAGCTCAAAATTTGAAAGGTTAAGTAAACAGGGAACATTGAGAAGGAGCCAATGTGTTGATCAACAACTAGATACTGTCAATGCATTGCGAAATGTTTTATAGGATGAACCTCGAACAAAAGTTCAAATCACTTTAGAGGATGATGAAGCTATAGCAATGTGGTAGACGAACAGGTGGAGGCAAAGTAATGCAGCTAGACTTAGGAGTCTAGGCTAGAGACAAAGAGGAGAAGGCTGAAGTGTTGGTTACAGTCATTTGCCAAATAATTTGAATGGTCCCTTGGGAAGGCTAAGTGGTCTGTGAAGGCCACTTGATGACCCAAGGCATGCCTATGAAAGAGGTTGCTCAGATAGTCTAGGTGGGTCGTTAGGACCCCCAGGTCGTTTGGCCTTTTTCCCAAACGTCTAGGGGGAGCAATCTGCCCTAGATGACCTATAGGCTATCTAAACAACATGTTGGCCTAGGCCACCCCTTGTTTATTTGATAGGGACAACCCTTTGGCTGTAAAGACCAAGGGCAAGGCCTCTTGGGATTTTCAGAGGTCATTTGGGGAGACTGTTCAAATTGCAAACAACCCGTGTATCATCAAAGTCATCAATTAGGCTGACAGAGAGAGGGTTGTTCGATAGTTAGGTACACTTGCATGAAATTGATGCCTGACTATTTGAGGAAGGAGTTGATGAGTTGTTAGAAGACCGGAGTGAAGATGGAAGTATAGTTGAACCCAAGAGGCTGTTTGAGCGAAGAGAAAGGGTTGTGGGGACAAGGTAGACCGTTTGGCCGCTTGGGCCATCTAGGCTCAACAAGAGCCAACCCATTAGGATGACTAGGCAAATTGTCTGGCAATCTAGGTTGTCTGGGCTTGTGTAGGCAGTCGTCTAGGCCAACAGGTAGGCTATCTAGCTCCTTGGGCCACCCAGATAGGGAAGGAAGAAGACAATCTAGACAACAAGTCAGGTCATTTGGACGCTTGGGCCGTCTAGTCTGAACGAGAAGAGCTTTCAAGACGTAGACTTGCACGCCTTACCATTGGGCCTACCATGCACAAGGTGTAAGAAGCCAAACATCGGGAAAAGGACAAAAGGAACATGCAAAATGAATAGTTGCATGTAAGGTAGTTATGGAAGGTGAAGTTGCAGTTAAGAGGGAGTTGTTGCATGTAGGCCAAGTGTCCCCCTACCTTCCTCATCTTTTACATAGTTACCAAGAGCTCTTATTTGCTTATTCAAGGCCAAGCAACTAGAGCATAAGGAGAGTGCACCTGGTAGCAAGTTCTGTAGGAACTAGGGCACCACTTGGGGAGTGGTGAGGAGACAAATCAGAACCAGCCCACCGTGTGGAATTGCAAGTAGAAAAAGGAGATTTCTGCTGCAAAGGAGGAAGTTGCATTAAAAAAGTCGAGCTAGGTCATGGACCAAAAAAAGAAAAAAATAGGGTTTTGCTGAAAATCCTTGCCCATAATCTGGAAGTTCCTTTTTTTTGTGCGGGTGAAAAATATATAGTAGAAGGTGCAGCTGGAAATGAAAGACAAAGAAGATTTGGCAAAGAAATGCTTCATGCACGATAAATGAAGAATGCAGAGAAGCAGAGGGGAGGGTCATACAAGTGCTGCACAGATTTTTTCCAACATTGCAAAAAGCTCTATGGGCCACATGGACTGTACAATGAGCTATCCGGAAGTAAGGAGAAAAAGATTGCAAAGAAAATCAAATCGTATAGACTGTTTGAAGAATAGTTGTATGGACAAGTTGAGGAAAGAGGGTCGTTCAAAATCAAGTTGTTTGGAGATAGTTTGAGGAAAGCAAGCCGTTCGGAGGTAGGCCCTCTAAAAGTTATCCATCAGAAGAATGGCTGTCCAGACTCTCGTCGTTTGAGTCAAGGCTGTTCGGGACTAGGTTGTCTGAGACCAAGTTGTTAGATTCTCAACCGTCTAGAGCTAGGTTGTCGGACACTAAGCCATCTAGAGTCGGGCTGTGAGGAGTATGGTTGTCCAGAGTTGAGCCGTTTGGATTAAAAAAAGGAAGGGTATGTAGACCGAAATAGTGAGGGACACGAAGAGCAAGTGTTATTGAAGGTCATGTTAGTTAGATAATAGGTGGGGTAGTTGGGATTAACTATCGTCGTCGGAGTTCAAAATTCGAAGCCTAAGAAGCAAATTGTAGAGGGAATGCAGTAATGACCAAGGATTGCAAAGCAGATAGAACAAGTGGAGTTTTAGGGGTATTGTTGTGGCAAGGACCTTGAACTTGCAAAAATAAAATTAATGTCCGCGGTGGGCCAAAAAAGACCCAAGGGACTATAGAAAGGACAATAATGATTGCTAGCTAGCAGGCTAAAAAGCCCAACAAAGAAATAAACTAAGATAAATACAAGACGTAACTCGACAACCGAGCCAAAGAGAAGGGGAAAATAGAAGGGAGAGAAGAAGGGGGGAGGGTTGCAGTCCAGAAGAGCGGAGTGCACGCCAAGAAGAACAGAGAGAGAGAGGGAGGGGGAAGGGAGCAACCCAGGAAGGGCAAGCTCCAAGAACCCTCAGAAACTAATCTTTCCTAACAGTCAAGGCCGAAGTATCGGAGCTGAAGAAGTCCATGATATGTCTCTTTCCATCGCTAGTTTCGGGACCCTAACAAACTGTGGGTGCGTTGTCTAGTGACCTTGCTCCCGTCCGAACTGGATGAAGTGGGGCGTTTCAGTTCGGTGTCACCTGGTCCGTCGGAGTTGGTGAGCAGAGAAGAGTCAGCACTGGCTTTATGAGAAACCACGAGGAGTGCATACACCACAGAGAGTAGGAAGTGTGTGAGATGGAGGCCAAAAGGGGTAGGATGTAGTAGCACGGAGGAGGAGGCTAGTCAAGGTCAAGATGAACTCCAAAAGGCCAACAAGGGAAAGGAAAGGAGCTGACAACTTTACCATAGCAATGAACTAAGGGGAAGGAGCAAATGCAAATTCCCTTGGATGAAATTACCTGGACGATGCTTGCAAGTGAGTTTTGTAGGTCATGGTGGCCGTAGAATTTGCAAGACCACCAACTGAAAGTAGCTTTTCGGAGCGTGGAAGTGCATCACATCTTGTAGGTTCTCGGTTTTAATAAGATTTTTTTTAAAACATACCTGATGGAGATGCTATAGATGTACAAAGTTGGAAAGAAGTGGAGCAAAGTGGTGTTGGGTGATAAGGAGGTGTGGATATCATTTTCATCGAACAGTTTTCAGAGTTTTTTCGAACTTGTTGCCAATAGCAGCAAATAGGCGAAGGAGGGGGTGGAGCCCTAATGTTTGAAGACATTGGTAGATAAAGTCACCAATCTCACTTTCACGAAAGTGGCAAAATTGACCAAGCATAGGAGTCGCTGATGAAGATGCAAGACTTGACTTCCAATGAGTTGCGGTATGCAATGAATGTCATAATGTCCAAGTTGTCCGGTGAACAAAGAGCCTCAGATATGCCAACTTGGCTCATACCATATATGGAAGGAGTAATGGCTGGAGAGAAGTATGATTGGGCAACATTTTTGTTTGATTGCATACATAATTTTCTATTGTAGTTTACAAAAAAAAATTCTATTGCGTATTATGCCATTGCACTACTTTTGGATGCAACAGAATATGAGAAGATTCAGTTTCCTGGGCTAGGTCTTCAAGTGATACCAGAAGAAAGGGAGAAAATGGAAAATTGTCTACATCATAACGTATATGGTGGCAAAATTGACATGGTCAACCACCAATAGATGAACCAAATAAGGCAAGGAGACGACGAACACTGCAGATAAGCAAGTTGATGCAAAAGGCGAGAGAGAAACGAGCCGCCAAGGCAAAGATCAAGCTGAAAGGATATGGTGGGGAAGAAATTGAAGAGACCACCACAAGAGATGACACGGATGACAATCTTGAGCTCGTGGAGGAAGAATAGATGAGTGAGCTCTTCCTCATTGAACTTCCCAATTTGAGGCAGCCCCTACTTCATGGAGAGAGAATCAATGAACAGGTTGATGTATTGTTTGAAAAGGTGAGTGGGTTGTTTGAGTAGGTAAGAAGCGAGTTTTGAGCAGGTTGTCTTGGAGAATGGCAATTTTGGCATTTGTAAATTGAGGCAGCGTTGGGCCCAAGGAGAAGAGCGGATGAAAATATTTGAAGAAATCCAAGAAATCCATTGAGTACTGCTAGGTAGGTGAGTGTCATCAAGAGGAAGGTCACGCAGATGAGTGCCGTCAAGAGGAAGACCCAACAACAAATTGTTGTCAGACATGGGTAGACGGCAGGAAACCACAGTCATGAGATGGAGGAAGAGGAAAATCTCCATCAAAGGGAAAATACACGCGATTCCTCGACAAAAAACGCAATAGAAATCCAATTTTGCGTTGTCTTATGAATCATACGACATAGGTAACACGTGAATTTTTGCACGTTGTAAAAATTGTAAACAAAATTTTAAAATAAAAATAAAAATAATAAATGTATAAAAATAGAAAAAGACAAAGTGAGTGGGAAAAGGCATCGACAATCGTATATAGGGTGGCGAGGTGGTGGTCATCCGATAGTTTGGACTTAACAAAGTGGCAGTTATTTGATGGTTATGCATGGGCGACAACCAACTCCTGCAATTATAAATAGAGGTAGTCCGAAGGTAGTAAGCACTCAAAGCGCTTAGTGTGTAGGAGAGACGAAGGAAGACGCAGAAGTGAGTTGTAGACATAGGACACAATGCAGGAGGGAGCAACGGGGGCATGCCAACATTGTTGAAGCGAAATATACTCTAGTAGGCTTTGAAGGGAAGACAAAGGACAATCATATGGACGACTACCAGCAGACTCAGTTGCAGTCACTAGGGTTTCCAAATGAGGGCACAATGGCGAAACTGATGGCCAAAAGGTACGAGGGCGCCTATGCATGAAAACAAGGGTAGATGAGATTGCCATACAGAAGGGGGGAAGGCCATACAAGTTAAGGAGAGGGCGGCCAAGTTTAGAACCCATCATTGTACAAATCTCTCATACAAAGGAAATGCAGTTTGCAGTTAGAGGAAATGCAGTCTATAGTCAGAAGGAAGTGTCATCTGAAGAGGTGTAGCCAAAGGGGAGAG
This sequence comes from Wollemia nobilis, assembly GCA_028583015.1. Lineage (NCBI taxonomy): Eukaryota > Viridiplantae > Streptophyta > Pinopsida > Araucariales > Araucariaceae > Wollemia > Wollemia nobilis. The sequence continues at coordinate 7,974,591 of JAQPPZ010017086.1, forward strand.
TTGTCTGAGGAATTTTAGAAAGCGTGCAGTTTGAGGAGCTGCTGTCAGAACTATGTTGTATAAATAAATTGGAAGCAAAGTTGTTGAGCAAGATACACAAAAGGCTAAACATCCCAGAAAGAATTCGGCAGGCGTAGTAGCAGAGAAGAGCCCTACCTAGCCTAATGGCAGAAGGGCGTACGAAGCATAGTCATGCAGGATGCTCAAGAGCAAGTAACAAAGACTATGGCTCAAACATCGGAAGAGGCACTGAAATGCAAAAGGCCAAGTGCCAACATTCCGAAATAAAGGGAAAGGGATGCTAGACCTCAAGAAGTGGAAAAGAATAAAGAGAGGGAGAAGGTACCCTTGAAAGACATTACTTGGGTACAATCAATAGGAGAATATTGTTGGATGTGGTGGGAAAATACTCCAAAGAATCATCCATTGCGGATGATGCTACAAGATGCAGGAGTCAATTTTATCTTGCAGATCCCAAATTTTGACAAAGAATTCTTTAAGGAGTATTTGCTGTAAATGCTGTAGAGATGCAACCCGCAACAAAATGCCAGCAAAGTGAGAGTGGGTGATCGAGAGTTGATTGTTGTATTTTCATTAGGCAACTTTAGGGTTGCTGAATCATGTAATACTGGTGGTAAAGGACTCGGTGGATTCCAACTGGTATAGACAAATGACCCATGAAGTAAAGGATCTCACTCCAGATGAGGTTACAAAAGTTGATGTCACATGGGAGCTCATGAGTCGAGCAATAGCAATTGAGGAATGAAGAGCAGCAATGCACCATGAATGTCATAATGGCAAGACTCTGGATAACGTAGAGCTTAGGAAATGCCCATATGATTCATACCTTACATGCAAGGGGCAGCAATTGTCATAGCCTATGATTGGGCATCCCATAGCTGAGAAAACTTGTAAAAAATCACGATTTTTTCCGATTCTGATTTCGATTTGGCCTTGCTGAGTCAATCGACATCACAAATTGTGATGTTCAAAAATCAGGAATCGGAAAAAATCATGATTCCTGCAAAAAATCGGCCATTGCAGCACAAGTTGGGGAAATGGCATAAATTGCTTGTTTTTTCATTTTGCCTCATTTTGCTTGTTCCAAATTGGAGAGAGAGCTCTGCCTACCTGCTACCACACCAAACAAAACACTAAAGTGCATCCTAATAGCGGATTTTTTGCAGTTTGAAGGAATTTAGCAGCCACCAACAGCAATGCTATACATTATTAACTGATGAAATTCTCCATAAAAAGATGTTGAACTATCAGTCCAAACTTATTGCTCAATTTTTGTTATCCTAGAAAGAAAAAATCGGTGTTGCAAACATTGGAACTAATGGGCAGAGTGAAACTAACTATTACACAAAGCCAAAACACCTTTTGAAAGACAAATTTAGAAACCTAATATCAAAAACACCTTTACAGATTTTTGTAACATTACTATGTAAAATTTGTTTGAGATCTAAAAGAAGGTTGGGGATTTCATTTTTCAATATGCTTGTATATAGGAGTAATATTTAAAAGCACAAGTGATTATTTGTTCTGTAGGTTCATTAGACCACATGGGTCTCAAGAGATAGTAAAAAGTTAAAACCAATCACAATCGTCATTTAAGGTAATTTGTTGGTGTTTTATACAAGCCTATGAGGTGTTGAAGTTCCAAATTAGTAATTGCAGCATCTTTTCTGCACCAAAATGCAAACAAGGAGAAAAATTCAATTCAGATTAGGGCGAAGGGCGCTCCCCTTCGACCTTGCAAGGGGGCTTTTGTCCCCTTGACCCCCAACATAGGTGGTGATGGGTGTTAGCAGCCAAGGCACAAGAAGAGGCACGGGCACAACAACAAAGAGAGACTAGAGCTTCTGCTAGGGCAAAGGGCAAAGGCATTCAAAGATCTTGAGGCATTGTATTTGTCATGACTCATGACACATTTTGTAATTTGTACCTTTTTTATATTATAAGCAATACAAAAATATTTGAATTTTGGATGCATTAAAATTTCTTTAATTAAGATCTGTTTTATCACTTTCATATGTAGTTTAAGCTTGTATCACTCACAGTATTAATGTTTGATTTGCATAATGTTAATTCGATGTGATATGCATGAATTTTTTTTTTTTTTCCGATGAAAAATTACATTTTCTTTGGTTTTTTTTGGTCGATTTTTCCCCATTTTTACCGATTCTCGATTTTTTCCGATTATTTTTCCATGTTGATTTCGATCCGATTCCTATTTTCTCAACTATGGGGCATCCTACCTCTCATACTGCATTAAGAATTTCTTGATATGGAACACGAAGAACTTTTCAATGGCATTTCATGCCATTGGCTTGCTCATGAATGCTATGACGCAGGCAAAGGTGCATATCCTAGATTTGGACCCTCCTAGAGATGATTTATCGGAATTGACACCGATTCTAAGGTGAATGAATATAATGCCACATACAAATGGAGTCACTCCACTAAAAACATAAAGAACGAGGAAGATACTGAAGAGGAAGAATTTGCTAGACGATGTACCTAGTGAGGATTTGGAGGAAGATGCACCACCGTCTAGGCCAGAACCAGTTCAAAAGGAGAAAAGGCATAGGAGGCTGGAGATGGAAGAGCAACCCCCATAGCAAGCCACAGTGGATGCGGGTGGCAGGTTAAAACAAATTGTGGAGGGCAAACAACAACAAGGAGCAATGCAACAAGAGGCTGAGGAAAGAGTTATAGTTGGATAGCAACAACCTAAGAAGGAGGCTCAACAAGAAGAACAACAAGCACAGGAATTTTTGGAAATTGTGCCTACGGATAGAGAATTCTACGAAGCAATGGATGCGTTGGGAGAGGTGCAAGTTGGATCACCTGTATTTCTTGCAGAAGCTCAACAACTGTTTGATCCAAGTGTATCACCTCTAGTACAAAAGGAGGTAGAATTCGAAATAATATCCATAGGAGAGGAAGAATGGGCAAAGAAGCAGACCGAGCCAGCAAAGACATTGGAAAAAGGAAAAGAGCTGACAAAGGAGGATGCAGTGCTAGTAGAACTGGAAATAGACTTGGATGACAGTGAGCCCGTAGTAAAATATAAATGGGTGAAGAAGGGAGGAAGCTACAAATGGATGGAGCTCCTGGGTAATAGTTAATACTACAAAGCAACCTATAATAGAGGGCAAGGCAACTAGGAAACAGATCAATCTATTAGGGCAAGAAGGAGAAAATGTGGTAGAGACAACCACAGAAGATGACATGAATACGGAGTTGAGTGATCACGTTCTGATAGAAGTGCTAAATTTCAGGAAACCACTAGAGTTGGGGGATCACCTTGATGCACAAGTGGATGCTTGCAGAGATTATTCGGAGTCATAGACAGATTGAGATTGGGTTCCAAGTGGGCTGTGTTGGACAGTGGAGGAAATGGCAGCTGATGATAGAGAATGAGCTGGGCAAGCTGGTAAACCGGATCCATGATGGGGAATGGATGATGAGACTTGCCAGCATCCATCAGATATAGCCATAGGAATTAGAGACTGGCAGTATTAGAACTATGATCGGAGTGCAAGAACTACCAAAAGGAACTCAGACACTGTAAAGGAGACCAGCTCGTATTTATATTAATGGAAGAAGCAGTAGCCTTTGCCCACAAAATGAAATTGTTGTCAATATGATGAATTGGCACTGAAATTAGTACAAACATATGCCAAGATTAATTTTTTGGCATACTTAGTGCAGTGGTTAGCCATAGGCGTTGAAAAGATACACAATGCAGGTGAAGAAAAGGCTAACGAGTTGCAAGCAATAGAAGCCAAACTTCGGCAGGTGAGTGAGGAAGTTGAAGTTGAACTAGCCAAGCTGAGACAAGAAGTTGAAGAGAAGACTAAGGCTAAAGAGGAACAAGATGAAATGATTGCACAATTGAAATCCGAGTGCTCAATTAGAGAGCAACTGGTAGAAGCTAAGACAAAAGAGTTGGAAAACAAAGATCAGTTGATTGCCAAAAGAGATGAGTAACTCGCAGAAATGGCACGGAGAAATGCAAATGAAGCCTTTGCAAAAAAGGAGGAGCTCTTACGAAGTTGGCAACAATGAAACACAAAGCCAATTATTATGGTCTAGAATAGCCCAAGTATCACAAATACGCCAAGAGACTCATGGATGAGAAAGAGGGTTTAAAGCTGCAGATTGCTGAAAATGGACTACTTGTTCCCACACCGCAATAGCCTAGTATGAGTCCACTAGAGCAGAGATGGATGTCGACAAGGACGTTGATTAAATCAAAGGGGAGGACAAATGTAGATGCTAGTTCTGGATATAAACAGTAAAAACAGAAGTAACACTGTCTGCAAAATTGTTTGAGTGCAATATGCACTAAGTTTTGGTCTAAGTGCAATGTAATTAAATGATTGGTCAAATGCCAATGAAATGTAATTGTTATAGCCGTCATAAGTTAAAGTGTCTAATATTTGCATATAATGTAAAGTTGGTAATATGTCTAATGTACGTCGGAAGGGGGAATTAGTTATGCGCTAGGTGTCCTGGAAACCATTGCCAACAATGACCAAGATTGCATTATAAAAGGACCCCCCCCCATTCATTATTGCATATCATTATCATAGATGATGAGACTACCATAGGCAAAGCATATGTGCAAGTGCATACGAGAGCATCTTGTGAGTCTGTATACAACTACTGTAATCTGTAATAGCTGTACACGCAGATTATCAATGCAATTATCCATTCTCTATCTACGTGTTGGATGTCTGTGTGTTGATACCAATATGTTAGATCATTAGACTCGTGCATTGTCAAGATGTAGTTTGCTGTGCAGGTTGGAAGATGCAGTCAAGTGTGCAGGTTGAAGGTTGCAGTCAGGAGTGCAGGCTGTAGTCAGACGTTGTCGAAGATAACCATCCTACTAGGACTTCCATCCGGAGTTTGTCGTCTTGAAGACTGCCATCCGGAGTTTTATCGTCTTGAAGACTGTCGTCTAGAGAAGGTGGCGTCATGTTGATGTAGATATACTAATGCTGTCATGCTGATTGTAGACTGAGTTCAACTTGTCGTCTTATGCATTGCTGTCTAAGCAGATGATCATGTTGACATTGTTCAAGTGTGCTGACTGTAGACTTGTTGGCCTCTAAACTCTGTCATTCTACCTTAATTGTTGGGAATCTCACCACCATGCTACAATGAGGAGGGTTGCATAGAAGAATACGAGATTGAGAAAATGGTGACTCTGACAATGACAAAAACGTAGGGGAGAGTGCTTAGAGGTGAGGAGGATGGGAGTCAAGCATAGAGGCAACTGCAAGGGAGTGTGTTTGGGAGAGCAAAGCCAACAGTGGTATATATGTGAAGTTGGTTGCATAGTAGTAGCATAGTTGAAGGTGGTTGACAATTGTTTGCATAAATTGGAGATCAGCTGCTAGAATCAAGTTCGTCAAGTGGATAATTTGACAAACAACGACATGTACCACATTCAAGTCAAGGTCAGGCTTCAACACAACCAATGATGGTTACTGTAGCAAGCAAGTAGAAATAATTGAAGTTCGCTGAAGATTATAGGCAGACGAGCTGACATGTCTACATGAATGCAAGAGTGTAGGAATGTATATGTGTGGATTTATGTTCAAAGTGTTTGTAATAATGCATGCATGCAAAGTGTGTAATAATGTGCACGTGGCAAAGTGGTAATAATGTAATGTAATGGGAGTATATTTAATGTTTTATGTAAAAGGGTAGTTCGGAGGTAGTTGGGTAGTTGCCAACCGCTTATCTGTCCCGTTATAAGTATGCATCTATGTGAGGGATGCAAGAGAGGGAGTGTGCACATTGTAGTCGGCCGAAGAGTATCTTGTCGATAGATTGTTCCTCAAAGTATGATGTATTGTAGGTTCTTGTTGTGTAGGATATAGGTGTATGTAGTGTATCCATTTACATTTATAAGTATTCTCATTGTGTATTTTGTTTATAAGCAGTAATGAAATCGTATTGCAAAGTGTTCTATGCCATTTCTATAGAGACAGGAAGGAAGATCTTGCAAGACACATTGATATATGTGTAACAATATGGAAGTCCATTGGAATCATGGACGAAGATTCATGGTTGCGTTTGTTCCTAGCTAGGTTATGTGGAATTGAGATGGATTGGTGCTTAAAGCGCAAACAACCATTTTCCATATGGGAGGACTTGAAGATAGAGTTTGAACAGGAGTTCAAGCTACTTGGGGATGATACAAAAATCATTAGTGAAATATATGCGACAGAGCAGAAGAATGAAAATATCAAGTCATACAATTGCCCCCTTAAGGAGCTTATTGACAAAATGAAGAAGAACCAGTTGATGAACTATAGAGGCATTGGTTTAGGGATTGACTCATTCCGCAATGCAAGAAAAATATGAGGGTGGTGCCGCTAAAAATGTACCAAGAGGCTTTCGATAGTGCTCGCAACCTCAAAAATGAAATGAAGACTGCATTGATGGGAGGAAGCACGAGTCAGAATAAAGATGATAGTGACTTGCATATCGAGGAGGATTTGAATGCAACCATCCAAGCATTACAGAAGCATTTGGAGTGCATGATCAACGGTGTGAAAGGTGAAAAGAAGAATAAAGAGCAGGATATATGGTGTTTGGATCGCAAGACGTAGGGTCATATGAATGCCAATTATCCAAAGAAATTATATTGTAATATTTGTGAAGTAAACAAACATTTGGTGGTGGATTGTTCATTCAATCCGAAAAGTATATATCAAACTTTGATTATGCAAAAAGAACAAGTTGATCAGAAACCCACCCCTTCGAATAACAAATATGTAGAGTGGTGGATATTGGAATAATCATGATGGTAGGAGACCTAGCATGCAAAATTAGTCTAGTAACAAGCTTGGCAATGAAAGCAAATTGTTGTACGATTTTGACGGAAGACCAATTATACAGTGCAAAAGGTGTATAGAGTGGGAAAACTTTGCACAAAATTGCAAAAATGCTCCACTTGGGAATGGAGGCAACAGGGCAATGATGTGCGGATGGTGTGGACCTGGCAACCACAAACAACTTGAAGAAGGCCAGTATCAATAGCTCGTAGAATGTTAACTTGATTGACATTGGAGCAACACCTTCAAAAAAACATGTACTCGTCGTTATACATGCACAAGCAAAGAAGGCGAAGTACCTAGACCTTGTCAAGGGGAAGGAGAAGTGGCAAGAGGCTTGTGTGCAAGTCAAGGAAGAGATGGGAGGGAATGCAATGACAAGCATAAGGAGCCCATCATAGTGGAGGAAGTAGAGTCGTCAGAAAAGGAGTCAGCGTTACAAATGCTGGACTCAAATGTGTCTGTCAAGATGTCTAGCGTGTTTCACATGTACAAGAGCTCAATGCGATGGTCATAGAATTGGTGCATGCAACAAGAATGTACAATGCCAATTTGCAACAAGTGAAGCACCTAAGGATCAGAAAGCCTTAGGTGCCAATTTGTCAAGTGAAGCACCAATTGACAACCCTAATGATTGATGCTAGGAAAAGGACTACTGCTCTAATGTAAATGTTTTGCCTAAATGAACATGGAGAGAATTGGGTGCACCATTTTTATGGTCGCCTAACTTTAGACTATACAAAGCAGATCCATATGAGATTAAAATAAAAGGAGTCTAAACTGGCCGAAAAGTGAAGATTATAGAGAAAACATTCATTTTGGTTTTTGTGTGATTGCCATGGAAAAACCAACATATGACATGTTGTTGGAACATGGTTGGTTGCCCATGGCAATGGTTTATCACAGTTGGGAGAAGGACCGCTTGACATTCAAGAAAGAAGTATTTGTCCATCATCAATTTGAAAAATCAGTTTGTCAAAGAAGAGTTGGCATCCTCAAACGAGTTTGAAGTATCTTCATCTGATGAAGAAAGGGCTGGTTGAGTGGAATCAAATAGAGGAGTATTGGAATTAGAAGAGTGCATGAAGGACGAAGTGCACTTGGACAATGACCTACTTCATTGGTAGATGAAGACTATGAGGTGTTCGAACCCATGGCTGTTTTTGACCACAAAAAAGGGCAAGATGAAGAACCTTGTAATGCCTATGAGGTAGATGACTAAAGTCGTGTGATGGAGGAAAGAGTAGCCAAACCTGCATGAGGTGAAAGGGCGGGGGAGGTGTCATTCCTTCCCAACTTTGTGGACTACAGTGTCGGCAACGTGCAGATTGATGAAAAGCCGACACATTTTTTGGTGTGGTGAAGGCAGCAAAATACCCTAATGACATTAAATATGAAGGTCAAAAAATGGTACAGGAAAATCTTGGCGAGGACAAAGAAAAGATTATAAATCGTGGCAATGATTGGGACCTAGTGTTGAAGGCAGTAACATTCAAATTTTCATGTAGTACATGGACATATAAGGACTTGCAAGGGATTCCGCTGGATTTGTGTGTGCATCAAATATATTTGGTCCCTTGTGCACAACCTATGAGAAGGCTACAAGAATAAGTATGTGGCCTTGGTGAATGCAGAAATTGAGAAGATGTTGGATGCAGGCATAATTTTCTAAGTGACTGTTAGCAACTTGGTATTCCCCATCGTGATCAGCTTGAAGAAGGAGAGCAATCAGATCGGCCTTTGTGTGGATTTTCAAAGACTGAATGCAATCACAATTAGAGACCCCTTCTCAAAGCCATGCATGTGTCCAGGTGGACCTAGTAAAGTTCACCAAAGAGGGTAAAAGATTAATCAATTTGATCAAGCTGTCAAGGCTTATGTTGTTTCTTTAGGCAAAAAATAAAGATTCATAGAGATTAGTTTCCTTTTCATGAAGTCAGTTGAACTGAGAGAAACATTGATAATTTTGGCAATGGAGACTTTGAATAAGACCTGTTAGTCTGAAGATGTTATGAACATCTTCATTAAGCTTTGAAATAGTATTATATTGAACAACTTTTATTCAATGCAGGTATAGAGCACTTGGTGTGAACCCCCCAAAATTTAGGTATGCAGGTTGCAACCCTGTGCAAGTTGCAAAGGTGTAGAGGTGCACACAGTTTAACCACAAAGACTTGGAGTACACTTAAATGAAATTGGAAAGTTGAAACATAAGATCATTGAGGCTTAAAAAAACAGTAAGCTAAACTCAAAAAATAGAGAGTTGTAGAGGCATTAAGGGTGAGAGAAGAGTTTTCCAATGAGCGAGAGAAGAGTGAACTATAAATTATACTTTCGTTTTTGTTTTTAGTTATTTTTTATTCTTTTCTTCAATGTTTGACTCAGGTGTTGTGCTAACAAGGGTCAATGTACGCCACGTGCCATGGGAGCATGGCCTTCCAGCATGCACCTTGAGTGTTAAAGGGGTGCATTTTGCACCAATATACATGTACCCACTATGGGTGCATCTTGAGTGCAACCCAAGGATAGCCAAGTATGTGCACCCAGACAACAGTTTTTTAATCGTGTTAGAGTTTTCTTCTGAATAAGTACATTGGTCTTTCTTTTTGGTTACTGTTTTTCTGGTTTGAACTTTATTGCTTTGTAGAAATCTAGCATATATTTGGTTATTAAACTGATATTGCATTGGGGATAATGCAAATATTGTGATATTTACATGTTGCTATTATTGTGTCCAATTTTGATAGGTATTTTAGAAATTATTTTAACTAAAATTGAAGTGACAGAATAGGTGCAAATCTCGAAGAATTACTTGTTATTTTTAGTATAGTCAACTTCTGTTTTTGTCTACAAATATTGCTATGGAGAGCGTTAGTCTGTTGAAAATGTTCTTATCTACTTCTTTTTCAAAAACATGACTATAAAAATCTTGTCAATGGTAAACTGTTTTTATTTCTTTAGTTTCTACATTCTTTGATTCTGTTACATGTGTGAGATGAAACTTCAAAAGAATATTTATAGATATTTATTTTGACTTCTCATTTAACATTATTGAGGTAATGAACCCTGTCAAGTTGGAATGGTGGAATACCCTCTGACTGTGCTAACATGATTATTAAGTCTTTTTTTCCCAATTTTTTTTTCATCCAGAACCTTATGCAATATGTGTCTCAGTTAGATCAATCAATACAAGAGCACCCTTTCTGTACTAAAACATTGAATGCTTCTCTTTCCAAGGTCCAAAGTGCAACTTCTACTTCACTTCCAAAAAATAGACCGCATAAGACCTTTATGTCAAAATCGGCAGTATCATAAGATGATATTTGCTAAAGAGAAAGTGCCTTTCATACCTCGCACATGTTTGGCTGGAGTAATTTAATGTCTGATGATAATTTACCACATGGTATCCCATTGAGAGCTCTGAGGAACCATTTACCAGCAAAAAGCCATACCTTGTGAGTGCATTTGACCACATTCCATCCTTATTTGTTTTTCCCTAGAGTTGTCCCTAGAAACAAAAGGGAGGCCCCCCTTTTCACTTTGTCAGCCCAAATATAGTTGTGGAGGATGCTTGCCAGTTTGCAGTAATTGGTCAATTATGAAACCTAAAATGACAAGTACACATGGCCAATAGCCAAAATATGAGAAACACGTAAAACGGTTAGTTTTACTTTTCAGCAAGAGAGATTATGTTGTTGCACCTTTTTCTTCTCTTTCTTTCAATTTTAAAGAGAACCCATTCCTATGTATCTGTGGGTGGAGAAACATAGATAACAAATGGAATCCTTAAATGAGGTGGAATAGAACCTTCAACTTGGTATTTGATCCAATCAAACTAATAATTTGACCCAATTATCCAATACCTGTACTGATAATTGACCTTATAGACACAGCTGATTTAGCTGTGAAATTATTATTATTATTATTATTATTAATGTGATATAGTTGTAGCCAATGGTCAGGTGTCTTTCTATTAGTCATGTCAGATCACTGTGGATTTCCCTTGTCTACTGCATCGTTTCTTGAGTCATTGGATGTGGGGCATCCCATAACACACTATATTATGAATATATTTTCAAGGGAAACTGCTTGTGTGAGGAACCTGGTGATAAGATGATATCTGAAGGCTATAGAATGGAACCTGAAGCTTATTAAACAATACCCTTTCAGAGGTTGTCCAGGGTGCTGACTCTTATTTATTTTTCCCTCCTCTTAACAATGTTGGCTTGCCTAGTTATAGAAGATGGGAAAAATGATATCTTAAACTAATAAGGTCAGAGAAGGAGATCAACCTTCCTTAAACAATTGACACAACAAATATCCTTGCTGAATGCTTTCTAGCATTTGAACCTATTCTAAAAGAAACTACATCTGCCCTGCATAAATCCCAAAGAGTACTTCCTCTATATGAGATATAATCAGTGATGCTCTGAAATTTTAATATGGATACACAAAACAGCAGCTGATTGTTGGATACTTATTTGTTTTCTTGTTGGCTTTTTGACTTGACTATCACATGTGGGAAATTGAAAATTCTCTAGAAGCAATATCCACAAGTACAAGGTTATTGGTTTGATGAGTTTGATTCTAGTAGCAATGTCTTTATTATTAAAGAATTGTTGTAACATTTCTGTGAATTTTCTGTCTGCCGGCTTACTCATGAGCTCTAACATACAAGAGCTTGCCTCAGTAGCTAATAACATAGTAACAAATGGACAAAATATAATATTCAGAATTATAGGGCATAATGACAAAAGCAGGATATGCTTAGCATCTAGAGTTATATCAAGGTGATGAGACTAACTGATTCATGCCTACTGCAAGGATGTATAATTTCTTTTTCTTTCAATGCAGGTCAAAACTAAATTCAACATACGAAGAGTTTGGTGAATTTAATGTAAAAGCTGTCTGATGTCAGGATGAGAAGCGCAATGTGATGAGGGTTGTGTTTTCCTGCTAGCAAGTTTTCTAAGTAGTTTATTGATAATGTAGTTAATAGTATCCAGGTGTATTCATCAAGTTAGAGGGAGAATGTATGGTCTCCATCCTAGTTACTAGAAGCACATATAACTAGAAGTTTTGGTCATCATAGACAAAAGGCACAGGGTCCATTACATGGAAACTAACACTGTCATAGTCTTTGTTACAAAACATAACCTCTAAGGCTTTCTAAATAACTCTTGCTTGCCAACTTGGCCAAACCAAAATTGATTAAGATTTTATGTTAAAGTGACATCCGTTCAGTGATACCTCAAGATGAAATGTCTTTTGGGGGATTTTACTGGCTCTGGTTATTGTACTTTAATGTATGCAAGCCTTTGTGCAGCATATGGTTGCCATATTTATGTTCTTTTTGTATTAAAGTTTACACTAGAATTTCATACTGTAAATATGGTTTATGGTTTGCTTTTAAGCAATTAGGTGCTTTCACTCTCCTGACATTTCTTTCTGTTTTGAAGGCTGGTGCCAGAATGGGATGTTCAATTAGTGCCTCTAATAAATGCAAACCTCCATGGTGGAAGAGTCTATTTCAGCTTGGTAAGGTTACCAGTGACCAGATTGCAGAGAGGGAGGCATGTGAAGAACGTGAGATGAAAGCTTGCATTGTGGATTCACGAGAAACCTGTAAAAAATATGCAAAGGACACATGTAGACCTACATTTTCAAATGTGCGCATTGCTAAGTCAGATCAGGTGATCGATTCCAGATTTACGACTCATAACTACAAAACAGTGAAACAATGGGATGGTAAGTCCAATGTTAAATCAGATAAAAGAGATGATGGTAAGTGTGACAAACTAATTTGCTCATCTACATCTGATTCGTTTCGAAACAAATTTGAAAAAAATTATCGGGGAGGGACTTTAATGGGTGAAGACAGCTCTGAAGGGCACCCAAAAGGGCCAATCTGGGGTGAAACGTCAATTAAAGGAGATGAATTTGGGACACATGGAGATGGTTTTGAGGGAGGTTTGGTGCGACCCAAGATTACGTCTCAACAATTAAAGCCTTCAAATGATAAAGTTGAGATTCCAAAACCAGGTGTACCTATTTGGAATTTTTTACAGCAGCACATAATAAGTAAATTAAAAGATTTAAAATTTGTACAAAAAGGGTCATAGTAATTCAGGTAGATTGGGTCTTGTTATTCCACTTTTGCATTGTGTTGCACTGCTTGCAACTTTTTTCTACAAATTGATTGTTCTTTGCAAGATCTAAATTTTTGGTTTGCTACCTATGCGCTTCTTATACTACTAAGTTTTATCAACAAAGTAATGATCTTTTTTCACTTTGAAATTAGCTCTTTTCAAGTCTTAAATATATTAGATGCAAGATAGAAGCAATCTTTTGTGAATAATTCTCATCATTGAAGGACATTAATTAAGATGTTAACAAAATAATTGTAGATTGACATGAAATGGTTAAAGTGGATCTTTTCTTGACTCATAACCAATCACATTGATGATTAACAAACCCCATCTTTTTTACATATGATGTCATTACCATGGCATTTAAATGGACTATATTATCGTTGTATTACAACAAACCATTTTCTCACGACATCCATCGGAATCGAAACCTGGTGGGCTATATGTGTCAACATTCTTACCAGCCAGACTTCAACCCCATGGGCTAAAATCTGCAATATTTAATAGCATTGAAAAGATTTATATTTGTAATTCAAAATTTGTCAGATTATCCCATATGAAAAGTTCACATTCTTCATGCCATATTTTCAAGTGCCAAAGGTACATGGAGATAGTAAAGGAATTTTGTGGTGATCATTGTGAGGAACATCATAAAGTGATTGGAAATGGCAAATCTGGTAATATTCAGAAATCTTTTCATCTATCAAATATCTGGGGCATATCTATACACATATCATGATCTGAAATGATGGCAATTTCAAATATGCAACCGGTACAATAGTCTGTAATTTACCAGAAAATATTGATCATGTATTTTAGAAATGTGTTCATCCCATAGTGTTGAGACTCTTCACGAGTTCATGAAAACTAGTGAGTTTTCATGCTGAGTGACCCTGGACAAGTCTCTTTTTGTAAAATCTATAATATATTATATATTTTTCTTATGTATTGAGTCATTGCCGAGTTTTCCCGAAGTTTTTCCTTGAGGCCAGGTTTGGGTTAGAACAATAGGCTTGACAAGTCCGAGACAACGCTGAGTCTCAATGTTATAATCCATCTCTTGGTCCTTCTCACATGGCAAGATGGTCATACATGCCAAAGCATTGTCTTTCTTTTTTCTATAGGCACCTTTGAGATTTTCAGGGTGTTGTCCCATGGAGGGGGCTACTATAGCTTTAATCTATAGGTGATCCTGTTGAAATACCACGATAATGAGGTCATGATGAAATATGGGTGGGGCCTGTGTCAAACACCTGTAATCAACTAAATCAAAACAAATGAAAGCGGACTTTAAAAGACAGAGTGACAATGCTTTTGGAGTGATTGGATAGAAGCTGAAGGGTGGGGACTGGAGCTTGGGGTATCTGCTTCAGATTTTTCTTTAAAACATTGCAGCTTGGAAGTGGGCTTAAATTTCAAATAGCTATTAAGTTTGAGATGAAACCATGTGAGAAATGAAGAAGCGTATAAATTATTTTATTGCACGAGGTCACTACTTTAATATTTCCTACATTTCTCCAACATCACTGGCTGAGAAATTTATGGTAGCCATTCTCCATAAGATCATGAAGTCATCCTCTTTGAATTTCTTGACAAGTGAGGATACGTAATTGTGAATAGGCTGTATGTACATAAAATAATGTGTATGCTTTGGACATTTTTCTTGTTTGTTACTTATTTTTACATAAAATTTGAGCCTATAATAGCATAGTTTTTCAAAGTGTATTTTAATATCAAATTTGCATGGAGACTTCCATCTAATTCACATTGATCAACAAGACAATTATCGAGTTCTAAGATTTTAACTGCTGTTTTCTTTTTTTTGTGTTGTTGTTACCTCTCTCAAATGAAGATAAAACTTCACCTTATTAAGTTTGGGTTTGTTCTTGAGACTATTTTCAATTTCTGCTTATCTCTATGTTAAAAGCCCAAGGATGTTGAGCACTCGTCTTGAGTTGTCATATGGATTTGGGAAGGAATGCAATGCAGATAATAGTCATGACAGAAGCAAGAAATGTGATTGTCAAGTTTTGAATTCCTTTTTGAAATTTACCATTGATAAGAATACTCTACTAATAGAGTGGTATAATACTTTTTGAAACTACTAAAAATGTTCATGATTAGGAAATTGTTCATTATTGTCATGCAAATTATACATCATAGCAATATTGAGAAATAAAAAAATACCTTATAATTAAAGGTCTTGATTCCACAATAGCATAAGGATATTGGTTTCAACTTGTGTGGGCCCTAAGGTTAAGAATTTGGAACTTCAAATAGGAGGTGCAGGGTTCAAATCCAAAAGGAGTAAGGGTCGTATACCATGCTACTATAACCATAGTTAGGGTGGAAAAACATATGAAATAAACGCAACGTTCCATATGGCCTATGGGCATTAAAAACTATTCTACTTTAACCTTTAACTCAACTCAGTTTTGACAGTGGATGTTTGGTTTTTCTTAGATAGCATTTTGGGAAATTAAAAATCACCTTGATAATTAAAGGTTCTGATTTCGTAGTAGTATAAGACTATTGGTTTCTTGGCTCTATTGTTAAATTTAACTCACTTGTGATAATGTATATTTGATTTCTCTTAAGTGTTGTAGGTTTGTTTTATGGAAGATTAAGGCTATATTCCTTTGTTTGATAAATTCTGATTTCACAAGAAGTAATATAACTCATGGAATTAAAGATATTTGAAATGAAGCTTCTAAGAAGATTAGGCATCAAATGCTTGGAAGTGCAATGTGGATAAAAGTTTGCTGTAAGATTACTTATTAACAATTACAAATTTTATTACTAGTGGCAACGCCAAATTGAAAAGTATTCCCTACAAGTAAAGAATGTCTGGGATAAAATGCATATTATATACAACTTGAAAATCTTATATAAACGTTATATATATATATATGAGTGAAACTACCTTGTTTGTATTACATCATTAACATGATAGGTCAACAAATTATATAGGGGTATTAAAACATTATAATGATATGCATTTTTTAAAATTAATTATATGAGATTTTAACCTATCTTAGTGCAATACATTATGATTGCGTTAACATAGATTACAGCAAACTTTTATCCACATTGCACTTCCAAGCATTTGATGCCTAATCTTCTTAGAAACTACCTTACTAGTTAACAATTACAAATTTTATTACTAGTGGCAACGCCAAATTGAAAAGTATTCCCTACAAGTAAAGAATGTCTGGGATAAAATGCATATTATATACAACTTGAAAATCTTATATAAATGTTATATATATATATATGAGTGAAACTACCTTGTTTGTATTACATCATTAACATGATAGGTCAACAAATTATATAGGGGTATTAAAACATTATAATGATATGCATTTTTTAAAATTAATTATATGAGATTTTAACCTATCTTAGTGCAATACATTATGATTGCGTTAACATGGTATTTCAACAAACCACATAGGGATAAGATAATTGGCACAATCATAGATGAATATTATATTAAATTTTTTAATTGGTCATATGTGATTGAAATGACCTCTACCCATATTACATTATGATATAGTATTAACATGGTATTTTGTTTCAACAAACCACATAGGGGTAAGATAATTGACAAAATCATAGATGAATATTATAGTAATTTTTTTAATTGGTTATTTGGGATTGAAACAAACTCCACCCATATTACATTATGATAGTGTTAACATGGTATTTCAACAAATCACTATGATATTAAGTGACAAATTCATGGTATTTCAATAAAACAATTGAAATGTCCCTACTTGCAATATCACAACTTCATCATGATTGTATTATCGCTAACACATTATCACTTTTATATATATATATATATATATATATATATATATATATATATATATATATATATATATATATATATATAAAGCTACATTATCACAATATTTTAACACATTGTGTAGTTCTTATAATCGATACTTGTTTACATATCACTTATCACGATTTGCATTTGGGAATTAACATTAAAAACTTGGTTTTTAAACACTTGTGCTTGCATCATTTTATAACATTATATTTATATTTTTTTTCCACTATGATTTTAAATAGTGTTAAATAGAATTGCATGCTTTTATCTTGTAATTTTAAATAAAAAATAATTTATTATCTTTTGTGTTGGAATGAATTTTTTATACTTCTATAAGAAATATATCCATATGAATGAATATATAACTTTGGAGATAGTTTTATTTTTTCTTTAAATTGTTCAATTTTGCAATGTATAGAATGATGATTATAATAACATAATATATAAATAATTGTTTACAAAAATTGTTAACAATGTTAACCATCAAAGCTAATGATAATGCCAAGTTCAATGCTTACAACATTGTTTTCAAAATTAACCTCAATATAAAACCATTTGATAGAGTGAAAAACACCTCAATGCCCTTACGCTTGCTTTTGCTTGATGCTTTTTGTAGCAACAATAACATTAAAATATGCAAAAGTAAAAAATAATTTAGAAACTTAAACTATGTTGATGAAAGTTTTCAAGTTATGGGAATTGAAGGAGCTTGTAACAATTGAATTCATCTTTGTTGAATAGCCATCAATTTGTTAATTTGAATGAACAATTTAAGAATACTTATATATTGAGTTTATAACCTCATTAAAAAATTGGTTAAGTAATTGATTTATATTTTAATAAATTTTATGAAATTGAGCATTTTTTTTAGTAAATATTCCAAGTTTTTGTACATATGATTTTAGGAATTATTAGATTTTTTTTTTTTTGTATATCAAGTAGAGTTGTAATAACACACATAGCCTTGCTTTTATGCAATTTAGAATAAAGGTTATCATATTAAAAATTTTTGTGTTGGTTTAAACTTGTGTTTTGGTAATTTATTTGGGCTAGGATATAAGGTTGAACAATAATCAAATTATTTAAATTTGGGAAGGTTCAAAGTGTATTTTTAGTATATAAAAATGTAGTCTACAATTGATAATAAGAATTCAAAATCTTAAGATGACAATTAAGATGAAAATATAAAAAGTTTATTAGAAAAAATATCAGGAGATTATCTAGTAATATGACACTTGTTATTTTTGTAACTTTTAATGAGTTTGCAGAATAAGGAGAACTAGCTATAGTTAATAGTTAGATTTACATGGACAAGCAACTTGTAAGAGACATAAGGAATTTTAAGGTATAGGTTGAACTATGACAACATATTGACTTAATTCTATCTTTGTATTTTATTATGGAGCAAGTTGAAGGTGAGAGTGAGTATAGCCATATTATAGATCCATCTCTATCATGTCTTCAAGTTTTGTTGCAAGGGTAATTTTAAGTTTTATTAAACTCCATATATTTTAACATGATAAAGTCAGATTTACATGGACAAACACCTTGTAGAAGACATGAGGGTATTTTAAAGTATAAGTCGAACTTATGACAACATATTGACTTAATTCTCTCTATATTTTATTATGGAGCAAGTTGAAGGTGGGAGTGAGTATAGCCATATTATAGATCCATCTCTATAATGTCTTTGAGCTTTATTGCAAGGTTTATTTTAAGTTTTATTAAACTCCACATATTTTAATATAATGATAAATGTTACATTACAACATTTGAGCAAAAAAATATTTTTCTTGTTTGCAAAAAGTGTCACAATTAAAAATCAAAATGGGTCATGTTAAAACTTAATAATTTCTTTTATTTAACAATAATTAAAATATTAGAACTTTGCTTTAAGAGATTGTATAACAACGGTCAATATAATGTAATTGTATGAGTACAGTACAAGTTTATATCCTTTAATTGTGATTGACACCTTTATGATAAGGTGGTTTATATATATATACCATGACATATACACACGCCGTGGTTTATGATAATTTGGTTTGTTGCAATACCATAATTGTGATGTGATGCAATCATATGGGTGCAACCGGAGTTTGAATCCCTATATTGTAATTGACACTTCTGTGATAAGGTGGCCTATGATAATATATTTTTTTGCAATTCAATGATTATGTGGTTTATTGAATTATTGGTATAATGTGGTTATGATGTGATGTAGGTGATGGTTGTTTCAACCCTATATAACCAAATTGAAAAAGGCCAAGACTTTGATAGTTTATATGCTTGACAACACCAACAATAGTTGGCTCTGAAACCATGAAAGGTAAACAACCATAAACAAAAGAATCTACTATCTAATGTTGCACATGTAAGAACAAGAAACCACACAAGAGGATTATTAATTAAGTCAAACAACAAATCATCAACATGAAAAAAATGCTTATAATATGATTATTGCAATTCTTAATGTAAAGGTTATGCTATTCTTACTTATATTAAAACCTTGAGAAATAAAATAATTATTAATTTAAGAATACCTTTATCTAAGGACTTCTTTAATCAACTTCCTTACATTATACAAACTTATGTTCCTCTTTATAGAGGAAATTAATTCTAAAAGCTATCTTTTGCTAAGTAGAGGCAAGGAAATTACTAATTCAAAACTATTAACTAAAAGCTACTAGTCTATTTTTATTTTAACATGCCACCTAGTTAACTATAAACATTAAATACATAGTTATCTTATGAGGCTTAGACATCAAACGATCTAAATGAAAGTGTTATCTTGTTCAAAAGAAATGCTTCTAATGAACTGAGTTCATATGCTTGACAACACCAACAATAGTTAACTCTGAAACCTTGAAGGGTAAATGACCATAAACAAAAAAAATCTATTACTAAACGTTGTGCATTTAAGAAGCAAACAAGCAAATGCAAGAGAGGATCATTAATTAAGTCAAACAACAATTCATAACATATAAAATTAATGATAATAATATGATTATTGCAATTCTTAATATAAAGGCTATGGCCATTCTTGCTTCTAGTAAAACCTTGAGAAATAAAATACTAATTTAAGAATAACATTATCTAAGAGATTGCTTTAAACAAAGAATTGATTTCTTCAAATTTACAAGTAAATGCTTATTACATTTCTTAACAAAACTTCCAAATTGAGATATAAGTTTCTTAATGCAAATATCCATTTAATAATATACTTTTAACATCCATTTGATGCACTATTATTTTTTGTAGCTAAGACATTAAATTATTGGTTTTTTTAGCAATATGAACAAAGGTTTCATTACCATCTATACCTTTGGTTTGAGAAAAATCAATAGCAACTAATCTAGATGTATGCTTCACACTTTATTTTGAGAATCAAACGTAGTTCTAAATAACCATTGAAAAAAGAAGCAAACACCAAATTTTTATCTTTAGGTAATAGAATTAAATCCCAAGTTTGAATATGCATCAAAGAATTATATTCTTCTAGCATGTCCTTTTCCTAATGAGCATTAATTTTTGTTTAAAAATTTGATTGAGGATCATTAACTTTCATTGCCTTACTCATCAATAAATAATTGCTATAATTGCCTCATCTAGTTGGAATTGGGTAAACCTACTCAAATATAGATACATTTCTTGAATAATATTTTTGAGCAGTTTATGATTATTTTTTGATTACATATTATAAGTAGAAATAGAATCATTGATATGTAATTTCAAGCGTCTATCATTGAGATCTCCTATATTAACATTTTCATCATTAGAATCATCAATATCATCAATCCTATTTGGATATTTGTCTATATATTTGACATTATCATTTTCACTTACAAAAGCAACTACACCTTTGGAACAATCATGCACTCTATGTTCAACAATCCTAACATCTCTTCTAATTTTGACTTTATTTATCTTAATATTACAAACTCTATAAACTATTGATTGCTTGACATAGCTAACAAAACAATTAGGAATACATTTAGATTCTTAGTTTTTTTGAACTAAAAACTATTAGTCTACTTTTATTTTAATGTGCCACCTATTTAATCATAGATATTAAATACATAGTTATCTTATGATGCTTATGCATAAAACCATCTAAATGAACGTATTATCTTGTTCAAAACAAATGCTTTTAATGAGCTAAGTTCATATGCTTGACAACACCAACAATAGTTGACTCTCAAACCAAGAAGGGTAAACAACCATAACAAAAAAAGTCTAATATTATACGTTGTGCATATGAGAAGAAAACAAGCAAACACACGAAGAGAATTATTAATCAAGTCAAACATCAAATTATCAACATAAAAAAATGATAATAATATGATTATTGCAATTCTTAATATAAAGGTTACGGTCATTTCTTTTTTTTTGGGATTTGGTTAGTGTGAGAAACCCCTATGATCGACGCTCAAGGTTGGGCATCCCCATCCCACCATGACCTCTCATAAGGGGGAGAGCTAAGCTTATCAATAGGGAATTTAACACACAACCATACACACACCCACCCCTCACACACTTGCCCACGTTGTAGTTTGAACCTTGGACCTTCCGAAGAAGAGCCAAAGCTTGAAACGTTGCACTGTCCCCCTCGAGACTTTTATTATTATTTTTTTCAATAGTTTACATAGGTTTTTATGAGGGGTCCTGGTAAGGTTATGGCCATTCTTGCTTCTAGTAAAGCCTTGAGAAATAAAATAATTACTAATTTAGGAATACCATTATCTAAGAGATTGCTTTAAACTATAAATTGATTTCTTTAAAGTTATAAGTAAATGCTTATTAACTTTCTTAACAAAACTACAAAATTGAGACATAAATTTCTTAATGCAAATTCCATTTAATAAAATAATTTATTACATCCATTTGATGCACTTTAATTCTTTTTTGCAGCTAAGACATTAAATTATACATTTTTTTAGCAATAGGAACAAAGGTTTCATTACAATCTATACCTCCGGTTTAAGAAAAACCAATAGCAACTTATCTAGTTTTACGCTTCACAACTTCATTTTGAGAATCAAACGTATTTCTAAATAACCATTTAAAAAAAGAAAAGCACAAAATTATTATCATTAAGTAATGGAATTAGATCCTAGGTTTGATTATGCATCAAAGAATTACATTCTTCTAGCACGTCCTTTTCCTAATGAGTATTACATTTTGTTTAAGAATATGATTGGGGATCATTAATTTTCATTGCCTTAATCATTAATGAATAATTGCAATAATTGTATCTATTTGGAATTGGGCATACCTACTCAAATATACATATCTTTCTTGAATAAGATTTTTGAACAATTTATGATTATGTTTTAATTGCATATTATAAGTAGAAATAGAATCATTGGTATGTAAGTTCAATCTTCTATCATTGAGATCTTCTATATTAAAATTTTCATCTTTATAATCATCAATATCATAAATCCTATTTGTATATTTGTCTATACATTTGACATTATTATATTCACTTTAAAAAGCAACTACACCTTTAAACAATCATGCACTCCATCTTCAACAATCCTAACATCTCATCTAATTTTAACTTTATTTATCTTAGCATTACAAATTCTATAAACTTTTGATTGCTCGACATAATCAACAAAACTATAAGGATTACATTTATATTCTTAGTTTTTTTTTTTTTTTTTAAACTTGAGAACATGAACAAATGCAAATTAGCCAAACATATGCAAGAGATTTATGTTTAGCCTATTTCCACTCTAATATTCTTCAGAAATAATATTCCTTATAGCTTTGATAGGGGTTTAGTTAATTGAATATCTTGTGTAGTATATTGCTTTACCCCACAATTTATAAGGTCAATTTTTACCATAAATAACACATCTAGCCATTTTGGTAATCACTTGATGTTCCATTTAGTAACACCATTTTGCTTTGGTGATTGTTGATTTATAGAATTAATTGATTCGATTATGCATTTGTGCATTCATAATTTAACATAGAAAGGAGATGCATAATGTTGGATTTTTAGCTAGATTAAATCATAGGTCCACTTTCTCAAGATATTAATCAAACTCAATATTAGAGCATTCAAATCTAAGGCCAATATAAATCAACCATGTTCATGAACTAATAATAATAGAACTCAATAATAAACTCATAATATTATTGATGAACCAACTATACAATATCTTTGTTATTGAGAAACACTTCAATATTCAAATACAATACATGGAGCTTTATCTCCATAATATAACCTTAGAAGATGACTCTTCAATACTTGACTATTGCTCTCCTCACATATTTGGGATATGTATCCTTTCCTATTCCTCACATATGACAAACATCTCATGTCTCGACTTTACATATTACCATGTGACTCTTCACTTGTATACTTGACACCTACACCTATGACTCTTAACTTACTAACTTGATACTTTGCACACTTTATTACATAACATGTGGAATCTTCTCACATATTGACACATACATTAGAGAAATATAACTCACATTCCCTAATATAATATTTACAATTGTACCACATACTTGTTGCCATTTTTGCCACATTTTATTAAAATTTATGTTGTAAGCAGTTTTGAGAGATAATCATTGTAAAACTTCTCTTTTTCCATGAAAAATGGTCAAGACGTTATATTGTTGTGTTTTCACCAGCTGTCTCTTTTACTCAAAACTGTCTTCTTTCACATTTTGTGGTTTCTTTACTTTTTCTGCACTTTTCCTGTCGTATCACATGCAAAATTGTAGATGTTTTAGCATGGACAATGTTGTGAACGTGTTTCCTTAAGGCTATTTTTTTGCAAGTTATGCTCTTTTCACTCTGCACACCTAGTAAACGTTTTTTCAAAGCATTTTTTCTTTAAGTATAAAGTAGGGACACTTTTGCTCCCAGTTGTGGAGCGAAAGTCCCTATCAAATGGAAGGATAAACCAAAATGTGACTAAGTGTGCACTAGCCAGAATTTTGCTCCACTCAGGGAGCGAAAGCTCCTCATTGAAAATACCAAAGGTCAAACTTTTGGTCAAAGGCCTTGTCGCTCCATCAGTGGAGCGAAGGGCCTTGTCGCTCCACTAGAGCAAAAGGCCAGAAGGGCTTAAAGATAAGAAAATATGACTAAGGGTGCAAGGGAAGTCAAAGAGCGGTCAAGGTTGTAAGTGCTCCACTAGTGGAGCGAATCTCCCAGTCGCTCCACCACTGGAGCGAAAATTAGACAAGTGCAAAAGAGGTCAACATCTTGGTCAAAGGCCCTTTCGCTCCACCAGTGGAGCAAAAGTCCCAGGCGCTCCACTTGTGGAGTGAAAGCCTTTGTCACTCCACCTAGGGAGCGACAAGCTTAGAAGGGAAGTCAAAACGGTCAAAATGCCTATCGCTCCACTTGGGGAGTGAAAGGCTTTGTCTCTCCACTTGTGGAGTGAAAGGCTATGTCGCTCCACCCAAGGAGCGACACCAAAAACAAAAGCACAGGAAAGCTTCTAAGGTATGGAAAGGACTGTCGTCGCTCCACTTATGGGGTGAAACTCTTGGTATACCCCAAACATAGTGTAAACTACCCGAAACCGCCATGGAATGCTCAAAACTATCAAGGGCTACCGTGATCCACCATTGACTGGTTAAACCAACCCCAAGCTATGCTCTGAACCGTCTAATCATGGTAGATCATCGAAACCTTCTACCTTCAATACTGAGTTATCTGCAAAGCCGAATTTAATGTTGCGAGTTGGTTTCAAATCAAATCTGTCTATCACTATTGGGGAAGTGGTTGGGCATTAAAGTTTTAGGAATTTGAACTCTCTATAAAAGCTAATATTTTCTCTGTAACTAAGGATGGACAATCTTTGCTAGAAAAGCAGCTATGTACTTTGAAATCTGCTTTCGAAATATAGACTTCTAGCTCCGGTTTTGAATCTTCTATCTCTGTGTATGACTTCTATCATGTTATTTTTGTTAAATTAGTCTCTTTATCATATAGCTTGAATTTTATTTTATGGATTTAGCTATTAGTAGAGGGTTAATACCTGGAAAACCCCTGAAGTTTATGCAGTTCAGAAGATTTAATGTTGGTTTCTGTTAAAGGTCTATTGTTTTGATTTTTGTTGGTTCAAGTGCTAAGCTGTGTATCGTGCTTCCTGTCCATCACCCAATATTTCATGCTTTTAGCCTCTTTCCCATTCCTTTTAGTTATTTCATTTCTTTCAGCACCTTCCTAACCCTTATCTCAAAACCAATTTTACTTTCAGAACTAGCTCTATTGGAGATTGTCAAGAAGGACATTCCTTTCCTTCGGATATTCAATGCTTGGCGACGGATCTATGGCGCTATAGACTTATAAACTTCGCATCTAGGTTGACTCGATTGCCAAAAATACTACCAAATCATGTAATATCTCTAACACCCCCCAAATTAAATTATTTGGTTTGAAGACTTTTAGTATTCAATCTTCAATATTTGATCTTCGTCTTTGTTCTTTGACTCTACCTTTGGTATTGTTGTAGGTAATGACTTTATCTTGATTCTGTTGTTGAAGAAGTTTATACCTTTTGTGTGACCAT
Organism: Wollemia nobilis; assembly: GCA_028583015.1. Taxonomy (NCBI): domain Eukaryota; kingdom Viridiplantae; phylum Streptophyta; class Pinopsida; order Araucariales; family Araucariaceae; genus Wollemia; species Wollemia nobilis. The sequence continues at coordinate 7,999,987 of JAQPPZ010017086.1, forward strand.
ATCTACATTTTGAAGAATAGTTATGAGGAAATCCATTTAGTGATTTTCTTGTTATCATGTTTATCCATTAAAAATATATATATTTTCAAATGGGTTACATGGGATTGGAACGGACCCCACCTTTATTACATTATCACCACATAGTGGTATTACAACAATGCTTGGATATTATCCATGTATCATTTGGCAAGATTTGAACTTGGGTCTCCTTTAAATGTTGAGGAATCTAACCGGTTGAGCTAATGCCACTTGATTATCCATCAAAAAATATTATTTCCTTTGTATCAACAATATTTTTGAGAGTAATTGTTACCTCCAAAAATTTCACAATGAAGATTCCAACATCTTTCTCTTTTGTTGCTATGCCTGCCATAATTTCTACATTTGTTATATGTCACCTTATTTTAAGATCCTTTTATCTCATCATTTGAAACATTAGTGCCTTTAGGATTTTTTGAATGATTTTCATTTTCATTCTTTTCATAATCATTTTCAATTTGGTCTTCATTAGTTTTCTTTACTATATTCTCTTGTCAATTTTTTTTTCAGAACTACATCCTATCAAAAAATCTATCCCAATCTCTCTGTCACTATTATCATTACAATGATTATTTTCACATATACTTTGTGCCAACTCTTTGTCTTCACAAACCATATATAAATCCTTTGTGTCACATGCAACATCTGCTCTTGGAACAAGTTCTTCTATCTTTGCCATGGATCCCAAATTACAACTTGCATCATAATTCTTTTTTTTTAAGATCATTAGTGTCACAACATGCATTTTTCATAATGGGATTTAAATCATTTGTGTCACAACTGACATCTTTCATCATAGGCTTGCTCTTCAATTCTTCAAATTTTCCTTGTTTTTTTATCTTGGAAATATTTAGAGTGATTATTCCCTTGTATGTTGTTTTCCATAGACTAACAGGTACAATAATTTTTTTTTATAGCAATCATTAGATTCATTAAGAACACTTTGCATGCATTGTTATAGTATTGAAAATTCTCCCTCTTTAGTTTTTTCAAGAATATATTGTAAATATCTCATCACTTCATTTGACACATATTTTTCATCTTCAATAGCTTCTTGAGAGAAGAATTGTAAAAGATTTTTGACCATATTTCTTTGTATTTTTTCTTTTATTGCCATGTTGCAATAATCTCCTTCTAATCAATTCCTTTGATGTAAAATACCTTTTGAATCCCAAATTTAATTCAAGAAATCAATAACTTCTTCAATATTTAAATCATGCAACCAATTTATCAATTTCAAATTTAATCTTCTTATAAATCCCATAAAATTCTTTTCATTTTTTCAAAATTTCAATTCGTAAAATTAATCAATCAATTTTGCATTCATCATTTTAAAAATTTCTTCAAGTTTTATCAATCAAATTCATTTAGCAAATTATTCAATCTTTATGTAATGACCCAAAAATAAGCAAACAAAAAACACACAAAAGAAAAGATTTTTTTTTTTTTGTAAAACCAAGGAGAGGGATTCATAAACCCCTAACCCTTAGGTCACTCTCTAAGTTCACCCTAGAACTTATTACTTAGGTTTTGTTGATTAGCAAAAAAACAAGACTAATTCTAGATACTAAATCTAACAAAAGATATAACCTTAAAATCATACATCCTAAACTAGGAAAGAAGCAACACTAAAAGAGAAAAACATTAATTGAAAGAGTTTAAATATAAAATAAAACCAATGCATAGTAATAGAATAAATTACCTTCTCCAAACAATTAAACAATAGTATGGTAATCCTTCCATAATCCCAAAGAATAACATATTACATCAATTTCATCAGGGAAATCTCCCCACATCTCTAGTCTATTTGAGCATAAGTAAATAAATGGTAAGTAGAGAACAAATTGGTGCATTAGTCCCATCCACCTCTTCAGATCTCCTTCTCTATCCATTGATCATTTGAGGATGATAGGGGATCAAGGCACTCATGGTTCAGGATAGGTATACCTCTAAATGCATCTAACATTTACTTTACCAAATTGCAACTATACAAATTTAAGCAAGCTTCTAACCATCTAATGCATAGCTGATATCATAAAGAATCCTTACTTTATTTACACATCTCAAATCCATTTAGAGAGTCATTCAACATACTCAACTTGGAACATGGTTTTCACTTGAAAATCAAACCAATCCTTTTTTCAATGAATTAAAGTCCCATACCCTTAATAATTAAAAACACAGGGTTCCTTTAGGATAATAATGCCACAAAATAAATATAAAATTTACTTGCCAAATTGCAACTATACAAATTTAATCAAGCTTCTAACCATCTAATGCATAGTTGACATCATAAAGAATCCTTACTTTATTCCCACCTCTCAAATCCATTTAGAGAGTCATTCAACATACACAACTTAGAACATGGTTTTCACTTATATCAAACCCTTCCCTTTTTCAACGAATTAAAGTCCCATACCCTTAAATCATTAAAAACACAGGGTTCCTTTAGGATAATCATGCCACAAAATCAATCTAACATTTACTTGCCAAATTGTAACTATATGAATTTAAGCAAGCTTCTAACCATCTAATGCATATTTGATATCATAAATAATCCTTAATTTATTTCCACCTCTCAAATCCATCTAGAAAGTCATTCAACATACACAACTTAGAACATGGTTTTCACTTAAATCAAACTTTTACCTTTTTCAATGAATTAAATTCCCATACCCTTAATCATTAAAAACACAGGATTCATTTATTTTCCATGAATCGAAGTATAAATTCAATTCATAAAGTAAACTACTTTTCCTTTGTCTCATACATCAAAGTTCCATTACTTTAGTATGCAAAATAATCATTATGTTCACTTGGTAAACTAAAGCTTTATTACTTCAATTTACAAGCAACCCAATCCTGTTTCATTTATCTTAATCAAATAACTTCTTATTTAATCAAAATAAATCATAATTCTTTCCTTTTATCTTAATCAAATAACTTCTTATTTAATTAAAATAAACACAATTCTTTCCTTTTTATCTCAATAAAATAAATTCTAATTTAATTAAAATAAACACATAATTATTTCCTTTTTATCTCAATAAAAACACTTATAATTTAATTAAGATAAATAGAGACACTTTCAAAGAGCAGCCCGTTTTGCCTTCAGTACAATGAGGGACGTCGACAAACCATGACCACCTAAATACTTTAGAGGGGAGTCATAAAAAGACATGTCCCAACCAGCCAATAGAATATAAGGAAAGACTTCTTGGGGTCTACTAACCCTATCACACACATACACAACAACACTACAGATGATGTACGCTCAAGAAACCATAATCACATCCCATGGATGTAGTCCAATACTCCCTATGCGCTATGGTTCTAACACAACAAGAAGACAACATGGAGGTTTGGTTTATGGTGATTGTGTTCCTCTGTCGTCTTTGAATAGTGAGCAGTGTCACCACATTAACCCTAACACTCTAATAATCCCTGCGTGCTATGGCTCTAACACAACAAGAATATGGAAGGGAGGTTCTAAAATCATGGAGGGCTACTATCGACATGATCAAGGACCAGTATCCACGAGGTAAAGCTGATCGAACCAATAGAGAGAGACATATCACCCAAGAGTAGAGCGCTAGCCACAAAACTATTGTGGGTTAACCATATAGGGCACTGCTAACACTCATGGCAATGATTGTATTTCATATTTCTAAGGGGGATCTTAGAGTTAATAGTCTACCACACAAAAAAGATAAACTTTACTTAAAGAAGACAACCACCACATAACAAGGACATACACCAAGGTGGCACAGGTTCCTAAGGAGTTATCAAAAACATAAAAATGGAAGCGTTCCTTTTATCTTAATTGATTAGGAGGTTAAATCCATTACCAACATGGATATCGCTTCACAAAGGGGGGTGTTTTCATCCTCGAAAGCTATCTATTTCTATCGCTGGTGCTTCGTCCTATGGTTTTGTTTTTACGACTTCACCATTTGTTTCTCCAAATTTTCCTTCCACTCCTTTCAACACATAAAAACTGTCGTTATTCCTTAACAAGAACAAATTTTTGTTTCTAGGCTTCTTGAATTGTTCAATGCCCTGCCATACTCCTTACCTACCAAAATTCATTTCTCTGCCATCCAAGAGAGATATTATGGGTTTAAAATACATTGTTTTCATTCTTCAAAAACTTCCATTAATACACCACCCACTTGAAGGCAGCAGTCGACCATTTTTTTGCCCTTTTAAATCTAAGTTACAATATTTATTGTGAGGGAGGGAAGCTTCTCTCAATCTAAGGATGGCAGGGTATTCATTCCTCGAACGTACAATCACAGCCAGAAGAAGTCCGTCATACCTCTTAAATGGAAAACATTTATTTTGCAAACAATACATGTTTAATGTATTTGAATGAAGTTTTTATCATAAGCAACCATTACTTATAATTGAACTCTTATCAATGTTTGAAAATAATACTTTTAAAATGAAGTTACATTAACATTTTAAAATAAAGCTTATATTATTTATAAAAATGAAATCCTATTATCATTTTTAATAATACTTCCATTGAAATTCCATTATCATTTTAAAGCAAAACCTCTATTATTTATAAAATGAATTTCTATTATCATTTTTTTTTATTTGGTTATTGTGAGAAACCCCTACGACCAATGTACAGGGCTAAGCAGTATCCTCTCAACCATGAACCCTCATAAAGTTGAGAAATATGCTTATTAATAGAGAATTTAACACACAACCACCACACACCCACCCCCTCACACACTCGCCCATGCCACGGTTTGAAACTTGGACCTACCGAAGAAGAGCCAAAGCTTGAGTTGTTGCGCTGTTCCCCATGGGACTTCTATTATCATTTTCAAATAATGCTTCTATTAAAATAAAATTCCATTATCATTTTAAAGCAAAAACCTCTATTATTTATAAAATGAACTTCTATTATCATTTTAAATAATGCTTCTATTAAAATGAAATTCCATTATCATTTTAAAGTAAAACCTCTATTATTTATAAAATAGAGAGTATAGGTTTTTAAGAAAAATAAAGAGCTTTCAAAGGCAACTAAATCATGCATGTTTTTATTTTTCAAACCACCAATGCAGATAGTGAAGAAGTAAAAGATAATCAGTCATATGCAATAGACAAGAAGGGAGTCTTTCCATCAACCCAATCACCCTTCTTAGCCGAAGGATTTACGATAGCTACTAGGCTATCAACTGAGGCTCAAGGTGGTTAGCGTATTGATGATTATCCCTACCGATAATGCATACCTATATGAAGGTATCTATCCATGTTACCCTTGAGTTACCTTAATCATCATTTCCTAACCTCAAGTACCCCCACTTATGGTGGATGATTCTGCTTCTTCCACCTACGAGTGTACTTGATCCTGGACATCTTGGCAAATTGTTAGCAGTACCATACTCTTCCAAAACAACTAAACATCGCATAGTTGGTTCAATTTCTCAAGTTAGGTATTAAAATATCATAGATTAATACATTGTTTCTTTGTGCCAAAAGTTCACCAAGGAGGGTCATGACATCCTACCCCCCTTGGACTAAACACCATCCCGGGTGTTTCCAAATTTTTTAACAAAATTATTATATTACATATTTTCAAACAAGAAGGAAAAATATTTTTGCATTTCATCCATTTTTTCCCAAGTGGCATTTCTTTTAGAAAATCGGTCCCACTAGACCTTACATTGCTCAAGAGTTCGATTCCACATAGATTTAGAATGAAACTCAAGAATATTTACTGATATTACTTCAATAGCCTCTAGATTTACCATCTACAAATTAGAAACATCCCACACATGTTCAGGGTCAACAACATATTTTCTAAGCAAGGATATGTGGAAAGTTTCATGGATCTTGGATATGTTAGGTGGTAAGGCAAGTCGGTATGCAATCGAATTGATCTTTTTAATTATTTTGAAGGATCCCACAAATCGAGGATCCAAATTTATGGATTTTATAGCACTCTTCATTGGTTTAACCCTTAAAAATACCTTATCTCTGACTGGGTATTCTCTTGGAGCCCTTTTTAGATCAACATAACCTTTTTTCCTATCGGTAGCTTCTTTAAGTATTTGCCTAATTTCATTTAGCTGATCCTCCATTTATCTGATTATTTCTAGTCCAATCACAACTCAGTCTTCTAGGTTGTCCCAAGACAATGGTGTTCTACACTTTCACCCATACAAGGCATCGAAAGGAGCCATTCCTAGCGAGGAGTGATATCCATTATTGTAGGTGAACTCTACAAGATGTAGGTAGTCTTCCCAATGAGACTTGTGATCCATGCAATACATGCAAAGCATGTCTTCTAGTACTTGGTTTACCCATTCCATTTGACCATCCATCTTAGGGTGGTATACCGAACTCATATTCAATTTTGTGCCCATTGCATGATGTAGGGACTTCCAAAATTTAGATGTGAACTTGGAATCCCTATCTGAAATGATTACTTCAAGGAATCCATGTAAATGGAATACCTCTCTAGCAAATCTATTAGCCACTACCTGAGCATCATCCTTGATGTTCTCGGGTATGAAATATGCAACCTTAGTCAATCTATCAACTATTACAAGGATTGCATCATGTTGGTACTGGGTTTTGGGTAAACCTACTATGAAATCCATAGATATAACCTACCATTTCTATGTAGGTATATCATGTGGATATAATTTCCTTGTAAGATGCTTGCATTTTGCCTTAACTTTCTGATATTCAAGGCATCAAGTGATAAAATTGGTGATATCCTTCTTCATTCCTACCCAGAAGAAGGTTCTTTTCATGTTTTCCTGCATTTTAGCTCCTCCAGGATGAGCAGAATAAGGAGATCTATGGGCTTCTTGCATTATTAATTTCCTTAAATTGCCCATTTTTGGTATGATGACTCTTCCTTTGTAGCACAAAAGGTCATTATTCATACCAAATTCCTTATTTCCTTCAGGATCTCTGTTCATCCTGACTTTGATTTCCTGGAAATACTCATCCCAAGATTGCTCCTATATCACTTGATCCATTAGGTCCATGTGATTTTTGGTTATGGCTACTATGTGTTTCCTTCTACTTAAGGCATCAACAACCTTATTCTCTTTCCCTTTTATGTACTCAATTTCAAAGTCATACTCAGTGAGAAACTCAACCCATCTTCTCTATCTTGCATTGAGTATAGGTTGGGTAAATATGTACCTTAGACTTTGATGGTTAATATTTAATTCAAAGGGCCTTCCCACCAAGTAGTGGTGCCAAACATTTAGAGCATGCACTACTACAGCTAGCTCTAAATCATGTGTAGCATAATTAGCCTCATGCCTTTTGATCTTCCTTGAAGTATATGCTACTACTGACTCTTCTTGAGAGAGTACTCCTCCTAACCCTTCCAATGATGCATCCATGCATACTGAAAAGTCCCCTTGAGGGTCAGGAATATTTAGTATCGGTGCGGTAGTGAGCTTATTTTTTAGAAATGCAAAAGCAACCTCACACTTTTATGACCACTTGAATTCCTTTTCCTTCTTCTGAAGGTTAGTTATTGCCACAAAAATCTTGGAGTAATCCTTTATGTAATGTCTATAGTAGCCCATTAGCCCTATGAAGCTTCGCACTTTAGTCACATTAGTAGGGGGTGGCCAATTCAAGATGACCTCTATCTTCTTTGGATCCATAATAATTCCTTTTGCTAATATGATATGTCCAAGATATCATACCTCTAAAACATAGAAATCACTTTTGGTTATATTACCATAGAGTTGATTTTTCCTCAACAATTCTAACACTATCTTGAGATGTTTATCATGTTATTCTTTGTTGTGAGAGTATATTAAGATATCATCTAGGAATACAAGGAAAAACTGGTCCAGGTATCTTCTAAACACATTGTTCATTAGGTTCATGAATGCAACTGGGGTATTAGTCAATCCAAAGGGTAGAACTATAAACTCGTAATGCCCATACCTAGTCTTAAATACCATTTTGTGAGTGTCCTCCTCATGTATTATTAATTGGTGATACCCTAATATTAGATCAATCTTAGTGAACACCATGGAATCTCTTAGTTGATCAAATAAATCTTTGATCCTAGGTAGAGGGTATTAGTTCTTGATTGTAGCCTTATTTAGCATTTTGTAATCAATACACAACCTTAAAGAACCGTCTTTATTTTTCACAAATAAAATCGATGCACCCCATGGTGACACACTTGGTTTTATTAGTCCCTTTTCCAATAACCCTTGCAATTGAACCTTTAGTTCCTGCATCTCGATAGGATTCATCCTATATGGTGATCTATGAATAGGTTCTACTCCTGGCATAAGATCAATTGTGAAATCAAATTCCCACATAGGAGGTAGTCCAAGTAAATCCTCTGGAAATACATCCTTAAAATCCTATAAAATTGGGTGCTTTCCTAGCACTTCTCTCTTCTTATCATCTCCTACTTCATTAAGTTTTACAACATACACTATCCCTCCTCTCTTGAGGGATTTCTTCAATTGCATAGCCGATAATATATGGGGCTTGAACACCCCTTGGTCGCTATGAATTCTTAGCCTTTCCCTACCTTTATCTGAATACTCAACCCATCGATCTTAGAAATTGATCAAGGCTTTGTGGGCCTATAACCAATCCATCCCTAGGATCACATCAAAGGCATGAAGGGGAGTTACATATAAATAACATTTCGTGGTTCCACTAGTTAAAGCAATTTCCACCATTGGATAACACTGGTTTACCGAGTAAGTCTACCCAAAACCATACTCAACCTTCCACCCATGGGCCAAATATCCTAGCCTTTTCGACATAGTCCTTGCTAGACTAGTAGAAATAAAACTATCAGTGGCCCCACTATCTATCAAAATATTTACTTGCTTGTTAAAAATCTTATCTTTCACAAGTAATGGGGTGGCTTGCTCCTCTAGCTTTAGTTTACCAGTTATGGTGTAGATCCAATACTTAGGTTCCTTTCCTTTAGCATTGGATGTGCTAGGCCCTAGTCGGTGTGGAGACTGATTAGCAAAATGAGGTCCCCTGCAATGGTAACACTTATCCTTAGGTCCTTGCATCTTTTATGATTTTCTCCCCTGCTTTAATTGTTAGAGGTAAGGCTTGCAGTTTCTAAGGGTGAGGTTTTGTATTGTTGGAATTATTATTGGTTTTCTTTTGGAAATTTCTCTTGAAATTCCCCTTTTCCCATCATTTCTCTTCTCAAAATTTTGATGGTTCTTGGTCTTTCGATCCTCTTCCTCTTCCCATTTCAAGAATCCTTGACTATTCCTCTTCATCAGTGCTTGTCGATATTGCTTGGATAGGGTGGCATAGTTAAACTAGAAGTGTAACTCTGCCTTCTTTGTGAGGCCATACACCTTTTGCAATGATTTAGGCTCATGCATGTTTACATCATGCTTTATTCTATATTCCAACCCATGGATAAACTTATGAACCCTCATTTTCTCATCATAGGTAGGTACATACTTAAGTAACCGTACTAGCTTCTTATAGTATATTTCCACTATCTTTGTTCCTTGCCATAAGCTAGCAAATTCTTCAAAATTCAGCGCATAGAAATGCTCTGTTAGGAACCTTTTCTTGAAATTAAATATGAACTCTTTCCATGGAATATCGACAAGTTCAACCTTAATGGGTTTCCCATCAATCTAGAGCAACCCCTTCTAAGTTGATCATGGTCCAAACCATTCAGGTTCCTGGGGAGTAGCCTTTTACAGTGAAGTAAACCTCTAATTCTCTCAGCCATGCTTCATATGCATCCCCTTCTCCTTATCCACCAAACTTGGAGATATAAATATTCTTCAGTTTCCTAGCCATTTCCTTTTCTAGAAGGGCTCTAGCTTGTAATTTTTTTATAGTTAGCTCATCATCTTGGCCAATATTTGAGCCTCTAGCTTGCTAGTTCTGATTCACAAACATTTCCAACACTTGTATTATATGATCCTGCATAGTAACAACCGTAGCAATGAGGTCTTCTACATCTCTATTGGGGTTTGTTGTATCCTCATCTTGGATTTCTTCTTTGACATAACTCTATCAAGTCTATCTAGGTGTAGGCCTCTCCTTTCTAGCCTTAGGTGATATTTTTAACTTGGTTACAACCAAGAAAAATATTAGGTTACAACTTCACCTTAAACTGTATCACTAATCCAAGCCACAATACAAAGTTCTCTTGCTAAAAGAATCAAAATCTAACTAGGGTAGTATTCCAAGTTTATGATGTATCACTAATACCAAATCCCATACTAAGATATCATAACATTCATTCACACTTGGGATTGATTCCCATTAGATCTTAGCAATAGGGCATTCTAGGTCATCCTAGCTTTAGCTTATACTTTAAGCAAGCCTTCATTGGAGACATCCAAATCTCTTTAGCACACATAAGAAGCTCTATACCCTCATACCTAGAGCTCTAATACCAAATGTAATGATCCAAAAACAAGCAAACATAAAATACACAAAAGAAAAGAAGTTTTTTTTTAAAACCAAGGAGAGGGATTCATAAACCCCTAACCCATCTAAGTTTTACCTAATTGTTTAATTCCCCTAAGTTTTCTTAAAGAGCTACATCTCACGAGATACCCTCACACAAGTCCCATCTGTGTAGGCATACCATGTGTTACCACAAATAAGCCTATCTATCTCATCATTCTTGATGAGCTAGACTTACCACCTTCAGCCAGTCGAAGGTATACACACATCCCCATACCATACACAAGCCAGTCTATGTAGGTATGCTACGAGTATTGTGAGTTAAGCTATCCATATCATCTCCACGATGAGCTATCTTAACTTAGATGTAGAATTTCCCCAAACTTAGTTTCCATTCTCCCTAAGGGGTCTCAATCCCTTAGGTCACTCTCTAAGTTCACCCTAGAACTTATTACTTAGGTTTTGTTGATTAGCAAGAAAACAAGACTAATTCTAGATACTAAATCTAACAAAATATATAACCTTAAAAGCATACATCCTAAACCAGGAAAGAAGCAACACTAAAAGAGAATAACATTAATTGAAAGAGAGATTAAATACAAAATAAAGCCAATGCATAGTAATAGAGTAAAGTACCTTCTCCAAACCATTAAATAATTATTACACAAAGATAAGTATGGTAATCCTTCCATACTCCCAAAGAATAACATATTACATCAATTTCATCAGGGAAATCTCCCCACATATCTAGTCTATTTGAGCATAAGTAAATAAATGGTAAGTAGAGAACAAACTGGTGCATTAGTCCCATCCACCTCTTCAAATATCCTTCTCTATCCATCGATCATTTGAGGATAATAGGGGATCAGGGCACTCATGGTTCAAGATAGGCATGCCTCTAAATGCATCTAACATTTACTTTGCCAAATTGCAACTATACAAATTTAAGCAAGCTTCTAACCATCTAATGCATAGTTGACATCATAAAGAATCCTTACTTTATTTTCACCTCTCAAATCCATTTAGAGAGTCATTCAACATACACAACTTAGAACATGGTTTTCACTTAAATCAAACCCTTCCCTTTTTCAATGAATTAAAGTCCCATACCCTTAATCATTAAAACACAGGGTTCCTTTAGGATAATCATGCCACAAAATGAATCTAACATTTACTTTCCAAATTGCAACTATACAAATTTAAGCAAGCTTCTAACCATCTAATGCATAGTTGACATCATAAAGAATCCTTACTTTATTTCCACCTCTCAAATCCATTTAGAGAGTCATTCAACATACATAACTTAGAACATGGTTTTCACTTAAATCAAACCCTTCCCTTTTCAATGAATTAAAGTCCCATACCCTTAATCATTAAAAACATAGGGTTCCTTTAGGATAATCATGCCACAAAATGAATCTAACATTTACCTTCCAAATTGCAACTATACAAATTTAAGCAAGCTTCTAACCATCTAATGCATAGTTGACATCATAAAGAATCCTTACTTTATTTCCACCTCTCAAATCCATTTAGAGAGTCATTCAACATACACAACTTAGAATATGTTTTTCACTTAAATCAAACCCTTCTATTTTTCAATGAATTAAAGTCCCATACCCTTAATCATTAAAACATAGGGTTCCTTTATTTCCCATGAATCGAAGTTTAAATTCAATTCATAAAGTAAACTACTTTTCCTTTGTCTCATACATCAAAGTCCCATTACTTTAATATGTAAAACAATCATTATGTTTACTTGATAAACTAAAGCTTTACTACTTCAGTTTACAAATAACCCAATCCTCTTTCATTTATCTTAATCAAATAACTTCTTATTTAATCAAAATAAAACATAATTTCCTTTCCTTTTATCTTAATCAAATAACTTCTTATTTAATTAAAATAAACACATAATTCTTTCCTTTTATCTTAATCAAATAACTTCTTATTTAATTAAAATAAACACATAATTATTTCCTTTTATCTTAATCAAATAACTTATTATTTAATTAAAATAAACACATAATTGTTTTCTTTTTTTCTTAATAAAATAACTTCTTATTTAATTAAGATAACATATATTTAATTTCCTTTATGTGCAAACACAAACGCTTTCAAAGAGCATCCGGTTCTACCTTTAGCACATCCAAGGACGTCGACAGACTGCGACCACCTACAACCCTGAGAGGGGAGTCGAAAAAAGATGTGTCCCAACCAGCCAATAGAATATAAGGAAAGACCTCATGGGGTCTACTAACCTCATCACACACATACACAATTGTGTTGCAGACGACATGTGCTCAAGAAACCACAACCGCATCCCATGGATGCACTCCAATACTCCCTATGTGCTATGGCTCTAACACAACAAGAATATGGAAGGGAGGTTCGGTTTATGGTGACTGTATTCCTCTATCATCTTCGGATAACGAGTTGTGCCACTATGTCAACCCTAACACTCCAATAATTTCTATGCGCTATATCTCTAACACAACAAGAAGACAAAAGGGAGGTTCTACAATCGTGGAGGGCTACTACCAACATAATCAAGGACCGATGTCCATGAGGCAATTCTAGATGAACTAGGAGAGAGATATAGATGTATCACCCGAGAGTAGATCTCTAACCACAAAACTATAATGGGTTAACCATAGGGTGCTACTAACATTCATGGCAATGATTGTATTTTACCTTGCTAAGGGGGGGTCTTAGAGTTAACAGTCTACCACACAACAGAGATAAACTTGACTTTAAAGAGGACACAACCACCACATAATAAGGATAGACACCAAGGCAACACAGGTTCCTAAGGAGTTATCAAAAACATAGAAATGGAAGCATTCCTTTTATCTTAACTGATTAGGAGGTTAGCTCCATTACCAACCTAGATATTCCTTTGCAAAGGGCGGTGTTTTCCTCCTTGAAAGCTGTCCACCACTGGTGCTTCACCCTCTGGTTATGTTTATGTGACTTTGCCCTTTTTTCCTCTAAATTTTCCTTCCACTCCCTTCAACACACAAAAACCCCCTTCCTTAACAAGAATGAAGTTTTGCTGCCAGGCTTCACGACTCATTCAACACCCTACCATACTCCTTACCTACCATAATTCATTTCTCTATCATCCAAGGGAGATATTATGGGTTTAAAATACATTGTTTTCATTCTTTGAAAACTGCCATTAATCCACCACCCACTTGAAGGCAGTAACCGACCATTTTTCTGCCCTTTTAAATCTAAGTTACAAGATTTTTCGTGAGGGAGGGAAGCTTCTCTCTATCCGAGGTTGGTAGGGTCTTCATTCCTCGAACGTACGATTGAAGCTAGAAGAAGTCCACCATACCTCTTAAATGGAATACCTTTATTTTACAAATAATACATGTTTAATGTATTTGAATGAAGTTTTTATCATAAGCAACCATTACTTATAATTGAACTCTATCAATGTTTGAAAATAATACTTTTAAAATGAAGTTCCATTAACATTTTAAAATAAAGCTTATATTATTTATAAAAATGAAATCCTATTATCATTTTTAATAATGCTTCCATTAAAATGAAATTCCATTATCATTTTAAAGTAAAACCTCTATTATTTATAAAATGAACTTCTATTATCATTTTAAATAATGCTTCTATTAAAATGAAATTCCATTATCATTTTAAAGTAAAACCTCTATTATTTATAAAATGAATTTTTATTATCATTTTAAATAATGCTTCCATTAAAATGAAATTCCATTATCATTTTAAAGTAAAACCTCTATTATTTATAAAATAGAGAGTATAGGTTTTTAAGAAAAATAAAGAGCTTTCAAAGGCAACTAAATCATGCATGTTTTTATTTTCCAAACCACCAATGTAGATAGTGAAGAAGTAAAAGACAATCAGTCATATGCAACATATAAGAAGGAAGTCTTTCCATCAACCCAATCACCCTTCTCAATCGGAGGATTTACAATAGCTACTAGGGATATCAACCGAGGCTCAAGGTGGTTAGTGTGTTGATGATTATCCCTATCGATAATGCATGCCTATATGAAGGTATCTATCCATGTTACCCTCGAGTTACCTTAATCATCATTTTCCCAACCTCAAGTACCCCCAATTTTGGTGGATGATTCTACTTCTTCCACCTACGAGTGTACCTGATCCTGCACATCTTGGCAATTTGTTAGCAATACCATGATTTTTCAAAACAACTAAACATCGCATAGTTGGTTCAATTGCTCAAGTTAGGTATTAAAATATCATAGATTAATACATTGTTTATTTGTGCCAAAAGTTCGCCAAGGAGGGTCATGACACTTTATCTCTCCAAATTAATTTCAATTTTAAAATTTCAAATAATTCTTTCTCTTATAACTCCTATTTAAAAAATTTCATTTATTTTCTTTTCAATTATATTTTAACCTTATAACTTCCTTATTTAAAAATAAAATTTCAATAAGCCTTATAACTTCAATTTAACTTAGGTTCCCAAAATATAGAATATTCGCTTCTTTAAAAACTTTGGTAAATGCAACTCCTTACCCTAATTACTACAATTTTTCTACGTTAATTCTAATTTAGGGTATTTGACTATACATTACTATATTTGTAGTAGACATTAATATTTAGGTGATAATTTATAATGCATTAGGATTCTTAGGATTTTACCATACTTATATCCTCGCTCTTTGATGATTCTACTTCTCTCTCTCAGGTGTCTTCCAATTTGACTTTTCGTATTCAGAAGACATGACTCCACACTCATAGATGGCTAGACTCATAGCTCTGTAACATTTCAACTATACACTTGGACTACTCACAAAATAATTTCTCCTTAGGTATATCCTGAATGTAAATATATCTTCTCTTAGACAATTTAAATAGTAGGCACTTCAGGTTGACGTCTCTATCTTCACTTCTAGTCTCTATTATCTAGATGCTTAGACTTTCACCTCTCCTCTTTGGCTCTACCGATACAAATTAGATATTTCACCTCTCCTATTTGTATTTGTACACTAGATTATGTATCCAACATTATTTTCAATGTGATCTATCTCATCATTCAAAAAAGTTTGCTCTTGAGCTCTCTAAGCTCAACTTTAGGCTAGTTTACATCACAAAATGTCATAACTTATCCTCTTTTTGCTCTAGATAAAGGTTTTTACTCATAGTTTGGATGTTGATCATAGAATTATAAAATTAGCTCACAAAAATTCAACAATATTCTAGTTTGGAATCCAAACTTCGTCCTTCAATATAGATTCTTACTTTCTAGTGGATTCCATCAAACTCTTTTCCAACACTTATTCAATCGCTATTCTTAAAAAAATTTTGACTTCAAAATTTTCTCGACCACTAGCCTGATTCTTCTATTCTACCAAATTTTCTTTAATTTTTAAATTCTCACATTATCTTCAATCTTCCTCCAATAATTTCCAACTCCAATAACGTCTTTCAATGTGGCCAGAGTTCAACTATGACTTGATTTCAATATATTTCTTCTCTTATTTTGAATTTTTTCAATAATTTCAAATGACTAGAGTATAACTCTAGCATCTCCTCTCAATATTCTTCAAATTCACAACTCTGATGCTAGCTTCTTGAATCTACAACTTTTCTCTCCAAAAATATTCAAATTTGCACATTCAAATTCTTCTCACATAGAGTGAGGGCATGTGGATTTGATACCACTATTGGATTTTTAGCCAAATTAAATTATAGGTTCAATTTCTAAGGATATTAATCAAACATAATATTAGAGCATTCAAATATTTGTCCAATATAAATAAATCATGTTCATGAAATAACAATAATATAACTCAATAATAAATTTGTAATATTATTGATGAATCAAATATACAAGATCTCACACAAGAGGTGATGGAGCAAGCAAAAACTATTGCAACAGTAGTGTTGATGATGAAGCAACCACAAACTACTATGATGGTGGTGGTAGATCAACCATAAATATTGATTGTTGGTAATATCCTTGTAGTGGGAAAATTATTCAACCACAAGAGGCTATTTAGGGCTTTGGATTTCCTAACTAAATAACCATAAGAGGCGATGGAGCAACCATAAACTATTATGGTAATAAGGGTGGTAGAGCAACCACAAACTACAACAATGATGACAGTGATGGTGAAACAACCATAGGTATCATCTACTGGTAATATCCTTGCAGCGTAAAAATTATTCAACCACAAGAGGATATATAGGATTTTGGATTCCTTGGTTGAACAATAAAAAGATATTATAGAGCAACCACAAACTACTATGATAATTATGGTGATGGCAAAGTAACCACAAGCTGCTATGAAAACAATGCAACCATAAACTATTACGATGATGATGGTGAAACAACCACATTTTTCAAATGAAACCTTAGGTGTTTATGGGATGGGAGAAGGCAACACATATTCTAAAACTAGGGTTCAGGTAGGAAATTCTTCTATAGGGACTTAGTAGGGGTCTAGAGCCAGAATTCTTACAAGATTATTTGACCTTGGAGATTTATGGCTTTAGATTATGAGGGGTAAGAAAAATTTTCTAGTAGAGAATTTTGTTTTTTTCCCAAAAGGAGATATAATTATGGTGTTGGATGACCTAGCATGAATGGTTGCTATCCAAGGAGACCACTACTTGGTAGGAACATTCATGGGCATTAATCCTAAGCTCGATGCAATTCGAATATGGGGAAAAAAAATAGTGACCTCTGGGATATATGGAAATAGTAGCAATGCCCAAAAAGTTTATTCTAATTTGGTTGAACTGCGAGGAGGAATAAAAAATAATTCTCCAATGAGGGCCTTGGTTCCTTGGGTATTGAAGATTTTTTCAATTGGTGGTCCATATACTTTGACCCTTTCACTCAGAGTATCAACCAAACTCTTGTTTAGATCAGATTATCGAGCCTCCCCCTACATTTTTGGCATGAATATATATTGGTAGGGATTACCCATTAGTTGGGGTATCTAGTGGCAATTTACTCTATAATGGTAGCCAGATCAAGATTTATTTATGCATGAGTGTGCATGAATATGGATATGGAGAAACCATCTGTTAAGTTGATTGAATTGGTATCCATGTATGGGTCATGAAACAAGATTATCAAGTATGAAAACCTTAAAATCTAGTGTGACTCTTGCCATTATGTGGGGCACTTTTAGCAAGATTATCCTTAGAAGAGAAATCAAGCTCCATTATGGCAACAAAAAAAGGATCGTAGAAATAAGGAAGGTTTGATAAGGAAATTAGCTGGAGAAGTAAAGGACTTTGGTATGGAGAAAAAACCCTCATCCAATATGGAGGAGAAAGGGTAGGAGGAAGAAGAAATTATAGAACCTCAATAGGTAAGTAATCCCCTTGATATTATTCTTATTGATTCAAATAATTTAGTTGTTCATAATCCTTTTAGATGCCTCTAAATCATCTCAAAATACTTAGATCAAAATATTTTAGTTGTTGATTATGAACAATAGCAAAACACCCTTGAAGCTGAAATCTAAATAAACAATGATTTCTCTCTTACCCTAGAGGAGAACATTGAGATTCATGATAGACTAAAAAATGTGCTCTTCCACTATAAAGAAACCAAAATCAGTTGGGTTTTGACCAATATCTATGTCCCAAACACCTGTATAGGGCAAAGATAATTATGGAGGGATTTAACTTCAATGAGGAAGGATTTCCATGATATTACCTAGGTTTTGGCTGGGGACTTCAACACCCCTTTGTATCCATCATACAAGAAGGGCAAAAACCCCAATACCTCTAAAGGTATGGAATATTTTGAGTAGTTTGTCTCAGAGAATGGATTGATGGATGTTGACCTTAGAGAGGTTAAGTATACATGGAGTAATAGAAGACTTGGAAACCAACTAATCCAAATAAGACTTGATAGATTCTTAATCTCTTAAGAAGGGCTAATTAACTTTGGAGATGCCACTCTGACCACACTCCCCAAAGTAGGATCTGACCATAACCCTCTGGTGTTAGATTCCTAGATTGATAGAAGGAGGTTTTATAGCCCTTTCAGGTTTGAGGTGATGTGGCTTAGAAATGAAAGCCTTGAACATTACATTGAGGAATGGTGGGGGAATGAATTCACTGGATATTTGATGGCCCAAATTACCAAAAAGCTCAGATTTATTAAACACAAACTCAAATATTGGAACAAGAATATTTTTGGGCACCTGTTCTAGAGGAAATTAGAGTTGAAACAACAACTAATGGACATCAAAACCATGGCAAATGAGGGGCACTTCTCATAAGAAGTCAAAGATAAAGAAATTCAGCTCCTTTCTGATTATCATAACACATTGGCCTACGAGGAAACTTTTTGGAGATAAAAATCCAGAGCCCTATGGCTCAAAGAAGGAGATCGTAACACCAAGTTTTTCCATGTTACTACCCTTAGACATCAAAGTCACAATAGAATCAAAGAAATTATAAGGGAGGATGGTTCAAGTACTAATGATATTATTGAGATTAGAGAGGAAGCGGTAAAGTTTTTCATGAATCTCATTGGAACTTTAGAGAGGGTGGAAGAAAATGTTGTGAACAATCTTCTATATTACATCCCTCCTCTAGTTATTAAAGAATATAACTCCTATCTAGTTAGCCCCTTTAAGGAATATGAGGTCAAAAGTGTTGTGTTTGCAATGGCTAGAGAGAAAGCTCTAGGACCTGATGGATTCTCAACAATCTTCTTTCAAAGGTTTTGGCATATAGTGGGTGATGAGGTGTTTGCAGTAGTCTATGAGGTTCAAAGGACCCACCATATCCCTCGTGACATCAATTCTACTTTCTTGATGCTCATTCCCAAAGTGGTTGGGGCTAAGGAATTTAGAGATTTCAGGCCCATTAGCCTTTGTAATACACTGTACAAAATTCTTACCAAGGTAATGGCTAACAAAATTAAAGTTATTCTTCCATTCATCATTGATCCCAATTAGGGAGGCTTTGTTATGGGGAGGCAAATCCTAGATGGGATCATCACAATCCATGAAGTAATACATTCCATTAAAAAAAGTGGTAAAGCTAGATTATTGCTAAAATTAGACATGAATAAGGCTTATGATAGGGTGTCTTGGGAGTTTTTGCTCAAATTCATGATCAAATTTGGGTTTCATCAGGACTAGATCAACCTGACTAATGAATGCATCTCCTCAGCTATATTTTTGGTCCTGGTGAATGGGGCGATTGCTGGGTATTTTAAGAGCCATAGAGGTTTACACCAAGGGGACCCCCTATCCCCCTACCTATTCATAATTATGGTAGAGGCTCTGGGAAGGATGATTACAACTTCTACCTTAGATGGTTCTATTGATGGTATTCAACCTACTACCACACTTGTTCTAGTATCTCATCAACAATTCATTGATGATACCATATTGGCCACTTCCTCTTCGATCCCTCAAGCTAAGGAGATAAAGTCTTTGTTGTGCTATTATAAAAAGGCTATTGGGAAAAAAGTAAACTACACAAAAAGTAAAGTGTTATTTCTCACACTCTCTTAAGGAAACAAGGTAGAATAACGAGAATTTTTGGTTGTGAAATAAGAGAATTGTGTGCTTCCTACATGGGAATGCCTCTATTCAAAGGGAAAATAAAGGTTAATCTATGGAACCTAGTGATTGAGCAAATAAGGAAGAAATTGGTACGATGGAAGAGTTCTCTCCTTATTCAAGTTCATAAATCCCAATTGGTAAAATCAATGCTTCAAATCATCTCGATATATTTCACGTCTTTGTTTAAAATGACTATCAAGATTTGTAAACAAATAGAACAAATTAAAAAATCCTTTCTATGGTATAGCATTGAATAGAGAAGGCTAGCCTTGGTGGCCTAGGACTAGGTATGATCTAGGAAATAAGAGAAAGGCCTTAGGTTTAGGAAACTACATAGGATGAATAAAGCCCTCATGGCTAAGATAGGTTGGAAACTATTAACAAAAAACAAGGTAGGGTGGATCCAAATCCTTAAAGAAAAATATCTTATAAATGGAAGAAATATAGTGGAGGAGCAGAACCCACCCAAGGGATCCTACCTTTGGAACCATCTCCACAAAACCAAGTCTCTTTTGTTGAAAGGAGCCAGATGGAAGGTTGGGGATGGGAGGAAGATTCACTTTTGGAAGGACTATTGGCTCAAGCAAACACCACTAATTGAAGACCCAAATTTGGCTCCCCTTGAGCCCATCCTATCTCAATAATTCGGTAATCTAGTTTTTGATTACATTTTGGAGGAAGAAGGTGGAAGGAGATGGAAATCCATCCATCTCAATGGCTTGGACTAGCAAAGAGGACAAGCTCTCAAAGAGCTCAATAAAATGCTTAGATTTATGATCCTAAACCTGAAAAGAGAAGAGGACTCCTTATTTTGGAAGATGCACAAAGGAGGGCTCTATACTGTGAAATCAACTTATTACCTCATGGAAGGTGAAGGATGGGGATGGCTTTTAGTTGTAAAAATCTAGCTCAAGCACTTGGTCCCCAAGATCAATTTCTTCTACTGGTTAGTTGTTCAAAACAAAGTTCTCACCATTGATAACCTTCATAAAAGGGGGATTGCAATTCCCAATTGATGCTATCTTTGTGAATAGAACTGGGAGAGTGTGAAGCATCTATTTATGGATTGCCCATATTCGATGGAAGTGCTCAATATGATCCTAGGTAAGTTCAATATCTCTTGGGTTTTCTCATGCAATCTAGTTGATCTGTGTCTTCAATGGGAGCCCCCATTCCAAAGCAAAAGGTTAAAAACCTTATGGAATCTCAACCTGCCCCACATTTTTTGGGGTCTTTGGAAAGAAAGGAATAAC
This sequence comes from Wollemia nobilis, assembly GCA_028583015.1. Taxonomy (NCBI): domain Eukaryota; kingdom Viridiplantae; phylum Streptophyta; class Pinopsida; order Araucariales; family Araucariaceae; genus Wollemia; species Wollemia nobilis. Next base: position 8,021,270 of record JAQPPZ010017086.1, read on the forward strand.
AAAGCCTTTAAGGATTTGAAAAAGGACTGCAAGTCCATTGAAGCAAGAATTAGTGTAGCTATAGTAGAAAATGTGCAAGGTATAAACTTTAAGGACTATTGGGAGAGTAATGTGGAAGCAAATATTACTTCCCAATGGGGCTTAGATGGGGCTCCTTGCCCCCTACCCAGTCTAATCCTTCGATCCACTCTCAAACAAATTGGAAAGCCCCTCCACTGGATTGGGCCAAGCTAAAATTTGATGGGGCTACAAAGGGTAAATCAAGAAGGGATGGTGTTGGAGGTGTTATTAAATATCATTAAGGTGAGATTATACTTGCTTATGTAGAGGGGTTAGGAACTTAAATTTATCATTTCATAGAGGCTAGGGCCTTGTTACAAGGGGTCCTCTTATAGTATAGGCCGAATGTCAGAAGAGTGTAATTGAAGGAGACTCGATCAAAATTATCTATTGTGTTAATGGATAATAGGTGGAAAGATGGAGTATCAAAGATATAATTTTCACAAATTTAAGGAGTATCTAGAGTCTAGACAGTTCTTAGGTAATCCACGTATTCATGGAAGGAAACCAAGCAATAAATATCATGGCTAACTTGGGAGTAAATCTGGAGGAGCTCAAAGTCTAGGAGAGAGACTTCCCAAGTGAATTGGAGGTGGTGAATAAAGAGAAAGAACAATTAGGAAATGTGGAGGACAATGTGTAATTCGAGAAACAGAATGGATTCACCCCTAAAGGGTCCCAAGCTAGCAATCGTTCCAGGCTTTGTTATTATGGTACCCAATCACAACTATTCAATACCAGTATTAGATCCTCTACAAATTATTAGACTCAAATAATGATAAAATGACCCTAGGTTATGTGGAATTCATCTTGGTAGATCTGGCAGTGGTATCTCTAGCTATGTTGAGACCCATGTCAGTCTAGTCAGCTTGGCTTAATCGACAATGTCAAGATAATGAAGACAATAGGAGGATAATCATTGTGTTGAGCTCCAAAGAGGTGACAAAGAGAGTGGAGAGGATGAATAGAGGTCATGATTCTCCTTCGTCAACATGACTCCTAGTTGTTTGTTCTCTTGTTATGATCTTTGGTTTGATGTTCTAGCTTTCTTATAGTCACTGTTTAAGTTGTATCCTTTGAAGGGTTGCATGTTTTGTTTTGTAAAGAAATATGAGTATGTCCCTTTGTGTTGGTCTCGATTGGTGATCTCTTGATATATATTTTTGGATGTAAAAGGGTTGGGGCCCTTTCAAAAACCCCTTCACAAACTAATAAAAATAAAATACATGATCTTTGTTATTGAGAAACACTTCTTCAATATTCAGACATAATACATGGAGCTTTATATCCATAATATAACCTTAGAAGATGACTCTTCAATACTTGACTATTGCTCTCCTTACATATTTGAGATATGAATCCTTTCCTATTCCTCACATATGATAAATATCTCATGTCCCTTGACTTTACATCTTACCATGTGACTCTTAACTTGTATACTTGACATCTACACCTATGACTCTTGAATTACTAACTTTACACGTTGCACTCTCTTTCACTTTTCACACTTGCATGCTTTATTACATAACACTTGGAATCTTCTCACATATTGAAACATACATTAGAGAAATATAACACACATTCCCTAATATAATATTTACAATTGTACAACATACTATCAAATAATGTAATATCTCTAACACATAAATCCCCAATATCTAGATTTAAGTGTTGTATCCTACTAAATATAATTAATAGAAACTAATATAAGTAATTTAAGGAAAAGGATGCAATGAATTAAAATAAAATCAATAAAAAAATACATGTGTGAAGTCATAGTGAGATTATACCGTTGATCTAGTTGAAATATCCATAAGGGATTAAATAACTTCAATATTCCAAATCTTCAAATAACCCACAATGATGAAATAAGATGACTAATAGAAGATGGGAGGTTATATCCACAAGTATCATACATCCATAAATAAATAGGTCAAAGGACATATTTGATCCATAGAAGTTATATATAGTTTTCATTAATTGTAGTTTAAATCACAAGTCTAATTCAAGGAGTGGCTCTAATATTTTGGAAGCAAATGGACCCTTTAAAATGAGCATCAAGCTCTTATTTTATATAAAAAGTTAAGTTATATCTTGTCACGAACCACCTTGGTAGGACTCATTTATGATATGGATTACGTATTTATGTGATGTTTCAATGCTTAGTATTAATTGCATTATGGATGTTTAATTGTAATTGTTACTTTTTTTATACTCTATGAGAATATGGTATTGTTGATGTCATGCATGCTTGTAGGACCAAGTACTATTATAGGTGGACAAGGGAGTTGACCATCAAGAATGAGATACCAAAAAAGGAAATGATGTGTAGTTAGATTGATAACAGCTCCAGGGTATAAATTACCCAGGGTAGAATTTACCCGCATATAGTTGCATCTCATTATTGCATATTTGAAATTTAAAACCATCAACAAGAAAGTTGCCATAAAAGAGCAATGAAGCCATTGTGAGCAGAAGTTGATAACTTGGAAGTTATTGGTAAACCTTCTGCATAGGTGGTTGATAAATTACTTGATTTGGGTTTGCTTGTCTATGTTTAATATTTATTTTCTCTGCATAGGTATTGGATGTTTAAAAATAACAATTCTCTTTGGTGACCACAATATTGCAATTGTTTTAGTATAAATATTTTGAAGTTTTATGTGTGGTTTATGTTTGAAATGATTTTGGAAAGGAACTCTTTTGGAAAATAAATATTAAATATGGAAACTTAATAATACCTTTGAATTGTTATCAAATCTATTAAGTATATGTTAGCTAGCATTATAAAAGGGTTTTTCTTAAATAAAAATAGATTAATTTATTCATATTGAAAATGATTGTTAATTAACATTGATCAGAAGAAAATTAATGATTATTGAAGGCTAAGGTGATATGTTCACCTTATGGAAATAATAAAAGTGTGGCATGTGATTTTATTGGATGAACCCCCTTATGTAAATAAATTTAATAAAAGAAAAGAGAAATTAATTTTCCTTTGGAGAGATCATGGGCATTTAGAGCAGTTTTGCCTCAGGAGATCGTCTTCATGAGTCTTCTTGCTAGAAAGAAGAAAAGGAAAGAAACGAGAGCTAGGGAGATCGTCTTCATGAGTCTTCTTGCTAGAAAGAAGAAAAGGAAAGAAACGAGAGCTAGAGGAGGTAAAAACCAGAGGGTGAAAAGGATAAACAAAGAAAATCACCAAACTTGGGAAGAAATGTAAGGGAAGACTCCTTCACTGCTCATTTTAATTAAAGGAGAATATAAAGTTAAAAGGTATGTTTTATAATGGATTGTCTAGAATAAAAATGACATCTTGAGTCATGAAATGAATTTGTTTATTGAAAATTTCATTACTGTGAACGGATTGGTTAATCTTTGGAGACAACAATTTCTTAGAGCTAAATTATTTTAGTTTCTTTTATAGCTTTAAAATACCTGTAGGAATGTCTACTTTATCTCTAGTTAAAAGAAGCTGTGTAGACCCGTTATTCTTTAGCCCATAGTGGAGAATTCTAGGGTAGTTATGTTTTCTTTTAAACTTTAGTAATGTTTTTGAGAACTTGGTTATGGTTTGTAAATACCATACCTATCATACCAGGCTATCTTGATACATTTGGATAGTAGATATAGTCCTTTTAATCCTCGTAGTTTGAATTGTCATTTATGGTATTTGTGTTGGATTTTTAAGGTTGCTAACCTGAACGTATTCCCTGAATATATGTTATTTTTTGAAAGAGATTTTTTATTTTGAATAACTAAATTTTTGAAAGATGTTTTTCATTTTGAATGACTGAATTTATGAAAGAGGTTTTTTTCATTTTGAAGGATTGAATATATGTTACTCATTTGAAAAGAGGTTTTCTTTTTGGAATTACTGGATATGTTTTTCTTATTTGAAATGGGGTTCTCATTATGAATGAATATTGTGTTATTTTAGATTAAAATATTAGTTAAATAGAACCTTTACCTGTACATTTTAGGACAAATATTTACTCTTTGGTTGTTTAAACATTTTCTATTTCAGTTAAAATGTATTTGGACTCCTTTTACTCCAAACTATAGTCTTTAAATTGAAGATGATTGAACAAATATTCTGGACATGTGTTCTAGTTTTGATAGATTGATTTTATTTTAAATTGATTGTTATACTTTTCAATTATAGCTTAAATAAAATAACTTATTTGTTTAAGTTTATGTGAAATAAAAGTAATAGTTTTGGAGATATGAAATATAGTTATATTTTGGTTTGTAATTAAAGCTTTAGTGGAAGATAATTCTAGAATGTACTTGAATACGTTCATGGAGCTTTGTGAGGTTATAAGGTGATGATTTATAGTACTTAATTAAGTAGGAATAATATTTATTGTAACAACTTATCTTTTATGACTTATTATTATATAATATTTCATGTGAGAATGAATAAAGTAAAAGAATAAAGAAATGATATTTTTATTTGGGTATTGGGAATTAGAAAATGTTTATTCTTTATATTGTTTGCTAAGTTGTTGGACGTGGAGTCCAATAAAAATGCAATATTATGGGATATTTCTTATGATCGAAAATGGGCATGGAATCCATTTCTAGGAAATTATGGAGTTTCCTTGCATTTTTTATTTTAAGGAAATGAGAATTAGATTTGTGGGTTTTATGAGATGCAAAAACTGAAAAGAGCATGTAGGCTTGCATTACTATCATGAGTAGCTATCCTATCCCTTAATCCAACTATTTTCCATTGGATTTCAAGGAATCTGAGTAGATAAGAACAAAGATGAAAGAAAAATTCTTATGATTTCATCTTAGTAACTTTTGAAAATGATGTTGATGTAAATGGAATTATAAAGAAAGAGATTGTATTATCGAAAGTTTTATGAAAAGCCTTGATATATGTAATGGAAAATATTTTTAAGGAAGACTTTTAAAATGGACACTTTATTATTAGAAAAATGAGTTTTTGATGCATCTTCTATGATAAGGTGGTAAATAGTTTCCTTGAAAGAAAAAGTTATTGTATGATTTGGACCTTATGTTATTTTAGACTCTTTTGTTGTAAGAAAAGGAATATTGAATAATGATTCAAGTAAATGTTGGTTGCAAAGAGAGTTAAGGTTGTTCTTGATAATAATAAAAAATATTTGCTTGTGTATTGATCATGAAAGGATTTGATTAAATGAAACTTAAAGTAATGTTATTATCGTTTACAATTCATTTTGAAAGAATGAGATTTTAGTTCTTCATATAGAAAGATAGGATGTTTTCTATGAAGGGCAAAAAAAATTGTAGATGGATGGAAATTGAAATTTATTAAATGTTTATGCTTATGGAATAGGTGTTATTCTAGTAAGATGTATAATATTTGGTAACTGGCTTAGATATGACTAAAGTCTTTTTCTAATTAGTAAGGAGAGTATGTTTTACTTTCTTGCAAGAAATGTTATTTTGCATTTGGCACATTTCAAGTGAGGAACTTGAGTGTGATCCAAATACGAGGAGTCTTTGGATAAGGTTCCAATGGTGTAGCTTCAATATTTCTTCCAACTACAAAGGTATGGAGCCCATGTGCAAGGTATTAAGTGATGATATCTTGAGCGGGTAGGCTCAAGTGTCCATGCGTAACTATCATACAGAGTGATAGTCAAATTAACTAAACCCATCATGGAGGTGGGTAGTTAGGCACTGAATATTTAGTAGTTCCACAATAGAGATGTAATCAACTAATATTCAAGGTATAATACCTAGAATTACCATCATAGAGAGACATATGATTGGTAAGGGAATTGGTGTTCCTCCTCTCTAAATATTGAGAAGAGTGAATCCCAATGCTATGTTCAAGATATCTTACATTTTTTGAGAATGTAAGAAATGGATGATCATTTGAAATGTCCTTTATGCCAAAAAGGTATACAAGGTTAACCCCAAAATCTATAGGAGATTGGCATCTCTTGTAGACTCAAGAAATATCTGTAGCGTTCTAATCTTGAAATGTGGTAATGTATTATCAATTTTAATCCTATTGGAAAAATCTTTAGCAAACCTTAACTATGATCTTTACCTAGTGTTAAAAGAAAAATCTCTCCTAGGTTGGTTAGAATTTTGGTTGTTACATCTCCACTTCTAGCTATAGTAAATTAAACTCTAAATCCTAGTTACATAAAACTAACAAAATATTATATTAGATGACAAAAGGCTTCACAACTAGCCAAATTTGGTACTAAAACTTATTCTAAATATTTTAGTAGATCCATTTCCCCCACTAATCCTACCTAGAGAGTGAACATCACCTTAAAAACCATTATATTAATTTCCATACCTTGAAATCTATTCTAAACACAATTGTCCCAATATTCCTATCTAAAATATAGTTTGCATCTTTGATTTGTAATTCAAAGCACAATCTAGCCTAACATGTGTTTCTATAGTATTATAATATAGAGCACTCTCATGCATTTAGTTTATAATATATCATCCCATACATAGCTAATTTTATTCTACATTCTTGGAATTTGAACCTTATGTTTTCAAAACCAAGCAATTCAATACGACATGAATTATTAAAATTTCTTGATTTTGGAAGGCTATTTGTCTAGATTCTAATCATATAATCCTTTTTGCAAATGAATTCTTCTTTGAGAGTGCAATGGTAGTAGTAAGATACTATAATTTTAGTGGCTCATAGAAATATTAAGCTTGATTGACAAAAAATCTTGAATTATACCTTATACCTCAAACATAGAGTCTATAAAATCTAAATTTCTCAAAAGTCAAAATTTGTAAAATTGTGGGACCAAACTCCATCATTTGTGTTATTTAATTTTATGTGACTATTGTCCATAGAATCTTCAAGTAACTACATGATGGAATATAGAATTTATTTATACTTAGATGTCACACATCAAGTCCTAATACTTATCTCTAGATATATCTTTTATCCTATTTGTTACTTGTATAATATTTTCTAGAAACCCTTTAAGCTTTTCAATCTACTAGGTTCCTTTGTTTATATGTAATAGTACTTAGTTGGGTTATTGTGGCCATATTGTCTATTATGACTAAGTGATTGAGTTGGTCATTATCATCTTGTAGAATTGATTTAAAAATTTAACATGTCTCTTTATAAATTTTAATTGTGCTTTTACTTGATCAATCATAGTGGTGGATTGATTACTACTATATTGCATTACTTGAGATATACCAAGTATCCTTTGAAACATCCTAGTTTAGCACATATCTGGTTCTTTAAGGATTTGATTTAATATTTTGTAAATGCTTGGGACTCCAATATATATCTCTCTCTCTCCTTGAAAGAATATAAGGTTGAAGGTGATCTCGAGGTAGATGAGATTGTAGAACACAAGCTTATACTGAGAGGGGGGGGTGAACAGTATAAGACCTCTTTTTACTTTTTCCTTTATACTTCAAAATAGTAAAGCAATATACCCAAAGCAATAACAAAGCAATGCATAATATCATCCACAAAGTGACACCAATTTTAACGTGGTTCACCCGAATGGTTGGGCTACGTCCACAAAACTTTTCTCTAAAAGTTATCTCAAAGTTCTTTGGGAATCCTTCCCAATTACAATGTTTATGAGCCTCGGCCCAAAGGAGATACCTTCCCCCAATCAGAATTTATGAGCCTCTTCTCAAAGGAGATACCTTCCCCCAATCAGAATTTATGAGCCTTTGCTCAAAGGAGATACCTTCCCTCTGCTCTGGAAATGATCCCTCAGAAGATCAACTACCTCTACCTCTTGCCAGAATGTGGAACTCCTTTCCATCGAAGACCTCCTGTCCTCAATGCTTAGCCTAAGAGACCTCTGCCTTCTATGATCACATCCACAGTAGCTCAGAAACCTATACCAAACACAGTCAGTCAGTCTAGTACAAGTCTTCCTCTGTCTGTCAGATCTGTCCAACTCTTGAATAAATCAAATCTCTACATACAAGCCTTCTCAAAGACTTGCCAAATTTGTCCTCAGGTTATTCTCATAGAACCAATGCACCTCTGTCCTCAAGTTCTCTGATAGAACTATCAAACTCAGCTCACAAGTCCTCTGCTAGGACCTATCCAAATCTGCTCATAAGTCCCCACCGGAACCTGTCCAAAACTGCTCACAAGTCCCCACCGAAACCTGTCCAAAAACTGCTCACAAGTCCCCACTGGAACTTGTCCAAAAACTGCTCACAAGTCCCCACTGGAACTTGTCCAAAAACTCAACAAGCTCACCAAGAAAAACTTTCTTAGTAGGAAATCACAAAGTGAATTGTTAGAGACCCAATGTGATTTGTCAAACTCATAGAAGCATAGAGAGAATTGTTAGAGACTCAATATGTTCTATACTCAAATCCCAATCTCAAAACTCAACTCAAATCAACTCAGCTCAATCTCAATCTCAAATCTAAAAACTCAACTCAATATCTGAAATGGATAGGATAGAATGTTTTCTTTCAAGAACATGAAACCCCAACAATTGCCAACTATGCAAAGAATCACATAACAATGATACTCATGTTATTTTCACCATCAATTAGGGTTTCAACAACAATGCTCATCAAACAAGGTTTAGTCAACCAACACCATTCAACTCAACATCAACCTTGAAGCATTCAACCAATCATCACAAGAAAAGGAAACAAGTAGAAATCCTTTTTCCTCCAAAGATATTTGAACAAAACAACCACCAACACAATATCACCAAATGCAAAGAATAACTTGCTCAAATCAACTCAATGGAGTAAGCCCAATATCATGAATCAAGTAAAGCAATAACTTGATCAAACAACCTCTATGGAAGCAACTCAACCATCAAACTCAAAAAATCCAACCAAGGGTTCCACCAACTCAATGCAAGTAGCTAGACTCACAAATATAAACCCTAGTGCACAAAGCTTCCACTATCTCAAACCAGAAATTATGCATTCACCAAAAACTCTCCTTAAGGATAACAATGCATAAGTAGTCTTCAACAAACCAAAAAATAGGATTTACACCTAGCCAAAGGATACCTAGTAGAATACCTTTTCACTCCAACCTTATTTCAGAAAACATGCACCAATCATACTCATAAGAAGAATGTGCCCATACCTTATTGGAGTAGAAGATAATTGAACCTTCAAGCTGTCACCACACACAACCCTCAAACTTCCAACCAAGTTAGGGTTAGAACCAAGATAAATGAGCATATATAAAAACTTTCCTTAATACACCTTTTAGCTCCTCTTCTTTAAAAACAACCACCAAAGAAGCCAAAAACACAACAACCAAAACTTACACCTTATATCTCCATTTTTAAATTTAGCATAGCAAAAGACTAATCTAAAAAATACAACCAAAGAAATATCCCCTTATTTCTCCTATGTCTTTTAAACAATGCTAAACAATGCCAAAAATCATATCAAGAAAATAATCACACCTTATAATGGCTGCCCTTGAAGAATCCGAAATTCGTGGCACAAAACATGTTTTAATAAAAACGTGACTAATCCATGCACAACTCCCTCCGCGGGGATCGAAACGCAGACCTCCACCTACGCAAGGCCCAAACGCAGCCTTCGCTACCACTAGCCCACAAGAGGCTTACGAAGTCCAAGACGGACTTCCTTCCACATGAACGGTCAAGCTTTCCAAAAGCTTTTCAAACCACGAGCTCTCCTCTTTCTCAATGTAAACAGTACATTCGATCGCAGCCAAACCAATTAATTGCCTTCGATTTTCCAAGTGACTTTAACCTTAGGAACCTTCTCATATATATAGTCCATACGTGGACTTTAGAACACGTCGGCTGCAAAGAAAAGTAATTTTGAATTTAATCAAAATTTGCTTTCTAAAGGTTTTAAAAACCCTTAAGTATTTTTAATAAATTAAAAATAATTTCTCCTTTAATTAATTAAATAATTAATTAATTAAAACCTTGAAGGGTTTTAAATAATAATTAAATAAATAATAAAGAGAACCTCCATTGGTTTTAATAAAAACCATTTAACTTGGTTTTAATGAAAAACCCTTGCCAATGGAATCTCTCCGGATTCTCTTGGAATCTTCCACCTTTGAAGCCAACACATCCTCCTAACATTAATGCCATTTCCTTTTGACATCAATGACAACTCATAGACAAGAAGCTAGGATCTCAAACCCAAAATTGCCAACAATCTCCCCCTTTGTCATTGATGGCAAACCATGCTTCTCAACAACACATAAACTCAACATAAATAGATCCCCCTGTCTTGAGGCTCTCCCCCTTACTCAAATCTCTCCCCCTTTGTCATCAATGGCAAAGGGTCACCTTTGGGGCTCGAGACTAAGAATGAGCCTCTTAGCTTAGTCCCTCCCCCACCTCCTGTTGAGGTGTTTAATTCTGGGGTGGGAGTAAAACTCCCATTAGGCATTGATCATCATCAGCGTCTATAACTTCCTTTTCGGGCCTTCTCTTGAACTCTTTGTCCATATTCCTATTCCTGTCACTGTTCTTGTTCTTGTTCTCATCCCTATTCTTGTCCATGCCTTGATCCTTGGACCTGATCATACCACTGTTTCTGTTCCTGTACCTTGGAAGTTCAGCTCTACACTGTCTAGCTATGTGACCTTCATTGTTGCACTTATAACAAGTAACAATGTTATTTCTTTGAGGCATACTTGTTCTTTGAATCCACCTGTTCTGACTAACCCTGTTCTTGTTATTAGCCTTGCAATAAATTGCCTTGTGCCCAAACTATTTACAAGAGTAGCAATACCCTTGAAAGTAACTAGCACTTCTAAAACTATCATTTACCTCCTTCACTTGAGCCATGCAATGTGAAGCCATGTGACCAAACTTGTGACAAGCAAAACATCTGCCTTGAAATTTTCCTTTAATTGACCTCTTGGGTCCTGAAAACTTCTTCTTCTCATTCTGAATTCTGTTTTCTATTTTTGCACATCTATCATTCAAGGACTCATGATCTGAAATACTTTCCTCATCAGAACTCTCTTCCTTTTGGAGTCTCTTACTAGACTCTCCAACTTGTTCCTTGTGTGGCTTAACAAAACCAAGGCCTATTTTATCTGTTGTCTTTCTTTGACCTTTGATGAGTGACTTAACCTTTTTGGAGCTATCTTGAAACCTGTAAAGCTTATCCTTGTACTCTTTAGTTTCCTCTTTCAAAGAAGCCATTTTCTGTTCTAACTCACTATACTCAAGAACCTTAGACTCTAACTCATCCTTGAGTTCTTGTGTCTTAGCTATAGAGAAGTCAAGACTTTCTATAAGATCATCTCTCTCCATACAACATTCATCTAACTTATCCTTGAGTCTAGCATTCTTCTTTCTTTCCTTTTCCAAAACACTAAGAGCACTAATAAGTTCACTTTCAAGATCCTTTATTTGTTTGCTTTTTGAATCATCAAAGCCTTTTTCAGATTTCTTATCACTAGAGGTGCTACCCTTTTCAAAAACCATACATGCATCTTCCTTATAGTTTTTTGAAGCATCCTCATACATACTAGAAACCAAATCATTATTTGTGCAATCATCCTCAAGGTGACCAAAATTTCCACATCTAAGACATTTCATGATAATGAATCTATGTTTCGGTTCTTCCTCTTTTTCGATATGAACAACATCTCATTTTCATTATCACTTGAAGAACTTTCACTATCACTACTAGAACACTTACTTGCTTTGTCTAGGTAGAAACTCTTCTTGTGCTTGTGAGAATACCTCTTTCCTTGATTGTTGTGCTCATCTTTGTTTTTCCTATGATGCTTGTGCTTTTCAGAATCCTTGCTCTTAGAATCCTGTTTATCTTCATCACTTTCATTCTTGGGAATAGTACAATCAGTAGCATAATGACCAAACTTTCCACAATTGAAACATCTTATATTTTTCATACTTTTGTGCTTTCTAGAGAACTTGCCTTTCTTGCTGTAATATGCCTCTTCATCACTAGAAGACTCATCACTATCTTGAAGTTGTTTACCCTTGGATTTCTTGGTAGCCTTGAAAGTCGCCTCTTTCTTGACATCAACCTTCACTTGAGTTCTCAACTCAAATGCTGCAAGTATACTATGGAGCTCATCCTTTTTCAACTTATCCAAATCTTTAGCTTCCTCAATAGCATAAATATTTTCACTAAATCTATTAGGAAGAGATCTTAAAATCTTATCACAAACATCATTTTCAGCAAGCTCAAGACCTAAGTCTTTCATGGAGTTAACAACCTCATCCATACGAAGCATGTAGTCACTAATATTTTCATCATCATTCATCTTGAGTTGTTCAAACATACCTTTGAAGTGTCTCAACTTGGCCTTTCTGACATTTGTATCACCTGTATGAACCACCTTCAACTATTTCCACATTTCACTAGTTGTCTTGCAGTGAATCACTTTGGTGAGATCTGCTTTCTGTAAGCCTTTCGAGATTGCATTCATTGCTTTTGAATTGTCTGTGATGTAGGAGCCTTTCTTCTTTAGTATTAGGACCATGTTTAGGAATAGTGTACTCATCTTCAATCACTTCCCAAACCTCATTCCCAAGTGCCATTAGATGAACCTTCATCCTTGCACTCCAAAGACCAAAATATGACCCATCAAGAATAGGTGCTGCATTGCCACTTGAATGATCCATTGTGTTCTTTACTAGCTTTTCCTTCAAGCTGTTAAACTTTTTGAAGGCACCCGCTCTGATACCAATTGAAGAACACAAGCTTATACTGAGAGGGGGGGTGAACAGTATAAGACCTCTTTTTACTTTTTCCTTTATACTTCAAAACAAGTAAAGCAATATACCCAAAGCAATAACAAAGCAATGCATAATATCATCCACAAAGTGACACCAATTTTAACGTGGTTCACCCAAAATGGTCGGGCTACGTCCACAAAACTTTTCTCTAAAAGTTATCTCAAAGTTCTTTGGGAATCCTTCCCAATTACAATGTTTATGAGCCTCGGCCCAAAGGAGATACCTTCCCCCAATCAAAATTTATGAGCCTCTTCTCAAAGGAGATACCTTCCCCCAATCAAAATTTATGAGCCTCTACTCAAAGGAGATACCTTCACCTCTACTCTGGAAATGATCCCTCAGAAGATCAACTGCCTCTACCTCTTGCCAGAATGTGGAACTCCTTTCCATCGAAGACCTCTTGTCCTCAATGCTTAGCCTAAGAGACCTCTGCCTTCTATGATCACATCCACAGCAGCTCAGCAACCTGTACCAAACATAGTCAGTCGGTCTAGTACAAGTCTTCCTCTATCTGTTAGATCTGTCCAACTCTTGAACAAATCAATTCTCTGCATACAAGCCTTCTCAAAGACTTGCCAAATCTGTCCTTAGGTTCTTCTCATAGAACCAATGCACCTCTATCCTCAAGTTCTCTGATAGAACTATCAAACTCAGCTCACAAGTCCTCTGCTAGGACCTGTCCAAATCTGCTCACAAGTCCCCATCGAAACCTATCCAAAAATTGCTCACAAGTCCCCACCAAAATTTTCCAAAACTGCTCACAAGTCCCCACTGGAACCTGTCCAAAAACTGCTCACAAGTCCCCACTGGAACCTGTCCAAAAACTGCTCACAAGTCCCCACCGGAACCTGTCCAAAAACTCAGCTCACCAAGAAAAACTTTCTTAGTAGGAAATCACAAGGTGAATTGTTAGAGACCCAATGTGATTTGTCAAACTCATAGAAGCATAAAGAGAATTGTTAGAGACTCAATATGTTCTATACTCAAATCCCAATCTCAAAACTCAACTCAAATCAACTCAGCTCAATCTCAATCTCAAATCTAAAAACTCAACTCAATATCTGAAATGGATAGGATAGAATGTTTTCTTTCAAGAACATGAAACCCCAACAATTGCCAACTATGCAAAGAATCACATAACAATGATACTCATGTTCTTTTCACCATCAATTAGGGTTTCAACAACAATGCTCATCAAACAAGGTTTAGTCAACCAACACCATTCAACTCAACATCAACCTTGAAGCATTCAACCAATCATCACAAGAAAAGGAAACAAGTAGAAATCCTTTTCCCTCCAAAGATATTTGAACAAAACAGCCACCAACACAATATCACCAAATGCAAAGAATAACTTGCTCAAATCAACTCAATGGAGTAAGCCCAATATCATGAATCAAGTAAAGCAATAACTTGATCAAACAACCTCTATGGAAGCAACTCAACCATCAAACTCAAAACAGCCAACCAAGGGTTCCACCAACTCAATGCAAGTAGCTAGACTCACAAATATAAACCCTAGTGCACAAAGCTTCCACTATCTCAAACCAGAAATTATGCATTCACCAAAAACTCTCCTTAAGGATAACAATGCATAAGTAGTCTTCAACAAACCAGAAAATAGGATTTACACCTAGCCAAAGGATACCTAGTAGAATACCTTTTCACTCCAACCTTATTTCAGAAAACATACACCAATCATACTCATAAGAAGAATGTGCCCATACCTTATTGGAGTAGAAGATAATTGAACCTTCAAGTCTGTCACCACACACAACCCTCAAACTTCCAACCAAGTTAGGGTTAGAACCAAGATAAATGAGCATATATAAAAACTTTCCTTAATACACCTTTTAGCTCCTCTTCTTTAAAAACAACCACCAAAGAAGCCAAAAACACAACCAAAACTTACACCTTATATCTCCATTTTTAAATTTAGCATAGCAAAAGACTAATCTCAAAAATACAACCAAAGAAATATCCCCTTATTTCTCCTATGTCTTTTAAACAATGCTAAACAATGCCAAAAATCATATCAAGAAAATAATCACACCTTATAATGGCTGCCCTTGAAGAATCCGAAATTCGCGGCACAAAACACGTTTTAATAAAAACGTGACTAATCCATGCACAACTCCCTCCATGGGGATCGAAACATAGACCTCCGCCTACGCAAGGCCCAAACGCAGCCTTCGCTGCCACTAGCCCACAAGAGGCTTACGAAGTCCAAGACGGACTTCCTTCCACATGAACGGTCAAGCTTTCCGAAAGCTTTTCAAACCATGAGCTCTCCTCTTTCGCAGCGTAAATAGAACATTCGATCGTAGCCAAACCAATTAATTGCCTTCAATTTTCCAAGTGAATTTAACCTTAGGAACCTTCTCATATATATAGTCCATACGTGGACTTTAGAACACGTCGACTGCAAAGAAAAGTAATTTCGAATTTAATCGAAATTTGCTTTCTAAAGGGTTTAAAAACCCTTAAGTATTTTTAATAAATTAAAAATAATTTCTCCCTTAATTAATTAAATAATTAATTAATTAAAACCTTGAAGGGTTTTAAATAATAATTAAATAAATAATAAAGAGAACCTCCATTGGTTTTAATAAAAACCATTTAACTTGGTTTTAATGAAAAACCCTTGCCAATGGAATCTCTCCGGATTCTCTTGGAATCTTCCACCTTTGAAGCCAACACATCCTCTTAACATTAATGCCATTTCCTTTTGACATCAATGACAACTCATAGACAAGAAGCTAGGATCTCAAACCCAAAATTGCCAACAGAGACTATCAGGAAATTGGTTGAGATCAATGCAAGGGAAATGAATTGTATTTTGAGTGGGTTACTTGAGACAAATTTTGCAAAGGTCATGGTATATAATTCAACTAATGAAATGTGGACCAAGTTGCGAAATACCTATGAAGGATATTCCAAGGTAAAGTTGGCAAAATTACAAACTCATAGAAAAATATTTGAGGAATTGAAAATGGAAGACTCTAAAGATATTGCAAAGTTTTTACTTTGAGTTAATGAGATTACTAACACCATGAGAGGTCTAGGATTTGAGATGAAAGAATCAGATGTTACTCAAAAGGTTTTGAGATCACTTCCCATGAAGTATGATGCAAAGGTTTCAGCAATAGAAGAAACAATGGATATCAACAAGCTAACAATGGAAGAACTACAAGGAACTCTCACAACTTATGAGATGAAGATAACTAAGCATCAAGTTCCAATAAAAGAAATTGCATTAAAGGATTTAGATAAAAAGAAAGGGAAAGTTATAGATTTAGATAGAGATTCAGATAATAATGAGGAAGATAACTTCATCAAAAGGAAAAACAACTTAAGAAATTATAGGGATATGAAGAAAGTCAAATGCTACAAGCGTGGTGATTTTTGTCATTATGCAAACAAGTGTCCACATGAATAAAATAGTGATGATGAAAATAGGGTCACAGAAGAAAAGAATATGGAAAGCATAAGCATGACAAAGATGATAGATACAAGCAAAACAGGTATGAGAAGAAGAAAAGTTTTCATAAGACAAAGAAAAATTTCTACATTGAAGAAGCAAGTGATAGCTCAGATCACAGTGATAGAGACAAGTCAAATGATGAAAAGGAAGAACATCTATTCCTAAGAATAGAAGGTGAAAGGGAATAATATTTTGTGTGTGGTCAAAGAGATCATAGATCAGGATATTGCAATGGATTCAGTGATAGAGAAGATGAGATGACACATCAAGGAAACATACATGGTCAAAGAAATCATGAGAGTTTGTTTGCTATAGAAGATTATAATGATCTTAGTGATAGTGAAGATGAAGAAGGGTTTTTCTATGGGATAAAAGAAGTATAAGAAGAACATTCACTCCAAATAGAAGAAGTTAAACAAGATAATATTGTAAGAAAGATAGATGTCTCAGTTGATCTAAAGGAAGACTTCAATGATATCCATGAGCAACTATAATAGGTTAAGGATAATCTAAAAGATTGAGTTGTTCCATACTTGAGAAGTTTGATCCATCACATGAATCAAAAGGTCAAGATATTTTCACTAAGAAGGAAACATGTATTTTAGAGACAATAAAAATGGATGCCAATTTGCTATTTGACACAAATGAAGAGAAAGAAGAGGAAGGTTCCAAAGCACCAAAGGTCTCATATTTTAGGTTTGGGGAATCACACTCAAAAGGAAAGGAAGTTCTAAAATATGAAAGCAAGGAAGCACCTAAGATTCATGAAGAAAGTTTCAAAGCTCCTATGGCTCCAAATATCCAGTTTGGATCTTGTTTTGAGATAGGTGATTCAAGTTCAAGAAACAAAGAAATTCTTGAAGAAGAAAGCAAGAAAGAAGTTAAGGAAGAAGATTTGGATACCACAAAGAAGGATCAAGGATACAATGCACAAGTCAAATATGATCACAAGGATAAAGGTAAATAAAGGTATGAGGAACCAAGGCATGAACAAAGGGCTTTTCAAGGACATTGTTTTTCTTGTAATAGATTTGGACACAGGGCTATACACTATAGGGTCTATGGATCAAAGAAGTTTGATTTTTCTAGAAGGAACTTCAAAGGAAGAAGGTATGGTTTTCAGGGATATTGCTTCTTATGCAACATGATTGGTCATAGATATTCATAGTGCAAATAAAATGAGCAACATGGTTTTGGTTTTAGAGCTACACAATTCAGAAGTCATGGTCATAATGATTATGAAAACATAACTTCACAATACAGGGTTCAAGAAAGGAATGGATATGGAAATTATTTCAAGAAAGAATTCAGGATATGGGCGTCATCCAAAGGCTACAATATCAAGTATTTTAATTACAATAACTTTGGACATAGTGCAAAATGGTGGACTCAATTCCAAACAAGTTCAAGGCAAGAAGCTCAAACAGATTCAAGACAAGAAGATCAAGTAACTCATCAAGAAAAGGATATTAAAAAAATATGGAAGGAATTTGACAGAGGAAAGAAACAATGTAATATGGGAGTAAAAGTACTCCCACCCCAAAATTAATCACCTCAAGAGAGAAGGTGGTGAGGGGGCTAAGCTTAAGAGTCATATATTTTAGCCCCATAGTTGTCCCTTTTGCCATTGATGTCAAAGGGGGAGAGATTTGATTAAGGGGTAGAGCATTGAGTTAGGGGAAGCAACCTCCAAAGAGAGAATTGAGTTAGGGGGAGCAGCCTCTAAAGAGAGCATTGAGTTAGGGAGAGCAGCCTCCATAGAGAGTATTGAGTCAGGGGGAGCAACTTTGATTCTCAGAGATGGTTTTTGCAGTGATTGTGGTGATTTGCATTAGAGGTGTTGCCATCAATGAGAAAGGGAGATATTGTTGGAAATTTGAGTTATTTTATGTTGTCATTGATGTCACATAGATCATTGATGTCACATGGATCACATTGAGTTTTGGTGGCAAAAGCACTTCATAAATAATCATTTATGATATTTTGGAGAGCATGGATATATACAGGGTTTTTGTGAAAACCAAGGTAGGCAAATTAAAAGGTTTTATTTAAAACCATGGATGGTATATTTAAAATGGGTTTTTTTTAAAACCCAATTTGGATTTTTTTTTCATCAAAAAATGTGCCCCGATGATGGAGATATTTAATTTTAAATATTTAGTTTAAATTTTAAATTATTTAAAATTAAAATTAAAATTTTAAAATTAAAAATAAAAGTAATCCACCGACGTCGTTGAATATGAGGGAGAAAAATATATAAAAGGATGCCTAAGGTTTATTAATCCTAGGCTTGTGCTCATGAATTAATGCGATTGTTGGAAAGTGAAAAGAGCTTGTGCAAAATAGGGTTAAGTGATGGAAGCGAAGAATAAATCGGACGACGTGTGAAACCCTAGTCACCTTGGGAAGTGTAGTGCATTAGCAATTGGATTTTGGCTAAGGCAAGTGGAAGAACGAACGTCAAGGTTTTGAATCCCCTTGGCTGTGTTAGAAGGAGTTGGAAGAAAGAGCGCACAAAGAGTTTTTGGTTTGCGTGAGAGGGTGGAGTGTTTTGAAGCACGTGGTGCCTTTCCCTTCCAAATGAGCCTGTAGCTCATGCGAAAGCTTGGCCACAATTAAGGTGCTAAGCAAGGAGGCATTGAGGGATCGAATCCCATCAAGGACAAAGGCAAGTTATTTTTCTAAAACTGCCCTAGGAGAAATAAGGGTTGTGATGCACTTTAAGAAAAAGAGATATTTCTGGTGATTTTCCTTTTGGAAGTATATCATATTATATATAGTTGGAAAGCTTATTTCGAGGGCTATTTTATTAACTTTCTTAGAGGAGAAATATGGTATGTGTATAGAGATATTTCTGATTTTGTAAAGGGGTTCAAAAGTGAAGGTTGCTTTGTTCTTTTTCAAAGGGGATTATTTCTTTCATGAGGGAACATGGTGTATTTTATTGAGTAGGAGTAATAAGGTGTTATTTGTATATTATTGTTGTGTTATTAATAAATATATATAAAGAAATTTGAAAAAGAAAGTTTTTTGAGTGTGGCAGATTTAGTGGACAACTAATAAGACATCAAAATGGTATGAGCAATATTCTCCATTGACTTTTTTTATGGTGGTTGATTTCTGAAATATCATTGGAGAGAAAATGATTGATTGTGGTTTCCTTTTAGAAAGTGGTTGGTTGAATGCTTCAAGGTTTTCTGGTTTGAGATTTGTGATTAAACCTTGTTTTATAAGCATTATTGTTGAAGCCCATTGCTTGTGCAAAGAACTTGAACTTGAGTTAGAGGAGAACATGAGTATCATTGTTATGTGAGAGTTAATATTAAGTATTGTTGAAAACATTTTTAGTTAATTGATTCATGCTTGAACTAGGGTTTGTGAGAAGAAGTTGTTCCTTAAGGTGATTGGTTGAGTTGAGTTGATTGAGCCTAGTCAAGTGATTGTGTGAAGTGGTTCAAGTTACATGAAACAAACTTCTATATTCTGATTTGAGTTGAGAAATAAATTGAGTTTGTGAATAGAACATATTGAGTCTCTAACAATTCTCTTTATGCTTATATAAGATTGAGCTGAGTTGAGATTGATTTGATTTGAGTTGAGTTGAGATCATTGTGGATCATTATTGTCATCCATTGAAGAGTGCATTGTCATTCATTGTTGAGTTCATCATTGAGACTTTCCTTCATATATTTGTGGATAATATTTGAGTTCTCCTTGAGCATGATTGATTGAGCCTTTGAGAAGGATTTTGGGATAGATTTCTAGATAGATTTGTGGCAGATTTTATGCATGATTGGTTGAGCCTTTGAGAAGGGTTTTGGGACAGATTTTTGGATAGATTTGTGGCAGATTTTGTGCATGATTGATTGAGCCTTTGAGAAGGCTTTTGGGATAGATTTATGGAAATATTTGGGACATATTTGAGCAAGTTATTTGTGATATTGCTAAGCATATCTGAGCAAGTTCTTGGTGAGCTTGTTGGAGTAAATTTGAGCAAGTTCTTGGTGAGCTTGTTGGAGCAGATTTTGAGCAAGTTCTTGGTGAGATTACTAAGTAGATTTGAGTAAGTTCTTGGTGAGATTGTTGGAGAAAATTTGAGAAATTTCTTGGTGAGCTTGCTGGAGTAGATTTGAGCAAGTTCTTGGTGAGCTTTCTAGAGCAAATTTTGAGCAAGTTCTTGGTGAGCTTGCTGAAGCAGATCAGTGGATAGCCTACCTGAGTAGATCAATAGATTTCCTAGCTGAGAAGATCAGTGGATTGCCTAGCTGAGTAGATTAGTGGATTGCCTAGCTAAGCAGATCAGTGGATTGCCTACCTGAGTAGATCAGTGGATTGCCTACCTAAGTAGATCAGGATTGCCTAACTGAACATATTAGTGGATTGCCTTGCTAAGCAGATCAGTGGATTGCCTACCTGAGCAGATCAGGTGATAGCCTAGCTTTGAGCAGATCAAAGTAATCATTTTTATTGGGATAAGGATCCCTATTTCTTTATGAAATATTATAAGAAGATTATCTTATGGACTACCCCACATTGGGGGAACCACGTTAAATATTGTGTCTCAATTGTGTGTGGTGATTTGTGCTCTTGCTTACTATTGCTATCTATATCATTAATGCACACTACTATATTTGGTTATTGCAATTAAGGACACTAATTGATATTGGTTTGGAAAGAAAGTAAAAATTGGGCGCTATACTGTTCACCCCTCCATATCAGTATAAGCTCATGTTCTTAACTTATTTTGTTTGTTTGTATAACAATTTACGCATCCTTATTGTGTTATACATCTTGTACATTATCCTTAAGTTGTTCCAATTAACTATAGAGTTATTGTCCCTTTCTTTAGAGCTATTTATATGATTGTTCCTTTTCCTAAAGGGTAGAACAAATAATGTGGTGATATGTGGGTGAACTATGCAAGTATGTTAAAGGATGTAGTGGTGGATGTTATGAAATGCATCATAATAGGATGAATTGACATACTTGTACCAATGGAAGTGAAAGTGGGTTGGGATTAAATGGAGGATTCTAATGATAACAACTAAGCAATAGGAAGAAAATCCATATAATAAAGTGAATGGAAACATTACCTTTTCTATGGGTGTGGCTATAATTATTTATGATGAGATAGGCACAACAAATAAATTTGGGGATTATAAGAAGAAATATTAAAAAGGTAGAAGAGAAGGAGAGAGAAGTAGATAGAACAAAAAAAGTGGTGAAACAAAAACTGGTGGTAAAATAAATTAGAGCCTCAAAAATAATATCTCCTACCTTTACTGGTTCTTCCTTATTAGAGTCACCCTTGGTTATTTTGAGACATTCGCTCATGACATCTTGAGTACCCTATATTTCCATCTATTCACTTTAAAATATATCTCCAAAGTTTATCCCCCTTCTATTTCAACACCTTCTTCTTGAAGGTTATCAAATGTTTTTCCTTCTTAACCATAAGTCATTGAAGAATCAACAACCATATATATTTTTTCTTTTACTATCTATGGTGCAAAGGAATGTGTCATATTTTCTTGAATACATTGAGGCATATGATTTTTCAACATTAGTGACTTCTTTGGGTATTATGAAAGTGATATCAATTGTTGTCATGGTTATTAGATTATATTTTTTCATATTTTTCTTCTAGATGATGCATATCCCTCTTGATGGAGAATTTCTCATCACATTTGTCCTTCCTTATAGATGTCCCCACTATATTTAGTTGATGTCTTGTATGCCTTCATGATGATATTTTCTCTAGGTTTAATTTATTCTTATTCCTTAAGACTTCTATTATGTGAGGATTTATTAGTACATCTAGATCAAAATCACTTCTAATTTTTGTCTGTCATAGAATGATAATTGTAGAGGGGGATTTTTGTAAAATTTGAAAATATCATATTCATAAGCCTTTGATGCATTCATATTTGTTTTTGTAAGTTCTTCATCTAATTTCATTTCTCTTTTGACATTGGGTCTTTTCTCATGCACATATTTAGACTTCGATAATTTTAGAAGAAATATGCTCGTAAATATTGTATCCAATTCATACAACCAATAATTTAGTAGCTTTCCAATATCAAGTTCTTCTAATATGAATCCCAATTAGGCATTTAATTCCTTCTCTATGGGAGTTATCTCCAATACCCTCCTTTTTCTTTATAGAAGATGGAGTATTTTACTACTTAAATATTTTTGGTCTATGTAGTCTAGTTGTTGAACATCATTTAAAGTGAATAAGTAATCATGTGCATATGTAGTTAACACAAAAGGATTCCTAGAGTATTCATATAACATAAATAATGATTTATTCATATTGAGATAGAAGTCACCTTTTTGTTATTTCACAGTTGACTTGATTAGTGCTCTACTTTTTATGGGTAATCTAATAATATCTCCCTTGAAACCTTTAACGGTATGTTCATATATGGATTTATAATATCCATAATTTATCTTTCTATTATCCTTGTAAGGAAATTTTGTACAATTCCATATAGGAAATGGTTTCCCATTTGATTTTATTTTCTTCAACTATAGCCTTGGAAATTGACTCTTTTTTGATACATGATTAATCGTATTAAGGAAAAGGTGAAGTTAAATGTTTTATTTTTATGAAAAGTTTTAAATTAATAGTCCATATAATGTTTGAGGTAAGAAATAGTCTATCAATTCTAAGTGATCAAAATATTGTTGAACTATGTGCAACAAAGTGATTTGTTCTTATTATACTTTCCTATCATTTTTATCCTTGAATATTATTGTTATTCTAGAAAACATATACTAAAGTGAATGAAAACCTTACCTTTTCTATGGGTGTGGCTATTATTGTTTATGATGAGATAGGCACAAAAAATAAATTGGTGGATTATAAGAAGAAATATTAAAAAGGTAGAAGAGAAGGAGAGAGAACAAAAAAAGTGGTGAAACAATAAACTTGAAAACTGGTGGTAAAATAAATTAGAGCCTCAAAAATAACATCTCCTACCTTTTTTGGTTCTTCATTATTAGAGTCACCCTTGGTTATTTTGAGACATTTGTTCATGACATCTTGAATACCCTATATTTCCATCTATTCACTTTAAAATATATCTCCAAAGTTTATCCCTCTTCTATTTCAACACCTTCTTCTTGAAGGTTATCAAATATTTTTCATTCTTAACCATAAGTCATTGAAGAATCAACAACCATAAATATTTTTTCTTTTAATATATATGGTGTAAAGGAATGTGTCATATTTGCTTGAATACATTGAGGCATATTCTTTTTCAACATCAGTGACTTCTTTGGGTATTATGAAAGTGATATCAATTGTTGTCATGGTTATTAGATTATATTTTTCCATATTTTTCTTCTAGATGATGCTTATCCCTCTTGATGGAGAATTTCTCATCACATTTGTCCTTCCTTATAGATGTTTCCACTATATTTAGTTGATGTCTTGTATGCCTCCATGATGATATTTTATCTAGGTTTCATTTATTATTATTCCTTAAGACTTCTATTATGTGAGGATTTATTAGTACATCTAGATCAAAATCACTTCTAATTTTTGTTTGGCATAGAATGATAATTTTAGAGGGGGATTTTTGTATAATTTGAAAATATCATATTCATAAGCCTTTGATGCATTCATATTGGTTTTTGTAAGTTCTTCATCTAAGTTCCTTTCTCTTTTGACATTGGGTCTTTTCTCATGCACATATTTAGACTTCGATAATTTTAGAAGCAATATGCTCGTAAATATTGTATCCAATTCATACAACCAATAATCTAGTAACTTTCCAATCCCAAGTTCTTCTAATATGAATCCCAATTAGGCATTTAATTCCTTCTCTATGGGAGCTATCTCCAAGTACACTCCTTTTGCTTTATAGAAGATGGAGTATTTTACTACTTAAATATTTTTGGTCTATGTAGTCTAGTTGTTGAACATCATTTAAAGTGAATAAGTAATCATGTGCATATGTAGTTAACACAAAAGTATTCCTAGAGTATTCATATAATATAAATAATGATTTATTCATATTGATATAGAAATCACCTTTTTGTTATTTCACAGTTGACTTGATTAGTGCTCTACTTTTTATGGATAATCTAAGAATATCTCCATTGAAACCTTTAACAATATGTGCATATATGGCTTTATAATATCCATAATTTATCTTTCTATTATCCTTGTAAGGCACTTTTGTATAGTTTCATATGGGCAATGGTTTCCCATTTGATTTTATTTTCTTCAACTATAGCCTTGGAAATTGACTCTTTTTTTATACATGATTAATAATATTAAGGACAAGGTGAAGTTAAATGTTTTATTTTTATGAAAGTTTTAAATTAATAGTCCATCTAATGTTTGAGGTAAGAAATAGTCTATCAATTCTAAGTGATCAAAATATTTTTGAACTATGTGCAACAAAGTGATTTGTTCTTATTATACTTTCCTATCATTTTTATCCTTGAATATTATTGTTATTCTAGAAAACAT
The DNA here is from genome assembly GCA_028583015.1 of Wollemia nobilis. Taxonomy (NCBI): domain Eukaryota; kingdom Viridiplantae; phylum Streptophyta; class Pinopsida; order Araucariales; family Araucariaceae; genus Wollemia; species Wollemia nobilis. The sequence goes on from JAQPPZ010017086.1 coordinate 8,046,018, forward strand.
ATACTAAAGTGAATGAAAACCTTACCTTTTCTATGGGTGTGGCTATAATTTTTTATGATGAGATAGGCACAACAAATAAATTGGGGGATTATAAGAAGAAATATTAAAAAGGTAGAAGAGAAGGAGAGAGAACAAAAAAAGTGGTGAAACAATAAACTTGAAAACTGGTGGTAAAATAAATTAGAGCCTCAAAAATAACATCTCCTACCTTTTCTGGTTCTTCCTTATTATAGTCACCCTTGGTTATTTTGAGAAATTTGTTCATGACATCTTGAGTACCCTATATTTCCATCTATTCACTTTAAAATATATCTCCAAAGTTTATCCCCCTTCTATTTCAACACCTTCTTCTTGAAGGTTATCAGATGTTTTTCCTTCTTAACCATAAGTCATTGAAGAATCAACAACCATAAATATTTTTTCTTTTACTATCTATGGTGCAAAGGAATGTTTCATATTTGCTTGAATACATTGAGGCATATGCTTTTTCAACATCAATGACTTATTTGGGTATTATGAAAGTGATATCAATTGTTGTCATGGTTATTAGATTATATTTTTCCATATTTTTCTTCTAGATGATGCTTATCCCTCTTGATGGAGAATTTCTCATCACATTTGTCCTTCCTTATAGATGTCCCCACTATATTTAGTTGATGTCTTGTATGCCTCCATGTTGATATTTTATCTAGGTTTCATTTATTCTTATTCCTTAAGACTTCTATTATGTGAGGATTTATTAGTACATATAGATCAAAATCACTTCTAATTTTTGTCTAGCATAGAATGATAATTGTAGAGGGGGATTTTTGTACAATTTGAAAATATCATATTCATAAGCCTTTGATGCATTCATATTGGTTTTTGTAAGTTCTTCATCTAAGTTCCTTTCTCTTTTGACATTGGGTCTTTTCTCATGCACATATTTAGACTTCGATCATTTTAGAAGCAATATGCTCGTAAATATTGTATCCAATTCATACAACCAATAATTTAGTAGCTTTCCAATCCCAAATGCTTCTAATATGAATCCCAATTAGGCATTTAATTCCTTATCTATGAGAGCTATCTCCAAGTACCCTCCTTTTGCTTTATAGAAGATGGAGTATTTTACTACTTAAATAATTTTGGTCTATGTAGTCTAGTTGTTGAACTTCATTTAAAGTGAATAAGTAATCATGTGCATATGTAGTTAACACAAAAGGATTCCTAGAGTATTCATATAACATAAATAATGATTTATTCATCTTGAGATAGAAATCATCTTTTTGTTATTTCATAGTTGACTTGATTAGTGCTCTACTTTTTATGGATAATCTAAGAATATCTCCCTTGAAACCTTTAATGATATGTTCATATATGGATTTATAATATCCATAATTTATCTTTCTATTATCCTTGTAAGGCACTTCTATACAGTTCCATATGGGCAATGGTTTCCCATTTGATTTTATTTTCTTCAACTATAGCCTTGGAAATTAACTATTTTTTGATACATGATTAATCGTATTAAGGACAAGGTGAAGTTAAATGTTTTATTTTTATGAAAAGTTTTAAATTAATAGTCCATATAATGTTTGAGGTAAGAAATAGTCTATCAATTCTAGGTGATCAAAATATTGTTGAACTATGTGCAACAAAGTGATTTGTTCTTATTATACTTTCCTATCATTTTTATCCTTGAATATTATTGTTATTCTAGAAACATATACTAAAGTTTTAGTTTAAACTAGTTGATTATTAAGGGGATTTGAAAGTCTTATACTCGTTTTGGTTTGACTAGTTGCTATTTTTTTAGCTTAATGATAAGGTAGGGTTTTAAAAGAATTTCCCTTTCCCTTTTATAAAATAGGTCTTTTTCAAAATCAGATATCAACTTTCCTTTCCTTTTTTCTTGCATTATCAAAGTCCAATTCTTGATCTCATGCTAAATTATCCTATATAAGCACATTCCTAAAATACTTCCCAACATACTTTGGGGGTACCATAGAACCCTCTAATATATTATGTAAACAAACCACAAATAGAAAAGTGCATAATAATAATACCTTTTTTACAATATATAACTATAAAACAAAATATAGTCCAACAATACTTGCATATTGCCTAAATAAGACATTCTTAAATATAGTCCAACAATACTTGCATATTGCCTAAATAAGACATTCCTATAAAGAGTAGATAATCTTATCCAAGTCCTCCATAAGAGTAAATGAGCTATATTTTCCCTCATGGATGGATACCCACAACTAATATTTTTATCTTAGCATTCTCATAACTCTTTTTCCCTTCAAATATTATTTTCTCTATTTATAATTTGGATAAAACCTACTACTAGGACTTGATGAGGAGTCTAGATTTCCTTGCAAGGAAGAGGAACACCTTTGTTTGCCACCTAATCTGCTATATTATTCTCCTCTCGATATGCGTGTTGGAGAATGACTTCATTTAATCCTTCTAAAAGTCTTTTGACTTCTAAAAGGAAGTTATTGATATGCTATCCTCTGATATTTTTGTTCTTAATGGAATTTATGATTTTTAAGGAGTCTCCTTCTATTATAACTTTATTGATTCCACTTTAGAGTAATTGATATTTCAATAGCATATCCATTTCTGTTCATCAGTATTTCTTAAAATAAACAAGATAGCTTAAAATCATACATGAAACCATTTTCCTTCTCTTACCTCGACACCTTTATTTCTCTTATATTATGACAAAAATGAAGATGGGATCTTCTTCCCATGAGTTTACATTGATGGTTTTCTTAGAAATGTCATAGTATTTGGTGCAAATTTATACATTCTCTATATAGTACCATACTTTTCTTACTAAGAACATCCCCAATTTTGATGTCCATAGTGTGCTAATAATCCAATAATCTATCTTGGCCATTTTTTGAGCCTTTTCAAAGATTCTTTCCTCACAAAACCTAGTGTGTATTTATGTTTACCTTTAACAATCCTAATATATGGATTCTAATATGTTTTCTTAGGTCTTTTTTCCCTCTTCTTGCCCCCTTTTATATTTGAGTTTAGAAGTATGGTTTTTTCTAGTGGGGTGTTTAGTTATGTAATTTGATCCATTTTATATGCCTTTACTTCCTCTTAGATTTCAAAATTTGAACTCATTGATATTTTTGGTTGAGAGTATTCCATAGTCATGTCATTGTTATCACTCCCTAAATTTCCATTTTAACATCCTAGCGTCTATACCATAATTTTGAGAAAATTGATAAAAGTAAGAAAACTTTACCAAGTTCTTGAAAAGTGTACCCCATCTTCACCATTAAGAGTATGGATGTAGCCTACCTTGATGGTAAAATTGTGAGTCACCTTGACTCAAAAGAGTGACACACTTTGTCAATGACTTAATAAATGGAGAGGAATGGGAACCACCTTATAGTAAATATGAATTGCATGGAAATAAAAAGTGTGCTCTTCATATTTACCTATCCAATTTGGATAAGTAAGGACTTATCCAATTTTTATAAGTAAGGACTTATCCAATTTGGGGCCCTTACTTCTCAAAACCCTTTAAAGAAATATAGATAATTCTCCCCAATAATATGTAAACTAAAACTTATTACACTTGGATCCCTTTTTAATTTTATTTTGTTTAAAATTCATAACAAACAAAGTGCATTGGAAGAATCAAATAAAGCACACTCATCATAACTTGTTTGTATTTGATTGATTACCTTTGTACTTGATGAATGTAGACAATTAGTGTTTAAAAGCAAGATATTTTTTTACTTTAGAGATGAGGTACACCTCCATGCACTTGATAAAACTTGGGTTATTCTCCTTCATATTGGTGAGCTTAAAAATATTTAAAACGAACAATCTAAACTATGTAAATAGAGATATATCAAATATTATAGCCCTTAGGAAAGTTTTGGAGGTGTACATGGCTTTGAATAGATCTACACTCATGTTTAATTTTTTATCATCTCCATGAGTCCTTGTTCACTACTCTAATAATAAGGTTAAAAAATTGGTTTGACCCAATTACTACAATTAAAAGTTTTAGGATCATACACTTATGGATTGATATCACTATTTTTGCACATCAAACTATATCTAAAGGGCATGAATTTGAAACCAAAAACCATGGTTTCATTTATTTTCTAAAATTTTAAAAGGGTTTGTTCTTGTTTCTCAATTTATTGGTTAGAATGGTAGTTTTCTAAGATTCATTAGTGCTATAAGGGTTTTACATAGTTCCTCAATTGCATAAAATATCTTAGAATACAAATTTTAGGTGGCTTGTAGGATAACTAATTTTTTTCTACTTGTAGTACCACAACACCATCTTTACAAATTTTATCAATTTTGGAAGAGATATGTCGCAAATAGGAGGCTAGTTGACAAAAAAAAATCCAAAATTATTAAAATTTGGCTCAATTTTGATAAGTGCTACTTCAACTACAAAATAATACTAATTGGATCAAAGGAGTGATTCACTCGCTTCAAGGTTACCATTATCTTGAGTGAGTGATTCCATCAAAAAAGGTGGTGAAGTCACTTGTTAAATGCAAACGAATCACTCAACAAATTTGAGAAAATTACTCTATTAGGTCAAAAGGTGAAAATCAATATGGATCATTGGAAAAATATCTTGAAAAGTGATTTTTTTTGGTATATTGTGGAACAATAAGAATATTTGGTACCTTTTAAACCTATTAGAGGTATAGTTAGAGGTATTTAATGTTTGAAGGTTCAAAATTTTGCTAAAGTTACCCCCAAATATTTACCTTTTCTGAGAGTAATTATTTTTCATCCTAGGTAACTAAAGGGTAACTTTTGATATAAATAGAGGCCTAAGACCCTCATTATAACTATGACCATGAGAACTTAGAGCTACATTCTATAAAACCCACATTATGCTTTGTACTCATGATGTTGTAAGAAATTGACAAGTCCTTATAAATCCCATAAATGGCATTTTTATCCTAGTTTTGTAAGTGCCCAATGGTTGTGGCATGTCCCTTCTAGCCCATCTTGTCATTCACTTATCATTTTTATTATTAGAAAAATGGGTGGACATTGATACTATAAAATTTATCATGTGTTAAATAATCACATGTTTCCTCACTATGGTGTAAAAATTGTATTATTTTCATCTCTTGCACTCTAAACTTCATAATTTTATTTTTTACACTTTAATTTTATGCAATTTTCCTTTCCACATGCTACTTTAATGCATTTTAGTTTATATTAAAAATATATACAAGGACAAGAGGGAGTTGGCCTTAATTTGAATATTGAGGGAAACCTTTGGCAAATGCATCCAACCTTGTTAAAACTTGGATTTGGAGGCATAGACTTAAATAACATGTGAGGATAAATTCCATGGATAAACATAGTTTCTAGTTGTAACCACCAAAAAGGCTCTTGCTATCTAATCTATCTATTGCAATTCATGAAATAAGCACAAATGGGAAAGCATAAGTTGACAACAAGAAATGAAACAAATATAAAGAATCCCTTTATTAATTTCAATGAAGCCAAGTTACAGATTCGTCCCTCTTAGGGATACCCATTTGATACATCAATTACAATAGAGTTTCAAATCCCTCTCAAGGGTAGATGCAATCAAAATGCCTTCCAGGGTGACACGAACTTCTCTAGGGTGTCGATGACCCTCTTCTCCATGATTAGAGGTATTTTTTGCCTTGCATCCCAAAACCCTGTTAGTCCTGCGTGCAATAAACAACAAGAAATATTAAAAGCAAAGGAGGCCTCTCTTGATGAGGCTTTAAAAGGATATTTGCACAAAAGATAACATGATAATCAAGAAATCAAGAAAGTGATTTAGTGCATGTAAATTGATCTAAAACATGATAATCTGCCATTAGAAACATGAAAGAAACTAAGATAAATCTATCTAAGCTCCTAATTAGCCAATTGAAGACATGAAAGCATGAAAAAGATTCATTATGCCTACACTACAATAATGAAGGAAAATTGCAATTAACTCCTAATCTATCGGTCAAATATCTCTAGAATACTGAATTAACCCTACAAAATGATTAATCTAATCTAGTTAAACAAATTGGAAAACAGAGAACAAGGAAATCAGGGATTACCCTCTGACCACGGGTCCTTCAAGCGGTGGGCACTGTTCACCATGGCTGATAGCCACGACTGAGCTTGAAGTAAGTTTACCCTCCAAATCAGGGCCAATTTCTCTGATCCTCCTTGCCAAATTGATGGTCAAGGGTCGCCTCTATGTCCTCTGACATATTTGGTGGTTGAATTGCTCAATGAGTGCATGGATTGCACGGATTAGCATTTCTTGGCTCTCCTATCCTCCTAGGACCTCCATGGCAATGTGATCTCCAATTGGGTAGCAAAAGTATTCCTATCAATGCATGTGAATGAGTATGCAATTCGATAGGGCTTCGTTGCTCAATTGATTATGCTTGTCTCTCTCTTTTCCCCAATTCGGAGGGGGATTATATAGCAATTGCCAAGGGCTAGGGGTAGCTTCATGAAGAAGCTTAGATCAATATTGGGTGGTTGAGCTTGTTGGATGGAAGGATCCAGAACCTTCCTCACTCAAACCGCTCCAATCCACAACCAATTGGCCATTGCAACCGATTTTGGGTCGGATGAAGGCCAACTATCTCTGAGTCCTGACCGTGGCTGATAGGCATGGTCAGCATTGCTAACCATGGGTGTCAGCAGTGGCTAGCACTGACTAGGCAAAGGTGCCCAAATTGAGTGGTAAAAACCACTGCTATACCTTGGTATCTATCCAAGGTCTTCCATATGGTCTTCTAGCATGTCCCATATGAGTAGTCACCTCGGCATGACATGTTTTAGGTGTCTACAGATGCCCCTTTTGAGATGCGTTGTGAGATCGAACAACGCTGAGCAAAAATAGACCTCCTAAAATGATGTCATAGGTTGGATGATGATCATTAGTCTGATCAACATTAGATGCCCCAGGTCCTGCAAAGAGGATGCGCATCCTAGAATCATTGCTTCCAACTCAATGAAGGCTTAAATTTGAAAGGGTTTGCACTCGTCATCAGGCATTCGGGTAGCTTTGGTGCTACAATAGGAGTTAGGCCTATATAACCGAAAGGAGGAGAGCTACAAATAAACTATCATATATGCTTTTTTCCCCAATAGAAGGGTAAGCTTATGATAGTCTTTGGCAATGATTCGTAAGACGAACGTAATTTTGACAAGATCTAGGGATCTACGATCAAGGGATCTTCTATTGACTTTGATTATGATTTGATATTATGACTACCCCCTCAAGCGATGAGTCGATGAGGGTAATGACAATAAATGAAGTGACGAGGTCGCTTGACCACTATGAATGATCTTGAACAAAGTAAGATTTAGCATTTTAATACTTGGCAAGGCCTAATCAGCTATGATTGCAACTATTAATAGTAATTGCCTATTTCTATCCCATGGAGTGGTCTAGCCATGAAGGCCTTCTTAGGGAATCAAAATGAAGACAATTCTAATTAGGCATGTGTTGAATCATATTGTTCGATGATATGCTAAAAATATCATAGGAGAATTGCGATGAATATCTCATTCCCATGGAGCAGTCCGACCATCAAGGCCTTCTTGGGGATTGAAATGAAGCATACAATTCCACGATGATGGATTTATCCCAAATGTCCTTATGGTAATTTACTCATCTTTCTAGATTGCATGGATCACAAGTCGCTGCAACCACCAAGTGTATAGGGTAAATGACTGAATACGAGGCACATTTGACTTTTGATTTATTTGATTTTTTTGTTAATTTTGAATTTATTTGAATGTTTTTGAATTATTGGCTGGGAGGTGCGATGCTCAAAGAAAGGATTTCCATAGCGATGACCTTGGTTGAATGTACTTTATAATCTCAGCCAGTTATTCTATTTTACCTTATGATGACATTTTCCAATGTCGTTGTGCTTTGTTTGGCTTATTCTACTTATTTTATATTTTCTATAGCAATTTTGGTATGATGAAAAATTTTAATTTGACCTTTTAAGGCTCTCCACGATGGGAATTTTGAGTATTTATTATAATTTGTTGACCGTGTCTATCAAATGTAAACAATTTCCTTGACCACGACTCAAAGCCACGATCGCAAAACCCTAATTCGGGGACCATGGTTGTCAGCCACGGGCCGACCCAAATTCAAAAAATATATATAAGGTTTGCACTTTTGAAAATTTTCATTATTTACCTGACATTGATAGTAAAACTTGAGAGCTCTGAGAGGTAAACAGTAAAATTTGACCCGGGACGCTACCGAAAACTTGACCAATTTTATATATTCCACACCGATGGTGGACCAACCGGAGGCTTCGACCAGTGGAGGAGCCGATGCCTCTAAGGTAACTCAAAAACCGAGACCACACACCTAATTACTAGATTTAAAATTAACCACACTAAGTAATGGGTAAATGAACCACATTAAACTATCAGTAATGAACCTCACCCTAGTTAGATTTAGCATAGGTTAGTTTAGGGGGTGGGTTTTAATTTTTAGGGCTTATTTTGGGGAGGACGGGGCCCAAAAAGGGTCTCGCTCCTTAGCCATGGGTGGCAGCCATGACTCCCAATTGGAAGATTGGGGATCACGATTATCAACCACGATGGGATTTAAATCCCAATGATCACTTTTTTGACCATTGCATCGACCGTGGTTACGACCCATGACTCACAAATTTTAGAAAAATTTTCCAAATTTTTTAATTTTTTTGGATTTTTAGGGCAATTAATGCCATTTTATGCATTTTTGAAGTACTCTTTTGATTTTTTAAAATTTTTTATCATATTTTTGCATGTTTTTCTATTTTGATGAGATTTTATGATTTGTTTATCATTTTTAGGTCTATTTTTAATTATTTTTCATTTTTACTTTATTGCTTTCACTCAAGCCTTGACTAACAGAGCGAGGGAGACTGATCTCCTTCACAACCTACGCCACACTCTCACTAACGGGGAGTAGGCATGGTTTGCTACCATGGGGTTTGGCTATGTCTTGGATCTCCCCACCATCAGAGTTGATCAATCCTACCTGACTGCTTTGGCCCATCATTGGGATGCATGGACCAACATATTTCACCTATCGATGGGTGAAATGACTATGACTCTAGAGGATGTCTACCGCATCTTCCACCTACCTATTGATGGTGAGGCCATCACCTCCTCTCCTACTAGGGTGAAGAAGGACGTATTTGATGCTATATTTGGTCAGTGGAGCCATGATGCATAGGGTCGCATCGACCATGGAGGCATCCATGTCGAGGAGTGGTTCCAAGCTAGATTCTTTTCATAATGGGAGGTTATGTTTATGCATCTGATCATTCAGATAGTCCTCCTAGACTCCTCAGGTGTGAGGTTCCCCTAGAACCTCTTAGCTAGGACCAGAGAGGTTATGGTGAGCTCGACCACATGATCTCTCATTCTAGCATGGGGGAGCACTCTTCTTGCATAACTCTACCATGAGTTATATTAGATCACATGCCACAGTAGAGTGGGCATCAACTACAGCATCCTTCTATAGATTTGGGGCTGGCAGCACATTCTGATAGAGTGCCCCATTGATTTACCCTTAGAGATCACTACCATTCCTATCGAGCGATAGTGCTACATAGCCTACTAGCCCTGGGAGCAGGAGGGCTTCAGGAGTAGGTCTCATGCAGGAGACCTAGATCACTACATTGGTCACTTCACATAGCTTCACCTCGAGAAGATACGGTGGTGACCCTACATGGACTACCCACCCTAGATAGAGGTAGACAGATACCTACATCGAGCACGTAGAGATAGGTGGATCATCGATCGAAAGGTCGATATACATGAGTACTAGCACTACTCTCACATACTAAGGTAGTTTGGGATTCATCAAGATGTCCTAGATATGCCTACCATCTATAGATACCTAGTCCTAGAGAGGGACCTAACCTGGCCCTAGGTGACTCCACTAGGGGATGATGATGACTTTTAGGAGTCAAGCCTGGCAGATGTAGGCACTACTATAGATTATGATGGCTGGTGGTCAGACTTCTAGTGGCACAGAGAGGGTCCTCTAGGTTGACCAACTGATGGGTTCATAATAGAGGGTGTAGAGGGCGTAGAGGTAGATCCTCATGGGTGTAGGACCCACCAGAGGATAGAGGGCACATGGGGCATAGGGGCTATAGCAGAGGAGGGCCCATAGGTAGAGGTAGAGGAGGAGGCCTCTAAGGAGGGTGAGGCACCTCTAGATAGTGAGGTAGGGTAGCTGAGAGCATAGGTTACCGACCTCTAGAGCTAGGTTGGGAGACTTCGCACCCAACTCCTACATAGGGACACTTCTATCGCCACTCTAGAGGTGAAGCTAGCTCATGGTCAGAGGTAGTGGTATGGATACAAGGAGGAGAGGGTAGCTCTCCAGGCATAGGTGACCATAGTAGACACTCAGATTAGGTAGATCACTAGCGAGCATGATCTATCATAGGCACAACTAGGTGTAGTGACCCTGGAGTGAGACCTACTCAGGGTGGTGAGGGGAGATCCCTCATCCTCATAGGCTATCATGGCACCTCCTACAGTACCATCTACTTTAGTACCAACAGGTTTTGATCCTATGGTGGAGATCAAGAGGCTACATACCCTCATGGAGGAGGGTAATGAGTAGCACATAGTGGATGTAGCCCATAATGCCCAGCTAGAGGGCATCATCAGGCTGCTAGGTGGGTAGGTTCCTAGAGAGGACCACTACCATAGGGTCCCACAGGACTAGGACCAGGGAGATAGGGTAGTCATCAGCTAGCTCTAGCCATAGGATGCATAGGTCTAATAGGACTCATGGTACCAGCTCATGGAGGAGCCATAGGGATGGTGGAGGTGACGATGGTGCCTCACAGACTAGGGGTGCAGGCCCTAGCTAGTACTGATCTTAGAGATATTATTGTACCATTTTTGAGTGTAAGGTCGAGGACCTACACATATGTAGCCTACGAGTATTTTGATTGTACCCCACTATGATGTACACTTGACACACACACACACACACACACACACATATATATATATATGATATGATAGTTCATCTCATTACATGTGTACTTTATTTTTGGTATTTTATGTTTTATGTTATGCATATGGATGCAATGCGTTATTGATTAGATGCTATATGATGTGATGTATGGATGACATGCACTAGATAGCTATGTGATAGATGATTAGATGCTATGAGTTATGTATGTAGATGTACTACTTATGATGGATGCATTATGAATGCCATATTTTTATGTTAAATGCATGTATACTTTGCTTTACTTGTATGCATTTAATTTATATTGCTATGACATAATTTATGCCATGTATGTATTACATGTATTTCTTTGTTTCTTTGATAATGTGTTTGTAAAATGGACATGTATGCTTTAATCACTTAAAACATAATGTATGCAATATGAGTTCTAATCAATCTAATGGATGACACCATAGAATGTATAACAATCATGGATTGTAGTTGCTTTATATTTTTGTGAAAGATAGTACACCCATATGTGAGATGCAATGATGTATTATTTTATATTCATAAGATTTTGTAAATTAAAATAATATATGTAACATAGTCAGTGGTCATCTAAATATCATTTATGACATCCATCCAGTATCTAATTATATATTACAAATAATTCTAATAAACAAACTCTCATAAAATAAATTGATATTTGATGATTGCATTAAAAATTGGTTGTTGCTATTTGGGAATTTTTGAGGTTTTCCATGAGACTCAAACACCCTAGTTGACTTATCAAAAGTTGTATACTAACCATACTAAACTTCTGAAACATAAGGCTTTCGCTAGGATAGGCCCTAACTGTTCATTACCCCTATGTGTGCAAGTGAGTATATTTGATAAGGCATAAGCATACCCCGATGTCAAGCGGGATTCTTTCAGCCCATTGCTAAGATTGAGGGTCCGCAAATGTCTTACCCAATCCTAGGTTTAGATTTTAGTTGGACTAGACCACTAGGTGATACAGGACACCTGAAGCTAGCTCTTCCACATTCAAACATTGGTCTACACACAAGCAAAATGCTAGTGCATCAGACATATCATCATGCGTAAGGTACATTAGTGTTGAAAATTCCAGGGATTCAAGCTCACCCCCTTCTTTTCTTCAATTTTTTGGGATACTTGCTCATATATAGTGATAAAAATCACTATTTATTTTGTACTATAGTGATAAGAATCACTATTTATTTTGTACTTTATTTTTGAGCAAGGGATTTGATACTGATTTGAATATGAACTTAATTTTGATCTTCATTTGATCTGATTTGATTTACATTTGATTTGAACACTAGGGATTTTGACTTTGAGATATCAATTTGGGATATCGATCTAGGATATCGATGGGGGATATCAATATTTGATATTGATCTAGGATATCACTCTGGGATATTGCTCCTTCATTTGCAAGCAAGGGATTTATATGGGTAGGGAGTAAACTTGTCCTTTTTCCAATTGCCCACATGTCCCAAACCATCCACACAGGGGGATAAGCAAGAATAAATATTTTCACCTCAGGATACTTGGTCCTGCTTCATAGCTTTCATATTCCCCTAGTCCTTATTAGGATTTTTTAATTTTTTTATTAGTGATAGGATTTCTGATATGCTAAGGGCTATACTAACTAGACCTCAACTACAAAAGCAAAGCAAGCTTTCTATCAACTCTTGAGAAGACCTCTAGGTATGGTTGAATGACCAAAAAACCCTAGTATATTCTTCATAGCAACAATTGGGGTTGTGTTGAAAAACACAATTACTCACAAGGGTGATAAATGGATGAAAAAGATAGTGCATAGATGCATGATTGAAATACAAACATGGTGTCATTTGTAAGATTGTAAACATAATTTATTCCAATGCAAGTGCGATGGATGAATATGCCTAATGCAATGCAAATATGAAATGCATGTGGAAAATGAGATGCATGATGCAAAATGCAATGCAATGATGCAAATGAAATGCATTGGTTGCAACATGAAATGCAAATGTTTTTTATTTTTGATATTTTTCCAATTTTTTTTATGGATTTTAACATTTTGACCAAGGGATTTTGAAACCCATTGGAGCCTTTTGGGATTGACCAAGTGGTTTTGAGAAACCCTTGGAGCCTTTTGGGATTGACCAAGAACCCCCTTTTGGGATTGACCAAGAATTTTTGAGAAACCCTTGGAGCCTTTTTGAATGACCAAACTCCTTGCCTTTTGAATGACCAAGGGTTTTGAAAACCCTTGGAGCCTTTTTGAATTGACCAAAGGGCTTACAGATGCCTTTGGAGCCTTTTTTGGTTCTTAGGCATAGAACGCTTTAAGATGAAGGATATTGAGAGGTTCAGGCTCTTCAACTCCTCCAAGCGATGTCAAGCGATATGTCCCAGGTCCAATCTTCTCTAAGATCATATAAGGACCTAACTAGTTAGCCATGAATTTGTCTCACATTTTTGGTGGTAAATTTGAGTTATGTTGGTTCTCTTTCAGCACAAGATCACCAACCTCAAAGTCTCTCAGATGGACTTTGCTATTGTAAGCTCATTTTAAGTGCTCTTGATAAACATGGAGGTGCTCAAGGGCATTCACATGATGTTCATCAAGTAGCATCAGTTGATCTAGGTGAGCTTGTCATGCAGTGTCATCATCGATGAACTCTTTCAATGCGATGCACAGCATTGGAATTTCCAACTCTAAGGGCATAATGGCCTCAGTGCCATATACTAATGAAAATGGAGTTGCCCCAATGGGTGTCTGAATACTAGTCCTGTAAGCCCATAATGCAAGGGGTAGCTGGATGTGCCAATCTTTGTGGTGCTCTTGTACCATATTTTTCAAGATGGAGACCACTATCTTATTTGAAGCTTCAGCCTATCCATTTGCTTGTAGATAATATGGAGTCACAAAACTATGTTTGATTCTATACTTAGACATCAAAGCTCTCACAGTTTTGTTCTTAAATGACGTTCCATTATCCAAAATTATCTTGGATGGTATCCCAAAATGACTAATGATATTGGTGAGTATAAACTCAGCAATACATGCTCCAGTTGTCATTGTTAAGGGAATGGCTTCCACCCACTTAGTAAAATACTTAGTAGCCATAATAATAAAAGTATGTCGACCTGATGATGGAGGAGAGATCTTGCCTATGAGATCCAATCCCCACTGAGCAAATGGCCAAGCCGCTTGAATGGGTTGTAAGGCCTATGATGGCAGGTGCATAATATTAGCATGATGCTGACATTTAATGCATTTCCTGACATACACATTGCAATCCTTCTCCATAGTGGGCCAATAATAACCCATATGAAGGATGCGCTTGATGATAGCCATGTCGCTGAAATGGCCACCGCACATACCATCATGAGCTTGTAAAATTGCCCAAGATGACTCTTGGGGCTCAAGACAATGAAGGAGAACTCCATCGTAGCTTCTACGATACAAGATGTCTGCTAACAAGACATACTTTATCACTTTCTATTTAAATGTGCATTTTGTGGCACATGATAATCCCTGAGGGATTACACCAAGTTTAAGGAAGTCATGTATCTATGATGTCTAGTTATGATAAGCTTCGACTTCGATTGACAAGACAACATGTTCCCCCTATGGTTCTACACTTGCAAATGCAGACTAGGAAACAACCTTATGGTGAATGGTAGTACCACTCCCCATAAGATCCTACGAGATCAAAGACCCCCAGGATGCTCTCTTGAGAAAGTCTCTGGCTTTGTAGAACCACTCATGGTTTGGTTCTACATGAATCATGTTGATTGACTCTTTGTTATCCAATGCTTCACGCTACACAATAGAATGTGATAATGTTTTTACATGGATGGTAGTGAAATTGGTAGATGGATTTTGAGGGATTAGAGATCCCAAAGATGCCATTGTGTCTACAAATCTATTGGATGAATGAGGGATTGCCTCGATGTCATACCATTCCAATCGAGCTAGATAAATGTCAACAAGATCCTTGTAAGCTTTCAATATCAGACATCGACATTGAAATAATCCCTTAACTTGGTTAACAATGAGAAGGGAATCACCAAAGATATTTAGCCTTTTTATCTTCATGGTGATAGCTATTTGGAGACCCAAAATTAGGGCTTCATATTCAGCATTGTTGTTAGTGCAAGGAAAGTCCAACTTGAATGACAAGGGCATTGGAGCACCTTATGGCATGAACAACACTATTCCTGCACCACCCCCTTGCTCACACTTCGAACCATCGAAGAACAAGGTCATATCAGCTTTGTTATCTAGTTCCTCGAGTTTAGATGCTTTTGATAAGGCAAATACTGCATCATCAAGAAGCTCTATGGTGAGGGGCCTACTATTTTTGAGAGGTACCTCAGCCAGTTGATCAGCTATGACTTGTCCCTTAATGGACTTTTGGCTTATGAATTCCAGATCAAATTCTATCAATAGCATGATCCACTTTGTAGTACGTGTATTATGATATGTCTTGCTCATCATATACTACAAAGGATTTTGTTTTGATATGACATACATCGTATGACTCAACATATAGTGTCACAATTTCTTGGTAGCGAACACTACTACTAAACATAACTTTTCAATGTATGCATATCCTAGCTCATAACTCACCAAGGTTTGGCTAATATAATATATGGCATGTTCTTTGTCTTGCACATTCTTTTGGGCTAACATGGTTCCCAGTGCAAAGTCGGTTGCTGATATATATAGAAAAAATGGCACATCTGGCCTTGGTGGAGCTAGCACTGGTGGCATCACCAGGTATTGCTTAATCTCAGCAAAGGCTGCTTGACAGTCCTCATCCCAGTTGAATGGGACCCCCTTGTGTAGTAGTCGATTCATGGGTCGACATTTATTCGATAATTGTGTGATAAATCACTTTATGGATGCTACTTTGCCCTGAAGGCTTCTTAATTCCTTGATGTTTATGGGGGGATGCATTTCTAAAATAGCCTTGACCTTTGTTGGGTCAACTTCGATGCCTCATTTTGAAATGATGAATCCTAAGAGCTTTCTTGAAGTTACGCCAAATACACACTTCTTAGGATTCAACCTGACATTATGCTCTATCAAGAGATCGAAGACCTTCCTCAGGACCTCTGCATGCTCAGAATGCAATAATGACTTTGCCAATAAGTCATCAATATAATCTTCTAAGATCTTATGCATATAGTCATGAAAGATATATGTCATAGCCCGTTGATATGTGGCACCAACATTCTTAAGGTTGAATGGCATAAATTTGTAGCAAAATGTCCCCCATGGCGTTATAAACATGGTTTTATGTTGGTCTTCGAGCTTAATCCGAATTTGATTGTAACCAAAAAAACCATCCATTAAGGAGAGCATCTCATGACCTACAGTTGCATCTACAAGAGCATCGATATTTAGCAATGGAAATGAATCCTTTGGTGTTGCCTTATTTAGGTCTCTAAAATCCATACAGATATGGATCCTTCCATCAGGTTTTCCTACAGGCACCATATTGGATACCCATTCTGGATAGTCGATGGAGATGACAAACTCTACATCCAACAACTTTTGCAATTCATCCTTAACCATTAAGGCTACTATTGGATGCATCTTCCCGAGTTTCTGCTTGACTGGCTTCTTTGATAGATCTAGCGAAAGGTTATGAGTAACCAATTTTGGATCTAGACCCGACATATCCTTATAAGTCCAAGAAAAGAGAGCAGGTCTCTCTCTCAGTAGAGGGATGAGGTTGGCACGCTCATCAGGAGTCAAAATTTCTCCAAATTTAACCTTCCTTGGATTGGTGGGATCATTACTGATATCCACTTCGAAGGTTTCCTCTATTGACATATGGGATCCCTCCTCAAGCTGATGAGGCATAGGGATCAAGTGGATGTCATCTACTGGGTTTATAGGTTCCTCATTGGAAGCATCCTCAGCATGATAGACATCATGTGCACATCCTGGTGCAAAATGGAAAGGTTGCAACATTTCTTCATTAGGGAAGAAATCTTCAAGCTCTAGAGGTGAATCAATGTGATCCCAATCAATAGCATCTACATTTAGATGCAATGGTTTGGATAGATTGGCTGGATTGTGGAGTGGAGTGGTCAAATCAATGGAGATCATATTGATGGAATGGATCATGTCTCTAGGACCACGTGCAAGTGACTCAACATTAGCAAAACTTCCATCCCCGAGATGTGGTTCTGGGGGTATGGGGATCTCCGGATCCGGTCTATGAACAGATTGTCAGATGGGATCACTGGGCTCAAGGAGCTCCACATACATTGGTGGATCAGGAAACACCATGTGATAGATCACATTAAGATTCGGTGGCCCTCCCCTAAGGTGAGGATGGAGATTGATCTCTCTATACATCTCCTCAATAGTATAAGGTGCATTACGATGGCGTAAGTAAGGAGGTCCTAAATAGGCTCTCTCCATCTCATCCTCATCATCACTATCATAATAAAGACCCTCACCTCTACCTAATGGAATCGGGTGATGTTCTACATGAGGCCCCATGTAGGCTATCTCTTGATAGCCATCATCATTGTCAAAGGGCTCTTCACTCATGTTCATTGATTCCAAAGGTAAAATATGATGTAAGAGTGTAGGGCCCAAGTAGGCCAACTCAGTTTCATCCTCAGATTGCTCATTATTTGAGGATAACTCAGTATCATCTATTCTAGAATCGTAGTCTGGTCCATCGCTTTCGATGATGGATACTGCATGAACATCCTCAAAAGCAACTTCTGATTTGATGTCTATAGTTATGTCTAGATTCTGGATGTGCATACCAATATCATCGGTAGCTCCATGACTTTGATTGTCCAAGTTGGCTCTTGGAATAAGTTCTAGGCCGATCTCCACCAAGATGTTCGCATGATATCTCTCGGGTGGCTCCATAGTGACATAGGTCACTAGCTGGTTATCCCTCTAAAATGCAGAAGGATTAGGGTGATAAGGATTGTAGTCAACTTCACCCCCCATACTGAGGTATAAGTGGTCTAAATATGCCATGAGAAGTTCATCCTATCCTCGAATATAGTATCCCAACCCGAACCTATCAGTTGGAAACTGATACTATGGTTCATATGGCCTTCTACGCCCTTGCTCGAATAGTCCGAGACCGTAACCATGCCAATGGTAACATTCAAAGTATCACATGGCGTATTCTAGGTTGGATAGATAATGAACATTCATGATGAATGGTTCACTATCATCCTCATCTATGGGTGTGGGAGATGCAATCTAGTCTAGCCCTCCATAGATGAAGTTGGTTTGGTTAGGTGGCACCCCTAATGGTTCCACCATCCCTATGGGAAGGTGATGGGCTCATGGTCGGCCCATGTCCTATGTAGTCTCGATAATAGGCATGAACATCATGTTCTACACAATATATTCCCCTAATCTAAGATTAACCAAGTGGATGGTCACCTACGGTGCAGATGACCCTGCTGAAGATGCAGGTGAAGCAGGATGAGGTACCTCTTTGACTTCTCCTTGAACTTCCTCTACTTCCATGGGAGTAGGGGCTTCAATGATAACTGGCTTGGGCATTTGCTTTATCTTCTTTTTTCCCACCTTTTCTTTCAACTTCCTATCATCCCGTTGTATCATGGACACAGTCGGTCTAATAGAAGTAGTTATGGTGTGCTCCGATCATTGAGATACGGACGTTGTAGGTCTAGCACACACTTCTTTGACTTTACCTCCTAGATCTTTGATTGGTGATGCTGGCCGCACATCCAGGTGCATTGAGGGGAGCATGAAGTCCCTTGATAAGTCTGCTAGATTCATGTATTTAAAGGGTTCTTCATCCGAAGGCACCACGTGAACCTATCCCTCATGAATGTATTTGATACATTGGTGTAAAATAGAAGGGATACAATGCATCTCTCTGATCCAAGGCCTCCCTAGAAGTATGTTATACTACATAGCACCTTCGATTACATGACACATCATCGAGATGGTCTTCAATCCTACCTGAATAGGTAAAACTATAGTATCGACCATTGAGCATAATGCATCATTGAACGCTCTCAACATGAAGGTAGAAGGGATGATATGCATCTTGGGTAACTTCAAGTGAGTTAACACCTTGGTAGTTATGATATTGATCGATGACCCTATGTCAATAAAAACCCACTTGAATGGTTTATGATTCACACATGCAATAATATGCAATGATGGGTCTGCTATAACAATGGAAACCATCTTGACTTCATGGTCATGAAATTGAATGACCGGTTCTTGACACTATTGCACGTGCCCCACGAAGTGTGTAAACACTTTGGGATCCTAAGGCTGCACTTCTATGGACCTTAAAATATCCATGAGTGTCTCCCTATGCTTAGGAGACTACTGGATCAGCTCATAAATTGACAACTTTGTTGGAGTTATCTGTAGGTTTTGGATCAACCTACTTCTGATGGTCACCATCGGTCTAGTTGGTGGGTCGGGCACATACTGGGCTAGCCTTGGAGGAGGCGTAACTTGGACCCTAATAGGTGTTGGAGGTTGATTCGGTCATTCATACCTCACATTTCTTGTGACAATGTTGACCATACCGATGAACCCCTGGGTTGGTGGTTCGATGCACACTTGGTTGACTTGGCCAACATTATTCTTTGGCACCTCATGATTTGGTAGAGGATTTTTGTAAATCCCCATATTTTGGTTATCAGGCGCTTGTGGGTTGTCGACAAGAAGCATACCTCTTTCGATCATATTTTGCACAAGATGTTTGAAAGACCAACATACCTCGATGTCATGGCCTTTCGATCGATGAAAGATGCAATAATGATCATCTTTATAGCCTTTAGGCTTAGGTTGGTTAGGATCCATCATCTTGACTTCGGGTAAGTTTATAGCCTTCACCTCACATAACTAATAATAAATGAGTGAATACATGAGGTGGGTGTTGTTCTTTATTTTTACCCTTATAATTGTTGTTGCGCTGCTCATACTACACAGGTGGAGGTTGGGCTTGATAGTTTTGCTTTTGCTACCCTTTTTCTCCTTTTTGAAGGTTCAACACCACCTGATTAACATGGGTCGACTTGGCCTGCTATCTCTCAGTGATTTTCTTGTGCCCCTCCTTCTTATTCCTGAGCTTCAAGTTACCCTCTTGTAACTTGATGTCCTCAATCACCTTGGCTTGCGCCAAAGCCTCTTCGAATGTCTGGTATTGTTGCAACTGTAGCAACAACAAAATGTGCTTGGCACAACTCTTTGTGAACATTCATGTTAATTCAGAGGATGGGATGGAGAATGGTAGCTTCACCATCATCTTCCTCCATAATTTTCCATAATCCATCACTGGCTCATCATCATGTTGCGTTAGAGCGGCCAGGTCGGATAAGTTTACCTTCTTCTTGACATCGAAGGAGAAGCATTCAAGAAATGCATCAACTAGTTGTTTGAAACTAGTGATGTTGTGCCTCTTTAATTGGTTGAACCACTCTCAAGCTGGGCCTGAGAGGGTCATGATGAAGGTGCATAGGAGCAAAGCATCATTGCTCTCAATCTGAAAGCACATATCTAGAAAACTAGTCACGTGCTCCTATGCATCTTCCTCTCCTTGAAACTTTTCCAACCTAGGCATCTTGAAATGCTCTGGATATGTTGGAATAGGAACTGACATGCATAGAGGTTCATTATGAATTTTTTTCAAGGTAGGCTTTTGATAAGTCATTCCTTGCTTCTCTATGGCTTGGACCTTCTCTGCTCAGTTACCCCAGTCATTGCCTTGGAGGTGCCTTCGGAGGCAGATTCTTCCTCGATCGAGGTGGTGGACTAGGCTCACCCTCCTCCTCGAATTGGGAGATTTCTAGATATTCTTGTTCTAATTCCTCTCCCACTTCTTCCTCATACTACCTATGCTCACGTTGTTTGGATATTGGATGTCGATCTCTGTGTTGAGATGCATGGCGAGTATGTGTGTCTATGTACTCAGGGTGTAACTCGGGCTATGAAGCCACTCGTCTATCGACATGCTCCCTAATCTCACTATGAGGAGGTAAACCGATGCTAGCCAATCGATCCTCTCTCTCTACATGCTCCTTCTGATCGAGGATGCATTGTTCACGCATGCGTTGTTCATATAATTTCTATCTTATGAACCTCTACCTCTGAGTATTCTCATTTTTGAGGTGTTCCTTCTCTGCGTGAACATCCTCCAATTGGTCTTGGAGAATCTATTATCTCTGCTATGACATCAGTCTATGAGCTCTATCAAGATGATCAATTATTTGAGGCCTCTAGGGAGTGCGCTCTATTCGAGCGACTTTATGGGTATGTCCTCCAATGGACTGATTTACCACACTCTTGCCTCTATCTATAAAGATGGCATTCATGTTAGGTTGTCTCCTATACTCTGTCCCCGCATGGGATGCAAGAGCACGTATGTCATGAGAATGCTTGGAGCACTCTCCAGGTTCTCGGGTGGTCCTAATGGTGCTTCCACTACACACACTCGCAGGTCGAGAGGGTGCAGGTGTAGGCTTATATCCTAGATGCCCTAGGACTCTGTCTAGACCATCTAATTATTTGCTACACCATGGCTCATGAGGCGGCATGCCATTAGCTCCCACTTTGGATATATCTATGGTGAACTTAGTAGGTTCACCCCTATGGGGAGTCTGCATGGGCCTATGCTCGGAAGTGGTCCCATATATTTGCCCCTGAATGGGTGGATCTCGAGCCTGTCTATACTCGGATGGTGGAGGTCATGAGCCTCCCTTAGATACAAGTCGAAGGGGTACCAATCTGGATCCCTCGATGACATATTCTTTGGTAGAACCCATGGATCCATGTGGAATGCGATCATGGTAAATGCTACCATATGCGAAACCCCCATGCTGGGAAGTCCCATGCTCTGATCTATGTCTAGAGGGATGTCTAGCACTTCCTCTAATCAAGGTGTTCTCAATGGAATCCCCTCGTGTAGAATTATCCCCTCTAATACTCGTTGAACGACGTCCAGGAGGATTCTATAATTGAGGGTATTCTACATCGTGATGTGCACTAGGTGGAGCTTGGGCTTCGATCTTGGGTCTATGCCCGGGTCAACCGCTCCGTGTTCGCACCATTATGCATCCTATGTCTAGATTTAACTTTTATTAACACACAAAGAATACAATGATGATTATCTCTTTTTACAATTTTAAAATGAGCCCTAGACTGTTTGATGTGTTTTCAATTTGTTGTATCAGTAAAGTAACTCTTGTCATGTTTTGCAAAATGTTGATGATTTTCTCAATTGTTTAATGGCTTTCACCTGTATGCTCATAGCTCAACAACCTAGCTATGAACTCCAGGTCACGTAATCCCCCCAAAGTGCGGCAATGAAAGTCCACACCCGGGTAGGGAGCACAGGTCCTCCCAGATCCTCACCCGATTTCACCCAATCAGCATCATACCCTCCGAAGAGGAGTATATGCAAATTTTTTGGGCTACGAAAGGTTCTTGGATCCGGTATTGGTCTAGAACATAGGGTACATGGGAGTTGGGCCAATGGATGGAAATCACCTCCACCATCGTTGAAACCCTACTAGTGGTTGGATGTGACTCCCAACTCACTAGCATTTAAATGCGTCGTGGTGTGTGTGGGTTATTTTTAATTTGCACAAAGGAAATATGCATAATACAACATTAACATGATCATTTCCTACATGATATGCAATAAAGAATGTTTGATATTCAGAGGTATATGCGTACTATGCTATGTGATGTTCAGAGAATGCAACTAGTATGAGTAATTGGCCACTGATTGGGCCTCATGCAAGCAAAATCTAACATTCAGATGGCCTAGACCACTGGAGACTAGGGCGGGCTACACTTAGAGACCCGATGTTCCTAGTAGCGACTAGTAGAAGCACCAAATAAAAACCCCAAGGACCTAATTCATTTTTCTTTTTATCCTTATCTTAGCTAGGTTTCATTTTTGATTTTCTAGAAAAATATAGAGATAGAAAATAGAAAAAAAGAGGGTGATAGTGGGCCTACCTTAGGTCCTCATCCGATATAGCTTTTTACTCCCTACAATCTGATTTGTCATATTTTGACCATGGCTCTATGGTGCGGTGACCACTGTTGCCCACAGATGTCACCTGCGATGACAATTTTTGATCATGGCTATCAACCATGGTGAGTACCTACCACAAAAACATAGACCAAAGTCAGTAAATCATGGCTAAAAATATGGGGTTCCACCATGATCACCTTATGTAACCACCAAAAAGGCTCTTGCTATCTAATCTATCTATTGCAATTCATGAAATAAGCACAAATGGGAAAGCATAAGTTGACAACAAGAAATGAAACAAATATAAAGAATCCCTTTATTAATTTCAATGAAGCCAAGTTACAGATTCGTCCCTCTTAGGGATACCCATTTGATACATCAATTACAATAGAGTTTCAAATCCCTCTCAAGGGTAGATGCAATCAAAATGCCTTCCAGGGTGACACGAACTACTCTAGGGTGTCGATGACCCTCTTCTCCATGATTAGAGGCATTTTTTGCCTTGCATCCCAAAACCCTGTTAGTCCTGCATGCAATAAACAACAAGAAACATTAAAAACAAAGGAGGCCTCTCTTGATGAGGCTTTAAAAGGATATTTGCACAAAAGATAACATGATAATCAAGAAATCAAGAAAGTGATTTAGTGCATGTAAATTGATCTAAAACATGATAATATGCCATTAGAAACATGAAAGAAACTAAGATGAATCTATCTAAGCTCCTAATTACCCAATTGAAGACATGAAAGCATGAAAAATATTCATTATCCCTACACTACAATAATGAAGGAAAATTGCAATTAACTCCTAATCTATCGGTCAAATATCTCTAGAATACTGAATTAACCCTACAAAATGATTAATCTAATCTAGTTAAACAAATTGGAAAACAGAGAACAAGGAAATCAAGGATTACCCTCTGACCATGGGTCCTTCAAGTGGTGGGCACTATTCACTGCGGTTGAGCCTGAAGTAAGTTTACCCTCCAAATCAGGGCCAATTTCTCTGATCCTCCTTGCCAAATTGATGGTCAAGGGTCACCTCTGTGTCCTCTGATATATTTGGTGGTTGAATTGCTCAATGAGTGCATGGATTGCATGGATTAGCATTTCTTGGCTCTCCTATCCTCCTAGGACCTCCATGGCAATGTGATCTCCAATTGGGTAGCAAAAGTATTCCTATCAATGCATGTGAATGAGTATGCAATTCGACAGGGCTTCACTGCTCAATTGATTATGCTTCTCTCTCTCTTTTCCCCAATTTGGAGGGGGATTATATAGCAATTGCCAAGGGCTAGGGGTGGCTTCATGAAGAAGCTTAGATCAAGATTGGGTGGTTGAGCTTGTTGGATGGAAGGATCCAGAACCTTCCTCACTCAAACTGCTCCAATCCACAACCAATTGGCCATTGCAAACTATTTTGGGTCGGATGAAGGCCAACTGACTCTGAGTCCTAACTATGGCTGATAGGTGCAGTCAACACTGCTAACCGCGGGTGTCAGTAGCGACTAGCACTGACTAGGCAAAGGTGCCCAAATTGAGTGGTAAAAACCACTGCTATACCTTGGTATCTGTCCAAGGTCTTCCATATGGTCTTCTAGCATGTCCCATATGAGTAGTCGCCTCGACATGATGCATTTTAGGTGTCTACACTAGCATGTCCCATGGTATAAATCCTCACTTTCATACATTTGCATTAATTTTCTCAATTTTCATGCCCAAAAATGCATCTATCACAGGTAAGGTGATTGACTCTAAATTGAATATTTGCTTGTGAAAATGCTCAATTTTAAACAAAGTTTGGGAATAGCTAAGGATTCAAAAGTGAGAAAATTGCTCAATTAAACTTGCATTTTCATAGGTTGAGTTTAGAGTGTTTTGTCTAAATATTTTAGTTCCAAGCCTAGTTTTGCATGAAATTTTACCATTTTTATTATTTGTGTTTGAATTTTTGTAAGTACGTTACAAATTATGAATCTAACATGAACATCAAAAAACTGAAATTTTTGTCAAGACAACTCCAAAAACACTCACGCTACATCAAAAAATTGAATCTAAGCTTGTACGTGCACTTGCCATGGGTAGAAGTACTTAAGGTAAAATTTGAGTCAAATTTTAACTAAGTGCAACATAGCAAGCAATTTGCTCTGAAATGCTAAAATTTTCAAAAATATGTCTAGTGGGCATTTCATTCAAGGTCTAGAAAGTGATTTGATAGGAGATACAAGTCTCTTTCTCCCTCTCTCATAGGAAGGTGATTCACTCATCTTGAAAGTGATTTGCTTCAAGCAATACACTTGGAGAATCTTCTCTTTTCAATTTTTTTTCTATGTTTAGATAAACGAGTAAATTGCTCAAAAATGCAAACAAAGTGTTTGATTTTTCCAAGAAAATTGATTTTATTTTTAGAATATTGTAGAACTATACCCTACTAGTGTATAACCTATAATTACAAGTGAATCACTTCAATTTGCAAGCGAATTGCTTGATTAGTAAAATTTTATATTTTTTGAGAAACTTTTAAATTTTAACCCTGAGAATCTATCAATATAGGTATGAACATGAAAGCCTATGAATACATGATCTAAAGCTAAAAAAATAATGGAAATTGTCATGAGCCTATCCCTCTAGCATTTTATTCATAACAAAATTATTGTTGGGCTCATTACTAGGGATGGATAGAGCAAGAAGAGCAAGAAGTGGTGGATAGTATAAGAACCATCAAATATCCAAGTTATCTCATTTGATTGTGATATAATTCAAAACCAAAAAATCTAAAACCATCCCCATTGTATGTAATGTGCAATAACATAAATTATTTTCTTAGGAATTGCATAGTGGATTTAGGTCTTGCAATTATAGTTATAACCAAATCTATTTTTGAAGAGATGGACCTCCCTTATATTAATATGGCTAGGCACCCAATATACATGGATGGAAAAAGGATCAATGTGGTAGGGGTCCTCAAATATTTGATCTAACTATAGATAAATATACAAAGTACATAGTGATACAAATGATAGTCGTAGATATACCCCCATACTTTGGGTTATTATTTTCTAGAGAATGGACATGAAAGTTATCAAGGGATGGTTATTTAGCAATGGAATATAGTCATTTGAAGGTTCCCAAAGATGAGAAAATAAATAGTATTGAGAATGAACCACATTGCAACCACCTCATTTACAAGTTTGAGGATGAAAGCATAGTGAATTAGAGTGAGATTGCAAAATACATCAAAGATGATGAAAATTAGAAAGGTGACCAAGATCTAGATGTAGATATCATAATTGGTGTACTATAGGATTATGAAGATATAGAACTAGAGTATGAAGAAACTGAGTTAAAAAAATACTTAATCATAGAGACTCCTCTGAATAACCCTATCCTAATAAGCCATGGAGTTAAAAGGAATGGACTATGTACTTTGATAATGCAAAAACCAAAAATAGAGTAGACATTAAGGTACAGTTCATTGATCCATAAGGAGCTTAGATTTATTATACTTATAAGTTTCTATTTAATTGTACAAACAATATGGCCAAATATGAATTACTTAGTACTAGTTTAAGAAAATTAGAGAAAATGGAAATCAAAGACATTAGAATATATAACAACTTCAAACTAATTATGAATTAGGTTAATTCCTAGTATACCAAAAACAATAAGCACCTAAAGTCTTATAAGCATCGAGTCTAGTATTTGCTTGAAAGTTTTAATTCTTATGAAATAAAGGTAATACCCAATGAGTTGAATACAAAGGTAAATGGATTGGTAGGTATGGTGGCCTGATTTGATCCAATGAATGACATAAACCCAAGAAACTAGAAGCTATTTTTAGGCCAGTAGTTCTAGATAGATCTAACCATTGGTAGGTATTTAATATCGATAAGTAAATCATAGAGTTTTTGATGAGATAATATGAATATGTCAAAGAGAGGAATTAATATAGATATGATATCAAGGATGGATTCATACAAGCCTGATCATGCTAGGGAGTCCGTTTAACCTAAATTATAGTTCAAGAAAAAGTAGTCTTAAGGTAAAATATTCTATATATCACCTGATCAAAGTAACTGAAGGGAATAGCCTACTATTGGAGAAATATTGCACTCAAGAAGAAAAGTATCTTTTCAAAGAGTTTTGTAATCAATACAAATATTTTATTCCTAGTCTTAAAAATATCTTAAGGTCTATGATGTCAATACCATAGAACACAACATCAAATTAGAGCCTAATTCCAATCCTTTAAGATCAAATTAGAGATTGGTGAATCTAAAGATAGAAGTAGTTATGAAAAATGAATTATTAAAATTTTACAATATCACATTATATTTTTGATCAAACACTCCACATGGGTTGCTAATTTAGTCCTAGCATACAAGAAGAATGGGGTTATAGTACTATGTGTTGAATTCAAGAATTTGAATAGGGCATATTTAAAATATAATTACTAATTTCCAGCCATTTATTAGATTTTATAGAAGGTATTACAGTCATAAATGTTGTCACTCCTAGATGGCTTCTTTAGATATAACCAAATTTGAATTAAGGATGAATACCAACATAAAACAACCTTCACCACTAAGTGGGGGACATTTGCATATCAATAGATGTCATTCAAACTTTCAAATGTAGGAGCAACTTTCCAAAGGGCCATAGACATATATTTTGTAGGGGTATTTAGCAAGACTATCCTCATATACCTTAATGATTTAACAATATTTTCCAAGACTAGAAGTAAGCATATTAGGCATCTAGATTCAATCTTCTAGTTGTGCAAGGAATTCAATATTTCTTTAAACCTTGAGAAGTCTATTTTCTTGGTCCAAAAAGGAAAATTGGTAGGTCATGTACTATAAAATAAGGTATATCCATAGAACCTAATAAAATAAAAACCATTCAAGACCTACCATGGACTATGACATTAAAAAGGATTAGATATTTTTTTGGGTCAAATTCAATTTGTGATCAAATTCATTACTAGTTTTGTCCAAATGGTTAAGCCTATAACTAAGATGTTGAAGAACAATTTCTTCATAGATTGGATTGAAGAAAGAAATAGATTCTTTCAAAATGTCAAATATTCCATGACCAAAGCTCCTATCGTAATTAACCAAGATTTTTCTAAAGAGTACAAGACATATCTATTTAGTATAGATGAGGGTATTGCAACCATTTTGATCCAAAAGAACAACCAAGACAAATATCACCCCACATAATTCATGATCCAAGCACTTCAAAACTATAAAGAGAGGTATACCATAACTCACAAGCTAGTATTCAATATCATGAAGGTATTGAAGAAGTTTAGATACTACATTTCACAAAGAAATACCTATATTGTTTTAGTGCATCATGATATGTAGTCTACTATATTACATAGAAAATTAGGTGAAATGAGAGTTATATGGATAAATAAGATACAATAATTTGATATTAAAATCAAGCCCACTAAATTGATCAAAGGAAGTTCTTTATGTGAAAGGCTTGCAAGGATAGTTTGCTCTAACCAAAGAAAGTGACCAACAATAGAGGTACCAAATGGATGGATGATATGCATAGGTGCATAGGTATAGGAAAAGTCCTTAAAGGATCATTATTTAAAGAAATAACTAGGTTCAAATAAAAGTTAAATACATTACCAATGGTTGGATAACCTCATTTTTAGAAAAGGATGTAATGCATTCTACTCTGCTACATGGAATAAGATAAATAAAAAACACTAATAAAGCAATATCATGATGGAGGAAACTCATCTACACCCACAACATCCCATAAGATATTTAGGGATGAATAATATTGGTTGACTATTTTTATCAATTGTTATCAATGGGTCAAGGATTGCAAATCTTGTTGCATGTTCTAGTGAAGGAAGAAAAGAGCCCAAATATATTTAAAGCCAATTATCATAACTAAACCATTTAAATAGGTAGATCTTGATTTCATAGTAAAGATGTACCTATTTTCAAGTTGAATCATGGATGGATACTCATTACTAAAAAATAATTTACTAAATGGGTTGAAGTGATCATAGCCAAAGTGGCTAATCAAGATATAGTTGTGCAAATAGTTGGAGATATCATCACTAGGTTTGGAGTCCCTACAACCATTTTCATAGATAATGTAATCTATTTAAAGGGGCCTAAAATGATAAAATTTACCCTCAAATATGGATTCCTACTCAAGACATAATCCATTTATTATTCTAAAGGAAATAGATTGTCCAAATTAACCAACAAAGACATCACAAAGATCTTGAAGAAGACCACTTTAGAGTCAGAAAGGATTGACATACAAAGTTACATAAGGAATTATGGGTAGAGATTTATTCCATAAGCATCCATTGTGTCTTCTCCCTATAAGTCAGTGTATGGAAAGGTGTCAATTTTTTAATTAATATCGAGTTCCATTTCCTCCAAATGTAATAGTAGCTCAATGTGGAGGACACTGATTTAAACCCATGCAATTAATATTGAATGCACTGCTAACCATAGAGAAAGAAAGAAAATATTTTAGGAAAACCATGCAATATCAAAAGGCCATCAAGATATGGCTTAATAAAGAGGTGATATAAGTAGAATATAAGAAAGGAGACCTTGTGCTCAAATTAGTTGAGGATAATTCAAAACCTGACACTCACTATAAGTTTAACTCATTATGGAGAAAACCTTACCATATCACTAAAATTATGGGTTCAAATACCTACAAACTCACCTCTATAAAAGGAGTAATATTTTCTATATCAAAAAATATGTAGCATCTTCCCTTGGTATAACAACAAAGGTTCTAGCAAAAAGAATATGTATGTATATAATATTGACTATTAAATCAATAAGTACTTTCCCCTTCTGTTATTCCAATTTTTATTTTCTCCTCTTCTTCTAAATTTCCTAGTGTTCTATCTAAATTCTATCTCTTCCTCCCAAATAGACAACTTATGAGGTCCATCAAGGACATAACATTAAATTTTAAAAAAATGCACCAAAGCAAGCAATTCACTCACTAAAGTGAGCAATCCACTCACTTAGATAAGCAATGTGCTCATTCTTTTAGCCATCCCTACATTAAATACAAGGAAAGGTAAAACAACTCTTAAAGGACCAATTACCCTACCTAAACATCCTATGCTAGGGTATAAGCAATACATGTAATGCTCAAGATCTATAAAAGCTACAGAGGGTCCCAAGTAGTCCTCATTTACAGTGTGCATATTTTGAACACACAAAATAAGAGCAAACCAAACAACATAGTAGAGAGAAAACCACACATCTTTAGGTGTATCATATACCAAATACCAAACAAGTAGCAATTCCATAGATATCCTTAATAGCTAGAAGATCAAGTGAATCACATAAAAACAAAAACTAGAAATATAAGTAAAAGTTAGCTACATCTAAGAACACGAGCAAATCACTCACCTTGGGTAGTGAATCTCTTGAACTTATCAAGCAAAATGCTCTTCCCTAATTGGAAAAATTGATCCACTTCCCAAGTAAATAACTTTATTTTTTTAGTAAATCATTCCTTCTATACGACTCAAAAACACCTACATCGAGAAAATCACTCTTATTTTCAAGTGAATCACAATTATTGTGAGCAAATTACTATAGCCACCAAAATCCCAAAATTTTCCACTTTTCCCAAAATTTCAACTTTTTTTTGTCTATTTTTTTCTATTTCTTCACCATGGACACCTCATTGGCTTCTACTAGTCCCTTACTACCTAAAACTCAAGCCACATAATTGCATTGCTTAACTATTATCCCACCCATTATTTTTCCATTGTCCTCCATTATAGTCACCATAGTGGAGGATGGGCCATCAAGAAAATAATAACTAAAGAAGAAAAGAGGGAAGTTAAAGAAGTAAAGCTCCCCACCTTTCAAAAGACACAAAGGTTAGTGTTGGGGATCAGATCTGATTCTTATGATCTAGGTATTGTGACCACCTATAATGTAGATTTATTGGGTACATCTGGTGCTTGTGCCTCATATGGAGTGTTATTCCTAAGAAGTTTGGGAAGCATGTGATGTGAATCCTTTGGATGACCTCCAAGGATTTTACCAAGGATGGATCCTTGTTTGGATGTGATATTTGATGCATTGCTATATTTCTATGCTATCCTAATCTATCGAGGTCTTTCTAGGTAAAATATTTAGAGGGAAAATCAGTAAATGAATGAAATAAAATAATGAGAAAAGTGAAACTACTCTAAGGGAGCAATGTGTTGAATATTTAGAACTTCCTACATCATGGTGGGTTAAATGAACACATGCATTATGGCTGATAGCACACAAGAAATAAATTATTTTCAAACATGAGATGAACCAAACAAGAATATCAATGGCTATGATCCTAGAGAAATATAATTGAAGTTAATCAACTTAAATGATCCAAGGCTTGAGCCAGTCTGAGATACAAGAGAGGGCAAAGAAAAACCCCATATGAGACTAGATACTAGGCACATGTATGTCTAGCTTTGAATATTTACAATGAGAAAGAAGATATTTATAAGAAATAAGGGAAATTTCCCCCCAAAATTTGTGTAGGAATTCAAATTTGTTTAGTTTAAAATTGCCTAGGCTAGTTGACATCAATATTGAGTGATCTTTGAGGTTATGAGAATTTGTAACAATAAATGTTGTTGGCATGTTGGTTTGATGGGATTCTTATAGTGTCATCAAGCTACTTCATGCTATAAATCTCATATGATTATAACTTTGGGATCCTTCTTCATTAATTCCTTAGGTTTGGTGTTACCCCTTGGGATTACTACCATATCATCACTTTTGGATGCTCCAACTATTTTCTAGGGAACCATGTCCAATTATTGGCCATTAGAGCTACAACTGGATTACCATATTTTCCCTTGTATTTGGTTGTAATGGTTTGGTCTGATTGCTTTAAATATGATAAACACTTTTCCTCCTCTATGTACTAATATGTATCCTTGATGAATCCCATGCTTATGCATAACTTGGGTCATAGTTCCACATTTTGTGCTTTATTTTGGTATGGAAGAGACATCCTTTTTCATTGAACCACTTGTATCTTCTCTTCCAATGTTCTAGTGGTGATGGGAACTACTGGGTGGAATACTTAGGTGGGTGTGTCTGGGGCACCTTTGCCTACTAATTTTCCTCTTCTACTCCTTAATAATTCTCTTTCACCATAGATCTTAAGGAGGCCTTTGAGGTACATCAAGCCTAAAGGTTTAAGGAATATTTTACAACTAGAAACTATTGATCTAAAATATGCCTAAGTCTATGAAGTGCACCCCGAACTTTAGACAACATTAGATGACTAAGATTTATCTCAAGTTAAACCTCCAAGGAAGGATGACTCCTTGAAATATGTATAAAATTAAAATAGGGATTTAAGATAAAAGTAATAAATGGAAGGATTAGAAAGGAGTAAGGATTTAGAGGAGTTGGATGATGTATGGGGTATAGTGTAACAACATTGGATACATATTGCATAAAAGCCAAAAACAATTAATTTTTGATGAAACTTAATAGACTAGCCATTGTCAAATGTATAATAGAGTTCATTCAATTATAATTATATAATTTAATCATTCTGAAGCCTTAATGAAAAGAAATACAAAGAACATAATTCACTTTAATATAACCAAATCATAAGTGCAAAAAAATGACTTAATACATAACATTCATTCATACAAACCTGTAATAAAAATTGTAATGGACACCAAATGACTTTAAATTTTCATTAATTGGAAGAGATTACACATATACCCAGAAAATTGCTACCTCACATTAAGGTCAATGCAACTATTTATAAGCTACTTTTTGAATCTTATAGCGTAATATTTATAATACTGTTACAAATATGTTAGATGAAAAACCTAGTAGAGAGCATTCTTAGGAGAAAACATCATTTGCATACTATATTTACTTGGTTACTTGTATTTCTAATGTGGCCATTCAATATTTTGCCTTGGATATTATTTCAAATGTGTTTGCAATCTAGTTTGTAGATCCTTCAACTATCTTAAGCTGCAAATGGTCACACTATTGCAATTGTTCTATCAAAAATTTTACTTTCAAGTTTAATGGTATTGGCTTGAATAGATAGAAGACACTAAGATAGTTATAATTCTAAAAGGGATGTTCTAGGATGGTGTGTATCAAATCTAGGCTTATGAAAATCAACCTTTTAGTTGTTTGGGAGGCTTCTTGAACCAAATTTGTTTTTTTGGAGTGGTTTTATGATGTCATTTCTTGATAAAATCTGATTTCATGCATTATTTGACTAGTGCTTTTGTCTCTTGGTCTTATGCATTTTGGGCCTTCGTGGCACTTCTACTTAAGGAACCTATTTACCGCATTTCAATGTATTTTGCACATTTTTGGACTTTGAAGTGGAAATATTGATGTCATCACTTGAGAAAATCTGGGGTCATTCCATTTTGTTTTTGATCTAAGATGGTATTCTTTGATTGATATTGGGATTGTATTGCTTTATATTTTTGAAAAATTGTCTTTGTTCCATATTATACATGTTAGCACATTTTCAAACTTTCAAAATGCTATGTTGACATCATTACTAAAAAGAGTCTAGGTGTAACAACCCACCAAAACCAACCCAAGAGAGAATTTATTTTATATCACAAGTAAGGTTCACAAGAAGACCCTATAAATTTTTAGTATTATAAGACAAACGTATTTGACTTCAATGTCATTGCAAATGACACTCAAGTGGATAGGAGTGGCCAACATCTCGTATTTTTGGGGTTTACCATTCTAAACCTTACCATTTAGAAGGATGCCAATAGTGGTCCTTCCACCTTTTCCATATCATCATCAATATAGGATAACTTGACCATGATATAGGGATTATCCTTTAAGGCCCATAACACTTAAAGGGAGATGCCTATTCCCTAACCCTACATATGCCCATCTATGTAGAATTATTCTGGTGTAATACCTTAGTACTTAATTACCACACCTCTATGAATAACTAAGGCCATTACCACTCACCTAGTAATGAACATGATTATATGATCCTCACCATTCAAGATACCACCACTATATTGACTTGTGAATGATTTACCGAAAAAATAACTGCTTTGGGAACATTTGAGCCCTACTGTTCAGGGTGTATTATTCATAATTATTTGGTTATTTCATCTCCATAACTCCTAGATTTGTGAATACCTAGTTATTGCATCATCACAACTCCCCATAGTATTCAAATCTACTTGGTTATTGCATCACCACAACTCCTTCCAGGATTAGGTTATCTTCTAGAATCAAGGGTGCTAATATGGTGCTAGATTCATGCCCAATAACCTTTCCCAACCCAAGATTCTAATCATACAAAAAGTAATAATAATATCTCTCCAATAAAGGAACTAAAGTAATTCAATGCATCAAAATAAAGTGTTATAATTTTAACATAATTAAATGCAACATAACACTTATAAAGACTAGCCCAAAATAACATTTCCATAGCTACCATGAAACATTATCTTTCATAATCCATGCATTGAACATAAATCCTCATTTTGCACATAGCCAATTATTTCAAGAATTTACATAAAATAATATAATATTCATTTCTTATTCAAAATTCCAAAAGAACTATTACATTACATATTTTTGCAAAAACCAAATACAATACTTCTCAAGAATACACTTTTCCACAATACATTATTGCAACTTTCAAAGGTAAAATGCATATTTCCATATTTTATTTCAATGTCCTCCTCTTGAGCAATTTTTCCTACAAACCTATTTTGTAGAGGACAACTCATGAATTGCTTATGCAAGCCTGACATACTAAGTAATAAAACATGCTAGCATACAAATATGCATTTGTGCAAGGCATTTTCATACAAACTAGGAGAGAATCCCATACTTCCCTCCCCATAATGGATTTTGTTATCTACTCAAGCCTCAGGAACCATTATTAAACATTTATAAAATAATATTCTTCATTCCATTTCTAACATCTCTTATGTATATATGGAAATATTAAACAAACCCTCCCATGATAAAATTTCAAATCCATATTAAAACAAGATTTACCTTTCTCTAAGCTTTTCTCCAAGAAGTAAACTCTATTTTCAAACATATTAAAGCTACCAACTCCTAAGTTCCAATAGACTTTGTTGATGGCTGAAAATATATGCCTACACTTGCACCCACACACAACACCAACATGATAATATTCTTATTGTGTGGGATTTCCTAAGAGGGAAAAACCTTCGAAGAGAGCCGAATCTCAAAATAAAAATTAAAAAAACTATACTATACTTAACTTACTACCAAAAAAAAATTGATGAACAAAAAAATAAAAATAAAAGCTGCACAAATAAAAATAAAAACTATTAAAATATTAAACTTAAATTACGGGGGAAAACTAACTAAACTAAACTCCACACAAACTAAACATAAAACAAAGACTAAACATATTTAAACTAAACCTAAACATTTAAAAATAAAATAAAAGTAAACATTTAAACAAAAATAAAAACATTTTAACTAAACTTGCCCGAGAAAAGGGAGAAGGAAAAATAAAAAAAGCAATAACAAAACAAACTACAACATAGACTAGAAAATAAAAATAAAAATAGGCGATTGCACCAAAATAAAAATGGTGAGATTGATTCACCACAGCTACATAAGGAACAGGATGGAGAACGTAACATAAATGCCATAATAAACTATAGGAAGTAAGGTTGTTACGAATCCATGAAAGTATTCCCAAACTAAATATACACAACACAACCGTATCTATATTAAATCCACCCACATAGTGCAACTCAATGAAAACAAATAGATGCCACAACAACTACAAGAGGTGTGGTTGGTTTGAATCCATGAAATTCTTCCAAGCTAAAACATACATAGAAGTAATTATTTTTGTATTAAATATATGGGGTTACACAACTAGCACAATATGACATGAATTAGCTCACTAGGGCCAAAAGCCTGAGCCCAAAAAAGCCCCAGTCAAAAGCTTAGAGCAAGAGAATTTTATAGTGGGTACACGGTGCTCTTAAATAGATAATGTGGCTTACAATTAAAATTTAAAACTGGCAGATGGTAGCAATTAAAATTCCTATAGGTTCTGGTAGTTTTTGACTAAAATAGAGCACACAACCAAGGTGATAAAAATAGTCTGCATGGCTTTACAATTCAAGCTTAATGTGGTAGATTGCCATATTTACAACTACCTGCAGGATCTGGAAGCTTCTGACCACCCATCCATGCAAACTGTACAATTCTCCTTCCTTTATGTCAGTATTCTTAAAGGATCCAAACTGCCCATGTAAAACCAACACTACACTTACACTACAAATACCTTTAAGACAGTTGGCATCACACCAACTTGTTGACACTCCCATGCTGCCAAAACTTTCTTTGCTATCCAAGTATTCAATTTTCCACACAGATTTACTTACACGAAAAGGCTGCACACACTTCTTACCTACTTGCCAGATTTTACATGCTTATTTTCTATTTGGCCAGATTCATAATATTTTACATGTCATAATCTGGCCAACTCACAAAAAGAGAAGGCTTAAACAATAAAAATAAAAGCCATAGGAGATTATATATATATATATATATATATATATATATATATATATATATATATATATATATATATATATATATATATATATATATTCTCTTCCATTGAAAATTGCAAAGATCTTCAGTCAAAAAGTTTCCATGCTTTGATCGAGAAGATAGACACAATCAAAATAGAAAGAATGCACAATCAAACTACGAAGTATGCATAGTCAAACTAGGAAGTATGCACAACCAAACTGGTCAACTGGAGGATAGGTGCTTGCAACTGGAATATAGGTACCTAAAAATTGAATATAGGTGCCTGCAACTGGAAGATAGGTTCTTGCAACTGGAATATAGGTGTATGCAACTAGAAGATAGGTGCCTGTATGCATGTATAGGTGCTTGAAACTAAAATATATGCATCTTTTGATGGGATATAGGCACCTAAAAATGAGATATAGGTACCGTCTGCATGTATCGACCAACTATGCCAGTTGTAAATATGAACTTGTTCACCATGTACTGCTAGATTTTTGCAATTTGTGCAACCATTAATAAATTAGAGTAGGAGGATCAGAATTTATTAACAGTTTTTCAACTCACAAGGGACACATACCTACAATGTGAAAGAACCTAGAAGACTAGGCGGCCTTAGCATTCATTAGGTACAAAGTCAAAAATATTGTCATATTTTCAATAGATCCCAAAAATCTGCACCCAACAGATTTACCCTAAAACCATAAAATTGAAACACACGGTAAAAAAGACCTTAAAAAAAACACAAAAAATAAGGTATATTGGGTTTGGTTCTTTCAGTAGAGTCACCAAGTGCTTACAAAAAAATGCTTTAGTAAGCATATAATGGTTAAGAAAAACACCAAATATTGTATGATTTAAAACATAATAAATCTATAATTTTTTTTTAATAAAAATACAGATCCATCCTAACGAGCATGCCAAAAATAAAATGGTTGACTGGTTCATCACAACCGCATGAAAAATAGGATGGGGAACGCAAAATAGATGCCACAATGAACTGCAAGAGGTAAGGTTGGTCTGAATCAATGAAATCCCTTCCAAGCTAAATATACACAAATGTAGTTTTCTCTACATTAAATCCACCCACGTAGTGCAACACACATGAAAAGAATACAAATGCCATAAAAACTATAGGAGGTAAGGTTGGCATGAACCTATGAAGTTCTACCAAACAAAATATACACAGAAAAAACCATTTTTCTATTGAATCCATGGGGTTGCACTGCTTGTACAAAATGTCATCAACCATTCCACCAGGGCAAAAATCCCAGAGCTAAAAAGCCCGAGGACCAAAAGTCGAGTTTAAAATGTGCACACGGTGCTGTTAAATGTTTTCCACCATTTGACTTCTAAATCTGTAGAACTACGAAATAAATTTTACCTAGACCACCCAAATTAATTGCTTCTCCTAGATTGCAGATTTTCCTACCTACTTTCTAGATTTGTAAGATATTGACATTAATTCTTACCCACTTTCTAAATTTACAAAACTGCACAATAATTTCCTATTGTTAACATCTCAATCTACAAAATTGAACATAAATGTCATCCACTTTCATATTTGTAGCACTGTAAAATGGGATGGATCTGTAATTTTATTGAAAAATCTACATAGATCTATTATGTTTCAAATTAGTTAAGATTTGGTGTTTGTCTTGACTGTTATCTACTTGCTAAATCATTTTTTTGTAAGCACCTGATGACTCTACTAAAAGAACCAAGGATAATATACCTTATTTTATTTTCTTTTTGAAGGTCTTTGTTGCTGTGTATATCAGTTTTGTGGTTTTTGGGTAAATCTTCTAGGTGCAAATTTTTGAGATATGTTGAAAATCTGATAATATTTTTGACTCTGTGCCCAATGGATGCTAAGGCCACTTGGTCTTCTGGTTTCTTTTCACATTACAGGTATGTGTCCCCTGTGAGTTGCCAAATTGTTAATAAATTTTGAGCCTCTCACTCTAATTTATTAATGGCTACACAAATTACAAAAATTTGGTGGTACGTGGTGGACAAGTTCATGTTTGCAGCTGGTGGAGTTGGTCAATACACGTAGATGGTGCCTATATCTCATTTTCATGTAGAACTCCATGATCCCAAACCTGAAATTAATTATATAACCATGGAGTTAGACTGTTATTATAAACAGATCCAAACACCTCCTATTATTGATACTCAACTTGATGAATGAGCAAATGGGTTATATGGATATGATCCATATGATAATATTCAAAAGGTTTGTATGGGAACCTACTGTATCTTGGAGGAGAAGAGCATGATGCCAGAGGTCATGAAAGTAGAACAAAAAATAAAAGGTGTGTGGAAGCTACATTTTGATGGAGCTAAGTGTAATAAAGGTGTTGGTGCTGGTGTAGTTATCACCTCTCCTTTTGAAGAGACATTACTTCATTCCTTCAACCTCTAGTTTAGCTGCACTAACAACATGGTAGAGTATGAATCTCTAACTCATGGACTCCTACAATCAGAGAAAAGAGGTGTGAAACTGCTACAAATTTTTGTTAATTCAAAATTGGTAGTGCAGCAAGCGAAGGATCAATGTGTTGTTCATAATAAGCTTCTAAATGCATATAAATGCAAAGTACTAGACCTACTTGAAGGATTTGATGCCTTGAATATCCAAATAGTCCCTAGAAAGAGCAATCAAGAATCTGATAGGATGGTAGCTGTGGGGGTACAATATGAGCTACTTGTTGACTTATTCAAGGAGGAACAACATGTAAAGTCAATTATTAGGTCCTTAGTTCCTAATAATGATAAACATTGGCAAGTGTTTGACTTCAATTAGCAGATAGTAAACTTTATTGTGGAAGAGGCTGAATTTTCTCAGGAGATTTAAGCTAAGTTATAGTAGACATATGAGGATAGTAATATCATTCAACTTAGTAGCAATAAGATTCCAAAGGGACTCATTACTTTGGAAATATTGTTCACTCCTGATGATTGATATAAAGATAAACAAAAAAGAATTACAACAAAAATCAATGCTTGCTAAGATGTACAAATTGCTCTGGGTAAAATATTTATGCTCGGTAAGTGTAATTATCCTAATCAAGAAGTTGTCTTCATTCAGAAATGCAAAGAATATGATGATATTATAGCATGGGAATATGACCAACTGAAGGAGTATGCTTTGAATGTTATACACCACACTATAGAGCTCCTTCCCGATGCTAAACCAATGCACTAGAAGTAGAGGCTTGTCAATCCCAAAGTTGAACCTCTGATGAGAAAAAAATAGCTAAAATTGATTGAGGTAGTATCATATATCCCATCAAGCACTCTACTTGGATAGCTAACTTGATACTAGTCAGAAAGAAATACGGAGAAATCAGATTTTGTGTGGAATTTCGAGATTTGAATCCTGTATCCCTTAAAGACCATTATCCATCACCTTTAATGGATCAGATTTTACAAAATGTGGTGGGAGTTGAAATATTTTCTATGTTGGATGGTTTTTCATGTTTTAATCAGGTAGTGATTAAGGAAGAAGACTAGCATAAAACTATATTTACCACCAAATGGGGTACATTTGTATATCATAGAATACCTTTTGGTCTTTCTAATGTAGGTGCCTCTTTTCAAAAGTCTATGGACCAAGCCTTCAAAGGACTGATAAATGAATCGATTATGGTCTATTTGGATGATATTACAGTATTCTCCAAGAATTTTGATAATCATATGGAACATCTGGAAGCTATTTTTTAAAGATGTAGAGAATTTGAGGTTTCTTTAAACCCAAAGAAGTGTATTTTTGCTATTGATGAGGCTAAACTATTGTGACATGTTGTGTCCAAGAGGGGTATTTCCATTGATTCAGAATGTGTTGAAGCTATTCAAACCTTGTACTTGCCCCCTCACAAGAAGGTTCTACAGTCATTCATGGGTAAAATAAGTTTTGTAAGGAAGTTTATATCCAACTTTGTTGAGATAATAAATCTAATTACCACAATGTTAAAGAAATATCAGTACTTTAGATGAATCGAAGAAGGTAAGCAAAGTTTTTAGAAAATCAAGAATGCTAGTTCTAAAGCACCTATTTTAATTAACCCTAATTTTGAAAGAGATTTTATTCTATATGCTTTCAGGGGAGAATATAGTATTGTTGTTGTTCTTACATAGGAAAATAAGGAGAAAATGGAGTAGCCCATTGCCTTCATGAGCTAGAACCTTAAGGAGTATGAAGAGAGGTACAATTTTATGGAAAAATAGACTTTTGCACTCCTTAGAGCATTATAAACTTTAAAGCATTTTGTAGCTCAAAATAGGATAGTAGTCTTTGTGGTGTATCCCAGCATTAAAGAATTTTTCTTAGGCCATGATGTTCCTGATAAAAGGGCTTGCTGGGTGTCAAAAATTATGAATTTTGATGTTGATATTGAAGTGATAAAATTAGTACAGGGAAGAGCCCTGTGTCAACACCTTGCAAAGAATTTAAATACTAAAAAATCATTCTTTAATAGCCAACCAACAAAAGAAGATTTTAATTGGTTCCACGTTATGATGGATTATTTAAAATTTAGAATCTACCCAGTAGTATACAATCGAAATCAAAGAAGAAATTTGAGATTAAAATCATTATCTTTTAAAGTTATTGATGAGATTATTTTCAAAAGAAGTCAGGAAGGCATCCTACTAAAGTGTATAGAACTAGAAAATACTAAAAAGTTGTTGGAGTAATTCCACCAAGGATTTTCAAGAGGTCATTTCTCATCATCAGTCACAGTGGCCAAAATAATGAGAGTTGTTTATTTTTGGCCAACTCTATTTTTTGATGCAGTTTAGTGGGTCTGAGGATTCAAGGATTTATTTTTCTCAGGGAGGAAGAACATGTCTCCCTTTATATTACAACCAATTACTGCAGATCAACCATTCACACAATGGGGATTAGACTTCATTGGTGTGATTGACCCACTTTCAAGTGTTGACCATAAATTTATATTGATAGCTAAAATTTACTTCAAAATATGGACTAAGGTTGTTGCACTAAAATAGGCCACTAGAGAGGCCATTTTTGAGTTTTTGGAAGGTATTGTTATAATGTTTGGAGCACCTGAGATAGTTAATTTTGATAATGCTAAAGACTTCATAGGTAATGTAGTCACAAAGTTTGGAATCAAGTATGAGATCTACATGAAGACATATTCCAATTATTACCCTCAAGGGAATGGACTAGCTGAGTCCACAAATAAAAACTTGATCAGGATCATTAAGAGAACAATGGAGGAGAATCATAACGTGCCATAGGCCACAGACCAGTCCCCCTTTAGAATTATGTATGGCAAGGAAGAAAGGCTCCCTATTTCACTAGAGCTTCCTACATTGGAGCTGGTTAATCAAATAAATTTAGAGCATTGTGATCCTATGGAGATCAGATTTGTAGAGTTGATGCAACTGGACGAGACTAGAGACCAAGCTAGGAAAAATATTTAAGAGAATTAGTTACTAATGAAGAAGTTATTTTATAAGAGGGCTACCTAACCGATCTTTGCAGAAGGAGATATGGTCCTAAAATAGGATGAAGATAGAGCAAAGCTAGACAAACATACAAAATTTGACTCTATTTGGAGTGCCCATACATTGTTATAGGCTTTAGAGGCAACAATGCTCTTGAGCTCTCAAGGCTAAATGGAGAAACACTACAGATCCTAGTAAATGAGATTTATCTCAAATCTTATCCTTGAGTTTTTTAGCTGTAGGTTGTCATAGTTTCCTTTTCTATTGTGTTCCCTAAGTATCCCAACACACCTCTTGCTTCCTATAAAGCATGTTTTATTTCATTTTGTTTTGTATTGGCTATTTTATGACAGTTCAAGTTTTATGTAGTTTTTTATTCTATTGTAGATGTTATTTTTAATAATTCAATTTTGTGCAGTTTTCTATTCTATTGCAAATGTTATTTTTAGTAGTTCAATTTTGTGTAGTTTTTTGTTTTGTTGCAAAGATTATTTTTAGCAGTTCTACCTTACAAAACAAGTATGGAATTTAGTTCTTTTTGAAAATATTAAGATGATCAATGACTTTGGCCTAATGTATGCTAAGGCTACCTGGTCTTCTAGGTTCTTTTCACATTGCAAGCATGTGTCCCTTAAGAATCGTCAAACTGTTAATAAATTTTGAGCCTCTCACTTAAATTCATTAACGGTTGCACCAGTTAAAAATATAGCGATATGTGGTGGATAATTTCATATTGGCAGCTAGCAAGGAGTTTTAAGAAGCAAGTGTTAGCAGGCTTGTAAATTTCTAGCAGCCTTGAAGAAGTGGTCGATACACATAACATGCGTCTATATTCCAATTACAAGCACCTATCTTCTAGTTGTAGGTACCTATCTTCTAATTTCAGGCACCTATATTCTAGTTTCAAGCACCTATCTTCTAGTTGTAGGCACCTATATTTCAGTAGTTGGTACCTATCTCCTAGTTTTAGGCATCTATATCAAGTTGACTAGTTTGATTGTGCACACTTCTCAGTTTGACTATGCATACTTCCCATTTTGACTATGCATACTTCTCAGTTTGACTACACATGCTCCGATCAAGTTGACCTGTTTGATTATGCCTACTTACACCTAAAGAAATACATGAAGACTTTTTTCTTTTAAAGAAAAATACCATGCAATTTTTATTAAAATCTATTTAAATCTCCTCCTCTCGCGGCTATCCAAATTATCTAAAATATAAATATTTTAGAGGTTCGGGTGGAGGATATTTTATAATGCTATAAATTTGAAAAGTGGGTAGCAATTAATTTAGTATATTTGCAG
This sequence comes from Wollemia nobilis, assembly GCA_028583015.1. Taxonomy (NCBI): domain Eukaryota; kingdom Viridiplantae; phylum Streptophyta; class Pinopsida; order Araucariales; family Araucariaceae; genus Wollemia; species Wollemia nobilis. Next base: position 8,089,422 of record JAQPPZ010017086.1, read on the forward strand.
ATTGAACGTCAATAGTGGAAAATATTTTTACAGTGTTGCAAATCTGAAAGTGGGTGAGCATTTATGTGTAGTTCTACAGATTGAGATGTTAACAACAAGAAATTATTATGCAATTTTGTAAATATAGAAAGTGGGTAAGAATTAATGTCAATGTCTTGCAGATCTAAAAAGTAGACGCGAAAATCTATAATCTAGCAGAAGCATTTAATCTGGGTGGTTGAAAAATATATTTGCAGTTTTGCAAATCTAGAAAGTAGGCTAGACAATCTATAGTTTGGCATAAGCATTTAATCCAAGTGGTCTGGGTGAAAATTATATTTGTAGTTTTGCAAATATGGAAAGTAGGAGAGAAAATCTATAGTATAGTACAAGCAATTAATTTGGGTGATCTGGATGAAAATTTATTTCGCAATTCTATAGATTTAAAAGCAAAACGATGGAAAACATTTAGCAGTGGTGCAAATATGGAAAGTAGGTAGGGAAATCTATAGTCTAGTAGAAGTAATTAATTCAGGTGGTCTAGATGGAAAATAGAAGACTAGAAAAATGTCTCTTATCTATAAAAGATATTTTCCAGGTCTTTCTAAGGGTTGGTTCATTCTGTTACTTGCTAACCTTTGTAAAACTATAGAAAATTATACAAATATTATTTTTAACCATATTCTATGTATCTTCAATTTGGTTGAATTTCATGTGGCATTGGCCCTTGGTTCACCAATATTACCTCTTGTAGTTTATTCATAATTTGTTTTATGCTCTATATGTTGTATTGTGTCTTTTGAGGAGTTTTAGGTGGATCAATCAACCCATTTTATTTTGGCGTATCATCTCTTTTCTTTCATATTTTTTTATCTATTTTGTAGTTTTATTTTCTTCTCTCCCTTTCCCCTGCAATTTTTTATTTTAGTTTATGAAAGCCAACTCCCTTTGGAGGTATTTTCCTCTTAGGTAGTCCCATATGAGAGGAAAATTTCCATGTTGATGTTGTGCATGGGTGCAAGTGTAGGCATACATTTTCAGCCATCAACAATTTTTATCGCAAGTGACAGAATGAACCAACCCTTTAAAAGACCTGGAAAATCACTTTTATAGATAAGAGACATTTTTTTAGTCTTCTATTTTCCACTCGGACCACCCGAATTAATTACCTCTACTAGACTGTAGATTTTCTTGCCTACTTTCTAGATTTGCACAACTGCTAAATATTTTCCACTGTTTGACATCTAAATTTGTAGAACTACAAAATAAATTTTCACCCAGACCACCTGAATTAATTGCTTCTGCCAGACTAAAAATTTTCCTGCCTACTTTCTATATTTGCAAAACTATATATTTTTCACCTAGACCACCCAGATTAAATGCTTTTTTCAGACTACAGATATTCCTTCCTACTTTCTAGATTTGCAAAACTGCAAATATATTTTTCACCCAGACCACTGGGATTAAATGCTTCTTCTAGATTGCAGATTTTCTTGCATACTTTCCAAATTTGTAAAAAATTAACATTAATTCTTACCCACTTTATGGATTTACAAAACTGCACAATAATTTTCCACTGTTAACATCTCAATCTGTAGAACTACACATAAATGCTCACCCACTTTCAGATTTGCAACACTGTAAAAATATTTTCCACATTTGACGTTCAATCTGCAAATCTACTAAATTAATTGCTACCCACTTTCCAGATTTACAACATTATAAAATATCCTCCATCCAAACGTCTAAAATATTTACATTTTAGAGAATCTAGATAGTTTGCGAAAGGAGGATATTTAAATATATTTTAATAAAAATTGCATGGTATTTTTATTTAAAATAAAAGTCTTCATGTGTTTCTCTACGTGTAAGTAGGCATAGTAAAATTAGTCAACTTGATCAGAGCACGTGCAATTAAAATGGGAAGCATGCACAGTCAAATTAGTCAACTAAGGTGCCTAAAACTAGGAGATAGGCACCAACTACTGGAAGATAGGTGCCTACAACTAGAAGATAGGTGCTTGAAACTAGAATATAGGCTTCTGAAATTAGAATATAGGTGCCTAAAACTGGAATATAGACACCTGCAACTAGAATATAAGCACCTATAATTGTAATATAGGTGCCTGCTATGTGTATTGACCACTTCTACAAAGCTACCAAAAATTTATAGGCCTGCCAACACTTGCTGCTTAAAACTCATCACCATCTACTAGCATGAACTTGTCCACCACATACCACCATATTATTTAATTGGTGCAATCGTTAATTTGACTAAGAGGCTCAAAATTTATTAATAGTTTGGCTTTTGTTAGGGGACACATGCTTGCAATGTGAAAAGAACCCAAAATACCAAGTAGCCTTAGCATCCATTGGGCACAAAATCATTGATCATCTTCAGATTTTCAAGAAGAATTGAATTCCATACTTGCTTTGTAAGGTAGAATTGCCAAAAATAATATTTGCAATAGAACAAAAATTGCACAAAATTGAACTACTAAAGTAACATATGCAACAGAACAAAAAACTACACAAAAATGAACTACTGAAAATAACATCTACAAAAAAACAAAAAATTGCACAAAATTTGAACTGCCAAAAAATAGCCAACATAAAACAAAATAAAATAAAACATGCTTCACAAGAAGCAAGAGGTGTCTCAGGACACTTAGGGAACACAATATAAAGGGAGACTATGACAACCTACAACTAAATAACTCAAGGATAAGCTTTGAGATAAATCTCATTTACTAGGATCTATAGTGTTTCTCCATTTAGCCTTGAAAGCCCAAAAGTATATTTAACTCTAGATCCTGTAATAATGTATGGCCCACTCCAGATAGACTCAAATTTTATAGTTTTGCTTGGCTTCACTCTATCTTCATCCCATTTTAGGATCATATCTCCTTCTGCAAATATTTGTGAGATAGCCCTCTTATCAAAGTACTTCTTCATTACCAGCTGATTCTCTTGAAGCTTTTTTATAGCTTGGTCTCTAGTCTCTTCCATTTGCATCAACTATATAAATATAAGCCCCATAGGATCACAATGCTCTAAAGTTATTTGATAAACCAACTCTAATATAGGAAGCTCTAGTGAAATGGGAAGCCTTGCTTCCTTGCCATACACAAGTCTAAAGGGGGTTTGGCTCGTGGCCTGCTTTGGTATAATTCTATCTACCCATAGGGTAGCTTTTAGCTTTGTATGCCATGATTTTTGATTCTCCTCCATTGTTCTCTTAATGTTCCTGGTCAAGTTATTATTTGTGGACTCAATTAGTCCATTCCCTTGAGGATAATAGTTGGAATATGTCTTCATGTAGATCTCATACTTGATGCCAAACTCAGTGACTACAACACCTATGAAGGCTTTAGCATTATCAACAATGACTATCTTAGGTAATATAAACCTTGTAATAATACCTTCCAAAAATTCAACAATGGCCTCTCTAGTGGCTTCTTTTAATGCAACAACCTTGGTCCATCTTGTGAAGTAAATTATAGCTGTGAATATAAATTTATGGCCAACACTTGAAAGTGGGTCAATCACACCAATGAAGTCTAATCACCATTGTGTGAATGGTTGATCTGCAGTATTTGGTTGTAAGATAAAGGGAGACCTTTTCTTCCTCCCTAAGAAAAATAAACATTCCTTGAATCCTCAGACCCACTGAACTGCATCAGAAAATATAGTTGGTAAAAATAATCAACTCATTATTTTGGCCACTGTGACTGATGAGGAGAAATGACCTCTTGAAAATCCTTGGTGGAATTTCTCTAGCAAATTTTTAGTCTTTTCTGGTTCTATAAACCTTATGAGGATGCCTTCCTCACTTCATCAATCACTTTAAAAGATAATTATTTTAATCTCAGATTTCGTCTTTGAGTCCTATTGTATACTATTGGGTAGATTCTAAATTTTATATAATCCATCATAACATGGAACCAATTTAACTCTTTTTATATTATATGGGAATTAAAGAATACTTTTTAGTATTTAAATCCTCTTCAAGGTGTTGACACAGGGATCTTCCCCATACTAATTTTATCACTTTAATATCAACATTAAAATTCATAAATTTTGACACCCATCTAGGCCTTTACAAGCACAATTTACCAACCCAAATCAGGCCCTGGTGCCTATGCAAAAAAACTTAGTTGAGAAACAAAGATGGTACCCTCCTTGTCAATTACCTCATGATCCAAATGGACATGCATATGGAAATAGTAGTAGTTCTTTAGTGGCATAGGATTCTAGCTATCAGATAATGGAACAACAAAACTATCAACATCCTTCTGCATCAACTCCTGATAAAATTTTAACGTACTAGTAAGAAAATGAGCATTGTGTAGTGAATCAGACTATGGGTAATCATCCTAAGAAGCAAGGAAAATATAACTATAATACCAGGTCTAAAGGAAATGTTGTAACTAATGGTCCTTCTATATTGCAAGCAACCATATTCCTTCAACCTCCAAGTACCAATGTCAAACAACAGCTTGCAGTTGCACTCAAGGATACTCTAGATTGGAAAAATTAGCAGACTCAAGTTTAGCAACCTATTAGAACATGGAAAAATAGGCCTACTTACCTAGTTTTTGAGAGGCCAAGGAATGATTGGATTGCCAAAAAAACACATAATAATTAGCCTATCAACTTGGTGGAGGAAATGAAGAATACTACCTTGCAAGTTTCTATGTGGGATGCTCTTGCATTGCAAAGACAGATGGATCTCCTCAAAGAAGCTCTGAGTCACATATCTTTAGGATCTAAAGAGACTAAAAATTCTATTGTAGAAGCTACAAATCTGATACAAATGGATCCTAATGAGGTACAGTCATCTACTAAATCTCCTCATTTCTATATGATGTTCATCATAGGAAAATATTTGGTCCATAACTACATGATTGAATTAGAAGCTAGTAGTTGTGTAATACCTAAGATAATAGCTAATTTTTTAGGACTATCAATTGATCCTATGAATGCTGGTGTCATGTAAATAGATGACACCACAGTTAGTACATAGGGTGTGGTTAGAAATTTGGACCTTACTTTGCATGCCTGCCCCAACCTTACCATTACATAGAATATATCAATCACAGACCTCCCACCTATATTCACTTTATGCCTGTACAAGGACTTCATAGGAAAATTAGGGAGTTATATGTCTCTATATTTGTCCAAGATGTCATTAACCACAAGATATGGCATCAAATTCTTCATATCAGCAGAGCCTATCTCTAATTTCCATGTAGAAATCCATGATCCTAAACCTAAAATTAATTATATAGCCATGGTGTTAGATAATTATTCTGAGTATATCCAAACACCACCTATTATTGATACTCAAATTTATGAGTGGAAAAATAGGTTATATGGATCTGATCCATATGATAATTTTCAAAAGGTTGGTATGGGAACCTACTGTATCTTGGAGGAGAAGAGCACGATGCCAGAGGTCATGAAAATAGAACAATAAATAGAAGGTGTGTGGAAGCTACATTTTTATGGAGCTAAGTGTAAGAAAGGTGTTTGTTCTAGTATAATTATAACCTCTCCTTATTAAGATACATTCCTTCATTCCTTAAACCTCTAGTTTAGTTGCACTTACAACACCACAAAGTATGAAGCTCTAATTCATGGACTCTTACAATAAGAGAAAAGAGGTGTGAAACTGTTGCAAATTTTTGGTGATTCAAATTTTGTAGTGCAACAAGTGAAGGGTCAATGTGTTGTTCATAATAATATTATAAAAGCATATAAATGTAGAGTTTTGGACCTACTTGAAGGATTTTATGCCTTGAATATCCAAAAAGTCCCTAGAAAGAGCAATCAAGAAGCTGATAGGATGGCAGCTTTGGGGGCACAAATGAGCTACTTGTTGAATTATTCAAGAAGGGAGTAACAACATGTAAATTCAATTATTAGATCCTTAGTTCCTAATAATGATAAACATTGGCAAGTGTTTGACTCCAATCAATAGATAGCAAACTTTATTATGCAAGAGGATAATTTTTTTGATGAGATTCAGGCTAAGTTGTAGCAAATATATGAGGATAGTAATATCATTCAACTTAATAGTAATAATATTCCAAAGGGACTCATGAATTTGGAAATATTTTTCACTCTTGATGATCGATATAAATATAAACAAAAAATAATGACAACAAAAATCAATGTTTTTCGAGATATCCAAATTGCTTAAGGTAAAATCCTTATGCTTGGTAAATGTAATTCTCCTAATAAAGAAACTATATTCATTCAAAAATACAAATAATATGATGATATTATAGCATGGGACTATGATCTATTAAAGGAGTATTATTAAGATGTTATACAACACACTATAGATCTCCTTCCTGATGCTAAACCAGTGCACTAGAAGCAGAGGTCTATCAATCCCAAAGTTGAACCTCTAATGAGAAAATAATTGCTGAAATTGATTGAGGCATGTATCATATATCCCATAAAGAACTCTACTTGGGTAGCTAACTTGGTACCAATCAGAAAGAAAAATGGAGAAATTAGACTTTGTGTGGACTTTTGGGATTTGAATCGTGTCTCCCTTAAAGACCATTATCCATTACCTTCAATGGATCAAATTTTGCAAAATGTGGTGGAAGCTGAAATATTTTCTATACTGGATGGTTTTTTAGGTTTTAATCATGTAGTGATTAAGGAAGAAGACCAACATAAAACTATATTTACCACCAAATGGGGTACATTTGCGTATCGTGGAATGCCTTTTGGTCTTTCTAATGCAGGTGCCACTTTTCAAAGGGCTATGGACCTAGCATTCAAATGACTAATAAATGAATCAATTTTGGTCTATTTGGATGATATTACAGTATTCTCAAACTATTACATAGGGATCCAAAATGAGGTTAACATATAAATAAATGAAATGCCCTAGATGTTGACAATAAGATTGTAGTAGATTCCTCTAATGCTCTCTTATCTCCAGGTAGCTTAGCTTAGATATCAAACCACCCTCACTAGCTATTGAAATGAGACTTTTACAACTTGTCCTAGATCTTAGGCATGATAAATCTATGAGTCTTAACATATTTTATTGATTTTATATTATCCCTCTTAGCCACTTATGCACCATCTAACCCATGTTTCCTTCTAATATCAAAAGACTAAAATTTGTAGTGTTGATGGGTCACATTGGTCAACTACCTTGTCATTATTATCAATGGTTCTAATAGCTATCAAATCACGGGTCCTTATAATAATTCCAATATAGCCATGTCAACTACCTTTAATATCATTAGCTTGGGCCCTAGGATTAGGTTCATTATACCTTGAGCATTATGATTAGGGTTATTGTTTGTCTTAGTCTATAAATAGAGGAGTTATGTTGTAGTTGAGATATCATTCATTATTATTGTCTTTAGTCTCTTCTATTCTATGTATGAGATTTCTCCCTCTCCATGTAGCTATGTCACTTTTACTTTTTTAAGTGGCTAGGGTATGTACTAATTTGGAATTTAAAATTGTTACTTGCATTATTAGTTTTTCCTAATGAGTCTAATTTATTATTTTAGTGATTGTTTCCTTTTGTACATTTTTTAGTTGTTTTGATGTAGGATCAAAAACCTTTGGTGTTTCAAAGCAAGTAGATATTTAGCAAGAATATGGGTCAATCCACTTACAGGAAGGAGATATTAGCAATTTTTCACATTATAGAGAAATGAAGGACTTATTTATTGGGCTTATGCTTCAATAACAAGAAAAAACATAGTATCCTCAAGAATTTCCTAGAACAATATCTCTATTTTCTTGAATAAGATAATTGATTGACAAAGGTATTGGGTTATAATTTTTACATTTTATATAGGAAGGGAAAGTAGAATGTGGTGGTGGATATTTTGTGTCAAAAAAATTAGAATGTTATTACTGTTAATGTCATCTTCACTTCCATTCCATAATGATATTCATATCTTTGATAGGGATGACATTTAGACCCTAAGACTGCTTGCATCATTCATCATGTAGAGGCTACCTCTCTAAATAATTTTTTGTTCTCACATACTAATGGGATCCTCTATAAGAAGGATTAAATTTATCTTCTTATGTCTTCTATAGTCAAGACTAGCATTTTATAGGAATTAGATGCATCTCCACAGTTTAAGCATTTTTATTTTTAAAAAATTATGAGTGGGTGAAGCAATTATTTTACTAGAAAGGATTAAAAGTAAATGTAAATACATTTATGCTAAAATATGAGGTATGTCAATGAAATGAGGAAAATATTAAATCTATAGGCTTTTCACAATCTCTTTCCTATTCTTGATCACCAATGTAAGCACATCTCTATAGGTTTCATTAAGGATCTTCCCAAATCTAAGGGTGAATACAGACTTTTATGGTGGTGAATATTATTTTAAACTATGTTCATTTTTATTCCTTGTAACATTTATTCATGTATAGTAAGGTTTCCAAGGTATTCCTTGATTTTATTTTCAAATAGCATTGCATGCCCATGTCCATTGTTAGTGGTCATGAGCCTATTTTCACTAGCAATTATTGGAAGGAATTGTTCACTCTTATGGTACTCAACTGAATTTCCTCTTGTTATAATCCTCATTCAAATGATAAAATAAGGATTTTGAACAAATGTATGGGTACTTACATTTGCTATTTTATTTTGGGTAAAAACTATCAATGGATTCACTAGATTTTCTTAGTCAAATGGTGGTATGATACTTCTTATCATTTTTTCCTCAAGATGTTTCTATTTTGGGAACTTGTTGCCCCAATAACTGGTATCGTATGAACGGGTGATTCACCTAGTGATATACGACTAATATTGAATGGCCACCAAGCCTAGGAGAGATAGGGTGATCAATATTTGGAGCAGGCTGATTCCTCAATCCCTAACTATGAATGCCATAAAGTTATGGAGGAAAAGGGATAGAGAAATAAAAGTAGAGAAATAAAAGAAATAAAGGTCATAGTCAGAAATTCATAAGGATGTGTATAGCTACATCAACACAGACAACATCCACACTATGAGTGAAAACAAAAATGTGTTACCTAATAGATTAGCTAACCATGGTCCTAATATGTACCCGACACTACAAATTCTAGAAACTAGTGAATGGATACATGAAATATAGATACCAAAATTATAGCATGCCCACCCTGCTAGCCTAAACAGAAATAAGATCTTAACCCAAATTGAATGTGAATTCTAAAACTATCAAGCAAAACACATGAAATCTAGATACTAAAATTAAACATGCTTACTCAGGTAGCCAAATACAAACAAGCATTTTTGCTTCACAAAATAAAAATATATGGACTAAATCAGATACCAAACAAGAACACACTTATATTTACATCAAAGGGAAAATATTACATATGAATTGTAATAGCTAAAGAGCCATCGCTGGAATAACTAGCATTCTAGCTTTTATAGAGAATTTTGCAATGATTTCAAATTACAAGCATTGAAAATATTAGGCAAGAAGATCCATCTGAGGTAGACTATTGCATGGTTTGTACTCTGCTCCTTGGGATCATGGATGTTGTTCGACAGGGGTTAGGTGCTTATGCATTATTCTAGGCCCTTGATGAATCTGTACCTAATGGCGGGTCATAATTTTCCATCTACTTTACCCCTTAAGTAAGGCGGTGGGTCACCTCTAGAACTACAAAATTTGCATTATCTACTTCACACCCACTATTACCTTGTACCGTGATAGCTACAACCATTAATTCTCTTGGAGGAAGACCCCAATATTTCTTCTTGGTGGGTGGTGATTTTGACCTAGAGGAAAATACCAATACTTTTCTTGGTGTATCATTTATTGACCAGACAAGATTTTGGTAAACATCCACCTTGTTGGTATTTCAAATTTCCACAGTCTACACTGCTTTGAAGTCTACCTTCTCATTGGGTGAGTTTTTACATTAGTTTCACCCTGTTTGCTACTCCTAAGTTTTACCCACCTACTAGAAAGAGTAGTTCCACCTTGCTGACTGACAAAAACCTCCACCCAACAAATAGGTGAGGTTTTACAATGATTTCACCTCACGATAGCTTCTATTTTCTGCCCGACCAACCTTCCACCCATATTGTCAAATGGTTCTTCCTTCTTAGTGAAATATTGGGTCTTCTTCTCCCTAAACTATATTTGAATATTCCACCCGCTTGTCATACGCCATAGCCCATCATCCACCATCGCCCATCATCCTTGATATTCCACCCAATTCGTAATACTTCAAAATTTGGACTACTTTGAAAGGGCACCATCCCGCAAAAATAAAAGGGTGGGTGAATGGTGTAAAATCTCATCCACACTCTTGGTGACTCACAGGGCCTTTTCCATTATGGGAAATGAGAACCCATAAAGATTCATTTTGAAAGGACAAAGGAGGAAGGGGACAATGGAGGCACAAACAAAAGCAACACACCAAGGTTGCAAGACAAAAAATAGAAGTAGATAAAGGTGAATGGAAAATAAGGTTGCATAAGGTGAAAGAGAAGAAAATAAAGGGGAACACAAGTGGAAAAAATAATAAAACCCATGAAAAGAGAACAAGAAGGGAAGAGGGGAGGGAGGGAAACAAAAAAAACTATAGAAGTAAGAATATGATGACCACTAACCTCATCGGTTAGCAACAACAAGGGACAAACGAAAGAGAAGGAAGGGAAGAATACAAAAAAATAAAAGAAACAAAGGGAAGGCGATTCATGGGACACCCCCATAAATCATGCTCCCATAAACATACCCCACAAAGGACTAAGTTTAATTCAAGAATATATATAATTCTAAGGCTATTTGTCAATCCTAATACAACACCTCTTTTTAATGCAATCACACAAGAAATTTGTCTGCTCATCTCCACTCTTCCAGGGAGTCTTTAGTCGTAACCTCATTCTCAACTTTTATCTTACTTAACATATGATGCTCTTATCCTTTGAGGTGCTATTTATAGATCAATTTCTCCATTTGATCGAGGAGTGGTCACTGCTTTAAAAAATGTAGTGGATATCCTTTTGGGGCTTATGCAAAGCGATGCGTGAATCTCGAGCCTTGATCCATTGGGCACGAGGTCACAAAAAAATATAAAAGAAAACACAAAGATGAGGGGGGTGCTTCAAAATCAATATACTTTCTAAAAGTCCATCGTGGGTCACCATGGTACAATATGATATCATTTGGCCATGTGCATTCTACACTTTTATTTATTTGTTGACCTATTTACACAAAACTATGATGTGATTGGTACACCATAACCACTGTTTCATCCTATAGAAATAATCTAGTGAATCTACAATGTCCAGATCACATTGTACTAAAATTGAGCCTCTTTTTATAGTTTGGTTGGCATTGCCCAAAGTTTTTTAAACTACAATGTATCCACAACTTGGCAGATCATCATGCATACCAGTACTTATGAAATCAATGATCAATGTGGAAATAAATCTTACCATGTGGGAGTCCTCCTTTGGTATTGGTTCATCTAGAAATAGGCTTTAGTGTCACCACTTCTTGGGATCCACCTGCTATGGGATCCCTACCAGGAATGACTCTAATACCTCATCACATGTTTACCAGTAATGCATATTGATTAGCCCTCCTAATTCCAGGATATCCCTAGGACATACCTTCATATTGGCTAAGCATTCCTAGAGATAGCTTGGCTTCTTCTCAATGTGATCTTGGATACAAAAAGGGTGTAAATCCATGCACTTTTTGCCAGGAGGATTGTCCATTTTGTCTAGGTCCTTTTTCATTAGGAGAAGTTGCAAGTAATACAAGTATCCATTATGGGGATCATGCATAATTGTAACTCTATCTCCTTCATAGTTTTAGGTGGCATCCATGGTGGATACTATGTATTTGATAGGGGAGTAGCAACGGTTTGAAAAGGGTATGACATGGTGGAGTCTCTTAAAGATATTTTTCCTGCTTGGAGTAGGATTTGATCAGCTTGCAAAGCCTCCTAAAATATTTAAGGGAATCTTTTCTCCCTTGATTTATGTAGGATAAGGCTAATATCTGAACTGAAAGCTCGAACATAATATAGATGAGCTTGGGTGGGGGATGAGTGGTATTCGAAAGGAATCCTTTCCTAGATTATTTTGAATTGTATGTTTAAGTTAGTGATGGATTCAAAATGGGCCTTCTTGATGAACAAGAGGTGCATAAAGAGTTAAAAAGGATCGATGGAGCCATAAAATGTGTCAAAAAGGGTTCCCACCAAATCGACCCATGAGCAGATGGTTTTTTGCCCAAGGGACCAATGCCACAATAGTGCCCTATCTTATAGAGACAAGACCAAAAGTATGGTAATGACATATTCATGGGTGATACCATGGAGGGTCACCAAGGTAACAATAACTTCAAGGTGCTCTCGAGCAATTCCTTCAATGCCATTATATCTTGTCATGTTCTTCAGGGCACATTTAGGAATATCATGCCAACATTGGAGGTGGAGTGGACCAGGGTCATCCCATTTGAGAGAGCACTACTGAGCCATCATGACATCAGTATTCAAAAGTCCTAGTTCTTGTGTAGGAGTTGGAGTCACCAAATGAACACACTTTCTTTACCTATGAGGTCAAGAGTGCTCATTAAATGTTGAGTTCTCTGAGATGTTGGGTCTTTTAAAGCATATAAGTGGTGACTAATCTTTGGATGTGGCATAGGGAGTCACTAGGTGATTGAAAAGATATGGGTAAACCATAGTACCACCAAACTATGATTTCCTACAATACAGAGACCTTATGAGGTCCCTAGTAGAGTTGCCAAAAATCGTTGGTCTGAGAACTAGCATCGAACGAGCGGGTGATGCACCCAACAATCCATGACCAACAATGAACAATCATCAAGGTTGAGAGAGGTAGGGAAATCAATATTCAGAGCAGTCTGGTTCCTCAAGCCTTAGCTATGAATGTTTTAAAGTTGTGGAAGGAAAGGGAGATAGAAAGAAAATAAACAGAGGCCATAGCTATAACTTCATAAGGATAGGTATAGTCGCATAAAGACACACAAAAAATCCATGCTATTGATAGAAACATAAGTGTATTACCTAATATATTAGTCGACCATGATACTAATCCATACCCGACACTATGAATTGAAGGTGAATTCCAAAAACCATCAAATGGATGCATGATATCCAAATACCAGAAGTACATCATGCCCACCCAACTAGCCTATACAAAAATAACCCAAATTGAATGTGAATTCCAAAACTGTCAAGAAAAACACATGAAATATAGATACCAAAATTAAACATGCTCACTTAGGCATCCAAATAGAAACAAGCATTTGTGCTTCACAAAACAAAAATATAAGGACTAGATCAGAGACCAAATAGTAACATACTTATATTTCCATCTTAGTGATAAAATTACATATGAATTGTAATGGCTAAAGAGCTGCCAATGGAATAACTAGCATTCTAGTATTTATAGATAAGTTTACAATGATTTCAAATTACAAGCATTATAAATGTTAGGTGGGAATATCCTGCTAAGGTAGACTGTTGCATGGTTTATACTCTGCTCCTCAGGATCATGGATGTTATTTGATAGGGATTAGGTGCTTTTGCATTATTCCAGGACCTTGATGAATTTGTTCCTACTGGAGGGTTATAAATTTCCATATACTTTACCACTTCATTCAAGCGACGAGTCACCTCTAGAACTAGAGATAACATGACTTCTGCTCAGTGTGCTCTTGGATAAAAAAAGGGTGTAAATCTATACCTTTTTTTTAGAAGGGTTGTCCATTTGGTCCATGTATTTTATTCATTAGGAGAATTTGCAAGTAATACAAGTGTCCATTATGGGGATCATGCTTGCATCTCCTCTGTATGAGTCTAAAAATGGTGTAAACTCAACTACAAGAAACCAACAAAATGGACTCCAATCACATAACACAAATGCAATAATGGAAGAAAACTGCCAATTGATATTCTTCTCATTCTTGAATTCATACGCCTTCTACAAAATATTACAATCCATCATATAGCAACCGAAAACCAAAGAAACCCTAAAAATATATTTTTTTCTAAAAATGGCTAAAAATAGATCTTTTTCCTAAAAACTACTAAAAATAGAAATGAGTCAAATTGCACCCAAATTTGGTGCACACATCCCTATTACAATAATAAACCTTAATTTAAAATATTAGGTCTCAAATTAAGGTATAACAAAATATAATAAACTTCTAACAACCAAAAAAACCCAAAAAACCCGGGAACCTATTCTAAAAGCTAATTTTGGGGCACTAGATGTCGGAGTTAGGTCCCGAAAACATGATTTTTGGAGGGTTAGGAGGATCAAAGATCATCCTAATGTAGAACATACATGCATAACCACTTGTTAAATTTTAAGGCAAACGGGCGTATGGCTCACAAGTTATGGCTCCAACAAGGTGCATCATTCTCCTCCGGTGAAAAAGAACTCAGCTCCTGCGAGTTCAACTGAATTGAAATCCTGTAGCTTTTGGTTATAAATTTTCTTTAGCTCTGACTATGAAACCCAAGTGTTATCTAAATATGGTAATCCTTCCCACTGAACCAAGAATTTTTTGTAGCTCCCATTTCTGGTGGTGATCACCTTCTTATCGAGCACCTGTGCAACTCTATCTTTTTTCTTCTTAGGCATCTGTCGTGCCCAATTTACTGTCTCCTATAATTCACCATCCTCGATAGTACCAAGATACTAAAATAAATTAGAAACATTAAAAATGGGTGAAATATCAAATTCATCGGGAAACTCCACTTTATAGGCATTATCATTGATCTTCTTCAAAATCCTGCATGGCCCAATTTTCTTAAGTTTTAGTTTGTTATATGTCTACTTAGGAAATATTTATTTCCTAAGATTAACCATGACCATATCACCCTCTTCAAACACTTTCACCCTTCTGTGTACATCAGTAGACTCTTTGTAGTGAGCATTACTACTCTGCAATTTTTACCTCACTGACTCTTGCACTTTCTGGATATGCTCAGCAAATGCTTCTGCATCATCACTAACTTGTTCCCAAATTGGTGAATCAACCAAATCCAATACACCTCTAGGATTTTGACCATAAATAATTTGAAAAGGAGATTTACCTATTGACCTGTTCACTGAACTTTTGTATGTAAATTCAGCTTGCGACAAGGCTAAATCCCATTGTTTTGATTTTTCTCCAACTATGCATCGTAAGAGGCTTCCCAAGCTTCTGTTCACTACCTCTGTTTTCCCATAGGTCTATGGGTGGTAAGCACTACTAAACTGCAACATGGTATTCAAAATTTTCCACGTCCTCAAAAAGTGACTCAAGAAATTAGTATCCCGATCAGAAGTAATAGTCTTTGGAACACCATGCAACCGCACAATCTCATCAAAGAATACGACTACAGTCCTAGTTGTATCATTAGTTTTTTGACAAGCAATGAAATGCACCATTTTTAAAAATATGTCTACCACAACAAAAACTGAATCCTTACCCCTCTGTGTCTTGGGCAACCCCAACACAAAATATATACTCAGATTGGTCCATGGTCCTGTAGGAACTGGCAGTGGCATATACAACCCTGTATTTTGTGCATGGCCCTTAACCATTTGACATACACTGCATCTAGAGACAAACTTGATTATATCTCTCTTCATTGTTGGCCAATAGTACTTCTCCTCTACAAGAGTGGTAGTTTTGGCTACTCCAAAATGACCAGCCAAACCCCCACTATGTAATTCCCTCGAGATGTTCTCTCTCATAGAGACATTGAGAATGCATAATCAATTACCCTTAAACAAGTAACCATTCTATGAAAAATACTCTTCAAAAATAGTACGTGGCTCGCCCCCTACCACACTTTTGCATTGTTGCACAATATTCCCAAAATCCACATCAGATTCATACTGATATTTAATCCCCTCAAATCCTACCACTTCATTCTCCATAGTGGTCAACAACAAGAATATCCTACTCAATGCATCAACAACCTTATTATGTTTTCCTGACTTGTGTTTCAGGACAAATGTATACTATTGCAAAAATAAAACCCATTTGGCATGCCTGCTATTTAACTTTTTCTAAGAATTGACATACCTCAATGCTTCATGATCAATAAACAACACAAACTCCTTTGAGATTAAGTAGTGCCTCCAATGTTGCAATGCTTGCACAATTGCATAAAATTCCACATCATATGTAGAATAATTCTTCCTTGCATCATTCAAACTCTCACTAAATAATGCTACAGGTTGACCCTCTTGACTTAAGACACCACCAATTCCAACAAATGAGGCATCACAATCAACCTCAAACACCTTACTGAAATGTGGTAACAATAGAACAGGGGCTTTCAACACCTTCTTCTTCAAGAGTTCGAAACTCTCTATTGTTGTCGTAGTCCATACAAACTCTTTTCCCTTCATGCACTCAGTTATAGGGGCAACTATACTATTGAAGTTCCTGATGAACTTCCTGTAAAAGGTAGCTAGTCCGTGAAAGATCCTTACTTCTATTATAGATCATGGAAGAGACCATTCCAAAATTGCCTTCACTTTCTTATAATCCATCCTCATGCCATCTCTCGAGATTACAAATCCCCAAAACACTAAACTATCTTGAAGAAATCTACATTTCTTCAGGTTGACATACAATTTCTCCTTCTTGAGCACGTCTAACACTAATTTCAGGTGTAAAAAATGGTCTTCTTCACTTTTACTATAAATAAAAATATCATCAAAATACACAACCACAAACTTACCATTATATTCTCGTAGTACTTTGTTCATCAATTGCAAAATGTACTGGGTGCATTAGACAACCCAAATGGCATCACCATCCACTCGTACAATCCATATTTTGTCTGAAGAGTTGTCTTTTATTGATCCCCTTCTCGAATTATGATATGGTAGTAGCCACTCCGTAGATCAATTTTACTGAAGTATTTAGCTCTAGCCAATCCATCCATCATGTCATCCACTCTTGGCATAGGATACCGATACTTTATTATGATTTTGTTTATGGCTCTACTGTCTACACACATTCGCCAGTCACCATATTTCTTCGGGGTCAGCAATGCTGGAGTTGCACATGGACTCATACTCTCCCTAACTAATCCCTTATTTATCAACTCTGTCACTTGCCTACTCAACTCTGCATTCTATGTTGGGTTCAACCGATAAGCTTCCTGATTTGGGAGCGTTGATCCTGGAGTCAAATCCATGTGATGTTGGATATCCCTTTTTGGTGGTAGCCCATCTGGTAACTCCTTTGGTGTGATATATTTATATTCACTTAGGAACTTAGCTGCTATTTTAGGCATAACCACTTCCTCTATTTCTAGCTTTCTAGTTGTTAAGGCATAATAGAAGCTAGCATCCCTGATCTCTGCAAGAAACTCCTTCATTGTCAATAAGCTCTCACTCGGACCATCCTTGTTAGAGTAAGCGAACAATTTCTATTAATAAGAATCTATATAAATAATACATGGAGAGCTCATAATAGCTCGTAACTATAGGATCTAATTAATAGCTTAGGTCTAAATAAAATAAACCAAATATAATGTACGCTAACAATAGCACAACTAACCTAACAACATAATTCTAACATAAATAAAGGAATAACATAGAATTACTATAGTAACTCTAACATCCCCCCTTATTACATTATTTATGTAATATAAGAACTACTAGTTGTACTAACATCCCCCCTGATTACATCATTTTGCAATACAAAGAGAGCTGCGAAACAATTCAAATTTGACACGTGCAAGTGCCTTAGTGAAAATGTCTACAACTTGAGCATCGATGGGAATGTGCTGAAGCTGAATTCGGTGCCTCGAAACTTCATCACGAATGAAATGACATTGTGTGTCAATCTGTTTTGTTCTTTCATGATGGACTGGATTCTTGACTAGGTTCAAAACACCCTGATTGTCGCAAAACAAGTGTATTGGAGATTTGGATGGATGGACCATACTTGTCAGAATGCGATGCAACCATATCACTTCGCACACAACTTCATGTGCTGCATGATACTCTGCCTCTATTGATGAAATAACAACCACCTATTGCTTCTTGCTGTGCCAAGAGACAGGACCGGATCCTAGATGAAAAATATATCCTGAAGTTGATTTGCGATCATCAAATGATCCGGCATAGTCAGAGTCCGTGTATCCTTGCAAGAAGAATTTGTTGTTCCTCTTGTATTCTAGGCCATATTCCATTGTGCCATGGACATAGTGAAGAACATGTTTTGTTGCTTTCCAATGAGTGGTCTTAGGCTCCTGCATGAACCTCAAAAGATAGTTGACAGAAAATACGAGATTTGGCCTAGTATTGGTCAGATATATGAGACTCCCAATAAATTGTCGATAGAGAGTACCATATACCTGAGGTGAATCATCATATCATGATAACTGAAGTCCAGTCTCCATCGGAGTTGCCATTGGCTTGCAATCAGTCATGCGATATTTTTCCAACAATGTCTTGGCATATTTTTTCTGAGACACTTTGATGGAGTGCTCCTTCTGGCTGAATTCCGGACCAAGACAGTAATGGAGAAGTTCGAGATCTGACATCTCAAAATATTGACACAAGTCTCTTTTGACAATAGAGATCATAGTTTTTGAACTCCCTGTAATGAGCATATCATCAACATAGAGTACAAGCAACACTATCTCAGAACCTTATTTCTTGAAATAGAGGTTTACATCTGACGAACATCTCTTAAAACCATGTTGCAAGAGGTGATTGTCCATTTTTATATACCAAGCTCGAGGAGCTTGTTTCAGGCCATATAAGGATTTGACCAATTTGCAAACTTTCTGCTGTTAGCCTTCCACTGTAAATACTTCTGGCTGAGTCATATAGACTTCTTCTTGGAGATCACCATTCATAAAGGCACTTTTGACATCCATCTGATGAAATTTCCACCCAAACTGTGCTGCCATAGCACAAATAACTCAAATTGTTGTCATCCGAGAAGTAGGTGCAAAAGTTTCCTTGTAGTCAATGACTTCCTTTTGAGCATAGCCCTTTGCAACAAGACGGGCCTTATGCTTATCAATTGTCCCATCTACTTTGTACTTGACTTTATACACCCATTTGCAACCAATGGGCTTCTTTCCGTGTGGCAGATCGACAAGCTTCCAAGTTTTGTTTTTCATCAAAGACTTATACTCTGCATCCATAGCAGCCTTCCACTGAGGCTCACCGAGAGCAAATTATACTGATGCAGGTTCAAGATCGTCTATGGAAGACATAAACACCTTATCACTATCAATATCCATATCTTCTGTATCTCTCACTAGATCTATAGAAAGTTCTTCAAAAGATTGACATAGATCATCAACCCCAGTATTCTCCGTTGCAGCTTTCTCCTATCGAGCCATGCTACAAGTACGAGGCCTATCCAAAGTCAAATCTGGTGGAGTAGATAGCTTAGAGTCTTTGATTTTATTTGTATACCACTTTGGATTCTTCTTCTTAGGTGTTGAAGAAGATCCAGAAGAACCTCCAACCTTTGATGAAGGAGATTTAACAACCTAAGTTTCCCCAAGGTCTAGGTATACATCTGATGTGTTTGCTGATGTGAAAGCCTCATCAAAACTACATATCTACTAATGTGAATCTTCTTGGTCAAGGGATCAATCAAACGATAACCCTTAGAGTGCTCATCATAGCCAAGAAGAATACACTTCAATGTTTTCTCATCTAGCTTCTTCCTTTTCTCTTTTGGTATGTGCATGAAAGCTTTACATCCAAAAATGCGTAGATGAGAAATGGAGGGTTTCCTACCACTCCATGCTTCCTGTGGAGTCATTCCTTGTAGGGCCTTTATGGGTGCCCTATTCAACAGATATACTGTTGTGGTGATAGCTTCTGCCCAATATAGTTGCTCAAGTCTAGCTCCTATGAGCATGCAATGAACCATTTCCATGATGGAATGATTCCTCCTTTCAGCAACTCCATTTTTCTGAGTATAAGCAGTAGTTAATTGTCTTGTGATCCCATTTTCTTTCAAGAATGCAAAAAATTCTTTAGAGGTGAACTCCCCCCCTCGATCTAAGCGAAGGGTCTTTATAGAAGTCCCTGACTCCTCAACAAATTTCTTGAATTGCTGAAAGAAGCCAAATGCTTCAGATTTTAGTTGAAGAAAGAATACCCACATATTTAATGTGTAATCATCCACAAATAACTAAAAATACCTCTTACCCCCACAACTATTGGGAGTGAAAGGACCGCACAGATCGGTATGAACCAACTCCAGAGGTTTCTTTGCTCTTGTAGAGCTCTTTTCAAAAGGCACTCTATGTCGCTTTCCCGCTCAGCAATCGGAGCAAGCTGGTAAAGTGGTAGAAAGGGAAGGAAGACCCTTTACCATCTCATACTTACTTAGCTCAAGTAAGTAACCAGAACTCAAATTTCCATATCTCTTGTGCCATAGGGAAGTTGCCTCCTTTGTAGAGACTGTCATGGCAACATGTGGAGTAGAGATAGTATCTAAGGCAAATAAGCCATGCTTATATGAAGCGGTTGCAATGTTCTTACCCCTTATGGTAATAGAACAACACTTCTTGCCTCCCTCAACACTAAAGTTCACAACCATATCTTTGTCCAAAATTTGTGTGATGGACAAAAAATTGTTTGCCAATCCTGGAACATAGAGAACTTTATCAATCTGACACTTGCCATCAGGAAGAGTGACTGAAATAGTGCCTTATCCCTGAACCTTGTAGGTTTTATCATCAGCAATAGTGACAGGTTTGCCCTCTTTGGCCTCAAAAGACTCAAACCATGATTTGTCACCAGTCATGTGCTTACTGGCTCCAGAATCAACATACCATATAGGATCCGTCTGCTTGGACACTATGGTAGTCATGAGAACTTTGTGGGCTCTCTTAGAATCTATGTCAGATTCTTCAATAGCAACATTCACTTGCTATTTGTTCTTTTGTGGTTTGTTTCAGCATTTCTATTTTGATTGCTTATTCTTATGACAACATCTGTTTGTATCATGACATTCTTTGTCATAGATATTGCAATATCTCTTTTTCTGTTGAGGTTGTTGAGTTTGTTTCCCTTTTGAATCCTTTTGTGAATTCCCTCCCATCTAAAAATTACCCTTCTTCTAGTTCTGCCCTTTCCTGTTGATGTAGAGAGCAGTGTTAGAAGAATCATCTCTTTGTAGTTGGCGTGCCTCCTCCTCTTGAAGCATATTAACCAATTCTACAAAAGTAACTTTTCGTTGTGATACCTGAAGGGAAGTGATCAACACCCAATAAGAATCAGGTAAAGCTCTCAATACAACTAAAGTAAGGAGCTTGTCTTCAATTGGTTCTCCCAAAGAATTCAACTTTGCTTTCAATTCAAAAAATATGCAAAGAAAGAATTCAACTGTCTCACCCTGCTTCATGCTTAGACTGTGTAATTAAGATTAAATAAATAGAATGGTGGAATCATTCTTTCCCTCATATATAGTATTAAGGGCATCCCATGCCGCTTTACTAGTTGCACAGTCAGCAATATGGGGTTGGAATTCATCAGACACAGCAAGCAAGATGAGAACTTTTGCTTTGTTGTCTAGCTTATCAAAGTCTCTTTGAGTAGTAGATGGAGCTGTAGCACCAGCAGCAGATGAAGGTCTAGTTGTTGCTCCAAATACAACATCCCATAAGTCATCCATTGCTAGGATGGCCTTCATCTTATTTTTCCATGGTGTGTAATTAGGACCTTTCAATAACTGATGAGAATCAGTCATTAGTTTTGCAGACATGATGAAGGTTCCTTATAACACCAATTGGTCCCCATTTCGATACACCTTTTTCTAGGCCGTTATACTGTACAAAATACCCACCCTTACGTGAGGTAAACTATAGGTATTTAGAAATATCAACAAAAATCACCTGCCCTTACGTGAGGGAAACTATAGGTGAGTTTTAGAGATCATACAATACGTGGTACATAAGCAGTACTGAAAGGGAATAGTCTTGTTGATGGCACCTACCATAAAAAGTTTGCAATCCGCATGCGTGGGGCGTAACTTCCCCTAAAAACTTTGGATTTCAGAACTCTCATAAGGATTTATGCCTAAACACAAGAACTATTAGGGTAATGGATGGAGTAAAAAAAAATGCAAAATGGCAAACTTATCTCTCCTCGATGATTTATAGAGAACAAGCTCAGACATCGTTGTAGCAGCTATATTAGGTGGCAAATACAGTAGCGCAATCACGATAGCTTTACCTGTAAGTGCTGGCTAGAGGTATCACAAATATCGAACGTTACAGTGCAATAAATTGCACGGATGGGTTTTAATTATTATGGGGACTTAGGGAGTGAATTTGATTTTAACTTTTAATGTTATAGTGCAAAAAACAAATATGCAACATACAACAAAAAAAATGCCCACAGGAATAACCCACTAGGTGTCGGGTGCAGCCGAAAATGCACCTTTACAATAATGCCAAAACTGCTTTTTAGAAAATTACTCACTTTCCCCCTTTGATTTTTGAAAAAAAATACCCCCCTTATTTTTATCTTAAAAAAAAGAAGAAGAATCATAATTCATACAACAATGGAATATGTCCGTGGCAACTAACCTAACAACATAATTCTAACATAAATAAAGGAATAACATAGAATTACTATAGTAACTCTAACAATCCTCCTTCAGAGGTACAAGAACTACCTTTACACCATACTTCTAGAATGTGTAAGTATTATTTCTCCCATTATGATCAGTATCCCTATCGTACTGCTAAGGTCTTCCCAATAGAATGTGACATGCATCCATCGAGATCACATCACACCACACTTCATCCTTGTAAGTGCTCCCAATTGAAAATTTAATTAAATACCTCGATATATCATTACCTCATTCCCCTTCTTAACCCATGAGATGCGATATGGATAAGGATGTTTTTCACATTTCAGGTGCATTTTATCAACCATGATATTTGACACAATATTCTCACATCAACCACCATCAATGACAATGTTACATACCTTCCCTCATGATGTACACCTTGTTTGAAATATATTCGTTCGTAGCCAAGAATATTCACCATCTATGGTCTGCCCCTTTGCTTTACTCTGCACCATCTCTTTCTTAGGATCAATCAACGTACTTATCATAAGTGCTTCCCCCATGTCAACAACAACTTCATCCTCATCCTGCTCTTCTATATCAACCAGATTGACCCTTCTTTGTCCTCCTTGACCCCTTTCTTGGACATCACATTGGGGATACTCAAATGCTCTATGCCCCTTCTCACCACATCCATAATAGGTATACAACCTCCTCGGATCATTCCCATTTCGTCCACCACCATAACCTATACCTCGTTGGTATCCTCTTCCTCTCAGATTCTGCCCATATTCTTATTGTTTAGCAAGTATTGAGGATTCTCCCTTGAGAAAATTAGATCCAATTCGACCTCGACCTAAAGAGGGTGTGAATCCCTTCTTACCTCTTTATTAATACTTTTAAATTTCTCCTCCACCTTGAGGGCCATTTGATACACATCCTCCATTGTAAGAGTATGATGCATGCTCATCTCATCTTGAACAACAAAACTTAGGCCATTTACATACTTGGTAGCCTTTTGGTCCTCCATCTCATTGTGCTCCACTCGAATGGATAGCTTGTAGAATTCATTAGTATAGTCCTCAATGCTTTAATCCTTTTGTCAAATATTCTGACATCTACGAAATAATATTTGGGAGTAGTCTACATGTATAAATATTTCCTGTAACTTATTCATATTTGTCCAATCCCTGATCTTTTCCTTTCCATTCCTCTGTCGTGTAGTCTGTAAATTATATCACCAAATCAATGCATGTCCTTTAAACTTTGTGCATGTGAGCTTAACCTTCTTCTCTTCAACAAGGTTACTCCATTCAAAATATTTTAGAAGGGATAGATAACTCACATTTTTGTAATATAGTAGATTTGTATCCATACTATGATAAGCCTATGGAGAATATAAAAAATATTGCATCTAACTTTCCAATTGTAGAGTGGATAACACAGTTTCTAGAAAGGTAGTGGGATGAAATAGAGGTAGTGATAGACTCTAGAGTGGCCAAAAGAATGAGAAACATGACCTATTATGAATATTTGGTCAAGTGGAAGAATCGATCATTTGAGATGGAAATATGGATGAATGCTTCCAAGATTGATAAGTATGGAATATTGGTTTTAGACTTTGAAACTTTTTATGAGTTTCACTCATGAAACATTTCCCCTTACCTGATGATTATGATGCAGACATAGAACCATTTTAAAACCAATAGATAAACCATTTCAAAAACTATTGGGTAGAATGGAAATACATATGGGGATAAGGAGATGATTTGAAATAAAATGGAACATGATGATAATGTTGGACTAAAATCTACCATTATTAAGAAAAAATGTTGCACCTGTCGATTTTAGCCAAAGTATAGTAATTGGATAAAACAAGGTTACCCTATGTTTCAACCTCTAGAGAAGGACGGATCCTTCACAGAAGGGGTTTAGGAAAAGGAAAAGGTAGAAAAAGGATGAGATATAGTGTAACAACATTGGATATTACAAAGCAAGACACTAATCTGATCACTTATATGGTACTTAACAGATCAACCATGAATCATAGTTGCTAGTCATTTAAGCACAATGTATTTTTTTAATCATTCCAATAGACGATCATCGATAAATTTAATAGAATACACTAAGTACTTGATGTAATAGAAATGACTTAAAACAACACATAAAATCTAATCATTCCAAGAACTGTAAATGTTAGCAATCCAATAGGTAATTCATATTCCTGAACTATTTTAATAGAATAGACTAACACCATAGTGTAATAGAAATGAATTAGAAAAATATATTTATAAAACCTATAAATGTGAGACAATGGAGACCAAAAAACTATCATTTTATTTATCAATCAATGAATTACAAAGTAATACTAGACAAGGACTACAAAGCTAACCCCTTGAATGAGGTTCAAACTCATATTTATAGGTTGCTTATTTGAATCTTGCAGTGTAAGATTTATATTTAGTTATGAAAATAGTTGCAGACAACTATATAGAATGTTCCAAAAATATGAATGAGTGGCCCAAATATCATTCTATATCTTATTTTGAATATGACCCATTGATGTGTAGAGAATGAAAAACTTATTGTTATTGAATGAAAGGGACCTTGCTTAAATAACAAGTGCATACAATATGATCCATTGGATCATAACAAATTGAGTTGATCTTAGCCACACAATCTATCCTAATATCCTAGTAACAACTTAGGATATACTCTAACACCCCCCTTAAGTGGTACTAGGAGGTAGTGAAAATAATAAAACCAAATAAGTGGCATATCCACAGATATGAGTCCTAGCAACCAGGTCTGATAAGGTACTCATGTACAATATATTTGTAAGAAACTTTGTTGGAGAGATGATGAAAAAACCACTGACAAAAGAGAAAGAAGAAGAAGAAGAAAGATGTGCAAGGAGGATGGAGTGGAAGATGTCCGATTCAAGCCCCCTAGGAAAACTTCCATCAAAAAATGGCCTGCAAAGGATCCATGTGATGTCCCAAAAAGTAGAGATGCATCATTGCCAAATAGAAAAAAATCAGGTGGTTGTGACAAAGAACAAGGTTGTGAACCATGAAAAGGTCACCAAAGAAAACCCCCTTAAACCAAAGTGTCTCACAAAAAAAAAGGGAGAGTGAGAAGATAGGATGGATAAAGAAGCACCACAATCGCAAGGGTAGTCCAAAATGACTCCACAAGCACAAATATTTGGTGTCCACCTATACGAACACAATGGGTTGATAACAAGGTCCAAAACTGTGTGGACAAACAACCAAACAAGGGGATAAAACCCCTTTAAAACAAAGTGTCTCACAAAAGGAGAGTGAGAAGATAGGATGGAGAAAGAACCACCACAATCGCAAGGGTAGTCCAAAATGACTCCACAAGCATAAATATGTGGTTTCCACCTATATGAACACAATGGGTTGATAACAAGGTCCAAAAATTGTGGACAAACAACAAAACAAGGGGATCAAAAGAAAGGGCACCAAGGTAGCTGTCGAACAAAAAAGTCACCAAAGAAGCCAAACAAGGTTCAAAGGGACTTTATAAATTTAGTCCGTAGCAGCCACACAAAACCTTTCAACCGAGAGTGCACTCCGAGATACAACAATATTCAAGCCACAAAAAAGTATAGAAAATAGTTTCAAAACTAAAAATGGACACCACCATTGTGTTCGACTTGAAAAAATCTTTCCAATGAGTATATATAAAGGTATACTCCTAAAAATATAAGTGCTCAAAAAATGTTCCTCTAAGTGGATGCAACTCTGGGACTTCCCAAGTGGTACTCTGGGACAAAATGCTTAATTTGAAAGTTTTTAAGATTTTTCCTACCAGGAAAAAGAACCTTCAACTTGAAATTAAATAAAAGAAAATTCCTTTTTAAATAAGATGTTCCCTAGAAACGCCTCCCAAATAGCAGCAGTATTAGCAATAACCTGATAAAGTAAAGAGGTGCCACAAAGCCACGGAGTCTTATGTTCGTTGAAGAATGGTAGAGCTTGACAAAATCAATGGTGAGCAGCTTGTTGTCTTGGTCCGGACTGCAATGAGATTGGGGTGAGCGGCACGCAAAAACCGAGGGGCAACAACCCATTGGGATGCCTTATGCTCTTATGATGATAATTATCTTTTCACTCCACCATAGATTTTTTACTAAAAACTGATAAGAAGAATAAACAGAACACCCATGACTATGTCTAGGTCCATCCTGACAGTTGACGGTAAAAATGCTTGGCACTACACCATGTCGAAATAACAACGTCAAGATACACCGTCGCTCCTGTTGTCACCGCCAGAGTAAGAGATGGTCAATAGTTGGTAAAATCCCATCGACGTAGTTGCCGAGAAATGAACACCTGGCAAGTTAGCCCACCGCAGACGGAAAGTACAAACTGCCCAGAATTTCTATCGTCGGTTGATGCCAATCGTAGACATCAAGGCGAAAGGGACAGGAGCGTCATTCTCAAAACTGGCAGAAAACTAAAATCATCACTAAAAATTAGCAGCAGTAACAAATGTGGTCTCGGTTGCCATGATATTTGGCTGGTTTGTAATGGCGTCGTGCTCTTTCATCAACATCGTTCGCAGTATCCAACATGTCAAGCTACAGTCGAGCGGGAGCAGCTACGCGGACAACATCTCCATGTTGGAGAAAAAAAAAAACTTTCGACAGATCTAGACCTCGACTGATTGTAGATCCAGAGTTTACATAGATCGAATGGCTTACAAGGAACGCTTTGATAGTTCTTATTCACCATTTTGTGAACATCTTCGAAAAAGCTCCTCGGCTACAACCACGTGGTCATACCATGCAAAACTGCAAGAATCACGAACAACTGCAAAGAGGATCGTGGTTGAATATGTCACAAAAAAAAAAACTGCATGTTGCTCGCTGAAGGAATTTCGATGATACAAGAATCTTTGAATCTATCCACTACTCTGGCATGATGAAAGCTTTCTCGATCCATGGATGCTGCAATATTGCGTGGATATTGCATCTTTTAGTGGTAGGAGTACGACAGATTTCAAAAAACAAATGGTGACAACAAATTTCGTTCGCATCAAAGAACAATACATCATCATGTACATCTGCTAGGTAGTACACTTCATGGACTACGCCTTTATGCAATACCTCCCACATGAAGGAATATTTAAATCGGGTCAAATAAATCACTTCGCGGATGAAAGGAGAGCTTCACAAATTTAGCAGCGACACAGCTGCTTCGCAGGAATTTCTGCCGAAGCGGCTACTTCGGCCAATTAAATAGCGAAGTGAGAGCTTCGTGAAGAAATATTTTTTAATTTCTTTTTCTCGCCGCCGAAGTCTGGACGTCGCGGACTGCGCTTCAGTTGCGGCGCAGTGCAGTCGTCGGGGGCGCCAACGGACTTCGCCCGGAAAAAGGCGAAGTGCGAACGTTGGGGCGCCGACGGACTTGGCCCGAGAATGGGCGAAGTGCGAACGTCGGGGGCGCCGACGGACTTCGCCCATTCTCGGGCCAAGTTTGCATTTCGGGGCCGTTGACGGACTTCGCTCGAAACTGGGCGAAGTTTGGATTGCGCCCGACGAAGTGGGGCGATTCGCGCTTTGCTTGCGCACTCGGGCTGCACTCCGATCTTGGGCGCAGTCAGATTGCGGCAGCGAAGTTGGAACGCTGCGTCAGACTTGGCCAACTTTGGCCTTCGACTTCTTTGTCTTCTACGGCTGCCACTGGGTTTGCTTGGCTTGGCAAGACCCGTATGAGAGGAGAGAATCACCGGAACAGAGAACAACAAAGTTTAGCACATAAACTACTGCAAACCCTAAAGATGCCACAAACAATAGCAAAGTTTATTTATATGAAACTAGGGTTACAATATTCCTCAACCGAGGAAATAACAACATCTGCAAGCTATGCTGTAGGATAAACTAACAGACAAAATGTCGATTCGGCTGCTCGGACATTAATTAGCTGAGCCACACTGCTCACTGAGATACTCTTCTTCTCCTGACTCCTCTTTGCTCTCTGCCTTCTGCTTCTCTCTGCACTCTGCTACTGCACTTTTAATCTAAAATACCCGAGATGCCTTATATAGCCGCAGGAAGAGGAGGATTAGGGTTTGTCCTCTGACAGACCCTCAACTAGGGTTTCTGACCAATCATCGCACTAGCATTAAATTGTCGAACTGGCATTAACTTCTACAACGATCAGATTTGTCAAACATCACATCTGTCAGAGGGTAGGTGTGACATCATGTTAGCCCTTTTTGCCGGGATCCCCAACTGCGCGAGCGCAGTCCGGCTTCGCCCAGTTTTGGAGCGCAGCCTGGCGGAGGCATGAAATCTGGGTTAATTTTTCTAACACCCTCCTTTAAACTCGATTTCACGAGCGCTTTGACTCCAAGTCGCTCTCGCAATCCGTCGAAGTCTTCCTCCTTCAAAGGCTTCGTGAAAATATCTGCCAACTGCTCCTTGGATCTGTAAAACTGCAATTGTACTTCGTCGAATTTCACCAGCTCTCTGATGAAATGATATCGGATGTCGATGTGCTTTGTCCGACCGTGGAAGACGGGATCCTTTGACAACACGATTGCAGAGTTATTGTCGCAAAATATTGTTGTCACTACTTCGGGCGAATGATGTAGTTCACACAGAACTCTTCTCAGCCAGACTACCTGACAGGCGGCTAAGGTGGTAGCAACGTACTCTGCTTCTGCTATGGACAACGCAACGATGGGTTGTTTCTTGGACGCCCATGAGACTACCCCTAATCCGAGATGGAAAGCATACCCGGAGGTGCTCTTCCGATCATCGGTACTACCAGCCCAGTCACTATCTGTGAAGCCGACCAATTCCAGCTGGTCCTGTCTGTCGTAAAATAGGCCATGGTTCCGCATCCCATTGACATAGCGTAAGATCCTCTTGCCTGCTTGCTAGTGCATGTCCTTCGGAGTTTCCATGAAACGGCTGATCAGATTGACTTCGAACATCAGATTTGGTCGAGTTGCAGTCAAATACATCAGACTTCCAACTAGCCTCTTGAACAGGGTTGGATCTACATTCCTCCCTAAATCGAGTTTGCTCAGCTTCAAACCTGTGGCTCCAGGTGTGATGGCGGGTTTAATCTCCTCCATCTTGAACCACTTTAGGACATCCTTCACATACTTGCCCTGAGAAATGAAGATGCCATCTGCCGATTGGTCAACTTCAATGCCGAGAAAATACTTCATCGGCCCTAAGTCCGTCATTTCAAACTCGGACTTCATGGCTGTTCTGAACTGGTCGAACAGGACATTGCTGTTGCAAGTATAAATCAAATCATCCACATATAGGCAGACGATAATGAGCTCACCTATTGCATTTGTCTTCATGTATAGGGTGTGCTCATATGGGCATTTGACAAACCCATTTTCTTGAAAGTAGTTGTCAGTCCGGTGTTGAGCAAGGTGTTGCAAGAAGGATTGTCATTGTTGTCAACACAGGCAGTCAGATCCAAGGATGCAGTGGATAACAGACTTGAAATGGGTTTTTCTTAAAACCCAATTTGGTTCTTCGTTTTGTTGAAAAAGATGCCCCGGTGATGAATATATTTAATTTTAAATATTTAGTTTAAATTTTTATTTTATTAAAAATTTAAATTAGAATATTAAATTAAATTAAAAGGGCCGACGTGTTACTATTTCACGGCAATAAGCTATAGGAAGGTAACGAAGGTGGAGAAGAGTTTGAGGCCGACAAAGTTAAATCTGGGTCGACGGATTTTAGGGTTTGGCAGCCGACAATTTCTAGGGTTTTGCAGCCGACATTCTTAGGGTTACAGCCGACGGATTTTAGGGTTTGGTAGCTGACAAATTCTAGGGTTTCTTAGTCGACGTTCTTCTAGGGTTTGCCTCTAAAATTTCTTCTATAAAAGCAAGGGTTCTTCGAGTTTAAAATGGGGAGCGTGATGTGATATATGAGTATGAAGTTCGGGTGCAGCAGTGTGAGTGGTGCAAAGAGAAGATAAGAACGTGGTATGCAGAAGTCGTGTTTCGAGTGTGAAATGACAGTGTGCTGGATGTAGAAGTGATATTTCTGTGAAGTTGCAGCAGAGAACGCGAAGAGATATAGAGGAGTAGTTGAAAAAGTGCGAATCATTTTTCACAACAGCAGTCGAATGTCGACAAGCAGCAGATCGTAGAAAAATAGTAGATCGTGATAATTGAGGTGAAAGTTTACATTCTGTAATTTTTATTATTATCTTCAAGTTGTAGCTTGTAAAAGGGGTTGGTGCCTCTTTCCAGTTGGAGCTGGAAAAATTGGAGTTGGTGCTCCATTCTGTTGTAGCAGATAAAATTTAGAGGTTGGTGCCTCTTACCAGCTTAGTGCTTGGTGAATGATTATGTAAAGTTGTAGCTTTACATTTGACTGGATTTGGATGGTAGTCCAAGCAGTATTTTTGAGGAGTAGCCACATCGGTGAACCTCGTTAAAATGCCGTGTTATGTGTGATGCTCTTAGTACTTTTATTATTTATGTTTTAATCTGCTGCAGTTTATTTAAAAGTCTAAATTTTTTTAAGTTTTTAAAGAACACACTAATTCACCCCCCCTCTCAGTGTCATTGTGATTACAACAATTGGTATCAGAGCAGGTCTCGGGTTCGATTCCCTTCGGGTAACGCTGGGGGGGGATTGTTGGACTAATCGCCAGTGTCCCTCCTCGGGAATCATGACATGGACTAACCGCCTCTCGTAGGTTAAAGCCCTGGCCTGTAGCGGCTACCTCAAGTTCGAGCTTTTGGTAGAATGGTAGGTTTCGCCTTTCTAACATCCGGTTGTACCAAGCTCGGGGTGCCTGCTTCAAACCATATAGGGCCTTCTTCAGCTTTAGGACTTTGCCCTCCTAGCCTTCAATTTCATAACTTGGTGGCTGGTCTATGTAGACCTCTTCCTCCAACACTCCGTTGAGGAAGGCTGACTTGACATCCATCTGGTACATCTTCCAACCTTGTTGGGCTGCCAATGCCAGGATCATCCTGACTGTGTCAAGTCGGGCTACAGGCGCATATACCTCATGGTAGTCGATGTCTGATTTCTACTTGTAACCCTTTGCCACCAGTCTGGCCTTATGCTTGTCAACGTCTCCTTGGGTGTTGAACTTTGTCTTATACACCCACTTGACCCCAATGGTCTTCTTCCCTGCTGGAAGATCTGTCACCTGCCATGTCTCATTCTTTTCAATGGTCGCTATCTCCTCATCCATCGCATGCACCCACTTTCCGATTCTGACTTGCATCTTCGAACTCTACTGGATCAACTTCAGTAAAGAATGCAAAGTCAGAGTGCTCTTCATCTATGTGGGTTTGGGTTGCCTCGTAGATTTCTTGCAAGCTCCTTGTCTTCGCTGCCATCACCAAGTTCTGGATTCTACTTGCAAGTGGAGGCGACCGAGATGGAGTGGCTGTGCTAATGTCGGCATCGTCAGCTGTCGCTGGAAGTTGCGGTGGCTGTACACTTCCTTCTTCCAAGTCAACAGACTGTACTACTATTGGCTCTGACTGGCCAGTCTCTGACTTCCTGTTCCAGGCTTGATCTTCAAGAAATTTCACATCACGACTGATGATGAGCTTCTTCGTCATAGGGTTGTATAGCCTATATGCCTTTGCCTGCTCACTATACCCTGTGAGAATGCACTTCTCAGCTCTATCATCCAACTTCTACCGCTTCTCTTCTGGAACATGTGCATATTCAATGCACCCAAACACACGCACGTGAGCCACACTTGGCTTCACTCCGCTCCAGGCCTCCTAAGGGATTTTGTCCTTCACCCTTTTGGTGGGACATCTGTTCAGCAGTAGACTGCACATGTTACAGCCTCTGCCCAAAATTCATGTGACAATCCCTTCGCCTTCATCATGCTTCATGCCATTTCCATGATGGTTCGGTTCTTCCTCTCAGCTATGCCATTCTGTTGTGGCATGTATTTGGCAGTGAATTGCCTTCGAATTCCGTGCTGCTTGTAGTAGTTATGGAATTCGTTGGAGATGTATTCACCTCCACCATCTGTCATGAGAGTCTTGATCTGATATCCACTCTGTTTCTCCACCAGAGCCTTGAAATCCTTGAATCTAGAAAATGCCTCTGACTTTAGCTTGATGGCATAAATCCAAGTCTTTCGGCTGAAGTCATCTATAAACGTCTGTCGGCAAATGTGGTGGTCTACATCGGACCGCAAATGTCTGAGTGCACCAGCTCCAATGGTCGTGATGCTCTCCAAGATTGTCCTATAGGGAATGCATCCCTATGCTATTTGTCGACTAGGCAACCTTCACAAAATTGGTTTGGTTGCTCTATCAGGGGTAAACCCTTCATCATTTGCATCCTGTGTAGTTGATTCAGGCCACTGAAGCTCAGGTGACCGAATCTGAGATGCCACAGCCAGGTAGCATCCTTCTCAACTACACTTAGAGACATCAATGATTCATTTTGAATCTGCAGCAAAAACATTTTATTTTTCGTCATGGACATAGTTGCGATTTGTCTATGGACTTTGTCTCTGATGGAACAGACACCATATTTGAATAGTACAGTGTGCCCCTTCTACACAAGCTATCCAACACTTAGCAGATTGTGCTTCAACCCAGGCACATAAAAAACATCTTGAATTGTTTTTCTTTCACCGTGTCGGGTGCGGATGAGGATCTTTCCTTTCCCCATCATAGGAACTTTGCAGTTGTTCCCCATATTGACTTCGGACTGGACTGTTTCATCCAGTTGTGAGAACATCTCCTTGTTCCCAGTCATATGGTTGCTGCAACCACTGTCAAGATACCAGATGTTTTTCTTGCTCGCCTCTTCAATACTGCAAGTCAGTAGCACATTTCCTCCTGCCACATTTTTGGGTTCCTCTGTATAATGGGCTTGCTGCTAATTCTCGTTTGCCATCTTCTTACTGCACTATGAGGCATAATGGCCAAACTTACTGTAGTAGTAGCATTGGACCTTTGACATGTCATTCTTCTGCTGAGAGCTTCCTTCCTGATTTTTGCCAGTGCCTCTTCCTCCTTGCTGATGAAAGTTGCAACTTGGCTCAACGTCCTGAGGGTTTGATCTCCCTCCTTGCTTGTTACTTCTCCCACGCCTGCTTCTGCCTCTTCCTCCTTGAGAACTAGAAGCGCCATGGTGGGAGTCTTTTCTGTAGTTGTCTCAGACTGAGACCTACGCTTTAAAGGCTTGCTCCAAAGAAGACTGAGTTGAGCGGCTCAGCCTCTGTTCATGCGTCTGCAATGAACCCATGAGCTCATTTTTTGAGAGGGTTGTTAGATCCCTCGACTCTTCGATTGTTATCACAATCGAGTCAAACTTGGCAGATAGACTTTTGAGAATCTTCTCCACGATTCTTTGGCTCTACATAGTTTCTCCATTTAACCGCATCTGGTTGATAATGTCCGTCATCCGGGTGAAGAAATCACTCATGGACTCGGACTCGCTCATCTACATATTTTCAAACTCTCTCCTGAGCATCTACAGCTTCACCAACTTCACTTTGTTGGTGCCCTGATACGAACTTGCCAGGGTTTCCTAGGCCTGCTTGGCCTTGGTGGCTGATGCAATCCATGGGAAGATGGTCTCCTCAACCGCTTGCATGATGTAGAAGAGGGCCTTCTAGTCCTTCTTCTTGTGCTCTTTCAACAGATCCTTGTCTTCTTAGGAGAGTGCGGCCAGTGCTGCTACATCTGCCAGTTCTGGGTAGCCGTTCTCGACTAACTCCCATAGCTCCTGAGATCCGAACATGATCTTCATCTGGATGCTCCAGTAATCGTAGTTCTTGCCATTAAATTGCGAGATCTGCAACTACAGGGAATTCTTTTTGAAATCCATCTTCTATCTCTGCGTCATGGTACAATAAGCTCTGATACCAATTTGAAGAAATATTTTTTAATTTCTTTTTCTCGTCACCGAAGTCTGGATGTCATGGACTGTGCTCCAGTTACGGCATAGTGTAGTCGTCGGGGGCACCGATGGACTTCACCCAAAAAAAGGGCGAAGTGCGAACATCGGGGCACCGATGGACTTCGCCCGAGAATGGGCGAAGTGCAAACGTCAGGGGCGCCGATGGACTTCGCCCAAAACTGGGCGAAGTTTGCACTTCGGGGCCACTAACGGACTTCGCCCAAAACTGGGCGAATTTTGCACTTTGGGGTCGCTGACGGACTTCACCCAAAACTGGGTGAAGTTTGGATTGCGCCTGATGAAGTGGGGTGACTCACGCTTTGCTTACGCACTCGGGTTGTGCTTCGATCTTGGGCACAGTCAGATTGCGATGGCAAAGTTGGAACGCTACGTTAGACTTGGCCAACTTTGGCCATCGACTTCTTTGTCTTCTACGGTTGCCGCTGGGTTTGCCTGGCTTGGCAAGACCCATATGAGAGGAGAGAATCATCGAAATAGAGAACAACAAAGTTTAGCGCATAAACTACTACAAACCCTAAAGATGCCACAAATAATAGCAAAGTTTATTTATATGAAACTAGGGTTACAGTATTCCTCAATCGAGGAAATAACATATGCAGGCTATGTTACAGGATAAACTAACAAACAAAATGTCGAGTTGGTTGCTCGGACATTAATCAGCTGAGCCACACTATTCATTGAGATACTGGCATTAAATCCCTGAACTGGCATTAACTTCTGCAGCGATCAGATCTGTTAGATGTCACATCTGTTAGAGGGTAGGTGCGACATCATGTCAGCTTTTTTTGCCAGGATCTCCAACTACACGAGCGTAGTCCGGCTTTGCCCAGTTTTGGAGCGCAGTCTGGCAAAGGCGTGAAATATGGGTTAATTTTTCTAACACTTTGCTAGGTCTCGTGGTGAAGCAACAACTTCGAGGTAAATACGGGCAAAGCTGTAGTTTCGAGAAAAAAGCTAGCAAAGCGTAGCTAGATGGGTGCTTCGGACAAACAAACCGATGGTTTTGATTTTGAGTGAAGTGGCTTCAAACTCCTACTTCAGGGTAGTAAAAGCATGAAGTACTAATTTGGAATAACAAACAAATAGATAATCAAACTTGCACTTGGGATGGAAGAAGTCGTTTGGCCACTTCGGGGCAAGTTCTCCGTGAATTTTGTTTACGGGTGTATAGTTCTTCGAAGCTGAACAAGAACAAGGTGAAGCAAAATAGCAAAGTAGAATATATAATTTATTGAAATAAAATCAAATTACAAAGCTTCTTTCAATGAAGCGGTTACAAGCTTTTGCAAGTTAAATTGTAGGATAAACACAAAAGGAGGTTTTTTGGAGGCTGTTGCTCCCTTCTCCAGCTGTCTGCTGCTTTGTTTTGGCGTTACTCTCATCTGTCGCTTCGCTCTCACAACACTACGCAAAATGCAAAATGTTCTGGTATTTATAGACGACGATGAGGACAAGGGGTTGGAAAAATTCACCAACCGACTGACCAACCCCAACTACCCACATGTGTGATGTCAGGGCCTCGTTTCCCATGTCTGGTCACTGCTTTGCAGATTTGAAGAGCAAACTACCAGATTTTCATTACTTCGGAGCGAACCAACTTCAGGGGGCATGAAATTTGGTTTAATATTTACAAAACTCTCCTTTAAACCAAATTTCATAAAAGCTTTGATGGTCAACATTTCTCGTAGCCTGCTAAAGTCCTCCTCCTTAAAAGGTTTTGTGAAGATGTCAGCTAACTGCTCCTTGGACCTACAAAACAACAATTGTACTTCATTGAATTTCACCAGCTCTCTGATGAAATGATACCAGATATCTATGTGCTTTTTCTGGTAGTGGAAGACTGGGTCCTTCGATAATGCAATGGCAGAATTATTGTCACAAAAAATTGTTGTTGCTGCTTTCGACAGATGATTTAGTTCACTTAGAACTCTTCTCAGCCAAACTGCCTGGCATGCGACTTAGATGGCAGCAACATACTCTGCCTCTACTGTAGATAAGGCAAAAATTGGTTGCTTCTTCGAGGACCAAGAAAAAACTTTGGATCCAAGATGGAATGCATATCCAGAGGTGCTCTTCCGATCATCTATGCTACTAGACCAATCGCTAGTAGTGTAGCCAATCAGTTCAAGCTGGTCTTGTATGGCATAGTGAAGTCCATGGTTCCTCATTCCATTGACATATCTCAGAATTATCTTTCCAGCTTGCTAGTGAGTGTCTTTGGGTGACCCCATAAACCTACTGATTAAACTCACAACAAACATCAAATTTTTCCTGGTTGTGGTCAAGTACATCAGGCTTCCAACTAACCTTTTATAGAGAGTTGGATCAATGCTTCTGCTATTGTTAGTTTTGCTCAAATTTAGGCTAGTGGCAACCGGGGTGATGGTAGGTTTGTTGTCCTCCATATTGAACTGCTTCAGGACATCCTTAGCATATTTGCCCTAAGATATGAAGATGCCATCTGCTAATTGGTCAACTTCAATGCCAAGAAAAAACTTCATCAACCCCAAGTCTGTCATTTCAAACTCCATATTCATGGCTAATATGAAATGCTCAAATAGACTGCTGCTATTTCCAGTATAAATCATATCATCTACATACAAACAAAAAATTATCATTTCACCCTCTGTATTTGACTTCAAATACAGGGTGTGCTCATATGGGTATTTAACAAATCCATTCTCCTAAAAATAGCCGTCAATCCGGTTGTACCATGCCTTGGGTGCTTTCTTCAACCCATACAAAGCCTTTTAGCTTTAGGACCTTGCCTTATTGCCCTTGAAATTCATAATCGGGTGGTTGGTCTATGTAGACCTCTTCTTCCAACACTCCATTCAAGAAGGCAAACTTGAAATCCATCTGGTACACACTCCAGCATTTCTAGGCTGGTAATGCCAGAATCATCCTGACTATGTCAAGTTGCGCTACGGGTGCGTTTACCTCATGATAGTCAATTCCTGACTTCTACTTGTAGCCTTTTGCCACTAATCTAGATTTATGCCTGTCAACTTCTCCTTGGGCATTAAACTTTGTTTTGTATACCCACTTAACCCCAATGGTCTTCTTCCCTACTGGAAGATTTGTTACATGCCATGTCTCATTCTTCTCAATGGCTACTATCTCCTCATCCATCACATTCACCCATTTGCAATTATGACTTGCTTATTTAAAAAAAATTGGGTCACACTTAGAAAATAAAAAAAAAATCAAAATATTCCTCATCTTTCTGACTACGGGTTACCTCATAAATATCTTACAAACTTCGAGTCTTTTTAGGTGTCCTCAAGTTTAGAATTCTGCTTGCAAGTGGAGGTGACCGGGATGAAGAGGTCGTGCTGCTACTGGCACCACTGCTGCTGCTTGAAGGTACAGGTGGTTGCACACTATCTTCCTCCAAGTTCACAGGTTCAATAATGGCTAGTTTAGGCTGACCAGTTTTTGACTTCCAATTCCAGGATTCATCCTCTAAGAATTTCACATCTCGATTGATGAAAAGTTTCTTCGTTATAGGATTGTACAACCTGTATGCCTTCACTTTTTCACTGTACCCTGTGAATATGCACTTCTCAACCTTGTCATCCAGCTTCTGCCTTTTATCATCTGGAACATGTGCATATGCAATGCACCCGAAAACTCGCAAATGAGCTACACTTGGATTCATATTGCTCCAGGCTTCCTCCAAATTTTTTTCCTTCACACTCTTGGTGGGACATCAGTTCAGCAGATAAGCTCCATAACTTATAGCTTTTGTCCAAAACACGTGGCAAACTTTTTGCCTTGAGCATGCTCCGTGCCATCTGCATGATGGTTCTATTCTTCCTCTCAGCTACACCGTTCTGTTGTGGTGTGTATCTAGAAGTGAGCTGCTTGCAAATTCCATGTTGCTTGCAAAATTTATGGAATTCGTTGGAGATGTACTCACCTAAACCATCTATCCTGAGTGTCTTCATAGAACACCCGCTGTATTTCTCAACTAGAGCCTTGAACTCCTTGAACTTTGCAAATGCTTCTAACTTCAGCTTGATGGGATAAATCCATATCTTCTAGCTAAAATCATCAATGAAGGTCAAAAAGTATTTGTTGTCGATAAAATTTCTAGTCTACATTGGACCGCAAATGTCTGAGTGCACCAGCTCCAATGGTTGTGAAGCTCTCCAAGGCTGTCGTGCAGGGAATGCATCCCTATGCTGTTTGTTGACCAAGCAACCTTCACAAACTTGGTTTGGTTGCTCAATAAGGGGTAAACCCTTCACCATATGTTTCTTGTGTAGCAAATTTAGACCACCAAAACTCAGGTGACCAAATTTGAGATGCAACAGCCAGGTAGCATCCTTTACAACTGCACTTAGAGACATTAATGATTAATTCTAAATCTGCAGCGAAAACATTTTATTTTTAGTGATGGACATAGTTGCAATCTGCCCATGCTCTCTGTCTCTGATGGTACAAACACCATATTTTAATTGCATAATATGCCCCTTCTGCACAAGATGTCCAACGCTCAGCAAGTTATGTTTTAACCTAGACACATAATATACGTCACAAATTTACTTTCTTTCACCTTGCCTGGTATGAATGAGGATTTTTCCTTTAACCTTGATAAGAACCTTGTTGTTGTTCCCCATATTTACTTTAGACTATACAGATTCATTCAGTTGTGAGAACATATCCCTATTCCCCATCATGTGGTTGCTGCACCCACTATTAAGATACCAAATATTTTTCTAGATCTCCTCCTCAATACTGCATGTCAACAACATATTACCACAAGCATCTCTATTTCCAGCTTCATATGTGTAATTTGCTTGTTGTTGATTATCCTTGGCCAACTTCTTCCTGCACTCCGAGATATAGTGGCCGAACTTCTTGTAGTAATAACATTGGACCTTAGATTTATCCTTCTTTTGATAAGATCCACTTTGCTGATTTTTGCCAGTGCCTCTTCTTCCTTGCTGATGAAAGTTGCAGTTGGTCTCATTGTCATTAGAGTTTGATCTTCCTCCTTGCTTGTTGCCTTTCCCACGCTTGCCTCCATATCTTCCACCTTGAGAACTAGAGGCTCCATGGTGGGAGTCTTGTCTGCTGCTATCTCAGAATGAGACCTGCGCCTTGAAAGCTTGCTCTAGAGAGGACTGAGATGAGCAGCTCAGCCTCTGCTCATGAGTCTGTAGAGATCTCATTAACTCATCCATCGAGAGGATTGTCAAATCCCTCGATTCCTCTATTGCAATCACAACAGAGTCAAAATTTATTGGCAGACTTCACAAAATTTTCTCCATAATCCTTTGGTTCTGCACAATCTCTCCATTCAACCGCATCTGGTTGATGACATCAGTTTTTTAGCTGAAGAAATCGCTCATGGTCTTTAACTCACTCATTTGTAGGTTCTCGAACTCCCTCTTGAGCATCTACAGCTTCACCAACTTCACCTTGTTGGTGCCCTGATATGAACTAGCCAGAATTTCCCAGGCCTACTTTGCCTTGGTTGCTACTGTAATCCATGGGAAATAGTCTCATCAATCGCTTGCATGATGTAGAAGAGGGCCTTATGGTCCTTCTTCATGTTCTCCTTCAATAGGTCCTTGTATGCTTGGGAGAGGGCAGCCAGTGCTACTGCATCTGCCAGTTCTAGGTAGCCATTCTCAACCAAGTTCCACAGCTCTTGAGACTCGAAAAGGATCTTCATTTGGATGCTCCAGTAATCGTAGTTCTTGCCATTAAATTGCAGGATTTGCAACTACAAGGAATTATTTTTGGAAGCCATACTTCAATATTCTGCGTCATGGCACAGAGGCTCTAATACCAATTTGAAGGAATATTTAAATCGGGTCAAATAAATCACTTCGCGCGATGAAAGGAGAGCTTCACAAATTTAGCAATGATATAGCTGCTTCGTAGGAATTTTTGTTGAAGTGGCTACTTCGACCAATTAAACAACAAAGTGCAAACCTGTGGGAGCTTCATTGGGTCTCCTAGCGAAGCGGTAGATTCGGGGTAAATACGGGAGAAGCTGTAGTTTCAGGCAAAAAGCTGGCGAAGCGCAGCTAGATGGGTGCTTCAGACAAACAAACCGATGGTTCTGAATTCGGGCGAAGTGGCTTCAAAATCCTGCTTCAAGGCAGTAAAAGCACGAAGTACTGATTTGGAATAACAAACAAACAAATAATCAAACTTGCACTTGGGATGAAAGAAGTCGTTTTGCCACTTCGGGGCAAGTCTTTCGTGAAGTTTGTTTACGGGTGTATAGTTCTTCGAAGCTGAACAAGAACAAGGCGAAGAAAAATAGCAAAGCAGAATATATATTATTTATTGAAATAAAATCGGATTACAAAGCTTCTTTCAATGAAGCGGTTACAAGCTTCTGCAAGTTAAATTGCAGGATAAACACAAAAGGAGGTTTTCTGGAGGCTGTTGCTCCCTTCTCCGACTGTCTGCTGCTTTGTTTTGGCGTTACTCTCTTATGCCGCTCCGCTCTCACAACACTATGCAAAATGCAAAATGTTATGGTATTTATAGACGACGATGAGGACAGAGGGCGGGAAAAATTCAGCAACCGACTGACATAAATAAAATGCCGAAGTAGGGTTTTAACCAATCGCCGAGCAACCCCAACTACCCGCATGTGTGATGTCAGGGCCTCGTTTCCCACGCCTGGTCACTGCTTCGCAGATTTGAAGAGCGAACTACTGGATTAGCATTACTTCGGAGTGAACCATCTTTGGGGGGCATGAAATTTGGTTTAATATTTCCAACACCACAAAGTGCTATTTCTCATCACAGAAGCTCATTAAGAGCATGCAAGAATGATCAGAGCAAATAGAACGATAGCAAGCATGGCGCCCACGCCCACAGAGACATAGGAAACCGGAGACTTCCACCTGGAAACAAGCGGGGTAGGGGAATGTGATGGAACCATAGAAAAATCATTTCTCTAGAGGCAGAAAAATCTCCCTGGGATCTCCAGCTCATCGATATTTTAAAAATTACATATTTTAAAAATCAGAGAATTAATAATCTCCGCTATCAGCCTCCACTACTCTCTCAGATTGAGATGCTCACAGTTATTTTTGCAAACCAGCAATAGATCGATTTCAACCATAGCAGCAAAGACTAATGCGATCTCTCAGATTGAGATGCTCACAGTTATTCTCGATGAAGCCTCTTAGCCATGTGGAATACTGGATGGATGGCAGTTGGCGTAGCTAGGAAATAGGAGAAATCAATGGTGGCACGTTAAAAAAAATTACAATCACCACAGATTCACTGGAAAAACTGGTTGTTTGAGACATCCACTATGCCAAAAAGAGTAATGTTTA
This sequence comes from Wollemia nobilis, assembly GCA_028583015.1. NCBI lineage: Eukaryota > Viridiplantae > Streptophyta > Pinopsida > Araucariales > Araucariaceae > Wollemia > Wollemia nobilis. The sequence continues at coordinate 8,131,214 of JAQPPZ010017086.1, forward strand.
GTAAAGCGATGAAAAATAGTTGCTGCAGGTCATGAGCTGCGTGTCATGTGGGCCTGCGCATGCTGAGAGTTGTAGCAAATCGTGTCTACCTCTAGTTCTTCAGTGGGAGCTATCAATATGGTTTGGGAGGCGGTGAATATCCAGATTGACGAATATACTCTGTGCCAGTACTTGTCATCGTACCGCTTGAGGGCCTCCATGTCGTGTTGGATGTCTAGAAGGGTTTGGGATCGGCTACGGTACATGATCTCGTCTAGGGAATACTCCTCGTTCGTGGCCACCCTTCGGTAGAGGGGCACGTATTTTTACCGAGAACTCGTGATTGGTGCCATTACCGTGGAGCCACGCCGCCTCCTGCTAGATGTTCTCGTGGAGCTGCGTCGCCTCCTGGTTTCTGTGCACAACCTACAGTGGCCCTCCAAAGAAAACTGCCACACCATTTCTCCCGCTAGATCACCATGTCTCACTGGAACACAATCCAGAGGGGGTCCTTTTGGATCACTGCTAGCCGGAGGGTGTCGCTAAATACAATTAAGCATGATCTCATCTACACATTATGACAATAGCACAGTCGCGTCCATCCAAATGCACCACCACACTACGCAGTCATCCATTCGACAACACACACAGTCAATGCACCTCACAATTTTGGCAAACCAAAATAGCAAAAAAATACCATCAACAACCGAATGTCAGTTGTAATGAGATGTAGACCAACACAAACTTTGGGCTACACGTCAGTTGTAATGAGATGTAGACCAGCACAAACTTTGGGCTACACGGAGCAGATGTTCGAGCGAAGGCATTGGAGGAGAGTGTGATCTCTACGGATCCATAAGCTCAGCAAAGAGCCAAGCACCGTGTCAAGAAAAAATAACAGGCGCAAAACACCTTCAGTAGGCACTAAACAAAAATAACAGGGCCACGATTTCCCATGAGAGCACAATTTTTTTGTTTGCTCGCTGTGATAGATCCAGTGCGAATCCATACTCTTGTTATGTAGGTGGCAAGCACGACAGAATTAGGTGGACATGACAGAATCCATAGTCACAAGCAAGGTTATAAACCAGTTGATAACAACTATATATCCATCAAGGACGACACTTCAAAACCGCTTCTTCTTCACGCGATCATTCCCAGAATATTTCTCCACGCGATCTCATGCCCTTCAAACGGGCTGTTTTTTTTTTTTTTGACATGGGTGCACCACCATCCGTAGCCGTGAGGAGATCACTTTTTTTGGCTACTGTGCATCGTTTGCTTTGGCGGTGAATCCCATAGGAATGAACTGCTTTGTTGAGCACTGTGGTTTTTTGACATGGGCGGTTTCTGGAGAAAGGGAGGTTTCATATTCGCATCTGCGCGACATCTATCTTCACCATTATAAAACAAAAAAAAAAAAAAAGTTGCAGCCAAACATAGACTTCCAAATGTCTATCGATGACGATTAATGGTAAGCTCTGCAGATCAGGCACAAATGAAAGCCTTCTGTGAATGGATTTTTAGAGATAGGTTGTTCTCCATACTGCGGCGAAGAAAGCCTTGAACAGTTGTGCAGAGCTGCGTAAGAGGCGACGATGAAAATGTGATTAAAAAAATTGACCCACTGCGTAAATGGAGATTTGGTCGCCACACTACTTGATCTTCAAAACCAAACATTCTCTGCTTTAGAGACTTAGTAGTGTACTGAAAGATTACAATATTTCTCAACTAGGGCATCTGCCTCTTTCACGTCCGATCAACACCATCAGAAGACGCACATTTCAACATTCACCATTTTTCTACCGTGCTACCAGAACGCCATCTGTTGTACTGATTTTTCTCATCACCCGATCGATGCCAAAAGACGATGTTTCACTCCTTCACGCACACAGTTGTATGGAGCAGAGAAGTGGTGACTAGTGGTGACTATGATTTCCTCCATTGCATATGGTAGCAGCACAAATAAAAAATAAATGACAGAACATCCCCTCCTAATAATACCAAATGACCCAAAAAAAAAATTTAGGATTTGATAGCATGGATTTTTCTCAATAACTTTTTTTGGTGTTTGATCCATCAAAAGATGGAGAGCATACTCTCTCAGTATTGAAAAAAAATTGTATGACTTCACTATAAGAATGGAAGAGGAAAAAATGAAGGGAGGATTTTCATGAGAAAAATCCCCCAATAAGGGAAATACCCTCTCAAACTTACACGGAAAGGAAAGCCTGCTCTGATACCATGTAGAGAATGAAAAACTTCTTATTATTCAATGAAAGAGACCTTGCTTAAATAGCAAGTGCATACAATATGATCCATTGGATCATAACTAACTGAGTTGATCTTAGCCACACAATCTATCCTAATATCCTAGTAACAACTTAGGATATACTCTAATATGATGTGTAATGGATCTTTGCAAGTGGCATTATTAAAGCTTTGATGCATTATTGGAGCCTTGATGAAGATCAACTAATGTGCACCATGGTTACTATGAAAATGATGTCTAATTGTCATGCTTGAAGCTAGGCTCTAGGTCTTAGAGAAATTACAAAATCACAGCTTAGGGTACCTTGAGTTTGAGCATTTCTTTGAGCTGTATTATTTTTCTTTTGCATGTGGTCTTGGGTTAATGTCTACAACAATGATGTCATTTGATTTTTGATCTTGACCTTGAGAAATTCTTAGCTGGGTAGGTTCATCTTTGGTCCCAAATATCTTTATGTTTCCTTGTGCAGTATTGGACATATTTTATTTTGGTGACATCATTATTTGTAATGTTACAACCTTGGTCATCATAGCTTGGAAATTGATGCAGCCTCAGGTTACTTGAATTAATTACTTTTGTCACCTTTTGTAAAGTTTGGTCTTAGGCTTCCATGATGTTAGGTAAGATTTTTACTGGATCATCCTTCTTTTGTCTGATACAAGGCAGTCATCAATTTTTTTCTAACTTTGTTGGCATAGTTGTCATGTGCCCTATGAAGGATGTGTTGGATGTTGACTTCTCTTAAATGTCATAAGTGGATTTCAACTATTCCCAATCCTGTGCATATTTGGAAACTTTGCAACACTTAGTATATTTTATAGCTTAGATATTTTTCTCATTTCTTCAATGTGGTTAAAAATTGACCCACATGTTTGGCACCTCCTAGGGCATTTTTTCTCGTAGAAAAAGAGAACCCAGATAGCCTTCTTTTGAACTTAGCACTTTTCAAATTAAGAAAAAACTAAAAAATAACTAGAGAAGAAGATGGAAGATAGGTAATATATAGGGGAAGACATGCAATTGATAATTGTTGCAAGATAAAGGAGAGTGAAAAACAAAGAATAATACTAAGTGATAAATGGCTACATGCACAAAAATGAGGCAAATAGTGGTAAAGAGGAGAAGAGTAGAAAAACATGGGGATGACAACATGTTAGAGAAAATATTATTTATGGAGATAAACAAATAAAAAATGGATGTGGAAGGAAATGAATACGTTCATTATGCAATGTACAAACGGACACCTGAATAAATGGTATTTAATAGGAAGAAAGGAAAAATGAGAAAACAAAAAGGAAGAAAGGGGTACCTTAGTCATGGGACACCTTCCAAAAAAAGTACCTCCATGAGCATACTCTGCTACAACTAAATGCTACTTCAAGTCTAAACAAGATGCCTTGAGCAAGTATTCCAGTTTCTTGTAGGCCAAAATCTTCACACCCTTTTCTATTTTTGACATAGTCTAACATGAACCTTCTCTGTTGATTAGTCTCCAACATGGTAATCTCTACTTTCACCTTCAACTCACACTAAGGATTTTTCTTCTAATTTTTAAGACACCTTAGGCATTATATAGAGTGAAATTCTAAGGGATGATATTGCTAGTTGGTACATATTCTGATTGGACATTTTTTTCAAAAAAAAATTTATGCAAGTTGTCTATTCAGATCTTCTTTTGGTCAACTAAGATCTGCTTTTATATTTTGCTTTCTACACAACTGACATCATACGTAATGTGGTATGACATATTATCTTATTTGCATAAATCATGTCAGCTTCACTACATATCATGTCAAGTTCCTAAGTTCTTTCATCACCTCTAAACTATTTTTCTCTTGTCCATTGGGTACAAAGTCAATGTATTAATGATGGAGGTAAATAGAGAAGAAGGTGGCTGTAGTGTGCTATAGAACATACTTGAAGGCTGAAAATAATTCTTTGAGTTTAACCCTCCATCCTCTTTGCCAAACCACTATCATGTTTCCAATCTAATCAAGCCATAATTTTTTTGCTACAACACTTCTCTTTTCACTTGTTTGTTCTATGTATAAAGAATGCAAGAAAAATAATGCTCATTTCAGAGCCTATTACATTATGTACTACAACTGTATTCAGCTCATTTATTTAATTGTTGGATATTTACACAAAAATATGGTGTTATGCATATGCCTAGCTCAACTAAGTTTCTACAATCTAACTTGTGAACCTACAATGCCCTGGCCATATGGCACCAAATTTCATTTTTTCTTCATACTCGATTTCCATTGGTTCTAACCTATTTTTTATTCTTCTGGGATCCACTTGATTCTACCTCTTTATTTAAAAATGTTGAATGCTGAGCATACATGGATGTTATGAAAATTTGCATTATATTAGTATTTATTTTTCTAGGTATTAGTTTTGGTATAATACCTTGGAGCATATGCATTCTAGACTCAATCTTTTCAAACATCCATAACCAGGGAGATTGAACCTCTCCTATGTCTAGGGAAGAAATGTCACCCACTATTGGATTTGATTATTTGTGGAAGGAAACATAACTTAGATCTCCTTACCATACTTCATTGTTACTTTATCATTGTCTCTATCTCCAAGTTGCAACTACTTTTTAATAGTTGTGTTACCTTATATATTTCATATTTCTCAATGAAGAAAGGATATAAGCCATGATTAGGTATTCAAAATGCCTTATTAATACTAGGCATTATCATTTGATCTTGGTCTTGGTTCAAGTATCTTCCAATTTTATGTAGGAAATATTTGGCCAAACATATGTTGAATAGGGATGGTACATCGACAACCATTGTGTCTTGTATCACTACTAAATCAGGGTGTCCTTATATCATCACCAAGACATCATTCAATATACCCACTATTTTTACATATCTCCCTTTGAATTGCAACCATCCAGGCTCTATTGGATTGGTGTCTAATTTTGAGCTTTTGTAGACATCTAGGGGTATTATTATGGTTATAGTTTTTGATTTTATTACATAGTTATACAATATGCATTCTCTTAAAAAGAGAGACAAGTAAAATGGAGTAGATGAGTTCTCCTAAGTGCCAAAATACACGTTTCTTGTATTTATACTATCATTTTTACTTATATTTTCAAAATATAACTTGATCAAATCCACTTCTTTAGCTACCGATAAATCCTCTCTTAATACTTTGGGAAAAGAGCACTTGAAAAGATTTTGGAACTGTTTTGTTGCTCTAGTGTTGTTTTCCAAAGTCATAGCCAAGAAGTACAACTTTTTTTTATAACTTAGTCCTCTTATAATTCAAAGATTTATTTTTGGATTTGCTAGCTAAGTTGATATATTTTTTTTGCTATGTTGAATAAAAACAATGAGTGGTTTTTGTTATGTACTTCTTCCTCGTCATCCATAGGAATCATCTCTTTCCAATTTTCCTGTTTGCATGTTGTATTGAGGGCCACCATATTTTCTACTAACTAGAACTCCTGTGAACATTTGTGGTATAGATTATTTTCCTCAAGATAAATTTTCTCTCGTGATGAAACCTTACATGCAGCTAGGGTGTTGATATATTCTAGCCTATTGTTATCTAAATATTCTTTTATAGCTCTTTTTGTGATGCGATTAACACTATTAGATGGTCAAAGATGAGTGTGTTGATGTGATTGTTGTGATAGAAGTTTAACACTTTTAGAGTCATTTTTCCTAGGCTAAGAGAATCTCTCCTCCATCTTACTGATATCTTTAGTTAACTTTTGAACAAAAAATTTCAACTTTTGCTTAGTTTGAATTTGATAATTATATATAAAAGGAATAACACTGGTTTTGGTGATCTAAGGTAGATATGTCCTATATTCTATATGAAATGGAGTATAGAATGTGTTTGAAGGAAGGCCAAGCATACAAATGGTCTTTATAGGGGGAAGTTTGCTTATTGTAATTAACATATTTTTAACATGAACATCTTCTTGGAAAATTTGTAGAAATTTTTTTTTTCTAGATTATTGTATGAAGATACTTATATCAGGTTGAAAAGCATGAATGTAATAGAGAAAAACCTGAGAAGGAGAGGGATGGAATTCTTGGGGATTTCTTCTCCAAGCTCTCTTAAAATGAACATTAATATCAAAAATATTTTCATGCAAGACTCTTCTAACGAAATAAAAATGAGTAAGTAACCAAAATGGATCTTCATTGTCATCAAATTCATTAATAAGAGCTTTAGCTAAATATGGCCCATGTACATAAACACTTGTCTTCTAGAGACCTATACCATAATAACACTTTCTCTTTGAAATAAAGAATCAACAATCTAATAATTAGATCTTCAAAGGTAATATTATACACAAAATATTGAGAAGATATATCTTAACAATGTTCATATGTAACTTTTCCTTTGCCTTAATAACTAGGTAGGGTTTTTAAGGCAATTTTTGATAATTCATGAAGAATTAGGATATCAAGAGGATTGATATCATACCATGGGAGACAATACTATTGAGCCATATGATTAGCATCACATATTTACTAGAAATTATTGGTGAATTATCTCTAAAAATGAATAGTATTATTGTATTTCATGACTATTACAAATTTAACTCTGAGTTCTATATTTGGGAGTTGCTAGATGAACATACAATATCCACTAATGAGGTCAAGATTGTTCACCTAATCTTAGATCCTTAGAGAAGTTAAGACAAAAAGAAAAATTTATCCCACTGGGTATGCCAAACACTTACTATTGAGTTGGACTAAAATATGCCATTATTAAGGAAATATGTTGCACCCACAAATTTTAGCTAAAGTATAGGAATTGGATAAAACAAGGTTACCCTGTGCTTCAAGCTATATATAAGACTGACTCCTTTAAAGAAGAGGTATAAGAAAAGGGATAAGATAATTTAGGGTTAGAAAAAGGAAAAGGTGGAAAGAGGACAAGATATAGTGTAACATCATTGGATCTTACAAAGCAAGACACTAATTTGATCACTTATATGGTACTTAACAGATCATACATGAATCATAGTTACTAGTTCATTTAAGCACAATGTATTTATTTTAATCATTCCAAGGATCTGAGCAATTAGTTAATCCAATAGGCAATCACTGATCACTTTAACAGAATACACTAAGTATTGGATGTAGCAAAAATGACTTAAAACAACATAAAAAATATAATCATTCCAACGACTATAAATGTTAGCAATCTAATAGGTAATTGATATTTTTGAACTACTTTAACAGAATAGACTAACACCATAGTGTAACAAAAATGACTTATAAAAGTATATTCATAAAACCTATAAATGCAAGACAATGGAGACCAAACAACTACTACTGTATTGATCAACCAATGAATTATAAAATAATACCAAGCAAGGACTATATAGATGACCCCTTGAATTATGTTCATACTCATATTTATAGGCTTCTTATTTTAATCTTGTAGTGTAAAATTTACATTCAATTATGAAAAAGTTGTAGATAATTGTACAAAATATTTCAAAAATGTGGATGAGTGGCCCATATACCATTCTATATCTGATTTTGAATTCGACTTATTGATCTATAACATATATTTGGAAGTGGTTGTATTATTGGAGACTTGATGGAGACAAGCTGGCATGCAATATGACAACTATGAAAATGATATCTAATTGTCATGCTTGAAGCTAAAATCTAGGTCATAGAAAAATTATAACAATCATGGCTTAGGGTGCCTTGAGTTTGAGCATTTATTTGTGTTGTGTTATTTTATTTTGTGTATGGTCCTAGGCTAAAGTCTACAACAATGACATGATTTGCTTTTTGATCCTGGCCTTGAGCACTTTTTAGTTGGGTAAGTTCATCTCCAGTCTTGGACGTCTTTGTTTTTCATCTGGTGGTGCGAGACATATTTAATAATATATAATGCATTTATTAAAGAAAACATAGAAAAGAGAAATTTATTTTACCAAATCTTAAAGGTAATGTGCTAAAAATATTAGTATAGACAAGATACTTATATTCATGATAACATGAATATATAAATAAAAAATTACTCAAATTGAGTTGCATAATATTAATAACTATATTATTATAATATGTAATATTTCACTTATCATCCAAGGTTAAATTTTTTATAATGCAATATATTTTATAAGTCCACAAATTGATATTGTATGATGCAAAATATTGTATATACTTATTGACCAATAATTCATGCTACATGTGATCCATAGGATATTGTACGTTCTCTTGCAAATTAAAGAGCATATGAAATTATAAATAAACTACTATTAGTACTTAACCCAACATTGTTTCATTGAATTGGTTAGAGATCATTATTTCATTATTATAGGTGTCCAAGAGCACCTTATCCATATTTAAACTATTTTGTTCTTTTTTTAAGCTAGTGTATGGATATTGTGTTGGTTCTATTTCCTCTCGAAGTATTGAGAGTTATAACATCATGAAAAAATATATGTGAATCACCATTTTTTGATTACATATTTTTCATCTATAGATATTTTTGGTGTTACTTAATATTGTAGATATATTATAGAATAATAAACAATAGATCATAAAATACATGTTTGTTACTTGATCTGATAGCTTATTGAAATATCATGTAGTATTAATTCTAGAGAAGTTGTATTTTCAGAAAAAATAATTATAGAGAAAATGTATTTTAGCACCAACCTTTAATATTATTTTTTAGGATCTTCTAAAACACCAAGTATATATATTTGGAGATTGGCCATTGTATGGATTTTATTTAGAGGATTTGTGCTTTAGTGGAGTGGTTGTAGAAGGAGGTTTTATTTAGATAAATATTTTTTTAAGATTTTATGAATACCCTTTTACTTCATCCAAGGGTTAAGGGTTTCATAATTATTTTATATATTGGATCGATGGTAGGAAGTGACAACAAGTGAGGATATTGTTGGAATATTACATTATTTGGTAACTTGTAAGATTAATGCAAGTACCATGTAAATAGTTTAGTCTAGAGTATGTTTAGTATTTGAGTATATAGTAGGTGTCTTGTAAGTAGTTATGAGTTATGTAAGTGAGGTATCATATTAGTAAGTGTGAGTTATGTAAGTGAGATGTCATGTTAATAAGTGTGTAGTTGTAATTTATGTAAGAGTTTAAAATTTAGTATGTACAATCATAACAGTATTTGTTCATATGCAGATATGTGGATACATGGATAAAATTATTATTATGTGATATTTCTCACATGATAAATATGAAGTGTTATATCTCCCATGTGTTTGAGGAGATGAAAATTTTGTGTAAGTGTAAAGGTCAAGAGTCTTATGAATGTGAAGCTTGTCATATCCAATGTGTAAATATTGAAGATAAAGAAATGTAATATGTGATCAAAGAAGCTTGTAAATACATTATAATTGCATTGCTTGAGTTGATAATTATCAATAATATTTTATGTGAGATTGTTATTTCATTGTGTGCACATTTGATATATTGTGATATCCTGTGGTTAAAATATTGGATTGCTAATAGTGTATGCAAACCACATTGGGTGTGCTTGGTGAAATCCATGTTTGAGCAGAGTTATGCTTGAGAAGACAAGAGAATTTGATGGTAGAGAAAGAGATTCAGGTTGGAAAATCATAGTTGGAGAGCCAAAAGGCTAAGTGATCTCTTTGAGAATTTAAATAAAAAATTATGTGAATCTACTTAAGTTGGTTGATATTGCATGTGATTAATTTATTGGTCTATTGAAGAGGAGAATTGTTAAAGAAGAAAGCAATTAGAACATAGTCAGTAGTTGCTTGTGAAGCCTATTAAAGGAATGAAGAACTAAATTAGATGCTTGAGTAGAATGACGTTGAGAGAAAATGGGTGGAGAAAGAATTGAAAGAGTTCAAGCCACATAATACATAGACAAAGAGTTACAAACCTGGGAACATAGAAACATGCAATAAAATGATTGGTTGAAGCTATAAAAAATATATAAGATATTTGAAGTAGATGAAATGGTCAAAGCTACATAGAATAATGTAATTTCTAGAGTAAATATTATCCCTATTGTAGACAGAAGATACAATGCAGTAAGAATTTGGAAGAGAAAGCATTATTGGAGAAAGGAGTATGAGTGAGTTAGGATTTACAAAGTTAAAAAATTTAACCTTTGATTTATTTAAATTTGGATTAAAAGGAAGAAAAATTGGAGATAATTACTTTATTAGAAGATATTTTATTAAAGTGAAGAATAAAATTTACAATTTATGAGTTGTAAGAAGAAATTAATATATTTCAAGGAAAACAAATTTGAAGAAAAAATATATATGAAAGATTAACAAAAATTTTATTTAAAGAAATTATATTTTGATTGTTTGAAAAATTGAAGAAATGAAATTAAAAAGAATTATTTGAAAAATGAAATTGGTTGAAGAAAAGAAATATTTTATGATTGAAGAAAAAATATAATTTTTTTAAGGAGAAATATATTGGTATTTGAGATATTATATAAAATTTGAATAAAGAAGATTTTTTTTAATTAAATTTGGGAGTAATAAGGAATTCTACCATAAAATAAATTATATTGAATTATTATTATTATTATTATTATTAGAATTGTAGAGAAAATAATTCTTGATTATAGACATTGCTAGCATGGAAATTAAAATAAGAAAGCAAAAAAAAATATAAACAAACAATCAAAAGTATATTTCATCATAAATTAGTATGGATAAAGAGAAAAAAATAGAAATACAAGGACATGAATTATAAAAAACAAATGAAGAAGAGAAACATGCTAAAAATTCATATTTTAAGAAGTTGAAAAATTCTTAAATTATCAAGATGAAGATTATATGTCATCATAATTACACTCACAAACAATTCTTGAACAAGCTAAGTTTTTCAACACTTAAATACTGCTTCAGTATTGTCATTGATGAAGTTGATGATCACCCTATTATCACATTACTTACTGATATAAAAAATATTATATATATATGACAATAAGTACATGTTGTGATACCATAGATTTAAGACCCATGATGACAGAAGCATGTTGTGACACTCGTGATCTTCATAAAAAGAAAAATGAGAATTGTGATTTGAAGTCCATAAAGGCCTATGCAAGTTATAATACTTATGATTTAGGGCCCACAATAACAAATATAGAACTTATTCTAAGAATGAGCATTGTATGTAATATAAAGGAATTAAATATTATTTGTGAAGATAGAGTGTGCAAAAAGTATATGTGACAATAGACATTGTAATGATATCAATAATAGTGACAAAAATATTGGCATAGATATTTTTATAGGGTATAATGATACAAATTCATTTTTTTGGCAAAGAATAAATCAATATATGAAGACCTCAAATGACCAGGAAATAATGAATCAAGGATTAACGAAAATAATTATGAAATAGATAACTTTAGGACAAGGATAGATGGAACTAATTATTGTACAAGAAAAAATGAGATAGGTAACAAATGTGGATATTGTGATAGGCATGAACACAATATAGAAAAATATTGGGATCTTCATTGTTGTGAAATTTGTGGAGGTAATAATCACTCTAAAAAATATTGTTGGTACAAAGGAAATAATAATATGAATATGAATTATGGATGGATAAACATGCACAAATGGGATAAGATGAAAGAAATGATAACAAGGATAGCACTAAATGGATTTCTTCAAAAATATTTTTCCAATTCTAGATATGGCTAGAAAAAGGGTATGAACTTCTTCAACAATTGATCTAGAAGAAATAGAATCAATACCAGAATAAAAACAAGTCAAAAGCACATGAAGGCAAAGGACCTTCATATCAAATAATGTAATGCAGGGGGGTGTTGGAAGTATTAAATTAATTTGTAACTTGTAAGATTAATGCAAGTCTCGTGTAATAGTTTAGTCTATATTGAGTACAGAGTAGGTGTCATGTAAGTAAGTGTGAAGTTATTATCACAACCCAAATTTTTTTTCATTCAACCATGAGTTTTTTTTCCTAAACTTGGCATGGAGTCAACTTGATATTTTAGCATCTTAGTTTGGACAACTTAGACCCTTTGTAAGATCATTTCTCTACCATTGAAAATGTCACAAGAAATACCCATCCTCACATCTTATATATGTATCATTTAATGTAAGTGTACTAGGTATAATGCAAGTTCGAGCTATCCTTCTCATCCTTCTTTTGATGAGCTAGCATAGTTTCCTTCAGTCTATCAAAATGACCACACCAATCACTACACCTTATATAAATTCATCTATGTAGGTGTACTAATCATGTCAAAATCAAATTTGCTAGTCCATATTCATGTCAAACTAGTCTCTCTACTTAAAACTTTCTAAATGCCAAACTTGTGAACACTAAGCTATTAAAACTCTACATCCATGCTATTAGGAATTTCATTGGAGGTCTTGTTTCCAAATTAACCCCCCCTTAGGTCACTATCTTCTACATCTTGATAAGAGTTTTGTGTTAATGTGAGTTATCCTATATGTGATTAATTATTACTAGTGCACAATATTCAACCCTTCAAGGCTTAACATTAAGTCCTTCTTAAAGATGTTATTCATAAAAGAATAATTCAAAGTTATTTTCTTAAACCACTTCCTATATAGCCTTAATTTGCATTATTCAAGTTTATTTGAAAATACTATTAATTTTCCATAAGGTAAATGACTTGCATCTCATGCACATCTATGATAATATAAAGCCATAATTAAATTCCTTTTCGTTTAAATTAAATATACATGCATTTATTAACACTGCATACATAATGCACCATAGAAAAGAATCATCACAAATAAAATCACAACAAATTCATTTATTCTGAAGAACCCCGAAGAAAAAAACCTAACCATAAAATTACTTCTAGTTTTATTTCTCATGAATTGGATCATTACATTGAGTCAAGGCCACTCTTTTAGCCCTATTCTCAATTTAAGAGTTCCCTAGCTCTTACAAATTACATTGTGAATATATCCATTAGTTCACATTCACTTTTTGAGTCCTATAAAATAGACTAAAGGCATTACATATAACCTTTGTTAGCAACAAAAATATCACAATATACCATATTATTACAATATGAACGTTTTAAATTAGAATCTGAATTACAAATCAATTTCACTCTTGGGTCAAGAGTACCCGTAATACCTTTGTCCATCATATAAGACCAACTCATCCATCGATCATAAGCAATGTCCTCCTCGGTTTAATATACAAAGATATCAAGCTTGTAGGTTCCTCTACTCAACAATATAAAATCGTGCGCAGGTTTGTTAGACTTTTCTTTGTACCATTCCGAAACAAATGATTAACCATTTTTTGAAACACTAAACACAATTTATTTTACCTTATACCAAAATTATGGTATTCATTCAACTTGGAATGACATACACATAGTCCCTGTTTACTATCCAAACATAAGAAACTTGGTGAACTCTCACAGAGAATTTACAACTCTCATGCTTAGTTTATTTTAAAACTAAATCAATGGTTCTCTGGGTTCTTGTCAATCCACAACACATTAATGCATGGTGATAATCACCTCACAAATGGTGTCATGAGTTAGGTTTACCATCCTTTATATAGAGATACCGGTGCTCAATAAAATGCCCATAAATTATTCACTAACCCTTAAAGGCAAATGGGAAGAGAACCCATCGACACCACTTGACTATGTTCACAAAAGAAACGTCATCCAACATTTATGTGGGAACATATATAAGTCTTAAACTCTTTGTTTCAGGTATTCACAAGGTGAAGGATAATTTGTTACTTCATTGGGGTATGTCCTGGCAAAACAATGTACAATAAAGGTTTCTTTTGGAGGTTCCAGTCAGCTTTGGTCGGTCAGAGTAACAACGGTGCTGTGTCAACAGGGTACACAAGACAACGTCCCTTCCCAAAATAAAACTCAATATATTTAAACACCTCCTTTTACAATGCTTTTAAGAGCCATCTCTCTAATTTGAGATAAATAGTTTTGTATTACCCTTACTACCAGGCACATCCACAAAATACATATTTTCCATTCTCAATATATACATAACTTGGACATAAAACACACATAAAACACACTTTTCTCTAACGACGATGCAACCTTAATACAATACCCATATTCAAAGAAGAAACACGTTGAAATAACTACAATTTTGGTAACTTAAAAAATAATACCAACCAACAAGTTTCAGGTTTGATTTTCCCAAAGTAACATTTTTTTTTTAAATAACATTACCAATTTAAAGTTTCTTTTCTCTTATAACAAATATATCCACCTCCAGAAGTTTATTTTTCTTTGCGGCAGGGACAAGTTATTATATCATTTTCATTCATAGCAACCATAATAGCAAATTTCACTAGCTATTGTTTCCTCACAACATAATAGAACCGTAAGGAGGAATTTATCCCAATTTAGTGAGTATAATAGAAAAAAATTACTCCCAACAACTTATTTCTTTCCCCAAAAACACAGGCTACTATACTAACGTCACTCACAAAGAGCAATAATAACAAATATTCTACTAGCTACTTATTTTCCAGCAAGGACAAAGCTAGTAATCTATTTTCATCCGCAGAGAACCCATTAACAAACTACTCAAAACAACACTTAATGTTTAAGCTAGATAAAAACAATATTTTAGCTCAGATTTTCCGTTAATTCTTTGCTTCAACGGTAATAAAATCAAACTCTCCAATGCCAATCCTCTTCCAAAAACCTCCCTTTGCAAACCTCCTATTTTCGTTTCCAAAATATATCTTTTTCCTCTTCTTTCTTTGGTGGAAGAATGACCTTCTTTACACTTTTGCCCATCCTCCAAATTTTCCTCACCTACTCACCTCCCACTCTGTCCTTCAACCATAACTAACATATTCCTTCCGATGCCGCAAAATAAGAACTCACCCATTCATCTTAAACTTAGTAGATACATCTTTAAAGAAAAGTTTATATTAGCTTAAAATCCACAAATGAATGCTTTGGCCATGAAAGATCATTTTTCACATAATTGCACTACAACATATAAAAGCATACACAATTACATTTAACCATCATTAAGGCTTCCTACATTATGAGTAGCACAAAGCAAGACATTAGTTCAATTAAATTTAAATTGAAACATAAATGAAGAAATAACAAGGATCTTTTATTAAATACCAAAGTAATTGCAAGTATCCTAAAAAATCAAAGTGAATCAAAATATCATTTCCGTAAATCATATGTCTTACATAAACTAACACATGGAATAATCAATCATTCCATCAATAAAATACATTACATTTTCCATAAAATGTATGTTTTGCATAACTAGTCATGAAATAGTTTATCTATCCATCAACAAAACAACACAACAAAGCATAAATTCATCCACATAAAAAGTCCGCCAAGGGAGGGTCATGACATCCTACCTCCCTTAGGCTTAACACAATCCTTTGTGTTTTAAATAGTTTAAACATAAAATAACAATTACATAGCATTCTCAAATAGAAATGAAAAGTATCTCTGCATATCTACCACTTTCTCCCAAGTAGCATTTCTCTCAAAATAGCAGTCCCACTGGACCTCACATTGCTCTAGAGTCTCTTTCCTCATCGATTTGGAGTGAAAGTCAAGGATATTTATTGGTCACACCTCTATAGCCTCTAGATTCACCATCTACAATTTTGAAAAGTCCCACACATGATTAGGGTTAGCAATATATTTTCTAACAAATAATATATGAAAGTTATCATGAATATTCAATAGGTTAGGTGGTAAAACAAGTTGATATGCCATAACATAGATATTTGTTGTAATTTTAAAGGGTCCAATAAAACGAGGATCTAATTTTGTGGACTTAATATCACTCTTCCTTGGTCTCACCCTCAAAACACTTTGTTACCTACATAAAACTCTCTTGGTGATCAACATAACTTTTTTGACAATTCATGACTTCTTTAAGCCTTTCTTTGATCATCCTTAATTTTTTCTCCATTTCTCTGACCATAATCGGTCCAAGAACAACCCGATACTCTAGATTATCCCAAGATATTAGTGTCCTACACCTCCTCCCATAAAAAGCTTCGAATGGTGCCATGTATAAGGTCAAATGATGAATGTTATTGTAGGTAAATTATACTAGGTGTAGATAGTCTTCCCATTTGGTCTTCTAATCAATAAAATACATGTGAATCATGTCCTGTAACACCTGGTTCACCATTTTAGTTTACCCATCAGTTTTTGGATGATATGCATAAATGATGTTTAGCCTAGTACCTATGGCATGATGTAAAGCTTACCAAAACTCAGATTTGAATCTTTATGATCTCTATCTAAAATAATCACTTCCAGAAAACCATGAAGCCTAAATATTTTCTCGGTAAATTTTTAACCACAACCATGACATCATCCTTGGTATTTTTGATATAAAATGTGTAACCTTGGTCAGTTTGTCGACCACAACTAGGATTGTGTCATGTTGAAACCTAGTCTTTGGTAAACCTACAATTAAATCCATTGATATCACTTGCCATTTCTATGCAAGTACATCATGAGGATACAATAGTCCTACAATATGTCTATATTTAATTTTACTTTCTGGTGTTTGAGACATTGGGCAACAAATTCATTGATATCTCTTTTAATTCCTGGCTGGTAGAAGGTTTTCTTCATATTAACTCTCATTTTTGCCCCTCTTATTTGAGTAGAATATGAAGATCTATGTGCTTTATTCATGATAATTTTTCTCATATCATTGGTCCCAAGAATTACTACTCTATCCTTGAAGCATAAGAAACCATCCTTTGATGTTGAAATCCTTGTTTTCATTTGGTTTCTTTTCCTTCATTTCCCAAATTTGGTTGCAATATACATCCTAATGTTGTATTTCCTTGACTTGTTCCATCAAGTCTACATGAATGTGAGTCAAAATAGCTGTGTCTTCTCTTACTAAGTGCATCAGTGTCTTTATTTTCCTTCTCTTTGATGTACTCGATGCCAAAATCATACTCGATGAGAAATTTCATCCACCTTCTCTACTTGGCATTTAGAAAAGGTTGAGAAAAAATGTATTTTAGACTTTTATGGTCTGTTATCAACTCAAAGGGTCTTCCCACTACAAAATATCACCAAATTTTGAGAGAAAATATCATTGTTGCCAGTTCCAGATCATGGGTTGCATAATTGACCTCATGTCATTTCAAGTTTCCTTGAACCATAGGCTACCACTACTCCATCCTAGGAGAGCACTCCTCCCAATACTTCCAATGATGCATTTGTACATATATAAAAACTACCTTGAGAGTCTGGTATCTTTAATATGGGAGGTGTAGTGAGATTTCATTTGAGCAGATCAAAAGCTACCTCACATTTATTCGTCCGCTTGAACTCTTTCTCCTTCCTCTAAAGGTTAGTTATTAGAGAGGTTATCTTAGCATAATCCTTCACATAATGCCTATAGTATCCATTCAAACCCATGAAACTCTAGACTTTGATCACATTTGTGGGTGATGACCAATTCAATATAGCTTCTATTTCTTAAGATCCATCATGATCCCTTCTACTGATATAATATGCCCTAAGTATTGCACTTCCAGCACATAAAATTCATGCTTGGACAAATTATTGTATAACTGATTCTTTCTTATAATCTCCAGCACGATCCTAAGGTGTTTGTTATGCTCTATCTTATTCTGAGAATATATCAAAATATCATCCAAGAACACAAGAACAAATTGATCCAACTACTTCCTGAAAATACTATTCATCAAATTCATAAATGTTGCTAGAGAATTCGTTAGACCAAAATGCAAGATAGTAAACTCATAATATCCGTAATGAGTTTTAAAGGCTATCTTATGAGTATCCTCTTTGTGGATCCTCAATTGATGATATCCAAATTTTAGGTTGATATTTGAGAAAATAGTGGCATCTCTAATATGATTAAAGAGGTCCTTGATTCTGGGTAGAGTATATCTATTCTTAATGGTTGCCTTGTTTAGCATCCTGTAATCTATACACAGTTGTAAGGAACCATCATTTTTCTTAACAAATAGAATAGGTGCACTCCATGGTGATACACTTGGCCAAATTAATCTCTTCTCCAACAACCACTGTAGTTGCACTTTCAACTCTTGCATCTCAATAGGATTCATTCTACAAGTAGCCCTATGTATAGGCTCTGTTCCAAGTTGAAGCTCAATTATGAAATCAAATTCATGTTTAGGTAGTAATCCAGGTAAATCCTCTATAAATACATCCCTAAACTCCTAAAGTACTAGGTGTTTTCCAAACACCTCTTTCATTTATCTCGACTACATAAATTGTTCCTACTATTTTAATGGATTTATTAAGTTGCATTGCTGAGAGGATCCAGGGTTGAAAAGCCCCTTGTAGGCTGTACACCCTTTGTACTTTCCTGCCATATTTTAAATACTCAATCTATATATCTTGGAAATTGATTACAACCTTATGTGCATATAACCAATCCATTCCTAGGACTACATCAAAAGCATGCAGTGGTGCTACATACAAATAATATATAGTTGTACCACAAGGTAAGATAATTTTAGTCAAAGGGTAACAATGGTCTATAGAATATGTCTATCTGGAACCATACTCAACCTTCCACCCATGAGCCAAGATTCCTGTAAATTCTGGTATATACTTAATCAAACTAGTAGATACAAATCTATTTATAGCACCACTATCAATTAGAATTTTAACATTTCTAAAAAATATTACCCTTTATTAGTAGAGGACTGACTTGCCCTTCCAGATTTTGACTCCCTATCGTTGCATAATCTTGTGTGTAGATTCTTTATATACTGGTTCTTTCCCTTTTGAACTTGGTCCTACTTAGAGTGGTTAATTATTGGTATATTATGGTCCTCCATAATAAAACATCTTTTCTTGGTCCCTGGGCGCATTTTTTGCTTTTGTCCTTCTGCTTTCACTACTAATGGAGGGTTAGGCTACCCCGATGGTGTTGTTTTTTTATTACCATTGTGGTGATTGTTAGGATTACGGTTCTTTCCTTGGAACTTTCTCTTAAAATTTCCTTGTTTCTTGTCATTTATTTTGTATCACCCCAAGGAGTCTTTGCTTGCCTATTCTACTTACCACTTCATAAATCCTACACTATTTCGTTTTCTAGGAGCTTGTTTGTCCTACTCAGAAGATCCTTCATAATAAAAGTAGGGCTTAAGATAGGTCTCAACTTTTCTATACAAGTCATAGACCTTCTAAATAGTATTAGGTTCTCTCATGTTCGCTTCATGCCCTACCCTAATATTTGCTTCTAGTATAAAATTATGAACTTTCATATTCTCATTATACACAAGAACATACTTCAATAGCTTGATAAATATTTGGTAATATTTCTCCACTGTCTTATTTCCTTATATAATATTGGTGAATTATTTAAATTTCTTAGTATAAAAATATTCTATGAGGAACCTTTCTTTAAAAGCTACCACAAAGTTTTCTCATTTCAGATCTACTTCAACCTCAATTTCTCGTTCTCCATTAAATGTTTCCCACCAATCCAAGACAACACCCTGTAAATGTAGGGTGAAATATGATGTTCGAGTCCCAGTGGAATAATTTTTCATATTGAAAAAAATCTCTATCTCCTTCAACCAAGCTTTGGCTACATAACCATATTTCTCTCCCTTGAACTTGGAAGATTTTAGATGTTCTATATCCTTGCCCAATTCTACCTCAAGTCAAATTTTGGCCTATTGTACCTCTAAAAGGTGTCCATTAACTTATCCCACTCTAGAGTTTCCAGCTTGTGCATCCTGATTCACTATAGCTTCCAACAATTACTTCAATGTTTCCATCTATTCACAAAGCAAAACAATTGTTGCAGTGATATAGTCCATCTCATTACTAGGGTTGTTTGGACCTACAACCGAGGTTCTAGCTTCAATATTAATTTGTTGTGTTTACCTCATCAATGGAAAAAATGACCTCTTCTTCTATTTAGTGGTATTTTTCCTAGACACATACAAGAGAGATAGTAGGGATTCATTCACAATTACATTTTTGAATTGTTTCTCCTACCAATAATCATATACCTAGTTTTCTTAAATAGATAGAATTTACTTTCGGTAGATAATATATTTATGTAAGTATATAAATTACATGGGTATGTATTTTGTTACACACCATCATCTAAGTTTATGCAAAAAATATACATCCCTACGAACCACGCTTTGATACCAGATGTCACAACCCAAAACTTTCTCAATCAACCATGAGTTTTTTTTTCCTAAACTTGGCATGGAGTCAACTTGATATTTTAGCATCTTAGTTTGGAAAACTTAAACCCTTCATGGGTTCATTTCTCTACCATTAAAAATATCACAAGAAATACCCATCTCCACATCTTACATATATCATTTAACGTAAGTGTTCTAGGTATAATGCAAGTTTGAGCTATCCTTTTCATATTTCTTTTTATGAGTTAGCTTAGTTCCCTTCAGTCTATCAAAAGGACCATACCAATCACTACATATTACATAGGTACATATATGTAGGTGCACTAAGCATGTCAAAAGCATATTTTCTAGTCCATATTCATGTCAAACTAGTCTATCTACTTAAAACTTTCGAAATGCCAAACTTGTGAACACTAAGCTATCAAAACTCGACATCCATGTTGTATGTAATTTTATTGGAGGTCTTGTATCCAAAGTAACCCTCCCTTAGTTAACTATATTCTACATCTTGATAAGAGTTTTGTGTTAATGTGAATTATCCTATATGTGAGTCATTTTTACTAGTTCACAATATTCAACCCTTCAAGGCTTAACATTAAGTCCATCTTAAAGATGTTATTCATAAAAAAAAAATTCAAATTTCTTTTATTAAACCACTTCCCACATAGCCTTAACATACTATTAATTTTACATAAGGTAAATGACTTACATATCATGCACATTGAAAGCACGAGGATACAAAAACAAAAAGGAAAAGCCAAGATGCGATGTAAATGAAACAAAAGATAACGCTAAATCCTATGAATTGAAAGTGCATGAAAGGAAAGAGGCATAAACAAATCAAAACCAAATAGAAAGCCAATATGGAAGATATCACTTTTTATTAATATGCTTCAAAACTCGGTTACAATTCGCCTCCTCCCTTTTTAGGGGCTAGGAGCGTTAAATGTGTTCTTGTCACATCAATGGATGTTATTCCTTCTTCCGCGTGCCCACATGTAAAGTGGGTGAACCAAATGTCACCGATGCTTGCGTTGATGAGTCTTGAATCCTTGCTACTCCTCTAATGTTGATACATTGCATTCAAGGAAACAAGAAATAGTCAGTAGCACCTATAGATAAAATAAAACATGCAATCCCCATGCCTTCAATTCGTACATGCAAAATATAAATAAAATGATAACTGAAATAGATCCAAATGAATTGAAAACTTGACAGGGGCATAAAAACATCATCAAGAAGGTACTGCAAATGGAACAATAAAAAAATTCACCACATATTCATATTTGCTTTGGGGCAGGATGATTAAACCTGCAACAAAACGTCAGATAACACTATCCCAAATGTCACATTTGGGAAGCTCCAGATCACCTGCAAAGTTGGGGGTTAGCTAAAATGGGGTATTTTGGAAAGACCTAGGAGTTTATATTTTCCCAATTCGGCCTCTATCACCGAGAATTTGATGATGCTACCTGCATGTTAGCAAAAGTGAGAAATGACAAAAACATGATAAAAACTGCTCAAAATGATGTGAAATTTGAATGACAACCTATTTAAGCAACATAGAATCAGATGCAAAAATAATAGAACTAAAATCTACTACAGATTTCTAATCACTCCGGGGCGGGGCGATTAGAACTGCAGTAGTGCGAGGGGCACCCAGGGGCAGGACACCCACCGTTTAGGGCCTGATTTTGGCACCAATACACTTGGAATGGGTCCAAACCTCTTGTGGGGTGTTTTCGGTAAATTTGGTAGGATGTTATGGCCAAATGTTGGGTTTTGGTTTCAGATTTGCACTTCCAATAATCACCCAATGACCTCCCTTCCAAAAGAGATCAAGGATGTGAAAGACACAAATCAAAAGGTGTGAGGATATAAAATGACAGCACTTCGTTGTTCAAAATGCTCCTTCTTTGTATATTTTTGAGGTGAGAGGACTCACCATTTTATATACCTGACGGTCTCTTTGGATGAGCATGCAAAGGTGCCACTTGGCAATCATGCCTTCCAAGGGGGGAGAAGATTCCTCCCTAATTAGGGGCTCCATGACTGCCCCTGTAACTGCCTCTAACGCTCGAAAATGCTCACCCAGACTCCCATGCAATGAAGGAAGAGTTAAGTGGCAGATATGAGCTGTCATTTGTCAAGATTTGACTTTTTGTCCGTTAAACCTACTATTCGCCCTACCCTGGAGCGAATACTGCTAATCATCCCTGGGTGGGGCGAGTACCAGTTTGTAATCGTCCCTGGGTGGAACGAATAAGGAGCAAAGTTCCTGAAGGTGCCAAATTGACCTCTGACCTTCCAAAACTGTTGTGTGAGTGGTTAGGACCACCGTTTAACCTCTAGGGGCTGCCCTGGGGGCTGTGTGTGTCAATGCGATCAGTGTTTGTAGTCACATAATCGGATTGGTGTTGTTTTGGTGTCTACACACATCCATGATGATATAAAGCCATAATTAAATTGTTTTCTTTTAAATTAAAGGTACATGCATTTCACTAATACTGCATACATAATGCACATAGAAAAGAATCATCACAAATAAAGTCACAACAAAATCACTTATCCTAAAAAACCCAAAGGAAAAAACCCAACCATAAAATTACTTCTAATTTTTATTTCTCATGAATTAAATCATTACATTAAGTCAAGGCCACTCTTTTAACCCCTATTCTCAATTTAATATTTTCCTATCTCTTACAAATTACATTGTGACATATCCATTACTTCACATTCACTTTTGGAGTCCCATAAAATAGATCCAAGGTATTACACATAACCTTTGTTAGCAACAAAAATATCACAATATCCCATATTATTATAATATGCACTTTTCAAACCAGAATTTGAATTACAAATCAATTTCACTCTTGGGTCAAGAGTACCCGTAATACCTTTGTCCATCATATACTACCAACTCATCCGTCGATCATAAGCAACGTCCTCCTCCTTGGTTTAATATACAAATATTTCAAACTTGTAGGTTCTACTCAATAATATAAAATCATGCGTAGGTTCTTAATAAGCAACTTGTTGACTTTTTCTTTGTACCATTCCTAAACGAATGATTAACCATTTTTTTTTTGGAACACTAAACATAATTTATTTTACCTTATACCAAACTTATGGTATTCGTTCAACTTGGAATGACATACACATAGTCCCTACTTACTAGTCCAAACATAAGAAACTCGGTGAACTTTCACAGGGAATTTACAGCTCTCAAGCTTAGTTTATTTTAAAACTAAATCAACGGTTCTCTACATTCTTGTTAATCCATAACACATTAATGTGTGGTGATACTCACCTTGTGAATGGTGTCACAAGTTGCGTTTTACCATCTTTTATCTAGAGATACCAGTGCTCAATAAAACACCCATAAATTATTCACTAACCTTTGAAGGTAAACGAGAAGATAACCCATTGACACCACTTACTAGGTTCAAAAAAGTGACATCGTTAGATATTTATGTGGGAACATATATAAGTCTTAAAATATTTGTTTTAGGTATTCACAAGGTGACAAATAATTTGTTACTTCATTGGGGCATATCCTGGCAAAACAATGTACAGTAAAGGTTTCTTTAGGTTCCAATTAAAATTTGGTCAATCAGAGTAACAACAACGTTGTGTCAACTGGGTACACAAGACAACATCCCTTCCCAAAAAAACTTAACACATTTAAACACCTCCATTTACAATGCTTTTAAGAGCCATCTATCTAAATTGAGATAAATAGTTTTGTATTACCCTTACTAATAGGTACATCCACAAAACAAATATTTCTCATTCTCAATATATATACATAACTTGGATAGAAAACACACTTTTATCTAATTACGATGCAACCTTAATATAATACCAATATTCAAACAAAAAAAACATGTTAGAATAACTACAATTTTGGTAACTTAAACAATAATACCAACCAACAAATTTCAAGTTTGATTTTCCCAAAGTAACATTTTTATTTTTGAAAATAACATTACCAATTTAAAGTTTCTTCTCTCTTACAACAAATACATCCACCTCTAGAAATTTATTTTCCTTGGTGACGTGGATAAGTTATTATATCATTTTCATTAACAACAACCATAATAGCAAATTTCACTAGCTATTGTTTCCTCACAGCCTAATAGAACCAAAAGGAAGAATTTATCCCAATTCAATGAGTATAAAAGAAAAAAATTACTCCCAACAACTTATTTCTTTCTCTAAAAACATAGGGTATTGTACAAACATCACTCATAGAGTAATAATAACAAATATCCTACCAACTACTTATTTCTCAGATTTTTTTTTACTTCTTTGCTTCAACAGTAACACAATCAAATTCTCCAGCACCAATCATTTTCTAGAAATCTCCCTCTACAAACCTCCTATTTTATTTTCCAAAAGATACTTTTTTCCTCTTATTTCTCTGATGGCATAATGATATTCTTTCCACTTCACTCGTCCTCCACATTTTCCTCACCTACTCACCTCCCACTCTGTCCTACAACCATAACTAACATATTTCTTTCGATGCTGCAAAACAAGGACTCACCAATTCATATTAAACTTAGTAGACACATCTTTAAAGCAAATTTTGGATTAGCTTCAAATCCGCAATTGAATGCTTTGGCCATGCACAAATGAAAGATCATTTTTCACATAACTGTACTACAACAACATATAAAAATATATAAAATTACATTTAACCATCATCAAGGCTTCATACATCATGAGTAGCACAAAGCAAGGCATTAGGTCAATTAAATTTAAATTGAAACATACATGAAGAAATAACAAGGACCTTTCATTAAATACCAAAGTAATTGCAAGTACCCTACAAAAACAAAGTGAATCAAAATATCATTTTCGTAAATCATATGACTTACATTAACTAGCACATGGAATAATCAATCATTCTATCAATAAAATACACTACATTTTCTATAAAATGTATGTTTTGTATGACTAGTCATGAAATAGTCTATCCATCAACAAAACAACTTAGCTTAGCATAAATCCATCTACATAAAAAGTCTACCAAGGGAGGGTCATGATAGTTATGTAAGTGAGGTGTCATGTTAGTAAGTGTGAGTTAGGTAAGTGTGGTATTATGTTAATAAGTGTGGAGTTATGAGTTGTGTAAGAAATTATCATTTAGTATATGTAATCATGGGAGCCTTTGTTCATATACAATTATGTGGATATGTGGAGAAATTTATTATTTTATGATATTTTCTCATATGAGAAATATGAAGTGGTATATCTCTCGTGTTTAAGGAGATGAAAATTTTGTGTAAGTGTAAAGGTCAAGACTCTTGTGAATGTGAAGAATCTTATATCTAATGTGTATTTATTGAAGATAAAACAACGTAATATGTGCTCAAAGAAGCTTGCAAATATATTGTATTTATATTGCTTGAGTTGATAGTTATCAAAAATATTTTATGTGAGATAGTTATTTCATTTTGTTCATATTTAATATATTGTGAGATCTTGTGCTAAGAATATTGGATTGCTAACAAATGTGTTCTTATAAAATATTAAATAAAGTTTTAGGCACTCTCTACTCTATATTATAGAAGATCACATACTACAATAAAATTATATGGATAATATCAATATACACACACATAAAAGAAATTATACATAATATATCATAACCCTTACAATTATATCAAATGAAGATAAAAGAATTAGAAATAAATACTAAAAAATTTAAATAATATAAAATATCATCCATCTTTACTATTAAATATTAATGCTAAAAATCCCTATGAGGGATGTCGTAGTGGTATGTCTTTGAGTTTTCATCCAAAAGACCCAAGTTCAAACCCAAACCCTGGTAAGAGGGGCACCAGGCCCTTTCTAAAAACCTATGCTTTACCCTAAAATTTTTGGATAGAGTGAAAGCCATGTATAGTATTAGAAATTGATAAAATTCAAAGACTTTCTATGGAAATTTTGTGAGGAAAATTTTTAGTTTCCTTTTTATAAGTGGGATAGGGTTTGTAAAGGAAAGAATATTGGAGGAGCAGGCTTGTAGAATTGTAAACTTATAAATTTGGCATTAGGACCAAAGCTTGGGTGGAGATTAATTTGATAGCAAGTAATAATTTGAGAAAAAACATTACTCAAAAAATATATAGGTTCTCTTGATATAATAAAATCATTTAGGTAAATAATCCTACCCAAAGGATCATCAACATGGAACTTTATATCATATAGTTTACAATTGATAAAGAAATATATTAGATGGTTAATCAATGAAAATATTTATGCAAATATTTGATCTGATTCTTGGTTTAAGCCTTATCCTCTTATATTTAACTCAAAATGGCAACCATTGGACCAAGCATACCTAGCATGTAAAGGTCCAAATGTCAAAGACTATATTAATATCAACAATAACTCTAGATCATATATTTATTTTAATAACTTAGTTGAAGGAGAGATAATCAAATAAATTACATATGAACTTTGAAAGATGCTTCAAGAGATTTATTTATCAATTTTTACATGAAAGAATGAGTTGGTTTGGAATTTATCAAAGGATGGTGGATACTTGGTCAAGTTGGGATATGAGGTTTAAAGTAATCAAAATTTGCTTCTCCAAAATATTTTTCTTGGAACAATTTTTGGTCATTAGAGGCTCTCCCTAAGGCCTCAACATTTCTTTTCTTAGTAGCTCAAAGTAAGATTCCTACATGAGAGAGTCTAAAAAGAAGAGGATACCATGGAACTTTTAGATATGCCTTATGTGCAAAGGATTTAGAAACATTAGACCATCTACTTCTTCATTGTCCCTTCACTCATACCATTTGGGGTTACTTTTTAAAAAATATAAAATTATATTAGGTAGCTCCATCAACATTGAAAGAGTTGATCAAATGTTGGATTAATTATTTCAAAGCTAAATCATTATGTATTCTATAGAGTATTGGCTTTGCCATTATTTGTTGTAATTTATGGCTTGAAAGGAATTATAATTTTTTTAAAAATAAATCTCGAAATCATGTCCAAGTTTAGAACTATATTATTTCCTCTTGTAAAATATCTACAAATATGGTTCTTATCATGGGAAGTATCAAATGTAGAAAAAGAGGTGCTAATAACTTGGCTACATGATTTGAACAAACATGGAAAAGTCATCTGCAATAATGGAATTAAAACAAAGAATCTGCTTTGATCTAGGGTAAAATGAAAGTGTTCAAATTTTGGGTTTATCAAAATAATTTTGATGGTGCTTCTAAAGGAAATATGGGAAAGTTGGTGGAAGTGGTGTTCTTAGAAATAATGAAGGCAAAATTCTCCTCACTTGCTCAGAATTATTTGGAACTTCAACTATCAACTATGTAGAGGCTAGTGTACTTCTTACAAGGGTTAAAATTGCAATAGATAAATGATGGAAATATATTTTAATTAAGGGGGATTCACAAATTATTATCAATGCTATTGACAAAAATAGACATGGAGATTGGATAAAAAATAATATTATTGCTAATATCCATCATCTATTACTAGAGGTAATCTATTGGAAATGTGAGCATATTTATAGAGAAGAATATCAAGTAGTATATATTTTAGCCAATTGTGGTGTTGATCTTCATCTTGGTGAAATTTAAATTTTAGAAGACAATTGGCCAAGTGAGATTTTATCTCTTAATAAAAATGATGTCAAGGAGATAATTTTGGAAACATAGCACTTCAAGGAAGTTGAAAAATATATTTAAGAGAAACAAGAAATGAAAAAATGAGATATAAAACATATTAGATATTATTTAATTGACATAACAAAAAATATAATATTTGGTATTTTAATGGGAGTGGCCCCAATAGGAGTCACAAATAACTTATTAAAAAAATATTTTTATTCAAGTAACATAGAATTAAATGAAAAATAATAATTTGATTTCATTATATATTATAAACTACTAGTAATTAAGAAATATATATCATATTAAAATAACTTAAAATATGACCCATGAGGGATAATTTAGTGGTAAGACCTTCAATTTTCATCTAGGAGACCCAAGTTCAAACCCCGATAAGAGGGGGCCAAGAATTCTCATAAAAACTTGTATAAACTTAATTTTTAAATATTCATATAGTTTGCCAATAATTATTGTCTTTACGAAAGGGGTGTAAACCCTAGGTGCAATCAAGTGATGGAACAAAGTGATAAATTTGGCTATAGTATTCATGAAAGGGATGCAAACCCTAGGTGTAATCAAGCATTGAAGGAAGAGGGTTGTTTGCATACCATCTCTTTAGTCTATGAGAAAGCCTCTTCGATCAAAATAAATATCTCTCAAGGATATTTGGGTTCACGGGTGGATGAACCTCTACCCTCTATCAAGATTTTAGAGGATGAATTTGGGTTGGATCTGATTGATCATGAAGCCTAAACAATTATCTACAAACTCAAGGATAAAATACCAGGCCTAGAGGATCTCAAAGGATACATTAAAAATTGGACTAGTACAGAATTCCAAATAACTCTCCTACCCAAAATTTCTTTTTTGTTTCCTTTTCTAATTTAGAAAATAGAGATAGGGTAATGGATTATAGATATAATTGGTTTTCACATGAAGACTCATAGTTTCAATCCCTTCACAGAAGATGTTAATGGCTTCCTAGTCTAGGTGAATATTTATGCTCTCCCTCTCCTTGTGGAGTTTTGGAGAGAGAAGATAATCACCAAAATCGATAATGTCATTAGTGCATTCCAATATATGGATGTCCAAATAGAAGAAAATTTGTCTAGTAAAATTAATATGAGTAAAGCAATATTGGTTGTTTGGATAGATTTTTCAGTTCCTTGACCTCAATCCATTACTATCTCCTCAAGAAAAGGGGAATGGATCCAAAATATTGAATATGAAAACTTCTCCCTAAGATGTTATGGCTATCAATAATATGGCCACCTGAAGAAGAGATATTTGATCATTTGATCATGCTTTGATTCCTCCTTGGTGGAGGATAAGGCCCTACATGAAAATGATTCAAAACCTTCAAATGTTCCAATTCAAAAGAAAGAAGCTCATCCTCTAGATGCACCAATTGTCCAATAGAAATCATGAAACCAACAAAAGACTCAACCCCAAAAGGAGAATTTGAATCATATCATTGATAAAAGAAAAATGGTTACTAAAGACCATCCATAAAGTTCCATGGAAAAACTTATCACCTCATATGTTATCTTTGAACCTAATTATGAAACAATCAGTGATGGTCAGTTTTGTGAAAATAAATATCCTACAAAATGTGTTACAACTAGATATTACCTTAGGAGCTTGAAGTGCAAAAGTGCATTTTCATATCTTACCACTCTAAAGGAGGAAAAATATATGCTATAGAAGAAAAATAATCGAATTGATTTAATCTTTTATGAATGACTCTTATGTTTTTTTTCCCTCTATCTGTTGGAGTTATTGTTGGGCACAAAAATATCATCAAGCTTTACTTGACATTGCACCTGTCTATCTTCCAAATTTCTGTCCAGGCATGCACCCGATAGTCATAGCTCAACACTCAAGCATTGGATGGACCAAAGAAAAAATTCAATACAACCTCCAGAGTAGGCTGGTTTCTTGTCAAATTAAAAATGGTGTTGAATCAATTAAAGCTCCAATAATATTTTGAGATAAAGGTTTAGAAAAATTTTAGGGTTAGAAATGTTATAAAAAACAATGGTTGGGTAGGCTAACAACATA
The DNA here is from genome assembly GCA_028583015.1 of Wollemia nobilis. Classification (NCBI taxonomy): domain Eukaryota; kingdom Viridiplantae; phylum Streptophyta; class Pinopsida; order Araucariales; family Araucariaceae; genus Wollemia; species Wollemia nobilis. The sequence continues at coordinate 8,161,345 of JAQPPZ010017086.1, forward strand.
GGCAACTATAGAAAAATGCTCCCACAAGCTATTTCCAGTGTCCCATCACTCAATATTAACATTACCCAAATTAATGAAACCTTCACACATTAAAGATACACAGATATATTGCAAAAAGCAATTACAACATCCAATATTGATAATCCAAATAGCAGAATAGACCACTAGACATATTTTACAAAAACAAACATTTTAATAATACAAATCTAATCAAGAACATATTTCAACTACTCTCACAAATAGTAATCCAAAATTTGGAACGAACTAACCATTCAATAATTAACAGAAATGCAACTCAAGACTTCGAACCTCTTGCAAAAAATAATGAAGATGACAAATTTGAGTCGAACAACTAGAGTAATTCTCCTTCCATTAGCTCACAAGAATATTTATAGTAGGGCAAGCAAACACACTAGAGCCGACCCTAAAAAATGAGGGTTCAACCTCTATTTATAGTTTGTAAATGAAAGAATATTTTTAGGAGACATTACAAAGATTGTATATTTACAACTTAGTAGAGCATCATCTTAGCTATGGAGCTTCGGGAAATCCACTATGAGAAATCTGCCATGGCAGTATACCTCTGGAAATTACTAGTTTTTTGGTGTTAGTTAGAGTTATAACATTTAGAAATTACATCTCATACATCAATAATTCTTGGAAGCTCGGATCCATTGCAAAGATAGAACTGCATTAGGTTCTTGTTCTTGGAAACCCTTGACGCTCTATTTTCCTGCCCTCCAACTAACTGTGCTCTGGTATGGCAATAAAATGCTTTTAAGTACCTTATCAATGTTAGCGAGTTCTCAGTCATTGATCGTAATTATGGACAACTGTGATTAGAACCTCCTAAGACACTCTACAAATTGGAGGGGAAAACCCAGGCACCATTTCGCAATTTTAAGTCACTGATGTCATCATTATAGCCTTGATCTTGTGGAATCATATTTCGATGTAAAATGAACTATGAAGTGAGTGGGATACAATCCACTCATTATTCTTCCTTTTCTCTTATTTGGCTTCAAAGATTCTGAAATCCACACCTTAAAGCGTGATGATGTCACCTTTGCTAATTTTTTTTGTGAAATTAGGAATCCACACTTAGGCAAGTGTAAATAATCCTGTCTCTATTCTGCTCTGGCCATAAAACAACTTCTTATATCCAATTTGCACTCTCAGTAGTGTAAAATTAACTTTGTCACTGTTTCACTTCAGATTTAGTGTAAACTTACTCTTTTTCATTGATCAACACCTGAATAGTCTTGAAACTTGATGGATTTAGCCTTTCCGACACTTAGCCACTTGAATAACGCAAGAAATTACGCTTGGTCTCCATTCTGCACTTTATTTTACATTGACATCATCATTGTCAATTTTTTTTACGAAATTAGGACCCATCACCAATCCACACCATTTTACATTATAAACCTAGCGGAATCACTCAAGGCAAAAATTGCACTAAGTGTTGGCAGATTAGGAAACTAATGTAGTGGATCCACTCCAAAATACACTAAAAAGTGTGTAGAATGGAACTTACATACCTTAGAATGAAATTTGCAATGCTTTCTAAGGATGTGGCCATTTTGGGCCTACATTCTGGAACCTCCCGGGTGGATTTTCTCACAAATCCATCAAACTCAGAGTCTTATCCATTGGGCATCAAGAGTAAAAAATGCTTATCTTCAAAAACTACTTTAAATAATAACTTCCATATGAACACTACCCTCTGAAAACTTGAATACCTTAGAGGATAAATTTTCATATCAAGATTATGTTATAAACATTGTGCCATTCTAGCAAAACTACTTCACTGCTCCATCAAAAACATAGTTGTGTTCTCTTTATAAAGCCCTCTTACAATACATGATATAAATGCCTTCACACAATAAACTACTATTTTTTGTGTCTCTTGAATCATGCTTTTATTATTTTCTTCTGAATATTTCAGAGTAAAAATGAATCAGATAAAAATACAAAACCTATGACTATATATGTACAAAGACAAAACAAAAATGCTAAGCTTGTGCCCCTTCAGGATCCACAACATCTCTATCTGAATCTTCTTCTTCTTGTTGGGCCTCTTCCTCAACATTATCTTCTTCTTGCTCAGCTTCCTCCTCTGGAGAAGATTGCTCCTTATTTCCCTCTTCAACATTATCACCAAACAACTACACCATCAGTTTCAAGGTTTGTAGGGCTTGTTTTTAGGTTGCTTCTGAGGGGTTGGAAGTATCTTTTAACTGCTTGTAAATGTACTGGAGTTCACCAATGTCTTCATAGTAAGCATCACTTCCTTTGTTTACTAGGTCCTCCATGAGGTCTCTAAGCTTGGTAAAATCAATGATCATTTGTGAAGCCTACTCTTGGTCAATCGGTTCCTCTAGAGCATCAATTTTAAATTTATCTTGTAAGCTCTCTTCAGTACTTCTCTTAATTTCTTCTACTGATAGCATACCATGATCTTCCATCCATAACCCTCTGAAACCAATTTGAATCATTTCCTTGTTAACATCTACTACATCCTTGATTACTCCTTCAATCTTGTCATACAATAGCCAAGCCTTTTGGATTACCCTGTGCTTTTTTAATACTATTTTGTAAGCAACCCTAGCAATGTTCCACTCCTTGTTAGGAATTGGCTTAGTAGAATAACTGAGTCTACTATCCACCAGCCTATAAATTTGTTCAGCTGGAATTACCATAGGTTGTAACTCTCTAGTGATTTTATCCAAATCCTTCTAAATACTTTGGAGCAGATGGCTAGCATCATCTAAGTAGTCAATAATAAGCTGCAACCCTAAGCATTTCTCTAGAACTTTAGAAAATAATTTCTTTCTCACTTTATTTAGTCCATCCTTAGAAAAACTAGAAGATTTAGCCTTTTCAATATGGAGCTGTTGCTTCAAAATTTGTATCTCCTTAGCCTTCTCCTCATTCTTTTGCTGGTGTTCTGCAATTTACTCCTTGAGCTTATTAGCTTCTTGAAACTTCTCTTGCCAGATTTTAGATTCTTTTCTCAGAGCTTTCTCCACTTCTTTTTGATTACTGACAATTTTTTGAAGCTTTTCAATTTGCTTTTCCAACTTACCCACATTTTCCTTGGATATATAATTCTTTACATAGAAAGTTTCCAAGTGGGTTATGTCCATGACCAATTCATCTTCATCAAGAAGCTTCTCAATATCTTTTGTATACTCTTCTATACGATAATATCAAGCTGTCATATCATTTTTAGGCTTGCTCACCAAAGGAATCATGGATATGGATGTCCTTTGCCTTGAAATCGGATAAAAAAACATGCTTCTTCTCCTGGTGGCCATCCTACTAGAAGGCTTGGACAATGTTTTTGCCCATAAATCATTGATTTTTTGTGTATATTCCTGCTCCTTTTGCAAACTTGCCTGAGTAGGGTAACTCATAGCAAGAGGAGAAGAAGACACTAGGAATGTAAGAGCAGAATCAACTATTGATAATAGTTGTGCAAAAGAAGTCAAGGCAAAATCTGTGACCACAGTGGAATGTCACACTTTTAGGGGTTGGTTCGGGTTTTGTTCATATGGGTGGCCTTGCTTCTTGAGCTGTGATATTTCTGACACCCATTTTATTGTAACCTCTTTTATTTTTATTGAATATAATTGTTTGTTCCAATAAAAAAGGGAATGAATATTCCTCATGAGCCAAGAGTAAACTGTAGGTAGACTTAAAAAAGAACTCCCCAATTTCATTGAATTCCCAAAACAACCGATCCCTAGGATTACCTAAGGTAATTATCTTTGAGTTTAGGAGGAGTTACAATTTGAAAGCACGAGGATACAAAAGCAAAAAGGAAACACCAAGTGCGATGCAAGCGAAGCCAAAGATAACGCTAAATCCTATGAATTGAAAATGCATGAAAGGAGAGAAACATAAATGAATCGAAACCAGATAGAAAGCAAATATGGAATACAACCCTTTTTATTAATTTTCTTTAAAGCTCGGTTACAACACGTCTCCTCCCTTTTCAGGGGCTAGGAGCGTTAAATAAGGTTTCGTTACACCATGGGTGGTATGCCTTCTTTCGCGTGCCCACATGTAAAATGGGTGGACCAAACATTGCCGCCGCTTGCATGAAAGGGTCTTTGATTCTTTGCTGCTCCTCCGATGTCGAGATCCTACGTTCAAGGAAACAGAAAACAATCAGTAGCACCTACGGATGAAATGAAACATGCAATCCCCGAGCCTATGATTAGTGCATGCATAAAATAAATAAAATGATAACTAAAATAGATCAAAATGAGCTAAAAACTTGATAGAGGCATGAGAACATCATCGGGAAGGCACTGCAAAAAGAATAGTCAAAAAATTTGCCATGGATTTCTAATCGCTCCGGGGTGGGACGATTAGACCTACAACAAAACGTCAGAAAGCACTGTCCCAAATGTCCCATTCGGGAGGCTCCAAATCACCTACAAAGTTGGGGGTTAGGTAAAATGGGGTATTTTGGAAAGACCCAGAAGGTCATATTTTGCCAATTCGGCCTCTATCACCAGGAATTTGATGATGCTACCTGCATGTTAGCGAAAGCGAGAAATAACAAAAACATGATCAAAACTGCTCAGAATTACATGAAATTTGAATGCAAGCCTATCTAAGAAACCTAGAATAAAATGCAAAAAGAACAGAACTGAAATCTACTACAGATTTCTAATCACTTCGGGGTGGGGCGATTAGGACTGCAGCAGTGCGGGGGGCACCCGGGGCAGGACGCCCGCCGTTTGGGGCCCGATTTTGGCACCAATCCACTTGGGATGGGTCCAAAACCTCTTGTGGGGTGTTGTCGAAAAATTTGGGTGGGATACTATGGCCAAATATCAGGTTTGGGGTCCAGATTGCGCTTCCAATAACCACCCAATGACCTCTCTTCCAAAAGAGAGATCAAGGATGTGAAAGGCACAATCAAAAGTGAGTATGCAAAATGGTAGCACTTCGTTGCTCAAAATGCTCCTTCTCTGTATATTTTTGGGGTGAGAAGACTCACCATTTTATAGACCTGACGGTCTTTGTGTATGAGCATGCAGAGGTGCCACTTGGCAATCATGCCTTTCCAGGGGGAGAAGATTCCTCCCTAATTAAGGGCTCCATGACTGCCTCTGTAATTGCCTCTAGCACTCCAAAATGCTCACTCGCACTCCCATGCAATGAAGGAGGAGTTAAGTGGTGGATCTGGGCTGCCATTTGTCGAGATTTGAACTTTTTCCCATCAAACCTGCTATTCACCCCACCCTGGAGTGAATACTGCTAATCGTCCCTGGGTGGAACGAATACCAGTTTGTAATCATCCCTGGGTGGAACGAATAAGGAGCAGAGTGCCTGAAAGGTGCCAAATCGATCTCTGACCTTCAAAAACTGTTGTGAGAGTGGTTAGGACCACTGTTTAACCTCTGGGGGCTGCCCTGGGGGCTGTGTGTGTCAATGCGATCAGCGTTTGTAGCCACATAATCGGATTGGTGCTATTTTGGTGTCTACAGATGCCCCTTTTTGGGATGCGCTGTGCGTGGCACAGTGCTTGAGAAAAAATAGATAACCAAAGCACTAATGATTAGGGTTTCTCAAGTAACCTAACCAAATTTTGATGCCCCAAGTATGGAAAGGGCATGCATTCTTGAATCCTTGCTTTTGACGAGCTAAGGAACTCAATTCAAGTGTTAACCTTTTTCGGTGAGGTGTTACTTGATCTTGGACATTGATCAGTCATGAATAGGCAAAGGGCGCAACCTTTTGTCTATGGGAACCTTGAGTTCATGATTCATGAATGCCAAGTGTTTGATCAACTTGTGATTATTGCTTGTTTGCTGCCCCAAGTAGGGGCGTGATTGTCTTTGTCAATGATTCTTCGAATGCATGCCATTTCCTTAATTGGGTGTGTATTTGTTGATTGGTGACTAAGTGTGACTACCCCCTCAAGCGACGAATCGATGAGGGAATGACCTACATGAGAAAAGCGACGAGTCGCTTGACCCAAGGTGACTTGTGTAAGGGTGCCTTTCAGTTGTTTATCTTTGAATGTGTGTGCAGTTTCCCAACATTTAGACCTATTTTTGGTGGGTGTTAACCCTTTTGGTGATGCCGTTTGGGGTTGAAATTGTCAAAAATCCGTCCTCCCGTGGAGCGGTCCGGCTATGGTAGCCTTCTTAGGGAGTAGGATAGTGACAATTTGTGACCCCGACATCAGTGTTTTAATGCCAAGAATTTCAAGTGCAAAAGCACTCTCTTTCGACAAATTTATTGTTTTTTGTGTTGCATTTTTTTGTTGTTTTTTTTTATTTTTTATTTTCTTGCTCTGTAATCGTCCCTGGGTGGGACGAATACCAGTTAGTAATCATCCTAGGGTGGGATGAGCACTAACTAGAGTGCTCATCCTAGGGTGGAATGATTACAGGCCTAAGAGCCTATTTAAGGGCCAAAACTAGGGTTTGGGCTCATTTGCATTCGATTTTTCTGGCGATTTGGAGCTATGAGGAGGAGGAGGTCGAGTCTGTGAAGCGAAGCACTATCAAATTTTCCTGACACCATGAGTTCACGAACCGGATCGAGAGCAGAGCCAAAGCGAGACCGGTAAGTGCTCCTTCTCATTTAGTTAGCTTGTGTTTTATTTTATAGTTTTAAAATCACAATTTATTTTGAATTTGTTTTTTCATTTAAACGAAGGTAAAACCTGAGGCTAAAAAGAAATGTTGTTTATTTTTTATTTTGTATTTTTGTTAAGGTTATAAGAAACCCTAGGTTTAAATGTGATGTTTTTATTTTTTTTAAACTAAAACCCTAGGTTAAACTGAGAGCAAAACCCTAGCTTTAGAAAAATTTTTTTTATTTTGATTTTTGTATTTCGTAACTTATAAACCCTAGATTAACGAAAACTATTATTTTGATTTTGATTTTTTTGTTTTTATTTATCAGTTTAAACGTAGAGTTAAAAACCTAGGTACTAACAAACTATTTTTGAATTTTTTTTTGTTATTTGTCTATTTTTAGCTATACATTTTTTATATTATATATATTTTTTGTTATCATGTTTTTTAATGTTTTGCTTTTTTGTTTTTTAGGTGGTGAAGAGCCGGTACCGTCAGCCGACGGTGTTCTCTGATGCCCGGGAGGCGCTGACTTTGGCGGACTGGGAGTGGCTTGATGCCCTTGGGCTCAAGCATGTGACATGACTAGAGCCTATGGTGGGGGATCGGGCATACCTGACCATGCTGATCAACCTATGGGATCCCTGCACTAATACCTTCCATCTCCCAATAGGGGAGATGACAGTGACTCTCGAGGATATCTATCAGATTCTATGGATTTTGATAGATGGGCTTCCTATCAGGACGATGCCACATGATCAATGGACAACTATATTGACATGATGCTTTGGTCATGGGGAGGAGTTGGGTGTGGATAGCCCGATGGAGAGGGTAGAGGGTGACTACCAGATTGGTGGCATTTTGGTATGATGGTGGCTAGAGAGGGGCGTGTTGGGAGTGAGGCATGCATTACTGATGAGCCTCATTTCCAACATGTTGTTGCTCGACTCTTCAGGTGTGAGGTTCCCATGGAACCTGCTGGAGGTGGTCTTCAGGTTGGTGGAGTGTCCGACGGAGGTACCCCTGATTATGAGGTGGGGGTAGACACTACTGGCACAGCTCTATGATGAGCTGTACGAGGTCCATTATCGAAGGTGAAAGGGTATTGGATGTAGTTACCTATTGCAGTGTTGGGCGTGGCAGCACATAGCTATGGAGAGGCCGATGGGGTTGCCATGGATGACTCGGGCGAAGATGGTTGATAGAGAAATAGGGTATGCGGCACTATGGCATAGGTCAGAGGAGCGAGGGCACAGTCGATGATGGGCAGGTGCCATGGGGCACTACGCTGATGCCTTCTCATGGCTTGCTCCTAGGGAGGTAGTCTGGCGGCCATACCTGGATTGTCTCGCTTGGCCTGAGGCTGGGGAGTGGCTTCGATGGGTTCATAGGGGGAGGTGGCTGATCGAGTGGCACGAGATCGAGCAGGAGTACTTCTCGTATGTCGAGTGACATGATAGTTTGGGGTGCGCCAGGGGTTTCCTGGTGAGCCCTTGATCTATCGGTGTCGAGGGGACGAGAGGACTCTAGCCTGGTCGATCATCGAGCCACTAGGGGAGGAGGCGGATACATCGATTGATGTCCTAGATGTGGACGACATCGGGGTTACTGTGAAGTATGAGTAGTGGTGGACGTTGCGGTGGTGGCGAGGCGAGGGGCCTCTAGGGGGCAGAGGTAGCCGCAGAGTGGCGAGGAGGGTGGAGAGGCACCAGGAGAGGGTTGGGGGGCTCCGCTGGAGGATGCGGACATGGTAGAGGTTGATGAGGTGGGGGATGATTTTGGGATTCCAGAGCAGCCGGAGATGCAGGATGTCCTGGAGTAGTGGGAGCGGAGCAGCTACCATTCTCGGAGATGTCAATGCCTCAGGAAGTCCCGAAGGGTGTGGAGGTAGGGGATCATGTTGAGATAGCATGATTGGAGGGGCTACTTCAGAGATGGGATGAGGAGCTTGAGGATGCACTGCAGGAGAGGGATCTCCTACGGATGCAGCTAGGGGAGTGGGAGAATGCATTTGTTGCATACCATCGATGGGATGGGGATACAGATGCTATACGGGAGAGGGATCTCCTATGGACGCAGTTGGCATAGCATGATGATAACTTGGCGATGTTTCATCGGTGGGAGATGGACTTGATTCGACATCAATTTGGTAGAGGCGAGATTATCCACCTCGATGGGTGGATCCCTGAGGTTCCTGGAGGTGGGTCATCAGCTCGCATGAGAGGGAGCGATACGAGCGAGTCAACATCCTCTTGATCGTAGGCGATTGGATGAGGGGGCGCTAGTGGGCGTGATGCGGGGGCTAGCAGCAGCCGCCCTGAGAGGTCCCATAGGACCCACACCATGGGGGTAGTTCCCGTCACACCGATCCTGCATGATCATGGTGGTCGATGCCCTAGGCTTGGGGGTTTTTGAACTTTTGCCTTTTTGTGAGGTCAGAGGACCGGTTTATTGTAGCCTACGAGCATTTTTGATGATATATATATACATATGACTTTCTTTTGTTTATACACGTGTCATGATTTGATTTTATCATTATGTTTGATGGATGCATATTAATTTATGATTATGTATGGATATGTTATTATGAATGCTAATGTTTCTAATTTATATGAGTATGCATATGGAATGGATGAAATGAGTTTGTGATAATTTGGTGGTGGCACCATAGACTATTTAGAACTTATGGCTTTCTGTACTTAGGTGATGGCTTTATGGAATGACTTTTCATGTATATATGTTGTTTTTTGTATTTTTTGATGGTGATGCAAGGATGAAAGATATCACATGTTGTTTTAGAATGTAGTTAAGGTTTTCTGAGACTCGGATGTTTTAACTAACTAGCCAAGATTGTACTTTTATCTTACAAGACTTTTGAACAAGGTATGAATCAGACTTGAGTTTGACCAAGTTATTTCACATCCCTGTGTGTGCAATTGAGTTTGTTTATGTGGTATTTGTCAGGATACCGCCAGTGCCAGATAGGCTATCAACCAAACCTGTACTCGAGGATCACCTAATTAGCTCCACTAACTCCTTTGTTGTATTTAGTCAGATTAATCTACAGTGCTATCTAGGATACCATGAGCTAGCTCATCCACATGCAAACATTGATCTGCACACAAGTTAATGTGATAGATATATCATCATGCGGGAGGTTTGCCACCAGTGACCGATAGGCTATCCACCAAACCGGTACTGAGGTGCACCTCATGACCTTCTGAATGCTGAGAGTTCCAGGGATTCAAGTTTGACTCCCTTCTTTTCTTCAATTGTATTGGGATACTTGCTCTTTTGTAGTGATAAAAATCACTGTTTATTTTTGTTTTTTTCTTTTGAGCAAGGGATTTGAATATTGAGTGATGAGAATCACTATTGTTTGTGCCTTTTGATGTATGCACTTTGGTTGTGATGTCGAATTTTAGAGTTTTGACTTTTGCAAAAATTTTTGATGTTTGCAACTTTTTGAGAACTTGGGATTCTTGGGGAATTGGGTAGGGAAGATGCTTGTCCTTTTGCCAACTCTCAGCATTCTTGGGGTCATTCGCACAGGGGGATGAGCAAGATAACCTTTTCACTAGATGGTATCCTGGATTGCTTTGCAGGTTTCATCTTTCGTTCACACAACTTGGGAATTTTTATGTGTTTTAACTTGTGTTGGGATGCTACGTAACAAGGTGTGATCCAAGTAGAACTCTACCTTTGTAAAATCTGTCTGACTTTGTACAATATTTGGCTAGAAATCTAATGACAGCTTGAATGACGAAAACTCTAGATACATTAGAAGACAACTGACTATGATATGGTGAAAATATGTGAATGGCGTTTATTTTTGATGGACTGTTTATAGAGTGGAGAAATGTGGAAAATGATGGATTTGCCGAGTAATTATAGTCTATGGTGCATTTGACTTGTATGATCAACAAATATGCAATGTATGGTTGTGATGCCTATGCAGCTTATATTTTTGTGTTTTCGATTGATTGATTTTTGTGAGTATGAAAATGAGATGCAAAAGAGTTCTTTATTGTTGTGATGATTTTGAGTATGCATGGAAATGAGATGCAAATTTTTGTTATTTTTGATGATTTTATTGTTTTTTTTTTGAATTTTCTTATTTTTGACCAAGCGATTGTGGGAACCCTTGGAGCTTTTGGTTTGACCAAAGGGATGATGGGTACCTTTGGGGCGTTTGGTTTGACCAAAGGGTTTGTGGGCACCTTTGGGGCATTTTTGGGTGACCAAGCGATTGTGAGAATCCTTGGAGCTTTTGGTTTGACCAAAGGGATTATGGGTACCTTTGGGATTTAGGGGTTGACCAAGCGATTATGAGAATCCTTGGAGCTTTTGGTTTGACCAAAGGGATTATGGGTACCTTTGGGGCATTTAGGGGTTGACCAAGCGATTGGAATTCTCTTGGACCATGGCCTTTTGGTTTGACCAAAGGGATTATGGGTACCTTTGGGGCATTTAGGGGTTGACCAAGCGATTGTGGGAATCCTTGGAGCTTTTGGTTTGGGCTATGGCTCTTTTAAATATGGAATGGCCTCAAATGACTGATGTTCAAGGGTTCTAGTTCCTTGATTCCATCAAGAGAAGCGAGCCGGTATGTTCCAGGTCCTATTTTACTGTCAATTACATAGGGACCTAACCAATTTGCCGTGAACTTGTCCCTTAGATGGGGCGGCAAGTTAGAATTTTGTTGGTTCTCTTTTAAGACCAAGTCACCAACCTAAAAGTCCCTCAGGTGAACCTTCATGTTGTATGCTTTCTTAAGTCGCTCTTGATAGATACGTAAATGCTCGAGAGCATTGACGCGTCGTTCATCGAGCAACGTAAGTTGGTCTAACCGGGCCTTCTATGCAGTGTCATCATCGATGAACTCTTGCATTGATATGCGTAGGGAAGGTATTTCCAACTTGAGAGGCATGACTGCCTCAGAGCCATACACCAGCGAAAATGGAGTTGCCCCGATGGGCATCCGAATGCTAGTGCGATAAGCCCATAGAGCAAGTGGGATTTGAATGTGCCAATCCTTATGACTATCTATGATCATATTTTTGAGGATGGCGACTAGCATTTTGTTTGACGCCTCTGCTTGCCCATTTGCCTGCGGATAATAGGGTGTCAAAAAACTATGCTGAATTTTGTACTTTGTGGTCAAAGCACGCACGTCTTTGTTCTTGAATGACGTCCCATTATCCGAGATTATCTTGGATGGAATACCAAAATGACATATGATGTTATGTAAAATAAACTCCGCAATGCGGGGTCCAGTCGTAGAGGTAAGCGAAATTGCTTCCACCCACTTGGTGAAGTACTCTGTGGCCATTATGATGAACGTGTGATGACCTGACGATGCAAGGGAGATCTTTTCGATTAGATCTAAGCCCCACTATGAAAATGGCCAAGCCGATTGGATCGGTTGCAAGGCCTGAGAAGGTACGTGTGTCAAATTAGCATGGTGTTGACACTTCATGCACTTCTTTACATATGCGCAACAATCTCACTCTAAATATGGCCAATAATAGCCCATGCGAAGAATGCACTTTGCGATGGCCATACCGCTGAAGTGGCCACCGCATGTACCATCGTGCGCTTGGGTGATCACCCAAGTGGACTCCTGCTGGTCCAAGCAACGAAGGAGGATTCCTTCGTAGCTACGACGGTACAAAATGTCTCCTAGCAAGACATGTTTAGCCTCTTTCTATTTGAATGATCATTTTGCAGCATGCGTCAATCCAAGTGGGAGGTTACCTAGCTTGAGGTAATCTCTTATGGGTGTATACCAATCCTGTTGATCGAAAACCTCGATGGTATGAACAACCAATCCCTCTTGAAGTTCATCCCTAGCAAAAGCTGAGCAGGAAAGAACTTGTAAGAATAGCGTTGTGTTGCTATTAAGGGGAGTAGGGGAGAACAAGGACCCCTAGTTGGCATGATTCAGACAATCATGGATTCGAGAGAACTTGTTCGGGGATGGTTCAATCTGGATCAGGTGGATTCCTGGCGTTAAGTCAGAGCTTGCACGCTCCATCATGGATTGTGATAGTGTTTTGACTTGAATGGTTGTCATATCACCAGAAATGTCTTGCGGGATTAGTGACCCCAAGGAGGCCATAGTGTCCGCAAAATGATTCGATGATCGAGGGAGTGCCTCGATGTCGTACCATTCAAGATTTGCCAAGAATTTGTCCACAAGGGCTTTGTAGGCCTGTAGAACTGGGCATTTACATTGGAATACCCCTTTGACTTGGTTGACAATTAACAACGAATCACCAAAGATGTTCAATCGTTTGATGTTCATGGTGATTGTTGTCTGAAGACCTATGAGCAAGGCTTCGTATTCGGCATTGTTGTTGGTGCATGGGAAATCTAATTTAAATGATAGAGGCATTGGAGCCCCTTGCGGTGTGAAGAATACAATTCCCATGCCACCCCCTTGCTCACATTTAGAACCATCAAAAAATAGGGTTATGTCGGCCTGTGACTCAGGCTCATCAGAATCTGGTGATTCTGAGACATGGAAGACCCCATCATCGGGTAGCTCTATGGTCAGAGGCTGATCATCTTCGAGAGGAGCCTCTGCTAGTTGATCGGCGATGACTTGACCTTTGATGGATTTCTGTCCAATGAACTCGATGTCAAACTCCATCAACAACATGATCCATTTTGCCGTGTGGCTACTATGATAAGTATGACTCATCATGTACCGCAATGGATTCTCCTTAGACACAACATACGTCATGTTGCTCAGCATGTAATGGCATAGCTTTTTGGTAGCAAACACCACTGCCAAGCAGAGCTTCTCAACGTATGCATAGTTAAGTTCATAACTGACCAGGGTGCGGCTAAGATAGTAAGTAGCCTATTCTTTGTGTAGTTCATTTTTCTGGGCTAGCATGGCGCCTAGTGCCACCTCGATAGCTGAGATGTATAAGTAGAATGACACTCCTGGTCTAGGTGGTGCCAATACTGGCGGCGAAGCCAAGTATTGTTTAATATCATCGAAGGTTGACTGGCACTCGTCATCCTAGTGAAATGCTACCCCCTTGTGCAATAATTTATTCATGGGTCGGCACTTGTCAGATAGCTGCGCTATGAAGCGCTTGATTGACGTGACCTTTCCCTGTAGGCTTTTGAGCTGCTTGATGGTAGTTGGGGGAAGCATTTCAAGGATTGCCTTGACTTTGTTTGGGTCCACCTCGATGCCTCACTTTGAGACTATGAAACCCAAGAGTTTTCCAGATGTGATGCCAAATACGCACTTCTTGGGGTTTAGTCTGACTTTATGTTCGATGAGGCGATCGAGGATCTTGCTTAAGTCATCGAGATGATCTGGGCGCAAAAGAGATTTGGCCAACAAATCATCCATGTAATCTTCCAAAGTTTTATGCATGTGATCGTGGAAGATGTATGTCATGGCACGTTGGTAGGTGGCGCCAACATTTTTAAGGCCAAAGGGCATGACCTTATAACAAAATGTCCCCCAAGGCATTGTGAATGCCATTTTTAGTTGGTCCTCGGGATTGATACGAATTTGGTTGTATCCCGAGAAACCATCCATGAGGGAAAGCATTTCGTGGCCTGCTATAGCGTCTACCAATGCATCGATGCTAGGCAAGGGGAAATCATCCTTAGGACTCGCTTTGTTTAGATCTCAAAAATCAGTGCATATGTGAATCCTCCCATCAGGATTTTTGATGGGCACCATGTTGGACAACCATGGTGGGTAATCCACGTAGATGACAAACTGTGCATCCAACAACTTTTGCAATTCATCTTTGACCATCAAGGCTACTGTTGGGTGCATCTTGCATAGTTTTTGCTTAACTGGCTTGACTGTCGGATCAAGCGTTAGATTATGCGTGACTAGCTACGGATCTAGCCCCGGCATGTCTTTGTAGGACCATGCAAAAACCTCCTTCTTTTCTTTGAGAAGGGCAATGTAGTCGGCTTGCTCTTCGGGGGATAGGCTTACCCCCAACTTGATTATCTGTGGATTCATTGGATCAGAGCCGATGTCTACGTCAGTCGTCTCCTCGATTGACATGTGGGACCCATCCTCCAACTGGTGTGGAGTTGGGATCAAGTGGATATCATTCGCTGAATTTAGATCTACGTTAGGAACTTCGGGTTCCTCTTCAGCATGGAAGATATCCTGAGTTGGTCCTGGGGTGAAATGAAGCATCTCACCGCAAGGCCAGTACTCTGATGGGGATGGTGGTGAATTGACGTGATCCCAGTCTATGGCATCTATGTCTAGATATAATGACTTTGCTGGATCGGCTGGATTGTGGATGGGGGTGGTTAAGTCAATGGAGATCATGTTGATGAAATGATTTTGGTCTCCATTACCGTGGGTGTGGTGACTCGGACATCCTGGATGATTTTTGTGCTCTGGATCGGGCTCTGGAGGTATTGGCATGAATGGATCGGCCCTATGTGTGGAGAGGAGGACAGGGTCTACCCTCGACACTGATATCGCTATAGGGTCTCTGGGCGGAAGGTGCTCTCTGTATGCCCAAAGTGGTGGATGCAGCACTTGGTCCAATTGTGTTGGGTTTAGGTGCCACCTATGCCTTGGCCCTATGTTTAGCTGTTCGAACATGTCATCAATGTCCACGGGGTATTGTTGTTGTCGCATATGATTGAGATAGGCCATCTCAGTTTCATCTTCATAATCACTGTCGGAGATCCAAAGGCCTTCGTTGGTTCCAACAACTATTTGCGATATTTGAGGCTCGTCCTGCTCGAGCAAATTGATATGGTCCCATCGGGGTTGTTTCGCTCTCTACGGGGGGACCTAATTTTCTTGGTGTGGTACTTGCTCGATTGGAGCATCCAAAGGGAACATTGCCAAGAGGCTTTCTTGGTAGTCATCCATGGGGGTCACTTGTGAGTGATTGCTATCCGATTCGAAAGGGTCCCATGGTGCTACCTCATACTCTGACTCGTCTTTCGAAGATCCTTCCTGACCTTGTCTATTTCCCCTTTGTAGGTGAGTTCTCAAACTTTCTCCTTTCTCGGTTAGAGGGAAGGGGTTGTTGAGGTCAACAAGGTTGGTCGTCAACAATGGGAGGTAATCCCCCAATGTATATGTTGTGTTGGGGTTGGCATATGGATCTAATGCCAACCCATCCTTGTTGCCTATCCCTAGGCCTTGCATGTTCTCTACCAAGATGTCCAGGGGCAGGGGGTGGTTGAACCCTACTCCTGATTTGTCGTATGGCATCTGATATCTTGGTTGGCAAAGAACGCGCACTCCTTGCTCATATCTGCCCAACCCATATCCATGCCAATTGCATTGGCCAAGATATCTTAAAGCGAAGTCTGGGTTGGACAAATAGTTGACGTCCTCAACGAAAGGCTCTTCATCTTCCTCTTCTTGCATGTAAGGTTCAATGCCATTATCAAGGCCCCCATATACAAAGTTTGTCTGGTTTGGTGGGTAGCCTAGAGGAACAATAGTGCCTATGGGGAGGCGAGGTCTCCCCATGTCCTGCATGGACTCAAGTGTGGGTGTTGCTACAATGTTCCACACCAGATACTCCCCCAGGCCCGTATTGGCCATCTCAACGGTGATTGTTGGTGGTTGAGGGGGAGGGAATGGGAGTTCTTCCTGAGTCCACTCCATGTTAGGTGAACTAGGCGTCTCGACTTCCACTCGGCTAGGCATCTCTTCGATAGAGATGGTTGAGACTGATGGCGGTGCCTCTTCCAGGGGTTTCTTCCCATTGTCCTTCGGTGTGGCCACCATAGGTGGCATCGTTGGTGAAGGACTAGATGATGAAGATGGACCTAGATAGGGATTTGATGGACTTAACAATGGGGATGTATGCGGAATCGGACCCTGTTTAGATGGATTCAACTAAAAATCCAAATGTGTTGATGGAAGGGTCGATTGCGGCATCAGCTACACCGCATTGCAATACTTGAAGGGTTCTAAGTCCGTCGGGACTACATGCACCTGCCCTTCGAATGTATACTTTAAGCATTGGTGGGCTATTGAAGGGACACACTTCATGTCCCTGATCCATGGTCGGCCCAAAAAAATGTTATAAGCCATCTCACCCTCCAAGATGTGGCACAATGTAGGAATAGTCTTTTGTCCCACTTGGATGGGTAGGACAATTGTGCCAACTATCGAGCATATCGCATCATTGAATGCTCGCAGAGTGTAGGTGGAGGCCACGATGTGAGATGCTGGCAACTTCAAATGTTTCAATGCCACTGTTGTAATGATATTACTGGATGAGCCAGTGTCCACCAACACCCTCTTATATGGAATCCCGTTGACCCATGCAATGACGTGCAGGGGTGGATCCGCCATGTCACCAGTCACTGATTTCAATTCATCCTCTCTAAAGGTGATGACTGGCTCGGTGCATCTTTTGACATGTCCCACAAAGTTGTTGAAAGAGTTTGCTTCATGGGGCTGCAACTCGATGGCTTTAAGTATCTCCATTAGAGCCTCCCGATGGGGCGATGATTGTTGTATGAGCTCGTAAATGGAGAGCCTAGCCGACGTGGTCCTCAAACTCTGGGTGAGTTTGGTCCGAATTGTGGCCACTGGTCTAGGTGGAGGAGGTTGCGTAGGGTGCTATTGTGGTTGTGACATTGTTGGCACCTCTCCTGTAGCTGTCGTGGGGGCAGCTATGCTCGGGTACCTTTTGTTTCGAGTCACTATACTGATCATCCCTACATACCCCTGCATGGGGTAATTCTATGTCACCTCATTGACTTGTAGGGTTTTTGCCTATGCATCATGGGCAGGCAGGGGGTCTTTGAAGACCTCCATCTATTGGTTGTTTGGTGCTACTGGATTATCCACCACTAGCATCTTGTTGTCGATTAGGTCTTGCACGAAGCTTTTAAACTTCCAACATGCATAGAGGTCATGTCCCTTCTGTCGGTGAAACTTACAGTACAAGTCTTCCCTATAACCTTTGGGTTTTGGCGCGTTGGGGTCTACAGGTCGACTCTCTGGAAAGTTCATCAAGTTTGCCACGATCAAGCGGTCAAACAAGGAGTCTTTAGACTCTGTGAAGGGTGTGAATTGTCGCCTAGGGTGACGCTACTGATTTTGATCTTGTCGATGATTTTCCCTTTCATAACTATCAAGAGGGACCGCCTGATAGTTAGCCTTTTGGGGTTGTGTTGCTTGTGCAGGCTTAGGTACATTTATAGCAACTTGATTGACCATGACGGGTTTTGGTTGCATGGTCCCTGTCTTGGCATTTTTAGACCATTCTTTCTTCTTTGGCTTGGCAATCTCGCCATCCTGAATCTTGATCTCCTCAATGATTCTGGCTTGCGCTAGAGCTTCCTCTAAAGTGGCATATTGCTATAGCTGCAATAGCATGGAGATCGATCTCAAACAGCTCTTTGAGAACATTTGGGTAAGGTCGGCCATAGGAGGGAGGTAGGGCAGCTTTGAAAGCAATGTCCTCCATCGATTTCCATAGGCCGCCATGGTTTCTTCCTCATACTTCCTGAGGCTGGCTAGGTCGCTTAGTGATGCCTTCTTCTTGGTGTTGAAGGTGAAGCATTCGAGGAACGTGTCCACTAGCTGATCTAAGTTACTGATGTTATGCTTTGGCAATTGAGTGAACCAATCCGAGGTAGGGCCTACGAACGTGGTTATAAATGTTCTTAGCAACAAAGCATCATTGTCCTGAATGCCAAAGCATTGGCTCAAGAATCTAGTCACGTGCTCTTGGGCATCCTCCTCACCTCTAAAGATTGCCAACTAGGGCAGCTTAAAGTGTTCAGGGTATGGGGGTGCTGGCACTGACGGATGCACTAGGTGACTACGGAGTTGGCATAAAGTGGGCTTTTGGGGCCCAGAAGTCTTGGTCTCCATAGACTCTAAGCGCTCTAGCAGTGCTTTATATGCATCGAAAGATTTGATCTCTTCCTCCTTGGTTAGTTCCCATTGTGGGTTGTGGGAAACTTGAGGCCTATGGAGGGGTGGCCGGATAGCACCCCCTCTACCTTGGTAGGGCATTTCGGCCCGCTCTTCTTCTTGCTCATACTCCTCATAGGCTTCTTGAGGAGTTTCTGGGTGAGACCTATAAACATGGGTGGGTCCCCGCGGAGGGTGCCCATCGTTGTTCCTGGGAGTGGCCTCCCGCTCAGGTCTAGGAGGTCTCGGAGGCAACACTTGGTAAGGTCATGGGGACCTATCTCGCACCAAGGGGTTGCGCCTCTCATATAGTTCTGCTCTTTGGGTGCGAGGGGTTGGAACCCTCTCAGGCATAGTGTTATGGAGCAGCTCATCTGTTTGACGTCGAATGCGCTCTTTGCTAAGGCGATACAGGTGCTCCAACTATTGTTGGTCTTGCTCAAGCTGCGTGATTTGCGCTTGGCGGGCGGCATGTTTGGCAAATTCCAAGTCAATTTGTTCCATCGTCTTAGGTCTAGGGGGCCTAGATGCCTCTCCTACATATTTATCTTGGTCGTGATGATCCGAGATCTCTATAGGTCACTTTCCTCTATCGAGGTTGGCGGCATTCACCCGAGGTTCTGGCCTCAGTAGGTGATTCTGATAGATAGCAGGTGCGGAGGCGCATTGCTCCCATGCTGTGTATTGCTCTTGAGGAATGTGATGGTCTTCCTCATGCTCCCTTTCGTATATGTGAAAGGGGCGGGTAGAGTTGGCTCGCCCTATCTGAAGAGCCTTGTGCTCTGGATTTGGCTTGTTATTCCTAACAGTGATGAGGGGTAGAGGAGGGATGACATAATCATGTGGCCTCTCCTTATGGACCCTATGTTGTTCTAGCAGTTCATTGCATGGTGGCCACTCATACCGAGCATCTAAGGGAGCCTTCCCATTTATATTGAGTGCCACGTGTAGGGACTCCTCCTGAAAGGGTCTATGTTGAACGGGAGTGCCCCTCGAAGGGGTGCCTCTATAGTCCCATTCTGAAATGGCACGATGTGGACTATCTTGTGGGTCGGGCCACCAAGGTGGTATGACCAAGTCCTTGGGGCTATAGCGGAGGTGACTTGTGCCCCCTTGTACACTCTCCGTAGCTCCTACCCGTGATTGGGCTTGGCTACGGGTGTACACCATGGTGGTGTCTCTCTACAATCTACGTAGGTTTTTATCTTTTTTATGATTTTTTTTTATGCTACACTAAACAAACAAGAGCCACACAATCAAAGAAGTGATTATCTCATTTATAGATTAAAGGTGTGCCCTAAATCTGGTTTAGTGTGTTTTGATTTTTGTTTTGAAAGCTTTGTAAAGAACGTGTTGTTGTATATGCAATATGATGTCTCTTATGTCTCCCAAAATGGTCGCCCCTTCGATATACCACTGCCAGGCCATTATACCAAACCTCTCAATATACCCGCCCTTACGTGAGGGAAACTATTGGTACGCGAGAGCAGAATGGTACGTGGAACATAGGCGGTACGGAAGGGGGATCACCCTATTTTTGACACCTACCATAGAAGACTTATCCTCATGCACTGGGAATCACCCTAGCTACACTCGGTCAGCTTTCATCAGGATTTACGTCTAGCAACAATAGCGATCGGGGTTATGGATGCAAAAATTCAAGCCAAGGTGGTGATGAAATCCACCGTTGGTCTTGATCAAGGGTTGGGGTTTTACGACCAACTCCTTGTTGTTTAAATTACCACGTGGTGTGTGGGGTTCTTTTTAATTTGCATAAATGAAGAAAACAAGCATTAAAAACTCTCCTATGCAAGCAAATAACCAAAAAACAGAAAACAGAAAGCAGAAAATGACAGAAGGTGTTTAGGACCCCTACCTCTTCTCTGCCCAAATCGGATGCCTCTGAGTTTCTGCCCTGAAACTGCACAGAGAGCTATTCATCCCTGGGTGGGATGAATAACAGAACTGTATTCATCACAGGGTGGGGTGAATGCCCATTCATCCCTGGATAAGATGAATTCTAGCTCTGTACTCGTCATAGACTGGAACGAACAATAGTCCAACATTTGAAAACTTGGTACCTGCAAGCAAAAACAAGCAATTTTTGATCAGAAGTTTGATCTCAAAAATAGAGGATAGGGTCCCACCATGATCGCCACTGAAAGCATGAGGATACGAAAGCAAAAAGGAAACACCAAGTGCGATGCAAGTGAAGCCAAAGATAACGCTAAATCCTATGAATTGAAAATGCATGAAAGGAGAGAAACATAAACGAATCGAAACTAGATAGAAAGAAAATATGGAATACAACCCTTTTTATTAATTTGCTTTAAATCTCGGTTACAACATGTCTCCTCCCTTTTTAGGGGCTAGGAGCATTAAATAAGGTTTCGTTACACCATGGGTGGTATGCCTTCTTCCGCGTGCCCACATGTAAAATGGGTGGACCAAACATTGTCACCGCTTGCATGAAAGGGTCTTTGATTCTTTGTTGCTCCTCCGGTGTCGAGATCCTACGTTCAAGGAAACAGAAAACAATCAGTAGCACCTACGGATGAAATGAAACATGCAATCCCCAAAGCCTAAGATTAGTGCATGCATAAAATAAATAAAATGATAACTAAAATAGATCAAAATAAGCTAAAAACTTGACAGAGGCATGAGAACATCACCGGGAAGGCACTGCAAAAAGAATAGTCAAAAAATTTGCCACGGATTTCTAATCGCTCCGGGGTGGGACGATTAGACCTGCAACAAAATGTCAGAAAGCATTGTCCCAAATGTCCCATCCGAGAGGCTCCAAATCACCTGCAAAGTTGGGGGTTAGGTAAAATGGGGTATTTTGGAAAGACCCAGAAGGTCAGATTTTTCCAATTCGGCCTCTATCACCGGGAATTTGATGATGCTACCTGCATGTTAGCGAAAGCGAGAAATAACAAAAACATGATCAAAACTGCTCAGAATTACATGAAATTTGAATGCAAGCCTATCTAAGAAACCTAGAATAAAATGCAAAAATAACAGAACTAAAATATACTACATATTTCTAATCACTCTGGGGTGGGGCGATTAGGACTACAGTAGTGCGGGGGGCGCCCGGGGCGGGACGCCCACCGTTTGGGGCCCGATTTTGGCACCAATCCACTTGGGATGGGTCCAAAACCTCTTGTGGGGTGTTTTCGACAAATTTGGGTGGGATACTATGGCCAAATTTCGGGTTTGGGGTCCGGATTGCGCTTCCAATAACCACCCAATGACCTCCCTTCCAAAAGAGAGATCAAGGATGTGAAAGGCACAATCAAAAGTGAGTATGCAAAATGGCAGCACTTCATTGCTCAAAATGCTCCTTCTCTATATATATTTGGGGTGAGAAGACTCACCATTTTATAGACCTGACGGTCTCTATGTATGAGCATGCAGAGGCGCCACTTGGCAATCATGCCTTTCCAGGGGGGAGAAGATTCCTCCCTGATTAAGGGCTCCATGACTACCTCTGTAACTGCCTCTAGCACTCCAAAATGCTCACTCGCACTCCCATGCAATGAAGGAGGAGTTAAGTGGTGGATCTGGGCTGCCATTTGTCGAGATTTGACCTTTTTCCCATCAAACCTGCTATTCGCCCCACCCTGGAGCGAATACTGCTAATCGTCCCTGGGTGGAATGAATACCAGTTTGTAATCATCCCTGGGTGGAACGAATAAGGAGCAGAGTGCCTGAGAGGTGCCAAATCGATCTCTGACCTTCAAAAACTATTGTGAGAGTGGTTAGGACCACTGTTTAACCTCTGGGGGCTGCCCTGGGGGTTGTGTGTGTCAATGCGATCAGCGTTTGTAGCCACATAATCGGATTGGTGCTGTTTTGGTGTCTACACAATTATGTCCTATAGTTGCATCTCCTTGAACCTATCCATTAAATCTATATGGCTTTTGGTTAATGTGGCTATGTGCCTTCTCCTAATCAAGGCATCAACAACCTTATTATATTTTCCTTTGATATACTTAATACCAAAGTCGTATTTTTTAGTCCATTCATTTGGCCTTTGTCATCATTAGACCAAAGAGAGACAGTTTTGGATATAGACCAAGTTTTCTATTTCTAATAGTTACCAAGTTTGGGTGGTTTGGTTCAAGAAAAAAACCAATAAAGTTTGGAGGTTTGGTTTTCTCAAAAAGTATATATAGATAAAAAAAATGTAGAAATTTTCAGCTTTTATAGTTTCAAAATTCAATGCAATCAAGATGTTAGTCCAAAACACCGTCATTGTTGTAATTGGTAAACTCATGGAGACTAAAGTAAGGCTCACAGATGGGTGAAGGGGTGCATTGGAAATAGTTTGCTTATTTGATGATGGTAGTGGTGGTAATGGTGAAGTTGTAACTATGATAGATGACGAAAGGGGAATCTTAGCTGATGAATGTGGAACTTTGGATGATGAAGAAGGAATTTCAGATAATGAAATAGGGACTTGGGGTGATGAAGAAGGAATTTGTGATGACCTTGGGGGATATGGATTGGTTTATACCTTAGTGGTGACCGATGAAGCAGGAGGTGAACTATGAGGTGGAGAAGGTACATTTGTTATGACTTCTTGTTTAGAATGAGAGGGAGATTTCCTTGGGGAATCTGGAGGAGGAAGAGGATAAGAGGGATTAGAGACCATAACTTTACCTACTGATGTAGGTTTTTATAAAGCTATATTTTTTATCTACTATTGTTCTTGTTATATGCATTCTTCAGCAGTTGAAATAGTCATTTTCTCAACTATATTCTCTTTATCCATCCTCTACTTTGAAATATCCTTCTTAGCTCTTTCTGGGACCCTTTTGGCTTTCCTATGGAAAAATTTAAAGGTAACCTTCTCACTTTCTCTATTCTTTAGATAACCCTCCTTGAAATTTTTCCTCCAACAATACCTACTTAGAAATGGGATTCAATTCCACTGTTGATGCAGTGGTAAAACTCAGAGGTGTAAACTTGAAGCTCTCATCCTTTAATTTTCAATTTATATCTGTATCTAGAGGCTGATAACCCAGGACTAGGTGCTTAGGCCTATTTTCTATCTCTATAATTGGTGCACTAACAATCCTCTCATCAGAATAGTGCATTTTACTCATCAACTGTGCCCCCTTTGGAAATTGTTCTATCTGCTTAGTTGAAGGATGAAAAGGCTTCAGGAATTCAGTAGCTGTTAATGGAGCATCATGTTCCTCTTCTTCTTGAACTTCTTCTTCTAGAGGCAAGGATGGGGAATCAAATCTTGTTTGTGTAATTTTATATATTAACACTATATTCCTTGCATCTTTGGACCTCCAAGTTTGGAGATTATTGTCATACCTTTTAGAGAATTCAACATCCATTTTAATCCTAAATTTATATTTTTCTTTACCAGTCTCAATTCTCATCCTCCACCAATCTAATATCTTGACCTCATTCCATTTCCCTTTATGCTCTATCTTTTCATCATCAAGTTCTTGAGACTGAGGGTCCTTTTTATTTTCTATTTTCTCCTCAATATATTTGATGGTAGACTCCTTCAACTAATGTTTCACATTGTTGTCTGGGTCAAAATCCACAATTTGCTCATAAAAGTCCAACCATGGAGGGAGTTGATCCATTTTAGAAACATTCCATTCTAAAAGATCAGTTTCTTTGTTATTTTTGCCTTGTTCAAAATGGGGCCTAGATCTCTTTTCAAATTTGTAGGCCTTCTCTCCATTTATAGCTATATTTATTTTATAGAATATTTCATCTGGAACATAACTCCATCTTTGAGGAATATAGAACATATCCAACCTATCTAAGTATTGGTCAATTTGTTCACCTTGTCGCTTCTTTGTAATAGTTATATCACTAACATTTATGTAGGTCAACATATACTTCCTCTTTCTTCCAGAGCTATAGTTCAAATATATATTATGCTTGCCTTAAATATTCTAAGGCAAATAACCTCTCTGTGACAAATGGGGCAGATGAAAAGGCTTGCCCATAAAGTCATACAGTCTAATGATTGTGCCTTTTGTTAGGAGATACCAGTATCCTTCCTCTACACCTTCTACTCTCAATATTTTCTCAGCCAAAAGTGGTATCCTAGGGATAACTCCATACATTATTTTCAATGCTGGCCCTAAGAATTCCAAATTGAATTTGTAAAAAGACTTAGTACTTATGATATGATTAGTCCAATAATAAATTGGTAGGGGTTCTCCTTCACTAGACTTGTTCTTGATTGGAATCCAGGGCATCATATCTCTTACAACATCGAAAAACATCCAAAATAGGCTTGAACAATGTTGAAAACAAGGTGCATCAGAGCTTATTTTCAATGCTACTAACTACTCATGTATTCTCTAGGTAAGGAAAGCTAGCCAATAAAAATAGATAACCCTAATACCCTTTTCAACTGTGTCTTCCTCATACATCCTCTCATTGGAAATGCAATATGCAAGTGGTTATTTTCCAACCCTGCACCATTTTATTAGAATCTAGACCATCCATACAGGCTAACATGGAGTAAATATTTGGGTGTTCAAAACGTTCAATGGAAATTGGGACATGAGGTAATCCTTTTCTGGGCCTAGAGTCCTTGAGTTGTTTATATAACCACTTTCTGAAAGACTCACTTTCATTAGCTCTCTTCTCCAGGGAGTGATACCCTACCTGGGTAGTTGTTTTAAACTTCTTTGGTTTTATCGGTGGTTCTGCTTCTATGGTTAAAAAAACTTGTTATAGTTTGCAACCGTGATGCTAAACAAGGTCTTGTCTTTAGTAGTATTTACTGCTTTTTAGATCATAAAACTTAATGATGGTTGCTATTAATTTATGGTAAGGATGGATGGAATCACAAATGTAAAAAGACAAAAATGAGAGCACAACACATCTACCTTCAATTGACAGGACCGCTCCTGCCTTGTATCGGTTGTTGATGTTTTTCCTGAGCTTCGATCTCTATGTGAGGACCAACTTAGTATCTACTACAACTTCTACTTTATTGATATAATGGCCCACTATCTTCTTCGTTGATTTTATATCTTCTTGGGAACCTTCGAAAGCCATATTCATCTGTAACAACTTATATTTTCTTTGTAGAATTTGCAAGCAATGCTTCTGCTTTGTCGATATAATGGCCCACTATATTCTTCATCAATTTTCCTATTTCTTGGGAATCTTCAGAAGTCGTATTTATCTGTAACAACTTAGATTTTCTCTGTAGAAATTGTAGGTAATGCTTCTACTATCGCTCTACTCTTTTTTGCTCAGTGAACATTGCTCTTGTCAAATGAATAGGATTATGTACTTTGTTCTTTTAATTAATGCTACATGCACATCTTCCACCATTAATGTAGCTACTACACTACTTGCCCATTGGCACACTTCTCAACTAGCACTCTATCCCTTTTGATAGCTTAGAGGTGGTGTTATATCCTCTGATTGGTCGAAATTCAAACATGCTTCAACCTACAACGTTGTTTTATCCTTTTTATTTCGAACACAAGAAAATTGGCATTTATTACGAACTTTTTATCCTTTTGTAAGTAATATGATACAAAATTACTGCCCCACTCAAATGTAGACTTAAAATCGATGGATTGGTGACCCTTCTTCTATTTTCGCACAACTTAACTCTAAATTGTGATGGATTAGGAACTTCCTCGTTCTACACCTCAAAAATCTCAAAACTCAATGGATTGGAACCTGCTCGTTACTCCGTTGGAATCATGGTCCATTTGAGTGCATATTAATAGTGCATGTTGTATTCCGCTAAAATGTAGTTCATTTGGGTGCAAATTGGAACCCACTTGTCATTTTGTTGATATGATGGTTATTTTAAATGCGGATTGGATTCCAATAATATTTTGCTTTGCACCTAGTGTATTTGAGTGCGAAATAGGAACTACTGCATCCTGTGGGAACACTTAGCCAATTTTTTTTCAAAATTTTCTCTCTTTTTTTTTTTATATTTTGTACAATATGATGTTAAAACAAAACTTGATACAAAGTGCAAAAATAAAGGAAATATGATACAATGTATATACATATATTACAATGAGTTTATATTTCAATCAAAGTAGAGTTTGAGATGAAAACCATTAACCAAAATTGGTTGTATGTTTCACACTATATCTTCAATTTGGAAAACATTGGTCTCCTTGGATTCTACTATCTTGAAAGGGCTATCCCATAAGGAGTCAAATTTCTTATGGTAACCTGGTTTTGCTCTTTCAACATTCCACTTGAGAACTGAATCTCCAACCTGGATTTTTTTGAATCTTACCTTTTTATCGAACCATGCCTTGATGTTCACATAATGTTTATGAAAGTTCTCATAGGCCTGAGCTCTTTTTTCTTCCAACTATAGTAGGTGTGTTAGCCTTGTATCCACTAGATTTTCCTATGATTCTTCTTTTGTATTTATCCTTGTTCTCCCTACATGCCTTTGATATTTGTCACTGGCTCTAGTGACTTTGAAGGTGTCAAAAAATATAGTAGGCCAATAATAGCATGCTCTTATGATCTTCAAAGTTGTAACTCTACCTAAGAAATGTCCTCCAGATGGTCATCCATGGAACTCCTCAATGAACTTTTGTTGTTGATCATATTTTAAAAACTTAAGGAGAACTCCATCAAGGTTCCTTTTGTATAGCCCTTCTGGCAATAAGACATACTTCAAAGATTTAAGCCTATATATTCTTCTTTTTAATGCATTACGATTAGGAGGGCATACTCTAGTTTGAAAGTAATTGATCATATGTTCTACCCAATCAGAGTCACCTCGTTGTATCCCTTCAATCTGATCATCTTTTGTCACCTGATAAGCTATCATTTTAGCTAATGCTGCTAAGTCTGTCATACCTTGGTATAAGGCCCTACCTATTACCAACTTGGTGGGGTGTATCTCCACATCATATTCCTAGATCTTGATGATCCATATAACTCTCTTGTATCCTATTTCACCTTGCAGAATAAAGCTTCTTACATCCAGGTGAACAACATATACTAGGGTCTTACTTTGAACCAAATACTACCTGAACTTCTTCAATGAATTCATCACTACAAATACTTATTTTTCAATAAAATTATACTTGACCTAGTAATCATGGAGAGTCTAACTCCAGAAGAATATGGGATGTTCCTCACCTTGCTCATTATTTTGAGTAAGTATTGAGGCATAACTTTATTTAGCTCCATAAGCGTAAAGAATAAAATATTTACTAAAATTTGGATTTACTAGCACTAGAGTTGTGGAAATGGACTACTTGATAATCTCAAAGGCTTGTTTCCTCACTTCAGTCCATTTGAACTCTGCATCCTTCTTCAATATCTCAAATATAGGTCTTACCTTCTATGCAAGTCAGAAATGAACTTCCTGACAATTTTTTGTGGTCGAAGAAGGACTGCAAGGCTTTCTTGTTTACTAGTAGTGGAAGGGCTAGAATGGACTGGATTTTGTTTGGATCTATATACCTTCTTTTGAAACCACATGACCTAGAAATTTTTTCTCATGTATTGCAAAAAATGATTTCTTAGGATTGAGGGAAATGCCAAATTCTCTGCACTTTTGAAAAACTTGCTCAAGGTGTGTTAAGTGGTCATGCTTGTTATGGGAGAAAATAATCATGTCATCCAAATAGATCATAATGAACCTATTGATAAGCTCCCCGAAGGTATAATCCATGGCTCTCTTAAATGTGTCTCCCACATTAGACAACCCAAAAGGCATTCTATGGTAGGTAAATGTGCCCCATTTTGTGGTGAATGCTATTTTATAATGATCTTCATTTTTTACCGAGATCTGGTTGTATCCAAAGAAGCCATCCAATAGTGAGAACCTCTATGATCCTACCACTATCTGTAATATTTGATCAATCTGTGGAAGGGGGTAGAGATCCTTAAGAAATGCTTGGTTAAGATTTCTAAAATCTACACACAAGCGAATATCGCCATTCTTTTTTCTCATAGGTACCAAGTTGGCTACCTAGGTGGAGTGTTTTATGGGATAGATGATCTTAGCCTTTAATAAATTTAAGAGCTCTTCTCTCATTATGGCTTCGATACTTAGATTTACAAGACTTTTCTTCTACCTAAAAGGCTTTGCACCAGGCTCTAGCCCAATGGTGTGTTGGATAATCCTTTTGTCATATACCTTGAGGTCTTCATATGACCAAGCCACAATGTCTTGGTACTTTATGCATAAAGCTTTAATGTCCTCTTATTCTTCTAGGGAACATTAGATTCCAACCTTGAGCCTCTTTTCTTTTTCTATTTCAACTTCTTTGTATATTTTGTCATTGACTTCCATAGATTTGATCCTTCTCCTATCTTCATTATCAAAGAGGCTCTCTAGGGTGACCAACCCTCTAGGTATATGATTATTTCTAAGATCAGACTATTACCTTTGTACACTCAGAGGATTCAGATCAGACTATTACCTTTGCAAATAGACTGTCCCCAAGGTTTGAATCTGGATGTCTTCTTAATAAATATCTACTGACTAGACAAGAACTTACCAATTCACTTAAGTCTCAATTACAGTTTTGTATCAAAATAACAATAAAAGGGTTTTCATATTTGTATTTGTCGATAATTAATTTGGAGTAAACATTTAGGAACAAAAGAAGGGAAGCTAAAATTCGGCTAAGGTGCGTCTTAGATGGCGTTAGGTTAATTTTATTTTTTTGGTTACATATTAATTAAAGTAGCTCACATAGCCCCGAAAGTCTAAGGCAAAGCACAATAGAAAAGAAGAAGCTAAAATTCGGTTAAGGTGGGTTACAGATGGTTTTGTGTTAATTTTTTTTTATTATGTAAGAGAGTTGGTGATAATTATATTATTTTAAGTGATAAATGTTGGATTTAAAATTATAGGAATTATTTTATCAAATTATTATTTTACAAACAAATTGTTTTCAAAATTTGAATTTAAATATCTTCTTAATAAATACCTCAATCATAAATCAAACACTTACCAATTTAATAACCTTCAAATAAATTACATTAGATAATACTTTGAAAATCACCAATTTAATAAGCTTCAAATAAATTACATTAGATAATACTTTGAAAATCACCTACCCTCTTGTGGTTTAAATTTGGGCTTTTATAAGAACCTTAACTAATATAAATTCGATGCGTCAACAGGAACAAGCTCATATTTGTTTCATTATAATTTCCGGTGAAAGTTTTCAATGGCAATGGCGGTGCGGGTCTCAGAAGTCCAGTGGCAAGGAAAGGCGGCACAAGCAGCAACAGCGAACCTGAGAAGTCCAGTGGCAAGCCTTCGGCGGACTCCTATTGTCAAGCATTCCCCTTCCTCTGTTCTTTCCTCTGTGCAGTAAATATTTCTCAAGAATAGCCAATACTTGTTTATCTCTTAATTTTCAGCTTTTCGAATTTAACTATTCATTTCGTCAATGTTTTCTGTCAAGTAGGATGGCGAATTAGTATTTTCCCACTTTCGAGCCTGTTATTTTCTGCAAATATAGTTTGATGGACGTTACAGAAGAAATATTTGCCTAAATTAGTGTTCAAGCCGTTTCTATTTTCAAATTTAACAATATTTATTCGAAGCTTTAAAAATTCATATAGTTGCGGAAGAGGAACAATCTTCACTTTCTTCAACTTGTCTTACAGGTCTTTAAAGGTTCTTGAGGACGGTTCGAACGAAGGCTTCCACAGTGCTGGCGTCCAAGCTCATGGTGGAATCAATCGCTTTTCAATGACTTTATCGGTTTAAATTGATAGTTGTCTAGTGATATATATCATATATCTTCTCCGCGTCTCTTTATCTGTTCTTCAAATTGATTTAAGGATGTCTGAAAGCTATTTACGGCTATTTAATTAGAATTAGAAGCTCGAAAAAGGCTTAATCAGTACTGGCTTCTAACAAATTGTTGGCATGTTTTTGAAAGATTGCCACTTCTAGATCTCAAAGTGAAAAGAAAACACCGGCTTCTGTGATGTATGTCAAATAAAATTATATTACTCCGTTCTGGTACCGCAGATGTGTTTATTTATAAATAATTATTTAAACAATTATTGTTTGACCAGTGAACGGAAGAAAAAGTCCAAGAAGTCCGAGGATACAGACTTGCCGAAACGTCCTACAACAGCTTTCATATATTTCATGTATATTGTTGAAGAGCTTGAACATGATATAAATCTCTCATGCTTTCTTAAGCTCAAGGACTAATACAAGACTATTTCCGAGTGCCGAACAGGTCGAGCCACAGGGAAGAATTCAAGAAGGAAATTCTGAATGTGAAAAGTACTGCCACGGTATTAATATTTTCGCTATTCTTGTGACCGGATATTCTCACCTTAAATTCCAAATAATTATAAGCAGTAGGCATTTCTTTGACAGAAATTTGAGATGATAATTTAGTGACAACCAGACCTTAAGAATCACACATTTGTTTACAAAAATTTCGCTTCATATATGACAATTTCAGTTGTCCAAGTCTGCCGGGGCTAAATGGAAATCAATGTCGAATGATGTAAGTTTCTTCCGCTCGAGTACTATAAGATTAATGTAGTTAATGTAAAAAGGATGATTGTGAAAATAAACTGTAAAGCCTATGCTAAGTATGTTGAAATCGGGATGTGCGTGCAGGAGAAACTTCCCTACTTCAAGCTGGCCGCAGATAGCAAAGCAGCCTATGAGGCTGCGCTCGAGTCTTACAGGGCCAAAAACTTGACTCAGGTCTATCATCTTTATTTAATGTCCTCGTTAATCCTCCGCAGAGTCAAGAGTCTGAAGTGAATTGCAGTGAAATTTGAAGAATTAAAATTTTTTTTTAAATTACGCCGAAGTCTGCACGGCGCTGTTCGGACAGCGCAGTGCGCAAGTCGGGGGCCCGACGGACTTCGCCCAAACTAGGGCGAAGTGCGAAAGTCGGCCACGCCGACGGACTTCGCCCGAACTAGGGCGAAGTTCGAACTTCGAACTTCGGCCGCGCCGACGGACTTCGCCCGAAATTGGGCGAAGTGCGCACTTCGGCCGCGCCGACGGACTTCGCCCGAACTTGGGCGAAGTTCGCACTTCGGGGCCGCAGCCGGACTTCGCCCGAAACTGGGCGAAGTTCGCACTTCGCGGCTGCGACGGACTTCGCCCGAAATTTGGGCGAAGTTCGAACTTCGCGGCTGCGACGGACTTCGCCCGAAACTTGGGCGAAGTTCGAACTTCGGGCAGCCAACGAACTGTGCAGGGTGAAGAGGGGACTGAGGCCAACTTCGGACTTCTCGTGCACTCGAGCTGCTCCAGTCTTAGCCGCGAACTTTGGAAGCAAACTTGGAAAGCCGCTTTAGACTTGTTCTTCTTCCGCGGCTGCCGCTGGGTTTGCCTGGCTTGGCAACACCTGTATGAGAAGAGAGACAGACGCCGGAACAGAGAGCAACAAACTGCAAACCCTAAAAGATGCCGAAAACAAACAACAAACTTTATTTATATTAAACGGGGGTTACAGAGTTCCTCAACCGAGGAAATTACAATCATCTGCAGGCTGCACTGCAGGATAAGTTAAACAGACAAAATGTCGAGTCGGCTGCTCAGACATTAATCAGCTGAGTCAAACTGCTCACTGAGATACTTTTCTTTGCCTCTGCTCCTCTTGCACTGCTCTTCCTCAACTCTTCTTCTTACACTGTCTGAAATACCCGAGATGCCTTATATAGCCGCGGGAAGAGGAGGATTGGGGTTTGTCCTCTGACAGGTTCTGATAAGCCCTCAACTAGGGTTTCTGACCAATCGCCACACAAGCGTCACATCTGTCAGAGGGTAGGTGCGACGTCATGTCAGCCCTTTGCCGGGATCCCGGACTGCGGCAGCGTAGTCCGACTTCGCCCATGTCTGGAGCGCAATCCGGTTTCGCCCAAGGTTCGGAGCGTAGTTGGGCACAGGCGTGAAATATGGGTTAATTTTTCTAACACCCTCCTTTAAGCTTGATTTCACGAGCGCTTTGACTCCAAGCTGCTCTCGCAATCTGCTAAAGTCTTCCTCCTTCAAAGGCTTCGTGAAGATGTCAGCCAGCTGCTCCTTGGACCTGCAAAACTGCAGTTGTACTTCGCCAAATTTCACCAGCTCTCTGATGAAATGATACCGGATGTCTATGTGCTTCGTCCGGCCATGGAACACAGGATCCTTTGAGAGTGCAATGGCCGAATTGTTATCACAGAAAATTGTTGTCGCACCATCCGGAGGAAAGTTCAGTTCACTCAGAACTCTTCGCAGCCAAACTGCCTGGCATGCGGCTGACGTGGCGGCGACATATTCTGGCTCGGCTATGGACAACGCAACGATGGGTTGTTTCTTGGACGCCCATGATATCGCCCCCGATCCGAGATGGAAAGCATACCGGAGGTGCTCTTTCGATCGTCGGTCTTGCCAGCCAGATCCATTGTCCGTGAAGCCCACTAGCTCCAACTGGTCTTGTCTGGCATAAAATAGGCCATGGTTTCGTGTCCCATTGACATAGCGCAAGATCCTCTTGCCTGCTTGCCAATGCGTGTCCTTCGGAGTCTCCATGAAACGGCTGATCAGGCTGACTCCGAACATCAGATCTGGTCGAGTTGCAGTCAAGTACATTAGACTGCCAACTAGCCTTTTGAACAAGGTTGGATCTACAGACCTCCCTGTATCCAACTTGCTCAGCTTCAAACCTGTGACTACAGGTGTGATGGCAGGTTTGTTGTCCTCCATCTTGAAGCGCTTCAGGACATCCTTCACATACTTGCCCTGAGAAATGAAGATACCATCTGCTGATTGGTCAACTTCAATGCCGAGAAAAATTTCATCGGCCCCATGTCGAGTCATTTCAAACTCGGACTTCATGGCTGTTCTAAAGCTAGCGCAAATAGGCTGCTTGCTATTGCCGATAAATATCAGATCGTCTACGTACAGGCAGACGATGATGAGCTCACCTGCTACATTTGACTTCATGTACAGGGAATGCTCATATGGGCATTTTTGAAACCCATTCTCCTGAAAATAGCTGTCAATCCGACTGTACCAAGCCTCGGGCGCTCGCTTCCAAACCGTACGGGGCCTTCTTCGACTTCGAGACTTTGCCTTCTTGCCCTAGTATTTCATAACCGGGCGGCTGGTCTATGTAGACCTCTTCTTCCAACACACCGTTGAGGAAGGCAGACTTGACATCTATCTGGAACACGCTTCATCCTTTCTGAGCTGTGAGTGCCAGAATCATTTTGACTGTGTCAAGTCGGGCTACAGGTGCATACACCTCATGATAGTCAACTCTTGACTTCTGCTTGTAGCCTTTCGCCACTAATCTGGCCTTGTGTCTGTCAACCTCTCCTTGGGCATTAAACTTCGTCTTATATACCCACTTGACCCCAATGGTCTTCTTCCGTGCTGGAAGATCTGTTAGCTGCCATGTCTCATTCTTCTCAATGGCTGCTATCTCCTCATCCATCGCATTCACCCATTTGCGATTCTGACTTGCCTCTTCAAACTCCACTTGGATCACATTCAATAAAGAGAGCAAAATCAGAATAATCTTCATCTAATTGATTACGGGTTACCTCATAGATGTCTTGCAAGCTTCGAGTCTTTGCAGGAGTCCTCAGGTTCTAAATTCTACTTGCAAGTGGAGGTGACCGGGATGATGAGGGCTGCTGGCACCACTGTTGATGCTTGAAGGCACGGTGGTTGAACTCTGTCTTCCTCCAAGTCTACAGACTCAACAGTTGCTGGTTCAGTCTGACCAGTCTTTGACTTCCCGTTCCAGACTTCATCCTCCAAGAACTTCACGTCTCGGCTGATGACAAGTTTCTTTGTCACAGGATTGTACAGCCTGTACGCCTTCGCTGGTTCGCTGTACCCTGTGAAGATGCATTTTTCAGCTTTGTCATCTAGCTTCTTCCTTTTCTCATCTGGAACATGTGCATATGCTATGCACCCGAAAACTCGCAAATGAGCCACACTTGGCTTCAACTTGCTCCACGCTTCCTCTGGAATTTTCTCCCTCACACTCTTGGTGGGACACCGGTTCAACAGATAAACTGCACAACTTACAGCTTCTGCCCAGAACTCATGTGGCAAACTTTTTACCTTCAGCATGCTCCGTGCCATCTCCATGATAGTTCTGTTCTTCCTCTCAGCTACGCCATTCTGCTACGGCGTGTATCTGGCAGTGAACTGCCTCCGAATTCCATGTTTCTTGCAGAAGTTGTGGAATTCGTTGGAGATGTACTCTCCACCTCCATCAGTTCTGAGAGTCTTCACATAGTAACCGCTCTGTTTCTCAACCAGAGCCTTGAACTCCCTAAACCTTGCAAACGCCTCTGACTTCAACTTGATTGGATAAATCCAAGTCTTCCGGCTGAAGTCATCAATGAAGGTCAGGAAATACTTATTGCCGGCATATGAGGTGGTCTGCATGGGACCACAAATGTCTGAGTGCACCAACTCCAAAGGTCGTGATGCTCTCCAAGACTGCCCTACAGGGAATGCATCCCTGTGCTGCTTGCCGACCAGGCAACCTTCACAAACTTGGTTCGGTTGCTCTATAAGGGGTAAACCCTTCACCATCTGCTTCTTGTGCAGCGATTCGAGGCCATTGAAACTCAGGTGACCAAATCTGAGATGCCACGACCAGGTAGCATCCTTCTCAACTACACTCAGAGACATCAATGATTCATTCTGAATCTGCAGCGGAAACATTTTGTTTTTCGTCATGGACACAGTTGCAATTTGTCCATGGACTTTGTCTCTGATGGAACAGACACCGTCTTTAAACAGTACAGTGTGCCCCTTTTGCACAAGCTGTCCAACACTTAACAGATTGTGCTTCAACCCAGGCACATAAAAAACATCTTGAATTGTTTTTCTTTCACCGTGCCGAGTGCGGATGAGGATCTTTCCTTTCCCCATCACAAGAACTTTGCTGTTGTTCCCCATCTTGACTTCGGACTGGATTGTTTCATCCAGTTGTGAGAACATCTCTCTGTTCCCAGTCATGTGGTTGCTGCAACCACTGTCAAGATACCAGATGTTTTTTTTGCTCTCCTCTTCAATACTGCAAGTCAGCAATACATTACCTCATGCCGCATTTTCGGGTTCCTCCGTATAATGGGCTTGCTGCTGATTCTCGTTCGCCATCTTCTTCTTGCACTGTGAGGCATAATGGCCGAACTTGCTGCAGTAGTAGCATTGGACCTTTGACATGTCCTTCTTCTGCTGAGAGCTTCCTTGCTAATTTCTGCTAGTGCCTCTTCCTCCTTGCTGATGAAAGTTGCAACTTGGCTCAGCGTCATGAGGGTTTGATCTCCCTCCTTGCTTGTTACTTCTCCCACGCCTGCTTCTGCCTCTTCCTCCTTGAGAACTAGAAGCGCTGTGGTGGGAGTCTTGTCTGTCGTTGTCTCGGACTGAGGCTTGAGCCCGAAATGCTTACTCCAGAGAGGTCTGAGATGAACGGCTCAGCCTCTGTTCATGGGTCTGCAATGAACCCATGAGTTTGTCTATCGAGAGGGTTGTCAGATCCCTCGACTCTTCGATTGCTATCACAACCGAGTCGAACTTCGCAGGCAGACTTCTGAGAATCTTCTCCACGATTCTCTGGCTCTGGACATTTTCTCCGTTCAACCGCATCTGGTTGATAATGTCAGTCGTCCGGGTGAAGAAGTCGCTCATCGACTCGGACTCGCTCATCTGCAGGTTCTCAAACTGTCTTCTAAGCATTTGCAGTTTCACCAACTTCACTTTGTCGGTGCCCTGATACGAACTTGCTAGGGTTTCCCAGGCCTGCTTGGCCTTGGTGGCTGATGCAATCCGTGGGAAGATGGTCTCCTCAACCGCTTGCATTATGTAGAAGAGGGCCTTCTGGTCCTTCTTCTTGTGCTCTTTCAACAGATCCTTGTCTGCCTGAGAGAGGGCGGCCAGTGCTGCTGCATCTGCCGGTTCTGGGTAGCCGTTCTCGACTAACTCCCATAGCTCCTGAGATCCGAACAGGATCTTCATTTGGATGCTCCAGTAATCGTAGTTCTTGCCGTTAAATCGTGGGATCTGCAACTGCAGCGAGTTTCTCTCGGAAGCCATGCTTCTATCTCCGTGTCACGGCACTATCAGCTCTGATACCAATTTGAAGAATTAAATTTTTTTTTTTAAATTACGCCGAAGTCTGCACGGCGCTGTTCGGACAGCGCAGTGCGCAAGTCGGGGGCCCGACGGACTTCGCCCAAACTAGGGCGAAGTGCGAACGTCGGCCGCGCCGACGGACTTCGCCCGAACTAGGGCGAAGTGCGAACTTCGGCCGCGCCGACGGACTTCGCCCGAAATTGGGCGAAGTGCGCACTTCGGCCGCGCCGACGGACTTCGCCCGAAATTGGGCGAAGTTCGCACTCGGGCGCAGCCGGACTTCGCCAAACCGGGCGAAGTTCGCACTTCGCGGCTGCGACGGACTTCACCCGAAATTTGGGCGAAGTTCGAACTTCGCGGCTGCGACGGACTTCGCCCGAAACTTGGGCGAAGTTCGAACTTCGGGCAGCCAACGAACTGTGCAGGGTGAAGAGGGGACTGAGGCCAACTTCGGACTTCTCGTGCACTCGAGCTGCTCCAGTCTTAGCCGCGAACTTTGGAAGCAAACTTGGAAAGCCGCTTTAGACTTGTTCTTCTTCCGCGACTGCCGCTGGGTTTGCCTGGCTTGGCAACACCCGTATGAGAAGAGAGACGACGCGAACAGAGAGCAACAAACTGCAAACCCTAAAGATGCCTAAAACAAACAGCAAACTTTATTTATATTAAACGGGGTTACAGAGTTCCTCAACCGAGGAAATTACAATCATCTGCAGGCTGCACTGCA
Source organism: Wollemia nobilis (assembly GCA_028583015.1). Classification (NCBI taxonomy): domain Eukaryota; kingdom Viridiplantae; phylum Streptophyta; class Pinopsida; order Araucariales; family Araucariaceae; genus Wollemia; species Wollemia nobilis. The sequence goes on from JAQPPZ010017086.1 coordinate 8,198,673, forward strand.
GGATAAGTTAAACAGACAAAATGTCGAGTCGGCTGCTCAGACATTAATCAGCTGAGTCAAACTGCTCGCTGAGATACTTTTCTTTGCCTCTGCTCCTCTTGCACTGCTCTTCCTCAACTCTTCTTCTTACACTGTCTGAAATACCCGAGACGCCTTATATAGCCGCGGGAAGAGGAGGATTGGGGTTTGTCCTCTGACAGGTCCTGACAAGCCCTCAACTAGGGTTTCTGACCAATCGCCGCACAAGCGTCACATCTGTCAGAGGGTAGGTGCGACGTCATGTCAGCCCTTTGCCGGGATCCCGGACTGCGGCAGCGCAGTCCGACTTCGCCCATGTCTGGAGCGCAATCCGGTTTCGCCCAAGGTTCGGAGCGCAGTTGGGCACAGGCGTGAAATCTGGGTTAATTTTTCTAACAAAATTTCTATAAATATGTCAGGGCTGATTTGCTACTTTCTCAAGTATATTGAGCTTTGTTTTCACTCTAAACTGTCACAGGCTAATGATTGTCAAAACCCGTCGATGAAAGCGGTACTAACATGAATTCGAACGTAAAGGTAAATTCCGTGCAATCCTTTTCCACTATAGGGAAACTCTGCTATTGATGAGGTAAGCATTATCTCGTTTCTTCTGATTATTTTCTCCTATGTGGATACAGGAGGGCGTTGGAGATAACATCATTAATTCCAACTGATTTTGGAAGCTTTTTCTTCGCTGGATCGTTTCATTTTTTCTGTCTTCAGCAAAGCCGACGTCTCTGTTTTAATTCTGTAGCTTAAAAACTTCATTGTACATAAGACTCTTACTAGGACTTTACTTTGCTTGATACATGTATATTTTATGAAATTGCACATAATTTTCTGCAGTAAATCTTTTCCTTACTTTCACCTATTTTATGTAAGGTGTACATTGATTCGCCTGCATGCCTAGTAATGAATATCTGTCTCTGATCTCCTCTATAAGTTCATCTGGAAATTATTTACACTTAAATAACCGCGAAAAATAATCTCTCCTTTGACCAGACGAAGAAGAGAACTTTAAACTAGCAAGCATTGAACGCAAGTGAAAAGCATTGGCAGCTCGTCGTGTTAAAAAGGATTATTGGCTCAAAACGTAAGAGAGCAAAGAATGCTAGGCACTTTTTAAAGGCGTTAATAGTAATAGTTCGTGTTTCAGTGTGTCATTAGAAAACTTAGAACTGTGGTATGATTCTGCCCTAAGTTCCCTTTATCTTTTTCGTAAAGAATTTAATTGTTATGATTATTTAAAATTTAAGATTGAAAATAACCACCAATTGTTTGTAACTTTCTGTTTTATTGTTCTATATAGATGATTGTTGGGTTATTTTTTCTATGTTTCCTGCAAGTCTCAACAGGTGGTGATTCTGCCATTTGATATATATTTTGTTCACTGTAGCATTATAACGAGAAACTATAATGTATTTATTTTGAATATCAACATGTTTATCTTTATATGATAATATGCTATTTCTAATTTCAGCTAATTGGCGTTAAATAGAAAGGCGTTACATTTTAATATTTGGAATGTGTTTATCACAAACCTTCTTTATTTGGGGATCTAATACATGGATTTGTACAACTGCTGCCTTAACTGCTGCCTTCTAAGGCAAATTCTCGCTCCTTGTTTTAACCAGTAAAATTACTAGGCGAAAAGTTTTATTTACCATCAAATTCTAGAAAGCTCTGGCGCTTTGCAATTCAAATGTTTCCAAATAAGTTCAAAAAATTTCAAACACTTCACACTTCGTAATTTAAATGTTTATGTAGAAAATTTTATAAAATCCGATACCTTCTAAAAATATTATTGTCGACTGCCTTACACATAGCTCTTTACATGGTCAAAGGTTTACTGATGGTACACTTCATGTTTGATTATGTCGGAAGGCCTTTGGAAAAGTTATTGCCTCGTACGGTATTTATATTGATATAGTGAAGGTTGATAGTATTATATATATATATATATATATATATATATATATATATATAATTTTATTTATATATATTTGTTAAAATTTAAATATATTATTTATATGTTTATTTTTTAATAATTCATATAAATTTAACCTATAAAATTTTTATATTAGTAAATTTGTTTTAAAATATTATTAACTTTTTATAATTGAGTTAAATTGCTTAAAAAAAAGTAGATACAAACATTCAACCATTTTATAGTTATCATAATATTTTAAATAGTACTAAAATAATATTTAAAATTGGAGAAAAAATAGTAATAATTTTTTACAAATGGTAGTGCTTAAATTTTATAACACAATGAATCTAGAAAATTATTACAACATTTTAATTCTATTATATTTATACCATTCCTAGATATTTTTGTTGTTTTTAATATAATTTAGTGTTTCATGATTTTTTCATTGTTTAAAGTAATGTTAAATTATTTATTTTTTTATGTACAACTTGAGTGAGTCTAATGATAAAATTCTAGAATTTTGAATAATTCAAGGGGGATATATCACACTTCATAACTCAAATTTAAATTTTTATTGGATAAATAACATTTAATTTTATCTCTGTCCTAAGACAAATTTATAGGAGGATAATCTTAGAATCAGATTCTTAAATATTGGTAGGAACTTTGAATTATATGAGAAACTTTGCTTTGAAGACATGGAGGTTGAGGATTGTTGTTATCTAAATTTAAGAATTATGGAGGGAATTAGATGATGTGATTCTAGTTTATGGGAAGAGAGATCTAAATAAAATGGCAAACTTCTTGGCTAAGATGGGTACTGAGAAGGAAGTAGGGGTTCAGTGGCACAATGACATGGCTATTGAGGATGATAGGATTAGGCAAGTTGATGAGTAAATCTAGTGTTTAGCTAATTTGGATAGCCAGTTTAGAAATATGGTTTAGAATATTATGCTCCAATGTAGTTCTTTTAATGTTGTAAACACATGGACAACCATTGTAGAAATATGGTTTTGGATCTTTGGCTCCAATGCAGATCTTCTTTTACTATTGTAAATAGGTGTTCTCTTTGGCTAAGGCTGGGAGGAGTTTCATCCGAACTTGTAAATGATATTTTTGATATAATTTTTTCAATTTTTTTCAAAAAAAATCCGCTATGAAGGTTGTCTCGTATGACTTATGGTTTCATTAAGAACATTATGATTACTAATGACATAAAAATTGGATATGCATTGTCCATATATACATTTATAGATTTATATAGCAAAATTTCATATTTAAGATTTACTATCAAATATTTTTTAAAGCTCTTGAATATGTGACTCTAACTCAAACTCTCATTCTAACTCAAACTTCTAACTCTTGTTCTAACTCTAATTTGAATTCTCACTCCATTTTTTATTAACTAAAACATTTTCCCCATGGGAACTATCTTATTCTTTCTTATAACCTGAGAGACATCACATGTTAGTGAGTTGATAGTAGATTGCTACTAAATATATTTATTAACTTTCAAATTAATTTTATTTAATTTTTAAGTGCATCTGGTATTTGGAGACATATAGTGAGTTATCCTATATCTTATATTAGGATGGTGGGTGTTTATCCTCGAATAGGATAGTCAAATAAACAAAGTTGAGCTCAAATTTCTATGATGAGAGTCGAAGAATTTAAATTGAGTAATGGTGGGAGGGAGTAGGCAGGGCTCTATAATGGGTAGAAGGGTGAGGTTAGTAGTGGTCTGCAGGCGGTGGTAGGATAGGATGCAAATGTTGATTCACAAGATTCAAACGGTCAGATAGCTGCTAGTAGGTAGGATAATGGTGAGTGAGTCGCCATTCCTAGGGAGGTGGGTTTACCTAGCAAGTCAGGCTATGAGGTCTTGATGATTGAGGTAACTATTCCCGATGGTGAGTCTCCCAGATCAGTGGTTTATGAGACTTCATTCACCAGTAATACAGGTGGGTCTCCAAGTTTTGGTACCTTCCTCAAGCTAGGTAACCTATCCTTTGCTGAGATCACAACTAAGGGTTTTGGATCTTGAAACTCTTGCTCTATTTTTTCCTCTCTCTTGTTGTAGATAAGTCGATAATTCTAAATGATCTTATGGCAATCACCATGGAGGAGGGCTCATGGAATCTTGTCGATAAATTCCATGGTTGCAGACCTTATATTGATGCCATAAGGAGATGGGCGATGGTCAAATGGAAACCAAAAGGTTATTTGGATATTATTGTGGTTTCTAACGTATTCTTCTTGATTAAATTCAATTGTGAGGAGGACTCAAAGCAGATCCTTGGAGGGGGTCCCTGGTTCTTTGGAAGAAAAGTGTTGTTTCTGTGCAAGTGGGGGCTAATCCATGAACCCAAAAGATCAATCTGGATCCTTTATGGGTATGTCTTCCTGATTTGCCCTTCCATATTTGGCATGAAAACATCCTAAGGGATATAGCTAAGACGATTGGTGAGTTAGTGTTAATAGAATCAACCACTAGAGCAAAATCTAGAATGATTTTTGCTCAGATGTGTGTAATGGTGAACCCGGAGGTGGAGTTGCCAAGTCATATTGATCTTATTTCCAAACATAGAGTATGGACTCAAATGATATTCTATGAAAATAGGCTTCTTAAGTGTTCAGTTTGTAGGAGGTTGGGCCACTTGACAAGTTTATGTCTAACTAGAAAGGAGATTCCCAAGGGGAACTAGGTTAGAAAATAGGGAAATTTTAAGTCTTAGGGCCATCCTTAGTTGGGACTGTCTAAGGCTTTAGGCCCCAACCAGTTTGCTTCAGAGAACTCAGGACCCAACCAAATTGAGAATGATTCCAGGGCAATGGAAGTTAGCAACCTAGAGTCAATTGCTATTAATCAGTACAGTGTTTATTCTAGCCTTTCACAGGTTGATAGAGTAGATATGATGACTGAAACAGGTATTCTATCAAATTTTCTTCATAATTTCTTTGAATACTTAAATATTGAAGATTCTAACCCTAGGGAGGAGAAAGGAAATTAGGATGAGCTAGAGGTACTTGTCTCACCTCAGAAGATGTTGAAAGACTCTAGCTCTTCTCTCAAGCAAAATAAGGCCAAGTCATCGAAGTGGGGAGAAGGTTCATCAGGGGTAAAATATTCTCATCTAAAAATAAGAAGTTTTTGAAAGGGATTGGATGATTTTGGAGTGCCTAGGAAGGTGGGTAAGCCCTCTAAAAAAATATAAGAAATACGAAGGCAAAAGCAGATATTGCAGATGGCTTGCAAAGCCAATTGAAATTTGAGAAAGAGTTTAAAGGGAAGCAACTAAAACTGGATTCATTTTGTCACTCACCCCATTCTCCTAAGGAGGGTAATCACTTCAAATATCGTAAATGAGACTCATCACATGGAATATTATAAGTCTAAATGGGACTGCTAAACAAAGAGCACTAACCTGTCTAAGGAAAAAGTTTAAGCTGGATATTATTCTTGTACAGGAAATAAAAATGGATAGTTACAATGCTGAATTAGTTAAAAATAAAATTTAGAGAGAATAAAATTTTTTTGCCAGCTCGAAAAATGGAGCTCCAGGAGGTCTGTTATGTATGTGGAACCCAAAATTTGTTGAAGGATAGACTTTACTAGTTTCTGATAGAGTTATAAATATTTTATTTTCTTCCAAAGTCTGAGGGGTCAAGTGGGTTACTTTGAATATTTATGCCCCCAAATATCCTCAAAATAGGTTGGTATTTTGGGACTCCTTGCGAGTTATGAGAGATATTTTTAACAAGGAAGCATGGCTTTTCGTAGGATACTTTAATACCCATTTATACCCATATGATAAGAAATGAGGGACTCCAGTCTATAAAAGCATGGAAGAATTTACCTCTCTTTTGAATTTCCAAGAGCTTATAGATTTGGAAATGAAGGGGTTTAGGTATACGTGGAGAAATCGATGATTGGAATGCAAAAATATTCAGGTTAGTCTAGACATAAACCTCATATCTAAGGAAAGGTTGCATTTTTTTGGAGATGCATCTTTGTAGTCTCTTCCTAAAGTGGCCTCTGATCATAATCCTTTGGTGTTGGAGCAAGTTCAAAATTATCTATTTTTTCCTATGCCCATGTGGTTCTCTCTCCTGGACTTAGAAGGTAAGATCAAAGAATGGTGGGCTAAGGGCTTTTTGGGCCACCCAATTGCTCAAGTTGCATCGAAACTAAGGTATATTAAGGCAAAGTTGAAGGAATGGAATAAATTCATTTTTGGTAATATTTTGTTAATAAAAAATGAACTCATTAAGCATCTCAAAGAAGTGGAAGCCATTTCATCCAGGTCGAAGGTAGTGGAGGTGGTGATATCCAAAGAAATAAGTCTGCTTGTGGATTTACATAATGTCTTGGATGAAGAAGAGATTAAGTGGTGCCAGAATTTAAAGAATTTATGGCTCAAATAAGGAGACCAAAACATAATTTTTTTTATATGTCTACATTAAGGCATAGGAGTCACAACAAGATCAAGGAAATCAAAAAAGTGGATGGTGAGGTTACTAAGAAAATTAATGAAATTAAGGAAAGTGTTGTGGAGTTCTTCAAAGACTTGTTATGCTCCTCAATTATCAAAAACTTACAAGCGGAAAATCATCTTCTCTATAACATCCAAGTGCTAGTATATGAAGATATGAACAAGATCCTGTGTGATACCTTAAATGAAGATGAGTTTAGAAAGGTAGTTTTCTCAATAGGAGGTCTTAAGGCTCCAGGTCCAGATGGTTTCCTACCTATATTTTTTCAGAGGTTTTGGCATATTATGGGTCCTAATATTTGTAATGCAATCAGAGAGGTCCAATGATATAATTTTATCTCAGTCGATGTAAATTCCACCTTTTTAGTTTTACTGCCTAAATCACTGAGTGCCAAAGAATTTACAGATTTCAGGTTGATTAGCCTATGTAATATGATTTTCAAAATTCTAACTAAATCCATGGCCAATAGACTTAAAATTTTCCTCCCTTCGATCATTGATGCTCCGTAGAGTGGTGTCATGCCCTAGCGACTGATTTTGGATGGTGTTATTACTTTTCATGAGATCATCCACTCTACTAACAAAAGTGGGAGGTCCGGGATGCTTCTCAAGTTGTACATGAATAAGGCATATGATAAAGTGGATTGGAATTTTCTTCTTAGGGTCCTTGATAGGTTTGGCTTTGCCAAGTGCTGGTTGAGACTAATTAAATCCTATATATCTTCAGCTATGTTTTCAGTAATTATTAATGGATATCTAGCGGGCTACTTTCATAGCAATAGAGGTATACATCAAGGAGATCCTTTATTGCCCTATATTTTTATTATTATGGTTAAGGCATTGGGCAAGTCCATCAAATCTAATCAAGCCATCCTAATTGATAGATCCTATATCCAATCACCAATTCACTGATGACATTCTTATTTTCTTCGTGGCATCAATCCCTTAGGCTAAAGTCATTAAATCAATTTTGGTGTATTTTGATAATGCGATAGGTCAGAAGGTGAATTTCAATTTTTTTTTGCTTTTTTTATTTCACACCCTGGTTGATAGACAAAGGAAGATAGAAAATATTCTAGGGTGTAGCATTGGTTCCCTTCCCTCATTTTACCTTGGGATGCCACTATTCAAGGGTGCATCAAAACCATCATTGTGGGATTCAATAATTGAAAGAGTTTAAAAGAAGTTAACGGGGTGGAAAGGTGCCTTTTTAAGTCAAGCAGGGAAGATTTTGTTGGTCAAAGCCACTTTACAAAGCATCCTGATGTGCTTCCTCTCTTTGTTCAAGATTTCAAGAAAATTTATTGATAATTTAGAGCAAATCCAACGATCCTTCTTATGGTCTAGGGCTAAATAGAAGAAGAGATTCCACTTGGTGGTATGAGATCAAGTCTACAATAGGAGAGAAAAATGAGACTTAGGTTTGAGAAGGCTGAGAACATTGAATAGAGCCTTGATTGCAAACTAATCTTAGAAATTAGTTCAGGATGACAATGTTAGCTGGGCTAATATTGTGAAGTCTAAGTATCTTGGCGATGATAAAAATTTCTTAAAATGCCAAGCTCTCTCAGTGGGATCTACTTTTTGGTCCAACATAGTTGATAATCGGGTGGATGTGTGTAAAGGCTTTCATTAAGTGGTGGGGGATGGTTATTCCATTGATTTTTGGGGATATTCTTGGGCCTCGCCATCCAATTTTGAATATTACCTGATATTCATCTATCTAAAGCCAATCAAAAATAGGTTCTTTGGTCCCAAAGTTTTTGATTTTTTAGAATTATTCGATGGTCATCTTTGATGGAAGTCCTTAGACTTCCCAAATATTTCTCAAGAGGATAAAATTGCTTTTATTAATTTAAAAAACTCCATAAAAAGTTTCCTAACCCCAAGTACTGGTCCTCATGGTAGGTTGGTTTGGGGTCCTAAGAAAGATGGTCAGTTTTCAGTTAAGTCTGCTTATGGATGCTTGGAAAATGATTTGAATCCTTGGATCTCGATGAATCAAGTCTATATTAAAGGCCTGATGCCTAAAGTCAATGTGTTCTTCTGGTTGGCAATTCAAGGAAAGTTCCTTACTCTTGATTATCTTAAAAAATGGAAAATGATTTTCCCTAATAGGTGATTCTTGTGTGGCAGGGCTTTTGGATTGCCTTTCCACTTATTTTCCCATTGTGCCTATACCTTTGAAGTCTTTCATCAGATATTTTTAGAGTTGGGTATTGCTTGGGTTCTTCTCAACTCGTTGGAGGACTTGGTTGTTCAATGGATCTCCCACTTCTCCTCTCCCAACCTATGTCAGTTTTAGAAATTTGGGTTACCCCATATTTAGTGGTGAGTGTGAAAGGAAAGGAATGCCCATCCCTTTAAAAATATTTTTCGTCCAGAGTCATCGGTCTCCTCGAGGGCCATTGTTGATACATTGGAAAATGTGAAAGCTTTAAAAATGGATTCAATAACTTGTGAAGGGGAGATCATTTTGGAGAGATATTTATTTTTTAACTCAGTATCAAAATATAATGAGCAGGGTGAGTGAGCTGGGCTAGCATGATTTGGGAACCCCCTCCATCAGGTTGGCTGAAATTCAACTTTGATGGAGCTTCTAAAGGGAACCCGAGTTCGATTGTTGCAGGGGGTTTGTTTAGAAAATTGAAGAGCAAAATCCTTCTTACCTTTTCTAAAAACTTGGGTCACCAAACCATCTATTTCGTTGAAGCTTGGGCATTATTTTAGGGTGTTTCCCACATGAACTGGGTGAATTGCAGGAAACTAATCATAGAAGGAGATTCACTGAATATTATCAACATGATTAATGGCAACCAAAATCCCTCTTGGACTGTTGCAATTTTTATAATTTAAACCGAGAGAATGATTCAAAATTTAGAAGAAGTATTTACGAAAGGTAACAAAGCTACGAACTTCCTGACTAATTAAGGTCTTATGCAGCAAGATCTTCATATTTGGACAGGTAATTTTCCATATGGCCTTAGATCGTTGGACAATGAATTCAAACAAATGTCAAACTCGAGTTAGAATACTTAGGGTAGGTGGCTGGAAACCTCCCCATTGGATATTGCTTTTTGAATGTTTTGGTCTAGTCTACGTGCCCAATTTTTATCTCTGTTTATCTATGCGGGCCTACGTGCCCATATTTTATCTCTATTTAGCTTATGTGTTTGAGTTTTTTTGGCTAGTATATATTGGTCTCGGTGTTGGTAGTTGTGTCCAAGGGTTGGTTGGCTTTAATATTTGAATTTTTCTCAGTATCCTAGTGGCTGGAGATTAGTTTCTTTTTGTTATAAGGTTTGGAGGTCCTTTCAAAACTCCTTTCGTCCGACTAATAAAAAAAATCCTTTATCTTATATTGTTATTAATGACATATAAGAATTAGATATACATTCTTAATTTATTTTTTCCCTTGAAAAAAATGTCTTAATTTTATATTAATCAAATATGAAATTACATTCTTCATATACCTCTTTGGCATTTCTTCATAGTTTCAACAATGACCTAAAAGTCAAGCCATTATACATCATAACTAGTTATCTCTATTAGGATAAGTTCTATCCTTAAACACCTTCTCAATTTATTAAATCCATACAAAAGTGTTTAAAGATATAAATTTGTCTTCTAATTTATATAAATTTACAATTCTTTCCAACAATGTAGTAAATATTAATTAATTAAAAATAAATATAACTCAAAGGAACCTTTTAGTTATTGTTATCATTACACAAGACTTCTCATGCATTCAAATTAGTTTTTTTTTTTTTTTTACCGTTATATAATTTGAACTTTGTTAGGAAAAACTCAAGAACATCTAACTTAAACAGAGAGACTGAAAGCAAGTCAACCATATTCAAGAGCTGGTTACAATTTGCACAAAACTTCTGTTTTTTCATTTTATCTAATCGGAACTTAAACCCAGCCATGAAATTGCTTCTACTTTTTATTTCTCATGAATTAGATCATTACATTGAGTCAAGGCCACTCTTTTAGCCCCTATTCTCAATTTAAGAGTTCCCTATCTCTTGCAAATTACATTGTGATATATCCATTACTTCACATTCACTTTTTGTGTCCCATAAAATAGATTAGCAACAAAATAAAAAATAAAAAATATCACAATATCCCATATTATTACAATATGTACTTTTAATACCAGAATCTGAATTACAAATCAATTTCACTCTTGGGTCAAGAGTACCCGTAACACCTTTGTCCATCATATACGACCAACTCATCCGTCGATCATAAGCAACATCCTCCTTGTTTTAATATACAAAGATATCAAACTTGTAGGTTCTACCCAATAATATAAAATCATACGTAGGTTCTTAATAAGCAACCTGTTGACTTTTATTTGTACCATTCCTAACCAAACTTATGGTTTTCGTTCAGCTTGGAATGCATACACATAGTCCCTGCTTACTAGGTGAACTCTCACAGGGAATTTACAACTCTCAGGTTTAGTTTATTTTAAAACTAAATCAATGGTTCTCTAGGTTCTCGTTAATCCACAACACATTAATGCGTGGTGATACTCACCTTGCGAACGGTATCTCAAGTTACATTTTACCATCCTTTATCCAGAGATACTAGTGCTCAATAAAACACCCATAAATTATTGACTAACTCTTGAAGGTAAACGAGAAGAGAATGCATCAACAAAACTTGACTAGGTTCAAAAAAAAAAGTGACATCATTTGATATTTATATGGGAACATATATAAGTCTTAAAATATTTGTTTTAGGTATTCACAAGGTGATAGATAATTTGTCACTTCATTGGGGTATGTCCTGTCAAAACAATGTACAGTAAAGGTTTCTTTAGGTTCCAATTAGCTTTGGTCAATCAGAGTATCACCAACGCTGTGTCAACTAGATACAGCCACATGCCATGCAGTTTGGTTGCGAAAGGTTTTGGGTGAACTGAACCATTCTCCAAAAGGCACGACAACTGTATTTTGTGACAACAATTCTACCATTTCACCGTCGAAGGATCCAGTCTTCCATGGGCGGACGAAGCATATCGACATCCGGTATCACTTCACCAGAGAGCTGGTGAAGTCGGGCGAGGTTCAGTTACAGTTCTGTAGATCCAAGGAGCAGGTAGCTGACATTTTTAAAGCCTTTGAAGGAGAAGGACTTTAGCAGATTGCGACCGTGGTTGGGAGTCAAAGGGCTTGTGAGATCAGGTTTAAAGGAGGGTGTTAAAAATATTAATTTGACCCCCATCTCGCTATCGCTCGAAATAAGCACCAAAGACGTGAAAAAGTCATTTGTGATGGCGATCCCAAGAATCACTCGACACCGCCAGTCAGGAGTGATTTGAAATCTGACAAATTGGATCACCGCAAATCTGATCGTTGCATTAATTTCGGTTGTTGCAATTCAGCGATCAGTCAGAAACCCTACTTTGGTGGTCATAAACCCTAGTTGTCAGAAGATAAGCTTGTCAAAAGGCAAGCCTTATCCTCCCTTCTGCAGGCTATAAAAGGCAGTTTGGGTTTTCAGAAAAGGTATCGAGGGTGAGATCATAGTAGTGCACAACAGTACAAGTTTAGGGTAAAATCCGGTGAAGCGAGAGTTGCAAAAGAGTAGAACTTTGACAAAACCGAACAACAGCTTCGAGCTCTTCCTTGTTTTTGTTTATCCTGCAGAAGTCTGTAAACCCTTCAATGGAGGAAGGTCTATAAATTTTTGCATAAATAAAACTTCCCTCTATCGCTTGCTGGTGTATATTTTTCCCTGGTGAGCGATTTCGAGATTTGCTTATTTTAATAGCGACTTTCATCATTTTTACCTTAACTTCTCAAATGACATCCATTTTCGTCCTTTACTCCGTTTATTTGTTTTTAGTGTTTCGTCTTTTATACACTCATCCTATGATATTTCCCTCCATCGCTCGCTATGCATAAAATCTCCCTTTAGCGCACAATATTTGAGTGATTTGGATCAATTTCTTATAAGTTACTATGCATAAAATCTCCCTTTAGCGCACAATATTTGAGTGATTTGAATCAATTTCTTATAAGATAAGCGATTTAGAGCATAGGCTCTTTGTCTTATATCTATTTTGTCTGTTTTTTTTTAACTCCCTCCGTCAATAAACTCACGTGGCCGAAAGCTTCTTTTTAACTTTGTTCTGCAATTTGGAGATTTGCAAAGTTTTCTTTTCATTTTTCTCCCGCTGTCGCGAAACCGACTCCCCAACTCCCTATCGTGCTCAAAGCGACAGCGATCCGGGGCATTTTTTCCCTGAATCGTGGGATTTTCAAAAAACGTGCAAACTTTTATTTTCTCCCCAGCTCGCCGGCGCGCAAGGTTTTGTCCCGATATTGCTGCAAGCGACAGTGATCTCGGGCAATTTTTCTTCAGAATTAGTGTTCAAGCCGTTTCGATTTTCAAATTTAACAATATTTATTCGAAGCTTTAAAAATTCATATAGTTGCGGAAGAGGAACAATCTTCACTTTCTTCAACATGTCGTACAGGTCTTTAAAGGTTCTTGACGACGGTTCGAACAAAGGCTTCCAGAGTGCTGGCCAAGCTCATGGTGGAATCAATCGCTTTTCAATGACTTTATCGGTTTAAATTGATAGTTGTCCAGTGATATATATCTTCTCCGCGTCTCTTTATCTGTTCTTCAAATTGATTTAAGGATATCTGAAAGCTATTTACGGCTATTTCATTAGAATTAGAAGCTCGAAAAAGGCTTAATCAGTACTGGCTTCTAACAATTTGTCGGCATGTTTTTTATTATTTTGCTTTAAAGCTGTAAAGATTGCCACTTCTAGATCTCAAAGCGAAAAGAAAACACCGGCTTCTGTGATGTATGTCAAATAAAATTATATTACCCCGTTCTGGTACCGCAGATGTGTTTATTTTTAAATAATTATTTATGCAATTATTGTTTGACCAGGAATGCCAAGAAGCGAAAATCAACGGAGAAACTGTTGTGTCCTGAACGGAAGAAAAAGTCCAAGAAGTCCGACAATACAGACTTTCCGAAACGTCCTCCAACAGCTTTCATATATTTCATGTATGCTGTTGAAGAGCTTGAACATGGTATAAGTCTCTCATGCCTTCTTAAGCTCAAGGACTAATGCAAAGATTATTTCCGAGTGCTGAACAGGTCGAGCCACAGGGAGGAATTCAAGAAGGAAATTCTGAATGTGAAAAGTACTGCCACGGTATTAATATTTTCGTTATTCTTGTGATCGGATCTGATCAACTTAAATTCCAAATAATTATAAGCAGTAGGCATTTCTTTGACAGAAATTTGAGATGATAATTTAGTGACAACCAGACCTTAAGAATCACACATTTGTTTAGAAAAATTTCCCTTCATATATGACAATTTCAGTTGTCCAAGTCTGCCGGGGCTAAATGGAAATCAATGTCGAATGATGTAAGTTTCTTCCGCTCGAGTGCTATAAGATTAATGTAGTTAATGTAAAAAGGATGATTGTGAAAATAAACTGTAAAGCCTAAGCTAAGTATGTTGAAATCGGGACGTGCGTGCAGGAGAAACTTCCCTACTTCAAGCTGGCTGCAGATAGCAAAGCAGCCTATGAGGCTGCGCTCGAGTCTTACAGGGCCAAAAACTTGACTCAGGTCTGACATCTTTATTTAATATCCTCGTTAATCCTCCACAAAGTCAACAGTCCGAAGTGAATTGCAGTGAAATTTCTATAAATATGTCAAGGCTGATATGCTACTTTCTCAAGTATATTGAGCTTTGTTTTCACACTTAACTGTCACAGGCTAATGATTGTCAAAACCCTGCCGATGAAAGCGGTACAAACATGAATTCGAACGCAAAGGTAAATTCTGTTCAATCCTTTTCCACTATAGGGAAACTCTGCTATTGATGAGGTAAGCATTATCTCGTTTCTTCTGATTATTTTCTCCTATGTGGATACAGGAGGGCGTTGGAGATAACATCATTAATTCCAACTGATTTTGGAAGATTTTTCTTCGCTGGATCGTTTCCTTTTTTCTGTCTTCAGGAAAGCCGGAAAGCCGACGCCTCTGTTTTAATACTGTAGCTTAAAAACTTCATTGTACGGACGCTCTGTTTTAATACTGTAGTTTAAAAACTTCATTGTACATAAGATTCTTACTAGGACTTTACTTTGCTTGATGCATTTATATTTTATGAAATTGCACATAATTTTCTGCAGTAAATCTTTTCCTTACTTTCACCTATTTTATGTAAGGTGTGCATTGATTCGCCTGCATGCCTAGTAATGAATATCTGTCTCTAATATCCATCTGTCTCTAATATCCCCTATAAGTTCATATGGAAAATTATTTACACTTAAATAACCGCGAAAAATAATCTCTCCTCTGACCAGACAAAGAAGAGAACTTTAAACTAGCTAGCATTGAACGCAAGTGAAAAGCATTGGCAGTTTGTTGTGTTAAAAAGGATTATTGATTCAAAATGTAAGAGAGCAAGGAATGCTAGGCACTTTTTAAAGGCGTTAATAGTAATAGTTCATGTTTCACTCTGTCGTCAGAACTGTCATGTTTCCTTTTTAAACCTCTTGCACTTTTATTCATATTATGGATTACTTGCATTCACTATGTTTTTGAAAATTGTGAAACCCACACATTAGAGCAATTGTAATTTATTTTATTCTCAGAATGCTTTCCCGTGGCGGCACAACTTTCGTCTATATGTCGGTAATCGCTTTCCAACATGATCTCACTTATGCAATTTGAACCATATGCAACGAGGAATTCAATCTCTAATTTATTTTCTTGATTTCTAATTTGTGAGTGGGAAGCTCTTTTCTCTATAAATTATATTCTTATGATGGAACTTATTTACGCTTTAATACATATTGTTTTAATTGGTTAGGTTAATAATTTTATATTGGTACCATTCAGGTAGGTGTGGTAGTGTGGGCAGCCCAAGCCGTGCAGGCCCAGATTGAGCTCGAGTTATATCTGCGGCCAGGCCATTACAGGCAGGTGTGTTAGTGCAGGCAGCCCAAGCCGTGCAGATCCATATCGGGTCCCATTGTGTGCAGCTTAATTGCATGGACTTGCAGGACCACGCAAACAGTCGAAGCCCTATCTGTGACCTTTGTGCTTCGTATTTGCAGTGCGAGATCATGCGCAAAGGAGAACGCTTCAGATCACAGCCAAAGAACCACGATCGATTACAGACGAAATAAAATTTAACCTAGCTTGGATCTGACTGCTAGTCATGCTTAGTTCTCTGTTGTGTTCCGTATCTAGGGTGTTTTGCTTGCTGGAGATCTTACTGGTTGCGTTTCATGGGTCGTTGTTAGTTTCGGGGTTTGGTTGGATGGTGCAAAACTTCTTTTAGATTCAGTAGTTTCATGTTTTTTTGGCTTTCCAAGGAGGGGAAAGGGCCATCTACTAATCCAAACCCGTTGGGGTGAATTTTTTAGAACACATGCAGTGGTATCGTGTTTTGTTGCAGCTATCTAAGGGTGTTCCCTTGGCTGGATTTGACTTTGTGTAAATTTTTTATTGTTGATCCCTTGGCTGGATATTGCTCTAGTGGGTGGGCTTTATTTTTGAGCTCCTGTTCGGGGGCTTCTTGCTGTTGGACCTGATCCTTTTGGTATACACTTAGATCTTTCTTCTTGGCTTCGAAGGTGGCCTTGCATTTTGAATGTTATTGAGTGGATCCATTAGCTTCTCAGGTTCAGTCCTTGAAGCTATTTGTTTGTAGGGATGGAGGGTTTTAGATCCTTTTTGGTTGCTCGAGGTACCATACTACATCCTTCGGTCTTTGGGGAGTGGACTTGTACTTTATCGGTATCTTTGGTTTATCTTGAATCCTCTCGATCTGGATCCTTGGAATCTTCTTGCCCATCTCTGCTCTTCGCCTAGGTTTTGCAGGTATTCATTTCCTCGGGTCTTTTGGCTTCCTTAAAGTTCACCTCTGTGTGCAAGAGGATTTCCTAGCCTAAGGAGATCCTCAGGATTGTTCTTCCACTTTTCAGGCTTGTGCTATGGCGTCCTTGGGTTCCTACTGCTTCCTGGACCATGTCTTACTACTGCATCTTGATCGCTTTCCTGTCACTGCTTTCTAGTTTGCATAATGATCGACATCCTAGCCAGTTGCTGCTTCATGGATTGCATCCCAATCAGCATCCTGGTTTACGTCCTACAGATGCTTCCTAGTCTACGTCCTACAGCTACATCCCTGGCCACCCATGGCGGGAATGATTTTCAAATTTCAAATTCCTTTTTGTAAAGAATTTAATTGTTATGATTATTTAAAATTTAAGATTGAAAATAACTACCAATTGTTTGTAACTTTCTATATATATTATCGTTGGATTATTTGTTCTATGTTTCCTGTAAATCTCAACAGGTTGTGATTCTGCCATTCGAGATATATTTTTTTCACTATAGCATAATAATGAGAAATTATAATGTATTTATTTTACATATAAACATGTTTATGTTTATATGATAATATGGAATATATAATTTCAGCTAATTGGCGTTAAATGTTAGAAATTAAACTCGATTTCACACTTGTAAGATCTCTGATAGATCTTATCGCCTAAATCTGATCGCAGATCCCTGACATCTAATTGTCGAAAGTTTCCAACATGCGCATCTAATACCGACAGTTGTGATTAGAAGGAAATCCTAGTTTTTGTTCGACGCATGTCAGAGGATAAGCCTTATCCTCCCTTCTGCTCGGTTATATAAGGTGATGCGGTCTTTCAAAAAATATAACGAATCAGTGCACAACAGTGCAGGTTTGGGCAAAGCATAGGAGAAGAGCAAGGAGGAGAAGCTGAAGTCGTTTCAGACTCCCCTATTGATTTATCCTGCAACTAGGTTGCAGACGATTACTTATAGAGCTTTAGTTGAAAGAAGCACTTGTGTAAGATTGTATTTTGCCTTGTAAAACTGCAGCTGTAGTTTGGTTTGATTTGATGAATAATATATGCAATTTTTTTCTATTTGAATCCTCTACATTTTCTTCATCTTCGAAATCTTATTTTGGACTTCTCCTCTGAAAAGGGTTTTCACCCATTTAATATTTAAAGGGCTCCGCGTTGTTCCTTCAAGGAGTTATATTCCCTACATCGCTCCACAAGGGAGCGACAACACTCTATCACTCCACAAGGGAGTGATAGACTTGTATCGCTCCACAAGGGAGTGACAACCCTCCATTGCTCCACAAGGGAGCAACAACCTTGAATCACTCCACAAGGGAGCGAGAGCTCTTTGTCACTCCATAATGGAGCGACAGGCCTGTGTCACTCCACAAGGGAGCGACACTTCTCGGGGACCTACGTCACTCCATTAGGGAGTGACAGCTCCATGTCACTCCACATTGGAGTGACACTCCTTGAGTGTCAGGGCCCCTTTGCCTTGAAATCCAATTTTATCTTACATCGTGAGAAACACCAAAAAATATGATTTAATTCTTTCAAACTAGTATCAGAGCCAGTGCCAGATTAATGGATGATAAGAATTAATGGCTTCCAGTGGCAACCTATTGCAGTTGTAGATCCCACATTTTAATGGTAATAACTACTACTATTGGAGCATTCAAATGAGGATCTTGTTTGGGTCGTAGGAGCTATGAGAAATGGTCCAAAATGGTTGCATAGAACCAGCAAATGCAGCAGTGAGTGCTCTCTCCCTAGCGGAGTCAAATTTGTTGAAGGAGAATTGAAAGGACTAGAAGGTATTATTCTACATAATGTAGACGGTCGAGGAAATAATCTTCCCATGAATAGTAGTAGTAACCAAATCAAAGGAGGCATGGGAAATATTAGCCAACTCCTTTTAAGGCACCAACAAGGTGAAGCTGGTGTGGTTGCAGATGCTAAGGAGGGAGTTCGAGAACTTGCAAATGAGCAAGTAAGAGTCCATCGGTGACTTCTTTACCCGAAAAATGGATATCATCAACCAAATGTAGTTGACTGGGGAGAACGTGGTGAATCAGAGGATTGTGGAGAAGATATTGAGGACCCTACCACCAAGGTTTGACTCAGTAGTGATCACGATTGAAGAATCAAGGGATTTGACAACCCTATCTGTAGATGAGCTCATGGGTTCTTTGTAAACACATGAGTAGAGACTGAGCCGCTCAACTCAGACCTCATTGGAGCAAGCGTTCAAGATGCAGGTCTCATTCTGAGATAGTAGTAGAGGAGAATCCCACCAAGGAGACTCTAGTTCTCAAGGAGGAAGAGGTAGAGGTAAGCATGGAAGAGATAACAAGCAAGGAGGAAGGTCAAACTCCAATGGTGAAGAGACCAACTACAACTTACATCAAGTAGGAGGAAGAGGCAATGGCAAAAACTAGTAAGGAGGATCAAATCAGAGGTATGACAAATCGAATATCTAATGTTATTATTGCAAGAAATGATGGCCAAGGATAACAATCAATAAGCTCATTACATAAATAAAAATGAAAATATGAAGTTTAGAGGTGCTTGTGGGAATGTGATGTTAATTTGCAGTATTGAGGAGAGCTAGAAGAATATCTAGTATCTCGATAGTGGGTGGAACAACCACATGACTGGGAATAGAGAGATGTTCTCACAGTTGGATGAAACAATCCAATTCAAAGTGAAAATAGGGAACAACAGCAAGGTACTCATCAAAGGAAAATAAAAAATCCTTATCCACACCAAGCAAGGTGAAATGAAGTAGATCACTGATGTATATTATGTTCCTGGTTTAAAGCACAATTTGCTGAGCGTTGGACAACTTGTGTAGAAGGGGTACACTGTTTAATTTAAATTTGAAGCTTGTACCATTTAAGATAAAAAGCATGGGCAAATTGCAATAGTGTCCATGAGAAATAACAAGATTTTTCCCCTACAAATTTAGAATGAATTATTGATTTCATTCAATGTAGTGGAGAAAGATACTACATGGTTGTGGCATCTCAGATTCAGTCACTTGAGTTTCAGTGGCCTGAACTTGCTGCACAAGAAGCATATGGTAAAGGCTTTACCCGTTATTGAGCAACTAAATCAATTTTGTGAAGGTTGCTTAGTTGAGAAGCAGCATAGGGATGCATTCCTTGTAGTACAGTCTTGGAGAGCTTCACAAAAATTGGAGCTAGTGCACTCAGACATTTGCAGTCCAATGTAGACCATCACAATTGTCGACAACAAATACTTCCTGACTTTCATTGACAATTTTAGTCGGAGGACATGGGTATATCCCATCAAACAAAAATTAGATGCATTCAATAAATATAGGGAGTTCAAGGCTCTAGTTGAGAAACAAAGTGGATACCAAGTGAATACTCTTAGGACAAATGGATGAGGTGAATATATCTCAAATGAATTCCAAAAATTTTGCAAGAAAAATAAAATTCGTAGGCAACTCACTGCCAGATACACACCACAATAGACGTTTGAAAATGAAATGACTTGTTTATTCATTGAAGGAGACATTGCAAAGGTGTACAATATGATCCATTGGATCATAACTAATTGAGCTAATCTCAGCCACTCAAACTTATCCTAGTAACAACTTAGGATATTATTCTAACACCCCCCTTAAGTGGTACTAGGATATACTAACACCCAACCTTAAGTGGTCCTAGGAGGTAGTGAAAAATAAAAACAAACAAGTGGTATATCCACTGATATGAGTCCTAGCAATAAGGCCTAATAAGGTACTCATGTACAATATATACATAAAAAGCCTTGCTATAGAGATGATGTAAAACCACAAGGAAGAAAACCACTTGCTAGAATAGAAGAAGAATAAGAAGAAGGAGGAGGAAGATGTGGAAGAAGGAAGGAGAGGAGTATGTCCTCTTCAACCCCCCCTAGGAAAACTTCAATCAAGAATCCTGCAAATGATCCATGAGATGCCTCAAAAAATTAGAGAAGCCTCATTGTCGAACTGAACGAAATATTATTCCCAGATTGGTGCTTGTGACATAGATCAAGGCTGTGAACAATGAAGAAAGGTCACTAAATAAAACCCCATGAAACCAAAGTGTCTCACAAAAAGAAGAGTGTGAATATAGTGTGGAAAAAACCATAAAAATCATAAGGATAGTACAAAATGAATCCACAAGCATGAGTATGTGGTTACCACCTATATGAACACAATGGGCTGATAACAAGGTCCCAAACTTGAGGACAAACAACAAATCAATGGAATCAAAAAATGTAATGGCACCAAAGTAACTGTGGAACGTGTCCTTATGGTGACCTCCTCATCCTACCAGAATGCATGGGTAACCAGCCATTGCATCCACTAGGTGATATAGAGGATATGAATAGATAATAGGATCACATTAACAAATATCTAGGAGTGTCGGGTTCAACTGAGAATGCGCTTCATGATACAATAATTTTTGAGCCATAAAAAAGTGTGGAAAACAATTTTAAAATTGAAAATGTACTGCACCATCTTGTTCGGATCGAAAAAACCTTTTCGATGACTATAAATACCCCTATATTTGGGTTTCAATATGACCTTCTTCTTGCAAGAAAACAAAAATCTTCTTCTTTCCCTTGCAAGAGAATATTCCAAAACATGGAATAAAAAATAGTTTTTAAAAAAAAACTTTCTTTCCTTTGGAATCTTCTGGAATTAAAAAACTATGTGAAATATTTATATTCCTCCTTTCAACCTTTTACAACAAAAGTATAAAGATATGGGTCATTCAATGAGGTGGTCCCTCAATGGCAAGAGCGACAAAAGCTCTCGTAAAAAGTACATGGACCATTAATGCTTAAATAAAAGCAAATATAATAAGATTGCTCCTTCTCATAAAGCATGGATATAAAAATAATATATATATATATATATATATATATATATATATATATATATATAAGGTGTCATCTTCATACTTGGTCATTAACCTAAAATAAACCATATGTCACTTAGGATTCGGGCATCATTCCTCTTTCTCATAAAATATTACCATTATGTCACCAAAAACATCGTGATCTCCTCATATGCGCTTCGCACCATGAGCACGGACCTATGAAGAAAATGCATTTCTAAAAAAAATTGGTATACAACAACCCAAAACTTATGCAAACGACAAGCTCCTTTTAGGTAGCACGGCAACACCAAAATATCAAAGCATCACTGCTAGTTACGATTCAAAATTACCTTAAAAAACAACAGGCCCCTAACCTGCATTGTAGTGGCATTGTTTATCATTTGATGAAAACATATCGCTTCCTCCATGGTATGTTGAAATCAGACGAGCAGTGACAACAAATAAGAGAATAAAGAGCACCATGGACTGGATCATCAATTCTTATCAAACAAGCATGTTGTGTTTATGAAAAAACATGGGCCACATATCTAGCAAACAAGTTACTCAGCTTGAGCGTCCGGTAGAACTCATTCACATTCACGCTCAGGTACAGGAAAATTAAGGAAAAAATAGGTGCACTTTGATGTTTGGCGGATATATTCATTCTGCTGCAACATTTGATAACTCAATAGCAACCACATCTTCTCACAACAGCCGCATCTCCTCTCAATAGATCCAGAACATACACACCCCCTTCCGCTATTGGAGAGGAAAAAACAATCATCAATGATCTTAGTGCCAATGGAAACTCCATAGCTCCATTCAGATATCACAATAGATGAATTTTGGAGCATGTACAGTAGAACCTATTAAGAAAGGATTTAAATGGATTAATGAAGTATTTCATTAGTTCTCACAAAATATAAAGTGCCACCAAGAGCGCCTCCATCACGGTGGATGTCACCCCCACCAACACGTCCTCTCACAAAACTCTTCCACAAAATCTCTGCACAACTTTCACACTCTCGGCAAGTTCTCAAATGTCACTAAGCAAAATATTTTCTATAACTTTTATCTAACGGTGCAGTAGCGGCGACAAACTAAAAAATTCCTTCCCTTCATAATTTTGTTCATATCACCTCAATGAACAACCCTCGATGGAATGAGAGCACTCCTCCACTGCAATCATTCAACAATATATCAGACATAAAAAGTGGTATCCTTCATAGTAATATATGCGGCCACCCATTAACAATATGGCATTATGGAGATGGAATATCATGATAGTGATCAGGGCAGAAAAAAAATCCACTGTTTGGTTACCAGTAGGATCTCTAGTAAAACGACCTTCAGACTCTTCAAAACTCTCTCCACTATCCTAAAAATTGAACTCCGCATCAAAAACTAGTTTAAAAGCAGATACGTTGTGTAATAGTAATAGTTAGTAATAGTTCATGTTTCACTCTGTCATCAGAACTGTCATGTTTCCTTTTTAAACCTCTTGCATTTTTATTCATATTATGGATTACTTGCATTCACTATGTTTTTGAAAATTGTGAAACCCACACATTAGAGCAATTGTAATTTATTTTATTCTCAGAATGCTTTCCCGTGGCGGCACAACTTTCGTCTATGTCGGTAATCGCTTTCCAACATGATCTCACTTATATGCAATTTGAACCATATGAAATGACGAATTCAATCTCTAATTTATTTTCTTGATTTCTAATTTGTCAATGTGAAGCTTTTTTCCCTATAAATTATATTCTTATGATGGAACTTCTTTACACTTTAATACATATTGTTTTAATTGGTTAGGTTAATAATTTTATATTGGTACCATTCAGGCAGGTGTGGTAGTGTGGGCAGTCCAAGCCGTGCAAGTCCAGATCGAGCTCGAGTTATATCTGCGGCCAGGCCATTACAGGAAGGTGTGGCAGTGCAAGCGGCCCAAGCCGCGTAGACACATATCGAGACCCATTGTGTGCAACTTAATTGCCTGGAATTGCAAGACCACGCAGACAGTCGAAGCCCCATCTGTGACCTTTGTGCTTCGTATTTGCAAGGCGAGATCATGCGCAAAGGTGAACGCTTCAGATCACAGCCGAAGAACCACGATCAGTCACAGACAAAATAAAAGTTAGCCTAGCTTGGATCTGACTGCTAGTCATGCTTAGTTCTCTGTTGTGGCTCGTGTCTAGGGTGTTTTGCTTGTTGGAGATCTTACTAGTTGTGTTTCATGGGTCGTTGTTAGTTTTGAGGTTTGGTTGCATGGTGGAACACTTCTTTTAGGTTCAGTAGTTTCATGTTTTTTTGGCTTTCCAAGGAGGGGAAAGGGTCATCTACTAATCCAAACCCATTGGGGTGAATTTTTGAGAACACATACAGTGGTATCGTGTTTTATTACAGCTATCTAAGGGTGTTCCCTTGGCTGCATTTGACTTTGTGCAAATTTCTGATTGTTGATCCCTTGGCTGGATCTCGCTCTCGTGGGTGGGCTTCATTTTTGAGCTCATGTTCGGGGACTTCTTGCTGCTGGACCTGATCCTTTTGGTGTACACTTAGATCTTTCTTCTTGGCTTCAAGGGTGGCCTTGCATTTTGAATGTTATTGAGTGGATCCATTAGCTTCTTAGGTTCAGTCCTTGAAGCTATTTGTTTGCAGGGATGGAGGGTTTTATATCCTTTTTGGTTGCTCGGGGTACCATATTGCATCTTTTGGTATTTGGGGAGTGGACCTGTGCTTTATCGACAGCTTTGGTTTATCTTGACTCCTCCAGATATGGATCCTTGGAATCTTCCTACCCATCTCTGCTCTTCACCTAGGTTTTGCAGGTCTTCATTTCCTCGGGTCTTTTGGCTTCCTTGAAGTTCACCTCTGTGTGCAAGAGGATTTCCTAGCCTAAGGAGATCCTCAGGATTGTTGTTCCACTTTTCAGTCTTGTGCTATGGCATCCTTGGGTTCATGTTGCTTCCTGGACCATGTCCTGCTACTCCATCCTGATCGCTTTCTTGTCACTGCTTTCTAGTTTGCATAATGATTGGCATTCTAACTAGTTGTTGCTTCATGGATTGCATCCCAATCGGCATCCTGGTTTGCGTCCTGCAGATGCTTCCTGGTCTGCATCCTACAGCTACGTCCTTGGCCATTCATGGCGGGAACGATTTTCAAATTTCAGATTCCCTTTATCTTTTTTTGTAAAGAATTTAATTGTTATGATTATTTAAAATTTAAGTTTGAAAATAACTACCAATTGTTTGTAACTTTCAGTTTTATTGTTCTATATATATTATCGTTGGATTATTTGTTCTATGTTTCCTGTAAGTCTCAACAGGTTGTGATTCTGCCATTCGAGATATATTTTTTTCACTGTAGCATAATAATGAGAAATTATAATGTATTTAT
Source organism: Wollemia nobilis (assembly GCA_028583015.1). NCBI lineage: Eukaryota > Viridiplantae > Streptophyta > Pinopsida > Araucariales > Araucariaceae > Wollemia > Wollemia nobilis. The sequence goes on from JAQPPZ010017086.1 coordinate 8,223,285, forward strand.
TTTACATATCAACATGTTTATGTTTATATGGTAATATGGTATATATAATTTCAGCTAATTGGCGTTAAATGTTAGAAATTAAACTCGATTTCATACTTGTAAGATCTCTGATAGATCTTATCGCCTAAATCTGATCGTAGATTCCTAACATCCGATCGTCAAAAGTTTCCAGCATGCTCATCTAATACTGACAGTTGTGATTGGAAGTAAATCCTAGTTTTTGTTCGATGCATGTTAGAGGATAAGCCTTATCCTCCCTTCTGCCCGATTATATGAGGTGGTGCGGTCTTTCAAAAAATATAACGAATCAGTGCACAATAGTGCAGGTTTGGGCAGAGCAGAGGAGAAGAGCGAGGAGGAGAAGCTAAAGCAGTATCAGACTCCCTTGTTGAGTTATCCTGCATTTTTGTCGCTCCACAAGGAAGCGACACTTCTCAGGGACCTGTGTCACTCCATTAGGGAGTGACAGATTTGTGTCACTCCACATTGGAGTGACACTCCCAGAGTGTCAGGGACCCTTTGCCTTGAAATTTGGTTTTAGCTTGCATCGTGAGAAACACCAAAAAATATGATTTAATTTTTTCAAACTAGTATCAGAGCCAGCACCAAATTAGTGGACGATAAGAAGTAATGGCTTCTAGTGGCAACCTATTATAGTTGTAGATCCCACATTTCAATGGCAAGAACTACTACTATTGGAGCATTCATATGAGGATCTTGTTCGGGTCGTAGGAGATATGAGACATGGTCCAAAATGGTTACATAAAACCAACAAATGCAGCAGTCATGAGTGCTCTCTCCCTAGCGGAGTCAGATTTGTTGAAGGAGAATTGAAAGGACTAGAAGGTATTATTCTACATAATATAGATGATCGAGGAAATAATCTTCCCATGAATAGCAGTAGTAACAAAATCAAAGGAGGCATGGGAAATATTAGCCAACTCCTTCTAAGGCACCAACAAGGTGAAGCTAGTGTGGTTGCAGATGCTAAGGAGGGAGTTCGAGAACTTGCAAATGAGCAAGTCAGAGTCCATCGATGACTTCTTTACCCGAACAATGGATATCATCAACCAAATGTAGTTGAATGGGGAGAACATGGTGAATCAAAGGATTGTGGAGAAGATATTGAGGAGCCTACCAATAAGGTTTGACTCAGTAGTGATCACGATTGAAGAATCGAGGTATTTGACAACCCTCTTTGTAGATGAGCTCATGAGTTTTTTGCAAACACATGAGCAGAGACTGAGCCGCTCAACTCAGACCTCATTGGAGCAAGCGTTCAATATGCAGGTCTCATTCTGAGATAGTATTAGAGGAGAATCCCACCAAGGAGACTCCAGTTCTCAAGGAGGAAGAGGCAAAGTCAAGCATGGAAGAGGTAACAAGCAAGGAGGAAGGTCAAACTCCAATGACGAAGAGACCAGCTACAACTTACATCAAGTAGGAGGAAGATGCAGTGGTAAAAACTAATAAGGAGGATCAAATCAAAGGTATGAAAAATTGAAGATCTAATGTTATTATTGCAAGAAATGATGGCCAAGGATAACAAACAATAAGCCCATTACATAAATAAAAATGAAAATATGGAGTGTAGAGATGCTTGTGGGAATGTGATTTTAATTTGCAGTATTGAGGAGAGCTATAAGAATATCTAGTATCTCGATAGTGGGTGGAACAACCACATGAATGGGAATAGAGAAATGTTCTCACAGTTGGATGAAATAGTCCAATCCAAAGTGAAAATGGGGAACAATAGCAAGGTACTCGTCAAAGGAAAATATAAAATCCTTATCCACACCAAGCAAGGTGAAAGGAAGCAGGTCACTGATGTATATTATGTGCCTGGTTTAAAGCATAATTTGTTGAGCGTTGGACAACTTGTGTAGAAGGGGTACACTGTTCAATTTAAATATGAAGCCTGTGCCATATAAGATAAAAAGCATGGGCAAATTGCAATAGTGTCCATGACAAAGAACAAGATGTTTCCCCTACAAATTTAGAATGAATTACTAATTTCATTCAATGTAGTGGAGAAATATGCTACATGGTTGTGGCATCTCAGATTCAGTCACTTGAGTTTCAGTGGCCTGAACTTGCTGCACAAGAAGTAGATGGTAAAGGGTTTACCCGTTATTGAGCAACTAAATCAAGTTTGTGAAGGTTGCTTAGTTGGGAAGCAGCACAGGGATGCATTCCTTGTAGTACAGTCTTGGAGAGCTTCACAACCATTAGAGCTAGTGCACTTAGACATTTGCGGTCCAATGCAGACCATCACAATTATCGACAATAAATACTTCCTGACTTTCATTGACAATTTTAATCAGAGGACATGGGTATATCCCATCAAACAAAAGTTAGATGCATTCAATAAATTCAGGGAGTTCAAGGCTCTGGTTGAGAAACAGAGTGGATACCAAGTGAAGACTCTTAGGACAAATGGATGAGGTGAGTATATCTCAAATGAATTCCAAAAATTTTGCAAGAAAAATGAAATTTGTAGGTAGCTCACTGCCAGATACACACCACAATAGATGTTTGAAAATTAAATGACTTATTTATTCATTGAAGGAGACTTTGCAAAGGTGTACAATATGATACATTAGATCATAACTAATTGAGCTAATCTCAGCCACTCAAACTTATCCTAGTAATAACTTAGGATATTATTCTAACATCCCCCTTAAGTGGTACTAGGATATACTAACACCCACCCTTAAGTTGTCCTAGGAGGTAGTGAAAAATAAAAACAAACAAGTGGTATATCCACTGATATGAGTCCTAGCAACAAGACCTAATAAGGTACTCATGTACAATATATACATAAAAAAAAAACTTGTTGTAAAGATGATGTAAAACCACAAGGAATAAAACCACTTGTTAGAATATAAGAAGAATAATAAGAAGAAGGAGGAGGAAGATGTGGAAGGAGAAAGGAGAGGAATATGTCCTCTTCAACCCCCCAGGACAACTTCCATCAAGAATCCTACAAAGGATCAATGAGATGCCTCAAAAAAGTAGAGAAGCCTCGTTGCCGAACTGAATGAAATATTATTCCCAGATTGGTGCTTGTGACACAGATCAAGGCTATGAAAAATAAAGAAAGGTCACTAAAGAAAAACCCATGAAACCAAAGTGTCTCACAAAAAGAAAAGTGTGAATATAGTGTGGAAAAAACCACAAAAATCATAAGGATAGTACAAAATGACTCCACAAGCATGAGTATGTGGTTACCACCTATATGAACACAATGGGCTTATAACAAGGTCCCAAACTTGAGGATAATGATGAGGAATAATGTTCTAGACCTAGGCAATAATACTTAGGCTTTAGTTGAATAATCAACGTGAGTTGTTTTGTTAACCTCCGTTGAATAGTCTAGTCTAGGTGTTTTGTTTTCCATCACTTTTGGGCTTTCATTTTAGCCAATGCGTATTTTGTGTACGTAATCCTTGGAGTAGTTGCAGATTTCCAGGATTACATTTGTTTGTTTTAAGCTTATTTAAGCCCTTTAATTTTATCAATAAAGTCAGCTTCGACAATTCCATATCATTGGTATCAGAGTAGGTTATTTTGGAGGTTTTGGGTTATTTTCGACCTCCATAATCTGTTCCAGTTGAAGCCCAGGGAAACTGCAGAATTTTTGTTGCCATTCTGGCAGGAAAATTGCTGCCAATTTCCATTGCTGTAAAGAAAATTTGCTGACGAAAAAATTCTTGTCAACATCGTTCGTCAACTTTTGAAGGGACGCCTTGGTCGAAAAATTTGTTCGGCTGTTCTTGGGCCTCACAACTTGTTCGAGAGACAGACAGTTTAGATTTTCTTCTAGCGTCGACGATCTGAAAATTGCCATCGCGACTGTAGGACATCGCAGTTCTGTTGGCCGCATTGCCATCTCCTCTTTCTGCGTCGAGGCTGCCACAGACGGGACTGCAGACTTACTGCCACTGTCCGATTTCGGTCGTTCCCAAACCTGTTGGACGTCGAGAAAATTTTGACCTACGTGACTGCAGACGATAGGCGTCTTTAACGAGATTGACGCCCCAAAATTTAAGGTGATTTGCCCTAATTTTTTTTTTCTCGGTCGCGTGACTATTTCAATTCCGATCTGCGAAAAAAAAAAAAAAAATCGACGCAGCCAGTCTTTCATCGCAGCCACGTCAGTCCGGCATCCAGTGACTGGTGCGAAATTACGGCGGTAGACATGAAACTCCTCTTGCTACACTGCGTTTCTGGCACGATATTGCCAAACACGGCGTGACAGAGTAATTTCTCTGCGTTTCCTTCTGTGTCCGATGTTCCTCTAAAATTTTCGGTAATTTGTTTGACGATTTTTTTTTTTTCTATTCCAGAGCCCATCACGGAAAACGCTGCTAGGCTTACACGAGATGTTTGTTCTAGGGTTCCTGTGTCTCTGGCATCTACTAGATCTTCCAGGAGGAACTAGTCCCGACGGAGCTCAAAAACTCCCTTGGTGCCCACGATCGGATAACTCCCTTGTCCTGCATACTGCGCGCGGAGGGCTCTGTAAACCACAGGTCGTGATCTTCTGATTTCAGGAGACTAGAAACCTTTTGATTGGCCCGCGAAACGATACACGACTTAGCAATTAATTAAAAAAAAAAAAAAAATTGAATTCCGCGTGCATGAACGGAGGACGGTTCCAAACTGCTGCAGGGATCGACGATCGAGGGCGCAGCGATTGAACGGGCTGTTTGAACGATTTTGGCGATCTGTGCATCCGCTGTTCTCTGTTTTCAGCTAGAACTATTTTCGGCCCGCGTGCCCATCACCTGTGCTAGATAACTGCTAGCGTGCGGAGTACACTGGTTCGAATTGGCGTGTAGACGGAGAAACCCTCTAGGAAACCAAACTCACCTCCCATTTTACCTTGCCACATTTTGGCCTGCGTACCCTGTTTCCTGTCGCTGCTGTAAACAACTCTGAATTTCCTGCAGTCGAGAAATTTTTGTTTCCCCCGACCCGCGTGATAGCACCCTGTTCCTGCTCCTATTTTTCTGCATGTTGGACGAGGATGCAGCTGTTCAATCTTGATTTCGACAACGGTTGCGCGTTTTTTTCCAGCTGACCCGTACTGCCTATCGACAGTTGACTGCCATCTCTTCGTCTCGATCTGTGTTGCTTCTGTCGCGAAGGTTTTCAACACGTGCAACTCCGATGTTGTGGCTACGCCGGTTGAATTAGCCGCGAACTGTGCTTTTCATGTTTGTTTCTTAATCCTTTTTGATTAGCCAGGCAACCTTCACTTTATATTAAAAATTTTTAATTAAAAAACAAAAAAAAAAGCAAAGGGTCATTCATTTAAAAAAAAAATACTTTTTTTTGTCTTTCATCCAAATTCAAATTTTGATGACATTGTGCAACTATTAATTTTGCCCCTTCTATGTTGTAAATTTGCAAATTTGGCAAATTCATTTGGGCACCTTTATTTTTGCACATTTTTGTAATTGTGTCTTTTGTGACACTTTTTGCTGGCGATCACTCGGGGTCAAATGGCTTCCGAATTAGCCGATAAGTTGGCTCAAGTAACCTAACTTGTCAGCGTTTTTGTTGATAAGGTTACGTCTAATGAAGTGCAATAACAGTGTGAAGTTCCGGTTTACACTGGTTCGCGAGATCCCGAAGTCCTCAATAGTTGGATTTTGGACATGGACAGTTGGTTTCAGTATATCAAGCTCACAAAGGATCAGGAGGTTAACTTTGCCAAGTTGAAACTTTTTGGCATTGCCAAGGTCCTTGTCACTGATCGACAACGGACCCAAAATCCCATTGACACGTGGGATGAATTGCAAAGAGTATTGAAGAATAATTTTTATCCTTCAAACTATGCCACTGACCTTGATATCAAGTGGCTTCGTCTTCGACAAACCTCAAATATGACTATTTTTTATTATATTTTTCAGTTTAGCAAGTTGCGAATTTTGAATTCTATACAAGATAATGCAGCACAACTTGTTAACAAATTCAAAAGTGGTTTGCAGGAGCCCATTTACAGGAAGATGAAATACAAGTTGATTGTAAACATTGACATGGCT